>JAVQMF010000032.1:12391751-13758502 GCA_032878935.1 Erythrophleum fordii | reverse complement strand
TGGATAATATTCGGAGGATTATAGAATATTTGGGGAATTGTTGAATTTGGGAGAATTTAATGGATTGGTCATGTACTGTTCATCTAAACCAGAAAATGAAATCTGTGGCACTTTTAGACCAAATGGATTCCAAATGTGGTAAAATTTTATACACATAAACTAGAAAACCGAAGTGACTTGTAGGAATTGGAATCACCTAAATCGGAGGTCTGTAGAGAGAGATTGAACCAACTGAAGTTCTGTATCAGCATCAGGGAGCTTTCCTAACCTCCGTCACTGTTCCATCAATTTTCGGGGTATAGGAGCTACTAAACTGATCTGGACTTATTTTTCTCCTCTAGTAGACATCTTTATCTTTCCGAATTGGTATAATGTGCCCAGATTTTATTTTTGTGGATTTAGTTATGTATTTTCGAAAGTCATGACAGAAAGCTGCACCAGAAACAGTGACAGCTAGACCTTCCTCCCATCTTCGATGTCAAACATGGTCCAAACGATGTGTTTGTGGTTGGGAATGATTTGTAGTGTAAAGTTGACACTTAGAGCTTTCCAGAAAGCTAAATTTTTCTGCATTCCCATTTTTTTACAATTAATTATGATTTTCCAAAGTTAGAGCCAAAATATGACTTTTGGGCCCAAGTGAGAAAATGCAATTTTATTGGTTTTTGGCTCTATACCCGTGGCTTATGGTGTGTTTTATGCTATGTATGAGTCGTATGTATGGAGTTTAAGTTAAGAATGCATGAGATGGGTTCACGGGACCCACGGGGCAGATAATGAGTATATGAAACCCCGGTTCATAGCATGCAAATGCCACGGAGTGGTGTTAAATCTTTGGAAATCATGTGGAACCGAGCCCAGAGAGAGGCTAGGTAGTGGTAGTGGATTGAGATGTCACATCATGGCTCAAAAATAACATATACATATATTTTTTGACATTCTAATACATCAAAACTAGCAAAATGTGCCAAGAGATGGAGATTTAAGCTCCTTGGCCTCTATCCTTTAGATCTTGGACTCCACCTAGATCATGTGAAATGAGAGAAAGGAGAGGGTGTTCATTGAACCTCAATAGCTCATACACCTATCCAAGCACATTTTTAAGACATACAACATGTTAAAGGCACAAGTATGCAATCAATCAATTCATGAAGCATTCCACTTTCACATTTTTGTGTCCCAAACTCATGTCAAGCATAAGAATAAGCTCTAGGGACTTTTGATTTGGCCTCGCCCTATTTTTAGGACTTTTGGATTACCTCACTCTTGGTTATTGGGACTTTTGACTTAGCCTCACCCATCCAAGGGACTTTTGGCCTTGTCTCACCCATGCCATGAGACTTTTGACATCTTCTCACCCATATTAAGAGACTTTTGGCACTACCTCACCCTTGTGAGCCAATTCCACAATCCAAAGACATTCAAAAAAGCATATTGATACCAAAATAGCAACATAACATCAAGTGGCATGTCTCAAATATACAAATCTACACACAAGCACACAATGACATATATGCAACAAGAAAATGCAACAAGAAAAAGTGGAGAGCTACCTTAGGGCAAATTCAAGTATTACTTTACTTGTTCCTTCCCCTTTTCAGTTCCACAAACACAAGGAGGTGGGGTTGGATTTCTTTGGCCTATTCATAATAAACAATACTTAATTATACTCTTGGAACAAGTTATAACACCCAACTCACTCTTAAGACTACACTTTGTTCTAGTTGTCACAATATGGCTCCATTAATGACCTAATGAAGCAACTACCACAAGTAAAATTCTTGGTTCCATTCTCTTACCATATTTAGACCTCTTGACCTCATTTAAGGGCCTTGAAGCCATCACACACTCACTTTCATACACCTAGGTCCATGTTGCTTCATAAGGTTACATTATGGAAGCCATTGCCTCATCTCCCAACCTAAGGCTTCTAAATTTTTCCCAAGGGTTTCTCCTATCTTCTTTTATCATATAAAGTCCCAAATCAAGCTTGGAACTCTTTGAAACATCCCCTAGCTAAACATCCCAAATCAAGGGTTTTGATCGATTTATGCCTACATTAGAGATCTGTGGAGTTTGAGATTTTTCCTTGATGGATGGGGCACTTGAGAGGCCCTTTAGGAGTCTTAGAAACTCAAACAAACACTCACAAATGATGGGAAAGTCTTAAATCAACCCAGATTTTAAATTATGTTTAAGCACCCTACACTTTTTCAACTTGAAATTCAATGGCTTTTACTTGCTTCCAATGATAGATTCTTAATTTGTGCACTCTAAAACCTTTAATCCCTCCATAAATTGGATAGAAAATAGCCCCTAAGAAGTGGGATCATGGTGGCCAAATTCGTGCAAGAGGAAGGGGGAGGGAGAAACTACCAAAGAATGGGAGTTTTACCTTGTTTTCTTGCTTCCTTTGGCTTGTTCTTCCACTTGGTTGGCTTACTCCCTCAAGTTTCAAAATTTCCCTCTCTGTTCTGCCCCCAAAACAGCACCAAACTCTCCATTAAAACTATAGAAAGAAAGCTTGGGAGGAGAGGAGCAAGTTTCAAGAAGGAAGGATATGGAATTTCTTAAAGTTCTTTACCTTTTTCTTGAATTTCTTCCTCCAAAATCTTCCTCCTCTTGTGTGCCTAAGAAGCTGGAGTTCTCCTCTGCAATTGGGCAGAAGCAAGTCGATTTAGAGAGGGGGAGGCAGAACGTGGCATATAAAGAAGAAGAAAGAAGCTTCCTTTAACACTTTAATGCCAATTTTGCCCTTCGTTCTTAACCTTCCTGAACGAACCAGTCAAAATTTGGGTCAACTGACGTCGGAAAGAGTATATCGGAGGGGCTTTACCAGTCCCGGGGCTTCCCATGGTTTTTGGGGCCTCTGATAACCTTAGGCAACTCAAAATTTCCATTTAAAAAGCCTTCCTAGGTGTTTTTCCAACATGACACTTATTTATGAAAATGCCACTGGCTTTTCGGCAAATTTTTTGAATTACTCCAGCCCCAGTTTCTGGGCAACTCAAGGCTCAAATTCTCATTTTCTATTATTTAACATTTTATCCAAATTTTATTTGGCCTTGAATCACTCATCTTAGGGGACTTACTTTTTAAACTAGCCCGTTTCTATATTTTTATAACATATCAGGCGTTACAAAATGAACATTAATTTCCATGACCACTAAAAGAAAAAGGAGAAATCTTATAAATCATTAAACAACAGATGCCAAAAAAATGTAAACCTTCATCATTTCACGCATATTTCAAACTCAAGATTTCCATAGAATTGTGACAACAAAAAACCTATTATCATGTGATAAAATGAGTTGCGCAATCATGCAACCATCCATTAGACAAAATCAGAGGCAAACTTAAATCCTGACTTGCAAAAAAAAACACACACACACCCAACAGGATGCTATACAATTTCTATATCAGATATGTCTTTAGAAAATAAAATAGAACCACGACTCATCAAATATATTGAATTTTGACCAACGTTCAGGGAATAAAACCAGATCATGTCAATTTGTCAGAGTAGAGGCTATAGACTCCTATAAAATCCAAAAACTCCAAAACAACCCCCTTTCATGGCTTTAATCAAAGACCTTAAACCTATTCCAAATCACTCTATTAATCCGAAGGCACTAGCAACTTCAATCAATATGGGCAAGTGCCACTTATTCTTATTAGATAATCCTTACACAACATGTCAATCTCCACTATTAGAGACTAAAGGAAAGTTTAGACTCAGTAAAGTGGTATTTAAATTTTAGAATCAGAGCGAACCAAAGGAGAATAATTCATGACACGCTAGAATCAAATAAAAGGAACTCACATTAGGCTCAGATTTCGCACCGAATACAAGAATACATCAAATTTCAAAGGTAAAAGGATAGGGAAAAAAATCTCAGACCAAAAATCATAGTAAAAGAACTTTGATGTAAATTTAATGAGGAAAGTGGTAGAGAACAAGGAAAATAGAATACTAGAACTTATCCTAACCCATCTAGTAGTGCCAAAATTAAAGAGCAATATAGATCAAAAGTTAAGAGACTTGCATAGTATAAACTCTAATGATTTTGAATCCCAAATTCCTTATCCTATATCATTGAGAAGTGAGATGGCATTCAAATACAATCCAACCAAACAAAATATGGTAAAGGCCAGAAATCAGAGTACAACAATCCCAAACAAGTAAGAACTATGCAACAAAATTTATTCAACTTCTACTAGAAGTTGTGGCAAGGGAATAAATAATGAATATAGACAAAAAATCAAATAAAAACTCAATGAGCAAGAAGCACGAAAATTGGATTTCCATCAGAGGCATATCCACCTGAGTACAAAAATAAGTTGAACTATAAATAGGATATATGAACTATGAATACAAACAAGAACCTATATTTCAAAAATAGGGACCTGAATTTCGTACCTTTACCCTTTTTAGTGTCTTTCTTCACTTAGCTCTTGTGCTTTGTCTCTTTCCTTCTCAATTCTATTATCGTGCTTTACTATCATTGCCTTTCCCTAACTGAATCTAGGAACTTCTACCTCGGGTCCTTCGTTTGCTATTCTTCACGACTCTCACTGGATCTTCTTCTTTGCTTTATCGAATGTCATGCCAAGAAGCCCTCTATCTTTTTTTCTTAAATCCTTTCTTCCCTTTTTAATGTTTCCTTCTTTGTTCCCCCTTCCGAATCCTCCTTTCTTTCTTTCATAATCAGTCCAAGAGTGAATTTCACTCTCGTAGGCTCGCGCGTAAACCCCCTCTTCTCCTCCATCTATGCATACCAACAGCCATGATCCTCCTGCTCTTGTTCATTCTCTGCAAATCCCATCCTTCGTTAGAGGATGTGTTGCACCAAGTATTCACGTAGCAGGGTCGTAGCTTTTTGTCATGTTCCTGATCATGTTCTCTCTGCTCCATTTGCATGGTTCTCCTCTCCACTTTCTCTACACGAGTTCGTTCCCTTTTCGGTTAGTTCTCAATGATCTAGAGGAGGCATGCACCAAGAATGAAAGGCCAAGACCACAATTCGCTAGGGTTTCAAACTAATGGGATAATAGGCTTGGGTTCCAAAATTTGGGCCTTTTCCTTTTTTCATTTTCTACGAGATCTAGACTTTTTTTTTTTTTTTTTTTGGATATTGAGATAGTAGGCTCTCTTCTTGTTGTTTTTTTTTTGTTGGTTTTGACTGGGTTTTTTTTAGGTTCTTTTTTTAATTTCTTTTTAAAAGAAAATATAAATTTATTATTATTATTATTATTATTATTTGTTTGGTTTTCTTTTCACTTTATTATTATTCTTTCCATATTTCCTCTTCTCTCTTTTTTTTTAATTCTTTTTTTGATTATTTTTTGAAAAACATTAATTTTCCATTTCTTTTCCTTAAGATCTTCATATTTTAATAGCTATTTGATTCTTGATATTATTATTATTTTTAAAACATATTTAGACCTTCTCAATTTCTCTTTAACCTCCTTTGAATGATTCTTTCTTTTTTTCACATTTTTTGCTAATTTAATTTTGTTATTATTTTTGAAACTTACCCAAACAAAATATGGTATTCATAGTCTCTTTCCCCTATAAGAACATGATTACTAGACAAAGATAGACTAGTCTTAGTCTAATTTAAACTCCAAATGCCATTCTATACATGTCTAGAAACGTGAGAATGGCAATAAACAAGAAAATTGAAGAAACAAACACAAGTAAAGAATGCTTTTGATGCAAACACAAACGAAAACCTATGCCGAAATCATAGAATCTAGCCAAATTTAGGTCCCCCTTTTTAGAAACTAGAATAGGATTTGATGTTTAGAATATCACTATTTTTGTCCTTTCATTATTAATTATATGTTATATATGTATGTGTGTATATATATATATAGGGATACGTCAATGACGGGCTTGTCGTACAACCCTCAAAATAAAACTAGGTTGACTAAAAATATAGCAAGTGGCACAACCTAGGTCATCTCCCTTGGAAATAGAGTTCAATGTTTAATTGAGTTTTCTAAATGTTAAAGAATTCTAAGACTATCTAATTTGGGGGGTTTTTTATTTAATTAAACTAACCTAAAACTAAATTGAATTAAAATTCCTAAACACTACCTATTTGGATGAATTATGGTGAATGATGGGCTTGCGACTAGCTTAGGAATGGTCCCTTGGTATCCACTATCCTTATCCTATTCCAATTGTGATTAATTCTGGTTTAAGAATTCCTAATTATGTTCATTAGCAAATGATCTTGAATAACCATTCAAGATTCAAGAGATTAATAATCTAATGTTGAATTGAGACCTCAATCCCGCATTAAACCGTAACTCTTGTCCTTAAGATCAATGAACATCCAATTTGATTGATTAACTAATTAATTATTTTCTGATTCATCATCCAAAAATGTTTAATTAACCAACTATACACCAAAGAATTCTCAAATAGATATTCAAGCACATAACCTCACTCATGCATTTCATCGAACACCTTCGTGGCATGCATGGGAGATTAGAGAGAATAATGAAAAAAATCATATTTAAATCCAACCAATTAATCAACAAAAAAAGTTTCATAATCAGTGTCTAACCAGCCACCAATTAATTACACAATTTCCTAATCAAATATAACTTAACCAAGATTGTACAGAAAAGGAAAAAGTGTAGGAAAATTAAATAAATCTTAGCCAAAATTCTGTTTCTTCTCCAAGGATTCAAGCTTCAGCCAAAAGCTTCCTCCCTTGCTAGCCTCAAGGTGAATTAAATCTTCATGTTACGATGGAATGGAGATGGAGAGAATGGAGAGATGGATGGTTATGTGAGTGGAGGCGTAGGCGAAGGAGGCGAGGGTTTTGGTGAATGACGGCTCTCCTCGACGAAGGGGTGTGTGAGGCCTCGTGAAATAGGATGCTGGATCACGTGTATAATGAGTGCTGATGGAGTGATTTTTCCTCACGTGGCATTCTTTATTTTTCACGTGCTCCTCTCTAATTTCAATCGGCTGAAGGCATTTTCTTAATTCCCTTCACGTGCTCTCCCTCTTATTCCAAGTCTGAAGCTCCTTATTTTAATCTTTGTTTATGTGATTGTGGGCCCCATTCGTTATTCAGCTCATGCACCCACGTTACTTCTGAAGCTTCTTCGTGGCTTTGCATTTCTTTTGGCATTCGAGTTGCTCTTCATTCTCTCGTTTCTTCCTCAGCCAAGCACGAAGCTCCCAGCTCGTTATTCTAGCACTGAAAGTCACGTCCTCTTTTCCTTAGGTCCAGCGTCTTCATTCAAACCAGCAACTCGTGCCTCTTCTTCTTCATCTGCAACGTTCATTCCTGTTCCAGCAACTTCATTTTGTGGCTTCAGATCTGCTTCGTCCAGCTGCTGTTTCTTCTCTCTTTTCTTCACGTTAATTTCACGTTGCTGTCCAGCAGGCTTCTTCATTTCTCTTCCTCTCTTTCACTTTCATATCCACGTGTTTCTGCTGTTGCTTTATGCAATCTTCCTTTCTGTTTCAGCCACATTGTTTCAGCTCTGTTCTCTCTTGCCACAACGTGTTAATGCTCCATAGATGAAGGCCCATACATGATATGTATGTGCAGACCAAGTGGGTGAGAGATGTGAGAATGAAAAGATAGAATGCATGGCTTCCTTGGACTTGGCAAACCTCCACTTCTTCTCCAAAAACAATCTCTTATTCAAATACCAATTGCCCAACAAAAAACCTGCACAAAAGAATGAAAATTATTGAGTAGAATTATCCACAAGATTATTTAAAAGAAATTCATATATTAAAACTCAATTATTTTGCCAATTAATTCACAAAGTGCATAAGGGGCTAATGAATTCAAATTGAATCTAATTAAACCTTTAAGACCATATTCCATTGTCAAAATGCCCAAGTTAAGAGAATTAAATTGTATAAAAATCATACTTATCAGTCAAAGTTAAATAAAGGAGAAATGTTAACTTGTATAGTTATTGAATTATCATATTAAGAAAGTTTTAAGTAAATGTAACTTGGGTACTTTTTTACTTAGCCACCTGATGTTGGTAGTACAGAGGTATCACCTACACCTGGTCGACGATCATCTGGTGCAAGTCATAATCCATGAGGCATTTTGGAGTTTATTAAACTTATCTTGTTTTATGGCATGTTTAAAGCCTTTTTTAGATAACAATTTATAAGGCTTTGCCTCTTTTGTTAATGTTTATCTAGTGTAAGTCTCTTTTAGAGTTTTTTGAACTTATTTTGTTTTATGTAGTTAATGTTTTACATTACTTTTGTATGGTGGAACTTTTATGAAGATAATATAAATAGATGTTTATTCAATTTAAATTTTTATGTAGTAGATTGATTTAAAATTTAATTTTATGTGAATGTTCAATTTTTTAGTATATGTCAAAATATAGTAAGACAAAAGGAAAATAACAAGATAACAAAATACAAAAAATAAAATAAATAAAAATTTTAAAAATATATTTTCTGTTACTTAATGTTAGTCATAACTAATGTTAGATAGAAAATCTAACGTCCATTATAACCAATGTTAGTACATCTACTTCATATTTGATTTTAACGTCAGTTATAACTGACATTAGATTTCCTATCTAACGCTAGTTATAACAGACATTAAAATAAGGCAATTAGTAAATATACTAACGTCGATGTTAATCAATGTTAAATTTTCTATCAATATAAGTCAAAATAAGGCTGTTAGTAAATATACTAACATTATTTAAAATTGACATTAGATAGAAAATCTAACGTCAGTTATGATAGATATTAAAATTAGGCAATTAGTAAATAAACTAACGTCGTTTATAACCGACGTTAGTTATTTATATTTAGTGTCAGTTATAACCGACATTAGCATTAAATGTTAGCCAAAGATCATCGTATTCTTGATGTTGGTTATAACTGACATAAAATTTAATGTCGATTATAACTGACATTATTCGACTAAATATAATATCTCAAATTGTATTTATTAACGTCAGTTTTAACTGACGTTAGCTTTTCTAGTTTCGGTTATTCCAACGGTTTTAATAACCGTCGTTAGAAAGAGTCTCCACACTACCTCTAAACAGTTTTTGTGACCATCATTAGACTACCTAACGTCACTCATAACTGACGTTAGATGTCTTTTTTGACCGATGCCAAATGCTATTTTTTTTGTAGTGATAGAACCATTACATGTGCCTTATTCCTTACATATGACTTACAGTGTCCAAATACTTATATGGGTTGAAAAAGCCAACATATACATAATAAGGCAATTCAAAAATAGTTTTGACAAACAAATAAAAAATAAAAGATTACCTTTCTATCAGATACATCTATCGATAATAAACTAGACCACAAAGTTTTACTTCATCTACCAAATGAACTACTAGGTGCACTATAATATCCTATGATTTGATAAATCAAAATAATTCCTAAAAAGTAGAATAAATTATTTAAGCAGGGTTACCAGCCTAGATAAGGACAGTATGAATTAAGAGAAATCAAAATTAGAACCGTATGATTATTAAAAGAGGGCCTTTAAATAAAATGAATTGAGGTAAATTAAGGCTAGAATGCTAAATAGAACATTTAGAAATGAGGTTAGGGAACCAAGGATGGCCTAAAATGAGAGTCAAAATAGTTGAATGGAATGAATGAAAACATAATGGCAAAATCTTAATTTCAGGAAAATTTTTGAAAACTTAAAGAAAGAAGTTTAAAATGGTAAAATTGAGCTCATTATGATTTTCAGAGGCCCTAAAAACCATAGCAACTGTCAGAATGGTTAAAACCTTCTTGGTGTGTAATTTAGGTCATTAGTTGAGCTAAACTTTGATTAAATTGTTTTGGATTATTCTAAATCCCATAAAATTGAAACAAAATATTTTAATAAAATAAAAGACCCAAATTTTATGATAGAAAAAATAATTCTTAAAAAAGATTCAAAATGAGTTCAAACAGAAGAATAGAAGTGGAGGGGTATAACAAAAATTTTGTAAAATGTTATAAAATGTTTCTTTTCTCTTTATATGAGGCCAACCACATCCCACCAATCCCATAACCAACCTAAACCAATTTTGAACTTGCCTAAGAAGATGCACAAGAAGGAAGGAGAAAGGGGAGAAAGAAAAGTCAAGAACGGTAAGCAAATGTCTATTTTTTTCACCTTAAGCTAGTTGGAAAGTCTTTTCTCCTTTTTGAGCTCTTTCTTTTGGTGGTTTTAGTTTCTTGAAAGAATCACATTGGTGACTAAACTCTTAGAGAAAGGGAAGAGTTTGAAATAACAAAATCCATCATCAAAATCTCCATTTGACAAGAAGTAAAACAAGGTATGTTTCCATGTATGAAACTTGTTGTTCCTTGTTCTTCCATACCTTCTCACATTCAGCCAAAATGTGAGAATCCTAGAAGGGATTGATTCTTGGCCAAAACATGATGGAAATAGAGGTTTAGGAGTATGGAGATTAATATGGAATAAAGGAAATCTGTTGTAATGCTAGAAACTGCAAGATATGATACCTAGGGTTTTGGTTGCACCTTAGGAAGTTGAAAACTTTAAAGGGGTTTTTTAAGCCATTTGAAATCATAATTGAGTTAGAAAAAAGCTAAGGAATATCTATGGGTGCCAAAAACCCCATGAAGAATCACAAAACTCCTTTGGTTCTCAATATGTTCTAGTTTCTAATATGAATGAGAGGTGGTACCTAGAAGGAGTTTTCAATGATTCCAAGATTATAAATGGTCTAGATATAAATTATAAACACTAAAGGGACTATTCATTTGAATTTAAAAGCTTTATTTTAAAAGGTGAAAATTTAGGATTCAATTATGTTTAAAGAAGCAACTTAGTGTGAGGCTTCTTAAATTAAGTTTATGATGGCTCTAATGAGTTTTGATAGAGTCATATTCTAAAACCTAGGCTCTTTAGCCTTTCCAATACATTGTCAAGGTTTTACTTGATTAGTTTCATACATTCCCAAAGAAAATAGTATATTTAATATCATTTAGTTGTGTTACACAAGACTTTAAAAATTCATCTTATACTCCATAGACCATATAAACTCATCAATATCATTTCTTATCCATAACATATCCATTCAAGTCATAAACATCATCATTTAACTCATACAGCATGGGTTTGGAAGCCATGCACTAGAAATTTAAGTTTGGTCTTGGGTTTACTGTTTCAGTTTTCTGATATGAACTTTAGAAATTCATAACTAATTTTAGAAAAATCAAAATCATGCATATGATAAATTTCTGGAAAGCTCTAGATGTTAATTAATTAAAAATAATTTCAGACCAATTCAGTGGCCTTTAGCCCACAGAAAATAATAGAATAGTACCAGAGGTTGTGCTGTATTATTGGTACTATCATGCAACTTCAAAAATTTGGTTCTTCCTCTATAGAGTTCCAAATGAGGTAATTTTAGTGGTTATGGAAAGATTATGATGTCTAGTTTATGTTTATAAAACTTCATAAGTATTAGATATCATTTGACCTGCATGTGACATAGAAACATAAGCTGACCATATGAATAGTATTATTACCATTTTAGCAAAAATTTTTCAACTTTGAAAAATTATAATAAATTCTTTAAAGCTCCAACTTAATTGCTCTTTGACTCTGTGAAAAGCTTTAGATGAGACCTATATTTATAATTTCATGGGAAAATTTGTCTATTTGGTCAATTTGTGATTTAGCTCAAGTTTTGGTCACTTTTAAGATTCAAAGTGGATTTATAATGCACTAAATGGCTTCTTTCTCATTCCATAGCCACTTGAGCACATACCATAGCACAAACACAGCCTAGGGAAGCATGGCAAATGGTTTGAATCATGAGGGACCTAATTCTCCCTATGCCACTTGCTATCATATACAAGCATCTCATATCACAAAAGGGCTCCTTGGTGGCAAAATTTCACATTTACATACATTTAGTTCCAACATGAGTTCATATATCATATATACATACATTTGGACTTACTCAAAGGTCTACAATATATAACATCACATGGATGCAATTCTTGACATTAATATTCTATTATAACATCCATTTCTCTACTTCTTTGCCAAAATATTGCTCTTCAAGTAGTTTGGCCTCTACTCTTTAGTTCACTTAGCTCACTTAGACACAATTAGGCATTTGAAGGGGAAGAGTGAGTTTTAAAGAATCTCAATAGCTCCTTACCTTTTTAAACATACATAATGGATGCATATAGATGTCAAAGAATGCATGCATGACTTTCAAGCTATTAGTGAGCATATATAAAGCATTTTCCTTGTCATAGAAACTTATACATATTATATATAGGCTCTCAAGGGCATTGGTCTAGCTTCACCCATTTTTCTTGGAACTTTTGGATTTGCTTCACCTATTTTCAAGAGACTTTTAACTTAGCCTCACTCTTCTTAAGACTTTTGGCTTTGTCTCATCCAATCTTAAGGACTTTTGGCTCATCCTCACCCTTGCTAAGAGATTTTTGGCATCACCACACCCGTTTAGGTTAAAATACATTCATAAATTTATTTCAAAATGCATAATGGTACCATAACAAGTGAGAATTAGCTAGAAACACATTTTATAATTCAAACATACATACAAATACTCAAAGACAAGAAGACATCCAAGTAATGTATGAGAGAAAGGTTTGAGAGCTACCTTAGAATCACTTTCACACACTTTTCCCTCAAATTTGTCTTCCCCTTTTGGCCAAATTCATGGAATTGGATGGCATTTGATTCTCTTGGTCTAAACACATCAAATGAGATATGAATTACTCATGGCAACAAGCTCTATGCAAAGCTATTTTCTCATATAGCTTTATTATGCTTCTATAAAAGACAAAATAAAGCAACTAGTGGAATTCAAGATCTTGGATCCATTTTCTCCTTTAATCTAGGTCTCTTAATTCTATTTAAACTCCTTGAAGTCATCACAAATTTATTTTAAGGAACGTAACTATAAGTTGCTTCTTTATGTCTTATTATGGAGCCTATACCTCTATCTCACAAACTAAAGCTTCTAAATTTTTTCTAAGACTTTCTTTGATATTCCTTTATCATATCTAGTCATATTCTAAGCTTAGAATAATTTAAAATACTTCCTAAGTACATCATTATGTTTTGGCCGAGACTACGTATTAGTTTTGGACCCATAGAGCTTGCTTTATTTTCTTGAAGAGAATGGCTCATATGCAACTTCTTAGAGGTCTAAGAGACTCATACCAAATTAGATTTCATTATTTGTTTTAAAACCCCAAGTTGTGCCAACTTGAATCTCTTGCTTCTCTTTTTGATTCCACTTGCCTATTTTAAATTCCTATACTTATAGAACTTGTTCTTCCTTTAATGTGGTCAGAATTCAACTCTTCTTGGATGGGCTCTAGGTTGGATGAAAATCACATGGAGGAAGAGCAAGAAAAGAAGCATGAAAGGCTAAGGGATTTACCTTGTTTTAAGACTTTTTCAAGAACTTTTTCCATTACTTCAAGCTTCTCCTTAAAATTATAAGCTCTATCTTATGGATAAAACTTAAAACAACCCTATATTCTAATCCATGTTTTATGATGAGACTACATGTATAAGCTAGAGTATTAAAATATGAGCATTTGTGTAGCAATTTGCCTATGTGATGCCATTATATATGTATGCAAACTTAGGGGGTCAAATTTTGATCCATGCTTATTTGCACATAATAAGATGGATGGAAATGATGTTTAAGATGATTAAAATTTGCTCAAGGTGGAAGAATTCCATTTGGACATCAATTAGTTTATTTGGAACCTAAAATGGTCTTAAAAAGAACCTAAATTACATCAATATCCAAAGTGACTTAAATGACCTAGTTTGAGTCTAAGATTTGGTATATAATTAGAGCCTTACTAGAGCTTTCTATTAAGCTAAGAATGAGAATTTTTTGAGCTCTATAGAATATTTTATAAATTTTCAAAATTTAGAATGGTTCTTGCTACTGTTCATACTGTTTAGTTTTGGTTTTTCATGTCTTTGAGGGGATAAATGAACTCCATTGCTCATGAAATTTTACATAGATAAAGTTCACATTATAAGCTTTTTGTGACCATAGAGTTGGTGTAAATTGGAGTTGTATAGCTAAAGTTATATATTTTTGAAATTTGGATGGTTATGGCTAGTTTATTGTCATAGTCTCTGTTCTGAGTGGTTTTAGTGAGTCAAATAGATTTATTTACATCTAAAATTTTTGCAACATATAGTTCACACCCTAAAATTTGTTTAAACACCTAATTTGTATAAATCAAAGTTTTGCAGCCCATGATATGAATTTTCAAAATTTATGCAAAATTATGGTTTCCATATCATTTCATGTTAAGGCTACTCCTTGGGTGGCTCATTTGTAATTCCTAACCAAATGAACTAAACCAAGTTTGCTTATGATATTATGAATAAAAGAAAAGATAGAATTGAATTTTGATCCCTATAGCTCTATATGACTTGTAAACGGGCCCTTTTTGGTGTTGAAAAGCCAAAAAAAAAGATGGTGAACCTTCTTCCTAATTCCATAAATTGTATGAAAAAGCTAGATATGACATAATCAAGCATATTGCTTATGCCTTTTCTTAATATTTAAGCTCATTTAACATTGAGCACACAATCACTTAAGATGACAAGCAATTTAAGCTCTCCTACAAACATGCAAATTAAAGAGTTGAATTGTCGAACCCTAATAAATAAAAGGAAGAAAATCTATCACAAGTGGTAAAATGCTTCTCTTAAAATACATAGTAAAATGAACATAAATGTGTCCACACTCTAAACCATATGGAAAGATTTATAAAAGGAATCCTAAAAATTCTAAAATGAAGTAAGGCATAAATGTTCTCACAATTAGCAACTGATATTAGTCATTCAAAGACTTTTGGCCTTAAATAATAAAAAAGAAAAGGCACTTACCCAATAAAAAGGTTATCTAGCTTAGAAAGCATATAGACTCTCCCAATTGTTGAATTCATCACCCAACACCTGTAGACTTTTCATATTGTCATCATTAATCACAGGCAACATCATTGATTAGTGAATAAGTGACATAGCTACATCTAAAACATCATTATAAAGGTAATATCAGCACTATAAGCTTATATATGGAATAGACAATATGTGATAATAACTTATTATACTGCTATATTATATAGTTATCTCGGTATTGTAGTTTTTACCATAAGAAAGATGCATGCTTAAGATAAGCATAATTAAGAACATAGTCATATTTCAAAGCCATTTAGGAAACAACTATAGTAATTTAGTTACCATTCCAAATGAGGTGAGCAAATCTACACAAACAAATAAATCACAATGAAGTAATTTCGTCACCATTTAAACATAGCCATTCATGCAGTAATCATATTATCCTTCATGACTATGTAAGAGTCAAAGACACAATTAAGCTCTAATGAACATAGGTCCATATAAGAAGGCATCAATAAAACATGGAATTGATAAGTAATTTGAAATTGAATGGGACTACATAAACCTAATTCACTCATTGAAAAAAAATATGATATCAATTGACAAGGAGAAAAAAAAAAGAAAGAAGTTGGTGTATAGGAAAACTATCATTGATATGGCTTTTAGCTTAGGAAGGAGGATACTTTAACAATCTCATGTCTTATTGACATAGCTAGGTAGAGTAGATAGGACTAAGAACATGAATCTTGTAAGAGTTATCTGCAACCAAAAAATAAATTAATTATCATTTTGATAAACCTCACAACTAGTAGTTATAGATTGATGCTATAGCTTGAGGGAGAAAATTTGTACCATGTTTGGACTACAAAAGAATTCAAGAATGCCAAGATGCCAACAGATGGTGGAAAAATAAAAAGAAAGAAGTTAGTGCAATTCAAAACTCAATTGCTAAACTTGTGCTCAGAAAAATCATAGTCAATGGAATAAATGACTTAGCAATAAAAGTGCTATTTCCTTTGATGTTATTGCTACAAAGGCCAAGGAAAGCACTTTTGAATGAACGATATCTTTCCATTTGTTCTTAATATGGAATTAAACTAGTCATTCCAATATAAACCAAAATCTTAAATATTAAAAAATCAATAAACATGAGATCATACAAAGGCTAATTTTCACTCAACATGCTTTTAATTGAAAATGACAACATTAGAAGCCTAAATTTTAAAATGATGCTCAGTTGTACCCAATATTAAAAAAAATTACTTTAGAATTTCAAAAATCAAATAATCCCAATGATGCTCATAATATATCAATGGAAGTGAAATTTGTTATTGTTGTTGTTATTATTATTATATGATTAAATAATTACCTAGAGAGATCATTAGATCAAGAAATGAAAATACTAATACACACATCAAGGTACTGATATTTTTAATAGCTCACAATGAAACCAGTGTGAAAAAATTAGGTTAATTATAAGACAAAATTGGCTAAGAAAAAAAAAATGTTAGGAGAGCTAGACAATTGAATTCATAGAAACCTTAAAGTTGAAACCAATAACTATGAATAAATAGAAAGAAGATGGAACATTTCTTTTCTTCTCAGCACAATAAACACTGGATTTCATTGAATGATATAAGCTTATATCTATAATGACATGCCTAGCTTTTTCATACTTACAATAACAGTCACAAGTATACAAGTTACAATTAGATATATGATTTACACCATAAAAGGTTCAATAACAAACTAAGACAAGTTTGCTCACTCCTTCCAACCAATACTACTTGTGTGCTTTATGAAGTTTTGATCTCTATAAATGAATGGTAGGTATACAAGAGATTTAAAGCAAGAAAGAATATAAAATGATCAACAAATGGACAATAACACACACACACTTCAATTTATTCTAGGGCCACAAAACTAAGAAAGCATAAATTGATATATTTGCAGACACAAGATTGAGGTCAAATAGAATCTTTAATGATAACATGAAAAGGATCAACCAAGAACATGTTATATTTCCTTTTCTCAGTATTTTATATAATTATGAAACTTGATCTTATTTGATAACCTTAATAAAAATGATATTTTGTCAATTAAATTGGAGTTACAATAAACCAATTACAAATTATTTTAAAATTTTTCCCTATTATACTCACTAGATAACTAATCCCTACCCATCCCAAATTGAAACGTTAAAAGTAATGGCAATCTCCACCATAGTCCCAAAATCCTCACACTTTTTCTATATCCCATGAGTAAACCAAACCAAATAAGAAGAACAATTTTAAAAGTTGGAACATTGAAATCAAGCAACAAGATAGTAGAGTGCATAAACACTTATTAAATTGCTTTAAAAGTAAAACAAAAAAACAAAAAGATAAAATTCATGAAATTCATAAAGACAAAAAGGAAAAATATAAAGAGTCATACTTTAACTAGGGTCAAACGAAAGAGGAGGAGCTAGTAGAGATGGACAATTGAATTCCGATTCTATAGAGGATGTTGAATAAGAGGATGATGTTGCTTTAATTCTTTGCCCTATTTCTATGGTGCTGCCTTTGTTTACCAATTTCTACCTTCATTCAAAGAATGCCCTTTGCTCTTTCTCCCTATTCTATAATTCAAAGGGAGTAAAAAAAAAAAGGTAGAGAAGGAAGAGAATGACCAATCTTGTGCAAGTACCCAAATTTTTGGAAAAAAATTATAAAAAAAAAACCTTTTCTAATAGTAAATACTGATTGCTAAAATTAGTGAGTTGAAAATATTCACTTTTCTTTTATTATCTATTATTGCATGCGTGTAGGCAAGTTTTCTGGTGTAATTTTAGCTTTTAAGCTATTTTATGAGTTGATTTCTTTGTATAGTTCCTTCCAACTTTATATGGGAAGCCTAAACCATTTTTGCCTTGTAGCTTTAAATTGCATGTAGTCACTTTACACATTTATGCTTTTTTTTTTTTGGGGTAGTACTTAGGATATTACTTTGGTTTTGGAATGAGTCACCTATCACTTAACTTGAGCTTCTTTCACATTCATTTACAATTTATTGATTGTGATTGAATAGATATTTTGCCCATTTGAGTTTCTGCAACATGATTCTCTATAATATGATATAAAATCAATATCTAGGCGAGTATTTATAAAGAATTCCATATGATAATTATCCAGTTAGTATAATTATATATATATATTTATATGCACACCTCTCCTTACTTACTATGAACTACCAAGCCAATCTTTCATGTTCTTTAACTTAAACCTCATTCTTTTGTCGATTGTTAGCTTGTTTAGCTAACCCTAAAAGATTCTAGCACAACATATATATATATATATATATATATATATATATATATATATATATATATATATATATATATATATATATATATATATATATATATGGAGGTTTAGTAATATTAGTCTTAGAAAGTTAAAAAAAATAGTTGCAATTTTTAAGCCTAAACAATGTAATGATTGATGTTTAAAGAAAGAAAGAGAGCAAATTAGATCCTATATGCATACTTTAGATGGATAGAGGATGCGTAACTATTTTAGGCCATTTAGATTTGATTTTAATGGCTTAGATTTCATATATATATATATGTTAATTTTTGGTTCCGAAAAGTGTAGAACAAAGAATGAAAATAATCTTTTAACTTCTAACTTAAAAAATTAATAACTAATATAAAAGCCAACAAAAAAGAAAATAAAATCTGGGCCATCTAAATTTGACTTAGATGACTTAGATTCGTTATGCATCAGTGCATAACATATGATGCTTAGAGGATCTATATTGGAAAGAAAGATTAGGGCATCATAATTATCAGCACTCAAACTAGGCATGTGACTAGTATAAGGGCAAAGTGTTACTTTAACCTTGTAAGTCTTAAGCCAGATGAACACAGAACAATAAAAAAATTTAAACATCATTTCTCATAATCATTTTTTGAATGTCAAACAACCATTAACAATAGTGTAATAACTTAATCATATACAAGAATCTAATTATATAGAGACAACTAAAGGTGATGTTTGGATTTGTTGCCAGCCACAAATCCTACCATCTTTAGCATCACAGGTTCAAGTCTTTGGGTGGCCTTTTACTTTTTTTTTTCTTCCTTTCTTTTTAGATTACTCTTCTACATAACCAAGAATACCCTCCTTTAATGCCATAAAGAGATTGGCTTTTGGTGATTTCACTTACCCATTTTTTAGTTGCATGCCTCTTTACTTAAACCCATCATCTTAGTCAAAAAAATAGAGGAAGGCCAACCTAAACCATTAACCTTTAGTTCTATTTTCTTTCCTCGCATCAGGTCTTTTCCTAGCTTCTTTTTTTACATGTGTGCTTTAGCAATAAAAAAAAAATCTTGTTTAACTCTTTTCCCTTAGCTATGTTTTTAGGGTATTGATGCTTCCCTGAGCTTCGTTGGTTTCCTTGTGTTCTACTACTGAACCTATGGCTGTTAGAGCATGTTGCAGCCAAAATAGTAGGTAAGATTTATGAATTTATGGTATGAGCTTTCAGTTTTTATGTGTTAGGAATTGCCTTTAAAACTTCTTCAATTTCATGGCTTCTTGATGTATAATTGAATTTCCCTTTTTACCTGGAAATTAGCTTGCATTTTTTTCCTTCTCCTCTGATATGATTTTCAATTGTAGTGTGGATGAATGGTGTTGTAAGGGAGTTGCTTCGTGATTGTGGCTTGATTGGATAATGGATCAAGAGAAGGTAGAAGGAAGTGGATAAGATTGAATTAACTTCATCTTTCCTTGTCTTCGTAAGTCTTAGTCAAGCAAAAAATGTGTATGTTTATGGCTGTCCTTGTGTGGTGGCTTGGCTAGGTTAGAGTGGAAGGCTATGGGTGTAAGGAAAATTTAGTTAAGGATTGAATTAGCTCCTTTTTGCCTGGCTTCCCATGTAAGTAGTTCACCATACAATTATTCTTATGGATTTAACAGACTAAGAAAGGAATGTGTGGGTTTCATTATATAGAATTTGAATATATATATTTTTTTCATATGGTGCTGCAGGTCATGGGATTAGATCCATAGTTGAAAGTAATTTTATTTAATTTTTATATTTCATTCAATTCATTCAATTGGCTTTAAATTATTAGGCTGTTAGGTCCAAATTAGAAGATTCAATTAATATGATGATAAAGACCTCAATATTATTATTAATGTTTGAAGTAATTCATATTTACAATGTAAAAAAAAAAAACTATTTATTTACAATGACCCCCTTTCAAACCCTATCATAAATCAAGGGTGAGATTAACATTAACTCTTCTAATAATAAGTATTGATGTTCGGAGACCATCAATCATAAGAGTGTTAAGACTATGTAATGATATGTTTGAATATAATTTTTAACTAATTGGTCACATATAATATGAGATTATTTGGGCACAGAACGAGACAAAATTTTTAGGAAATAGGGAAACTTTAGTATAAGACCACTTGAGACCATTCTAACATTAAGGAATTGTGAATTGGTATTATATGGTGTTTAGGAGAATTAGTTATGACTAAAGAGTTAGCAGTGGATACAATAGGGAACTTCTCTATGTTATATTGAGAGATGAGTAAATAATGTCAACTATATGTTGTATACGTATATATGAATATGTAACACAACTACATTTCTAGATTCGTGATTAAATAGTTCTTAATTAAATGTATTTATATTACTAATTGTGGTTCTAGTTATTTTATTCTTTGAATGTCTATTTAAGTATTTTTGGACTTTGGAAATATATATACATATGTTGGAAATTGCCTCTCTTGATCATGGGAATTTTAAATTGCACTTCCTGATTTTTTTTCTCTATAAACTAGAATATTTAATGAAATACTCTATTTACATGTTTAGACTACAAATATGCATGATTAAGAATTTGCATTACTTTAAGTATGTACTTATGAGATAATTTCTTATGAGAGCTATCTGTTTTGGGACCTTGCAATTAACCGTAGTAATGGTTAGCTATAGTACATTGTGATATGTACCTTAGCCAGCAGGGTGGTTGCTAGCCCTCTGTGGGTAGCCATCGTATGTGGATTTATTTTGATTTTTGCTAGCGGATTACTCAGTGTCTATGTTACTTACCCTTGTGAATTATGTGCTCTGTGTCTGATTTACTTGGTATCGTTTAAATGCTCTTATTGTATTTGATAAATGATTTTTATTAGGAAGAGTTATTAATCACTATATTAAGTGTCTTAAAATTTTGAATTGCTATTTTGAAATGAACTTTAATTTGAAATTGTTCTTATGCCTTATAGTTAGTCTTATTTATTTATTAAGCGTTTGACTGGCTCCTTTTAGTTTCAATTTTTTTCTTTTACATAGTAGGATTGAGCCTGATCCCTCTTCAGTGGCTTAGGATCTGGCATCCTCCTTCATTCTTGGTGAGCCCTGCATCTGCCCACACAGGCATATTTTGATGATTTACTTGAAATTTATTTTGTTCTGTAGTATATTTATATGTAACTCCACTGAACTACATATAGGGTTCCCTACTCCTAACAATTGAGATATATTGGTCTTGATTGATAGTAGGATTTTTTTTATGTATTTGTATTGATTGGGCTGATTGTAGAAATGTTGAGAGGTCTAAATTACAAGGGAAGTTCTGCTAAAATTTCTACAAAAGGTTACATGCAATTAAAAATGTTTGTACAAATATGATTTGTGATTGTTTTGTTTGCTTCTATCATCTAATATTGAATTTTAGGAATATTTGCTAAATGCTTGGTAGGATTTTAGTTTTAGATAGGCTTATGGGAGTGAAATTGTTGATCTTCTATGCTAGTCACACTTATGGTTTCAAGGTATGACAAAGAGCTTGGGTGTCCCTTAATTTATGAAATATTAGAGCCCAACTCCTTTAACAAAAATAGACACATAATTACTTTGGAATGAAAACTAACATAAAATTCCTTTGTGATTGCAAACTTTATCCATCTATTACTAAATAAAATTTTAAAAAACCTACTGGTTTCTAATGTATAAAAAAATTAGTATGGCTTTGTTTGGTGTATTATGTGAATGTTGTGTAATGGAGGGAAAGAGTATTAATTCAAAGAAGTGAAAACTTTTGGAAATACTCGATGTTGCCTCTTAAATTGCCATAGATATGTTTTGTTTTTTTAATATTCAAATCTTGACATTTAGTCCTATTTATAGGAGTGCAAGTTTGGTGTATAAAAATTACAAAAACATTATTTTAATTTTTTTGACTTCTTTGGATCTTTCTCCTTTCTTATCATCTTGGGTTGCTTGATCTCATGATTTCAAGTTACTCTTCATTAAGCAAGTTGTTACCACGTATCACTTCCATTTGTTTCTACAAAGATTGATAGAAATTCTCCATTCCATGGCTATCATTTCCTCACCAACCATGCGATCTATAGCATTAGTTGTTGTTGCTATGTCGTCTTATAATAATAGAAATTTATATTAGCTTTTGTCTCCCACTTCATTGCTTTTGACTGGAATTTTTAGATTAATTTTTAACAATTCTCCTTAATTTAAAAAATTCCATAACTCTAAACTTTTCTATGAAGTTAATATACTTTTCAACTGTAATTAACTTTATAAAAACATCTGAGTTGATCATCAATCTTACAAAATTCTAACACAGTTTCTTTCCATTTTAGAGCTCTTGAATAAAGTGGTATTGAATCTCAATATGCTTGGTGTAGCTATGAAAAATAGTATTCTTGGTCATGATGATGGTGGACATATTATCATATTAGATTTATGTTGGGGTGCTAGCACCTTGATGTAAGTTCTCTAAGATCCTTATAAGCCAAATTGCTTTACATGTTGCCCTTGTTACTACCATATATTCCACTATATAGATGAAGGTGTAATTTTTTTTACTTATTTGAACCTCATGAAATTACCTAAGAATCCATATGGAAAATATATCTTGTTGTGCTCTTTCTATCATGAATGCTTTTTACCTAATCTCTATCAGTGTAGCCAATTAAATTGTAATCATCTTTGTTTCGTACAAGATGTGAAAAATTCCTTATACCTTTGACATATCTTAAAATTTGTTTTAGAACAATGAGATGAGACTTGTTGGGCTTACTTAAGAATCTTGAAATAATGTTGATAACATACACTATGTCAAGCCCGGTGTTTGTGAGATAATCAACTAGCCAATAAGACTTTGATAAGTCATCTCATCCACTGTTTGGTTTCCATCCTCCTTTGATAGTTTCTCATTAGTTCCCATTAGAGTGGATGATGGCCTATAGTCTTACATCTTGAATTTCTTCAGCAAATTCTCAACATATTTTTCTTGAGAAATGAATATTTGTCTAAGCATTTGCTTGACTTGCATTTTAAGGAAGTATCTCTTGAGGCCAAGATTGGTCATCTCATACTCCTTCATCATGGCCTGCTTGAAGTCTTTAATCATCTTTGTATCATTGCTAATATATATTAAATCATCTACATAAATGCAAAGGATGAGGAATTGGTCTTCATGAATCTTCACATATAATGATGGCTTACTTGGACTTTTTGCAAAATCATGATCAAGAAGAGACTTGTCTATTTTACTATTCTATGCATGCATTGCTTGGTTTAATCCCTAAAGCTCTTTCTTCAACCAATATACTCTATTTTCTTTGCCTCATATCACATACCCTTGTGGTTGCTCTAAATACACTTCTTCATTTTCTCCATTCAGGAATGCAAATTTAACATCTAATTAATATACTAGTAGTTTTATTTGGGTGGGTAAAGCAAGTGCCATTCTTATTATTTCCATTTATACCATAGGAACGAAGGTCTCATTGAAGTCAATACCCAATTGCTAAGAATATCTTTTGCTACAAGTCATGCCTTATACTTCTAGATTGACCTATCTTTGTTATACTTAATTTTGTAGACCAATTTTTGCCTAATGATTTCTTTCCTCTTTCAGCTTGTCAATGAGCTTTCATGTTCAATTCTTCTTGATCATCTTGATTTCTTCGTCCATGACTCCTCTCCATTCTTCTTCTTTTACAACTTCTTCATATTTCCATGACACCAAAGAAAATAATGCGATATTACAAGTTTGATAAATATCTTGTAATGATTGCATCTTTCTTAAAAGAGATGACTTTGGTGTTACTACCTTGGAGATTGGCTTTTGCTTCGGTCTATTTCATCTCCTACATTCTCCTTAGCTTCAAGATGTTAAACTCCTTTAGATACTTTACTACTCTAATTCCAACATGCTTCCTTATAAAGAATGACATCTCTTAAAATAAATAATTATCTTGCATCAGGGTTGTAGAGAGTAACCCTTGGATTTGTTGCAATAGCCAGTGAGGATGTACTTCTCTCCTTTTTCATCCATCTTATCTCTATTCCCTTTTAGTATAGGGGTATAAGCACTGTGGCCAAAGATTTTAAAATAATCAACCTCCAGCTTTTTCTTGAACTAAGCTTCATATAATGTTCTATTTCGAGCTACTTTTATGGGAAATTGGTCAAGAGTATAAACTATTGTGTTAACAGCTTTAACCTATAAATATTTTGGCAAATTTTTGTCTTGGAGCATGGCTTGTGCCATCTTAGCTATAGTTCTATTTTTCCTTTTTACAACACCATTCAATTGAGGTGTGTGTCAGACTATAAGCTCCTTTTTAATGTCATGCTTTTTCTAGAACTTGGTTAATCTTTGATAAGTGAATTCTCTCTTATGATCAATTCTCAAAACTTTGAGAGAATGTCCACTTTGCTTCCCAATAAAGGCTTTAAATTTAGTGAAGTAGGAGAATGCATCTGATTTTTGCTTAATAAAATAAACCCACATCAAGCAGGTATAATCATCAATGAAAAATAAAAATATCTCTTTCCACATCATGCTAGTACAATCATCTTCATCACTTTAAATATTTGGATTGATTACAATAAAATAGAAGAAAAGTAAAACTTTAATTTTTATAAACTTTTAATTTATTTAAATTACATTTTTCTTTCTTTCTTTTCTCATTCAGATCTTTTAATTCATATAAATTAAAAAAATTGTTGTTTTACATAAAGTGTTATAAAAAACTTAAATACATATAGATGGAATAAAATAGAAGGAGAAGAGAAGAAAAAATTTTAATTTTGACTTTCTTATTGTAATTAAATAAATATTTTTTTCTTCTCTTCTTATCCATTGCCCCTTTAATTTAAACCAAAAAACAGTTGGATTTAATTTTAGATAAAAAATCAAAATTATTTTTTTTTTCTTTTTCATTCCTTCAATCTAAACAAGACCAGTGGTGTTCGAAATGTGTCTTCGAAGTTTCACCTTAATAGACAAAAGATTCTCTGAATCTTTATAATCTTTCACCTGTCAACAAAATCTAAAAGCTAAAATTAAAATGGCATAAAATAGTTAAAAGTATTAATTTTTTTTTAGTTTTATTATTTATGCTAACTGGTTGTAATAATATATTTCAACATTTGATAGAATAATTTTTAATTTCAAATATTATCTACGTGGCGTTAAGTTTTTCAAAACAAATAAAGAATATCAACAAGAACACAAAGAATCTTTACGTGTTGCTAGACAGCATATCTCTACGACTCCTATTATACATTGGTAGTATGAATCAGGAAGGTCTTGGAATACATCTAAGCCCTCTGTCCTTATAGATCGGTCTTTAGCTTCTACTTTTCTTTCTAGCTTCTTTGGCTATGCAAACGTAATGTAAAATTTCTTATTTCCCAAGCAACATATATATTGTGAAGTTAAATACAATTTTCTTTAGTATATGCACGTACTCATTGTTAAATTATCCAAGCCAGATAAAATAGAGTTCCAACCAGGCCAATTGAGCCTTTTGAAAATATTAAATTTTTAAGTTTGAGGACTTCCGATTACAACTACCTAACAAACTAAATTGTCGATCAATACCATGGTCGAATCACACTTAAATCATTTCATTAAAAATTATGCGTCGAGAGATCGTTGTGTTGATAATAAATGCTTTTACTTTGAATTGTCAACTAATTAAGTTGGTATCATCATCTTATCCTCTGCATTAACGTAACATTTTCTGCAAACATAAAAAATTGGGTTGGTAAGTAATACTATTTCTAGACTTCCTAATACAAGACCTGATCCCAGAAAGACTAAAAGAAAACCATGTATTGGTTCAGGTAAATCCATTAGATGTAAAATAAAAGATAAATAAATCGAAATATCATGACCTTATTGATACGACCAAGAAAAAATTTTATATACTAAATTCCTAATTAAATTAAATCCCAAGGAGTGTGAATTGATATAGGTACAGTTATAGAATTAATCTCATTTTTTATACGAAAGAGTAGTTCAAAATTATATTAAACTATACTATATTTATTAGAATATTATTTATATTAAATATAGAAATATATAGTAATTATTTATATAATTTCAATATAAATAGAATAATATTCTATTTATTAAATTTCTAATAAATAATAAATCCTAATAGGAATTTTATATAAATAATAAATAATCTATAGAATCCATTTTCTATTTTTAATATATTTTTTTAATAATATAATACTTAAATTTAAATAGAAAATAATAATTTGTATAAACTTTTAAATAAGTTACTGCTTGTGAACATTACCACTGTATATTATATATTCTGGATTTCGAAATAAAGAAATAAAACTTTTATCCATATAATCTTCAGGGTTAAAGAAAAAAAAGGAAAAAAATAGAATGTACCCTTTCAATGATTTTAAATATTCAACATCATATTGTCGCAGAGAATGTCAAATGTCAATCATTCTCTATATATTCGGATAGTCTATGAGGATTAAGGGAAAATACTCGATATAAAACTACAGATCAATTACAACAATTAATATCGAAAACAAAATGAACCAAGGTGGCTGCAAATTCTGAGAAACGATGAATACAAGCCAGTGTGCTACAAACCTAACGGTCTAACTAGCCAGTAGATTCGTGCGGATCAACATAGAATTTAAAACCTAACAGTCTAACACGGACACATCAATTGCATTCGCTTTCTAAAAACATGTGTTTACCAGTATTCAAAACAGTAAGCAAGTTAAAGTCAGCAGCCAAATCGTTAAGAAAGTTAAGTTTTACGAATTCAAAAACAGCGATCATGCAGGACGAGGTCATCGTTTCCAAGTATATAGAGCATGCAAAGCCAAGATTCCTCATCACAACTCATACTCATCGTAATTCATTAAGTGGTTCATTTTGAAGAAGCGAAGAGGAAGAAGAAGAAGGGAAGCATTACGAGCAAAACCAAGCATCCTCATAAGGTGGCTGATCAATTTGACAAAGAGAAAAAAAGAGATGGCCAGGCATAGTAGCATTGCTACAAACTGGAGAGAACTTAGTGGCGAACATCATTGGAGGGATCTGCTAGACCCACTTGACATTGATCTTCGCAGGTACATAATACACTACGGAGAAATGGCTCAAGCTACTTATGATGCTTTTAACTCCGATGAAACATCCAAGTATGCAAGAAGGAGCCGTTATGGAAAAAGAGATTTCTTTTCCAAGGTTGGTTTAGAAAATGGGAATCCTTTCAAGTACGAGGTGACAAAGTTCCTATATGCAACCTCAGAAATTGATTTTCTTATATTAGACGATGTCGAAGAATTAAATTGGATAGGGTACGTTGCTGTGGCCACTGACGAAGGCAAAGCCGTCATAGGGAGGAGGGACATTGTAATTGCTTGGAGAGGAACTGAGCAGATCATGGAATGGATTAAGGATTTTCAGTTCCTTTTGGAGAATGCTCCATATATTTTTGGTCTTGAAGCTGATTGTAAAGTACACCGAGGCTTTTACTCCATTTACACGACGGATTACTCACATTCAATCTTCAACAAAACCAGCGCGAGAACCCAGGTGATATATATATATATGTGTGTGTGTGTGTGTGTGTGGTATAATAATTTTAATGAATTATGAACTATTGCAGTGGCTGAGAAATACATTTTAGACTCAATAGAATTGTTGTTTTTCCCCTACTCCAATGGCAAATACCACTATTTCTTCTGTTTCACATAAAAAGGGATCCAAGAAAATATGTAAAAAGGGTTTTTATATATTTTAAAGTCTCTCATAAATTAACATTCAACTAAATAAAATAATAAATTATTAACATTTTTTTAATACTTTCAGAGACTAAATTTTATAATTAAAATTCAATAAAAATATATATGTAATATTATGCTGGTTTATTTCGAGACTAAATTTTATACAATTTGATTCTTAATCATTACGCAGGTCTTAACTGAGATTAGAAGACTTGTGAATAAATTTAAGGATGAAGAAATTAGCATAACAGTAACTGGGCACAGCTTAGGGGCAGCAATTGCAACACTAAATGCAGTGGACATTGTCACTAATGGCTTTAACATCCGAGAAGATCAATGTCAAAAAGCTTTTCCAGTCACAGCTATTATATTTGCCAGCCCTCGGGTTGGAGACTCAAACTTTCAGAAGTTCTTCTCCGGTCAAAAAGATCTGCGAGCCCTACGTATTCGTAATAAAGAAGATATTGTTCCGAGGCATCCGTTCTTAGGGTATGCAGAAGTAGGAGAAGAGTTAGAAATTGACAGTCTGAAATCTAACTTCTTAAAGCATCCGGGGAATGTGAAAAGTTGGCATAACTTGGAGGTTTACTTGCATGGAGTTGCTGGAACACAAGGGAGCAAAGGAGGATTCAATCTAGAGGTTAAAAGGGACATTGCACTTGTGAACAAGAGCATGGGTGTTTTGAAGGACGAGTATCTTATTCCCGTGGCATGGAGAGTAGACGAAAACAAAGGATTGATTCAACAACCTGATGGTACTTGGAAGATGCAAGATCCGGAATCTGAGGATGATGATTTTCTATCCATTAATTAATGCTAATTTCGATTGTCTAAAATAATTATTTTATTGTTCTTTCTGGTCCTGATCTTGGTTTATTGATTTGTTCTTTTAGCCACTTTGAATTATCATGTTTAAGTAAAGGGCAGGGTTATTAACTTAGGATGAAGATTTTGTACTCAGTGATATGCGAAATTCTTCAATTATAATTTTCTTTTTTTAACACTTGTGCTATATATTAATCTATGTACAATTGTCATACAATTCTCAATCTCCTCGTGGGGTCAACATCGTATAAACATCAGTATCACTTGCACAGATATAAAACTAAAGAGAAAGTCAAGAAAAAGAAAGTAACTATGTGCTTATAGCCAGGATTTCATAGATTATGAAAGAGACATAAGAAATTGCGCCACATTTTCTTTGTACAATTTGAATTGAAGAATACTGACAGTACAAGAAAATGACATGCAGCCGCAATCATTTTTAGTAAAAAAACAAGAACGCTACGTAGGTCTAAATAGCTTATATATGCAGACAGACTAAAACATTGCAAGTATAAATGGCCAAAAATTAGAGGCGCAAAACACAGATGTTGGCCTGATGTGGATAGCAGTTACTGGCCGTGGAAGAAGCAACAGAAGGGAAGGAGGAGGATAAAAGAGGAACGCAGAAAAACTACCACGAATGGCCATACAATTGACTTTTACTTACTTCGTGCTTTGTTTGTTCGTTTATGTCTTTGTTTCCAATTTGTCTGTATTTTACCCTTGTTCTTAGTCAATTAACAATTTGTAGCCATATTTTTCATAGCTTTTTTGTTGTTATTTGATGTTGTTTGGATGTACATTTTTAAGCGATATTTAAAATCGCAATCGCGTTATCTTCATTCATTTTCATCCATTGCGGTTCAGAACTTTAATTTTCTAGGTTTAACTATTTTTATAACCTATTGGATGACCTAAGTTTGGAGATTCAATTCTCTTCTCCGTTATTCATTCAAAAAAATAGGAAGAGAGGTTATTAGCCAATTCCGTACAATAACTAGGCGCTCTCAGTACTAATTAGCCGCTAGAAATTTTGGAACCAACAATTATTTTATTTGATATTCTAGATTTATATCATGTATTGTTTTAAACTTTAATCATATAAATAGAAAGCCAAGTACGCGTCCATATCATTGTTATTATTAAAAAATTGGTAAAAGAATCTGCGAATAGCAAAATGAGAAAAGGAACAAAATAAGAATAAAACCTACTATCATTAAAACCCCCTAGCACGGATGTTCGAAGAAGGTATCGCATGAATTAAAATTATAGACACTTCACTGTCATTTGAAATACGGAAAGAAAGTGCGAGAAAGTAAGAAAAAATTGTGGATACAGCCCAATAAGATTGATTCAATTTCACTTTTAAGCTTTCTAATTTATCTGAAAAATTAATTTAGTTTTTCTCATTTCAATTAGAATAATTATGCCTAATATATATATATATGCAAAAAAAAAAAAAGGAAAAGCCTATAAATAAATGCATTATTTAGAAATAGATTTAAACGGACGGAGGAATCAAATTTTCAGAGCATGGATGTTACAAAGGCCAATATCCAATGCAAGGCCCAATAGAAGATAGCAGAAGGATAATATTACACTTAGGTCCAAAGAAAATGACAACTTTAGCTACCATTTACCTTCTGTTATGTATGTAGTTTCTGTGGGACCTGTGGGCAGAGGGGAATTTTGAAGAGTGTTAGACTCATCGAGTTTCTTCCGTTTCCCCCAAAAAAGGATGGCTATCTACTATTTTTCTTCTTTTTTTTTTTCTCATATTCACTCTGTTGGAATATTTAATTTAAATATATTTATTAAGATATTATTTTAATTAAATATTTTATCTAAGATATTTTATAACAATAGTTAAAATATCTTAAATTAAAATTAATTATATAACATTTTAGTTTTAAACTAAATTATTCTAATTGGTGGTACTTAATTTTTGAATTTTATATTACTAGATATTTTCACTAGTGAGTTAGTAGATATTTGCATATTGTTTAACCAATCTTTTTTTAATGGAAGAATAGTCAATTTGTACATTATCACTTTGAGGAAATTCTTGATAAATAGAGTCAATTATAACAAACTATTACTAAGACTCATACACTTCTCAAAATACACTCTTTCTTGCTCTTTCTTCTCTCTTCTTAAGCATTTGTCTTTTCTAGTTATAGATCGCTAGAAGAATTCATCATCATAATTACATAGGCGTGCTAAAGGTATTAGATCTTTATATTTGCTTTTGCTATTATACATAATTTTGAATTGTTATTTATATCTATGATGAAATTGCATGATAATTTACATGTGGTATTAGAGCCTAACTTTGATTACCTCTTCCTACTATGAGAATTTGTGGACCCTAATTTATGAAAATGGAGAAATTTAAGGAATTTGATTCAATTTATGAAATTATTAAGTTCAAATATGTTGGATGCAATTTCGATGCACATGCTACAAAAAAAATGGCATCTTGCATCGACTAAAAAAGGCGTTCGTTATTCTTATGACAATTACAAAAATCGACATTAAAGGCAATGTGGAGACTTCTTTTAATGACAATTATATCAACCATTGGAAGAACTGATGCTAGAAGAGCTAACATCGTTAAAACCGACATTAATTGATGCGATTTGAGATTCATTATTTACTACAATAATGTTAGCTATAATTAATGTTAGATTTTAATGTTTATTATAGTTGATACTAGTATGAATGACTAATGATGGTTATGACCGCCGTTGGTTAACATTTCATGTAGCAAAACTAAGGTCAAATTCTAACATTAACATTAGTTATAACTGACTTTTAGTAAGAAAATCTAACATCTATTATAATCAACGTTAAAATCAAGTAACTAGTAAATATGCTAATGTCAATTATAATTGACATTAAGTTTTATTCTAACATCGGTTTTATGACCAATGTTAGGTAACAAAAAGCTTTTTTTTTTAAATTTCATTTTATTTTTTGTATTTTGCTATCCTTTTATTTTCCTTTTGTCATATTATACTTTGATATATGAGAAATTAAACATTCACATAAAATTAAATTTTAAATTAATCTACTATATAAGAAAAATTTAAATTTAATAAACATTTATTTATATTATCTTCATAAAAGTTTCATCATGCAAAAGTAATGTAAAATGTTAACTAAATAATCTTTAGGCATGTAATAACAAATAAGATAAACAAAAACCAAGTGTTAAGCCTTATAAATTGTTATCCAAAACAGGCTTTAAACATGTCACAAAACAAAATAAGTTCAATGAAATCTAAGATACCTTATGGATCATGATTTGCACTGAATGATTGTTAACCTAGTGTAGGTGATGCCTTTGTACTAGCAACATTAAGTGGCTATATAAAAAAGTACATAAGTTAGATTTACTTAAAACTTTTTAAATATAGTAATTCAATAACTATACAAGTTAACATTTACATTACCTATGAAGAAGACACCTTGATTATGCGAGAAATATTCAGTGGTAGCTCTATTCCAAATTTTTCTTCTAAATATTTGAATAAGCTATTCATTCGAGCTTACTCATGAGCCAATTGAGCTTGTTCCATAGCACGCTTTTCTTGTATGGTTTTTAATCATTCCTCCATCATCGCTAGCTTATTCTTTAAAGTTATCACCTCATCACTTGAGTTCCCTATGCTTGTGGAACTCAAAGACATAATATTAAATCAACAAGTAATCTAATCCAAATACCCTAGAAGGGCATGGACCCAATGCCAAGCAATGTACTCATCTAGAATGTTCCTTTCCCAACACTTACCCAAGTGGATTATTTGATGAAACAAGTGATAAAGTCTCAATTTCTTGAATAAGTCTCTGTGAAATTTCTTCCTACATGTCAAAACAATAAATTGTCATATAAGAGACAATATCCAATATGTTTAGCAAAACTCAAATTGGTTAATACACAAGTCAATTCCTTATGATCTATATTCTACACTAACTCACCAATAAAAAAAAATGAATTGATTGGTAGTGTAATGAACATAATTTTCATAAAACGACAAAATAAGTCATGTAAAAGTAAGTCCTTTGAAATAACCTAGATAATATCGCAAAAAAATTGGGTTGAGTTCTAGACTTCTAAAAATAATAAATCTAGGATTAGATAGAAAGAAAAATGGAATTAGGATAGAGAAATAATTTGTGACGGACACTGACGAAACGCAATGGCATTTTTATAAATAAGTGCAACTTTGGGAAAACCACATAGGAGGACTTTTTAAATGAAAGTTTTGAGTTGCCTAAGATTTTTAGAGGCCCCAAAAACTATGGGAAGCCTTGGGATTGGTAAAGCTCCTCCGGTGTATGTTTTTCAATATCAGTTGACCCGAACTTTGACTGATTCGTTCGGTGAGGCTTTAACTCCAAATTGAGTGATTCCAAAGACATTTTATTAAATTTGGTACCCAAAATTTTATGATAACAAAGAAAATTCTCAAAAAGGAGCTAAAACGAAATCAAAATGAAATTACTATTACAAAAGGGCAAAATTAGAAATTATGGTTTTTTGAATGTTCTAAAGAGTTCTACACTTTTCTCTCATCTTTTCCTCTTTAATAAGCACGACCCTTTCTATCCAAAATACAAAAAATCTTAAGTTCTCTTAGGCGCACAAGAAGGAGGAGAAAAAGAGGAAGAAAGCCAAGGAGAAACTAAGTAATTTCATGAAATTTCTTGCTCTATCTTCCTCTAATCTTATTCTCCTATCTTCTTTCTTTCTTTTCATGGATTTTTTGAATGATTTGGTTCTTTTTTGAGGTTAGACCAAGGAGAAATTTCATGTTTGGAGAAAAGAAGCCAACCAAGGGAAGAAACATCTAAGAAACTAAGGAAAAACAAGGTAAAATCTCATTCCTATGGTAGCCTCTTCTTGTCCCTTCTTCTTGTATGGTTTGGGCAACCTAGGATAGGATAGGAGGGGCTGGATTTTGCATAAAACCAAGAGAGAAACCTAGGAAAAAGAGCGCAATGATTAAGAATATGGCAAGAAATTCAAATAAAAACCAAAGGAAAACAAGTTAGAAAAGTGTAGTTCTTTCTAGGGTTTTGCAAAATCTGATTTTGTGTGAATGTTTTCTTGGCTATTTAAATATTCCTTTGAGCTCCTAAGACCTCTAGAAAGCCTCCCAAGTGGCTCTCCCATCAAGAAAAAATCACAAAGTCCATGAACCTCCATTATGGTGCATAGTTCGGCTACGCTAGGTTCATTAGGCTAAGAGATGTTTTAATTTGTTCTAGCCTTAGTTTGAGACCTTATATGATGTTAAAATATGGGAGAAATAATTTGAAAAAATTTAGGAGCCATAGGTTGGGAGATGGGACAATGGTATCCATAATAGTACCTTATGAAGCAACTTAGTTTTCCAATGGTGCAATTCAATTGGTGATGGTTCCAAGGACTTTAAATGAGTCCAAGAAGTCTAAAAATAACAAGAGAATAGAGCCTAGCACTTGAATGATATAAATTGCTTCAATAGGCCATTCATGGAACCAATATGTCCATTATAGAACTAAGTAGGTGATAAGCTTTAGTTTAATGTCTTGGCTTACTTTAAAGATGTGATTGTGTGTTATTTGTGATGTCTAGGTCAAGAGAACCTTACTCGACCTAAGTGTTCTTGTGAAACCAAGGAGGGGAAGGAAATTACAAAGTAAGCTTGCATAAATTAAAAGGTAACTCTCCACTTCATTCTCTTTGCATTCTTGTATGCATATGTATGTCTTAGTGTGCTTACATGCATTCTTAATGTTTGATAACATGCCACTTGATCCTTATTGTGCATTGGTATCAATATGTTGTCTTGAATGACTATGGATGTGGAAAGAGCTTATAAGGGTGAGGTGATGCTAAAAGTCCCTTGATAAAGGTAAGGAGATGCCAAAAGTCTTATAGCATGGGTGAGATAAGGCCAAAAGTCCCTTGAATGGGTGAGGCTAGGTCAAAAGTCCCTAGGCCAAGAGTGAGGCAAATCTAAAAGTCCTAGAAATGGGGTGAGGCTAAACCAAAAGTCCCTAGAGTATGAAAGTGGTCTTGACATGTGAATGTGGCATGGAATGGAATTTATTGCACACTTTATGCTTGTATAGTAATGAATTTGATGTATGTATGCCTTGAATGGGTATGTGAACTATTGAGATTCTTGGAATCTCACTCCCCTTTCCCCTTTATCCTTGAATTGTCTAGGTGGTGTTCCAAGTCAAGGAAATGCAAGCCAAAAACATTGAACATTTTTATTTTAGTGTATTATGTACTTTAAGTAGTAGTTAAATATCAAAGTAATGATGCATGTAATGTTTTTGTGATGTAAGACCATGAACAAGTATAAAATGATGTATGAATATGATGTATTACACTAAATTAATGGAATTATGCAAATTGACTCTTTGATGGTTTGATGTAACTATGCATAAATGGATGTTAAGAGACTAAAATGAAATGCATGAGGTTTGGGATCACTTAAGTAGTCTCTACAAGTCATATTTGTGCTTTGAAACTCTCTCAAGGGGTGCCAAACTCAATAAGAGGCCATTTGGTGCAATGTGACTCTTGATAGGAAGCAAAAATGATCATTTCATGAAGCTATGTTAGTTTTTATCCAAATGAGCTTTTTTTGGTCTGAAATTTGGCAGGCATCTAGAGCTTAATGAGAGATTTTTGTGAAGATAAAGTTGGTAATTTTTGGAGGTCTGTGGAATATTTGGCAAATTATTAAAGTTAAAATTTTTTTTGGTTTTGGTCCTTGGTACTGTAACACTGGTCTGAAATTAAACTCTATCACTTATAGGGCAAATGATGTCCAATTGCCATGAGATTTTATATAGAGAAACTAGACACTCCCAGTGACTTGTTCGAACTAGAAGCACATCATTTGGGGTCTTAAAAGGGAGATATGATTTTTCAAAGATTCAGTCCAGTGTCAGGCATCCAACTAGACCTTAGTCACTGTTTGATCAAAATTCAGGGTCTAGGCGAGCTTGAACTAGTCTAGAGTTATTTTTTCCTCTAGTTAACATCCTCAAATTTCTAAATTGGTATCATTCACTCAATTTAGAATTTTTTAAAATTAATTAGATATTTTTGAAATTTATATCAATAAATTGTGACAGCATCAGGACCTAATTCAACCTCTTGACCATTTTGCGTGTCAAACGTTTGGTGTGTGGGATGTTATGACTTGTACTTATTTTTAGCATAAAGTAGACATCCAAGCTTTCCAAAATCACTAAGATTACATGATTTTGATTTTTCTAGATTTACTTATGATTTTCCAAAGTTTTGGATATAATGGTGGCAAATCTGGCCGAAATTCAACGAGTTCAATTCATGCTCCATTTTGGTTTTCTTGAATTATGAGCAAGATTTTGTGATGCAAATGGGTTGTAATAATATATTTAAATATGAGGATGTATGGTATAAACCTACACAGTCTACGTGTCATCAATTTAAAATTTTTAAGCATGACGTAACGCGATTAAATCCATTATTGTTGGTTCCTTTTCCATGTACTCTTATGAAAATGATGTTAGGGAGCTTATGAATGCCATGAATGGGGTTAAATATATATGGTATTACAGGTAGGCTAACCCAAAAATCTTTCCATAAGTTTGCCATTAAAGATAAGAAACCAATCAATAAAGTTACTAAAATTTGAAATGAATATTAAACAATGAGCTATGTGACAGTATCAAGACAAGCACTTCTAGGAGCAAATAAGCATATTATAAGGGGCAATACCAAGTCATAAAGCTTCATTCTAAAAATATTCCTAAGATTTTTAATGACTCTTTATAAAAACTTTAGGCATTCTTTTGTACTAGTGTGAGTTTTGAAGCCTTAATTATATCTACTTACATCAACTCATAAGCAATCACATTAAAAACTAGAAATAGCTAGGCAAAACATAGACAAAATTTGGCTAGTGTACAAAAACCCCAATCGTTTAACATTAAAAAAAATCTTAGTCATTTACCCTACAACTCTTATTGCATCATTGACATAGCATCTATCAGCATGCTTACATGTTGCAAGGAATACTTCACAATGTTTTAGTGGTGAGCCCATTTGTACCACCTACAATCTAAGAAACATAATAGAATAAGTTTTCTACAATTTGTCTCATTTTACGTATGCATTAAAAAAATTGTAAATTACCATCTCATGCCTTCTCTTAGAATTACTCTTAGAACTACCAGTATGAGGATACTTGAGTTTTTGATGATTGGCCTTGTTTTTGTTACTTATTTCCTACAAATCAGAGACAAACAAGTGAATGATGCAATGTTCATTAAGAAACATCAATGTATGAAGAGATAGAACATTACCATGCAACTTTCTTGTAGTTGGTGGTCCACAAAGCTATTCCACTGCTCTTGTGGAATTCTTCTAGGCAATAAGTTTTAATCTTTAATTGACATTTAGGGATTTTTAGAAAGCTATCACTAGCTTGATTTTGATATTTCTAGAATTAGTTATGAATTTTCAAAATTCATAACAGCAAATTGGAATAATGAATCCAAGGCCAAAATCTAGTTTATATAATATATGGTTCCAAGCCTAAGATATATGAGATGTTTTATGATGTTTATGACTTGTATGGATGTATTAGGAATAGAAAATGATATTAATGAGTTCATATGGTCTATAACACATGAAATGAAAATTTTGAGCCTTACGTAATGCAATTAAATAGCATGAAATTTTATGTTCTCCATGTAATTCTTTAAACTAAGGCTTGAGATAGAATGGGAAGGCTCAAAAGGTCAAGGTATTACATCTTTTGCTTAATTCTTCCCCTCTCTCGACCACACACTTGCAACTAGGTGGCACTTGGTTCTTTTAGCCTAAACACATCAAATGAGACATGATTTAACCATTAAAACAAGCTTTGACTTTACACACACACACACACACTATGGAAGCCTACTTTGTTCTAAAACTCTATTATGGATCTATACAACACCTAATGAAGCAACTATAGGAATTTATAATCTTGGCTCCATTTTTTCCCTTAATCGAAGTCTTTTGACTCTATCTAGACTCTTTGGAGTCATCATACATTCATTTTAAGGAGTTTAGCTATATGTTGCTTCTTTACGTCTTATTGTGGAGCCTATACCTCCATCTCACAAACCAAGACTTTTAAATTTTTTTTACAGTTTCCTTTGATGTTCATCTATCATATCTAGTCCCATTCTAACCTTAAAAAAATTAAAAACACTCCTTAAGTGCTTGAGACATACTTGGCTAAGACTATGCATTGGTATAGAGCCCATGGAGTTTTGCAATTTTCCTTGAAGGGAATTATAACACCCCAAAATTAATTAAGGTATTAATCATGGATTTATGGTAATTAAGAATAATTAATAAAGGATAATTGGGTAAGTTAATAAATAGAAATTTTAGAGAGATAAAGTATTAATATGAGTTTGAGATTTAATTGAGTTAAACCCCATCTAGGCCCAAATTAAATTAAGTAGGCCAAGATTAGGGACTAATGAAGGCCTAATAATTTTAAGTGCAGATCCAACCTTTTATTATGATGCTTGGCCCAAGAGGTAGCATCTAGTGATGATCCAATTTAATTTAATGAATCAAAAACCTAAGACCCAAGTTGTATAAACCCATGTAATTGGCCCAATAACCCTTGAGCAGACCCAAATCAAATGAGTCTTTCAAACTTGGTCTAGCCCAATTGAATTTTAGTAACCTAATACATGAAAGCTGGCCCAACAAAGCTAAAATCTGAAGCCTATTAGGAGTTAGATCTTTAGAGCAGCCCATGACCCATATTATACCCAACTTAAACCCTAAAAACTAACCTAGCCACCCCCCATTCTGCAAAACCACAAGAGACACACACAAAATTTGGAGGTCCAAAGGAGAAGCTAGGGTTCTTAGCATGTTTCCACTTTTTCCCACTCCTAGAGCAAGATTCAGCCAAGGTAATAGTTATATAACTTAATCCTCTTATTTTTCTCTTTATTTTGGCCTAATTAGTTTTATATTTGGAGTATTTTCACCCACACCCAAAATTTGAAACTTGCCATTTGGTGTTTCTATGGTGAAAATTCGTAGGTTGAGGCTAAGGCTAACATTAGGTAAGTATAAACTCTTCTTTTTAAGGTATTTCTGTTGGTTTGAGACCCCAATGATTGAATTATAGTATGGGTATTAATTTTGTACGAATTTTCTTAGGATTTTGGGTGAAATATTGAAGTTTCTGATGGAAGACATTTCAATCCGAATTTGGGGACTTGTAGTGGCTGGATAAGTGTTTCCTAAGTGGTAATTAGCATTTTAAATTCTTTGGGTACTTGTTGCTATTGTAAATGATGAATTAAAATAGTAATTCTCTAATGCTATGGTTATAGGAGGATTTTTATACCATTGGTGGCTGTTGCAAATTTATCTACAAGTGAGGTAACCGGGACTATATTAATTCCATGTATATATCTATTTTAATTTCATGTTTATTGTACATGAATGATTTGAAACGTTGAATGAATTGGTTAGCTATCTATTGTGTCGTGATTGGACCTTGTGAGTCCATGGTAGAACTGTGGTGCAGCTGCCACCCATGGATGTGCTTTGATTGAGTACTGGGTTATGATCAAAGCCCTGATGCATTAAGGCCTAGTTGTGCTCATTAGGGAGTAGGTGTCGTGGATGGGCCACTCTCGGTGTTATTGGTGAAAATATGATTAATTGGGATAGTAATTATAATAGCCTAATTGTTTCATTTACTGATATGACTAATATGACTCTGATGTTGATTTTGATTCATGCATATATATTAATTAAACTGGATATAATGAATGGAAATTTTCTTGGTTACTAAGATTCATATCTCACCTCATTTTATGAGATTAATATTTCAGGTGAAGGTTCTTCGGGTAAGGATAAAGGGAAGCAAGTGGATGAAAATCCATGAGCTCTAACATGTGGGGAGAAGGCTACATTTAGGCTAATTTATTTAGTATAGATGCTAAATTTTATATTTCTCATTATATAGCATCATCTTGTATTCATGTTGCCATGTGTAGGCTCTTATTTTTTATTACTTAAGATGTATTTATTGAGGAGTTAGACCTCATCTTACCTTGGTATTGGATGTATGAACTTATAGTACTGATATATAAACCTTGTTGAACTTATGATATGGCTTACCATTTGGGGATTTATAATCACGTGATGCATTAGATATTGATATGAACCATGGATGTATGAAACCTCTAACAAAATGTGTATCGAATGTTAATTGTCAATAGTGCATGAATTTTGTTGCTGTTACTTCATGGACTTACTAATATAGGGTAGTTGTAAGAGTGGAAATTTACATTTAAGTTTTGAATTGCTAATGGTAGAATAGTTAAGTGAATAGGGTAGATAAATACTATTAGAGTCATATAAAATTGCAAGAAATAGTCCTAGGGTGTTCCTAAGAAGAGAATTGGAGTGCATGAGATGAAATGTAGGAGCTATAGATACAGGAGGGAGTCATGCTGCGACTAGGAAGGCCTTGTCGTAGCTTGAAGAGTGACAATGGCGAGGGATGCCGTGGCTTGAGAGATATCACCACAGCGTAGTGCGAAAAAAATCGCCCAAGAGGGTGATAGAATGAAACCTCGCCATGGCATAATAAGTCTTGCTGTGGCGCAAGTTGAGGAAATTAGTTAAGGAGAGTATAGTAGCAAAACTCACCACAGCGCAAGTGTGTTCCGTCGAGGCAAGAATCATGGGACTTCAAATAGTAGCTTAAGGAGGCATCTCCACCGTGGCACCACATAGGATGGCTGCGACAAAGGTCCAACTAGTCAAGGCGAAATTCGAGATAATTACCCAATGATTCTTAAGAGCAACATAGCCGCGCCGTGAAAGGTTGAGACTGTGGCGCAAAGTGAAAAACTTAGTTCTTGACTCCAATACCTAACCTAGCCACAGCAGGGATGTTTTAAGTTGCGGCATAGGTCCCTAAACTCCTACCTTTAGCCTAGAAACCCCAATTTCTTTAATGGTAATACTAGGAAATAATATAATAACACTTGTGGGTGGTTTTTATGTGTTGAAACTGATGGATAGATGAATCACAAACCCCTGATGATAGTGCAATTCCTTTTATGCATTCTCCCATTTATAGTTGTTTGGTTGATGACCCTAATAATATTAAGGTTCAAATTTTCCTATATTTTCTTAATGTAATTAATTGTATTAAACCTTAATTATTAATTATTAATTGTATGTTTAACTATAATTATTGGGATTAGAAGTTAAGGTTGTCACAGGAATGGCACTTAGGAGGCTTCCTAGATGTCTTAGAGGCTCATTCACACACTTAGATAACTTGAATTACTACTAGAAAGTTTCATCTTGGTCTAGGTGTAATTAAATCCTTATGTTTGGCATCTTGAAATCTAAAAGGTTTTCTTTTGGATTTAATTACATTTTCTAGTTTCTCACACCCTAAAACCTAGGTTTCTTGCTTAATCTTGATTATAAATTAATCCCTTCTACATGCTCTTTAAGTGGCCAAAACTCCCCCTTGAAGAACAACAAAGAAAAGCAATGGAAGCCATGATAATTACCTTGATTTCAAGCCACCTCAAGTGAGCTTTTCCAAGCTTCTAAGCTTCCTTTCAATTCTTTTCCTCTTGCCACTAAATTAGACATGTTTCAAATTAGTTTAGCAAAAACATAGGAAAAGAGAGGAGAAAGGGAAGGACATGGCTAGGGAAGGAAGAAGCATAAACTAAACTTGAATTTCCTACCTTTTTCTTGGTCTATCACCTTCTTCTTTCCCTCTCCTTATGCATTCTCCTTGGCTATCTCTTAGCCCTATTTTAGACTAGCAAAATCATAGTTCAAGGTTGGAGCAAGTGGCTAGACATTTAAAAATCCAAAAGGGTAAAGTTAACACACTTTTTTAACTTTTCATTTTAGTCCCTAAATCATAGTTTATCTAATTGGCCTCATTTCAACTTTTTATCAAGAACTATCTTTTCCATCATGATACTTGGTCCTCTAACTTATAAATGACCTTTTATTTTATCCAAATTGGATTTGAAATTATTCCAAACTCTTTAGTCAAAGTTCTGATTAACCTTTTACCAAAATTGCTTGTTAGAGAAGTTTTAATTGTTTTAGGGGTTTTATGATTTTTAAAACCTCTGAAAACTCAAATATTTCATTTAAAAATCTCTTGTGTGAGTTTTCCAAAATTTTCAAAAATTACAAAAATGCCACAACTTTTTTGTTGCCAATTTTCTTAGCTCTTTTGACTCGGGTTTTGTAACATCTGAGTTTCGTAGAAACATGGACTTAAAGTTTTAGAATTTTTCTAAGCCTCCTCACTATAGCTGGAATCCCAGTTTGCTATAGCAAAGGTGCCAATTCACTACAACGAGGATACTAGTTCAATATCGCAAGTTCGTGGCCCATACAAAATCTAAGGGATTTCTCGCAATAGCACTAGCTGTGGCAAGGACAGCTAGGAAGCTCTAGCAATAGCAAGAGTTGTCTCTCATTATAGTGAAACTTGTTTAAGAAAATACTAATAAGGGATTTTTAAATGAAACGATTGAGTTTTTTGGGGTCTTTAGAAGCCCTAAAAACTATAACAACCCTTGAAATGGTTTAAACCCTCTCTGGTGTATATTTTGAATGTCAGTTGACCCAAACTTTGACTATTTCATTTGAGAAGATTTTAAATCTAAATTGAGTGATTCTAAAGCCATTTTATAAGATAGAGGACATAAATTTTATGATGGAAAAGACGGTTCTAAAAAAAAGCTAAAATGGACCTCAAATGAATTCTCTAAAAGTTGAGACATAAATGTCATTTTTAATGACCAATTTCTTCTTTTTATTCCTTATAAGAGGCGTCCCCCCTTTACTCTCCATTCTAACTAACTTTGTTCTATCTAAAAGAAAGAGACAGAGGCTAAGGAAAAAGAAAATCAAGGTAAGATGTAACACTCCAAAATTAATTAAGATGTTAATGATGTATTTAGACTAATTAAGAATAATTATTATGAAATAATTAGGTAAGCTATATAAATAGAAATTTACAAAGAAATAAATTATTAATATAGGTTTAAGATTTCCATTAGATTAAAGCTTAATTTGGGCCCAGAAATTAATTTGAGTAAGCCATGGATAAGGACTTATGGAGGCCTAATGATCTTAGGTGTAAGCCTAACTCCTTATAATGAGACTTGGGCCAAGAGAGATCACCTAGTAATAGCCTAATTTGATTTAGTAAAAAAAGGACCAAGACCCAATTTATGTGAGTTGGCCCAACACACATTATGTAGACCCAAATTAGATTGACTCTTGAAATTTGGCCTGACCCAACTATAACTTTGAAGCCCAACTTATGAGATAAGGCCCAACAAGCATAAAAATTTTAACCCACAAGGAATTGGGCCATTGGGTCAGCACATCCCACTTTTTGCTCTAAATTTTCTGTAGCCCATTTATTAAACTATAGCCCAACCACTAGAAATAAGCCCAATTAGACCTTAGACTGATGAGTCAGCCCATTTCTCATTAAAAACCCTAAGGGTTCAGCAGCCTCCCTCCCTATTCAATAGAAAACATAAGAGGCAAGGGAGGAAATTCGAAGGTTTAAGGGAAGTTAGGGTTCTACCAACATTGCAACTCTATTTTTGACTCCTAGAGGAAGATTTAGCTAAGGTGAGTTATATATAACTTCATCCTCTCATCTTCCTCTTGGATTTGAACCAATTGGTCTTTTATTTAGAGTATTTTCACCCACACCCAAAAACTGAAACTTGTTGTTTGGTACTTCTATGGTGGATTTTCGGAGGTTGAAGCTATGGGTATTGTTAAGTAAGTATCTCTTTCCCATTTTGATACATTTTTTACTAGTTTGAGACTCCTATAGTTGACCTATGATATGGGCTTTGGTTTCATGTGAAATTACCTAGAAATTAGAGTGAACTATAGCAGTTTTTGGTGTGGGAAAGTTTGAACGTAAAATTAAATTCCTTGGTAATTAGGTAAGTAACCTTTAGGTTGTCATTAGCAGTTCAACTCTTTGGATATTTGATTTATTAATTAGAAATGATGATAATTATGCTTGTTATAGGCTTGATGTGCATTTGGATTATTATGGTAGCTAGGGAAAGAGTAATTTACTTCATTGAGGTAATTGGGGTTATTTTCCTAAATCCATGTATATGCTTATGTTAATCTGATAATTGTTACACATGCTTGATTTTAAAATGCTAAATGATTAGTTGATTACTTATTTGTTATTGTAATTGGACCTTGTGAGTCCATGGTGGAGTGGTGGTGCAGCTGCCACCCGTGCATATACTTCAATCGAGCACCGGGTTGTGATCAAATCCCAGATACACTAAGCCCTAGTTGTGCTCATTATGGAGTAGGTGCCATGGACGGACCTCTTGATACAATACCAGTAGGCATACTCATTGGAGCACTACAAGTTCGAGAAGCCCTCATCCATCAAGAAACCTAAATCATTTAAAAGGGTATGATTCAGGTTCAAATGGCTCATGAAGAGATGGTCCATGCACAAGAGGGCCAAATTGTGCTAGTATATATCCAAGAACTTCAAAAAGTTCAAGATATTCTCTATATTGGACATCAACCCAAGTTTATAGCCCAAGATCCATATTTGATCAATATCTCCTTAAAGATACAAAAGTGGAAGTCCAAGTGGAAGCCCAATGTCCTAAGAAGGTCCATGGAGTCAATATCCAATATGTTGAAGGCCCAATGCAGTTATACACATACAAGAGGAGTGCTAAGGCCCAATTGGAGTCTAATTGGAAGAAATTAAGAATCATGTGTCAACCATGTGATTTTTAATGAAGCATGAGTATCCTATATAACTACTTAAAGGAGTTGATTAGTTTTGACTAGGATTCTTTTTCAAATTTCATTTTTTATTATTTTATTATTTTTTTGAACTTGGTCAAAGAGCTTATCTTAGAGATCAAGTTAAAATTAGTATCCTAATCTAGTTCCTTGATTTTAGGCATCATTTAAAATATTTCTAATAAGATTTTAAAGTTTTACTTTCATTAGGACTTTAGAAATTTTGCCTATAAAAGGCTTCCTATTATACTCTATTGAAGATCATGAATGAATGAATGAATGAATTTGAGTATTATTCAATTATCTGTGAGGCTTTTACTTTTTTGTGTTCTCTGAGAGTTCACATGACTTATCAAAGGATTGGTTTTCCTTTGTGGCATCTTAAGGCTAGGGTTCTAAGAGACAAGTTCTCTTAGAGTCTTTCTTTTAACTAACATTCTTATTTTCTAGTCAGTCTCGAGCAAAGTGTCATCTTGTTGAAGGTTCCTAGAGGGTCTCTCATCATTTGGTATCAGAGCTTTGGTTGCTAGTACAAGGTATATCTTTGTGTTTTCCCTTCTATTGTTCTTCATACTTTCTCTTCTTCCATTTGTATTATCTTTTTCATCTTTATCTATGTCTTCTATCTTCTTCTGTCTTCCATTGTTGTGTGCCTCCATCTTCTCAAAAAAAAGAAAAAAAAAAGAAGAAGAAGAGAGTGTGATACTCCAAAAAGAAAAAAAAAATTCAAAAAAAAGTTAGAAAAAAAAGGGTAAAAAAAAGTGAAAAAAAAAAAATTCAAATTGCAGAATTCAAAATTGCAAGATGTGCTAATTCAAAGTTGAAAGCAAGTTTGGAGTTAATTTCCTAATTGGAGTTAGTTTCCCAATTGGAGTCAATTTCCTAATTGGAGTTCATTTCCTAATTGGAATTTATTTTTTAATTTGATTGCATTAAGTAGCTACGAAATTATCTACTTTCCTATTTTGAATTCAAGAAAGAATATTATTTCCTAATTATTCTAAACTTGAATTGCAAGTAGTTTCCTATTCTTAAAGTTTCTTATTTTCAAATTTTTTTTCCTTTTCCTTCCTTCCAGGCCTTCCCTTCCTCCTTTTTTCCTTTTTTGTTACACACCTCTTTTTCTCCTTTATTTGATTCTTTGGGAATTTATATTTTAGGATTCTAGTTTTTTTGCCACTAGTCTAATCTTTTCATTTGATTTGCTTATGACTTACTTAGAATACTTGTAAGAAGCAAATTATTGAGTGGTAAAAGGCAAGAGTGCAATTAACATTAAAGAAAAAGCCAAAAAGAGAGTTAAACATGAGTGAACTTATCATCCTTTGAGTGTAAACACATGAGAAGAGTGTATGAGGTCCTATTCTTTCTTTTTTTCTTTGACTAACTTTTCAGGTGATAAGATGTCTAATGAGTACAAATTCCTTGAAGAGGCTAACAAAGAGCGATTCAAGCAATCTTATGCAAGGTTGGATGCATTCCAATCCAATACCAACTCTACAGGACAAAATAAAGAAAAGGCATCCCCTAATTTCCATACTAGATGCCTTATAAAAGAGAAAGTTTGCAGCACAGCTATTGATAATAGTAGCTACATAAATATTGCTAGTGCCTTACTTGTTGAGAAATTAAACTTGCCTACTATAAAGCATCCTAGCCCTATATCTTGTTGAAGGGTAGTGCTAAATTTAGGGTTAATAAGCAAGTTTTGATTTCTTTCTCCATTGGTAAATATCATGATAAAGTGATATGTGATGTAGCTTCTATGTATGATGGATATATTATGCTTGGTAAACTATGGAAACATGTTAGAAAAGCTAAATATGTTAAGCATAAGCACAGATATTGTTATTGCTATTGCTATTCATTTGTATTCAATGAAAAAAATCATGTGTTGGTACCTCTTGATCTTATGGAAGCTTATGAGGATCAAATGAAAATATTACATGCATACAAAATGAAAGAAAAAGAGAGAGCAAAAGAAAAAGAGAGAGAAAAAGATGAGATTGAAAAAGAAAAGAGTGTGAGTGAAAAGAAAGAGCAAGAGAGTTGTGAGAAAAGTGAGAAAAACATGAGTGTGAGCTTGTTTAATGAAAAAAGAGAGGTTCAGAGCATGTGTAAGATGTTTATTTATCTACTAACAATCTTAACACATTTTTGCTTATTGTTGGTTCTAGTTCATTGCAGGTATATGGAGATCTATTTTCAAAGAAGCCACTCAATGGGCCTTCATCTTCAACTAGCATTGAAAAGAGTTGTGCTTCCCTAGATTTGTTTCCTAAGAAACCACCTTATAGTTTCCAATCTTTAATGTGCTTTTAAAAGTTCTTTCATTGCATAGATTTTGTTATTCCTAAAGAATTATTGCCTTTCAAAAGCATTGAGCACCACATATTGAGTTTTAATTGTTTCATGAATTTTATGGCTATTAGGAATTCATATTACATTAATTTTATAGTTAAAAGGTTATCGTGTTACTTGGATTTTGTTATGGCCTTGGATTTATTGCAGGTGCATGTGAGAAAGAAATACTTCCTAACTCAAAACAAGTTCAAAAAGTTTCTTAACTTAGAATATTCTAAGTTGCCTTAAAGAATTGATAATTTCTTTAAAATGACCCTTTTGGTTTACAAGATTATTCCACTTGATGAATATAGTGTTATCATTATTTTTGGAAAGTCTAATTTATTTCCATATGATACAAGCGAAGATTTGAGGACGAATCTTTTAAAGAGGGAGGGAATGATACAATACCACTAGGCATGCTCATTGGAGCACTACAAGTTTGAGAAGCCCTTATCTATCAAGAAATCCAAATCATTCAAAAGGGTATGATTCAGGTTCAAATGGCTCATGAAGAGATGGTCTATGCTCAAAAGGCCCAAATTGTGCTAGTATATGTCCAAGAACTTCAAAAAGCTCAAGATATTCTCTATGTTGGACGTCAACCTAAGTTTATAGCCCAAGATCCATATTTGATCAATATCTCCTTAAAGAAGTCCAAGTGGAAGCCCAATATCCTAAGAAGGTCCATGGAGTCAATATCCAATATGTTGAAGGCCCAATGCAGTTATACACATACAAGAGGAGTGCCAAGACCCAATTAGAGTCCAATTGCAAGAGATTAAGTATCATGTGTCAACCATGTGATTTTTAATGAAGCATGAGCATCCCATATAACTACTTAAAGGAGTTGATTAGTTTTGACTAGGATTTTTTTTCAAATTTGATTTTTTTATTTTATTATTTTTTTGAACTTGGTCAAAGAGCTTATCTTGAAGATCAAGTTAAAATTAATATCCTAATCTAATTCCTTAATTTTAAGCATCATTTAAAATATTTCTAATCAGATTTTAGAGTTTTACTTTCATTAGAACTTTAAAAATTTTACCTATAAAAGGCTTCCTATTGTACTCTATTGAAGATTATGAATGAATGAATGAATGAATGAATTTGAGTATTATTCAATTATCTGTGAGGCTTTTGCTTCTTTGTGTTCTTTGAGAGTTCACGTGACTTATCAAAGGATTGGTCTTCCTTTTTGGCATCTTGAAGCTAGGGTTCTAAGAGACAAGTTCTCTTAGGGTCTTTCCTTTGACCAACATTCTTGTTTTCTAGTCGGTCTCGAGCAAAGTATCATCTTGTTGAAGGTTCCTAGGACAAGGTTCCTAGAGGGTCTCTCATCACCTCTCCCGATATTATTGGCTATTAACATGTTATATATTACTGCTAGTATGGGACAGTAGTCATTAGTAGTTTAACTAATTTATTTACAAATTGAATTGATGACTCTGGTATTGATGACATGAAATTGTACTGGATTGATTAACTTGTACATGTATATGGAAACTGCCCTTTTGTTACTGAGATTGTATATCTCACCCCACTATGGGCTAACATTTTCAGAGACTAGACCTCTTAGTGGCAAGGAGAAAATTAATGAGAGTTTGTTAAATGGTTTGGTAGCACATAGGTTTGGGAGCTTTGTCAAATTGTATTGTAATTATATTGTTAGTTTTGTATCATTACTGCATTGCATCATGAGTTGCCAAGTATAGGTACTGTATATGTAATTTGATTATCATGAAATTGAACATTATGATTGTAATTGGCTAATAATGGATAAGTGATTTGATTTTATATGAACATTAAGTATTGACCCTATGCACCTTATGACCAGAATACAATTGCGATAATGGATTTATGAACTCACTGGTTTATGGTGGCTAAGGGGTTAAGGATTTACATTTGAATTTTGAATGAATAATGATAGATTACTGGATAATTAAGGTACATAATTACCACTAGAGTTGCATAAATTAAGGTAGAATGGCCCTAGGGTGATATTAGAGGGAGAGTGAAGAGTATGAGACAAGAATTTGGGGGTTGTAAGACCAGAAGAGGTTTTGCCATAGATAAAATGGAGTTAGCCGCGGCCAATAGAGGCGAAGTTGTCCAAGGAGAGTACTAGAGAGGAATTCACCGATGTGAAATGTATAATTAGCTGTGGCAAAATATGAAAGGCTAAACTGAGAGTCGTCCAAAGGGAAATTGGCCGCGGCAAAAGGAGAAATTAGTTGTGGTAAACTTTTGTGAAAAAGAGTCAGGCATTCTAGAGAGAAATTGACCACAGTGAAAGGAGGTATTGGCCGTGGCCAATAATGAGAGTCGAGTGAGGTAAGTTATAGGAGGCTTCCTCGTTGCGGTGCCATGTAGGTTAGCTACGGTAAAGGTCCAACTCGCTGCAGTGAAATTGGTAACAATGCGAATGGTGAAGCTGAGGGAAATTGGCCACGGCTAATGGAAAATTAGCCGTGGTGAACATCCTGAAACCCTTATATTAGCTAAGGGATCTTAGTTTTTCATATGGTAAGTTCAAAGGATGATTTAGAGACATTGGAATGAGTTATAACTGATGAGTAATAGAACCAAAGGCTTATAAATAAATGTTTATTTCCCTTATGAACACAAGTGTTTATAATTGTATGATTGATGACTCCAATCATTTTAAGGCTTAAATCTTCTCTTATTTTCATAATGTAACTGGTCGTAATACCTTGTAGCCCCAATCTATAATTACTAATAACGTATTTAACCTTAATTACAATGTTTAGAAGTTAGGGTCGTCATAGTGGGGTATGGAGAATTAAGTTTTTTCTTAGTTCTTCCTTTATAACTTCCCTTCTCCTCCTTCTTCTCTCCCTTTTCATGGTTTTAGTGGATGATATGGACTATTTTGGCCTTGGTTCAAAGGGGAAAGATTAGACTTTAGAAGAAGAGGCTATACCAAAGGAAGAAGCTTTTGGATAAGTAAAGGAATCAAGGTAGATATCCATGTATCTTTGCTTCTTATTTGGGTTAGTTCGACCAACTTGAGAACTAGGAAAGGGAAGGAAATTCTGACCTATAACAAGCAAGAAACTATTGAATTAGAGTGTGGAAACCTAGGAAATGTAAAAAAAGTGGAAGAAAAACCATGGAACTTCAAGAGAGAACAACTAGGGATTTTTAAACACTTTGTAAATTTTGTTTTTATTCATGAATTCTCTAGCCTATGTGAGTATTTGTTTAAGTTCCTAAGACCTCTAAGAAGCCTTTCAAGTGGCCTTTCCTTCAAGAAAAAATTGGAAACTCCATGGGCTCCAAACCATACCTTAGGTTTAGCCAAGACAAGATGAAGGAGTTAGGGAGTGTTTTAATTTGTTCTAAGCTTCATCTGGGACCATATGTGATGGAAGAAGATAAGAGGAAGCCTTAAGAAAGATTTAAAAGCCATATTTTGAGAGTTGGAGGTATAAATTCCATAATATAACCTATAGAAGCAACATGTATTTAAGCTCTTGCAAATGAGTGTGTGATGGCTTTAAGGATTCCAAATGGAGTCAAAAGGCCTAGATATAAGAAGAGAATGGAGCCAAGAGCTTAAATTATGATAATTGCTTCATTAGGCCTTTTATGGAACTAATATGTGACCATAAAGCTAAGTTTGCTCCTTTAGTGTGTATATAATTTTGTGGCTTGCTTCAAGAGTGTAATTAGATCTTATTCATTGTGTCTAGGCCAAAGAAATCAAGCTCCATCTATTTGTGGGTGTGAGGCCAAAAAAGGAAGAGAGTAATCAAGAAGGAAGCTTGTATTGGCTTGTAAGGTAGTCGCACTCTTGGGCAAAGCTCAAAATCTTAAAGAAAAGCGAGTGGAATGGCCAATGAAGAATGAAAATGAAAAGGAAAGTGTAGAAATCATAAGCTGAGGACTAATCACAATTCTTCAACACTTTAATAATCAAAGCCAACTTCACTTGCATCAAGAAAACAAATTCTATGGCAAATTCATTTAAAAAGAATGAATCAAAATGCATAGCCTCTCACATGGATTGGGGTTTACTCTCAACTCTCCAGTGTTTAAGGTAATGTGTTTTGCTCAAACTTCACCTATCCAAGTTCACTACCATAGGCTTTTTGGCTATCTAGCTAGAAAATAAATGAATGCCTTATCATTTTCATGCATGCAAATGCAACTATAGTTTTAACAAAGAATCAAGACAAGTTCTAGAGTGAAAGCAAAGATAGGTGAATACACACTAGAAATAAACAATTAAGGCTCAAATTCTTACCAGCTAATGGCTATCAAATAATTTATTGAAATCAAATTTATTGCCATTTTACTTTAATCAAAACATAAGATTCATTGCTTATCATGTCTAAGTGAATCCAAGCTACAATTATCTTAACTTGCAACTTTCATAGGAATTTTTTTTTTAAATCACACTATTTTTCAGAATTTTTCAATTTTTCCCTTTTGGTTTCAAAGCAAGGAAAAGATGGATGGAATGAAATGACTTCCACCCCACACTTAAACATTGCATTGTCCTCAATGTTAGCACACAATTTAGTAAACAGATAAATAACACAATATAAAGAGAGTGAAAGGAGAGAATACAACCAGATAAACTTGAAAATGGACATTTCAAGGTTGGCTCAGATTCCTATGTAGCTGGTTAGCAATTCATTTCCTACAACATAGAAATAAAACAAATATTAATGTGGAAAAGAAAAAGAAAACTACATCTTAAACTAAAAAGAACTGTATTAAAGATCAACTAATCATAAGTATCAAAAATTAAAATTAAAATTATTTTATTCCTTCTTAACTGAACAAATTTAAGTCTCACTACTTAAAGCATTTAGATTGATCATATAGTGATCACTCATGGACTTCCTTAACCATTAGTAGTTTAGGAAAGTCATTTTCAGCATATTCAGAAACAAGAAAAGAAGAAAAATCAAAATTAGGACATTTAAAACTAAAGAAAGAAAATTTAAAATCAAATTAAAAAAAATTAGACTCTAGACTCTCTAAATATCTATTAAAACTAATAAAATCTACTAAACTCTCATCAGTAAGAGTCACTGCATCTATAAAAAAAATTTAATTGTAACTTCTCAAAATCCTTTGAGTTCAAGGTATTTGACAGTTACTTTTTCTCAATTGGGAGAGTCTGTTGATTGTTGGGAATTAGCTCACCAACTTTAAGAATTTGTTTCAAACTCTTAATAAGAGAAATAATATCTCCCCTAACCCAAGAGACATCAGGAGGCTCACAATATTCTAAACAATGATGAATAACAAAATCTAGTCTCTCACTAGTATCAATAACAGCACAAGTATCAATGGGATTTTCAATATAAGCACTATCACTATGCATATTATCATTAATGCTAGTATGATCAGAAGAATCAGTCTTATCAATAATTTCAATGCAAATAAAGGAATTCATGGCTTTAACAGACTTATCAGACTTCAGAAACTTATCAATCTCAACACACACAGGACAAGTATGCATATCATCATATAAGCATTTCAAATTAGAGTCTGAATCATCAACAACAACAAGCTACTCAACAATTTCACTGTCTATATCATTATCACATGCTACTTTCACTGCTTCATCAGTCACATCATTACATGCTAGTGAGGAATCATGTTGATCTGTATATGTGGGGAACTCATTAGTCTTAATGAAAGCATTAATTTAGGAGTATTTTCACATATAGCAGATTTAGCACACACACAATCAACAGAATCATCCAAATCAACTATGTCATATGGTCCAAATGGTCTACTGTCCCTAAACTCAGAAGATGCATCATCAACAAGCTTATCAACCAATCCTAGACTAGGAATAGAATGATCATCACATTCTAGGTCACCCCTACACTTATCTACTACCCTAGACTTAATAAATTCATCAATTGGTTCAGACATGAAATCATCACTATGGTCACAGCTAGGTGTAGACATACTAAGTGCATTAGTACACAAAGGTTTATACACATCAACAAATGTATCAATTTTGCTTAATACATTACCACAATCAACCATATCAAGAGATTCAACAATAATTTCCTCATTAACATCATCATCATGCAATTCAGAATCAATAACATTATATGTATCAGTAGTCATAGTGCTATCAAGCAAACTAGAGTCAATTCCAACAAATTACAAAGTATTAGAAGATGGAAGGATATTACTTAGTGAATAGGACTCTTCCTCCTCTATACATTCCCTTCTAATTTACTCTTTAGTTAATTCAGTAGCACTTGAAGTGGGTTGATTTGTTTGAATTCCCAAATCCTTCATAATGTTATTAATCTTTTGTTGATTTTCAAGATGAAACTATTCAGTTTCTTGTTCAAATTAAAGATTGTAGGCATCCTTTTATTGGTTTCGAAGATCAAAGGCTTCCAATTGCTGCATCATCCTCTCTTCTTGACTCGGTTCCCTCTAAACCTCTTGTTGCATGTATCCTTCATGATAATTGTAAGGATGATATTCTAGCTCTTGCCTATGGCAATTATGGTATAGCTCATAATGATAGTGGTAATTGGGGTAGGCTTCATATGGATGGTGGTATGGTTGATAGCTGGGGTGAACTTCACAAAAATGATAGTGTGGTTGGTAGCATGACCATTAGACTTGTTGGTATTGTTGGGCTTGTTGTTCTTGTCTTTGTTGTTCAAGAAGGCTTTGAAACATTGTCTTAAGATTATTCAACTACTTGAGGAACCCATCATTTGTATAAAAATTATAAACACTTTGATTAGAATAATAACATGGATCCATTTAAAACAAGAAAATGAAAAGTTCAATTACTTTCAACAAAAAAAAAATCACTAGCAAATTATAACTAAAATTAATTTTAAATCAAGAAAATAAAATTCAAATGAAGCTAAGACTTACCTAACAATCAAGAACACTTCAAAACAAAGATTAATGACACAAAACAAACTCACAAAAAATAAAGAAATTAAATCTAGAAAAGTTGAAAAATTCCTAAAAAAATTCAAAAAAATACTAAAAAATTCAAAAAAGTGCCTTAAACGTTGGAATTTGGCCAAAAAATGGTGCACCTAATAGTTTTCTATTAGTTTTACTTAAAACACCTAAACACCTTGGAAAACAAAGTTTGATAATTTTCAAGACACTTCAAACAAAAATTCCAACAAGTAGACAAGTTGATGCGCAACACCAAAATTATCTAAATCCAAGTTCAAAATAGAACAAAAACTAAGCTAAAATAGAACCAAAATAGAGCTAAAATAAAGTTAAAAAACTTAGAAAAATTTCTCAAATAATTAAGAATCTAAATCCCCGGCAACGGTGCCAAATTTTGACAAGTCTATCACTCAACTCTCAAAATAAAACTAAGTGAAATTAGATTTTATAGTTAGTGGCACAACCTAAGTCATCTTCCTTGGAATTAGAGTTCAATATTTAATTATATTTTCTAAGTGTTAAAAGATCTTACAACTATCTAATTAAGGGGGGTTTTGTTCTAATTAAATTATCTAAAATAAAATTAAAATAAAATTCCTAGTTGCTACTTAATTGATGAATTACGGTTGAATGATGGACTTGTGACTAGCTTTGGAATCATCCCTTGGTATCCACTATCCTTATCCTAATCTAATTGTAATTAATTTTGGTCTAAGAGTCCCTATTTGTGTCCATGGTAAATGTATCTTGAGTTACCACGTAAGAATTAAGAATTAATAATCCAATGTTGAATTGAAACCTCAATTCCATATCAAATTATCAATTCTTGTCTTTAAGATTAATGAACACTTAATTTCATTGATTAACCGATTAATTAGCCTCTGAATTAACACTTTAGGAGATTCAATTAACTAATTAAACTCTAATAAACTCTCAAATTAGACAATTAAGCATACCAATTCTCATAAGCATTTCATGAAACACCTTGATTGCACACTTGAAAAATGGTAGGAAAATGAATATATAGTACTAAAATTAATCAATTAAAATAATAATTGCTCTCCTAATTAGTATTTAACTAGCTACTAATCATAATTACATAAATTCCTAATCAAATACAACCTAACCAAGCTTGTACAAGAAAAAGAAAAAGTGTAGAAAAGTAAAAATTCTTAGCCAAAATTCTACTTGTAATTCCATGGATTCAAGCTTCTCCAAGAGCCTTCTTCTTTGCTAGTCACAGATGGAGGATTAGAGCTTTATTTGAATGGAAGGAGATGAAGGAAGTGGATGAAAATTGCGTGGTGTGTGGTCTTTGGATGAAGGGGCATGAATAAAGTGAATTCGTAAAATGGAATGTGTGAATAAATGAATGGATGATGGTAGCATGACAAAGGTGTAAGATGAATGGATGATGGATCTCTTCTTAGATGGATTGGTGTGATTTTACTTCAGTCCTCCCTCATGTGGCCTTGCATGTGCTTCATTTAATCCATTAATTGATGTGTTCTCTTACTTTCTCATCAATAAAAACCCATAACTCTATTCTTACTAAGAATCACGGTGGCTTCATTAATTCTCTTCCACGTGCTGGCCTCTCCACATCCACTATGCATGTTAGCTCTTCTTTCAGCTCGTGCAAGTTTCTCTCATCTTACTCAATGCCTATTCTAGCGATGTGAGTCTTCTCTTTCTATTTTTGCTGCTTCATCATTCTTTCTCCATTTCAAAATAGTAACTTCTTGCTTCTCAACTAAAACCTTCATTCTTCCATGTTCATCTTCTCTTGTGAGCTTCCTTTCAAGCTCGAAATTCTGTCTTCAAGCTTCCATGGGATTCAACTCTCTTCTCATGTCATTTTTCATGTTGTTGTCCAGCCCTCAGCTCCAACGTCTTCTTCTTCGCATTTTGCTCTTTGCTTCTTCCATGTCTTGCTCACATGGTCTGCATGCAACTTCTTTAAACCTTCCAAATCATAGGTTCTGTACACTAATCTTCCTGAACCCATGCTTCCACGTTTGCTATGTAAAGCTTCTTCCTCTCAATGCTGCCTCTATTTCTGGTGGTGTAGTTTCCTTTAAAACCCATGGCTTCTTCCTTCTTAAGTCATGCATGTGTATTAATGTTGAGTGAAGGGTTGCTAGAGTATGCTTTTTCGTTCAGCGTACCATGTAACTTTTTCTTCTTACTTTATGCACTATTCTACCAAGTGAGATATAGTTGCTCAAGCTTCTCATGTAAATCACTTCTTTTGTGTATTTGTAAGTGAAGTGGCAACAATGTTCTTCTCTATTCAAGCTCAGCTTCATGATCTCGTATTTGTATGAATCCCTGCCTCATTTGTTTCTGCTACAGCCCATAGTTACTTCTTCATTCACTCAACACATAGCTTTTTCGTTGTTCTTCCAATCTCCAGCTCATACATGTAATTCTTCCACGTATTTTCCATGCATTTTCCATGTGCTTTTCTCCTTCTTATTTTCCTTCTTATATCCCATACATGGCTCTATTTTACTTGTGCTTCCAAGTAACTCTGTTGCCAAAATAAATGCATTCAAATTGTGAAAATTATTTACTCTTGAGATTGCATACTAACAAACTTAAAGCCCATCTCTTCTCTTTTTCTTCTTTAACTTAAATTCTCATTCAAACATCATTTGCCCATTAAAATCTATATAAAAGAATGGAAAGTATTCAATAGAATTATCCACATAATTATTTAAAAGAAATTCATGCATTAAAACTCAATAATTTTTCTAATTAATTCATAAAGTGCATAAATGGCTAATGAAATCAAATTGTATCTAATTAAACCCTTAAAGCCATATTTGATCATTAAAATGACTAGGTTAAAAGGAATAGAAGATATAAAAATAGCATTTATCAATAGCTCTTCTTCACTCCTTCTTGTTTGTATTCTTGGATATATAATTGTCATTGGATGCTTCTATGTGCATTTGTATGATGAGACATGCCATTTGATGATGCCTTGTTGCATTGGTACCAATATGTTTCTTGGATTATGTTTTGGTGTGAAATTTGCTCTTAAGGGTGAGGTGGTGCCAAAAGTCCTTTGAAATGGGTGAAGTGAAGTGAAAAGTCCTTAAGCATGGGTGAGATAAGGCTAAAAGTCTCATGGATGAGTGAAGCCTGGTAAAAAATCCCTAGACTAAGGGTGAGGCTAATCTAAAAGTCCCAAAAATAGGGCGAAGCTAGACCAAGAATCCTTAGAGCTTATTCTTGGCTTTGGTATGTTTTTATAGAATGTAAATTATATGTTGAATGATTCTTAATGGTGTTAGATAGCTACTTGTATGCTTGACATGTTTATATGTCTTGATTGTTTACTTGAATGAGTATATGAGCTATTGAGATTCTTTAAATCTCACCCCTTTCCTTCTCCCATCTTAACATGTCTAGGCAGAACTCAAGAAGCCAAAAGTGAAAGCCAAGGCACTTGATAGACCATACTTTACTATTAATATAATTTTTTATGTAAATAGATGTCAACGTTTATATGTACATATTATTTTTGAGATGTGGATATTTGGACAAATGTAAAAGTATGTAAATATAGTGTATGAACCAAAATGGCAATGAAATGAATGAAAACATGCAACTTGACCACTTGGTAGCTCATTCTTAAACATGTATCCATGCATGTAGCATAATGAGTTTGAGAGGTTAAAGTTTTAGACCACTTAGGAAGCCTATACATGTTATGTTTATGCTTTAAAATTTACCCAACAAGTGGTAGATAAGTTAGGAAGCCATTTGGACCAACTTTGGTCGTTATATGGTACCAAATTTGCTATATCTGTGAGCCATGTCAAGATTTGACCAAATGAGCTCCTTTTGACCTGAAATTTGGCATGCATATAGGTCTCATCTAAGACTTTCTGAAAAACTAAGGTACATATTATTTGGAGCTCTAGAGAAGTTTTTGTGAATTTTCAAAGTTGGCAAATTTTGACAAAATTGGCATTATTACTGTACAAATGGTCAGATTCTTTGACTCTATCAGTCATAGGTCAAATGGTGTCCAATGGCTATAAAATTTTACAAATATAAACTAGACATTATAAGATTTCTATAGCACTTGAAAGCACCTCATTTGGATTTATATAGGGAGAGAAACGAATTTAAAGTTCCAGATTACTATCAGGGGTGTAGTCAGATCTCTGTTATTGTTTCATAGGTTTTCATACCCAAGTTGTTTCTGTTTTAGTTTGGATTTATTTTTTCCCTTAAGTTAACATTCATAGATTTCTAGAATGGTATGGTTTACTAAGTTTTGATTTTTCAAGATTTAGTTATAAATTTTTGAAATTCATATTAGTAACTTGTGACAGCAAATCAAGGTAGTTGGATCTTTAAAGCTTTTCTGATGTTAATCGTGGTCCATTTGGGGTTTCATGGTCTAGAATGATTTTTAGCTTATATTAACATCTAGACCTTTCTAAAAGGCTATTATTTGCTTAATTTTGATTTTTTTAGAATTAATTATGATTTTCTAAAATTGGTACCAAAAATCTAAATTTTGAACCCATGAGTAACTTGCAATTTTTTTGGTTTTTGGTTCCAAATCCATGGTTCATGGATTATTTTATGATATGTGAGTTGAATAGATGAAGTATGAGTGGAAAATGATGTTAGTATGTTTATATAGCCCACATAACATGAAATAAAAATTTTGGACCTTATGCAATGCAATAAAATGCTAGTATTTTTATCCCTTTTCTTGGAAACTCTATGGAATCAAGCATGAATACTAGTCTAATGAGGCCAATGCATTATGGTATTACATTTTTTGGGCAACTCAAACCTCAAATTTTCATTTTTAAGAGTATAGATTATCACTCTAATTTTATTTGGCCACTTTCCCCTTGCTTTAGGGGACTTCTTTTAAAAATCACAGATTTTTTGCCTTTTTTGACAAATCAAATGTTATATTAACGATAATTGCCACTGGCTACCATCAAAATTGTCAATTGTTATATCTTATATATGGTCTACATTCATGGGTTTTTAATGTCAATGATTCTTTTTCTTTTTTTGTGCTATATTTGCTATATTTGGGCTAAGGATTTGTAGAATGTTAGTGATGTAAAAGTAGAAAAAATAGTAGAAAAATACAACACTACACTATTTGATTAAAGGAGCTCTAATATGTTAGGCTCAAAGCTTGTTATAGCAGTGACCATTTTCTAGAAATTCTCAAATTCAAAAAGAAATTTTGTTCTTTTATAATTGTTGTTACTATTACATAATTAACTTTACCTAGTAATGTTTCAGAAGCCATCAGATCAAATCAAACTTATCTTAGGTGAGCTACGAGTAAAATTTTACTTTTGTCCTCCATAGATAGACCAAGTTTTATTTTCATTTTGGTCCTTCATGAGTGAAAATTTATCCAAACTAATTTCTCTATTAGTGGACTGCTAATTTTGCTAAAAATCTAGTGAAATGGCACATTTTTAATAGAAGGACAAGTTTGGATGTTTTTAATTGTGAAAAGTTAAATTGAAAATCGATGAAGAGACTAACTTTAGAATTGGTTCATTTGTGAATGACCAAAATGTGATTTTAAACTTCATAGGGTAAAAAGAGAAAAGAAAATGCTGAGAAATGTAAGTAAGGAAGTAAATGAAATATATTCATAGTACTATCATAATTATTGTTTAATTTATTACTTATGCTGATTTAATTTTAATATATGTTAGTAGTCAATTTGGTCACAATAGGAACCTCGGAATGGGATTTATCAGTTTCAAAAATGAAGATAAGCTTATAGAAATTGTCACTTTGAACGAGCTTAATTTTAAAAGTGCCTGGAGTGGTACCTTTGTCATGTTGACCAATCAATACAGCACATATGGTATTATAAGAATTAAAATTGGTATAATAACTAGCAAGCAAATGTTGACATAGTATAGACAAAAGTATATTTTTTTGAAAATGTAAGTTCTTTAGGAAATGTTTTCTTAGGCTTCATATCAACATACAAAAAATTTAAACGTAGGAACTCACAATTAGAAAGACATATATATTATCAAGCTTAATGATAATGGTAGGTGAATGGGGACAAAGAATTTCATGTATAATATCAAGCTCAATGTAAAAGTCATCACCATGTGTGCTATATTGACCAAGACAAAGGTACTACTCAAGGCAAATTTACCAGTGAGGGAGTTATCGCCACTTATATGTATGCAGGTAGAGCCGAGAGGTGGCATTTATTGTTACTTGTTCTTTACTTTTTATCATTTAATTAGTGTTAACTGCTAAATGATTTTTACCTTCTAAGAAATTAGAGTAGTCTTGCATTTTCTTAATATTCTTAATTGAGAAAATGCTATGTTGGACCATTCTAGTTATAAGAGAGAGTTGATTTAGCTGGCTGCCAGAAATCTCCCATACAAGAATTAATATTATTTTGATTTACAATTGAAATATGACATGTATCTTTCACTTTCGTTACAAGATTCAATTCAAACCCAGCTGGATCACTACCTGGATCATCCATCTAGTGTTGTAACTCTATAAATTAAAGCCATGGAAGCTCCCATTTACATCCAGTCTTTTCTATTGTATTGCACTCCTCACAGTACTCCACACCCAACTTCCAATGAAGATTGCATTGCTTGCTCTATTTTTCTTTCTCTTTGCCTTCTGCACACGATAGCTAACCACAACTAAAGAAGTGCTTGACTCTGAAAATAATCCTATTATGCATGGTAGTGAATACTAGATTGTTAATGCCATAAACATACCCTTGGAGTTTCAGTTTTTTAACTTCTAGGAGATGATTGCCTAGTTACTGTGGTATTTGACATTGATCCTAAGCTGGTGTATTTTCTTGCCCACGATCCAAAGGTGAAAAATATCAAGATAGAAGAATCCTTGGATATCTAATTTGATTCGATAGATCCCTGTGCTAGACCATATAAGAACTGGACAGCTTTCATTAATTCTATTAAAGAGTATACCATAAAGATTGGTCTACCTAAAAATCAACCAACCCTACAGTTTCGGGTAAATTTTACATTAAGAAAGTTGAAGATGATCAAACTAATGTATATAATATTGTCTTCATACTCTTAGAAGTAGACGAGCTAGTTCTTACAGGCGAAACAATCCCAGAAGGAAACGTTGTGTGACAACCCTAACTTCTAATTCATGATATTATGATTAAATACATGCTTAATAATTAATGGTCAAGGTTTGGGGTTGCTACAATTAATTACCTTGCAGAAGTATAGGGAAATTTGAACCTTGATGTTGTTAGAGTCATCAACTTAATAGCCATAAATAGGAACATGTATAAAAGGGTTTGTACCATCATTAAAGATTGGTGATTCATCTATTCATCAATTTCAACACACAAAAACCTCCCACAAGTGTTCCTACATCATTTCCTAATATTTGCATTAAAGAAATTCAGGTTTCTAGGTCAAATATAGGAGTTTGGGGACCTCCGCCGCGACCTGGAACCTTCTCGCCGCGGCTAAGTTAGGTCCTGGAGCTCAAAAACTGAGTTCTTAACCTTGCGCCACAGCCTGGAACTCTTGTGCCGTGGCCAAGTTGCTCTCGGGAATCACTGGGCACCGTGGCGAGTTGGACCTACGCCGGGTGAGTTTCGCTACTGTATCTTCCTAAATTAATTTTCTCGACTCGCGCCACGGCAGGACTTCTTGCGCCGCGATGAGGTTACGTTTTGTCACCCACTGGGCGATTTTTTTCGCTTTGTGCAGCGGCGAGATTTCTCAAGCCGTGGCGGCCCTCGCCACTGTCACTCCCTAGGCCATGGCGAGGCCTTCCTGGCCGCAACGTGACCTCCTTCTGTAACCATTTTCCCTACATTTTGCCCCCTACACTCTATCTCTCCTCTTAGGGACACTCTAAGGTCACTTCCCCTTATTTTATATAGCTCTAATGATGTTTATCTACCTTATTTACATAGCTATTCTTCCATTACCAATTGAAAACTTATGTGCCCATTTCTTTCCTCTAATTACCCTCTAGCAGCAAGTTTATAAAATAACAACAGCAGAATATACATTAACTACCAACATCCATCCTTTAATACTCAATCAATGGGGGTTCTATACATTAGGGGCTCATATCAATATCTCAAGAGATTACATTTCCATTGATAAGCCATATTATAGGTCAACATAATTTATAGCAGATATCATAAATCCATACAGCAATTATCAAGTTAAGATGAGGTCTAACCCTTTAGTACATACATTCTCAATAAATCAAATGTTTAAGCCTACACTTGTCAATACAGATATACGATGATGCTATACAATACGGAATACAAAATTAGCATCTATACTAACTAAGTCAACCTAAGTGTAGCAATTTCCCTATAAGTTGGAGCTCATGGATTTTCATCCACTTGCTTACCCTTATCCTTACCCGAAGAACCTTCACCTGAAATGGTAATCCCATAACATGGGGTGAGATATAAATCTCAGTAACCAAGGAAATTCCATCATGTAATCTAGTTTAATTAACATATAAGCAAGAATCAAAATCATCATTCAGCATCATATCAGTCATCTCAGCAAATGAAGTAATCAGGCTATCATGATTACTATCACATACTAGCAATCATATTATAACATGTTAAAGGCCAATAACACCGGGAGAGGCCCGTCCACGGCACCCACTCCCCATTGAGTACAACCAAGGCTCAGTGCATCTGGGGTTTGATCATAACCCGGTGCTCGATTGTAGCACATGCATGGGTGGCAGCCACACCACAGCTCCACCATGGACTCACAAGGTCCAATTATCATACAACAGATAGCCAACCAATTCATTCACAAATTTCAAATCATTCATATACTGAAAATATGAAATTAACATAGATACATGCATGGAATTAATGTAAACCTCGGTTACCTCACTTGTAGACAAATTTTGCAGCAGCCACCAATGATACAAAGTTCCTTATAATCATAGCAGCAGATAATTACTACTCTAATTCATCATTAACAGTCACAACAAGTACCCAAAGGATTTAAATGCTATCAATTGCCTAAATAACACTCACCCAGTCACTACAAGTCTCAAATTCGGATTCAAATATCTTCCACTAGAAATCTCAATGTTTCCCCCAAAATCCTAAGCAAATTCGCATAAAATTAGTACCCATAATATAAATAAGCTATGGGGGTCTCAAACCAACAAAGAAAGCATCAAAATTGGGGGTTTAAAGTCACCTAATACCAGCTCCAACCTCAACCTACGAATTTCACCAAGAAAACCCCCAAACACTCACATTTCAGATTTTGGGTATGATGAAAACTCTCCAAATAAAAAACTAATCAGACCAAATTAAAGAGAAATATGAGGGGATTAAGTTGTATAATTATTACCTTGGCCAAATTTTGCTCCAAATGTGAGAAAATGCAAAATTATGTCAAGAACTCTAGTCTCTCCTCCTCACCTCCGAATTTCTTGTGTTTTTTGTGTTTTGCAGAATAGGGAGGTGGCTGATCAGTTTTTTAGGGTTTTAGTGGGTCTAAGTTGGGTCAAGGGCTGCTCCAAGGTCCAGATCCAATTGGGTTTTTGCTTGTTGGGCCAGTTTTTTTTTAAGTGTTGGGCTGTAGAATTTTGTTGGGCCAGTTTTTACACATTGGGTTGCTGAAGTTTAATGGGATTTGGGCCTAATTTGAAGAGCTCAAGGGCTTGGGTCTGCACAAGGGTAATTAGGCCACTTATAAGAGTTCATACAAGGTAAATTCTGGGCCTCTATCTTATTAAATTAGTTAGGTCTGCCTTTAATTCATTGGGCCTCCATTAGCCTCTTATCATGATTCATTAATTTGGGCCTAGATGCAAATTTCTATCCTCAATAATTCTCAAACCCATATTAATAACTTATCTATCTAAATACCTATTTACTAACTTGCCCAATTATCTTCTATTAATTATCCTTAATTAACCTTAATCCATGATTAACACCTTAATTAATTTCAAGGTGTTACACGTTGTGCTTGCAAAGCTATGTTCCAGTGAACGACTTATCACTATCAAGTTCGAACTTGTAACTTCCCTAACCCCTCCCCCTCTCTTTGCCTCCACTCACATCTTTCTGCTCATTATTTGAAAGAGAATCATTTAAGTAATAATGTATACCATGGTGCATGATATTGTTGATACTGTTTAAAGAGCTCTCTTGTAGTGCTCTAAATAAATCAGCACATGTAATCATAATGATGACTATGTTATGATTAAATATTGTTTGGTTTGTTACTTCTATTTTGTTTGCCTGAACTTTGATTGGCTAGAAAGCCAAACTAGAGTAGTTTTCAAGTAATTTTTTGAAAGAAACTAATTAATTAAAAATAATAATTGTACACTTTAATAAAAAACATAAAGAAGAATATCCTTATTTTCAAGAGCTATTACACATGGCCAATTCCTCCATAGCTATAAGCTATAGGTAAGAAAGTTGTGGCTAAAGCTCTAAATAATTTTCATTTACCCACTTAACACTTACCGTAGCAGATATAGGCATTAATAAATTTTTCACATGCCTTTTTTTTAAAAAAAAAAATTAGTACGGAGGACCTAAACAATGCAAATATTATTATAAAGGACTTGAAAATTTAATATTATGTTGTAAGACTAAGGAAAATTTGACAGAAAAAAAGTATCCTTAGCTTCTTTGCTGAATAAGCCACTTAAATCAAATCACATCCACATGTGCTCTTTGCCCTCTAGATGTTGGTTGCTTCTCCCTCCCTCTATTACCAAGCATTTGACAGTTTCTCTTGTAATTGGTAAGTGAAAATCATTGGAAGTTTTCTCTCACAACCAATCACTAAAGATCCACAGATAGCTTCTCACCAGAGAGGCATCCTTCACCAGTTTTGTAACATCTAATCCCTCTATAAATGTGAGAAACACGATGTTTAGTTTCTCTATGAACATCATAAATATGCTAAATATAAAAGAAAGTCCTTGAAATAGAAGGGTTTATAGCCAACTAAAATTAGAATAAAATTCTAAATATTGAAAAATGATTATTTAAGGTTTAAGATGCCTAAAAACCAAAGGTAAAAGAGCTTAGAAAATTTGTCGAAGAAAGTAGGGGCATTTTTATAATTTTTGAAAAATTTGAAAAACTCATAGGATGTCATTTTAAATAGAAAATTTAAACCTTTTGGGATTCTCAGAGGCTCTGAAAACCATAGGAACCCCTAGAACAGTTGAAACCCCTCCAGTGAGTGATTTTGGCCGTTAGTTGACCTAAACTTTGACTCAATGGTTCAGAATGGTTTCAGATCATTTTTGAGTGATTCCAAAGGTAATTCTTATGATTGAGATCCTAAGGAATATGATAGAAAATATGGATTTTGAAAAGGAGTTGAAATGAGACTAAACAGAGAAATCATGGATTAGAGAATAAAATGAAAAGTTAAAAAAGTATGTTAACTTTACCCTTTTGCTTTTAAAATTAAGTCCAGCCCTTTCCATTGAGGTTTTTTTGGTCTGAATTAGATTTGAAATAGGTGCACAAAAGGGAAGCACAAGAGTTGGGAGAAGAAAGCCAAGAACGATAGGTAAATTCAAGGAATTTCATGGTTTTCTCTTTTTTAAAGTTGTTCTTCTCTTTTTACTTCATCTATCCATGGTTTTGATGGATGAAATAGTTTTATTTTGGCCTTGAATGAGAGGGGAAGGATTAGAGTTTCAAAAGGAGACCAAGACCAAAGGAAGAGACTCTTGATAGAAGCTTGGATTCAAGGTAGATATCCTTGTAGCTTTGCTTCTTCTTCTTGCTTCTTATATGTGAGAGTCACAGGAAAAAATAGAACCATTATGAGGGAGGATTTTTTGCCCAAAAATAAGCAAGAATCCATTGATTTAATATGTGGGCACCTAACACTTGCAAAAAAAATGGGAAGAAAAGCAAGTAAAATTCAAGTTAGGAAAGTGAAGAAGTCTTGAACACATTGTAAAAACTGATTTGATTCATGTATTCCCTAGCATATGTGAGTGTTTGTTTGAGTTCCTAAGACACCTAGGAAGCCTTCCAAGTGACTCTCCCATCAAGGAGAAATTGGAAGCCCCTTGAACCCCAAATACTTCTATAATGTCAGCCTAGGCTAGAAAGAGTCCCAAGGGGAAGTCTTAATTTGTTTTAAGCTCATTTTTGTGTCATGTAGAATGGAAGAGGATGAGAGGAAGCCTTGGAAAAAGTTTAGAAGCCATAAATAGTGAGATGGAAGTGTAGGCTCTATAATGTAGCATAATGAAGCAACTCCTAATTAGACTCTTTAAAATAATTGTGTGATGACTCCAAGGAGTCTAAATGGAGTCAAGAATCATAGATTAAGAGAAAGAAGGGAGCCAAGATCATGAATTCTTGTAGTTGCTTCATTAAGTGCCTTATAGAAGCATAATGGAGCCATAAATCAAAGTAGCATAATGTAAAGTGTGTATAATGCCAAGGCTTGTTCCATGAGTAATTCATGATTCTTTTGATGTGTCTAGGCTAAGAGAAATAATCTCTACCTTTTTAGGTGTGTGAGGTCAAGGGAAAGGAGTCAAGGCTTAAGGAAAAAGTGTGTAATTGCTTTTAAGGTAGCTCTCTCCACTTTCTTTCTTGCATGGATATATGCTTACCCTATCTTAAAATGTATGTATGTGTATTTTCAAGTCATACAAAGTATGATAGCATGATTTCATATGCCATGATTTTATGATGACATATTATGTTTTATATGATGTTTATGATGTGTGCTTGGGTTTGCTTTAGTGTGGTGAGGCCAAGAACCCTTAGCCATGGTGAGGATGAGCTAAGAATCCTTAAGATTAGTTGAGACAAAGCAAAAGGTCTCCCAAAAGCAAGATAGACTCCCAAAAGCATGGTTGAGTCTAAGAATATCTTAAAGAATGAGTGAGGCAAGTCTAATATCCATAAGTAATTAGGTGAGGCTAATCCACTTGCCTGGCAAGCTTTTGTATGCTATGTATGACTTTCTTAAATGATGAAAATGTCTCTTGAATGTTTGCACATGTTAACATGACCATATATGTATTTATAAGACTTGTTTGCATCTATTATGTATGATTGAATGGGGGATGAGTTATTAGAAATCTTTGAATCTCATCCCTCCTCTCTAATGTTCTAATATGCTAAGTGGACCCAAAGAGCAAGGTAATGAGAGTCAACCACATGAGAGATGAAGGAATGACATTAAAATGTGGAAATTTTATTACTTTAAGGCTACAAAAATAGCATATGTTGTAATTCATAGATGTATATGTCTTATGAATTTATGAACATGTATAAATATGCTGATGTATGATGTATAAATGAGAGAATATGATATGTGAATGCTAGAATATAATTTGAGTATGTTATACTAAGCATTATTTCTTGGAAGTTTGATGTAAGTATGTATAATTGCAAGTGGCATAGCCAAAATTAGAGGCTTAGAGTTTGGGACCATTTGGACAGCTCATACAAGTCCCATTTATACTTTTAGATTTGCCCAAGAGGTGCCAAACCCTAAGGAAAACTATTTAGACATTTTGGTATCCCATATGGAGTCAAAATTGACCATAATAGAACCCTATATCACTTTTTATCCAAATGAACTCTTCTTGATTTGAGCTTTGGCATGCAATTAGAACATTTTGAAAGCTTTTAAGAAAAGAACATAATTTTTAGAGGTTTACAAATATTTGATGAATTTTCAAAGTTGACAAATTTTCTAATTTTGGTCTGATGCACTGTTCACTTGGTTTGAAAATGAAATCTATCACACATGGCTCAAATGATGTCCAATTGCCACAAAATTTTATTAAAAAAAAACTAGACATTCATTGTGACTTAGTTCAACTAGAAGCACCTTATTTGGATGTCTAGAGAGAGAGATATGAATTTTCAAAGAATCTATCCAGTATCAAGAACTCTACCTAACCTCAATTACTATTTGATTAGATTTTAAGGTCTGGGCATGCTTGAAATGGTCTGGAGTTTTTTTTTTTCCTCTAGCTAACATCCATAGATTTCTATATTGGTATTATTTGTATGGATTGGATTTTTTTTGGAATTAATTGGATATTTTTGAAGTTTGCTATAGAATTCTATGACAGCACCAGTGGACAGCTTGACCTCTAGACCATTTTGCATGTCAAATGTCCTTTGTATTGATGTTATAGTTTGAACATATTTTTAGCATAAAATAGAAATGTGTAGCTTTCCAGAATGGCCAAGAATGCATAATTTTGATTTTTCTAAAATTAGTTATGATTTTCCAAAGTTGTGACAGAAAAGGGGATAAATTTGGCCGAAAATGAATATGTGTATTTTGAGCTTCCCATTGAGTTCCTTAAGATGTAGGCCACTTTTGATGATGCAAATGACTTGCATTCATGTAATTAAATATGATAATGTGTTGTATGAGCTTACGTGGTCCATGTGACACCGAATGAAATTTTTATATACGACAGAACGCCAAATAATGTATTATTTTAATGGATTTTTCTTACTTCTTTCATGGAATCTTTGTTGTCAACATGAGAATGTTATGAAATGAGTTTAAAATATATGGTGTTATATTTATTAGTATCAGAGTAAAGTTTTAGGCTTTTTTGGATTGAGGTATAGCTTGCGGATGGGGCTATAAGGCTATGTAAAGGCTTGTAGAGTTATGAAAAGCCTTATAAAATGTATTTGGGTATGTGAAGATAGCTCATGATTACGTTCATGCTAAGTAAGTTATGGACTGGTCTTAAGTAGGTGGTAAGCTATGGGTGAGGTTGGCCTGTAGCTCTAAAATAAAGCTAAGTTATCCCATGGCTAAAACTCTATAATCTATGGTAGCTCACTAGGATCAGTGGCAAGCTTTGTGCATTAACAATAAAAGAGAATTGTGTAGTTGTTAGAGAGGCTTGCCTAGAGAGGTTATGAGAGGCCTAATATCCTTGAGTACCACAATCGGACCATTCGGGGATGTCCTACCCAATGTAAGAGCAAGCAATGAGTCAGCGCTAGCCACTACTGCACAGAGTAAGGGCCGAAAGAGTCACCCCTTAGCCACGACACCAAGATATTATGATGACGTAAAAAGCCCCAAAAACTATTCCCTTAAGCTAAAAGTTTGAGTTGCATGTTACACCCCATAGAGCCCCGATAACCCAAAGATGGTTATTAGTTATGCATGAATTAAGCAAGAGGTAGAACCCTTTAGTTTGATGTTGCGCTGCATATAGAGGCAATAAGGCTCAGATTACATAGCTAAAGAAGAAGCTTCCAGTGATAGTGGAATGTATAGTGGTATGGAAGGCCTTGTTGGTCATATTGAGGCCAACCTAAGAAATGAGCTGTTGTGGGGTCAATTGACACACAAAAAGTAAGGACCTCTAATATAAGCAAAGAAAAAGAGCAATAAATGGTCTATTAACGAACACAGAGGACTAGTAAGTAACAGATAAGAAATGGGCCTAATAATTGAGACTGTGAAAAGCCCAACGTAAGTAGAAGCTTAGCCTGAGAATATTGTAAGTGAGTAACAGTTAAAGTTAGAGAATGTCAAACACAGGAATAGTAAGGTTGTTGAGATCTACCTACAAAGCGTTGACTCTAACCTAGGATGCTATCCTGTGTAGTCATGAACGACGAGCTAATATAATAAGTCCAAGACCTTATTGATAGGATCTTAATATAATTTAAGGGTAATATCAGTGATGTATACTGTGAATTTATAAACATGGTGTGCCTCATAAATGATACATAAAGATGAATATGATTGGCCCAGTGTTAGAAATCCCAAAAAGAGAATGAGAATAGTTTGAAAGTGTTAAATTCACTATAAACCTATAGGAGTTAATAGGGCTTATAGTAAGCTACAAGTCTGATAAGATAAGTAGCCCAGGCTAAATATAAGCTGAAGCCTAAGGGAAGTGACCAATAGCATATTAATTTGATTGAAAGCTCAGTGAAAGTTCTCCTTAGATTGAGAAAGGAAAAATAAGATATCCTGAGTGAGGGAGACAACCTAGTAGTGGTTAGCAAATTCCCTTTAGTAGACCCCCTGAAATGTAGGGTACAGTGACAGCTCGTGTCGTGCAACCCTCAAAATAAAACTAGGTTAGAAAATATATAGCTAGTGTTGTTACCTAGGTCATCTCCCTTGGAAATGGAATTCAATGTTTAATTGGATTTTTTAAGTGTTAAAAGACTATAAAAATTTCTAAACTAAGGGGGTTTTTAGTCTAATTAAACTAAGTAAAATGAAATTGAAATAAATTTCCTAAATTCTACCTAATTAAATGAATTATGGGTGAATGATGGTCTTGTGACTAGCTTTGGATTCGTCTCTCGATACCTACAATCCTTATCCTAATTCACTTTTGATTATTTTGGTCTAAGAATCCTTAATTGTATTCATTGATAAATGATCTTGAATTACCACTCAAGATTCAAGAAATTAATAAGTTAATGTTGAATTGAGACCTCAGTCTTACACTAAATCATTAATTCTTGCCCTCTAGAATCAATGAATACTTGAATTGAATGATTAATTGATTAATTAGCCTTTGAATTAACACCCTAGGATGTTTAATAAACTAACCAAACTCTAAGGAATCCTCAAATAAAACATTTAAGCACTTAACCTTTCATATGCATTTCATCAAACACCTTAACTACAAACATAAATAATTGTAGAAAATTGAAAAATTCAGCGCTTGATTCAATCAATTAATCAACAAAAACAATCTCCTAATTAGTGTCTAACCAGCCATTAATTATAAATAACACAAATCCACAATCAAACACAATCTTAACTAAGAAAATACATGAAAGAAAAAAAGTGTAGAAAGAGATGAGAATCCTAGCCAAAAATCCTTTTTTAATCAATGTATTCAAGCTTCCACTAAGAGCCTTCTTCTTTGCTAGTCACAGATGGAGGATCAAAACTTCATTGGATGAAAGAATGGAGGATGAGAGAATGGGAAATGGCGTGGTGTGGAGTGAATGCGAATGATAATAGAAATGTTTGGATGAAGTGTTAAATAAATGACGATGGTAGTGTGATTTTTATTCGATGAATGGAATCCTCCCTCCTCTTGGAGCTTGCTTGAATGTATTTTAATGATTCACATGCCTCCATTATGCCTTGTTCACACATGCTCAATTTTCCTTTTTGTGTCCATTTCTCCTGTTATCATCAGCCCATTTTTAGCTACTAACCCAGCCCTTTTTATTTAATCTCATGCCATCCATGTGAGCTCATTTAACTTTGTTTGTTTACTCCTCATGTGCTTTTCTCATTGTCCATAGCCAAATCATGTGTGTATAAGTGTGGGCCCCACTTCATTGTCTTTTATAATATTCCACGTACTATTCCTTTCTCCTACCCAGACTTCATGTGTTTTGCCCTTTAATGAATTTCATGCTTCAGTTTGTTCCTCACATATGCTGCTCCCAAATTCAAGCTCATGCAAATCTATGCCAAATGTGATTTATATTGCTCCTTATAAGCTTGTTGCCTTATATGAATTCCACACCAGCTGCACTTCATTTCTCATTATGCTTTTTTTAATCTTTCCTCACGTCTTGGATCTACGTCTTTGCCTTCCATGCATATCTCTCTCCATCTTCTTCTCAGCTCTTCCTTTTAAACCTATAACTATCCTTCTCTTGCATGCACATAAACTCAAGCTGTTCATGTGCTTTTTTTCTCCACTTAAGTTTCTTCACATTAAAACCAATCCTTCTTCTCATGTATGAATATGTAAGCCACATGAAACTCTCTTTTCTCCAGCCTATGTTCTACTCAAAACACTGCACCCGTGGCACTCCCTTATTAAAGCTACTTCATTCACTTGTGTTACCTCTTTTATTAGTGTGTATATACAATGTGAATCCCATGCTTCTTGCAACTTTGGATATGGTGGCTATTCTGCTCGAGTGTGCAGATGTAGGGAGGTGGATGAGTGAGTTGTGTGAGTGTGTATGCATGTGCATGAAACTGAAGAAGTGAGTGAATGTGTTGATGTGTGAAGGCTGGCCTACATGTTTATTCTGGTGTGTACATGTGGTTGACATAAGCTACCCCTTACTTGAGTGTTATGTGGAGATGAAAGTGTGATATGTGTGTGCAGATTATGTGAGCCCATGCATGCTTCTGTGTTAGTGCTACGTGTGGTGAATGGAAGTGGACAAGAATGATTAGTAAGTGAAGGTGTAAGAGTGTGTTTTCTGATGTTGTTTCTTGTGTGAATGTGTTGCAATATAGAGCATGGAAGCTTGTGTGAGTTTATGTGTGTGTCTTCCACGAGAGAAACAAGGGAGTTAGAGCTTACTTCTTTTTCAAAACCTATGGCTCCTAGTCAAATGCTATTTTATTCTTCCATTTTAATTCCATTACCCATAAAAAATCTACAGAAATAATAGAAAGAATATCTACAAAATTATTTGAGATAAAATTGAGCATAAAAACCAATAATTTGTAAATTTATTCCTAAAATGTAAAAAATTGGCAATTTAAAATCAAATTCCATTCAATTACATCCATTAAGTCATATTTAATTATTAAAGTGCTAAAATGAAAAGGATTCATGTATATAAAACTCATGCTCATCAAATTCTCTCATACTTAAACCTTTGCATTCCTGAGCAAAGCTCAAAATCTAAAGATAGGCTAGTGGATTGGCAAGTTGAAAATGGAAAGGAAAAAGAAAGGTGTAAAAATCACAATCTAAAGAATGATCATAACTTTTCATCACTTCAACAATCCAAGTTAACTTCACTTGCATCAAGAAAAAAAATTCCATGGCAATTTCATTTGAAAAGAATGAATTGAAATGCATAGTCGTCTCACATGGATTAGTGTTTACTCTCAACTTTTAAGTGTTTAGGTAATGTGTATCACTCAAGTTTCACTTATCAAAATTCACTACCATAGGCTTGTCAAGCTTCTAAATATCCACCACCTATGTCAAATGTAAAGTACAAATCAATAGGACATATTCAAGGTTGTAATGGGGATAGGGAAAGAAATGAATGGACATTCAAGGAAAGACAAACAAATAGATACCTTGGAACCTTAAGAGCAATCAATGGAACTAAGGATAGAGAATTTCTAGGCCTTATTTCCAACAAGTATAGGTAACTAAAAACTAAACTCAAAACACTTTTTTCTTTTGATTTTCAATGACTTTTCCTCTTTTTTTTTTTCAAACTTCTCATTCATTGTTTTCTTTTTGCTTTTCTTTCCATTTTTTTCTTTCTTAGAACAAATTCTTTGAACAATAATGGCCTAAATGGATGTAAAGCACATATTCACCTATCTTACTTAGATGTAATGCTCCTTGAAATCCTAAGGCATCCTAAAACAGGGTAGAAAACATTTTTAATAGCTATGGTTCAACAAAAAAAGAAAATCAAGGTTCAAAGTGGCTAAAACAATGGATAAAGTGTATGTTAAGGTTGGCTTTTTTGTTATCTAGCTATAAAAGAAATGAAAGCCTTATCATTTTCATGCATGCAAATGCAAATGTAGTCTTAACAAAGAATCAAGACAAGTTCTAGAGTAAAAGCAGTGATAGGTGAATACACACTAGAAATGAACAAATAAGGCCCAAATTCTCACCAGCTAATGGCTATCAAACAATTCATTGAAATCAAATTCATTGCCAATTTACTTTTATCAAGATACAAGATCCATCACTTGTCTAATGTGAATCCAAGCTATAATCATCTTAACTTGTAACTTCCATAGAAAAATTGAAAAAAAAATCATGCTCTTTTTCAAAATTTGTCTAAAAAATTTTCAAATTCTTTTTTAAAACAAGGAAAAGATGGATGGAATGAAATGACTCTCTCCTCCACAATTAAATGTTGCATTGTCCTCAATGTCAACATACAATCCAATCGACAGATCAAAAGCACAATATAAAAAGAGTTAAAGGAGAGTATACAACTGGATGAACTTGAATCAAAGATCTCAAAAGTAGCTTAAATTTCCTTTTGTAGCTGGTTAGCAACCTTTTATTACCTACAAAATAGAAACAAAACAAATAGTAATATGGAAAAGAAAAAAAGAAACTAAATCCTAAACTATAAGGCACTATATAAAAGACTAACTAATCATAAGTATCAAAAACCAAAATCAGAACAACTTAGTCTTCCTTAGCTGAACAAATTTAAGTCCAACCATTTTGAAACATTTTGATTGATCACGCAAGGATGATTCATGGACTTCCTCAACCATCAGTAGTCTTGGAAAGTCAGAGCTAGCATGTTTAAAAGCGATAAAAGAAGAAAAATCAAATTTAGGAAATTCAAAGCTAAAGAAAGCAAATTTAAAATTAAATGTAAAAACAATAGACTCTAGACTGTCCAAATATCTATTAAAACCAATGAAATTTACTGGACTCCCCTCAGTAAGAGTCACTACACCAATAAAAAATTTTAATTGCAACTTCTCACAATCCTTTAAGTTTAAGGCATCTGGTAGTTGCTTTTTCTCAGTTGGGAATCTATTGATTGTTGGGAATTAGCTCACCAACTTCAAGAATCTATTTAGGACTCTCAACAGGAGAAACAGTATCTTCCCTGACTAAAGAGACATCATTAGGCTCACAATGTTCTAAACAATGATCAACAATAAAGTCTAGTCTCTCACTGGTATCAACAATAGCACAAGGATCAACAGGATTTTCAATATTAGCACTATCTCTATGCATACTCTCATCAATACTAGTATGTTTAGTAGAATCAATCTCATTAACAGTTTTAGTGTAAACATAGGAATTCATGTATTCAATAGACTTATCAGACTTCAAAACTCATTAATTTCAACACACATAGGACACATATGGAATTCATCACATAAACATTTCAAAGTAGAGATTGAATTATTAATAACAACCTACTCAACAATTTCATCATCCATATCCTTTTCACATGCTACATCTACCATTTTATCAAAGTATTAATCTAAGAGCGTCTATCACATATAGTGGATCCAACACACACAAAATCAACAGAATCATTTAAATTAACTGTATCATATAGTCCAGATGGTATGCTATCGCTAAACTCAGAAGATGAATCATCAACGGGTTCATCAACTAATCTCACACTAGGAATAGCATGATCATCACATTTTAGGTCACCCTTGTAATTATCTACTACCCTAGGCTTAATAGATTCATCAATTGATTCAGAAATGAAATTTTCACTATAATCATAGCTAGGTGTAGACATACTAAGCACATCAGTACACAAGGATTCATGAATATTAACAAATGTGTCAATTTTGCTCAATGAGTTACCATAATTAATCAAATCAGGAGATTCAACAACAATTTCCTCATCAACATTATCATGCAATTCAGAATCAACAACATTATATGCATTAGTAGTCATAGTGCTATCAAGCAATCTAGATTCAGTTCCAACAAATTGCAATGTATTAGAAGATGGAAGGATATTACCAAATGAATAAGATTCTTCTTCCTCTATACATTCCCTTCTAATTTGCTCTTCAGTCAATTCAGTAGCACTTGAAGTGGGTCGTTTCGTTTGAATTCCTAAATCCTTCATGATGTTATCGATCATTTGTTGATTTTGAAGATGCAACCGTTCATTTTCTTGTTTGAATTGAAGATTGTAGGCATCCATTTGTTGCATTTGTTAGTTTTCAATATTAAAGGCTTCCATTTGTTGCATCATTCTCTCTTTCCAACTTGGTTCCCTCTGGACCTCTTGTTGCATGTATCCCTCATGGCAGTTGTAAGGATGATATTCTGGCTTTTACATATTGTAATTATGGTATGGCTCATAATGATGGTAGTAATTTGGGTGTACTTCATATGGATGGTAGTATGGTTCAATGTAACTAGGGTGAACTTCACAAGAATAATGGTATAGTTGGTAGTATGGTTGTTGGAATTGTTGGTATTATCGGCTTTCTTGCTCTTATCTTTGTCATTCAAGAAGGCCTTGAAGCATTGACTTGAGTTCATCCAACTACTTAGAGATCCCATCATTTGTATAAGAATTATAAACACCTTGATTAGAATAATAAGGATCTATTTCAAATAAAGAAAATGAGAAGTACAGTCAGCACAAAACAAATAAGTGACAAATTAGAACTAATATTAACTTTAAATCAAAAAAATAAAATGCAAATAAAGCTAAGAACTTCCTAACAATCAAAAACATTCCAAAACAAAGGTTAATCACATAAAATGAACTCACAAAAAATAAAAAAATTAAATCCAGAAAAATTGAAAAATTCCTAAAAAATTTGAGAAAATACTAAAAAATTAGAAAAAGTGCCTTAAACGTTAGAATTTAGCCACAAAATGGTGCACCAAATAGGAATACTATTTCTTTTGCTCAAAACACCTAAAAACCTTGGAAAACAAAGTTTAAGAATTTTCTGGGCACTTCAAACAAAAATTTCAGCAAGTTAACCAATTGACAAGTAACACCAAAATTACCCAATTCCAAATTCAAAATAGAACAAAAATCAAACCAAAATAGAGTTAGAATAGTGGTTAAAAACTTAGAAAACTTTCTCAAACAATTGAAAATCCAATTCCTCAACAATAGTGCCAAATTTTGATAGGTCATGTCATACAACCCTCAAAATAAAACTAAGTTGGATTAATTTTATAGTAAGTGGTACAACCTATGTCATCTCCTTTGGAAAAGGAGTTCAATGTTTAATTAGGTTTGTAAGTGTTAAAAGACTCTAAAAATTTCTAAACTAAAAGGGGTTTGATTGATTTAAACTAAGTAAAATAAAATTTAAATAAAATTCCTAAATTCTACCTAATTGTATGAATTATAAATGAATGATGGACTTGTGACTAGCTTTGGATTCATTCCCTGGTATCCACTATCCTTATCCTAATTCAATTGTAATTAATTCTGGTCTAAGAGTCCTTAATTGTGTTCATTAGCAAGGGATCTTGAATTATTACTCAAGATTTAAGAAACTAGCAACTTAATATTAATTGAGACCTCAACTCCCATTAAATTACTAATTCTTATGATTAAGATCTTTGAACACTTAAATTGAATGATTAATTGATCAATTAGCCATTGAATTAATACCCTATGATGTTTAATTAATCAATCAAACTCCAAGAAATCCTTAAATCAAACAATTATGTACACTAATTTTCACAAGCATTTTATCCAACACCTTAATTGCACACTTGGAAAATGGTAGGAAAATGAAAATCCAGCATTTAATTCATGCAATTAATCATTCAAAATTCTCCTAATCAATGTCTAACCAACCAACAATCATAAACTACATCAACCTCAATCATTCACAAGTTTGACCAAGCAAATAAAATAATTAAAATTAACATAGAGAGAGAAGAAAATAAAATGAACTCTTAGCTAAAAAATCCCTTAATTAACTTTATAGATTCAAGCTTCCACCAAGAGCCTTCTTCCTTGCTAGTCACAGATGGAGGATCAAAACTTCATTTGATGGAAGAATAAAGGATGAGAGAATAGGAAACGACATGGTGTGGAATGAATGCGAATGATGATGGGAGCATCTGGATGAAGTGTTGAATGAATGGCGATGGTAGCATGATTTTTATTCGATGAATGGAACCCTTCCTCCTTCTAGAGCTTGCCCGAATGTATTTTAACGATTCACATGCCTCCCTTGTGCCTTGTTCTCATATGCTTACCTTCTCCTTTTTGTGTCCATTTCTCATGTTATCATCAGCCCATTTTTAGCTACCACCCCAACCCCTTTTATTTAATCTTGTGCCATCCATGTGAGCTCATTTAACTTTGTTTCTTTGCTCCTCACATGCATTTCTCATTGCTCGTAGCCATATCATGTGTGTGTAAGTGTAGGCACCACTTCATTTTCTTTTATAATATTCTGTGTACTATTCCTTTCTCCTGCCTAGCCTTCACGTGTTTTGCCCCTCAATGAACTACATGCTTAATTTATTGCTCACATATGCTGCTCTCAAATTCAAACCTATGCAAATCCATGTCAAATGTGATTTAGATTGCTCCTTATAAGCTTGTTGCCTTACATGAGTTCCATGTCAGCTGCACTTCATTTCTCATCACACTTTTTTTAATCTTTCTTCATGTCTTGGAGCTACGTCTTTGCCTTCCATGCATATCTCTCTCCATCTTCTTTTTAGCTCTTCCTCTTAAACCCATAACTATCATTCTCTTGCATGCACATAAACTCAAGTTGCTCACGTGCTTTTTTTCTCCACTTAGGTTTCTTCACATCAAAACCAATCTTTCTTCTCATGTATGAACATGTGAGCCACATGAAACTCTCTTTTCTCCAGCCCATGTTCTACTTAAAACATTGCACTCATAGTACTCCCTTATTGAAGCTACTTCATTCACTTGTGTTACTTCTTTTATTAGTGTGTATATTCAACATGAATCCTATGCTTCTTCCAACTTTGGATATGGTGGCTGTTCTGCTTGAGTGTGTAGATGTAGGGAGGTAGATGAGTGAGTTGTGTGAGTGTGTATGCATGTGCATGAAATCAAAGAAGTGAGTGAATGTGTTAATGTCTGAAAGCTGGCCTACATGTTTGTTCTGGCATGTACATGTGGTTGACATGAGCTACCCCTTACTTGAGTGTTATGTGGAGATGAAAGTGTGATATGTGTGTGCAGATTACGTGAGCCCATGCATGCTTCGGTGTTAGTGCTACGTGTGGTGAATGAAAGTGTACAAGAGTGATTAGTAAGTGAAAGTGTAAGAGTGTGTTTTCTGATGTTGTTTCTTATGTGAATGTGCTACAACATAGAGCATGGAAGCTTGTGTGAGCTTATATGTGTGTCTTCCATGAGAGAAACAAGGGAGTTAGAGCTGACTTCTTCTTTAAAACTTATTTCTCCTATTCAAATGCTATTTTACTCTTCCATTCCAATTCCATTGCCTATAAAAAATTTGTAGAAATAATAGAAAGAGCATCCACAAAATTATTTGAGATAAAATGAAGCATTAAAAGCTAATAATTTGTAAATTAATTTCTAAAATGTAAAAAGTGGCTATTTAAAATTAAATTCCATTTAATTACATCCATTAAGCAATATTTAATTATTAAAGTGCCAAAATTAATAGGATTCATGTATATAAAACTTATACTTATCATATAGTGATAAAGGAAGTGGGGAAGAGCTGAGAAACTAGCCACAGAAGAAATACCTTTGCTTTGATAGTGATTAAATGAGTAAACTGAGCACAAAAAGGTAAACAATTAGGGGTTCAATAGTTAATTAGGTGAGCCCCTTTATATGAGAATGATATAAGGTTAAGGCACATGAGTGATTAGAATGCCCAGTAGAGCATGAGCTTTCAATAAAGTAGAATTTGGATATTGAGAATATGTGTCCTGGATTGGGTCAGTGAAACCCTAAAATCAGTATACTGTGTTCTTAGGGATGAGGTTAAAAAGGTTAAATAGGGAGAAAGCCTAGCTTTGATCCAAACATAGAAATGAGCTAAGACAAATAGTTAGTGCCTTAGTACTCTCAGGGAAGCTCGAGAGAGCTAGAGACCATATGAGAAGGTGAGTCTTGCATTATGCAGAGAAAGAGTGCAAGTCAAGAATGCCACAGAATGTAATTTCTGGGATTATATGAAATAGAATTCTTCTTCCCAAGAGATGATTTATTTAAGAGTAGCGTAAAAGTATGAGCGAAAAAGTAGACCCCCTTGACACTTTAAAGAGTGAATAAGTAGTGGATCTTTAGGAAAATATAGGTGCTTTTGAGTGTAAAGAAATCTGAACTGGCTACAGAGAGAGCCAGTAGTAAAACATCTTTTTACCTAAGTAAGAGGATAAGGAAGGTAGAAAGAGAAATTATGATAGTGTTCAAGCCAAGGACATACTAGATTGAGAATAGATATTCAGTTAAAGTGCTTGAGTGTTTAAGAAAGCACATTTGTCCTTGGCATAAATGACTTTTTTGCATGATAATGCCCGAAGAAAAAAATAGTCAGGAAATGTAGAGAGATCTTAGGATGAAATAGAAAAAGAACCCTATTTTCCCTGAGCACTATATAAGAAGCAGATAAAGAAAAGTAAGAAAGGAATGCTTTAGATTGTCAAGAAACTTGTAATATACAAGTGATAGTGACTTTAAGCTCAGTCATGAGGTGCCTATGTATTAGTGTTTTATGTTATGATTTGCTTGCAACAATGGTTACATGATATTAGGCCTGTTTAACCTAATAGTAATTTGACTGGAGTGCATAGCACATGATGACATCAATCACCAAAGTGTCTCAATAATCAAAGAGTATCCTAATTAGTTAAAGAATGAGATGAGTAAGAAAAGAAAGGTAAAGGCATTCCTGTAACATCAAAATGATGAGAAAAGCATGCAAAGAGGAATCTCCAGTAAAGAATATCCAGAAATAGTATGCATAACCTGAGTCCCTCATAATGTATGTAAATTAAATAAGAAGAGACCAGAGCATAGCCTCTCTCCTGCTAAAGATGTTAACCATACTGAGTATATGAGATGCCCTAATGCCAAAGCATGTAAAAGCAGAACATGGGTATAGTTAGAAATTGCAGGATATGAGAGGAAGGCTAGAATGAGTATATATAAAATAAGGAAGTCAAAACGATGAATGAAAATTTAGATACTCCTGAGTATTTATATGGCAAGGTCCTAGAGAATGAGATGACATAGAACTCACTTTGTATGAAGAGCATGATGTTCTTATGAGTTTAGCCTCAGTTATTATGAGTGATGGTTACCTGACTTCGTGAGTATAGTTTTACTGTCAGAAATAGTAATCTTAGGCTTTGACATCTCCCAGAGATGGATCCTAGTAGATCTCAGCATAGCACAGTGGGTTACAGTAGACCCCAGTAGGACTTTGAGAGGTCACAGTAGACCCAGGGGTCACAGTAGATCCCACAGAGTTACAGAGAGCCCTAGTTACAATATGGTAATTCTTTGGTGAGATGACATCTGAGATAGTTTTTACAGAGCAGTTAGTCTTAGAGAGTAGTATAGTTTCAGTTATCTTTTGTCTCAGCGACTAGAGATCTCCTGAGTCTGGTAGACTGTTGCCATAGAAATATGAATACTTTACTCAAACAATTAGACCACTGACTAGCACTTTTTAGAGATGAGTATAGTGTATGGGATTAGAAAAGTAAGAAATTAGCTTTCCAAAGTTAGAGCCAGATGAACAACTACCTAGCAGACAGTAGCCTTGACCAAGGGACAGAGAGATCCCTGCATGCTTGCTGATGTATTCAGAAAGAGGTCAGGTATAATTTTTATATAAGGTAAGTGATACAGTATATCTCTAGTAGGTAAAATTGTGAGAATAGCTAGCATCCTACCAAAATTCAACAGTAGTAAGTGGTAGTAGCTCTTTGATGCTAGTATGAGGAATATTAGTTAGGCCTATCAGTGTTAAGATGAGGGATTATAAATGACCTACTTTTAAGTGAGCAAAAAGAGTAAGGTAAAAGTCCTGGCTAAAAGAGATGAACGTAGTAATAAACGAAGAAATTGGGATCATTAAAAATGAAAACTCCTTGAAGGAGCTATAATCCCAATAAGTAATTGAGATTTGAGGCCTGTGACTAAAAGAAATATGAATTGTAATCATGGGATAAACTAGTTTGAAAGAACATAGAGATGAACAGTGGATGGAACGTGTAAATAAGTAAGTAGATAGATAAAAATCCCTAATGGCTGTAATGGTTAGAAAAAGATAATGAAACCTTATGAGAAGCCATTAAGAGATGATATGGGAGATTGGATATAAAATAAGTTACCTCCTAAGATATGTAAGTGAGTCTACTAAAAGAATGCTAACTTTTACGAGGGTTAAGACTAGCTCGATATGATTAGTAAACTTTCCCAGGATAGCCCTCTAGAGTCAAAAATTTCTTTCCCTTATGATAAGGACTAGCATGCACTCTATAATGATAGAGCTCTCATTAAAAGCTAGCAATAAAAATTCCCTGGTTGAGAGAAATCTTAAACGAGCAAAATTGTTGAGAAAAGCATATAGAGCCAGGAGGAAAGGAAAGGAAAGGAAGGAATAGTTAGCCAAAATATAAAAGAGTAAGAGAAAGTGTACTCCTAAATTTTGAGGATGAAATTTATTTAAGGGGGAGGAATGTAATATCCAGTCCTTCTATAAACATGAGAAATGCAATATTTGGTTTCTCCGTAAACGTCAAAAATAGGCCAAATACCAAAGGAAGTCCTTGAAATAGAAGGGTTTGTGGCCAACTAAAATTAAGATAAAATTCTAAATATTAAAAAATGAGAATTTGAGGTTTAAGATACCCAAAAATCAAAGCTAGAAGAGCTCAAAAAATTTACTGAAAAAAGTAGGGACATTTTTGTAATTTTTTAAAAATTTGGAAAACTCACAGGAAGGTTTTTTAAATAAAAAATTTGAGCTTTTTGAGGTTCTCAAAGGCTATAAAAACTATAGGAAAAACTTCTCTGGTGAGCAATTTTGGCCGTCAGTTGATTGAAATTTTGATTGAATGGTTCGAAATGGTTTTCGATCCTTTTTTGAGTGATTCCAAAGGCAGTTCTTATGATTGAGATCCTAAGGAATATAATGGAAAAGATGAATTTTGAAAATGAGTTGAAAGGAGACCAAACGATTAAACTATGGATTAGGGACTAAAATGAAAAGTTAAAAAAGTATGTTAACTTTACCTTTTTGCTTTTAAAATCATGTCCAGCCCTTCTCCTTTCTCTCCACCAAAGTTTTTTTTTGGTCTAAAATAGATTTGAAAGAGGTGCACAAAGGGAAGCATAAGAAAAGGGAGAAGAAAGCCAAGAAAAATAGGTAAATTTAAGAAATTTCATGGCTTTCTCTTCTTTAAAGTTGTTCTTCTCTTCTTACTTCATCTTTCCATGGTTTTGGTGTATGAAATAGTTCTATTTTGGCCTTAACTAGAAGGGAAGGATTAGAGTTTCAAAAAGGGACCAAGACCAAAAGAAGAGACTTTTGATAGATGCTTGGATTCAAGGTAGATATCCTTATAGCTTTGCTTCTTCTTCTTGCTTCTTATATATGAGAGTCATGGCCAAAAAATAGAACCATTATAAGGGAGGAGTTTTTGTCCAAAAACAAGAAAGAATCCATTGATTTAGTATGTGGGCACCTAAGAATTGCAAAGAAATGGGAAGAAAAAGCAAGTAAAATTCAAGTTAGGAAAGTGAAGAAGTCTTAAGCACATTGGAAAAACTATTTTGATTCATGTATTCCTTAGCATATGTGAGTATTTGTTTGAGTTCTTAAGACCCTTAGGAAGGCTCCCAAGTGACTCTCCCATCAAAGAAAAATTGGAAACCCCTTGAACCCTAAATGCTTCCATAATGTCTGCCTAGGCTAGAAAAAGTACCAAAGGAAAGTTTTAATTCATTTGAAGCCTATTTTTGAGTCATGTAAGATGGAGGAGGATGAGAGGAAGCCTTGGAAAAATTTTAAAAGCCATAAATAGTGAGATGGAAGTGTAGGCTCTATAATGTAGCATAATGAAGCAGCTCCTAGCTAGGCTCTTTAAAATAATTATGTGATGACTGCAAGGAGTCTAAATGGAGTCAAGAATCATAGATTAAAGGAGAGAAGGGAGCCAATATCATGAATTCTTATAGTTGCTTCATTAAGTGCCTTATGGAAGCATAATGGAGCCATAAACCAAAGTAGCATCATGTAAAGTGTGTATAATGCCAAAGCTTGTTTCCATGAGTAATTCATATTTCTTTTGGTGTGGCTAGGCCAAGAGAAATGTTCTCCACCTTCTTAGGTGTGTGAGGTCAAGGGAGAGGACTCAAGGCATAAGGAAGAAGTGTGTAATTGCTTTCAAGGTAGCTCTCTCCACCTTCTCTCATGCATGCATGTATGCTTAGCTTGTCCTAAAATGTGTGTATATGTATTTTCAAGTCATGAAAAGTATGACAGCATGATTTCATATGTCATGGTTTTATGATGACATATTATATTTTATATGATATTTATGATGTGTGCTTGGGTTTACTTGAGTGTGGTGAGGCCAAGAACCCTTCGCTATAGGGAGGATGAACCAAGAACCCTTAAAATTGGTTGAGACAAAGCAAAGAGTCTCCCAAAAGCAAGATAAACTTCTAAAATCATGGTTGAGTTTAAGAATGTCTTGAAGAATGGGTGAGGCAAGTCCAATATCTATAAGAAATTGGGTGAGGCCAATCCACTTGCTTGGCAAGCCTTTGTATGCTAGGTATGACTTTTTCAAATGATGAAAATGTCTCTTGAATATTTGTACATGTCAATATGACCATACATGCATTTATGAGACTTGTTTCCATCCATTATATATGATTGAATGGGAAATGAGCTATTGGGATTCTTTGAATCTCATCCCCCCTTTCTAATGTTCTAATATGCTAGGTGGACCCAAAGAGCAAGGTAATGAAAGTCAACCACATGAGAGATGAAGGAATGACATTAAAATGTGGAAATTTTGTTACTTTAAGGCTTTAAAAATGGCATATGTTATAATTCACGGATGTATATGTCTTATGAAGTTATGAACATGTATAAATATTTTGATGTATGATGTATAAATGAAAGGACATGATATGTGAATGCTAAAATGTAATTTGAGCATGTAATGCTAAGTATTATTTCTTGGAAGTTTGATGTAAGTTTGTATAATTGCAAGCGGCATAGTCAAAATGAGAGGTATAGAGTTCAAGACTATTTGGATAGCTCACACAAGTCCCATTTATGCTTTTAGACTTGCCCAAGAGGTGCCAAACTCTAAGGAAAACTATTTAGACATTTTGGTATTCCATATGAAGCCAAAATCAACTATAATGAAATCCTATATTAATTTTATCCAAATGAGCTCTTCTTGATCTAAGATTTGGCATGCAATTAAAACTTTCTGAGAGATTTTTGGGAAGTGACAGAATATAATTTTCGAAGATTTACAGAATATTTGATGAATTTTCAAAGTTGGCAAATTTTTTTTATTTTGGTCTGATGCACTGTTTACTTAATCCAAAAATAAAATCTGTCACACAGGGCTTAAATGATATCCAATTGCCATGACATTTTATACAGAAAACTAGACATTCCTAGTGACTTATACTAACTAGAAGCACCTCATTTGGATATCTAGAGAGGAAGATATGAATTTTGAAAGAATCAGTATAGTATTAGGAACTCCACCCAACCTCAGTTACTATTTGATTGAATTTCGAGGTCTGGGCATGCCTAAAATGGTCTAAAGTTATTTTTCTCCTCTAGCTAACATCCATAAATTTCTGTATTGGTATCATTTGTATAGATTGGATTTTTTAGAATTAATTGGACATTTTGAAAGTTGCTGTAGAATTCTGTGACAGCACCAGTGGATAGCCTGACCTCTGGATCATTTCACATGTTAAACATCCTCTGTGTTGGATGTTATGGTTTGGACATATGTTTAGCATAAAATAGACATGTGTAGCTTTCCAGAATGGGCAAGAATGCATGATTTTGATTTTTCTAATTTTGGAATTTGGGATATGGGATATGGGATAAGTTAAGGGATAAGTTTTGATGATCCAGTAGCAACTAATGTGTCTAGAACTTGGTGATGTAAAATTTCCTTATTCCATTAGCAAAGTCCTTAAACTTAGGAGTAAGAGTTCTAAAACTATAACTATGCTATGGTAAATCCTTAAACATGGTAGTAAATTTGCTGAAATTAAGTAGTAACATAACTAAAGTTGAAAGTAAAATGCCTAAAAGTTAATCTGAGATGATAGTTTCTAAAACCTAGTAGTAAATGTCCTTAAGCACAGGAGTAACATCCATAAATATAGTAGTAACGATTATCTATGGTTCTTGATAAATTTCCTTAAATGTAGTAGAAAACACCTAAACTTAGTGGTCGCATGGCTAAAGGTCAATAGCAAAACACAGTTCTAAATGTGTTCAAATGAAGTAGGGTAGTATGTGTGGATATCCCTAAACATGGTAGTATTTGTCTTGAGGTGCAATAGTGATGCAACCTAGTAGTAATAGGCTACAGCACTAAAGTTGGTATTAATATGGCAAAATGAATGTATAAATTATTAATAGAGGTTAAGTATAAAATATTCGTAATTTAACTGTATAATGCAACATATATGACAAGCATGTGTGCTACACAAATTTCTTGTTTTGCTTGTTAGTTATAATGCAATAGTTGTATTACTTGTAGCCGGCATGTATGGAGTCATTATCAATCACACTTGGTTGTTTGTATAAGAAGAGATTATTGATGGTTTCTTTGGTTGTTTGTGGCTGTGGTTCAAGGGTATTGATTTGTAACTATCAGGATGGAGTACAATGGAAGATAAAGACAATACCTCACACAAATACAGATTTGGATTACAGAAGTTCAAGTGATCCTTTTTTATATTTTATGACATAGTGATGATTTATGGTAATTGAAAAAAGACTTAATCAGGTGGGTGTTTTCATTTTCAAGGCTTAATTTTATAAAAAAAAAAAAACAAAGGAAAGTTCTACAATGTTAAAGAGGTAGGCAACATAATTGTTGTAGAGCAAATGATGTTCAAAATATGGTGGGGAAATGAGTAACATTGTTAGTTATCCTTATATAGGGGAATGTTGTAATCCTAGCAGAGTGGAAGAACTTGGAGCCAAGTGAGTAAAAGAGGTATAAAGATGAAGCTTATGAAGAGCAAATAGAGCACAAGAAGGAGCATGTTCCTGGAAATTCCCATGTAAGGAAAAATTCATTGTTATTTATCCCTGAAATCCCTCATTTAATGAGTTCATGCTATGTTATTGAATTATTTGTATTTTATAGATACTAATTGGGACAAGGAGCTTGGCCTCTCAGTTCAAAGAAGCTGTTGAATTTATCAAAAATAACACTGTGCGTAATAAATTGGTGAAGGAAATAGGGTTTGGAAAATTACTAGATTTGGCATTCCAAACCCTATCAAGGGACTTGTGCATGGAGCTTGTTGTAGCCTTTGAGGTTCAAACTAGATCACTATTAATCAAAAGTAAACGAGTACCACTCAAAGCTGAAGATGCCCATGGCATAATGGGCATTCCCATTGGTGGCTAGCCTATACCTGATAGTTTAAAGGGAGAAGGCATGGTTACAGTCAAAAGAAAGTTTAAGGGAAAAAATTAAAGGATGTGAAAGATATTATATTAAGAGACAAGGCTGGTAGAGACTTCAAGCGAGCTTTTTTGCTGTTTCCCTTAGGGACTTTACTATGCCTAAGATCTAGCTTATACGTTAATGACAAATTGCTTCTTGCAATTGTAGACATCAACCATGTAGCCACATCTGACTGGGCAGAACTTGTCCTGTCTACTCTTATAAAGGAAGTAGTAAGCTTCAAAAAAGCTCCATGTAAAAGAGCAGAAAAGAAGAGCATTAGAGGATGTTTGCCACTCCTAATGGTATAGTTTATTACCTATATATTTATTTGACCTATTATTTCACACATCTGATAAGTCCAATTTTGGTTAGTATTTTTTCCTGTAATATTTTCCTCTTGGAGATGTAGTTGTCCTTAGCAATGTTAATGCTATCAAGTTTTGGACCTAACAACGCATCCAAGAAAGGGTCAAGCTTGAGAAGGAACATGCTTAGGTAAGCTACTCTCTATTTGGATATATATGACAATGCTACTGTATAGGCTTATACAATTATTTGGTAATTTACCAACTGTTCTGATATTACTTTTAGATGTAAGGAATCTTTAATACCAGAGGCCCACGTGCACTTTCCTTTGGAATTTGCATTTCACCATCTGGTATCACTTCCTATATTTGAATCAACTTAAGGGAGAATTGAAGTTAAGACATTTCTATTGTGAAGGACCTATTACCACTAGGTTTAAGGTGTTTTACTTTAAGTAAGTGGTAATCTATCCTAAATGTAGTAACAGGTCTTGTTAAAGAATTTTTTCCATATTTAGATCCTTAACTTTAATTCTCTCTAAATATCAATTGTGTTAAGGTTTCTTAGGCATCTGTGATCTAACTATTATTTGTGGGAACCTTGTAGGGTATCAAGAAAATGCATAAAAGACTCCTAAACTTTGCTCATGGCTTTGCTAAAGATCTTTTGATGCTACGACAAAATTTACTAGCCCTACCCATATAGTGACTCTCGTGGGTGACATAGAAGGAACTTCTACAGGCAACGTGGCTGGTGATGAGGCAAAGTATGGAGAAGAAGTAGCTGCATAACCTGGGCGCATGTCAAGCAGAGATGGGGAGGATGATGAATTGGATGAATCATCCAGAAGGGTTAATGAGATTGAGCTGAAGAAGAGGAAAACACCATATGCCCCTAGCCTGAAGGATAAAGTTGAAGGACTAGAACACCTACGCAGGTTAGTACAACAACATCAAAAGGCCATCAAATGGTCACTATCTATAAAGGAAGCCTTCAATGCTAGAATAGAGAAAGAGAAAAAGATAGTGTATGAATATTGCATTTCATATGTTACACGGGCAAATAGCAATGAGTATGTGTATCAGTATGGAAAAATTCATATGTTTGCATAATTTAGGTTGGTTATTTCATTTGATGTCACTGATAATGGAACTGTATTTGATATACTAATATTAGTGAGTGAGTGAGTGAGTGAATGTGCCTGCTTTGTTCCTAGGATAATAGTTTATTTGTTTGACTTTTACCTCACCCATGCTGAGTATTAGTGCCTTGGTAGATGGAAATGGATCAGCACATTAGTGAATCTAACTTTTGCGTGCCTCAACTAGTGTAAAATTTTTAAAAGCGATTATTTTATGCTTGTCTTTATTGTGTGTGTGTAAGTGATAACCATGATGTGTAGAGTGCTTATGGAAGACCAAAAGTGGGAGAACTTGATTGTCAGATGACACATTCTGGATGGGGACTTCATGGTGACTAATATGTCTTTCCTTTCATATCACCGTTAATGATCCTTTGCTTTAAGTATGCTTTGATACACTTTATAAAATTATTAATGTAGAGAACCTTTTTGAAACCTATAAGGTAGTATAATGTGGATCATTTGCTAGACAAAGAGGGCCATAACATCATGGACTGCACCTTGCTAATGTAATTATAGGGTATTTGTTATTTTCTGTTGGCCTATCCCTCTAGAAAGTGTTGGTCATTTGGAAATGGTTGTAGGTATTTGCCCCTGTGCTCTTTATGAACCATTACTTCTGCTTTGCTCTGGACCCTCATGCATGCATTTTATACATCCTTGACTCATTGAGTTAAAGGACCAATGTAGGCCAAAGGAAGATGGCCCATATCATAATAAAATTAGGCTGTATTCTACTGGCATGTAGTTGTTAAAGTTAATTGTAATGATTAAGTTATGTGTGATACTTTCTGGGTGATATAATAGAAAGACCAGTTGGCCACACTATTAAAACTATTGAAACCACAGAGATTTGTGATGGCAGGGCCCAGTTGTCACTGTGAAATACATTGACTTGCCCCAATAACTAAACATGTAAGTGAATTACTTTGAACTCACAATATTTGTAGTACTGCATGTATAGCCTTGACTTTATGATATGTCATTTGTTGCCCAGTGATGATTATAGAGTGTATTTGATAAAATACTTACAACTATAGACTGGGGAACCAAAGCCTGAGTGGGAAGGGTGCACCATACCAACATATATTCTGGTTTGAGCATCTCTTTTATTATTTGTTATAGTTTACTACCTGGTGGCTCATAGGTGAATGGTTATGGTTTCAAGAAGAGTTAGATGTGTTTCATGTCTAACTCATGTGGGACCTAGTGAACCATCCACTGAACAAGTGCTAGGGTGATATAATGGCAGTTGCAAGAACAATCAAAGGGAAGTAAACTAGGAAGTTATGATGTATTGATAATTTCCTTCCCAAGACTTTGTACTATTGTAGTTACAGACCGGAATGTTCTGTCAACCTTATGAACTTATAAACTCTGTAAACTGATGGTTGTAAATATTTGATTGCTATGATTATAACAAGATTATGAAATTCTTTAAGTTGCTTTTTTTTTGGCCGACATTATTGTTTATTTTCTTAAGGTCCACTAAGTCATATCACTAAGCTTGCCATTAACGTCCTAAACTCATAGCCTAAATATGGTAGTAAAATCCCTAAAGGCCATTAGTAATATCTCAAAAACATATAGCAATGAGTATAAATAACACTAGTAATTATACTTTGGAAGGTCCATAAAAATGGATGACAATGTGCTTAAATCTAGTAATGGCACCCTTAAACTTCATAGTAATAGTCCTACAACTTTATATATACCATTGGATTATGAACGACAAGGATTCGTAAAAACAAAAACTAGAGGAGGAATAATTGATTTGTTGGCTATATTTCTTTTTCTTTCTTTTTGTTGACCTGCCAATAGTAGATTGTTGTTTAGTGTTATGCCAGTGGTGGATTGTAATATCAGTTCCTTAATACAAAACAGAATCCAAAATCTGAATACTTAGTTGTTGAAAATCCTTACGCTGGTTGAATCCTCTAACATCCTTCTCCAGCTTGATGAATCCTTAGAGTTCAATGGTGCCTCTGGATCTGCTATGTGTGATAATATCTGGATTGATCATTTTCAAGAAACTGTGTGTTATAAATCCCATAAGCCAAGCCAGTTGCCATTTTTTCATTAATCAGGCATAGAGGGTGCAAACTAGCAATGTTGGCTGCAGCTAAAATTGTGATTCATGTGCATATCAATAAAATAAGCCGGAGTTTTGATACAACAATAAACAACGACTGCATTTAGACACTTTTCAGCCATGCCCTTGAAATAAAATGACTTGAGTACCTCAAGTGTAGGAGTTCCATGCGTAGAAAAAAATGTGTGGTCTGTTATAAAGGCATTTTTACTTTGTTTGCTCTAGACCCAAGGAAAGTTAAAAATGATCAACCTCCACTTATATTTGGGAAGGAAAAGTTGCAAAACCAACAAAAAATGGCATAGTATGGAGGGAAAAAATGCACAAAAATGTATAGACCTAAACCTTATAGTAAAGGCTTTAATGATCAATTCAATCAAATATTAATATGCTATAAATTCTTTTCATAACTTGTGCACAGAAATTTAACATAAACAAATATTACATACACATAGCACTTGTAACATATATTTCATTTTCAATACTTTCCATTTGTATTACATACAGTTTCCAATAGCTTAACAAATTTAGACTTCACTTCCTTGAAACCACTACAAATAACCTTTACATGTCCTTGATGCATGTGTAAAAAAAATTAGTTATGTCTACCCATGTATAAAAGAGAGCCTAACTTCTATAACTTCAAAAAATAGGTTCTATTTACCCATGCACAAAAGAGTCCAACTTCTAGACTTTCAAACAAAAATAGGTTGTATCTACCCATGTATAAACAGAGCCTAACTTTCACATATTTATAATATTACTAACCACTTCCTTTAGAAAACACCAATATATAACCACCCAGGAGCTACTTTTACAGCATCAAGATAAAGAAGGATTGGGAGTTTTACACCTAGCTCTGTTATGCCCTGCCTCTTGACAATGAGAACATCAGTATTTAGCCTTATCTTGAAATTGTAATTCACGTCGCCTTTTCTACTGTCTTCCTGCTGGACAGCCGGTGATGGGTGGTAGTAGGAAGGTGTTGCTAGCACAATCGTCAATCGAAAGATTGTTCAGGTTTGGCATATCATGAGTCTCTATAGGAATCATAGTATTCATATACATTTTTTACTACGAGCTCAGTGAGTAGCATTCTTCCACATATGAGTACACATTCCCATGCACCTTTTTTATAGCTGCACATGCATGAGGACATGGGATGCCAGACATTGGCCAAGCTTGACAAGTACACTATCTTAATGCCATATTCACCCTCAAATCATCGCTTCTTATTCGAGCTAAGAGCTAATTAATACTATAGTGCTCTGCTATCATATTTTTTACCCTTGCAACATTCTCTCCTAGTATTGCCTTAATCCTTGGACCTATCATATTTGTCTATTTAGCCATGCCTTCCTTGTTAGTATATAGTTTTTTAGCTAGCTTATCTCTATGCTCATTGATTAATACACAAACATTGTCATTCCTCTCTTTTACTATCCATGCATTAAAAGATTCTACAAGGTTAGTTGTGATATTATCCCATCGTCGGTATGAAAATCTGGCTAATGCCCACCTATCAACATCAGCCTGAGTCTCCACCCATCTACCCAACTCAGGAGAGAATAACCTTAATTTCTCCAATGCTTTCACATAGTCTGTATCCAACCGAGTATATGCAATCCCATCTAGCAATTTTAGCACATTATTCTTACATTGTCTTCTTTGCCCTTTGTAAACTTTTAAGAACTCACTACTAAAGTTATCTTTTATATGTTGATAACAAAATGCATGTCTTTCCCCACCAAACACTTCTCTTACTACACTGATTATAACATTGTGACTATTTGAAACTATAGTTATTTATATACAACCAATTAATTCTTTAACCTTTTGAAGGAACCACACCCAATCATTATATGTTTCTGCACCTACAATTGCATAAGTAAGTGAAAACAAGTCATTATTTGTGTCATACGTAGATGTAGCTAAGAGAGTCCCCAAGTATGGTCCATTGAGGTGGCAACAAACATCATATGTTTCTGCACCTACAATTGCATAAGTAAGTGAAAACAAGTCATTGTTTGCATCATACGTAGATATAGCTAAGAGAGTCCCCAAGTATGGTCCATTGAGGTGGCAACCATCAATGTACAATATCGGTCGTGCACTAAACATAAAGCCAGTTATACAGCATCCATATGCAATGAACAACCTTTCAAAATGGTTGTTCGTCGATGAAGTCTACATTGCGATAGTTTTTGAATTTGTTTCCATTAAACAGTTGCACAACTAAAGGATTAGCATGTACGATCGATCTACTTGCCCATCGATATCAGCTAAAGCTTTCTCCTTCCCCCTCCATGCTTGATGGTAACTTAATGCCAATCCATATTCTTTGAACAGCTCACCATGAATATCATTTGGTGTTTTATCTCTACTTGATCTGACACTTTCAACCATTATGGATGCTATTATGTCTGCCCTTTGCTTATGAGTTACTACTAAGTTATCTTGTACTAAGTGTACATACTCACAACAAAAGGTTCACACTTGGGAAAAGTGTGCTTTTAGCCACTACATATGCTCTTAGCTTCCACTTGCATCCATCCGAATTGCACTTGACAATCATCTTATGGGGCAATTTTTTAGGAAAGTGTATCCAAAATTATGGGCAATTCTATACTTGTACAGTGCTTGCCTTAATTCAACAACATTCGAAAAAATTTTCCTACACCCAACAATCAAATTTGTCCACTTGGTAGAATTTAATTCAGTTATTGGTGAAGGGACACTTTGTATTGCACATGGATGAAGTAAAAGTTCCCAATTAGAAGGAGACCTAGTAGTGGAATGAACTAAATTTGAATTCATTCTGCATTTTCATTCATTTTACATTTTGTTTGTCTAAGGGCAATACCCAAGTATACCAATTAAAATTATAACATGTAGTAGATACTTAATGGACAAGTCATAAAAGACTAATTTCTCACCCTATTACCAAGTGGGGTGGTGATGCTCTGGTTTGTTCCCCATTGATTATATATATATATATGTACACATTGATCATTGTATTTTATCAGTTGTTGCATACCATTATCGTCCACCAAGTCTAATAGCTGAGAGGCATCAAATTTCAAAATGTATTTAATTTCCATTTCATTGTCATCATAGTCCATGCATAATCTTACTTCTCTCCTTAGTTCTTCCAATGATATACCTTCCTTTATCAGTCTTCCACCTGTTTGACCCCCTTCATAGTGGATCTTCCTACTTGAATCTTTTAAGATTTGTCCACCTAAATGAAAGTAGCAGAACACTTCACTTGACATTTGATTTTACATCCTCTACTCATCATAATTGCACCTAAAAAAATTAGAAAGTTTTAGACTTGCTCATCATTTTTTAAACCAAAACAACAATATCGATAGGAATAAAGCTAAAAGTAAGTAGTAATATTCCTAAAAAGAAGTAATAATATTTCTATCAGTATTGCATTTTTTCTGAGATGAAAACAGAACATCAATAATGGTAATAAACCTATTAAACATCTAAAACTCCTTATAACTCCAGGTGCAGGCTATCCTTAACAAGCACAGGAAGAAGAAGTTGCCATTAACCATGAGAATTTGAGAGATGTAGCATATCATAAATTGCTACTTACTCAATAATACAAAAAGGCCTTTAATATTAGCAGGTTTAGGTTGTTCTGTTCTACTATACTCACACCATGACTATGAGTAGCTACAAATAACAAGATGTAGGATGACAAGAGAATCTAATGAAAGTTAGAAGAAATGGGAGAAGTGTGACACCTTAATCTACTACCACTACCTAGCCTCTCCCTGGGCTTGGTTTCATATGATTTCCAAAGAAACAATAACAATCCGTGGCATTTTCATGCTATGAACCAGGGTTTCCCACACTCATCTTATACCCCGTGGGTCCTGTGAACCCATCTCAAGGATCCTCAACTCAAACTCCATATAGATGACTCATACATAGTATAAAACAAACCATAGGCCACGGGTATAGAGCCGAAAACCATAAAAATTACATTTTCTCATTTGGGCCCAAAAGTCATATTTTGGCTCTAAGTTTGGAAAATCATAAGAAATTGTACAAAAATGGGAATGCAGAAAACTTTAGCTTTCTGAAAAGCTCTAAGTGTCAAATTTACAATACAAAACATTACCAACCACAAACACATCGTTTGGACCATGTTTGACATCGAAAATGGGAGGAAGGTCCAGCTGTCACTGTTTCTGGTGCAGCTTTCTGTCATGACTTTCGCAAATTCATAACTAAATCCACAAAAATCCAATCTGGGCACATTATACCAATTCGGAAAGATACGGATGTCTACTAGAGGAGAAAAATAAGTCCAGATCAGTTCAGTAGCTCCTACATCCCGAAAACCGATGGAACAGTGATGGGGGTTAGATAAGCTCACTGATGCTGATACAGAACTTCAGTTAGTTCAATCTCTCTCTACAGACCTCCGATTTGGGTGATTCTAGTTCCTACAAGTCACTTTGGTTTTCTAATTTATGTGTATAAAATTTCACCACATTTGAAATCCATTTGGTCTAAAAGTACCACAGATTTCATTTTCTGGTTGCATGAACAGTACATGACCAATTCCTTGAACTTTTTCAAATTCAACAATTCCCCAAATATTCTATAATTCTCCGAATATTACCAACTCTAGCTTCTAAAGAAGCTTTCTACAAACTCTAGAGGCACGCCAAATTTTATGGCAAACGGAGCTCATCCGGTCATACTTTGACGGAGCTCTCAATTTTCCCGGTTTTGGCACCCCAAAGGTCCAAAACGGGTCCAAATAGCCTCTCTCACATTCTCACTCCACATGGACAAGTTTAAAAGCATAAAACTAGTATATCTAACATGTCCATATGATCCAAATCATCATGCATCCAAATCTCGCTATGCTACGACCAAATATACACTATTTCATTCATGCATCAAAAGGGTAAAAACCCACATTTCCATTACTTTAGCTAATAGCAGAGTTCATACATCATCCTTTCATATGTCTACACATGTTACAAACTTTACATCTCAAAAATAGTGGGCACATCTTCATTTGGCACCACTTTACATCATATTTACATCAAAATATCAAAAGAAAGTAATATCTCTAACTATGCATGCTCCTAGGCTCCTTGGTGGGTGCTCGGTTCTCCTTGAGCTCCACCTAGCATATTAGTTGGGAGGGGAAAGGGGTGAGATTCAGGGAATCTCAGTAGCTCATGCACTCAATCCAGCAAGCAATCAAGGCATATAACAAGTCAAAGCATGTGAATAAGCATTTAGCCATTCTCAATCATCCAACACACAATGTACATGCTATGGAAATCACAACCATGCCAAAAATGGGCTCCAGGGACTTTTGGTCTAGCCTCACCCGAGTTTAGGGACTTTTGGATGGCCTTACCCGAGTTTAAGGACTTTTGACTTGACCTCACTTGTTTGAGACTTTTGGCCTTGTCTCACCTATCTCAAGGGACTTTCGGCTTCACCTCACCCGTCTCATGGGACTTTTGGCACTACCGCACCCGAGCAATTCTCACATTTCAACACACAAGCATATTGGCATTCAATGCATCAAAACAATAACATATGGCATATTCTATACAACAAGCATATACATATCATACAATGACTATTACAACCAAGAATGCTACAAGAAAGAGTGAAAGAGAGAGCTACCTTTGGAGCCAAAGCCTTCACTAGCTTTTCCTTTCAATTTCTCCTCTCCCTCCTTAGGTCCACAAACACACCTTGATGTAAGTGTTTCACTTGAGCCTAGACACACCAAAAGCATGCAATTACTCTCTTGTAATTTAATTTAGAGCAACCCTCTATCACACACAACCTAGGGTTCTCTCTCTAGAATGCCATTACCCCTTTCTCTCTCTCAAGCTCCCATGGTAGTGGAAAACCTCATTTTCAAAGAAAACTCAATTATTCAAAAGCGTTTTCCACTTTCCCTCTTTTGACCCATACCCGAAAATCATCCATTTACACAAATAAAACCGTAGGAAAAGAGGGCAAAGGGAGGGGATCAGAAATCTGAAGAGAAATGGGAGAAGTGACCTTACCTTTCCCTTGATCTTCCTCCTTCTCTTGATCTCTCACACTCTCCACGCCTCTTTTCTCTCTTTGGGTCGAAGCTTAGGGCAGATATGAGAGAAGAAATGAGTTTGGGCGTTTAATGAAGTCTAATTCTCGCTATTTACTCTCTTCCAGACTGACTCTCGCTACGGCGAAAACTAACTTTCGCTACAGCGAGCTCGTGTAATCTGGCTTCGCTATGGCGAGGTGTAACCTTCGCTACGGCGAGATCAGGTCAGTTCCCTTCGCTATGGCGAGATTTACCACTCGCTATGGCGAAATCGCGTTAGTTCCAAACCTCACTCTCGCTATGGCGCCGCTACAGCGGGCAACTCCCTGGTTTTTGTATGGGCTGCTGCCAGCACTTGCTATAGCTAGAATCGCCTTCGCTATGGCGAATTAGCTCTCTCACTGTGGTGAGACCGTTTCTCGCTATTGCGAGAGGACTTGGCAGAAATTCTGGACTCCGAAAATTTCCAATTTTCACTTTCTTTCTTTTCCCTTTCCTTTTCTTTTTCCCGGTTGTTACATTTCTACCCCTCTTAAAAGAAATTTCGTCCTCGAAATTTAAAGACTTACCTCAAGGGAATAATTCTGGGTATTTCTGCCTCATCTCATCCGCCAATTCCCAGGTTGCTTCCTCAGATGTCAGACCTCTCCATATCACTTTCACCAGAGGAATGCTCTTGCTTCTCAGCTGTTTAAGCTTAGCGTCCACAATTCTCTCCAGTTTCACTACATAGGAAAGATCTTCCTGCAATTGCACATGCTCATATTCTATGACATGTGAGGAATCTGGTAAATACTTTTTCAACTAGGAGACATGAAAAACACTGTGTATTTGGGCTAGGTTAGGAGGCAAGGCTATTCGGTAAGCCACGGGTCCAATTTTCTCAAGGATTTCAAACGGACCAATGTACCTAGGACTGAGCTTCCTTACCCTCATTGATCGACCTACTCCTGTCATTGGAGATATTCGAATGAACACATGGTCTCCAACCTCAAACTCTAACGGCCTCCTACGCTTGTCAGTATAGCTTTTCTGTCTACTCTGGGCCGTGAGGAGCCTCTTTCTAATCATCTCTATCTGTCGGGTGGTCTGGTCCACAATCTCAGGTCCTATCATACTCCTTTCACCTAACTCAACCCAACACAGAGGGGATTTGCACTTTCTCCCATACAAAGCCTCATAAGGGGCCATCTGGATACTGGAATGGTAACTGTTATTATAAGCAAACTCTGCTAATGGTAAATACGCATCCCAGTTCCCCTTCATCTCTAGCACACATGCCCTCAACATATCTTTTAATGTCTGGATGGTCCTTTCAGTCTGACCATCTGTCTGGGGGTGATATGCAGTACTAAACCGCAATCTCGTCCCTAAGGCATGCTGCAATGACCTCCAAAAGTTCGATGTGAACCTAGGGTCTCTATCCGAAACTATGCTATTGGGTACTCCATGAAGTCGCACTATCTCTCTGATATACAATTGGGCCAATCTATCCAGTGTATGAGTAGCCATAATAGCTAAAAAGTGTGCAGACTTCGTCAGTCTATCCACAACTACCCAAATAGCATCGTGTCCAGAGGATGTCCTGGGTAACCCCATAACAAAATCCATGGCTATACTATCCCACTTCCACTCAGGGATATCTAGAGGTTGCAACAACCCAGCCGGTTTCTGATGTTCAATCTTTACCCTCTGACACACTAGGCATCTAGCTACATAATCTGTCACATGGCTCTTCATCCTTGGCCACCAGAAAATCTTTTTCAAATCCTGATACATCTTGGTGGCACCTGGGTGGATAGTATACTTACTCTTATGCGCCTCTTCTAGAATGCTTTCTCTCAACTCATTCTGACTAGGCACACAGATTCTATCCCGATATACTATCATGCCATCCTTAGACAACTTGAAATCTGAGGTCTTACCTTGGGTGATCTCATTCCTGATCCGTTTCAGGAACTCATCCTCTCTCTGGGCATCTAAGATCTGGGTTCTCAAAACATTCTCAATTCAGGTTTCACTCAGATATAATCTACCCGATACCACTTGACAAGAGAGGTTCAAATCTCTGAACTTCTCTAGGAGCTCCTGCTCTTTAATCATCATATAGGCTACATGGATGGATTTTCTACTCAGGGCATCTGCCACCACATTGGCCTTACCCGGATGATATTTCAACACATAGTCATAATCTTTCAAGAATTCCATCTATCTCCTCTGTCTCATATTGAGTTCTTTCTGATCAAACAGGTATTTCAGACTCTTGTGGTCACTATAGATCTCTATGGTCGCACCATACAGATAGTGTCTCCAAATTTTAAGAGCAAACACTACGGCAGCTAACTCCAGGTCATGTGTGGGCTAATTCTCCTCATGAGGTCTCAACTGCCTCGAGGCATATGCCACTACTCTACCCTGCTGCATCAACACACATCCTAACCCTTTGCCCGAAGCATCACAATAAACCACAAATGGTTCACTAGGGTCAGGGATAATCAGCACAGGGGCAGTGGTCAAACAGAGTTTCAACTCCTGGAAACTCTTCTCACATCTCTCATCCCACACAAACGGTGTATCTTTCCTGGTTAGCCTCGTTAGTGGTAAGGCCATCCGAGAAAAGTCCTGAATAAATCGTCTGTAATATCCTGCCAAACCTAAGAAACTCTTAACCTCGGTGATCGTTCTAGGTCTATCCCACTGTAACACAGCCTCAACTTTATGGGGATCCACCGCAACCCCAACCCGTGAGATCACATGACCTAAGAATCACACCTCGGTCAGCCAAAACTCACATTTACTCAGTTTGGCATACAACCTTTTCTCTCTCAAGGTGTCTAGGACTAGTCTCAAATGCCTCTCGTGCTCCTCAAAAGATCAGGAGTACACTAAAATATCATCAATAAAGACCACCACAAACTGATCTAAATATGGTCTGAATACCCTGTTCATATAATCCATGAATACAGCAGGCGCATTCGTCAACCCGAATGGCATCACAAGGAACTCATAGTGCCCATATCTCGTTCTGAAAGCCGTCTTAGAGACGTCTTCAGTTCTCACTCTCAACTGGTGGTAACCAGATCTAAGATCTATCTTAGAAAACACAGATGCCCCAGCCAATTGATCTAACAGATCATCAATTCTAGGGAGAAGATATTTATTCTTGATGGTAACTTTATTCAACTCTCTGTAATCTATGCACAACCGCAAGCTACCATCTTTCTTTTTCACAAACAACACCGGAGCACCCCAAGGTGAAACACTAGGGCGGATAAACCCTTTCTCTAACAATTCCTCTACCTGAGCTTTCAACTCAGCAAGCTCGGCGGGAGCCATCCTGTAAGGAGCTTTGGACACCGGTCCAACACCAGGCACTATGTCTATAGGGAACTCTAATTCTCTCTCAGGGGGTAGGCCACTGAAATCAAACTCTCTAAGGAAAACCTCCAGGAATTCCCTGACAACTGGGATCTCCTCTATCCCTTCTTCTACCTCAGCCCGAATAGAGAAAAAGACTAGAAACCCTTGACATCCACACTCTAAATATCTCTCAGCCTGGGCAGTAGTCATAAAGGATAACTCTGCTCCTACCCTAGGTATGGTCCCACAAGTAGGTAAGGAAATGGTTCGGTGTTCACAATCAAGTATGGCATTATTTGCAGCTAACCAGTTCATACCAATAATCAAATCAATATCATGAAAAGGCATACAAACCAAATCAAGAGTGGTATGACAGTGGTTAAATTGGACAGTGACATTCAAGCAAGTATGGGAAGTGACCACGTGGCCTCCAGTGGGTGTAATGACAGATAAGTCAAAGGGCAAGACACTAACAACTAGACCCAATTTCCTCACACAATCATAAGATATAAACGAGTGACTAGCACCCGAGTCAAACATAGCAATTACAGGAAAGCCATTCACTAACAGCGTACCTCGGATCAAACTGGGAGATGCGCTGGCTTCCTGCTGAGTAAGGGCAAACACTCGACCCTGGGTCTGTGGTCTAGGAGGAGGCGCTATCTCCATCTGAGGACAGTGTCTAGCAATGTGCCCCGGCTTCCCACACTTATAACATGTCACCGGAGACTGCTGGAAGGATGACTGGCCCCGAGGAGGTAGCACACCTCGCTGCGGCTTTCTATTCCATTGCCCTCTGCCTCTCCTCTTCGTGCTAGGGGTCAAACTAGAACCCTCTTCTGGTTTCGGCCTTTTTAAATCCGGAACCCTCTTCTGACTAGCCGTCGTCACAGTAGGCATGATAATTTGGAAATTCGTCTCAATCACCCTACTAACCTCCACCAGAGTATTAAACTTCCTGATACGCTGTGGAGTGACTCTATCGCTAATCAGGGGCCTCAAACCAGTCTCAAACTGCTCACACCTCCAGGGTTCATCATCATACCTCTGGAGGTAAGAGGAATACCGAGACAGCTCTATAAACTTGGCCACATACTGGTCCACAGTCATCTCATCAGTCTGTCTCAAACTCATGAACTCCATCTCTTTCTTTTTCCTCACTGAACTTGGGACATACTTCTCATAAAATTCAACCAAGAATGTCTCCCAAGTGATCTGTATATTCTTGGTCTCCATCAGTGGTTTCGCACTCTCCCACCATCTATCAGCCTCCTTTTCTAGCATAAAGGTGGCTAGTTGGGCTTTCTGCTCAGTGGTACAATCCATCACTGAGAAGATTTTCTTAAGCTGCATCACCCAAGCCTCTGCCTTATCCGCATCCAATTCCCCGTCAAACGAGGGTGGATTGTTCTGCCTGAACTGCTTCAATACTTTTTGGATAGGCGCTTGGGTCTGTGGAGCAGCAGGCTCCTGGGGAGGTACAGGTGGAATGCTAGATGTAGATGGTTACGGTCCAGGGGCATCCCTTCTGGCTTCTTCTTGCCTAGCCAGGGTGTTTTGTAGATGCATGATCATATCATGCTGCTGCTGGGCAATATATCTTTGTTGCTCCAGCATCTCTTGGTGCTGGCCCATCATAGCCTCATACCGGTCAAGTCTATCCATGATGGCCTGCAGAGGATCCCTAGTCTCAGTAGGAACCTCTGACTCATCTCTCTGAACTCTGGGCAGTCTGCTTCTACCTCTGCCCCGTCTAGTCTCAACCATGTCTGAAAGAAATAGCAATCCTCAGTTCACAATCTCACAACACTTATGCAAGGATGCTACAACTTCCATGACCATTCACACCAAATACAAGCAATTCACATACTTCAAGAGCCTAACATTGAGCAAAAGTGCCTGAACCATTGCTCTGATACCAAAAATGTGACACCTTAATCTACTGCCACTACCTAGCCTCTCCCTGGGCTTGGTTTCATATGATTTCCAAAGAAACAATAATAATCCGTGGCATTTTCATGCTATGAACCGGGGTTTCCCACACTCATCTTATACCCCGTGGGTCCTGTGAACCCATCTCAAGGATCGTCAACTAAAACTCCATATAGATGACTCATACATAGTATAAAACAAACCATAGGCCACGGGTATAGAGCCGAAAACCATAAAAATTACATTTTCTCACTTGGGCCCAAAAGTCATATTTTGGCTCTAAGTTTGGAAAATCATAAGAAATTGTAGAAAAATGGGAATGTAGCAAACTTTAGCTTTCTGAAAATCTCTAAGTATCAACTTTACACTAAAAATCATTCCCAACCACAAACACATCGTTTGGACCATGTTTGACATCGAAAATGGGAGGAAGGTCCAGCTGTCACTGTTTCTGGTGCAGCTTTCTGTCATGACTTTCGAAAATTCATAACTAAATCCACAAAAATCCAATCTGGGCACATTATACCAATTTGGAAAGATACGGATGTCTACTAGAGGAAAAAAATAAGTCTAGATCAGTTCAGTAGTTCCTGCACCCTGAAAACCGATGGAACAGTGATGGGGGTCAGATAAGCTCACTGATGCTGATACAGAATTTCAGTCGGTTCAATCTCTCTCTACAGACCTCCGATTTGGGTGATTCTAGTTCCTACAAGTCACTTTGGTTTTCTAATTTATGTGTATAAAATTTCACCACATTTGGAATCCATTTGGTCTAAAAGTGCCACAGATTTCATTTTCTGGTTGCATGAACAGTACATGACCAATTCCTTGAACTTTTTCAAATTCAACAATTTTCCAAATATTCTATAATTCTCCGAATATTACCAACTCTAGCTTTTCAAGAAGCTTTCTACAAACTCTAGAGGCACGCCAAATTTCATGGCAAACGGAGCTCATCCGGTCATACTTTGACGGAGCTCTTAATTTTCCCGGTTTTGGCACCCCAAATGTCCAAAACGGGTCCAAATAGCCTCTCTCACATTCTCACTCCACATGGACAAGTTTAAAAGCATAAAACTAGTATATCTAACATGTCCATATGATCCAAATCATCATGCATCCAAATCTCGCTATGCTACGACCAAATATACACTATTTCATTCATGCATCAAAAGGGTAAAAACCCACATTTCCATTACTTTAGCTAATAGCAGAGTTCATACATCATCCTTTCATATGTCTACACATGTTACAAACTTTACATCTCAAAAATAGTGGGCACATCTTCATTTGGCACCACTTTACATCATATTTACATCAAAATATCAAAAGAAAGTAATATCTCTAACTATGCATGCTCCTAGGCTCCTTGGTGGGTGCTCGGTTCTCCTTGAGCTCCACCTAGCATATTAGTTGGGAGGGGAAAGGGGTGAGATTCAGGGAATCTCAGTAGCTCATGCACTCAATCCAGCAAGCAATCAAGGCATATAACAAGTCAAAGCATGTGAATAAGCATTTAGCCATTCTCAATCATCCAACACACAATGTACATGCTATGGAAATCACAACCATGCCAAAAATGGGCTCCAGGGACTTTTGGTCTAGCCTCACCCGAGTTTAGGGACTTTTGGATGGCCTCACCCGAGTTTAAGGACTTTTGACTTGGCCTCACTCGTTTGAGACTTTTGGCCTTGTCTCACCTATCTCAAGGGACTTTCGGCTTCACCTCACCCGTCTCATGGGACTTTTGGCACTACCGCACCCGAGCAATTCTCACATTTCAACACACAAGCATATTGGCATTCAATGCATCAAAACAATAAAATATGGCATATTCCATACAACAAGCATATACATATCATACAATGACTATTACAACCAAGAATGCTACAAGAAAGAGTAAAAGAGAGAGCTACCTTTCGAGCCAAAGCCTTCACTAGCTTTTCCTTTCAATTTCTCCTCTCCCTCCTTAGGTCCACAAACACACCTTGATGTAAGTGTTTCACTTGAGCCTAGACACACCAAAAGCATGCAATTACTCTCTTGTAATTTAATTTAGAGCAACCCTCTATCACACACAACCTAGGGTTCTCTCTCTAGAATGCCATTACCCCTTTCTCTCTCTCAAGCTCCCATGGTAGTGAAAAACCTCATTTTCAAAGAAAACTCAATTATTCAAAAGCGTTTTCCACTTTCCCTCTTCTGACCCATACCCGAAAATCATCCATTTACACAAATAAAACCGTAGGAAAAGAGGGCAAAGGGAGGGGATCAGAAATCTGAAGAGAAATGGGAGAAGTGATCTTACCTTTCCCTTGATTTTCCTCCTTCTCTTGATCTCTCACACTCTCCACGCCTCTTTTCTCTCTTTGGGTCGAAGCTTAGGGCAGATATGAGAGAAGAAATGAGTTTGGGCGTTTAATGAAGTCTGATTCTCGCTATTTACTCTCTTCTGGACTGACTCTCGCTACGGCGAAAACTAACTTTCGCTACAGCGAGCTCGTGTAATCTGGCTTCGCTATGGCAAGGTGTAACCTTCGCTACGGTGAGATCGGGTCAGTTCCCTTCGCTATGGCGAGATTTACCACTCGCTATGGCGAAATTGTGTTAGTTCCAGACCTCACTCTCGCTATGGCGCCGCTACAGCGGGCAACTCCCTGGTTTTTGTATGGGCTGCTGCCAGCACTCGCTATAGCTAGAATCGCCTTCGCTATGGCGAACTAGCTCTCTCGCTGTGGCGAGACCGTTTCTCGCTATTGCGAGAGGACTTGGCAGAAATTCTGGACTCCGAAAATTTCCAATTTTCACTTTCTTTCTTTTCCCTTTCCTTTTCTTTTTCCCGGTTGTTACAAGAAGGATGGATAAAGAAATAAAGGGAAGAAGGATGATGAACTAGAGGGCAGACAACTCCAAAAACAAAGGAGGATAATCATAGAGGTTGCTGGACCTTGTGGGAAACAAAAATGGCAGGAGGGACCCAATGGAGTAGATTGTGCGAGTTTCAGGAGGCTCATTAACAAAGGACATTCTTGTCCACCAAATTTCATTTGGTTCTCAGGAATAATATTAAATTTTTAGGTTCTTTATAATAATATTTGCATTATTTGGGTCCTTTGTACTAATTTTCCTTTTTTCTCTTTTTCTTTAATCTACCTCTCGAATTCTTTTAAAACTCAACCATCACTCGCTAATTTTTTGTCCTTCTTTATTTCAAAGAAGCTTTGCCCTATAACTTGGTTATTAGAAGATGCAAATGTGGGATATAAACTTTAATAAAAAAACATGAAGGAGCATATCTTTATTTTTAAGAGGCATTATAGAAAAATTATTTAAGAAACCAAACATAACTTACAATCTATATATATCGTAAAGAAACAGAAGTCCTACCTCTATATATTTCCACTTATACGATAAAGAATTTTAAGCACTGAATCAAGAAACTATAGGAAGAACAAGTGTAAAGTAAGTTAATTATGACTAAAGATTTAGTCTCTAATCATCATTCTAGGGCAAAATTTCTCATAATTTTTAATTATTCTTCATCAAATTGCACTCTTTTTTTTGCCAACCATCAAACTGCACTCTTGATTAGAATGTGACACCCAATATAACCTAGCCAAATTAAAGGTAAAGAATAATTAAATAAAAAATATAGAAAATATAAAAGAAAAAGCAATCATGTGTGCAATAATTTTAAAGATATCTTAAACTTAATTATATAATTAAGTATTTTAATAAATGAAGCACATGCTAGAAAAGTTAAAAGGAAAAATATAAGTTCATAATTAAAGTCAAATACATCCAATCCTTTTAACACTTAAATAAAAAAGGTAAAGGTGTAATATTGGAGTCAAATTTTTAGAACAGAAAATATATAGTTATTCTTATATATTAATAACAAAACATATATTTTTCAAATGTGAAAAGTATATTTATATATTTTAAATAATATAGGATATCTCCAAAATATTCCAACACATCATTTTAGGTCATTTCTAGATGGCTTGACAAGCCAAAAAGGCAACTCAATTCTCTACAAATCTAAGACATGCGTACATCCTAACTAGACTATCTAAATTTAATTTGAAAGGTCTAGATTCTATATTTTTTGATTTTTAATATGAAACATTTTTTTTTTTGGGTAGTTGGCAATTATAAAATTGTCTTCATTTTGCATTTTGTATACTTTAAAGTAAATAAATTTAAAAATTTAAAAAAAGTTATATATATATATTGGTTGACAAAGTTATATATATAATCTAAACCATCTAAATTAAATCTAAATAATCCAAATAGAATCTACACAAATTTACATATCCCTTTTGCACACCATATCCATGCGCATGAAAAGGGTTACCTAAAAGAGTACATTCATTTTGGCAAGAAATAACTTCAAACTACATATCAATAAAGTCGGGTCCATTTAGTTGTCTTTTCCTTTTTGCTAAAAGGCGAAGGCTGGTCCATTTATTTGTTTTTTTAAGGTAATATCCTAATTGGCTCATGGTTGTTGCTATCATTTCTTGGCACTAACTAATGTGATGCGGTGGTCTGTACACAGAGGACTTGAATCTCTTTATTTAAGAGTCAAATAAAGAAAGTTAATTTTAAAAAAAGAAATGGGTAAATTTTATGCACACACACTCTCTCTCTTTTTGTATCTTTTTATAAAATTCTTTTTATTAAATGAGAGGATCCTATTCTACACATAGATAAAATTCACATAATGTTTTCATTAAACTCTTTAACAAGATATAAAACTTCAAAACAAAAAAAAAAAGATTTGAAAGCTTTCAACAAAAAATTAGAAATTTTTTCCTTTCCCTTTTCAAAACAGCAAGAATTTGTCAAACATTAACAAAAAAATGAAATTTAATACTATTGTGAGAACCTGAAAAGGGACCGCAAGAAAAAAAAATGAAGTGATCAATAGTGCTCCACTATTTGATGACTTGCCTATTGACAACTCTCTATAAATTCTAGAAAATCCAAAAAGTGTCAAAAAGTAAAAATCAATCACATGATTTCAGCTATGTTGGTGGGCTCCTTTTCAAAGTTCACACTTCCAAATAAGAAAAAAAAACCATTGTAAAAATAATTAATTACAAAACCATTGTTTGTAGAATTGTAAAAATAAATAATTAAAAAAAATAAAAAATTCATTTTTACAAAGAATTATATGATACCTTCAACAACTAAAAAAATGGTAATTTTTCTAGTTATAACTTTTTTAATTTGGGTTGAGCTTTTAATATAATTAAAAGAACCATTGTTTGTAAAAAGAAAATAATTTTTGACAAAATTCCAAAAGAGAACAATTCTTGAATAGATGAATGAATAAATAAAATACTCGAAAGAACTCAAGCTACATGGAAGTAAAATCAAACGTAGCAAATAACAATATTCTGAGGTGAAAGATAAAGCAGCAAACTTAGGAAGTCAAACACGAGCAGAGAGATGGAAGGGGCAACTATAGTTAGAAACATAAGAATTAAAAAAAAAAAGATACTAATCAATATAAATATTGATCTCCAAATGAGGAGAAAGGTATTATGTCTAACATAAGATATCAGCATGTGGGAAATATTTATTTTAATCTTATAATATTACAAATTAATAATATTGTTTTATATTTTAATAAATAAATAAATAAATATTACATAAAATAAAAAAATTTAATAATCAACGCCATTATAAAATAAAATAAAATTGTATGTTTTTATCCAAAAAATTATATTACATAGCAATGTATAATTTTTAATCGATGAATTTAAATTACTTTTCAAAATTTATTGTCATAAATTCTTAATCAACTAAACAAATTGAAATTGAAAATTTAAGTTTATAAAATCAAGCAAAGATATTTAAAAATTTCCCCCAAAAATGAAAGTAATTAATTTTAAAAATAAAGAAGGAAGGAGGGAAATGGGGGGACCATTATTTTTTTTTCTCAGGGTGGGGGGGACAATTTGTTATAAACACCAAATAATATTCTTTCAAAAGTGGGCTCCACCTAATGTTCACATGTTCCCTGTCCAAAAGGGGCCCAAACATACCACATTGATTGAGTTGGCTCCTATCAGGCATGTGCTTCTGCTAGTTGCCCCTTCCCAAGTGGTCCAAGTTTTCTGCTTCATACGTGTGTCCACAAGTCCTTGTCCTACGAGTGGTGTTTAACCTAGCGATGTAACTCATGGTCCCTTACCAAACTCTTCTATTTTACTCACATGTTATTACTGATAACTAATGGCTTCAACCAATTGTCATTAAAAAAACCTATTCATTTCTACAAATAATGATATGATAGCTTCAATGATTTAAAAAGGTCAACCCAAATTAAAAAATGTCATAACAAAAAAAATCTCCCCTCCAACATATCAATTAATAAATAGATACATATTTTATATGGACAAAATCTTTATGTCAAAAAATATCAACATCCAAAAATTATGTTTTTAAATTTTGGAAAGTACAATACCAATTTTTGTTAATTATTATAGACATTTGCATCACAATAAACATAGTTTTAACCAAAAACACATTTTTTAATAATATTAAATTTCAATAATCTATTAACTTTTATAAGTCAATATAAAAATCTTTTATCACACGTATATACAGAGTGATTTTTACAACCTAAAAAGAATCAAAAGCATTATTATCTTCTAGAAGGAAATCTACCCAATAATTTTTTTAAAAGTCTTAAATCTCTAAAATGTTTTAACCTAACATCAAAGAGTTGGTCTAGTACTTAAAGGGATATTTTTTCTATTATGAATATTTGGATTCAAACTTCAAAGCTATAACTTAAAAAAAATTATTCTTCAAAATGTACTAAGCCAACATGGTGATGCGCCCTTAATATCATTTAAGAAAGAATTTAACCTCAATTACATGTACATTGATCCGAAAATACTATTACTTTGTAAAAAAAAAAAAAGTAGCCTAACTTATATCTAATGCCATAACATTAGGAACATACTAATAAATCATCACACTAAATTGGGAAAAAAAAGTCTTTTGTGGTCAATGTTTTGTAATTTACAATAAATTGGTATATACTGTAATTACTCTTAATTAAAACAACTAAAAGTGTATAAATAATAATAATAACATATGTGAGGAAACTTAAAATTCAAGAGCATAGCATGTTTTCATAGTATCCAACTCACCCAACCCCTAGAGCATATTCGAACCCGAAAAATGCAAAATTTACATAAAAGAGAGGTGAAAAGAAACTAAGAGAATAACAAAATTTGCAAAAGTACAATATAGCTTTCGTAAAAGATGTGAATAAAACCTTAGTCTATAGATAGAACCAAATAATGTGACAATTTTTTCTTAAGTGAAAATATTAAAAAAGAAAAAAAATTATAAAGTAAGAGGGGAAAAAAAGAGTAATACATTTTGTTGATGCTAAGAGTGAACATGGGTTGAGCTAGACTTTAGCTTAATTTGATGCCTGGCCCAATTTGAAACGAGCTTCAAAATTGAAGTCTATTCCCCTGACCTGGGCTTGACTCAACCTAATTTAAGAACAAGGTGACTAGATTTAATACCATGCTGCTTGACTTTTATTCTTAATTTTTATATTTATTGTAAAAATTATATAATGACCTTAAAAAAGAGGATTTTGATATAAGTCCTTATAAAATTACATTTTGCCCCTATAAAATTATATTTTACTTTTAAAAAAATTAAAATTTTCATATAAATGTTTATAAAAAATTTCAAAATTTTTTATATTTAAAGGCCAGGCTAGGCCAATGTGGCCCTTAGCGCCAACCTAGGCTAATTTTTTCTTCTATTATTATTATTATTGCCTTGCCCAACCTAGCCTGATTTAGGCAAGTAGGACTAGGCACACCAAGCCTTTAGGTCTGATGTCCACCCCTAGTTGATGCTAAAAATAACTACAGACAAATAGAGAAAGTTTAGAGAGAGATAACTAGTATTGAATTGTTTAATGATAGTAGTATGATGATAGGATGAGAATAAGACTATAATATGAGCTATACAATGAGATATATAACTCATATGGCTTGTTAAGATTATAAAATTTTATATTACATGAATTTTTTCTTGGGCTATTTGAGCCATATTGTATTATTTATCTGAAAGTTTGTCCAAATCCATACACAATTCAAATATTACACTCATATATCATAATTTTGATAGAAATCAAACTCAATAAATCTATTTTCTACTTTTATCTTTTCTTTAAATAAATTCTCATCAAAGTTAGATTTTGTGGTCACTTGCATAAAAGCCAAATACATAAAATTCAACTTTTGATAAACCTATTTTAGGTTGTATGTCTTGTATGAAAGCTAATAAGAAAACAAAATAACCATAAAGTGGATCCTCTAAAGTCTACTTTAGCCTTGTATGAAAGCTAACAAGAAAACAAGATGCCTATAAAAGTAGATCCTCTAAAGTCCACTTTAGCTGAAGTGGTTGAAGTGAACTACAGAGGATTCGAGTCCCTACCCTTTACCACCACAACTCTATTATTCTTCTTTTACATGTTGTATAATTTATAAGCCACACCTCCATAGTTACATGTGTTTGTGTCCTTTCAAGCCCTTTCATTGCATTCCTCATCTATACCCACAATTCATTCAACTTTCAATGCTTTATTCATGTGGGAAAAAAATATAAGAATAATTTTTATATTTTTATTATCAAATTTTATAAATAAAAATAAAGCAAAATAATATTTTTTAGAACTGAACCTTCTATGATTATGTTTTATTTAACAAAATTTATTTATATTACTTTTATTGACAAATTTAGTGATAAAAAAAATAAAGAATTTGTATTTAATTTTAATTTTTATATTAATTCTTAACCACACAAATTAAAGATTTTATTTTCATATTAATATTTTTATTAATATGAAAACAAATATTTTTATTAATATAAATATAAATATATGAAAATAATGAAAATTTATTGAGAACCCTCAGCTGATATGAAAATTTGTATTAATTAATATTTTATAAATTCTTACTAATTTTATAAAATATATAAAAATATGAATTAATTAATGAATATTCATATTAATGAAACTTTATAAGTATAGGTTTTTAAATTATAGTGAAGGTTTTTAATTAATCAATGAAAATTCATATTAATGAAAACATAGTGCTCGTCCATAAGTACAAGTTTTTTTAAATTTAGTGGTTATATATTCATTAGTTTGATTGTACAAATACTTTTTTTTATGTGATTTTAATAAGAAAAATAAAGAAGAGACAAGATGAATTACATTTGTTTATGAACTTATAAATTTTTTAAAATCAATTACATTTTATAAATTTTATAATGATCATTTTTCAACTTTAATATGTGAAAAATGTGGTGAGAAACTAAAAAACTCTGATGCCATCGAAGCACACCTTTGTATTTGAGGATTTTAAACTAAAAAAGTTTAATACTGCTTCATATTAAACTAAAATATTTTGGCAGAGAGATCATTTGGAAGAATTTTGAAATTGGGGCCTATAGATGGTTTTCGAGGACTAATGTCTGTTTACTATCCCATTTTGACCCTTGTTTATAGTCTAATGCATTGTAATTTGGTATGTAATTATAACTTTTAGTTTGAGTCTTTCATTTCAGGTTCTAGCTCCCTTGCATTAGAGAGAATAGAAAGCACAAAATATGCCCAGTTGTTGACAACAATGATATAATATGGTTGAAACTTGTTATAAAATTATTTATATCTCTATATCGGATCTAGAAGATCAAAACAAAAGAACTACGGAAGAGAGAAAAGACTCTAGGGTCTAAAAAAAGATAGTGCTTATGGCTTTTATGGCCAAATAAATACATGACTTAATACTAGGTAATCTTATCTTCTCACTTTTCATGCCTAACTTTGTTGATTAATCATATCTTGCACCATTGAGATTCCTTGACAACTAGTGATAACTTTCAACAAATATCATTTGCCCATCTCCTACTAACCATTGTAGATATGGAAAAATAAATTTCATTGTTTTTAATTCCTCCAAACAAGACATATGAAGATTGTATTTTGACGTTTCATTTTTAATTTCCAATATTTACTTTGAATTACCTTTTAGGAAGACAATTTGATAATTGTAAATCTACCAATGTTACTTTATCAAAAGAGTCTATTTATGCCACTAGAAAGACAAAAACCCCAAATCACATTTTTGTTTACCATTGTGAAGTAAGCTTTAGGATTTGAAATGAATCTTCTTGGCACTTCTACTATAGTTGTGCATTTTCCAGTTAAAAAGTTTAAAGCAAGACGTGTTATAGTGAAACATAAGGCAAGAATCAAATTAAGATTGTTTAAAGAGGCATACTTTTCATCTGATCGATTTTTTGAGTAAAATATACTCCTCTCATAAGATATTTTTAAATTATATGATAATTTTTAATTTTGAAAAATTAAAATATGCCTCATACTAATATCTCTAGTAGCAAAAATATAAACTATAATTTCATCTATTTTGACCAAAGTACCCTTATGTAGATTATTTATATAAAAGAACAAATATTAAATATTATGACTAATATAGAATTATTGTAACACCATAATATGTTAACCTCAACTAATCTCTACTTAGCCTTGATTCCATGAAATTAAAAAAAAAAGGGTAAAACCGTGGCATTATGTTGGGGTTCAAACAGTTAGAATTCATTTTCGGATCAATATAAACAGCAACCTGACCAAAATCAAAATTTTTTCCAACTTTGAAAATTCATTAGTATTTCATAGACCTCCAAAAATTTTGCAATTTAGTTTCCCAAAAAGCTCTCAACAATCTATAATCGCATACCAAACCTTAGATCAAGAAAAGTTTATTTGGACAAAAAATGGTATAAGTTTCTAATATGGTAAATTTTGGTTTATATTGGAGACCAAATATGTCCAAATGACTTCCCTTGGTGTTTGACACCTCTTGGGCAAGTTTAAAAGCATAACTATGACTTTCATGAACTACCCAAATGGTTCCAAATCTCATGCATCTTAATTTGGCTACTCTATTTCCATTTATACATACATTTCCATAATGAAAAATTACTATTATATGTCTAAAATGAGCATTTCCATACATACAACTTTTGCTCTCATTTATACATGATACATTCACATAATTATATATGTTCATAACATCATAGGATATATACAACCATAGATTACATCATTTGCCATCTATGTGGTCTTAAAGAACAAAATCTATGCACTTTGATGTCAAGCTCTCATCTTTCATGTGGTTGGCTCCCATTTCCTTGTTCTCTTGGTCCACCTAACATGTTAGAACATTAGAGAGGAGAGGATGAGATTCAAAGAATTCTAATAGTTCATCTCCCTTTCAATCACACATAAAAGATGCAAAACCAATCTTGAAAATGCATGCATGAGTATCATAAGATGTATAATCATTCAAAAGACATTTTCAACATTTGAATAAGTCATATATAGCATACAAAAGCTTGCCAAGTAAGTGGATTAACCTCACCCATTCACTTGTAGATTTTGGACTTGTCTCACCTATTTTTTAATAGTTTTTTAAACTCAACCTTACTCTTAGGAGTCAATGTCACTTTTGGGAGACTCTTTGCTTTGTCTCACTAATTTCAAGGGTTCTTGGCTCATCCTCACCATGGCTAAAAGTTCTTGGCTTCACCACACTCAAGCAAATCAAAGCTCACATAACAAACATCATTTGAAAACATAATAGATCATCATGGTACCATGGTATATGAAATCATGCTAGAATACTTTTCATAGCTTAAAGCACACATACATACATTCAAAAACAAGCCAAGCATACACTCATGCATGAGAGAAGGAGGAGTGAGCTACCTTGGATACAATCATACACTTTTCTCTTTGAAATAAGGCTCCCTTCCTCAGCCTCACACCTATAAAGGTGTGGGAATGATTTCTCTTAGTGTAAACACAATTTATGGAAGCCAATTAGGTTCATGGAATTAATTCTAAGGCCACACATCTTCCTCCCATACTAACTTGACCTATACACCTCTTTATGATTCCAAGAATGCACCTAATGAAGCAACATCCATCAAATAAATTCTACGCTCCTTTCTTTTCTTTTATATATGATTCTTGACTCCTTTTAAGCCTCTTGGAGTCATCACACAATTAAAATAAAGAGTCTAACTACATGTTGCTTCTTTAGGTAATATATTGAACATATAAGGCCAACTCACTTTCTATGATTTCTAAATTTTTTCCAAAGCCTCCCCTCATCTTTACTCATCATATATGACTCAAAAAATGGGCTTGGAACAAATTAAAACTATCCCTAGGTATACAAACCCCTTTAGGCTGAGACAATGGAGGAATTTAGCCTTCATGGACTTTGCTTTATTTTTTTGATAGGGGAAGAACATGGGGAGACTTCTAGGGATCTTTGGAGCTCATTTAAACATTCATTTAAGCATAGGAATCAAGGTATCAAATCATATTTTACAAGGAACATATGAGACCTTAGAATTTGCATCTTGAATTTCCATGGTTATTTGTTAAGTCTCTTTGCATATTCTTATTCTCCACAACCTTTTTTCTAAGAATCACCCTTGGTTTTGCCTAAAAACCAAGCCCTCCTATGACTTCTTGAGTAGGGCAAAATATGGAGAAAATAGGAGCAAGGGGTAGCAACCATGGAAGAAGAAATTATCTTGTTTTTCTTTGTTTTCTCACTTGAAACTTGCCTTCTTTGGCCTCCTCTCTTCAAATCCGAATTTTTTCCTTAATTTCTCCCTTAAAACATATCCATATACTTCAATATAATTATAGAAAATAAAGGAGAATGAAGGAAAAGATGTTTAGAAAGGAAAGAGCATGAAAAATTACAAAAAAAAATCCATACCGTCAAGCTTTGATTTCTCTTTCTTGTAACACCCAAAAAATTAATTAAGGTGTTAATCATGGATTTAGATTAATTAAGAATAATTAATATGGGATAATTGGGCAAGTTAAGTGAATGAAAATTTTAGAGAAATAAATTATTAATATGAATTTGAGATTTAATTGACTTGGAAACCCCATTTAGGTCCAAATTAAATTAAGTAGGCTAAGATTAGAAACTAATAGAGGGCCCAATCTGATTTAATGAATTAGAAACCTAATACTCAACTTGCACAAGCTCTTATAAATGGCCTAATAAACCTTGTGCAAACCCAAATCAATTGAGTCCTTTAAAATTGGTTTGGCCCAATTAAATTTTTGTAGCCCAACATATTAAAGCTGGCTTAACAAGGTTTAAATCAGAACCCACTTGCAATTGGACCTTTGGGTCAGCACATGACTCACATTAGACCCAAATTAAAACAACTAAAACCTTAAACACTTTAGCCCCTCCATATTTTGCTAAAACATAAACACACAACTCATTTTCGGAGGTTTAAAGGGAGGCTAGGGTTTGGGGCAAGAAATTCATCATTTCTCACTTTTAAGCTCAAAATAAACCAAGGTACTTGTTATATAACTTAATCTCCTTTTCTTTCTCTTCAATTTGACTTAATTGGCTTCTCATTTAGAGTACTTTCACTACACTTAAAATTTGAAATGTGTTTGTTTGATATTTTCTTAGAGGATTTTTAGAGGTAGAAACTAGGAAGGATATTAGGCAAGTATAAACTCTCTATTTTAGTGCATTTTCTAGTAGTTTAAGTCCCTAATGGCAGGAGAGAGGCTATACATTAGTCCCTGTTAATTTCATTTACATATACTATAAATGACTTAAGTTATGCATATTGGACTTATGCTATTTAAATCTTAACATTCTTTACTATTAGCATGTTCCTTTCTATATTATTATTCTTTACTAGGAATTCCTTTACCTCTCTTTTCTGATTCATCTTATTCTTTAACTAACAAAAATACATTTTAATTATTGGGACACTTTGGTGATTAATGTCATCATTTGTTATGCACTCAAGTCACATTATTACTGGGTTGATTAGATCCAATATTATGTAACCATTATTGTAAGCAAACTATAACATCAAACACTAATACATGGGCACCTCATGACTAAGCTTAAAGCCACTATTGCCAGTATATTACAAGTTTTCCAATGATCTACAGTATTCTTTTCTAACTTTTCTTTATTTACCTTATTCTTGTAGGGTATTCAAGGAAAATAGGATTCTTCCTTTGCTTCATCTTGAGATCACTCTGCATTCTCGACTATTTCTACTTCAAGCACTATCATGCTAGAAAGGCATCTATACCAATGACAAGTATGCCTTCTTAAGTACTTAAGCGCATCAACTCAATACTTATTCTCAATTTGTTATGTCCTCAGCTTGAACACTATCATGTATTCTCTCTCTTTTTACCTTTCTTATCCTTTTACTTCGATAAAAAGATGCTCTACTATTGGATATCTCTATTGCCAGTTTGGGTTTCTTTATGCTCAAGAGCATCTATATTTTTTTTGGGTTCCTCTACTTGTTCACTTTCTGTAACATTAAGGGGGTCTAATTTCTCTTATGCTCTTGCTTTGCTCTTAACTAGACTGTCCCTTAATAAGAGTTCTATTTCATGAAATCCTAGGAATTACTTTATGTGGTGCTCTTAGCCTATACTTTTTCTTTATATAATGCAAGATTTGCCTTCTGAGGTGATCCTTAGCTCCCTTGAGTTTCCCTGAGGGTACTAAGGCCCTAACTATTTCTCTCCTCTCATTTCTACACTTGGATCAGAGCTAGATTTTCTCTCTATGTTCAGCCTCTTTAGCCTCATCTTTAGGAGCATAGTATACTAATTTTAGAGTTCTACTAACCCAATCCAAGATATGTAATCTCAATGTCTGGATTCTACCTTGTTGGAACTTATGCTCTACTAGGTGCTTTAATTATTCACGTGCCTTAGCCCTATATCATTCTCATATTAGGAAGCTTGTCTAACTAACTATTGGACCCCTATCTATTTACTTTTCTGGACTCAGTTTACTCATTTAGTCATTACTAAAGCGAGGGCATCTCTTCTGTGGCTAGTTTCTCAGCTTTTCCTCGCTTCCCTTATCACTGTACTCTTATAATTCAAGGGGTCTATCTGAGGGAATTTGCTAACCATTATTACGTGGTCTCCCTAACCCAGGATGTCTTATCTTTCCTTTCTTAATCTAAGGAAAACTTTCACTGAGCCTTTTAGTCAAATTAATTTCTCCTTTTATACATCTCACCTGGATGATGCTATTGGTCACTTCCTATAGGCTTTAGCTTATACTTAATCTGAGCTACCTATCTCATTGAACTTGTAGCTTATAATAACTTAGTGCTTTCTAAACTATCCTCATTCTCTTTTGAGCCTCTGTCATTGGGCTAATCATACTCATCTCTAGGTGTTACCTATAAGGTATACCCTTTCGGGGGCACTCATTATATTCCCCATTGCTGGTAGCCTTACCTTCAAGGCTACATTAACATCCTGTCAACAGGGTCTAGGATCTTGTCAACAAGGTCTTATATATTGCCTTGCAAAATTCAAGGCCCTATTAACAAGGTTTTCTTGATAGTGTCTACATGGTTTTAAGTTTATCATATTAGCCCATCATAGTATTCACAAGGCTAACATTCTAGGTTGGAGTCAACGCCTCATAGGCGAGTCTCAACAACCTTACTATCTTTGTGTTTAACTTTCTCTAATGTTGAGCTCTTTCTTAGTCTCAACTATTAGGCCCACTAATCATCTGTTACTTACTGACCTTCTGTGATCATTTAATACTCTTTTTCTTTGATGATACTTGGGGTTCTCGCTTTTTAAGAGTCGATTGATCCCTTATTAACTCATTTCTCAAGTTGACCTAAATATGACTAACAAGGCTTATCATATTGCCATTCACCACGGCTAACACATTGTTCGCTGTAGCTAATTAGCCTTGGTTCACCCTAGTTTCCTATCTAAGTATTAGTCATGGCTAACTTCTTAATTAGCTACGGTGAGGAACTCTTTGGATTACCTTGTTGCTTTATGGAATAATTGGCTTTAACTAAGTAATTAATTAGTTGTGGCTAATGACCTTTAATTAGCTTGCTTCTTTACAAATTGGAACATCATCTTTAGTTACAAAACCTAAGCCTCATGACCTTTATATCTAGCCCATCATCAAGCTAGAGGGTTCCACCTCTTGCTTTATTCATGTATAGCTAACTGTCACCTCTGGGCTGTCAGGGCTTTATGGAGTGTAACTTGTAACTTAACCTCTAGCTTGAGGGAATTAACCTTTTAGGCTCTAAAACTATCTAGACATTTGGATGTCATGGCTAGAGGGTAACTTTCTTTCTTACTTCTCCTCTACGCTAGTCTTATGTAGCTACAATCTTATCTCATATCGCACCTGATGGGCCTATCGTGTAACCCTCAAAATAAAACTAGGTTGGACTAAATATGTAGCTAGTGGCACAACCTAGGTCATCTCCCTTGGAAATGGAGTTTAATGTTTAATTGGCTTTTCTAAGTGCTAAAGGATCCTAAAACTATTTAATTAAGGGGGTTTTGATCCAATAAAGAGGGGTTTTGATCTAATTATACTAAGTAAATTGAAATAGAAATAAAATTCCTAATTTCTATCTAATTGTTTGAGTTATGGGTGAATAATGGTCTTGTGACTAGCTTTGGATTTATCCCTTAGTATCCACTATCCTCATCCTAATCTAATTGTAATTAATTCTGGTCTAAGAGTCCCTAATTGTGTCTATTAGTAAATGATCTTGAATTACCACTTAAGATTTAAGAAATTAATAAGTTAATGTTGAATTGAGACCTCAATCCTACACCAAATCATTAATTCTTGCCTTTAGGATCAATGAACACTTGAATTGAATGATTAATTGATTAATTAGCCTCTGAATTAACATCTAGGAGATTCAATTAGCCAATTAAACTCCAATGGATCCTTAAATTAGATAAATAAACACTCAATTTCTCACATGCATTTTATCAAACACCTTGATTGCATACATGGGTAATTGGAGGAAGGTGAGCAATTCAGAACTTAATTCAATTAATTAATCAACAAAAAGCTTCCTAATTAATGTTTAACCAGCCACTAATTAAAATTACACAAATTCCTAATCAAATACAACTTAACTAAGCTTGTACAAGAAAAAGAAAAAGTGTAGGAAATTAAAGAAATCTTAGCCAAATTCATGTTACTCATCTAAGAATTCAAGCTTCTCTAAGAGCCTTCTTCCTTGCTAGTCACGAATGAAGATTAGAGCTTCATTTAAATGGAAGGAGATAGAGGAAGTGGATGAAAATGGCATGGAGAATGGCTGCTGGACAAAGTGAATGAATGACGAGACGATGAATGAAGTGTGGGATGAGACGAATGAGCATGTGTAATGGAATGAATGACAGAGTGTGTATTATATGTTTCTTGAATGCCTTTGCCCAAATCCCTCATGTCTCACGTGCTTTTTTTTTTTAATCACTTTCACGTGCTTCCTCTTTTATTTCAATTCTCTACAACTTCTTTCTCTTTTATTATATATGAATGTGGACCCCACTTGTCATGTTGAAGTGTTGAATCAATGCTTCATGCTTCTTTTATTCTTTTTCCACGTCTTGCCTTCATGCAACTACGTTGTGGCTTCTTCTTCTTTCTGTGTCATGTGCCACACCAACCCGCATGAAGTTAGCATTTATTTTTCTTGTATACATTCATTCTTACTCTGTTCCATCCCCATGCTTCTTCACATATTCCTTCAGCATTTTTCCTCTGCTACTATCTAGACATAGCTCCAGCGTCTTTCTTATTGATGTTTTCCATACCCGTGGCTTTCTTCCTTCATCATGTCAGACCCAATAGTGCTTTATTCTCTTCTTTCTCATTCATTTTTACGTGTCTATAGCCCCACGTCAGCTCCCTACTTCTCCTCTTCATTCTTCACGTGGCCATGGCTTCTTCGTGCAGCTCGAGTGTGTGTTTAAGTTGGAGTCCTCCCCAGCCCATAGATCCTTTTCTTCTCTAGCCTTCATGTGTGATTGTGTATGCACCAGAACTAAGCTCACTTCATGTGGTTCTCTTTTTCTGTTCAGCCATGTACTCCTCACATGAAGTGCCTTACTTTCACATACTTCACTTCTACTCGTGTTTGTGAGCTATATACCTCGTGTTTCCACGTTAAAGTTTCTTTTTTCTCTCCTTTCTTTGCTTCTTGCTTTCACACACATACTCTGCTTCTCTTTCTCCATGTTATTTCTCAAGTTACTATCTAGCCTTCAGCTCCTTCTCTCTTAAACTAGTGGAACCATCAACTCGAGCTGTATGCTACGTGGATGGTTCTATTCTGCATGAGACAACCCATAGCTCTTGCTTGCAAATTTTTCTCATCAAATTATACACATAAAGCTTTCATTTCTCCTTCAATTCAATTTCCATTCAAGCTCAAATTTTCATTGAAAATCTGCACAAAAAGAATGGAAAGGATGAAATAGAAATATTCACAAAATTCATTTAAAAAGATTTATGCATTAAAATTCCACAATTTTGCAAATTAATTCCTAAAATATAGAAATGGCTACTAAAACAAAATCTAATCTAATTAAAGTCTTAAAGCAATAATTCATTATTAAAATGCTTAAGTTAGGAGAATTAAAACATATAAATTATCAGTGTTGCATCACTACTTATCTCTATATTAGGCAAAACATCTTGGAATGGTCTGAGTATGACTACCAGGGAGAATTAGACCTTGCATACTCTCTCTAGCAAGTCCCTTCTTATCAACGAGATCATTTCTCATTGTTTATACCTAGGGCTTGCCATTGATCTCGACAAGCTATCATATCTTATAGAGCTCCAATTATCAGATCACTTAGCTTTGCTCAAGCTATTCTAAAGGCCAACCATTCCCTGATGTTCATTATCTACTTTGTAACACCTTAAAATTAATTGAGATTAATAATGGCAATTATGGAGTTAATGTGAATTAATTAGAAAAATCAATTAAGAGAGTGTACTTTTATTTTGGGCTATGCGGATAACTTAATTAAGCTTTAGAGTAAATGTAAAAGCCCAATCTTATTCATAGGACGATCCAATTCCACTTCCAAATAGCCCAATATCTATATGGTATAGACTTAAGCTAAATAGGCCTCTAAAATAGCCCAAACCCTCTAAAAACCCTCTAACTTGTAGCCCAATAAATTCCCACCATAATCTAAATAGATTCTTGAGGCCTTTAAATTAGCACACTCTCTATAACCCCAAGAGTTTCTACAGCCCATCTCACCTAGCACTAGCCCATTTAGAATAATAAGCCCAAATGAACCTTAAACTAATGGGTCAACCCATTCCCCATTAAAAACCCTAAGAGCTCAGTAGCCACATCCTTTTGTTGAGAGTAAAGCATATGGTTCTACTGAGCAAGAGTTCATTTTCGCACTTGAAGAGAAGGGCTAGGGTTTTTCTGCATTCCTCCATCATTTCTCATTTCTAAAGCAAGATTTAGTCAAGGTAATCTATATAAAACATGTCCCTCTCATTCTCTTCTTCATTTTAGTCCAATTGGTTTATGGTTTTGAGTATTTTCATCTCCTTCTCAAATATGAAATTTGGTGTTTAGGTGTTTCCTTAAAAGATTTTCGGAGTAGAAGCTAAAGGGGTGATCGGGTAAGTATTTCCCTCTCATTTTGTGCATTATTTTGTTGGAAAATGTCCTCAAGCATTGATTTTCATAATGGGTTCTACTATTGTGTGAAATTATAAGGAGATGAAGGTGAAACAATGAAATTTCTGGGCTTGATGACTCAAATTAGAATTTTAGAAAGACCCAGGGTGTATTCTTAGTAGTTGAGGCTCAAACCAGTCCATTTGACCTTTTAGGTGCATGTGTAAGTGTTCCCCTTTCTCTTGTGTGGTATAAATACTAAATTTCCATCATTTGGACTGACTTCTTATGCATGGCTTTTAATGTGCGAAAATGGAGATCTTGGGAGTGACCCATTGTGAGTTCTTGTTATTGTGACCTTGAATTGGTGCAGTAGATCCTTAGCAAGCTTGGGTAAAAGGTTCTTAATGTACTCTCGTTAAGATTAATCTATGGATAGGAAAATTCCTTACTAGTGGTAGTTGAATGATGATGATTATGCTTCTGTTAGGTCTAGTGTGTTTTGAAACATAATGGTAGCTAGAGGATGAGTAATTGGCTTCATTGAGGTAATTGTGGTTACTTTCCTAATTCCATGTATATGGCCATGTTAATCTGATGTTTACTACACATGTTTGATTTTGAGATCCCAAATGATTGGTTAACTACTTGAATTGTTATTGTGATTGGACCTTCTCAGTCTATGGTAAAGTAATGGTGTAGCTACCACTCGTGCATGTGCTTCAATCGAGCACCGGGTTATGATCAAACCCCAAATACACTGAGCCTTAATTGTGCTCATTATGGAGTACGTGCCATAACAGACCTCTCCCAGTGTTATTAGGCATTAACATGTTATGTATGATTGCTAGTATGGGACAATAGTCATTAGTAGCTCAACTAGTTTATTTGCAAATTGAATTGATGATTCTGATATTGATGATATGAAATTGTTTTGTATTAATTAATTTATATATATATATATATGGAATTTGGTTCTTGTTACTGAGATTGTATATCTCACACTGATTGTGAGCTAATATTTTCAGGGATCGAACCTCTTAGTGGCATAGAAAACATTAATAGAAGCTTATTATATGGTTTAGTAGTAGGTAGGTTTGGAAACCTTGTCAAATTGTATTGTATAACTAGACTACTAGCTTTATGTAATTGCTGCATTGCATCATGAATTGCCAAGCATAGGGACTATAATCATTTGATGCATTAGCTGTCTACTTAAACTAGTGATGTATGAAATTTCTAATGGGACTTATATTTGAATGGAAATATGAATAGTCTATGAATTATTTGTTATCATTGATTTATGAACTCACTGGTTTATGATGGCTAGAGGGTTAAGGATCCACATTTAAGTTTTAAATAGGTAATGATAGGTGTGTTAGGTAGATTAGGTAAAGAAAGACACTAAATCTTCACAAATTAAGTTAAAGTGGCCTAGAGTGTTGCTAGAAGGGGAATTGGAGAGTATGGGATGAAATCTTGTGAGTTATAGGAACAGAAGGGAATTGGTCATGGCCAACATTTAATTGGCCTCGGCCAAAAGCGACAAAGTTGCCTAGGGAGAGTAATAGAGGGTAATTGGCTAATATTTAATTGGCCTTGGCCAAATGTGGTGAAGCTACCAGGGAAGAAAATAGAAAGCAATTGGCCACGACCAACAGTGAGGTTAGCTGTGGCTAAATCTAAAAGGTAGGTCTGTGAGTGCTCTAGAGGGTATTTGGCCACAACGAAAGGGATATTTGGCCATGGCAAAATTTGAAAAATTTATGAAGGTGTAAGGAGTTGAACCAAAGAGTAATTGGCCATGGTGCGAGAGGATTTAGTTGTGGCAAAGGTACTCAATTTCTTATATTTTCCTAGAAACTTTAGTTTCTCATATCAAAATGCTACGGAGTAATCTAGAAACACTTGTAGGAGGATTTTGTGAGTTGGAATTGATGGATGGAAGAATCAAGGGCTCCTTATTGATAATTAAATTCACTTGCACATTCAAATAATCATGGTTATCTAATTAATTACCCTAATAACATCAAAGTTTCAAATTTTCCTGCATTTTTTTAAATGTAATTAGTTGTAATGACTTTCAACCTTAATTTATAGTTATTAATTGCATACTTAACCTTAATTATGATGATTATAAGTTAGGGTCATTACATACTCTAAGAGCATTCTACAACTTATTTATCATAAACATAGCCATAGACTATCTTCACACACCTAAAATGTCTCATACAAGGCTTTACATAGCTATACAAGCCTTTTACATAGCCCTGTTACTACATCCTTAAGCCAAATCCACTCTGAGAGAGCTTGAAACTTTGCTTTAATACCAATAAATGTAACATTGAGAGGTTCTATCGTGCAACCCTCAAAATAAAACTAAGTTGGACTAAATATGTAGCTAGTGGCACAACCTAGGTCATCTCCTTTGGAAATGGAATTCAATATTCAATTGGATTTTCTAAGTGTTAAAAGATCCTATAACTACTTAATTTGGGGGGTTTTTGGTTGAATTAAACTATCTAAAATAAAATTGAAATAAAATTCCTAAATTCCTGATTGCATGAACTTAAGAGGTGAATGATGGATTTGTGACTAGTTTTAGATTTATCCATTGGTATTCACTATCCTTATCCTAATTGAATTGTGATTATTCTGGTATAAGAATCCCTAATTGTGTCCATTGGCAAATGATCTTGAATTACCACTTAAAATTCAAGAATCTAGCAATTTGATATTAATTGAGACCTCAACTGCCATTAAATTACTAATTCTTGTGATTAAGATTTGCGAACACTTGAATTGGATAATTAATTGATCAATTAGCCTCTAAATTAATACCCTTGGATGTTTAATTAACTAACCAAACTCTAATGGATCCTCAAATTAGACAACTAAACACTCAATCTTTCACATGCATTTCATCAAACACCTTGCTTACATACATGGATAATTGTAGGAAATTGAAAAATCCAACACTAATTCAATCAAATAATCAGTCAAATAATATCCCAATTAGTGTCTAACTAGCCACTAATCATAATTACATAATTTCCTAATCAAATACAACTTAACCAAGCTTGTACAAGAAAAAGAAAAAGTGTAGGAAATTAAAGAAATTTTAGCCAAAATTCTCAGTTCTTCTTAATGGATTCAAGCTTGCACTAAGGTTCTTCCTCCTAGCTAGTCACAAGGATGAATTAAAGCTTTATTAGGTGGATGGAAATAAAGGAAAATGGAGTGTGAAATGGATACAACGTGGTTACTAGATGGAGTGGATGAAGGCGTGAATGGAATGGATGAATAGAATGAATGATGGACGATCAGATCGTGCAAATGGAAATGACGGAGTAAATGTGCCAAATGGAATCCTCCTTTTCACGTGCCTTTTTTTTTTTCATTCACATGCTCAGCCCCTTCATTCCAATTGTCTAAAGCTTGCATGTGATTATATGTATGAGATGGGCCCCACTTCATTTTATTTTATTATATTCCACATGAATTCCAAATGTAGCTCCAGCGTCTTTCTTAGCTCCCCTTCACGTCATGTTCCACGTTCTTCCTTTGCATGTGAGCTTCTTTGTGTATGCTAATTCATTCCATGCAACTTCTTTACTCTGTATGCATGCCTCGTGTTTCACTCTTTACTTTCCTTTAATTCTTCTAGCTCAAAGCTTCTTGTTTCAACTACTTCTTCACGTTGTCCAAATTCTTCTAATCACGTGGTTTTGCATTATTCTTCTCTCATGACTTGCCATATTTCTTTACTAAAGCTTCTTATCCTCGAGAAGCCATCCCACGTGCTGCTCTTTCTCTTTGCAACAATTCAACTTAGGTGTGTGCTTCCTTCTCTCGAGCTCCAGCATTTTCTCACGTTTTTTTCTTTTCATGTGCAGTTATACCCTTGTGAACTCATGGAAGCTACTGCGTCTATGTGGAGCCATGCATTGTGCTACTAGGATGTGTGAATGTTGAAACAATACACATGGGCCAACATGGATGATGTGCTAGACCTGATGCAATGTGAGAGTGAGTGTGAGTGTTGGACGTTATATGTAAGTGTACGTGTATATGTGTGTATGTTGAGCAACCCGTGGCTACTAGAACAACGTGTGCGAGTGTTTTTCCACCTACATGAAACCTAAGAAGTGAATGCATGCTTGAAGTGAAGGGAATGGGGTGAATGATGGTTGACTTGTATTAATATGGTTAAAATGTGGGTTAGTGGATGGGTTTAACATGTGTGTGTGTTTCCACGTGCATGAATGTGTGTGTTGGGACTTGTGGGTATAAAGGAGTGAATGTAAAAGTGAGTGTGAGATGGAATGCATAGCTTTCTTGGACTTGTCAAACCTCCACTTCTTCTCCAAAACAATCTCCTATTCAAATACCAATTGTCCATAAAAAATTATGCAAGAATAATAGACAAAAATCACATAGGAATATTCACAAAATTATTAACGATGAATTTAATCATTAAAAACCAATAATTTGTAAATTAATTTCTAAAATATAAAAATAGCCACTAAAATAAAATCTTATCTAATTAAAGTCTTAAAGCTATAATTCATTATTAAAATACTTAAGTTAGGAGAATTAAAACATATAAAATTCATGGTTATCAAATTCTTCGACACTTAAACCTTTATACTCTTAGGTGAAGGTCGAAATCCAAGATAAAAGAATGAATTGAAACATCTGGCTAGTAAAATGACAAGTGGAAAATGAATATGGGAAAGGGAAAGTAAAAATCACAAATTAGAGACCAATCATAACTTTTCATCACTTTAACAATCAAAGTTAACTTCACTTGCATTAAGAAATAAGCTCCATGGCAATTCCATTTGAAAAGAATGAAATGAAATGCATAGCCTCTTACATAGGTTAGTGTTTACTCTCAACTCTCAAGGGTTTAGGTAATGTGTTTCACTCAAACTTCACCTATCAAAGTTCACTACCATAAGCTTGTCAAGCTTTTAAATCTCCACCATCCATGCCAAATGCAATGCACAAATCAATTAGGACTTTATTTAGGGTTGTGATAGGGCTAGGGAAATGAAATGAATGGATAACAAGGAAAGACAAACAAATGGATACCTTAGAACTTCAAGAGCAATCAATGAAGATTTAGGATAGGGAAGAATATGTTTTTAGGCCTTATTTCCAACTAGTGTAAGCAACTATAAATTTAATTCAAAAGACTTCTTTCTTTTGATTATTGATGACTTTTCCCTTTTTTTTTTTAACTTTTCTTTTGCTCTTTTATCTCTTCTTTCCTTTGCCTTTGTACATTATACTCAATCGTGAATAACAATGGCCTAAATGGATGCAAAGCACACATTCACCTATCCTATTTAGATGTAATGCTTCTTAAAATTCTTAAGGCATCTTAAAACAAGGTGGGAAACAATTTCTTCTTTCTTTTTTTTCATGGCTATGGGCTCAACAAGAAAATGAAAACAAGTCCAAAGTTGCTAAACAATGGATAAAATATATGTAGGTTGGCTTTTTAGCTATCTAGCTATAAAAGAAATGAATCCCTTATCATTTTCATGCATGCAAATGCATATGTGGTCTCAACAAAGAATCAAGATAAGTTCTAGAGTGAAAGCAAAGATAGGTGAATGCACACTAGAAATGAACAATTAAGGCTCAAATTCTCACCAGCTAATGGCTATCAAATAATTCATTGAAATCAAATTCATTACCACTTCAATTGAATCAAGATACAAGATCCATTAATTATCATGTCTAAGTGAATCCGAGCTATAATCATCTCAACTTGCAACTACCACAAAATGCACAGTTTTTTTTTTTACTAAAAAATAACACAAAACTTCAACACTCTAAAGGTAAAACAAAAGACTAAAAGCCTAGAAATGAGAAATCAATTAACCAAAACAAAACAAAATTAAAAAAAACAAAGCAAAACTAAACTAAAAATTTATTTGTATCCCCCCACATATAAACATTACACTATCCTCAATGCCAGTACACAATCCATTAAATAGATAAAGACAACACAATATAAAAGGAAAAAGGGAAAGAGTACAACCGGGGATCCAGGTGGGTCATGAAACTGGAGCTCCTCCTTGACATCCTTTGGAACTCCTTCATGAAAGTGTTTGAGCCGATGTCCATTAACTTTAAATTTGGCTCTTGTCTACTCATCTAGAAGCTTAACTGCACCAAAAGGAAAAATATTAGAAACTATATGAGGACCTTCCCATTTAGAATAAAGTTTACCTAGCATAAGCTTTAAGCGGGATTTATAAAGTAGAACCTTGTGGCTGATAGTAAACTCTTTCCTTGCAATCATCTTGTTATGAAACACCTTTGTCTTTTCTTTATGGATCCTTGCATTATCATAGGCTTCTAATATGATCTCTTCAAGCTCTTAGTGTTAGAATTTTTTGTAAGATCTCACTCTATTCAAATCCAAATTACATTTCTTTACAGCCCAGTAAGCCTTATGCTCCACTTCTAACATTAAGTGATAAGCTTTTCCAAATACCAGCTGATAGGGTGAGATGCCAATAAGAGTCTTGTAGGCAGTCTTATAGGCCCAAAGTGCATCATCAAGCCTCTTGCTCTAATCTTTCCTATTTGTCTGCACTATTTTTTCCAAAATTTGCTTCACCTCTCGGTTAGAAATTTCTGCCTGGCCATTTGGTTGAGGGTGGTACAGAGTAGCTACTTTATGTACTTGCTAAGCAAGCTGTGTATACTCCGATTGCAAAAATTAGTGCCCTCGTCACTAATTATAGCTCTAGGATACCAAACCTACAGAAAATGTGAGAGCAAAAAACTCTACAACCACAGAAGAATTATTAGTCCTAGTAGGTTTTACTTCCACCCACTTTGAAACATAATTAACAGTCAATAAGATGTATGAAAAGCCAAAAGAAGTAGGAAAAGGTCCTATAAAATCAATGCGTCATATATCAAAGACTTCACAAAACAAAATGGGATGCTATGGCATTTCATTTCTCCTAGATATACTACCTGTTTTTTGACACCTGACATATCTTTTACAAAAATTGAAGGCATCATGAAACAAAGTAGGCCAATACAATCCACTATCTAGATCCTTCCTATTGTGCGTTTTGGACTAAAATGACCTCCACATGCAAGTTTGTGATAAAAATTCAAAATAGAATCAAATTCTATATCAAGCATACAACGTCTAATCACTTGGTCACCGCATAGTCTCCATAAGTATGGATCATCCCAAATATAATACCTAGCTTCACTTCTAAACTTATTCAAATGATGTTTATTCAAATCAACAGACAGCTCAGAAGCAGCTAGATAATTCACGTCTACATATCATAGATAAAAACTATGCACAGCACACAAATGCTCATAAGGGAAATCATCATCAATAGGTAAGAAATTTACCTTTGGAGCTTCAATTCTGCTAAAGTGGTCTACCACTAAGTTTTCAGCTCCACTTTTATCTTGGATGTCAGTATCATATTCTTGAAGTAGAAGCATCCATCTGATCAATCTTGGCTTTACATCAGTCTTCTTCATCAAGTACTTCAAGGTTGCATGATCAGTAAAAACAATGACTTTAGTATCAAGCAAATAAGATCTAAATTTATCCAAAGCAAAAAACAATAGCAAGAAACTCTTTTTCTGTGGTTGTCTAATTTGCTTGGGCCCCGTCTAGAGCTTGGATGCATAAGCAATCACATGGGACCTCTTATTCACTTTTTGGCTTAAAATTGCACCTACAGCAAAATTAGATACGTCACATAAAAGCTCAAATGGGAGGGTCCAAGTAGGGGGTTGAATAATGGGTGGGGAAGTTAATCGTTTCTTAAGATTATTAAAAGCTATTTTACATGCATCATCAAAATGAAAATAAACATCTTTTTGTAACAGCTTAGGCAATGGCAAAGCAATTTTACTAAAATTCTAAATGAATCTTCTAAAGAAAACTGCATGACCTAGAAAAGATTGAACCTCTTAAACACATGTCGGGTATGGCAGAGAAGTGATAACATCTATCTTAGCTTTATCAACCTTTATGCCTTGTTCAGATATAATATGACCCAATACAATGCCTTTTCGAACTATAAAATAACACTTTGCAAAATTAAGTACAAGTTTCCTCTTTATGCATCTAGCTAGGACTCTATCCAAACCACACAAGTAATCATCAAAAGAGTTCCCATATATAGTGAAATCATCCATAAAAATTTCTATACAGTGTTCTAGGAAATCACTAAAAATAGAAACCATGCATCACTAGAAGGTTCCAGGGGCATTATAAGACCAAAAGGCATTCGTCTGTATGCATATGTTCCAAATGGGCATGTGAATGTCATCTTTTCTTAATCCTTTGGGGTTATGCATATCTGGAAATACCCTGAAAATCCATCCAGAAAATAGTAATGAGATTTTCCAGCTAAACACTCAAGCATCTGATCAATGAAAAGGAGGGAGTAATGATCTTTTCTAGTGACTAAATTAAGCCTTCTATAGTTAATGCAAACCCTCCAACTATTTTGTAAATGGTGGGCACCAATTCATTATTCTCATTCTGGACAACTGTGATCCCTGATTCCTTTGAAACCACCTACACAGGACTAACCTACTGACTGTCAGAAATAGGATATATAATACCAGCAAATAAAAGTTTAGAAACTTCCTTTTTAATTATATCTAAAATAAATGGGTTTAGTCACTTTTGAGGTTGCCTTATTGGCTTTGCCTCATCCTCTAACAGAATTCTGTTCATGTATGTATTAGGGCTACTGCCAAGTATATTAGCCAAGGTCTACCCTATTGCTTGTCTTCTCCTCCTTAAGACCTTGAGAAGCTTCTCTTCCTCCTCTGGAATAACATTACTAGCTACAATCATCGAATGCTTCTCATCTTTCTCTAAATAGGTATACTTGAGATTGTCTGGCAATGGTTTAAGCTTTAAGGTGGGAGCTTACTCAACCGATGGTATAAGTTGTTTGATTTCAATCTCTTCCATGCCAAATACCTGTTCAGACAACTCACAGATAGAAGGAAAAACTTTTCCATCTTTGGGAATATCAGCAAAAGAAGCATCAACAAGAGAACTAACAAAAGTAGTAACATCAGTATCATTATTAGCTGAACTAGTTATACAGTATCTATTACCACTATCAATAGCAATGCAAGAGTAGAAATAGATGAACTAGCATAATCAACATATCCAAAAGTGACATCAATATGTAACATATCCTAAGAATTAGTAAATCCAGTAACAATAGTGTGCATATCATCTCTAGAACAAGAAGATTGACCTAAACCAGTATAATCATCCAAATCAGTCATAGGCTGACCAACAATGAAATCAGCATAAAAAGAAGAGGTCTCAAAACCATGATCATTAGTACATGAAAGGAAATCATTATTTTCAATAAAAGTACTAATTTGGGTACATCTATGACATATAGTAGTTCTAGAACATATACAATCAAAAGAATCATCCAAGTCAGCAATATCATAGGAATTAGTCAATAAACTATCCCTAAAATCAGCACTGGCATTATCAACTAGCATATCAATTAGGTTGATACTAAAAATAGAGTTATCATCACAAGGGTGTTTCATGGCATCAAATATATTAAATTGTATCACATTGCCAGCAAACTCTATTTGAAGAGTACCTTTATGTACATTTATAATTGTTTTTACAGTTTTTAAGAAAGGTCTACCTAAAATGAGTAGGGCATGTCCATTAGATTTATATCTAGTATCCTCCATGTTAAGGATATAAAAATTAGCTGGAAAAATCAAATCCTTTACCTTGACTAGAACGTCCTTTAACACTCTTAAAGGATAAGCAATGCTCCTGTTTGCCAGCTATACAACCACTCCGATAAGTTTTAGCTCTCCCATCTGCAAAGATGAATAAACAAATTTAGGCATAACATTTATAGCAGCACTAAGATTAATCAAAGCATCAAAAAACTCAAAATTTCTAATAGTGTATGAGATTGTAAAAGTGCCCAAATCTTGACACTTAGTGGGCATTATTGGTTGTATGAGTGTTGAAACATTCTTACAAAAATTGACTTTTTCATTCCCTCTTAGATGCCTCTTGTTAGTACATATTCTTTTGATAAACCTGGCATATTTGGGGATGGCCTTGATTACCTCCAACAAGGGTATATTGACCTCAACCTTTTTAAAAGTCTCAAGAATCTCTTTCCTAAGGTAGGTTTATATGGGAAAAGCAAGATCTTCTTTGGCTCTTCTTCTTTGTTAGGCTCATTTGGTGTGACGTGTGTTTTTTATGACGCTGGCTTATCTATGGTAGTGGTATCTGAGGATCCTTGAACCTCTTTTCCACTCCTAAGAGTGATAGCACTAACATTGTTACTATTCCTTGGATTGACAACTGTCTATGAAGGTAATTAGCCTGATCCTTAGCTTTTCATCTCATTGAGAGAAGTAGCAAACTGACTCATCATAATCTCTATATGCTTATTCTGAGTTTTCATGTTATCCATTTATTATTTATGTTTAGCCTCATTCTGATTTATCTTATCCATAAGCTACTTCATCATAAACTCTATGTTGTTATCTTTTCTGGGTTCCTCTTGGATAGGATTTGATTGCCTAATAAGTTGGGAAGACTATGCACTAGGTCCTACAACATTGTATCTATTTTGCTATTGCCCTCCTCCATATCTCAGGTTAGGGTGATCCCTCTATCCTAGATTGTATGTATTAGAATAGGGGTCATATTTTTGTTGCCCTTGTTACATTGACCTAACTGGAAACATCCCAGCACAAGCCTCTACCCTGTCCTCTAACATAGGGCACTAATCAGTAGCATGTTTAGCCAAATAGCATCTATCACACAGGGGTCCCACCAAGGTAGTAAAGGTAGATGTCTGCCCAGGTGCATAGCACTATGGATAAGAATGTGTTTGAGTAGTGTAGGACTGTGGTGCATAAGTTTGAGGAGGAGTAAAGGACGGATGTGGTTACTGCCGATCTAAAGTAAGCTATTGGAGCACAGTAGACATTACATCAATCTTGCTCTCAATTCTTTGAACATAGTCTAGAACATATAATTCACTGACTTCTCTTAGTGTCTGCATTGATCTGGACCAAAATTGCTGAGCATTCTGAGCCATCTTATCAATTAAACGCCAGGCCTTTGTAGGTGTTAAATCACCTAAGGCTCTACCAGAGGCAGCATCAATCATGTTTCTATCTATATTCAATAGCCCCTCATAGAAGTACTGAATAAGCAATTGATAAGAGATTTGATGGTGAGGACAACTAGTCAGCAATCTATTAAATCTTTCCTAGTACTCATATAAAGTCTTTCCGCCATTCTATCTAATCCCACATATTTCCTTCCTTATTGATGTAGTACGAGATGCAGGAAAGAATTTTTCCAAGAATAGCCTCTTCAGTTGGTCCCAAGAAGTAATGGCACTAGGAGGTAGATAGTATAACCAGTCCTTGGCTAAACCATCTAGGGAAAAAGGAAATGCTCTGAGCTTAATTTGTTCTTCTAAGATGCCCAATGGCTTTATTATAGAGCAAACCATATGGAATTCCTTCAGATATTTGTGAAGGTCATCTCCTGCAAGTCCATGAAACTTAGGGACTAAGTGAATCAAACAAGATTTAAGCTTAAAATTTGCATCTAATTCTAGATATTGCATACAAAGATTTTGATAATGCACATTAGGAATTGTCAATTCTCTAATGGTTCCAGCATGCATGTTATCATTCAAATTAGCATTCACATTCAAGTTAGCTTGAATGTGCATATTCATGTTAGCATTCATTTGATCATGTTCAACCATATTATCACCAGCAAATTGAAGTACACAATCAATTCCTTGCACATAATCAAAAGTAGAAGAAATAGCACTACTAATTCTTATACTATCCTTGTTCTTCCTAATCCTTACTTCTTTTCTAAAGGTTCTTTCAATTTCTGGATCCAAATCAATTAATTTTTCACCAGAGCTCCTTGTTATAAACCAATTAGACAATAAAAACTATGAAAGAATGCAAAAATCAATAAAGAAAAATGAAAACAATAAATCTAGAAAAATTAGAAAAATCCTAGAAAATTCGAGAAAATACTCAGTTAAACAATAACTTTAATGCTCAACTCATGCAAATCCTATGCCTCATCTCATGTAAATTCTGTGGGAAGCAACATAATGGCATAGGGAATCATAAATCAACATGCCTTTCTCCACGGGTAAAAATTTTCTCTTAGAGCCTCGTGGGTCATATAGACTCATCCTTCTCATTCTCACATTTAAATTCCTAAATACCACTTATAGCAAGCTCAAGAGATGGTCCATGCCTCAAACAAAGGGAGCAAATACATAAAATACAAATAAAATATAGAGCAATTGGCCACAGCTAACAGTGAGGTTAGTTGTGACTAAGTCTGAGAGGTAGGTGTAAGAGTGTTCTAGAGGGTATTTAGCCGCGGCGAAAGGGATGTTTAGTTGCAGTGAAATATGAAAAATTTATGAAGGTGTAGGGAGTTGAACTTAAGAGTAATTAACCATGACTGACATAAGGGGATTTAGCCACAACGAAAGTACTCAATTCCTTATATTCACCCAGAAACCTTAGTTTCTCTTATGGTAATGCTAAGGAATGATCTAGAAATACTTGTAGGAGGATCTTTTGAGTTGGAATTGATGGATGAAAGAATCAAAGCCTTCTTATTGTTAATTAAATTCACTTGCACATTTGAATAATTGTAGTTGTCTAGTTAATGACCTTAATAACATTAACGTTTCAAATTTCCTCACATTTTTCGAATGTAATTAGTTGTAATGACTTTCTACCTTGATTTATGGTTATTAATCACATACTTAACCTTAATTATAATGATTATAAGTTAGGATCATTACAAACTCCAATACCATTCTACAACTTACTTATCATAAACATAGCCATAAACTATCTTCACACACCCAAAATGTTTCATACAAGGCTTTACATGGCTATACAAGCCTTTTACATAGCTCTATTGCTACATCCTTAAGCCAAATCCACTCTGAGAGAGCTTAAAACTTTGATTTAATACCAATAAATGTAACATCATAACTTTAGTACTCAACTCATGCAAATCCCATACCTCATGTCATGTAAATTCTGTGGGAAACAACATAATGGCATAGGGAATCATAAATTAAAATGCCTTTCTCCATGGGTAAAAAATTTCTCTTGGAGTCCCATGGGTTATATGGACTCATCCTTCTCATTCTCACATTTAAATACCTAAATACCACTAAAAAAAAGCTCAAGAGATGGTCCATACCTCGAGCAAAGGAGCAAAAACACAAAAAACACTAGTGCAGCCTGAGATCAATTTTTCTATATTCTATACCTGAAATTTGAAAAATGATAACTAATTCTATAAAAATCAAAATTAGGAAAACTATATAATTCTAGAAAGCTACAGATGTCTAATTTATGATAAAAATAAATCCAGACCACAATAGAGGCTGGTAGGCACCGAAGACTAATGGAAGAGTACCAAAGGTCAGATGTCATTCCTAGTACCGATCTCTAACTTCACGAATTCATATATCCCTGCTCAGAGGTCCAATTGGGGTGATCTCAATGGCCATGGAAAGATTATCATATCTAGTTTATTCTTTCAAAATTTCATGAGCATTGGACATCATTTGGCTCATGGATGATAGCCAAATATCTGACAATATAAATAGTACCTGTATTAGTTTAATAGAAAAATTGCAACTTTGAAAATTCATAATTAATTCTATAGAAGTCAAAATAATCTAATCTTTAGCTTCCCAAAAAGCTATGGATAAGATCTACATTTGTGCTAAATTTCATGAGCAAATTCATCTAAATGGTTAGATCTTGATATTGGGATGTGAAATAGTCATTTTTAAGCTTTACAAAGGGTTCAAATGGTCCAAATTGAGCTCCAAGGCAACCATGACCACTTGAGCACATGGGAATGCACTAAAATGGCATTCTAAACTTGTCTCAATGGTGTAAAAATACAAATTTCTCAAACTCACTCATTCACCCCATGATATACACAAGAATGCATATATCTAGTCTTGTCATTCCATACCCAAACCATGTTATATCATACATTTGGCATCAAATCTCATTCATACATCATACATTTGGGTAATTACATATGCTCATATGATTACATAACAATTTTATCATGAGATTACATCATATGCCATGTGTATAGCTACAAGAGAGACAAAACGAGGCATTTTCATACACTTTAATGTCAATCTCTTTCTTCTAGGCTTAGTGGCTTCTATTACCTTACTCAATTTCTCCACTTAGCATGTTAAGACATTAGAGAGGAGGGGATGAGATTGAAAAAATTCCAATAGCTCATCTCCTATTCAATCACATATAAAGTATGCAATACAAGTCTAAAAAATGCATGCATGAGTATATTGACATATGTGAGTGTTAATAAAACATTTTTGGCATTTGAACACATCATGTTTAGCATACATAGGCTTGCCAAGTGAGTGAATTAGCCTCACATATTCACTTGTGGATTTTGGACTTGTTTCATCTATTTTCTCTAAAAGATTTTGACTCAACCTTACTCTTGGGAGTCTACCTCACTCTTGGGAGACTCTCTACTTTGTCTCAACCAAGTTCTAGGGTTCTTAGCTCATCTTCACCATGGCTAGAGAGTTCTTGGCTTTTCCACACTCAAGTAAACTAAGATAAACACATAAAACATCATTTGCATACATAAAACATCATCATGGTACTGTGGAATAAGAGCTCATGCTAAAATACTTTTCATAACTTAAAACATACTTACACACATTCAAAGACAATGTAAGCACACATTCATGCATGAGAGAAGGTGGAGAGAGTGACCTTGCTTGTATTTGCACACTTTTTCCTTAAGATTTAAGTCCTCTCCCTTGACCTCACATACCCAAGAAGGTGGAGATCATTTCTCTTGGGCTAGACATATCATATAGAAGCCAATTATACCCTTGAATTAAATTCTAAGGCCGCCATATATTTACTAGAAAAGCTAGGTGACTCATAAGGCTCTTTTATAGTTCCATAATACACTTAATGAAACAACCTTAGGAAGATATCATCTTATCCCCATTCTCTTCATCTATTCATGATTCTTGACTTTATTTAAACCTTTTGGAGTCATCACACAATCAAGGAGCCTAGCTAGGTGTTGCTTCTTTAAGCCATAATATGGAACTTATGATACCATCTCACTATCTATGGCTTTTAAAATTTTTTCAAGGCTTCTTCTCATACTTTCCTATCATTCATGATGCAAAACTATGCTTTGAAGGAACTAAAACACTCCCTAGGTGCATAAATCCTCTTTAGCCAAGGCTATGCTTTTGTATGGCACCAATGGAAATGTTTTAATTTCTTTGATGGGAAAAGCATGTGAGAGGCTCTCTTGGTGTCTTAGGAACTCATTTATACTTTTAAATAACTTAAATTACTACTAGGAAGCTTTATCTTAGCTAGGTGCAACCAAATCCCTAAATTCCATAACTTGCATTCTAAAGCTACCTTTTCAATTCTAGTTGCATATTCTTAATCCTCACACTCCATAACCTTTGGTTCTATCAAGAACACATAAAATAAAAACTCTTCTCCTCACTTTCTCTCTCTAGATCTAAGCTTAAATGGCTTAGAAACATAAGATTTTGCAAGCGTTTCAAGGGAAGTCTTAACTTAAAATGGAGCTCTCTTTTTGTAGATTATTTTCTACCAATTGATTTCTTGAAAGGAGTTCCTTTTTGGCTTGGGTTAGACCTGAATCTTCAAGTTTTCAAGAGAGAAAACCACCATTAGAGAGCTCTTAGAGAGAGAAATAACTTCTCTAACTGGTGCGAGATGAAACAGGGCCATTTATTTACCTAAACGAAGGCTTAAACTTCTTCTCTCTCTCCCTTCTTAATGTCACACCATTACTGCCCATCCTTTTACAAATGGAAGCTTGGAAAAGGTGATGAGGTATAATCTTACTTAAGAAGCCTCTTTTATAATTTTTCAAAATGACCATTTTGCCCCTATGACCTTATTTGCTCTGTTTAGGCTCATTTTAACTCTTTTTTTAGAATCATCTTTTCCATCATAAAATTTAGGTCCTCTAATTCATAAAATGCCTTGGTTTCATCCAAATTAGATTTAAAACCTTATCAACCAAACTAGTCAAAGTTTAGGTCAATTGACGTTGGTAAATGTCCACTGGAAAGGCTTTCATTGTCCTGGGGCTTTCCATGGGTTTTAAGGCCTCTAAGAACCTTAGAGAACTTAAAATTTTCATTTAAAAAGTCCTCCAATGAGAATTCCAAAATTTTCTTAAAATATCAAAAATGCTCTTACATTTTATCAACCTTTCGTTATATTTTATTTCTTCATTCTAACTCCGTTTTTCTTTCTGTTAAGCTTAGGATTCTCATTTTTAGGAGTCTAGAATGTTTCCTAATTTTTTTGGGACCTTAACTAAGTCATTTTTGGAGACTTACTTTTGTATTCAGTGAATTTCATTCGTTTATGGAGAAACCGTTCGTTATATTTCTCGCGTTTTCTCTCATTTCTAGAGAATCAGATATTATAAAGCTACCATGAAGGTGAAAATTTTCCTTTTTTTTCCTTAGTTTCTTAGATGACTCTTCCCTTGCTTGGCTTCTCCTCTCTAGACACAAAATTTTCCTCCTTGGTCTGGCCTCAAAATAGTCCCAAATACATCCAAAATTCCATGGGAAAGAAAGGAAAATGGAGGAGAATGAATTTACTAAAGAGGATCCAAGGAAATCCATGAAATTCCTTACCTTTTTCTTACTTTTTCTTTTCCTTCTTTTTCCTCCTTCGTGTGCCTAAGAGAATTAGTATTTTCTTCTATTTTTTGGGTAGAGAGAGTCGAGCTAAAGAAGGGAAGAGAAAAGGCTTGAAGTGTGTGGAAGGTTCAAGAAGCAACTTTTTCCAAAAATTTCAATTTCCTTCTTTCGTAATGGCAATTTTGTTTTAGCTTGTCTTAGCTTCTTTTTTACAACCATCTTTTCCATTATAAAATGTAGGTTCCTAATTTAATAAAATGCCTTTACAATTACTCAATTTGGAGCTAAAACATTCATGAACGAATCTGTCAAATTTTGGGTTCACTGTCATTGGAAAATATACACAAAAGGGACTTTAACTGCCCAAGGCTTCTCATGGTTTTTAGGGCCTCTAAGAACCCTGAAAAACTCAAATTTTTCATTTAAAAAGCCTTCCTATGGGTTTTTCCAAAATTTGTATATATTTACAAAAATACCACTATGTTTTATTAGTTTTCATCATAATTTTGTTTCATCATCCTAGGTCTGTTTTTCTTTTTATTTGAGCCTAAAATTATTATTTTTTGGAGCTTAGGACACTACCTAAAGTTTTTTTTGAGACATTATCTACATAATACCTTATATTTGTATTATCATACTCTTCCATTTTATGTAATTGGTGTACATTCATAAGATAAAAGTAAGGAAAAGTATGAAGATAATACACTTTTATCATATTACGACAGGGTAAATTTTTCAATGTGTTACATGGGCCCTATGATTATGCAATAACATTCTCTAGCCATTTAACATTGGAACAAATCTCACATAACTCAAAACATCACACAATTCCATGGTTTCAAGCTCAAAACCCCGAAATTCTATTATTTCTTCTCGAACAGCATGTGGTAGATTTCAGGGGTAACTTTGAAATAACATAACTAAATGTAGAAAAATAAAAATCACAAAAGCCATAGCTTTTAGGAAAGATCTAGATGTTAAATTTACACTAAAAATAAGTCCCAGCCATGAATATTCATTTGGACCATATTTGACAATGAAATAGCCACAAAGGTCTGACTGCCACATGATATTGATACAATTTACTGTCATAAATTTAAAAAATATCCAATTAATTCTAAAAAAATCCAATTCATGCAATATGTACCAATTTGGAAAGCTAAAGATGTTAAATAAAGGAAAAAATAGTTCTAGACCAATCCAAGAATGTTTAGACCCTGAAAATCAATCAAATAGTAACACAAGTCTAACTCGTCACCTAGTACTAGATAGCAACTTCAAAAATTCATATCTCCATCTCTAGACATCCCAATGAGGTGTTTCTAATTAACACAAGTCCTTGGAAAGGTTTAGTTTCTCCTTGTAAAATTTTGTGGCAACTGGACATCATTTGCCCTATAAATGACAAAGAACAAATTTCAAACTATATGAACAGTACCAATGGCCAAACTAGAAAATTTTTTCAACATCAAAAATTTGCCAAATATTCTATAGACCTCTAAAAAATACCCACTTTAGCTTCCCAAAATTTTTTTAACAAGCTCTAGATGCATACCAAATTTTAAACCAAGAAGACCTCATTTGGATAAAAGTGATATAACTCACTAAAATGGCCAATTTTGCCTCTCACAAGGTATCACTTTAGTCCAAATGGCCTTCCTTTAAGTTTGGCACCTCTTGGGTAAGTTTAAAAGTATGAATATGGCTTTTATATACTACTCAAGTGGTTTTAAACCTCATGCATCTTAATTTGGCAATTCTGCTTCTATTAATACATTAATACATTAAGCCATCAGGAAGCCAAAATTCCCATTTCCATGGCTTTCATGCCATATATGGTCTATACAAGAGTTATACATCATATTACATTTGTCCATGAGCTTACATCTAAAAAATAATATGTAAAAAGTAACTTTGGCATTTAAATATATAACAAGCTATATAATAGACAAAGTATGACTTTTCAAGGCTCTTGGCTTGCCTTCCTTGCTTCTTAGATATCACCTAGGCATTTCAAGATAATGGAGGGAAAGGGAGTGAGATTCCTTGAATCTCAATAGCTCACACACTCATTCACACATACATTCAAGGCATATACACATCAAAGTATATGTATGGAAAGTTTAGCAATCATAAAGTATCAAAGTCACAATTTCCATGCTACTTATTCACGTTCAAGTCAATACCATGCTCTAGAGACCTTTGGTTTTGCGTCACGCCATTTTTAGGGCTTTTGGATTTGCCTCACTATTGGCTTAATGGCTTTTGACTTGACCTTACCCTTCCTAGAGACTTTTGACCTTGTCTCGCCCATGCCATAAGACTTTTGGCATCTCCTCACTTTCATTAAAGGACTTTTAGCATCACCTAACCCTTATGAGCCATTTCCACAACCAAAGCCATTCAAGGAAACACATTGGTACCAATGTAATATCAAGGCATCAAGTGGCATATTCTCAAGTCACAAGAGCATACACAATCACACAAAGATATACATATGCATACAAGAATGCAAGAAGAATGAGGTGGAAATCTTTCTTGGATTTACGCAAGCTTTTCTAGATCCTTTTCCTTTCCTTTTTTGGTCCCACAAGCACACCTAGGTGGTGTATGTTCTCTTGGCCTAAACATCATAAACAACACACAATTACACACTTGAAGCAAGCTAAAACACTAAACTCACTCTTAAACACACACTTGATTTCATAAGTGGTATAATGGTTCCATAAATGGCTTATTGAAGTAACTCTTAAATTTTAAGTTCTAGGCTCCATTCTCTCGTTACTTTTAGACTTTTTGGACTCATTTAAGGTTCTTGGAGCCCTCACATATTCACTTGCATAATTGGAAAACTAAGTTGCTTCATAAGACACCATTATGGACACCATTCTTCTATCTTCCAATCCATGGCTCTTAAATTTTTCCCAATGGTTTCTTCCATTTTTTAACATCATATAAAGTCCCAAACCAAGGGTAGAACAAATCAAAACACTTCCTAACCTAGTATTCTTGCCTTGGCCGAAACTAGCACCATAATTAAGGTTCTTGGACTTCTTGATTTTTCCTTGGTGAGAGAGTCACTTTGGACAGTCTGTAGAGGTCTTAGAAGCTCAAGGAAACATTCAAATAGCAAGGAATTACTCACACAAAATCAGATTTTCCAAAACCCTAAAGAATCCTACACTTTTCTATCTTGTTTTCCATGGGTTTTCTTGAAATTTCTTCCTATATTCCTCTTCCTCATGGTCTAAAACCCTAGTTGCTCTCTTGTTTTTGGGCAGAAAATGCTCTCCCTATATGGTTCTATTCTTGGCCAAAATATGCACCAAGAAGAAGCAAGAGAAGGAAGCAACCAAGGTGAGAATTTACCTTAGATTCAAGTGTGTTTTCCAAGCTCTTTCTTCTTGGTTTGTTCCACTATAAGGAATTTGAACTCCTTCCTTAATTTTTAGACCAAAATAGAACCATTCATCTCAAATAAACCATGGAAAGAGAGGAGGAAAGGGGAGAAACAAGATTGGAGAAAGATGGAGCATGAAATTCCTTAGATTTCCTTACCTTTCTCTTGATTTTTCTCCTCTTTCTCTCACTCTCCTTGTGCACCTAGAAGAGCTACTCCATTTCTATATTTTGTACAGAAAAATTCATGCTTAAAAAGGTAGAAGAAAAAGGGAGAAGTGTGTGAAAACTTCAAGAAATACACTTTTTCAAAAATTTCAATTTCATCCTTTTGTAATGGCAATTTTGTTTTAGCTTTGTTTTAGCTCCTTTTTAGGACTATCTTTTTCATTATGAAATTTAGGTCCCCAATTTGATAAAATCCCTTTAAAATCACTCAATTTGGAGCTAAAACCTTCCTGAACAAATTTATCAAAGTTTAGGCTTATTGCTATTGGAAAATATACACTGAAAAGGCTTTACTAGTCCCGGGGTTTCCTATGGTTTTTGGAGCCTCTGAGAACCTTGGGCAACTCAAATTTCCCATTAAAAAGCCCTCCTATGTATTTTTTTAAAAGTTACACTTATTTACAAAAATGCCATTATATTTCGTCACAAATTGTTTCACCATCTTAGCTTTATTTTTCTTTTTGTTAGAGCCTTGAATTATCATTTTTAGGAGCCTAAGACTCTATCCAAATTTTTTGAAACAATATCTAGCTCATTTTAGAGGACTTGCTTTTATATGGTTCATTTTATCATTTTACAAAAATTACATTTGTGACAATCTAGCTGATTTCAGGGAACTTGTTTTTATGTGACTCATTTTGTCATTTTACAGAATTTACCGTTCATTAGATTCATCTTCCCACAAACCTGAATGTATGAAGAGTGAAGTTGTTCTCCTCTTGAACCATATTCTACAATCCTTAATGTATGAGCGTTAGTGGCTTCCTGTGCTTATAACATGGAGAATGGACCCGTGGCTAGATGGAGCTACTTTGAATGTGTTTATAAGCTGCTACTATGCAAGTGTTACATGAGAGTGAGCTATGCTTATATGGAATGTGCTTGGAGCTCAATAAAAAGCTCATGCCTTGTTGCTATCCATGTGGAGTTGTGCATTGTTTTGCTACTCGGGATGGGCTTTATTAAGGTAAATGAAGTGTTGGATGTGGTATTGCATGTTAGTGCTATGTGGGTTTGTGAGCTAACCATGGCATTGTGTGAGTGTATCAAAATCGTGAAATGTGTGTGTGAATTAACATGAGACTATTTACTACATGTTAGTATGTAAAGCTCCAAGTAGGTGTAGTTGTTAAGTGAATGTCCATGCAAGCTATTGGAAGAATAGGGATGTCTAGCTAAACTCGTGCTACTTTCTTAAACTCTTACATGCTCCTTGTGTGACATAGGCTAGATGGGAAAAGATGCTTCCACATGAGCTTCTTTTGTGTACTTGGAATCCTATGTTTGTCTTCTTTTTCCATATCAAACAGAACCATGTGTGCTTAAAGCCACCTTCTCCCTCTTCATGCTTCTCTCCACATATATATATTTCCTTTTCAATATTCAAATTTTAATTACCTATAATCTGCATAAAAAAATATGAAGATAATTAAGTATGAACGATTTTACAAATTACTTATACAAATTTATGAATTAAAACTAATAATTTTGCAATTTAATTCCTAAAGTGCAAAAGTGGCTACTAAAATAAAATCTCATCTAATTAAAACCCATTAAGCCTTAATTATTCATCGAAATATCTAAATTAGGAGAAATAAAATATATAAAAATAACCTTTATCTATCTTACTCTTTCGCCACAGCAACTATAGCACTCAAATCATCTTAAGCATTTAGAGGCAACTCACTCAAGTCCACAGCCACAAATACAGTAGATGCCTTAAACTCCACCAGTTCAGATGCCTTTAGTCCTTGAGTAGCCTTCCACGAGGTAAGTCATAATGCAATTTAGGAAGTTCGGGCCTCCCACCTTTAATGGTGAGTTGAGCACAGAGAAAGTTAAAGCCTGGATTATGCATTTAAAAAAGATATTTAGGGTCATAGAATGCACATCAAAGCAGAAGGCCGTGATAGCCATTTTTTAGTTAGAGAAAGAGGTAGATTATTGGTGAAGGAGCACTGAGCCTATTATAAAGTCAAAGAACCTCCTGATTAATTGGGAGACATTCCTATAGGCTTTTTATGAGTAGTATTTCTCTAGTTCCATTCAAGATGTAAAAGAGTCTGAGTTTATACTTTTGAGATAGATTAAGGGGATGTTAGTGGACCAATACGTGGCAAAATTTATAGAGCTCTTTAGATATTCCTCTTATTTACAAAAGCATCACAATGAGAGGTGGAGAGTAGATAAATTAGAGAAGGGGCTCCTATAAGAGATTAGAGATAGAATGGTGCCCCAGAGGATTAGGAATTTTAATGCCCTCGTCAAGGGATACAAAGTCACCAAGGCAAATCTAAAGATGATGCATTTTGCCTTGAGTGCTAGAACTCCCCTCGTAGAGAGTAAGAGGCCACATGAAAAGTTACCCACTATTAATAGCAATGAAAGAGGTGGCAGAGGTTAGTGGAATAGGAGAGGCAAGAATAGAAGGAAACTAGGTCAATCCAATAGAGTTAGTTCCGCTCCAGCAACCTATGCTTAATATGGCAAGAATCATGGGAATAAACCATGCTACATGAGCTAGAATGTATGTTTCAAGTGTGGTGGGTGAGGACACATAGCTAAAGACTACACGTAGCCTGCACCATAGAAGGAGGTATACCCAAACTACAGACCTAGGGTAGAATTTTTGCCTTAACACAACAAAAGGCTAGTAGGTTCATGAGTTTGATCTAAGGTACTATTAGGATTAATGATTATTCTATACTTGCATTGTTTGATTTAAGTGCTAGCCATTCTTTCATATCTTATAATTATGCTAGAAGGCTGGGTCTAAGCATGTGTACTTTACCATATAACTTACATGTATCGACTCCTATAGGAAATAGAGCCATTACCTCCCATGCTTGTTTGAACTATATAGTATAGTTTAACCATTACTTTACCACACTTGATTTGATATGTATGCCCCTCATTGATATTGATTTGAGTATTGGAATGAATTAGATGTTTGCAAATAATGCTATGCTTGACTATTACCACATATGTGTTTCTTTGCCTAAAGTGGAACTATACCTAGTATTCAGACTGAGCTAGCTTTTATGACCACATTCCAAGCTGAGAGATCCCTAGAGCATGGTTGTCAGGGGTTCTTAGTTTTCTTTTCCCTATGGGCTAAGATAGAAGAAGGCGTAGAGGAGATACTTATAATAAGAGAATTTTTAGAGGTATTCCCTAAGGAAATTAGTGGATTACCCCCTAATAGGGAACTAGAATTTCCCATAGACATTGTGCCTAAGATAAATTCGGTATCTAAGGACCCATATAGGATGACTCCCACCGAGCTAACAAAGTTAAAGAAATATATAGAAGAGCTTTTAGAGAAGGGTTTCATTAGACTTGGTATTTCACCATAGGGAACTCCAGTTTTATTCATAATGAAGAACGATGAGAGACTTAGATTATATGCAGATTACAAAGAGCTCAATAAGATTATAGTTAAGAATAAATACCTTATACCTAAGAGAGACGACTTTTTAGATCAACTAGTAGAAGTGTTAGTCTTTTCCAAGATAGACTTCACGTTAAGATGTTATCAGCTCAAGATTAAGGTTAAGGATATTCCAAAGATAGCTTTCAAAACTAGATACGAGCACTACAAGTTTTTAGTTATGCCCTTCAGGTTGATGAATGTACCTGTAGTATTTATGGATTATATGAATAGGGTGTTTAGACTATACCTGGATAGGTTTATATTTGTCTTCACAGATGACATTCTCATTTATTCTAAGAGCAAAGAAGAGTATGAGCAGCATTTGAGATTAGCCCTAGAGACCTTAAGAGAAAAATAATTGTATGCTAAACTTAGTAAATGTAAGTTTTGGCTCATTAAGGTCTAATTCCTAAGCCACGTGATCTCCCACACAGGGGTCATAGTAGATCCCTATAAAGTAAAGATAATATTACAGTGAGAGAGACCTAGGATAGTGATAGAGATTAAGATCGTTCTAAGTTTAGTAGATTATTATAGGAGGTTTATCCAAAGCTTCTTTCAGATAGCGATGCCACTTACTAGGCTCATTAAAAAGAATATGCCATTTATGTGGGATAAGAAGTGTAAGCAAAGTTTCTAGGAACTGAAGCATAGATTGTAACACCATGTTTATCTAGTTCATGTCTAAGCTCATTTCCAAGAATCATACAAATTCTCAAGGAAAAAGCATTAAAAATAATAAATAAATTTGCATTATGTAGTAGATAAATTTTTCATTCGATGTCCTATGGACCATATGAACTCATTAAACTCATTCTCATATTTAATTACACTAATACAACTCAAATCATCCAAGAAAGTGGCCTAGAACTCGTACAGGTGAAGGTATTACATAAAATTCAAAAGTGCAGCCTTGATTAGAATTTCTAGTTTTTTGTTACAAAATTTGCAAAATCATAACTAATTATAGAAAAATCAAAATCATAAATTTCTTACTATTCTAGAAAGTTACTAATGTATACTTTATGCTAAAATATTTTTAGACCTTAACAGGGTCTGCTAGCTACCAGAAATAGATAGAACAGTATTAGAGATTGACTATCATCCCTAGTACTGACCTCCAAATTTAAAAATTCATATCTCCCTGCTTAGAGGTCCAATTGGAGTGATCTTAGTGGCCATGGAAAGATTATCATATCTAGTTTATTCTTGTAAAATTTAAGAAGCATTGGACATCATGTGACCCTCGAATGATAGCCTAAGTTTCTGACTATTAGTTCAGTAAAAAAATGCCAATTTTGGAAATTCATAATTAATTCTGCAGAGCTCCAAATAATCTAGTCTTTGCTTCCCAAAAAGCTCTAGATATGATCTATATGTATGACAAATTTCATAGGTAAATTTGTTTGTTTGGTTAGATCTTGACATTGGGTTGTGAAATGACTCATTTTGTGTCTTATAAAGGGTCTAAATGATCCATTTTTAGCTACAAGGCAACCATGACCACTTGAGCACATGGGAATGCACCAAAATAACATTCTAAACTTGTCTTAAAGGTGCATAAACCTAGAATTTAAGAACTCATTCTCTCAGCCCATGCCATACACAAGAACATACTAGGCTAGTCTTACCATTCCATACCTAAAATGCACCATACCATTCATATAACATTAAATCTCATTTGTATATAATACATTTACATAATTACACATGTTCATAAGGTCATAGAACATATAAAATAATAGTTTACAATGTTTTCCACTCATATGGCCATAAAGAAGTAAAATCAAGACACTTTCTTATCATACTCTTATCTTCCAAGTTGTTAGCTCTCATTACCTTGTTCACTTAGTCCACCTAGCATGTTAAAGTATTTGAGAGAAGGGAATGAGATTCAAAGAATCCCAATAGCTCATCTCCCATTTCAACTATACATAAAGTATGTAAAGCAAGTCTTAAAAATGCATGCATGGGCATATTGAAATCTGTAAGCATTCAAGAAACATCTTTAACATTTGAACAAGTCATACATAGTATACATAGGCTTGCCAAGTGAGTGGATTAGCCTCACCCATTTGCTTATAAATTTTGGACTTGTCTCACCCATTTTCTTTGAAAGGTTTTTGACTCAACCATACTTTTGAAAGTCAACCTCACTCTTGGGAGACTTTTGACTTTGTCTTAACTAACTTTAAGGGTTATTAGCTCATCCTCATCATGGCTAAGGGTTCTTGGCTTCTCCACACTCAAGAAAACCCAGGCAAACATATTAGATATTATTTGAAAGCATAATATAATATCATGGTATCATGGAATAAAAGCTTATGCTAGAATACTTTTCATAGCTTAAAACACATATACACGCATTCAAAGACAAGTCAAGCATACATTCATGCATGAGAGAAGGAGAAGTGAGCTACCTTTGGAGCAACCACACACTTTTTCTCTTGGACATGCTCTCCCTTCCTTGTCCTCACATACACAAAGGTGTGAGATTGGTTTCTCTTGGCCTAAACACAATATATGGAAGCTAATTAGGTTCTTAGTATCATTTCTAAGGCCACACATCTATGTGGAACTCTAACTTTGCCTTATGATTCATTTATGGTTCCTAAATACACCTAATGAAACAACACCCATCAAATGAATTATAAGCTCTATTTTTTCCTTTCATATATGATTCTTAACTCCTTTTAAGCCTCTTGGAGTTATCACATAATTAAAACAAAGAGCCTAACTATATGTTGCTTCCTTAGGTTATATTATGGAACATATAAGGCCATCTCACTTTTTATGGTTTCTAAATTTTTCTCAAGGCTTCCCCTCATCTTCACTCATCATATATGACTCAAAAATGGGCTTAGAACAAATTAAAACTATCCTTAGCTACCCTAACCCCTCTAGGTCAAAACTATGCACCCTTTTAGCCCCCATGGAGTTTGCTTTATTTTCTTATTAGAAGGTAAATATGGGAAGGCTTCAAGGGGTCTTATGAACTCATTTAAACATTCATTTGGGCCTAAGAATCATGGCATCAAATCAAAATTTTCAAAGAATACTAGAAACCCTAGGTTTGCTATCTTGAATTTCTATGGTTCTTTGTTAATTTCCTTTACATATTATTATTCTCTGCACTCCATTTCCTAAGATTCACCCTTGGTTCTATCCAAAATCCAAGCCCTTTTGTAGCTTCATGAGTGGGATGAACTAAGGTGAAAAAGGAAGCAAATGGTAGCTACCATGGAAGGGAGATTTACCTTATTTTTCCTTATTTTCTTACTTGAATCTTCTTTTCCTTGGCCTCCTTTCTTCAAATCCGAATTTTCTCCTCTATTCTTCCCTCAAGATAGATCCAAGAACTTCAATAAAACTATAGAAAAGAAAAGGGAAATGGAGAAAAAGAGGTTTGCTAAAAGGAAAGCATAAAAAACCAAGAAAATCCATACCTTTTGCCTTGTTTTTCTCCTTCTCTTCCTCCCCTTCTTGTGCACCTCACTCTTAGGGTTCCTCCTCTAGTTTAGGGCAGAAACATACATGGAAAAGTGAATAAGGAGGTGGGACATGACACCTATATATAAGAAGGTTAAGAAAGACTTTTCAAAAATTCTAATTTTACCCTTTCGTCTTGGCATTTTGATTTTTAGTCTGTTTTAGCTCCTTTTTTAGACCTATTTTTTTCCTTATGAAATTTAGGTTCTTAATTCAGTAAAATGCCTTTGAAATCACCAAATCAGAGCTAAAACCTTCTCAAAATAATTTGTCAAAGTTTGAGTCCATCGATGTTGGAAAACATCTACCGGAGGGGTTCTAACTGTCTCAGGGCTTCCCATGGTTTTTAGAGCCTCTGAGAACCCCGAAGAACTCAAAACTTTCATTTAGAAAGCCCCCTTGTGTGAATTCCAAAATTTACTTAAAATTACAAAAATGCCATTAAGTTTCTTTATTCTAGCTCCATTTTACTTTTCATCTGACCTTGGGATTCTCATTTTTAGGAGTCTAGAATGCTACTTAAATTTTTTAGGACCTTAACTAATTCATTTCAGGGGATTTGCATTAAAAACGCACCCATTTTCATCGTTCAACAAAAACCAGATATTACATAGATTAACTACAGCCCCAGTTTTAATACTTCCTGACTTAAGAGAGACTTTTGTAGTCTATAATGATTCCCCAAGGAAAGGGTTAGGATATGTGCTCATGCAGAAAGGCAGAGTGGTTGTTTATACTTCTAAACGATTGAAACCACATGAAGAAAACTATCTCACTCATAACTTAGAGCTAGCAGTGGTGGTGTTTGCTCTTAAGATATAAAGACACTACTTATATGGAGCTGCCATAGAGATTTATAGTGACCACAAAAGCCTTAAGTACCTATTTAAGCAAAAAGAATTGAATATAAGACAGAAGAAATGGCTAGAGTTTCTAAAATATTATGATTTTATCCTGAAATACCATCTTGGTAGGTAGCTAATGCCTTGAATAGGAAATCCATACACATTGCCCACATAATGTTAAGAGACCAAATGAAAGTCATTTCATTTTCACACCACCACAAGTTTTCACTTAAAGAGTAATGTAGTTAGATATATAAAATAATCAAATTATATAGATGATTTTCATAGTATTCTAGATGTGATGCTCAATTTATAAGCCACCACCACAAGTTATTCTTTTCATATTTTAGATCAAATTAGCCTTTTACTTTTACAATAATAATAACATTTTTACTTGCAATCTTTCTTTTATCATTCTTTTTAATTTTCTAGTCTTTTATCTACTACACTTTCACTTGAAAACAATGTAATTAGTACTACTAGCTTTGACATTACTCTTTGATAACTATGTTACTCTTATTAAATTTTCTAGTGCATTAAATTTATTTAATCTAAGTTTAAATTTGTTAATTTTATATCTATAGATGAGGTAGGACAAGTTGAACCCATGAGTCTAACTTCCCAAGAGGTTTGACTCTGTCCTAAAGGCTATAAGGTTGTCATGCACGAGAAAAAGTGACCCTAACCTATAGGAAAATGAGGTAGATTATTGGGTGTTTTCTTTGGGAGTGTTGTGAAAAACTTTGCAACATTTCCCATTATCTACTTGAGCTGTAAGAATGTTCCCCCTTAGTACTAAAATGATGTTTATAAGAATATTATATAGGTAGCACATTCATTATTAAACTGCTTTATGGCTCATTCATGTCTATCTATACTAATTAACAATTGTATTTTATGCTACAAACACACTTTGTGCTTGATGGGTAGGAGCATAAGAAATGTTATTCAAAGTCTATGAAGCATGAGTGGTGGTAGAAGTGGAAGGACCTATATGACAATAGGCAATATGCTATAAGAACAAAAGATGAGTTACTGTTGGTAGACTCTGATAGGATTTTAAGAGAGGAATGGGCATCATATATTTAGTACTTAGAAGACTTAAGGAAAAGGTAATAACAATTTTTTAAAATATTTTTAATATTCTTGATAGATATACTTTTTTTTTGGTCAACCACTAGGCGATCATAGAGAAAAATAAAAGAAAATAGGAAAAAGCAGACAATTCCTTACACAAGTGGATCAAAAAGCTTTAGGATAAATGATAAGTATGATTTTCATATAATTCAATTCTCTTAACTTAGTCATTTTAATGATCAAAGATGGCTTTAAGGGTTTAATTAGATACAATTTGATTTTATTAGCCACTTATGCACTTTGTGAATTAATTAGCAAAATTATTGAGTTTTAAGGCATAAAATTCTTTTAAATAATTTTGTGAATAATTCTATTGAATATTCTCTATTCTTTTGTGCAGAATTTTCTATGGGCAAATAGCTTGAGTATGGAAAAATGAATGGAAGGTGAAGATTGAGTTTCAAATGTTCTTTTTGTGGAGCTAATAACTTGAGAATGTAAAGCAGAGAAAAGATGAGTAGAAGGTGCATTTGAGAGGAAGAAAGTGACGCTGAAGGAGCTTTCAAGCATGCAAACAGCAGCTGTCATGCAAGCTACGTACATGCAGAAACAAGAAGAAGCACAAGCTAAGAATGGAAGGATGAGCTGGCACAAAGAAGAGCAAGGAGCTGGAGGAAGGAGCTTGGACTGATTCATTCACTTCTCTTCAGCTGGTTCTGGTTCTGGACGTGAAAACAGAAGAGAGAGACACAGGGGAGGCGCTGGAAATGAGTTGCTTCTTCCTTTTGCCTTACCTCTGTACTGAACGCTAGAGGACGCCTGGAGCTTGAAGAGCAGCTACTTCAAGCTCTCATTTTCTGGTCTTCATACTAATGCCTGGAGGACGCCTTCTCTCCCTCTCGCTAGACGTTGGAGCAGCTTCATTTATTCACTCTTATTCAGCACCTGGACTTCACGCAGAGGACTATTTTCTTCATTCATTCATTTTCGGCCTGGAGAGCTGCGTCTTCATTATTCATTATTCATTCATTTTTCTGGACGTGTAGAGGCAGCTGGAGCTCATTCTTATTCATATTCTGCATTCAGAGACGCTAGAGACGCTGGAAGAACGAGCTATTGCCTCTTGATTCAGCTGCTGGACTTCACAACAGAACCATGCATGAGGCATGCAGCTCGAGTAAAGAAACTACAAGTTGCATGGGAAGAGTTTCACGTGGAGATAAGAGCAGAAACATATTTGGCTGTGAACAAAACAGAAGCAACGTGCTGGGCAATCTATGAAGGAAATAACTTCTGTTTTGGGAAAAAGAATAAAACGTTGACAGCAATGTATGAAGAATGCAACGTGAAAACAGAACCATGAATGCGCTGAATGATGAATGGGTCCCACAATCACATAAACAAAGATTAAAATAAGGAGCTTCAGATTTGGAATAAGAGGCAAAGCACGTGAAGAATAAATGAAGCACGAGGAGAGGCTATTCTGGACGACGTCGTTCATTCTCTCGACTCGATCCCTTCGTCCATCAATACCTACGCATACACTCCACGCATACCCTTCACTCCAGCATCCCTATTCATTCACGACACGTCCAGAGCCCATTCCATTCACGTCACTTCGCCCATTCTCTACACGCCTTCACTCTATAAAGGGGGCATCCATCATTCATTCACGGGGGGGAGAACCATTCGGCCATACACACACGCCCTTCGTCCACTCTCCATAGACGCCATTCTCCATTCCATTCCATCTCCATCCATCCACCGAATGAAGATCTAATCTCCATCTTGAGGCTAGCAAGGGATGAAGCTCTTGAGTAGAAGCTTGAATCCATGGATGAACAACAAATTATGGCTAAGATTTTCTTATTTTTCTTACACTTTTTCTTATTTTGTATAATCTTGGTTAAGTTATATTTGATTAGGAATTGGTGTAATTAATTAGTGGCTGGTTAGACACTGATTAGGGAACCTTTTTTGTTGATTAATTGGTTGGATTTGAATCTGATTTTTATTATTCTCTTTAATCTCTCATGTATGCCACGAAGGTGTTCGATGAAATACATGAGTAAGGTTATGTGCTTAAATGTCTATTTGAGAATTCCTTGGTGTTTAGTTGGTTAATTAAACATTTTTGGATGATGAATCATAAGATAATTAATTAGTTAATCAATCAAATTGGATGTTCATTGATCTTAAAGACAAGAGTTAACGGTTTAATGCGGGATTGAGGTCTCAATTCAACATTAGATTATTAATCTCTTGAATCTTGAATGGTTATTCAAGATCATTTGCTAATGAACATAATTAGGAGTCCTTAGGCCATAATTAATCACAATTGGAATAGGATAAGGATAGTGGATACCAAGAGACGATTCCTAAGCTAGTCACAAGCCCATCATTCATCATAATTCATCCAATTAGGTAGTATTTAGGAATTTTGTTTCAATTTCATTTTAGATTAGTTTAATTCATTCAAAAACCCCCTAAACTAGATAGTTCTAGGATCTCAGAACACTTAGAGAACCTAATTGAACATTGAATTCCAATTCCAAGGGAGATGACCTAGGTTGTGCCACTTGCTATATTTTTATTCAACCTAGTTTTATTTTGAGGGTTGCGCGACAAGCCCGTCAAAATTTGGCGCCGTTGCCGGGGAATTTGGAATCTCAATTGTTTGAGAAAGTTTTCTAAGTGTTTTTGTTTTGTTTTATCTTTGTTTTAGTTCTGTTTTGATTTGATTTTCGTTCTGTTTTGAACTTGGAATCGGTTAATTTCGGTGTTGCGCGTTAAGTGTCCTGGTTGCTGGAATTTTCGTTCAAAGTGCCCAGAAAATTCTCATACTTTGTTTTTCAAGGTTTTTGGGTGTTTTGAGCAAAAGTAATAGCAAAGCTATTAGGTGCACCATTGTTTGGCCAAATTCCAACGTTTGAGGCACTTTTTCTAATTTTTTAGTATTTTTTCGAATTTTTTAGGAATTTTTCAATTTTTCCAGATTTAATTTCTTTAATTTTTGTGAGTTTATTTTGTGTGACTAACCTCTGTTTAGGAGTGTTTTTCATAGTTAAGTAAGTCTTAGCTTCATTTGATTTTATTTTCTTGATTATTGAGTTTATTTTAGTTATAATTTGTTAGGATTTTATTTGTGCTGAAATTAATTGTGCTTCTCATTTTTCTTTGCTTTAAATGGATCCATATTTTTCTAATCAAGGTGTTTATGATCCTTATGCAAATGATAGGATTTCTCAGAAGTTGGATAATGCCATGTCAATGCTTCAAGGTCTTCTTGAAAGACAAAGACAAGAGCAACAAGCCCAACAATATCAACAAGCACAACAATACCAACAACCATGCTACCAACCATACCACCATCCATATGAGATTCGTCCAAATTACCATCCTCATTATGAACCACATCATAACTTCCATATGCAAGAGCCATACCTTGATTACCATATGCAAGAGCCAAACTATCGTCCTTACAATTACCATGAGGGGTACATGCAACAAGATCCTCAAAGGGAACCAAGTTCGGAAGAAAGGATGAGGCAACTAATGGAAGCTTGTGATGTTCAACATCAGCAAATGTAGCAAATGCAGCAAATGGCCCAACGGATAACTAAACGGTTACAACTCTTTGACCAACAATTGAAGGATTCAGGATTTCAAATTAATCAACCGACTTCAAGTGCTAATGAATCAATTGAAGAGCAAATTAGAAGGGAATGTATAGAAGAAGAAGAGTCTTATCCATTAGGTAATATCCTTCCATCTTCTAATGTTTTTCAATTTGTTGAAACTGAATCTAATTTGCCTGATAGCACTATGATTCCTGATGCATATAATATTGTTGATTCTGAATTACATGATGATGATGATGTTGATGAGGAAATAATTGTTGAATCTCCTAATTTGGTTGATTGTGGTAGTTCATTGAGCAAAATTGATACATTTGTTGATGTTCATGGACCCTTGTGTACTGATGCACTTGGGATGTCTACTCCTAGCTGTGATTATAGTGAAAATTTTATTTCTGAATCAATTGATGAATCTATTGAGTCTAGGGTAGTAGATAAGTGTGGGGGTGACTTAGAATATGATGATCATGCTATTCTTGGTGTGGGATTAGTTGATAAGTCTGTTGATGATACACCTATTGAGTTTAGAGACAACATGCCATCTGGATCATGTGACATAACTGATTTGGATGCATTTCTTGATTCTATGTGTGTTGAATCCACTCTATGTGATGAATACTCTCAGATTAATTCTTCCATTGAGACTAGTGAGTCCATCACATATACTGATCATTATGATTCCTCACTAGCATGTCATGATGTGACTGATGAAATGGTAAATGTAGCATGTGAAAATAATATAGGCATTGAATTTGTTGAGCAGCTTGTTGATAACTCAGACTCTAATTCATAATGCTTATGTGATGATATGCATACATGTCCTATATGTGCTGAGATTAATGAATTTTTGGAGTCTGATAAGTCTATTGAATCTATGGAATCCTTGGTTTGCACTGAAATTGTTAATGAACCTGATTCTACTGATCATACTAGTGTTTATGATAGTATGCATAGTGATACTGCTGATATTGAAAATTCTATTGATGCTTGTGCTATTATTGATACTAGTGAGAGACTGAATTTTGCTGTTGATAATTCTCTAGAATTTTGTGAGCCTACTGATGTCTCTTTGGTCAGGGAAGATACTGTCTCTATTGTTGAGAGTCCTGAACAGATTCCTGAGGTTGGTGAAGTAGTTCCCAACAAGCCACAAACTCTCTCAGTAAAGGAAAAACAACTGTCAAACACCTTGAATTCAAAGGACTGTGAGAAGTTGCAATTTAATTTTTTCATTGATGCAGTGACTCTTACTAAAGGGAGTCAAGTAGATTTCATTGGTTTTGATAGATTTTTAGGGAGTTCAAAGTTTAAATTTGGTTTTAAGTTTTCCTTCTTTAGTTTTAAATGTTCTCGATTTGATTTTTATTCTTTTCTTATTTCTAAATTTGCTGAAAATGACTTTCCTAAACTACTGATGGTTGAGAAAGTCCATGAGTCAACACTGCATGATCAATCCAAATGCTTTAAAGTAGTGAGACTCAAATTTGTTCAGTTAAGAAGGAATAAAGTAGTTTTGATTTTGGTTTTTGATACTTATGATTAGTTTATCTTTAATAGAGCTCTTCTTAGTTTAGGATTTAGTTTTCTTTTTCTTTTTCGCATTACAGTTTCTTTTGTTTCTATTTTGTAGGAAATAAATTGCTAGCCAGCTACAATGAACATCTTAGCCACCTTTGAGATCTTCATTGGCAAGTTCATCCGGTTGTATTCTCTCCTTTCACTCTCTTTATATTGTGTTGTTTATCTATTTACTAGACTGGTGCTGGCATTGAGGACAATGCAATATTTAAGTGTGGGGGAGAGAGTCATTTCATCCCATCCATCTTTTCTTTATTTTGCAAAAAAAAAAAAAAAAATTTAAAAATTTAAAAATTTTTAGGAAAATTTTTGAAAAATAGTATGATTCTTTTCAGTTTTCCTGTGAAAGTTGCAAGCTGAGATGATTATAGCTTAGATTCACTTAGACATGATAAGTGATGGATCTTGTGTTTTGATTCAAGTGAAGTGGCAATGAATTTGATTTCAATGAATTATTTGATAGCCATTAGCTGGTGAGAATTTGAGCCTTAATTGTTCAATTCTAGTGTGTATTCACCTATCTTTGCTTCACTCTAGAACTTGTCTTGATTCTTTGTTGAGACCATAATTGCATTTGCATGCATGAAAATGATAAGGCATTCTTTTCTATTTTAGCTAGTGAGCCAAAAAGCCAACCCTATATGCATTTTATCCATTGTTTTAGCCACTTCGAGCCTTGATTTTCTTTTCTTGTTAAACCATAGCCAAATTAAAAAAAAAAAAAAATCTCCACCTTGTTTTAAGATGCCTTAGAGATTTTAAGAAGCATTACATCTAAATAGGATAGGTGAATGTGTGCTTTGCATCCATTAAGGCCATTGTGATTCAAAGAATTTGTTCTAAGAAAAAAAGAAAAAAATGCAATGCAAAGAAAAGAATAGAAAAGCAAAAAGAAAGCAAAAAAAAAAAAAAAAGGAAAAGTTATTGAAAATCAAAAGAAAGAAGTAATTTAGATTGAGTTTGTAGTTACCCATTGTTAGTTGGAAATAAGGCCTTGAATGCACACTCTTCCCTATCTTAGATTGTCATTGAGTGCTCTTGAGGTCCTAAGGTATCCATTTATTTAGTTTTTCCCCTTCTTTTTGGTATCCATTCATTTCATCTCCTTAGCCCCATTACAACCCTAAATAAAGTCCTTTGATTTGTGTATTGCATCAAGCATGGGTGGTGGAGATTTAGAAACTTGACAAGCTTATGGTAGTGAGCTTGGATAGGTGAAGTTTGAGCGAAACACATCCCTTTAAACACTTGAGAGATGACAGTAAACACAATCCATGTGAGAGGCTATGCATTTTAATTCATTCTTTTCAAATGAAATTGCCATGGATTTGGATTTCTTGATGCAAGTGAAGTTAACTTAGATTGTTAAAGTGTTGAAGAGTTGTGATTAATCTCTAGCTTGTGATTTTTACACTTTCTTTTCCATTTTCATTTTCCACTTGCCATTCTACTAGCTGGGTGTTTCCATTTATTCTTTTATCTTTGGATTTTAAGCTTTGCCCAGGAGTGCAAAGGTTTAAGTGTGGGGGAATTTGATAAGTATGATTTTCATACAATTCAATTCTCTTAACTTAGTCATTTTAATGATCAAAGATGGCTTTAAGGGTTTAATTAGATACAATTTGATTTTATTAGCCACTTATGCACTTTGTGAATTAATTAGCAAAATTATTGAGTTTTAAGGCATAAAATTCTTTTAAATAATTTTGTGAATAATTCTATTGAATATTCTCTATTCTTTTGTGCAGAATTTTCTATGGGCAAATAGCTTGAGTATGGAAAAATGAATGGAAGGTGAAGATTGAGTTTCAAATGTTCTTTTTGTGGAGCTAATAACTTGAGAATGTAAAGCAGAGAAAAGATGAGTAGAAGGTGCATTTGAGAGGAAGAAAGTGACGCTGAAGGAGCTTTCAAGCATGCAAACAGCAGCTGTCATGCAAGCTACGTACATGCAGAAACAAGAAGAAGCACAAGCTAAGAATGGAAGGATGAGCTGGCACAAAGAAGAGCAAGGAGCTGGAGGAAGGAGCTTGGACTGATTCATTCACTTCTCTTCAGCTGGTTCTGGTTCTGGACGTGAAAACAGAAGAGAGAGACACAGGGGAGGCGCTGGAAATGAGTTGCTTCTTCCTTTTGCCTTACCTCTGTACTGAACGCTAGAGGACGCCTGGAGCTTGAAGAGCAGCTGCTTCAAGCTCTCATTTTTTGGTCTTCATACTAATGCCTGGAGGACGCCTTCTCTCCCTCTCGCTAGACGTTGGAGCAGCTTCATTTATTCACTCTTATTCAGCACCTGGACTTCACGCAGAGGACTATTTTCTTCATTCATTCATTTTTCTGGACGTGTAGAGGCAGCTGGAGCTCATTCTTATTCATATTCTGCATTCAGAGACGCTAGAGACGCTGGAAGAACGAGCTATTGCCTCTTGATTCAGCTGCTGGACTTCACAACAGAACCATGCATGAGGCATGCAGCTCGAGTAAAGAAACTACAAGTTGCATGGGAAGAGTTTCACGTGGAGATAAGAGCAGAAACATATTTGGCTGTGAACAAAACAGAAGCAACGTGCTGGGCAATCTATGAAGGAAATAACTTCTGTTTTGGGAAAAAGAATAAAACGTTGACAGCAATGTATGAAGAATGCAACGTGAAAACAGAACCATGAATGCGCTGAATGATGAATGGGTCCCACAATCACATAAACAAAGATTAAAATAAGGAGCTTCAGATTTGGAATAAGAGGCAAAGCACGTGAAGAATAAATGAAGCACGAGGAGAGGCTATTCTGGACGACGTCGTTCATTCTCTCGACTCGATCCCTTCGTCCATCAATACCTACGCATACACTCCACGCATACCCTTCACTCCAGCATCCCTATTCATTCACGACACGTCCAGAGCCCATTCCATTCACGTCACTTCGCCCATTCTCTACACGCCTTCACTCTATAAAGGGGGCATCCATCATTCATTCACGGGGGGGAGAACCATTCGGCCATACACACACGCCCTTCGTCCACTCTCCATAGACGCCATTCTCCATTCCATATTCCATCTCCATCCATCCACCGAATGAAGATCTAATCTCCATCTTGAGGCTAGCAAGGGATGAAGCTCTTGAGTAGAAGCTTGAATCCATGGATGAACAACAAATTATGGCTAAGATTTTCTTATTTTTCTTACACTTTTTCTTATTTTGTATAATCTTGGTTAAGTTATATTTGATTAGGAATTGGTGTAATTAATTAGTGGCTGGTTAGACACTGATTAGGGAACCTTTTTTGTTGATTAATTGGTTGGATTTGAATCTGATTTTTATTATTCTCTTTAATCTCTCATGTATGCCACGAAGGTGTTCGATGAAATACATGAGTAAGGTTATGTGCTTAAATGTCTATTTGAGAATTCCTTGGTGTTTAGTTAGTTAATTAAACATTTTTGGATGATGAATCATAAGATAATTAATTAGTTAATCAATCAAATTGGATGTTCATTGATCTTAAAGACAAGAGTTAACGGTTTAATGCGGGATTGAGGTCTCAATTCAACATTAGATTATTAATCTCTTGAATCTTGAATGGTTATTCAAGATCATTTGCTAATGAACATAATTAGGAGTCCTTAGGCCATAATTAATCACAATTGGAATAGGATAAGGATAGTGGATACCAAGAGACGATTCCTAAGCTAGTCACAAGCCCATCATTCATCATAATTCATCCAATTAGGTAGTATTTAGGAATTTTGTTTCAATTTCATTTTAGATTAGTTTAATTCATTCAAAAACCCCCTAAACTAGATAGTTCTAGGATCTCAGAACACTTAGAGAACCTAATTGAACATTGAATTCCAATTCCAAGGGAGATGACCTAGGTTGTGCCACTTGCTATATTTTTATTCAACCTAGTTTTATTTTGAGGGTTGCGCGACAAGCCCGTCAATAAAAAAGGTTGAGAAGGTAAGAGATATTAGTAAATTGTATAACTAAATTTTTTATACAATATGAGATGTTACAATATTTGCTTATACTTTGCAAGAGGTTAATTATGGGGACCCAGTCACATAAGGAGATAAATGGACTACCATATATAAGAAAAAAGATAAAACTCTAGTGGATAAGGAAGTTAGAGTGTGACATCCAACTTAAACTGAACTACAATTTGGTAAGATCATGAAAGAAGGTCTCAAAATAAAATAAATTAAGGTCAAATAAGGGTAAATAATTAATCAAGACATCAAGAAACGGGGTTGTAAAATCACTTATGGAAAGAAAATGAATCTAAAGAAACTAAACAGAGAAAAATGTTACCTTAATGGTAAAATGGTAAATTTGAACAAATTTTAGAAAACTCAAGAAAAATAGTTTTAAAAGGCTAACATTAGGTTCATTAGGATTTTTAGATGTTCTAAAAACCATAAAGATAGTTAGAATCATTAAAAATCCTTCTAATACACTAAAAGAGTTAGATAATGCCAAGACTTAAAAGGAGCTCTTTTCATTATTTTAAGCCATCTAAACCCCAAAAATAATGTTTTTATGTAAAAGAGCACCTAAAATTGTGTAGAGAGCAGTTAAATCTTGAAAAGCAAGAAAAATGAGTTCGAATGGAGCAAATGTACAACCAAAGGCAATATGGTCATCTTAAAAAAATTATAAGGGAGGCTTTTTTTGAAAACCATGTCCTATCATTTTTTCCACAATTCCATTCCTAGAACTTTCAACCATTAATGGAATCTTGAAGAACAAAAGAGAGAGAGAGAGAGAGAGAGATTTCAAACCTCCATTTAGATTTGACTTAAGGCAAAATGAAGCTCTTTTCAAGAAATTGAAAGGTGGAAATTGAAGAGCACAAAGAGGGCTTCAAGATGAGGAATAAGTTAAGTCTTGAATCAAACCATACATGGAACCCCAAAGCTTAAAATGCCTCTTGTAGAGAGAAAGCTCTTCTCCATGCTTTTATGCACTTTAATGATAGTATGGAGTATATAGAATTAGAGTATGGTATAAATTTAGTAAGAAATTAATAAGTTTAGAACCTAAAATGGTCAAAAGAGACCCATAATGAGTTCAAAAATATATCTCTGCCTATTCAGGCCTTAATGGACAAATTTGAATGTGAAATTTGGTAAGCATTTAAAAAACATCCTAAAGTTTCACATGAGGTAAATTTTGTAATTTTTTTATTAGTATAAAATATTATATATCTACCCGTTCAAGCCTTAATGGATGAATTTGGATGTAAAATTTAATTGGCATTTAAAAAAAATCCTAAATTTTCATATGAGTTAAATTTTGTAATTTTTGGATTAGTACAAAATATTTTATAAAATTTTGAATTTGCCCTGGTAAAATTGCTTTATATCAGTTTTGGTCTCTGGTAGAGCTGCGGTTTTCATATTGTTTGAGAGGTTAAATGGGTTCATTTTAACTTGATATTTTTGCCATAGATAAGGCACATTAAGAGCTTTCCAACAAATCTTAGTTTGCCTAATTTAGCCACTCTTAACCAAAGTTATCAAATTTCAAAATTAGCATAAAAAAATTGTCCTACAATAGGAAGCAACCATTGTTTGCCATCAGGGGACTATGTGAATTCAATTAAATCTAAAACTTTTGCAATACAAATTAAATATTATAAGCTTTCCAAAAAGGTATTATTTACCTAATTTAGAGGTCCCTAGCCAAAGTTATGCAATTTTAAAGTTAAGCCATAATATGTAATATAAGGGGTTAAGGGGCATAGGAGCAAGTTAGCTTAGATATGCATTAATTACTTATTTTTCATACTTAATATGATATTTTAGGCATGTAAAGATAGCTAGAGTGATCTTTGAACAAGATGACCAAGAAGTAAAGAATTAAAGAAATAATTATCAAGTAAAAAAGATAACTAAAAAGAGTTAAATAAGCAAGAGGTAAACTAAGAAGTTTATGATTAACTTTCAATCTCTTAAGTAGCAATATCTTCTTATCTTGCATGCAATTGAGTGTCTGAATGAGTTGAAATGCCTGTATACTTTTTTGTTTAATGATTTCATGAGTTATGCTCTGAATTCGCTTGTATTAAGAATTTTATGCACATATGATGTTATGGTAGGTTCTTAGTTCCTTTAGGTAAGGAATTAAGCACAATATCTCTTCTATAGCTTATAATTGAGTTTTGTAGAGCCTAACAAGTATGAAAAAGAATTATGTTTTGGCTTTTTGCTCCCTATGGTGGGGAATTAAGTGCAATAGCTCTTCTTTAACCCAAAAATTAGTTGAGTTAAGCCCAACTAGTATTATTAGATGCCATGGCTTATCGTGAAATGAGTTTTCATGCTAAAAGTTGTGTTGGAGTTTCATGACGTACAAGAATCACATACTTACACCACATGCATTGCATTTTCTTATGACATTCTTGTATGTATTGATTTGGTTGAGATTAGCTATTGAGATTCTCCTTAATCTCACCCCTATTTCTATTTTTTCACACTAACCAATGCCAAGTGGAAGTATTAATGCTAGCAAAGGAAAAGAAATAAAATGATGTCAAAATTAGAAAACAATATGAATCATATATGTATTTGATTTTGTTGTAATATTATAATAAATGTATATGTCAAGTTTTACTTCCTTAGTGATATAATATATGAAATAATATGAAGTTAATCTAGTGTTACTCTAGTTTAAATTTGTTAGTATCAAAGGATGACGTATGTCCATATAGCATCATTTGATTTTATTACTATCTGTATTTTTTGTATCATCTAAAGTTTCAGAAATTTTTCTAAGTCTTCTCGCTATAGTTAGGATACTTGTTTGCTATAGCGAGGGAGTAAGTTTACTACAGTGAAGATACCAATTTATTATAGTAAGTTTGTGTCTTAAACAAAAGCTAAGGAATTCCTCACAATAGTGCTAGTTATGGTGAGAATAGTGGGGACCTAGAACTAATCAATTCTTACCGTAGTGAAAGGTACTTCTTACTATAGCGAGACTCATTTTGGAAAAAGTTGTAAAAAAGTGAAATTTTACTTCTTAAAGAGTTCAAAATCCCCTCCTTTTTCTAACTAACTTTAGGCTGGCTAAAAATAGAAGAAGTCTTATCTAAGAGAGAGAGAGAATAAAGAGAAATTCAAAGATAAAGTTAAGCCAAAGGGAAAGATTCTTGATGAAGTAAGGAAAACATGGTATGAGTTATAGTTTCATTTTCTCTTCATCCCTTGCTCTTCATGTGTGATGTTTTAGCCAAGGAGAGAGCTTGAGAAAGCGAGTGAGTTCTGACCTAAAACAAGTAAGAAACCATTGATTTAGAGTATGGGAACCTAGGAAAGCCAAAGTAGAAGAAAAACCATTGAACTTTAAGATAGGAAAGTTAGGGGTTCTTAAACATCTTGTAAATTCTATTTTGATTCAAGAATTTCCTAACTTATGTGAGTATTTGTTTAAGTTTCCAAGACCCCTAGGAAGCCTCCCAAGTGCCCCTTCCAACAAGAAAAATTTGCAAACTCCATAGATCCCATTTTCCTCTATTATTTTAGCCAAGCATGGTTGATAAGGCTAGAGAGTGTTTTAATTTGTTCTAAACTTAATTTGGGACCATATGTGATGGAAGAAGATGAGATGAAGCCTTGGGAAAGATTTAAAAGCTATATTTAGAGAGTTGGAGGTGTAGATTCCATAATACGACCTATAGAAGCAACATGTGTTTAGGCTCTTACAAATGAGTGTGTAATGGCTCTAAGGATTCTAAATGGAGTCAAGAGGCCTAGATATATGAAGAAAATGAAGCCAAGAGCTTACATTATGGTAGATGCTTCATTAGGCCTCTTATAGAGCAAAAATGGAACCATAGATTGAAGTATGCTTCTTTAATGTGCATTTGATACCATGGCTTGCTCCAAGAGTATAATTGAATCTTTTTTATTGTGTTTAGGCCAAAGAATCCAAGCTCCATCTAGTTGTGGGTGTAGAACCAAAAAGGAAAGAGAATAATTAGGAGGGAAGCTTGTGTTTAATTACTAAGGTAGCTCTTTACTCTTTCTTGTTTGCATTCTTAAATGGATGTATGATGGTCATTGTATGCTTGTATGTGCAATTATATTGTGAGACATGCCATTTGATGTTGCCTTGTTGCATTGGTACCAATATGTTTTCTTGATTTATGTTTTGGGCTGTGAAATGTGCTCTTACAAGTGAGATGGTGCTAAAAGTCCCTTGAAATGGGCTAGGTGAAGCAAAAAGTCCTTAGGAATGAGTGAGATAAGGCCAAAATTCTGATGGATGAGTGAGGCCAAATCAAAATTCCCTAGACTAAGGGTGAGGCTAATCTAAAAGCCCCAAAAATGGGACGAAACTAGACCAAAAGTCCCTGAAGATTACTCTTGGCATTGATATGATTTTCATGGCATGTAAATTATGTGTTGAATGATTCTTAATGGTGTTGAAAGCCTACTTGTATGCTTTGACATATTTATATGCATTGATTGCTTACTTGAATAAGTATATGAGCTATGGAGAATTTTTGAATCTCACACCTTCCCTCTCCCATCTTAACATGTTTAGATGAAGCTCGAGGAGACCAAAGTGTAAGCCAAGGAGCATAATGTAGTTTTTGATGTATTCCATTGTCAAAGTTCATATGTACATAATATTTTTGAGATGTAGATGCTTGAGCAAATGTAAAAGTATGTGAATACATTGTTGTGTATACCAATATTAGAGCTAAGTCATTGAGAATGTATGTCTTTTATACTTGGAAAACCATTCTTGGCTGTGTTGTTTTGTAGTGGCATAATGCAATTATAATGCATGGTAGTTTAGACCATTGGAAAAGTTTGTATATGTTGTGTTTATACTTTAAAACTTTCTCAAGAGGTGGTAGAGAAGTTAGGAAGCCATTTGGACCAACTTTGACCTTTTTATGGTGCTAAATTTGTGAGTTATATCAAGTTCTAACCAAATGAACTCCTCTTAGCTTGAAATTTAGCATGCATAAAGGCCCTATCTAGATCTTGTTAGAAAGCTAAAGTTCATATTATTTGGAGCTCAAGAGAATTTTTAGTGAAATTTCAAAGCTAGCAAATTTTAATAGAATTGGCATTGTTACTATGTAATAGTAAGATATTTTGCCTCCATCATTCTTAGGGCAAATGGTATCCAATGGCTATGAAATGTTACAAGCATAAATTAGATATGATAAGCTTTCTATAGTACTTAAGATCACCTCATTTGGATTTATATAAAAGGAGAAATAGATTTTTGAACTTCTAGATCAATATCAGGGATGTAGCCTAACCTCTATTATTGTTCCATAGGATTTTGTGCCCTAATTGCTTTTGTTTCGGTCTAAACTTATTTTTTCCCTCAAGTTAACATTCATAAAAATTTTTATGTCGACTATTTATATTATTATAGCCTTTATAAAGTTCATATTTTTATTGCTAATTATATATATACACACACATATATATTAGAGAAGAGGAAGAACCATAACCAAGAAAGAAAATTTGTATTCATAAAAATGAAAATGTCTAAAAGTGATTGGAACTAATTAGGATTGTAGATAGATCATAATTAAAGTGATCATAATTAGTTATATAAAACAAACTGAAACTAATTGCAACAAGAAATATAACTTATATAATATAAACTAGGTTAATAGCACTTTCAAAAATTGCAATAGTTGAGTCACAAAAGAGTGTATTAGAACTGCTAATAACGCAATCCCACACAATAAGCCAAAGAATTATGCAACAGTGTATATGGGGGCAAAAGGAGTAGCTAAACCTTAATCCATTATTATTTGAAGTTTATCATAGGTCATCAAAGCCTTTTTTATTAAACTGGTAAGTTCTTTTTCCCTTTGCCAGTACCTCACCATCTGATTCATTGATCCCTCCCTTCTCTTGCTCTTGAATGTGTGGTCCTGGTTCTAAGAACAAAACTTTTACTTGCATTTTGTTGGTATTAAGTTCTATTGAAGAAATTAAGCAATTAAAGAAGCACCATTAATTTGAAAGCTCATAATAGTAATGTAACATCCAAGTTTTCATAGAAACGAAGACTCAAGGTTTCAGATTTTTTTTGTTTTAAGACTTAGTTATAGCGAGGATGCCCATTAGCTATAGCGAGAATGCCTATTGGCTATAACGAGAATACCTATTTGCTATAGTGAGGATGCCAGTTCATTATAACGAGTTCGTAGCCATACAAATTCCAAGGAATTTCTAGCAATAACGCAAGCTATAACAAGAACAGTTGGGAAGCTCTCGCAATAGTGAGAGTTGTCCCTTGCTATGGCAAAACCTAATAAAAAAAAACACTAAGAAGGGATATTTAAATAGAAAGTTTAAGTTTCTTAAGGTTTTCAGGGGCCCTAAACACTATAAGAATCCCTATGATAGTTTAAACCCCTTAGGTGTACATTCTTAAGCATCGATGAACCTAAACTTTGACCTTTTCATTTGGCAAGGTTTTAATTCTAAATTGATTGATTTCAAAGGTATTTTATGAGTTAGAGGGCCTAAACTTTATGATAGAAAAGATAGTTATCGAAAAGGAGCTAAAATAAAGAGAAAATGAAAAGGCCAAGTATATGGGACATAAATGAAATTTTTAAGGAAAACTCTAATTTCTTTGCTTTATAAACTCACACTCCACCCCTCTCCCTCATTAACCAACATTCCATCTACCCAAAAACAAGGAGAGAGACCAAGGGAGAGGGGTGCACTAAAGGAGGAGAAGAAGAAGAAGTAAAGTAAGGCAAAAGGTATGGGAATCATGAAACTTTCAAGCTTTTTTCTTTTTTATGATTTTTGTGCATGATATAGTGATGTTTTGGGGTTTGGTACAAAGGAGGAAGAGTTAAATTTGGAGGAGAGGAATTCACCACTTGAAAAACACTTGAGAAAAGCTAAGAACTAAGGTAAATTTGTTATCTTCCACATTTACTTCTTCTTGTTTCCTCTTGGATGAGTTTTGGTCCCTTCTAAGACAACGAACGGGGAATTAGTTTTGAACCAAACCAATAGTGAAACCTAGGATTTAGAGTATGGGAAACAATATGCAAAGAAATTGAAGAAAGAAGCATTGATTTGTAAGATGTATAGTTTAGGGTTTCACTTGCATCTTGGTTTGTAGGAAGCTTTCTAGCCATAATTTATAGTGTCTAAGAGTTTGTATAAGTCCCTAAGACATCAACGAAGCCTTCCACATGCATTTCCCATAAAATAAAAAACTCCCATTAGTGCCAAAAGAAGCATAGTCTTGCCCCAAGCTAGATGCAGCACCTAAGGAGAGTTTTAATTTTTCTAAACCTAGATTAGAATCATATATGATGGGAGAAGATGATAGAGAGCCTTGGGAACAAATTAGGAAGCCTAAAAGGTGAGATGAAGGTATAGGCTCCATAATGTAGCATAATGAAGCAACTCCTAGCTAGACTCCTCAAAGTGAATATTAATGGCTCCAAGGAGTTCAAATGGAGTCAAGAGACCTAGAATGAAAGAAAAAATGGGGTCAAGATCTTGAATTCTAGTAGTTGTTTCATTATGTCTTAAACGAAAGCATTATAGAGACAAGTGAGAAAGTGAGTATGCATAGGAGTTGCATAAGACTAGAACTCATTCCAATAATCTAAGCATGTCTCATTTGATGTGTTTAGGTAACAGAACCTAGTGCCTTCAAGTTTTTTGCTTGGGTCAAGAAGAAGGAGGAAGAATCCAAGAGAAAAGTATGCATTATGCTTTCAAGGTAGTTTTCTATCTTTTTTCTCATATATGTGTAGGTGTTTTCTTGTCGTTGAATATATGTGTGTATGTTTAAGCTATAAACAATGTTTCTAGTATGTATGTATATGCCATGGTACCATGATACTTGTTTATGTGTTAAAAAATGCTTATTGAACTCGGGTTTCACTCAGATACATCTTACCCGATACCACCTGACAAGAGAGGTTCAAGTTTCTGAACTTTTTTAGGAGCTCCTGCTCCCTAATCATCATATAGGCCACATGGATGGATTTTCTACTCAGGGCATCCGCCACCACATTGGCCTTGCCCGGATGATATTTCAACACATAATCATAATCTTTCAAGAATTTCATCCATCTCCTCTGTCTCTTTTAGACTCTTGTGGTCACTATATATCTTTATGGTAGCACCATACAGATAGTGTCTCCAAATTTTAAGAGCAAACACTACGGTGGCTAACTCCAGGTCATGTGTGGGGTAACTCTCCTCATGAGGCCTCAACTGCCTCGAGGCATATGCCACTACTCGACCCTGTTGCATTAACACACATCCCAACCCTTTACCCGAAGCATCACAATAAACCATAAATGACTCGCTAGGGTTAGGGATAATCAGTACAGGGGCAGTGGTAAAACAGAGTTTCAACTCCTGGAAACTCTTCTCACATCTATCATCCCACACAAAAGGTGTCTCTTTCCTAGTTAGCCTCGTCAGTGGTAAGGCCATTCGAGAAAAGTCCTGAATAAATCGTCTGTAGTACCCTGCCAAACCTAAGAAACTCCTAACCTCGGTGATCGTTCTAGGTCTATCCCACTGTAACACAGCCTCAACTTTATGGGGATCAACCGTGACCCCGTCTCGTGAGATCATATGACCTAAGAATCGTACCTCGGTAAGCCAAAACTCACATTTACTCAGTTTGACATACAACCTTTTCTCTCTCAAGGTGTCTAGGACTAATCTCAAATGCCTCTCGTGCTCCTCAAAAGATTTGGAGTACACTAAAATATCATCAATGAAGACCACCACAAACTGATCTAGATACAGTCTGAATACCCTGTTCATGTAATCCATGAACACAGCAGGCGCATTCGTCAACCCGAATGGTATCACAAGGAACTCATAGTGCCCATATCTCGTTCTGAAAGCCGTCTTAGAGACGTCTTCAGTTCTCACTCTCAACTGGTGGTACCCAGATCTAAGATCTATCTTGGAAAACACAGATGCCCCAGCCAACTGATCTAACAAATCATCAATTCTAAGGAGAGGATATTTGTTCTTGATGGTAACTTTATTCAACTCTCTGTAATCTATACATAATCACAAGCTACCATCCTTCTTTTTCACAAACAACACCGGAGCTCCCCAAGGTGAAACACTAGGGCGGATAAACCCTTTCTCTAACAATTCCTCTATCTGCTCTTTCAACTCAGCGAGCTCGGCGGGAGCCATCCTGTAAGGAGCTTTGGACACCGGTCCAGCTCCAGGCACTATGTCTATAGGGAACTCTAATTCTCTCTCAGGGGGTAGGCCACTAAAGTCAAACTCTTTAGGGAAAACCTCCGGGAATTCCCTGACAACTGGGATCTCCTCTATCCCTTCTTTTACCTCAGCCTGAATAGAGAAAAAGACTAGAAACCCTTGACATCCACACTCTAAATATCTCTCAGCCTGGGCAGTAGTCATAAAGGATAACTCAGCTCTTACCCTAGGTATGGTCCCACAAGCAGGTAGGGAAATGGTTCGGTGTTCACAATCAAGTATGGCATTATTTGCGGCTAACCAGTTCATACCAATAATCAAATCAATATCATGGAAGGGCATATAGATCAAATCAATAGTGGTATGACAATGGTTAAATTGGACAGTGACATTTAAGCAAATATGGGAAGTAACCACGTGGCCTCCAGTGGGTGTAGTGACAGACAAGTTAAATGGCAAGACACTAATGACCAGACCCAACTTCCTCACACAATCATAAGATATAAACGAGTGACTAGCACCCGAGTCAAACATAGCAACTACAGGAAAGCCATTCACTATCAGCGTACCTCTGATCAAACTGGGAGATGTGCTGGCTTCCTGCTGAGTAAGGGTGAACACTCGGCCCTGGGTGTGTGGCCTAGGAGGAGGCGCTGTGTCCATCTGAGGACAGTGTCTAGCAATGTGCCCCGGCTTCCCACACTTGAAACATGTCACCAGAGACTGCTGGAAGGATGACTGGCCCCGAGGAGGTGGCACACCTCGCTGCGGCCTTCTATTCCATGGCCCCTTGCCTCTCTTCTTAGTACTAGGGGTCAAACTAGAACCCTCTTCTGACTAGCTGTAGTTGCAGCAGGCATGATAACTTGCAAGTTGGTCTCAATCACCCTGCTGACCTCCACAAGAGTATTAAATTTCCTGATTCACTGTGGAGTGACTCTATCGCTAATTAGGGGCCTCAAACCAGTCTCAAACTGCTCACATCTCCAGGGTTCATCATTATACCTCTGGAGGTAAGAGGAATACCTTGACAACTCTATGAACTTGGCTACGTACTGATCTACAGTCATCTCATCCGTCTGTATATTCTTGGTCTCCATCAGAGGTTTCGCACTATCCCACCATCTATCAGCTTCCTTTTCTAGCATGAAAGTGGCTAGTTGAGCTTTTTGCTCGGTGGTACAATCCATCACCGAGAATATCTTCTTAAGCTGCATCACCCAAGCCTCCGCCTTATCCACATCCAACTCCCCATCAAATGAGGGTGGATTGTTCTGTCTAAACTGCTTCAATACTTTCTGGATAGGCGTCTGGGTCTGAGGAGCAGCAGGCTCCTGGGAAGGTGCAGGTGGAATGCTGGATGTAGATGGTTGAGGTACAGGGACGTCTCTCCTGGCTTCTTCCTGCCTGGCCAGGGTGTCTTGCAGATGCATGATCATATCATGCTGCTGCTAGGCTATGTACCTCTGCTATTCCAACATCTCCCGGTGCTGGCCCATCATGGCCTCATACCGATCAAGCCTCTTCATGATAGCCCGCAAAGGATCCTCAGGCTCAACAGGAACCTCTGGTTCAACCGGGACCTCTGGCTCAACTCTCTGAGCCCTAGGTGGTCTGCCTCTACCCCTGCCCCATCTAGTCTCAACCATTTCTGAAAAGAAGTAACAATTTTCAGTTCACAATGATATCACAACACATATCCATATAGTTGCTACCACTTCCATCACTATTCACACCAAACACAAGCAATTTCATCATTCAAGAGCCTAACATTGAGCAAAAGTGCCTGAACCATTGCTCTGATACCAAAAATGTAACACCTTAATTTACTACCGCTACTTAGCCTCTCACTGGGCTCGATTCTATATGATTTCCAAAGAACCAATACTAATCCGTGGCATTTTTATACTAAAAATCGGGGTTTCATACACTCATCTTCTACCCTAGGGGTCTTGTGAACCCATCATTCACATTCTCTACTCACACTCCACTTATACAACTCATACATAGCATAAAACAAGTCATAAGCCACGGGCATGGAGCCAAAAACCAGAAAAATGCATTTTCTCACTTGGGCCCAAAAGTCACATTTTGGCTCTAAGTTTGGAAAATTATAACTAATTATAGAAAAATGAGAATCTAGTAAACTCTGGCTTTCTGGAAAGCTCTAAGTGTTAACGCAACATTAAAAATAATTCCCAATCAAAAACGCAGAGTTTGGACACTGTTTGACATCGAAAATGGGAAAGAAGTCCGGCTGTCACTGTTTCTAGTGCAGCTTACTGTGATGACTTTCGAAAATTCATAACTAAATCCACAAAACTTTAATCTGGACAATATATACCAATTTAGAAAGCTACAGATGTCTACTAGAGGAGAAAAATAATTCCAGATCAGTTCAGTAGCTCTCAGACCCCGAAAACCGATGAAACAATGACAGGGGTCGGATAAGCTCCTTGATGCTGATACAGAACTTCAGGCGTGTTAATCTCTCTCTACAGACCTCCGATTCAGGTGATTCTAGTTGGTATAGGTCACTGTAGTTGTCTAGTTTATGTGTATAAAATTTCATGACATTTGGCTACCGTTTGGTCTATGAATGACATAGTTTCATTTTCGGACCTATAGTAACAGTACATGACCAAACCATGGATTTTTTCCAATTTCAACAATTCGCCAAATATTCCCTAGACCTCCGAATATTACCTACTTTGGCTTCCCAAGAAGCTTTCGATAAACTCTAGAGGCATGCCAAATTTCATGGCAAGAGGAGCTCATCTGGTTATATTTTGATAGAGCTCACAAAATTACCGGTTTTGGCACCCAAGAGGTCCAAAATGGGTCCAAATGGCCTCTCACATGCTCTCACTCCTCATGGACAAGTTTAAAAGCTGAAACTAGTATATATAACAAGTTTATATGGTCCAAATCATCATACATTCTAAACTCACTATGCTATAGCCAAATATACACTATCACATACATTCAACAAAAGGGGCAAAACCCTCATTTCCATTAATTTGGCTCTATGCATAGTTCATACATCATATATCCATACATTTGCACTTGCTACAACATTTACATCTTAAAAAGAATGGGTGCATATATATTTTGGCACCATTTTACATCAAAAAGATCAAAATATGCTACTAACTAGCTAATCAAACTCTTAGGCTCCTTGGTGTGCACTTGGTTCTCCTTGAGCTCCACCTAGCATGTTAAGATGGGAGGGGGAAGGGGTGAGATTCATGGAATCTTAGTAGCTCATGCACTCAATCAAGGAAGCAATCAAGGCATATAACAATCAAGCATGCAATATAGCATCCAACCATTCTCATTCATATAGTGCACAGTTCTCATGCCATGAAAATCACAACAATGCCAAGTATGGGCTCTAGGGACTTTTGGTCTAGCCTCACCCGAGTCTAGGGACTTTTGGTCTAGCCTCACTCGAGTTTAAAGACTTTTGACTCGGCCTCACTCGGTTATGAGACTTTTGGCCTTGTCTCACCTATCTCAAGGGACTTTCGGCTCCTCCTCACCCATCTCAAGGGACTTTCGGCACTACCTCACCCGAACAATTCTCACAATTCATCACATAAGCATAATAGGTACTAATGCATCAAGGCAATAACATATGGCATATCTCACACAAAACATGTACATAAGCATATAATGATCATTACATCCAAGAATGCAACAAGAAAGAGTGGAAAGAGAGCTACCTTATTGGTCAACACAAGCCTTCCCTTTGAATTTCTCTTTTCCCTTCTTAAGTTCACACTCACACCTTGATGGAGGTGCTTCACTTGAGCCTAGACATACAAAAGCATGCAATTACTCTCATATAGCTTAACAACTCTTAAAGGTTCTTCAGATCAAACCCTCATAACATCTAAGAACCTAGGATTCACTTTCTCCCTAAAATGTCACCAACTCTTCCACTCTCTCAAGCTCTCATGGTAGTGGAAACAACATTTTCAAAGAAAATAAAGAGGTTCAAGGGTGTTTTCCACTTTTCCTCTTCTGAACCATGCCCAAAATCCAACTAATCTCACAAACAAAACCATTCCACTTTTCCTCTTCTGAACCATGCCCAAAATCCAACTAATCTCACAAACAAAACCATAGAAAGAGAGGGCAAAGAGAGGAGAACCAGATTCTAAGGAGAAAGGGAAGAAATTTGCTTACCTTTCCTTTGTTCTTCCTCCTTCTCTTAGTTTTTCTCACTCTCCATACCTTTTTCTCTCCTTGGGTCGAAGTCTAGGGCAAATATGAGAGAAAGAATGAGTGGGAATGTTTAAAGGAGTCAAATTCTCGCTTTTTACACTTTTCCAGACCATCCTTCGCTATAGCGAGCTTTAACCTTCGCTACGGCGAGCACGGATCAGTTCCAGACCCCCACTTTCGCTATAGCATACGCTACGCGCGAGCTACTTTCTGGATTTTGTATGGACTACTCGTACTCGCTATAGCTAGAACTATTTTCGCTATAGCGAACAGCCATTCTTGCTATAGCTAGAGCTTTCCTCGCTATAGCGAACAGCCATTCTCGCTATAGCTAGGCTATAGCCAGTAGACTTAGAAAAATTTCAGGATTTCAAAATTTTCAGCTTTTCTTCTTTCTTTTCCTTTTCTTTTCTTTTTCTGGTTGTTACATTCAGGATGATTTTAAATCTGATTTGAGTAAAATCAAAGCCAATTTATAAGTTGGAGAGCCTAAATATTATGATGGAAAAGATGAATTTCCAAAAAGAGTTGACTTGAGCCTAAATGAAAGGAACAAAGAAAAGGGACAAAAATGAAAGTAGAAAAGTGCATCAAGTGACTCTTCCCCTTCCATATAACATGTGCTCCTTCTTCCATCTAGTTAATTGACTTATTTCTGCCTAAAGTAGAGAGAAAACCAGCAAGGGAGGATGGACCAAGAGGGAGGAAGAAGAGGAAGAAAATTTCAAGAAAAGGTAAGAAAAACTGTATAATTTTATTGTTCTCCTCCTTCTCCTCTTTCTTTCTGTAGTTTTAGTGAATGATGTAGGGCTATTTTGGGTCTGGTCCAAAGGAAGGAGACTAGAATTTCAAGGAAAAGCTTATACCAAGTGAAAGAGCTCTTAAAGAAGCTAAGGAATCAAGGTAACTTCATTGTTTTTCTTGCTTTCTTTTTGTTGTTCTTCCTAATGTATGGTTTGGTCTTAAGGAGAGCATGTAGTAGGGAATAATTTCTTATCATAACCAAGCAAGAAATCTTGGTTTTAGAGTGTGGGAAACTAGAAAATGCAATAGAATTCAAAAAAGAAGCATTAGAGAACAAGTTGTCACATCTAGGGATTCACTTACACTTAGGCTAAGATCAAGCTTCCTAGTAATAATTCAAGATATTTAAGAGTATGAATGAGTTCCTAAGACATCTAAGAAGCCTCCCAAGTGTCATTCTTTTCAAGGAAACAAAGCAAAGTCCATGGGCTTAAATTAATGCTCATGTCTTGACCAAACATAGATGAAGGACTTAAGAAGCGTTTTAAATTTTTCTAAGCCTATAATGGGACTAGATATGATGGAAGAACAAAGGAAGCCTTGGAAAGAAATTGGAAAGCCTAAATTGTGAGATGGAGGTCTAGGTCCTATAATGAGATATAAAGAAGCAACTTATAACTAAGCTCCTTAAAATGAATTTGTGATGGCTCCAAGGAGTATAAATGGCATCAAGAGTCATAGATTGAAGGAGAAAATAGAGCCAAAATTATGAATTCCCATAGTTGATTCCTTCGGTCTTATATGGAACTATAATTGAACCATATGAGAAAGTAAGCTTCCCTAGATAATGCGTAGTGCTAAAACTTGCTTCAATGATGTAATGGTATCATATTTGATGTGTCTATGCCAAAGGAACCAAGCTCCACCTCATTGTAAGTGTGTGGCCGAGAGAGAGGAGGAGTAATTAAGGAAAAAGCTTGTGTTTTGCTTCAAGGTAGCTCTCTAACCTTTTTCCCATGCATTATTGGTTATTTTCTTGTCTTTAGGTGCTTATATGCTTGCTTATGCCATGAGAAATGTTTTTAGCTATTACTTAAATGTTATAGTACCATGATGTCCTTGAAATGTGTTTTATGAATGCTATTTGGCTTGCATGGGTATAATGATGCCAAAAGTCCCTTAATAAGGGTGAGGATGAGCCAAAGTCTCTAGGATTGGGTGAGACAAAGCCAAAAGTCTCAAGAAAAGTGACACTTAGTTAAAAGTCCCTTGAAAATGGGTGAGGCAAGTCCAAAAGTCCTAAAAAAATAGGTGAGATTAAACCAATGCCCTTAAGAGTCAATGTATAATATATATGAGTTTCTCGAACGTGGAAAAAGTTTTATGTATGTTTACTAGTAGCTCAAGTTGCCATGCATGCATTCTTAAACTTGAAAATTCATCCATTATGCATGTTTGAATGGTAAAAGAGCTATTAGGATTCTTAAAATCTCACTATTCCCTCTTCAATGTCTAACCATGTCTAGGTGAGCTAAGTGGTCCAACAAATTGATGCCAACAACCTTAAAGACCAAGATTTTGTTATTTAGCCATTTTGTGGACATATGGATGTCAAATGATGTAACTATGGAATGTATATATGATGTAGATACTTGAGCACACTTAAATGTATGCAATGATTTTAGAATCATATGCATGAGTATGTAAGTTTTTGCCACCAAAGGGCCTTTATATGTTATGAGTTCCATGTGTATATTTGCAAGTAGCATAGTGAGAATGAGCTCCATGATGTTTCAAACCAATTGGCATGCTTCCCTAGGTTGTGTTTATGCTTAGGACGTGCTCAGGTGGCTATGGAACATTGAGAGAGTCATTTGGTGCCTTAAAAACCATTTTGAACTTCAAAAGTGACCAAAACTTGAGCTAAACTCCAAACTAACCAAATGGATGAACTTTCCTATAAAATTTGGCATGAATATAGGTCTCATCTAGAGCTTTTCACAAAGTCAAAGAGCACATAATTTGGAGCTCTAGAGAATATATTATGATTTTTCAAAATTGAAAAAATTCTACTAATATAGTAACAACATTGTTCATATGGTTAGTTTATATTTCTATGTCATACATGGGTCAAATGATATCCAATACTTATAAAATTTTACAAGAATAAATTAGATATTATAAGCTTTCCATAGCTACCAAGATCACCTCATTTGGAGCTTTGTAGAGAGAGAACCAAATTTTTGAAATTGCATGATAGTACCAATAATGCAGCCTAATCTTAGGCATTGTTCGATCAATTTTCCCAGGTTAAATGCCATTACATTTGTAATACCATAGTTCATTAGCCTTCTTAGTCCATTACTCATGCTTGATTCCATGTAATTCCAAAGAAATGAATATAAATATTAATATTTTATTGCATTACGTAGGACTTTAAAAATCCATTTTTGACTCTGTGGACCTTGTGAACTCCCAAATATCATTTTCTACTTATAATGCATCTACATAAGTCATAAACATCATAAAATATCAGACCAAATTTGGGTAAGAAGCCATGCATGAGAAAAAAAGGAGTTTTGCCTAGGGTCTAGATTTCAAGTTTCTGATATCGACTTTAAAAAATCATAATTAATTCTAAAAAAATCAAAATCAAGCAAATGATAGCTTTACATAAATTTCTAAATGTCAAATATAGGTTAAAAATCATTTCAGGCAATGAAAACATCAATTGGACCATGATTGACAAACAAATAACATCAAAGGTCTAGCTATTGAAGTTTGCTATCATAGGTTACTGATATAAAGTTAAAAAATTTGTAACTAATTATAAAAAAAATCAAAACCTAGTAAATCATACCATCTTAGAAATTTATGGATGTTAAATAGAGGCTAAAAATAACTCCAGATAAAAAAAAGCATTTAGCTCATGAAAACTAATGGAACAGTAATGGAGGTCTGGCTACATCCTTGATACTAATATGAAACTTCAAAAATTCATTTCTCTCTCAATATAAATCCAAATAAGGTTCTCTTAAGTGCTACAGAAATCTCACCATGTCTAATTTATGCCTATAAAGTTGCATAGTCATTGGATATCCTTTAAGCCATAAGGACCCCCTAGAACCAAAGCTGACCATATGAACTGTGCATTTGCCAATTCTACACATTTTGTCTAACTTTAAAAAATCATAATAAATTATCTAGAGTTCTAAATTAGGTACTCTTTAGCTTTATGAAAAGTCTAGATGAGACCTAAATGCATGCCAAATTTCATGCAAGGACTAGTTCATTTGGTTAGATTTTGGTTTGGGTCAAGAACATGGCAAATTTGAAGTCCAAAATGGCATAAACTAGCACCATATGGTTCATACATCTTTCCACAACCAGTTAAACACATTTGGGAGTATAATTATAGTATATATAAGCTATCCAAGTGGCCCAAATCATCATACATCTCAAAATGACCTTCCTAGTTACAAATATACAAAGTCAAGAATGGGCTTCTAACTACCAAAATCATACATTCTCATACATATTGTTCCCATTTTGGTTCATACACTATATTTACATGCTATTATATTTGCTCAAGGCTTTAAATCTCAAAAATAGTTCATGCATACATATTTTGACATTTAATTACATTAAAAGCTATACTAATGTCAAAATATGGCCAATCATACTCCTTGGCTTCCACTTTTATCTCTTTGAGCTCTACTTATACATGGTGAGATGGGGGAGGGAAAGGGGTGAAATTCAAAGAATCTCAATAGCTTAAACACCCACTCACGTAAGCAACTAAGGCATACAAACATGTCAAGGAACACAAGTATGCATCCAATATAAACAAGAATTGTTCAATCCATAATTTCCATGCCATAGCAATATATCAAAGCTAAAAACAAACTCTAGGGATTTTTTATCTAGCCTCATCTCATTTTTAGGACTTTTGGATTAGCCTTGCCCTTGGTTTAGGGACTTTTGACTTAACCTTACTCACTCTTGAGACTTTTAGCCTTGTCTCACCCATTCTTAGAGACTTTTGGCTCACCTCACCTATTTCAAGGTGCTTTTAGCACCACCTCACCCTTAGAAAATAACTCACATTACAAAAGCAATTCAAGAAAACATAATAGTACCATAGCAACAAGACAACATCCAATGGCATGTCTCATGATGAAAATACACACACAAGCATTCAATGACATACATATAACTAAAAATGTATACAAGAAGGAGTAGGGAGCTATCTTGGTGCAAAATACAAGTCTTTTTCCTTAACTAATCTCCTCCCCTCAAGGTCACACAGTTGCAAATAGATGGAGCTTGATTTCTTTAGCCTAGATACAATAAATAGGATCCAATTACATTCTTGAAACAAGGTCTAGCATTACACATACACTAAGGAAGCACACTTTGTTCTATGGTTACATATTAGTTCCGTAAAAGGCCTAATGAAGCAACTATCATGTTTCAAGATCTTGGCTCTATTTTCTTCTTATATCTAGGTCTCTTGAATTCATTTAGACTTCTTGAAGTCATCACAAATTCATTCCTAAGAGCCTAGATACATATTTCTTCTTTAAGTCACATTATGGAACCTATTTCTCCAACTCTCAACTCATGGCTTCTAAATTTTTTCCATGGCTTTCTCTCATCTTCTCCCATCATATATAGTTCCAAAATAAGCTTAAAATAAATTAAAACACTTCCTAGCCCCTCCAAGTGTGTTTGGCAAAGACATAGCTAGCATTATAGACCTATGGAGTTTTTAATTTTCCTTTGAAGGAAAAGGAACTTGGGAGGCTCCCAATTGATCTTAGGAACTCAGTTAAACCCTCGTATAAACTAGAAAGCTCTTGGAAAAATCCAAATTTTAAAATATGTTTAAGGATCCCTAGCTTTACTATCTTGAATTCTCATGGTTTTTCTTTAAGTTTCATTACATTTCCTATGTTCCCTTACCTCAAAGCCTCACTTCCTACTAAGGATCAATCAAAATAAGACCTCTAACACATGTTCCTAAATCTACCCAAAATAGTAGAAAAGGGAAGAAGCCAAGAAGAAGCATGAAAGCCAAGAACTCTCACCTTATTACAAGCTTTTCCAAAGGCTCTTTCTTATGCTTCAAAGCCCCCTTTCAATTTCTCCCTCCTCTCCACTAGACCAGCTACCACACATTGTAATATCCAATTCTCTGAAAACCAGAGAAAACATGAGAAACGTAAGGTATGGTTTCTTCATAAATAAACAAAATTCACCGGATACAAAAGAAAGTCCCCTAAGATGATGTAGTTAAGGTCCTGAAAAATTTGGGAAGCATTCTAGACTCCTAAAAATGAGAATCTCATGCTCAGATGAAAAGAAAAACAAAGGTTGAATAAAGAAACAATTTCTTACGAAAAGCCTACGAAACGTAATGGCATTTTCATAATTTTGAGCAAATTTTGGAATTCACATAGGAGGGCCTTTTAAATGAAATTTTTGAGTTTTTTGGGATTCTTAGAGGTCTTAAAAACCATGGAAAGCCCCGAGACAGTTGAAACCCCTCCGATGGATATTTTCCAACATCGGTTGACCCGAATTTTGACTGGCTTATTTGAGAAGATTTTAGCTCCAAATTGAGTGATTCCAAAGACATTTTTCTTAATTGAAAACCTAAATTTTATAAGAAAAAATATGGTTCTAAAAAAGGATCTAAAACAAAGAAGAAACAAAAATGCAAAGTACGAAGGGCAAAATGAGAATTTTTGAAAAAACCACTTTACCTTAACTATATATAAGTGGTGCCTCACACTCTCCCTCATTTCACTTTAAAATTTTCAACCCTAAATTAGAAGAAAAACCCTTAGAGAGTGGCACACAAAGAGAAGGGAAGAAGGAGGAAAAATTCAAGGCTTTAGGTATAGAATTTTACTTGTTTTTTATGCTATCTCTTCACCAATCTCTTTTTCTCTTTTTTCCTTCTTCTTCTCCATGATTTTTCTGAAGTTTTGAGGGCTGTTTTGAAGGGAGAACTGAGGGGAAATTTTGAAATTCAAGTAAGGAGGCCAAGGAAAACAAGAACAAGCAAGGAAATTCAAGGAAAATAAAGTATTTGTAATTCTTCCACTTGGTTCTTCTTCCTCCCTTCCTTTGAGCATTTTGACCTAGACTTAGATATCCCTAAGGAGTTAGATTCATAGCCAAACCAAAGGTGATTCTTAGGTATTTGATGGAGAGGAATAAGAATATGCAAAGAAAATCAAGAAATAGACATTAGAAATTAAGATACAAAACCTAGGGTTTTAAGTACACCTTCCAATTTTTAAATTTGTATGATACTTCCTAGGTCTAAGTAAGAGTTTAAATGAGTTCTTGAGACATCTAAGATGCTTCCCACAAGCCTCCTCCTTCAAGAAAACAAAGACAACTCCAAGAAGCCCTAAACCTAAGCATGTCTCAGCCAAGAAGAGTTCTAGGTGTAGGGAAGGGTTTAAAATTTTCTAAGGCCATTTTTGAGTCATATTTAATGAATGAAAATGAGGGGAGGCCTTGAAAAAAGTTTAGAACTTATGGAAAGTGATTTGGTATCTTAGATTCCATAATATGACCTAAAGAAATAACATGGTACTAGGCCTTTTGTTTTAATGATATGATAACTCCAATAGGCTTAAAAGGAGTCAAGAATCCTATTTGAAAGGAAAGAATGAGGCCTAGAAGTCATTTGAGGGGTGTTGCTTCATTAGGTACCTTTATAGACCATAATAGGGGTTATAGAGCAATCTAATATTTTACCAAGTGATGTAGCCTTAAAATATGTTTTGTAGACCTAATTGGCTCCCATAAATTATATCTAGGCCAAGAGAAACAATCTCTACCAAATTGTGGGTGTGTGACCAAAAGAGGAGGCTTGAAAGCTAAGAAAAAAGTGTGTGCTTGTATACAAAGTAGCTCTCTCCACCTTCTCTCATGCCTGGACGTGTGTTTAGCTTATTTTAGAATGTGTGTAAGTGTGTTTTCAAGCTTTGAAAAGTATGCTAGCATGCCTTTATATGCCATGATCCTTGATACCATGTTATGTTCTTAAATGATTACATGATGTTGTATGAGTTTGCTTGAGTGTGGAGAGGCCAAGAACTCTTCCCTTAGTGAGGATGAGCCAAGAACCCTTGAGTTTGGTTGAGACAAAGTAAAAATTTCCCAAAAGCAAAGTGGGCTCCCAAGAGTATGGTTGAGTCCAAACTGCTCAAAGAATGGGTGAGGCAAGTCTAAAACCATGAGGAGAAGTGTGAGGCCAATCCAAACACTTGGTAAACTCTTGAATGTCTTGTATGAGTGATTTACATGCTAAGGTTGCTTTTAAAATGCCTATGACTTCCATTTTCTCCATGCATACATTTGAAAAGCTTGCTTTGCACATATTATGTATGATTGAATGGGAGATAAGCTACTAAGATTCTTTGAATTTGATCCCCTCCTCTCCAATGACCTAACATGCTAGGTGGACGAAGCAATTATGATGAAGGGAGCTAACAACCATGAAGAGGAAAGATTGATAAGTTTATGCTTTATTTTGTCTATTTTGGAACCAGGATAATGGTTTAAGATGTATATGATATTGTATATGTATTATGAACCTTGAGACATATTTAAATATACTATTATGTGATGTTTGGATGTATGGAAATGATATATGACCATTAGCACATGTTTTAAGTATGAAATGTCATGGTACGAGAATGTAAAATTTAGTGATTATGTATATAAGTGTGGGTTGAATGGCCAAAATGAGATGCATGAGGTTTGGGGCCATTTGGGCAGCTTCCTCAAGTCTTAAATATGCTTTTAGACTTGCCCAAAAGATACCACAACCAAGGGAAGGCCATTTGGCAAATTTGGTATCTCATATGGAGCTAAATTTGACCATAATGAAACCCTATGTCACTTTTAACCAAATGAGCTAGTCTTTATCTGAAATTTGGCATGCAATTAGGTCTCATTAAAATTTTTTTGGGAAGCTAAAGATCATAATTTTTGGAGGTCTACAGAATATTTGATAATTTTTCAAAGTTGGCAAAATTTATGTTTTGGTTTGCTGCACTATTCATTTGGTCCAAAATTGTTTTCTGTCACATGAGACTCAAATGATATTCAATTGACACAAAATTTTATATAGAGAACCCAAGCAATCACAACTAGAAGCACCTCATTTGGAGGTCTAGAGAGAGATATATGAATTTTTGAAGTTTCTATCCAGTATTAGTGATTTTGCCCGACCAGATGTACTGTTCTATTGAGTTTCGGAGTCTGAGCTTGATGAACTAATTTGGAGATATTTTTCCTCTTTAGTTAACATCCATGAATTTTTAGATTGGTATCATTTACATGGATTTTATTTTTGTGGAATTAATTGGACATTTTCAAAGTATTTTGTAGAATTTTGTGACAATTTTAGATTTCAGTCTGACCTTTGGAACATTTTGGATGTTAAACATCCTATGTAATGAATATTGTGACCTAGGCATATTTTGGGTGTAAAGTAGACATCTTAATCTTTCCAGAATGACCAAGATTTCATGGTTTTGATTTTTCTAGATTTAGTTATAATTTTCCAAAATTTGCCCAGAAAAGAGACCAATTCTGGCCAAGAATGCTCTTTAAATTTCCATGCCCCATTTCGATTTTCATGCATTGTAGGTATGTTTTTGTGATACAAATGAGTTGTAATAATGAAATTAAATATAAGAAAGTATAGTATGAGCTCACACTATCTACGTGACACTGAATGGAATTTTTTAGATATACCACAATGCAAAAAAGTCTATTATTTTCATCCCTTTTTCATATGCTCTAGTGGCATTGATAATACAAAATTTATAAATGGCATGAAATGAGCTAGAAGTTATGGTGTTACACACATGACTAATCAAAGTGCTAAAACCAAGAGAGAAAAAGGAGAAGAAAAGGTTTAGTGAAGAAGAAGACAAGAGAAACTAAGAAAATCTTACACTTTTTGCCTTGATTCTCCCCTTGTGTGTGCCACTCTTAACCAATCTTAGATTCTATTTAGACCAGATGCAAATTAGTGGTGAGGGCTAGAATAGATTGGGGCATCATTTATAAGCCTAAGGGTCCATTTAAATAAGTTTTAATTTTTACAATTTAGTCCCTCTTCTTGGTTTTGTCTAATTGGGCTCATTTTAACTCCTTTTTTAGAACTACCTTTTCTATCATAAAATTTGAGTTCTCTAACTTATAAAATGGTTTTGCTTTCACTCAAATTGGATTTAAAACCATTCCAAATTGTTTAGTTAAAATGTTGGTCAACCGATGGCCGAAATCGCTCACTAGAGGAGTTTTAACTATTCCCGCGGTTTTCATGGTTAGAAAGGTCTTTGAGAATCTCAAAAAGCTTAAAATTTTCATTTAAAAGGCTCTCTTATAAGTTTTTCCAAATTATCTAGAAATTATGAAATTGCCTCACATTCTTTCGTAAAGTTTTTCGAGCTCTTCTAGCTCAATTTTTTAGTAATTCAAGCCTCAAATCCTCATTTTTCATTATTTAAAATTTTGTTCTAATTTTATTTGGCTTCAAATCATTCATCTCAAGGGACTTGCTTTTATAATTAACTCATTTTAGTGTTTTTACAAAATATCAGATGTTACAGCATTGGTCTGGAACTATTTTTAGTTATTAGTTAATATCTAGAGCTTTCCAAAATAATATGGTTTACTTGATTTTAATTTTTCTAGAATTAGTTATGAATTTTCAAACTTCGTATCAAAAAATCCAAAAAGTTAACCTGACAACAAACCTATATTTTTTTTATGCATGGTGTAAAATCCGAGACTCTTGGGATGTTTTGTGATGGTTCCAGATGTATTATAGATAAAGAATGATATTAAGGAGTTTATGTGGTCTATGGAGCATAAAATGAATTTTTAAAGTCTTACGCAATGCAATTTAATGCATTAAATATGTTGATTTTCCATGAGACATGTATGAAGCTAAGTTTGATTGTGGAAATAAGAATGCTGTAGGTTAAGGAATTACATATATCATAAACATCACAATTCATCTCAAGAATCTCAGATTTGGAACCACATTTCAAGAAAAACCGGAATTTGCTCTTGGGTTGGTGTTTTAGATTTTTTATATGAACTTTGAAAATTCATAACTAATTTTAAAAAAATTAAAATCATGCATATATAAATTTTGGAAAGCTCTAGATGCTAAATAATGACTAAAAATAATTTCAAACCAAGATAATAGCATTTAACCTAAGAAAAATAATAGAACAATACATTAGGTATGTTCTCAGATAGTTACAAGACTTGAAATTTCAAAAAGTTGTTTTTTTCTCTACAAAGCTCCAAATGAGGTGCTCTCAGTGGCTATAGGAAGCTTATGATGTCTAATTTATGCTTATAAAATTTTATAAGCATTAGATTTCATTTGTCCCATGAATGATATAAAGAAACAAATTGACCATATAAACAGTAACTTTGATAGATTTGCATAATTTGGTCAACTTTGAAAATTCATAATAAATTTTTTAGAGCACCAAATTGAGTGCTCTTTAGCTCTATAAAAAGCTTTATATAAAATCTATATTCATGCCAAATTTCATGCCAAGACTGATCCATTTGGTCAGATTTTGATTTAGTTCAAGAACATGGCACTTTTTGGTATCATAAGGGGGTCAAAGGGCACCTACTTGTCTTCCACAACTTCTATGACCATTTGGGCACGTCCCATAGCATAAACATAGCATTTATAAGTAGTCCAAAAGGTCCAAATCATCATATATCTCACACTTACCATCCCACATGCATAAATACACATTCAAGTAAAGGCTCCCAATTGCCAAAATCATACATTCTCATATATATGGATCTAAATTTGGTTCATATACCATGTTCACTTGCTTTTACAATTGCTCAAGGGTTTAAACATAAAAAATAACTCATACATGCAAACTTTGAAATTTAATTACATCAAAAGCTATTCTATTGCCAATCATGCTCCTTGGCTCTCATTTTTGCTTCCTTGGGCTTCACTTAAATATGGTTAGATGGAAAATGAAAGAGAGTGAGATTCAAAGTATTCTAATAGCTTATTCACCCTTTCAAGTAAGCAAATAAAGCATATATTCATGTCAAAGAATACAAGATGTCATAAACACTTTCAAGAATCATTCAAATCATGATTTTCACATCACATAAACATATCAAAGTCAAAAACAAGCTTTAGGAACTTTTACCTACCCTTACCTTATTATTTAGGACTTTTGGATTAGTCTTACCCACTTTCTAGAGACTTTTGACTTAGCCTCACTCATTCTTGAGACTTTTGGCCTTGTCTCACCCATGATTAGGGATTTTTGACTTCCTCACCAAATCTAAAGGATTTTTGGTCCAGCCTCACCCATAAATAGCAAATTCACATTTCAAAAGCAAATCAAGAAGCATAATGGTACCTAGCAATAATTTAATAGCAATGGCTTATCTCATGATTTAACCACACATGCAAACATTCAATGACAATTATACAACCAAGAATTGCACACAAGAAAGGATGGAGAGCTACCTTAGTTCAAAAAGACAAATTCTTCCTTTGTTTCCTCACTTCCTTGTCTCAGCCTCACACCCTAACCTAAGAGGGACCTGATTCACTTGGTCAAGACACATTAAACAAGAAACAAACACATCATTGGAACTAACTCTAGCCTCACATAAACATTACACAAGCTACATCTAGCTCGTGACACCATTATGGTTCCATACAAAGGCGTAATGAAGCAACCTATATAATTCAAGGTCTTGGCTCTCATTTATCACTCATTCTAAGTCACATGACTCCATTGAAAATCATTAGAACCATCACAAATTTGATCCAAGAAGCCAAATATTAAATTGCTTCTTTATGCCTAAATAGGGAACATAAATTCTAACTTTCAAAACATAGTTTCTAAATTAAAATCAATGGTTCTTTTAGTGTCTATAATTCATATCTAAACCATTTCTAAGCTTGGAATTAAAGAAAAACCTCCCTAGGTGTCCCTTCCTCCTCTTGGCCAAATTGCACACCATAATGGAAGCCTATGGGATTTTCTTGGTTTTCCTAGGGAATTTACTATCCATGAAACTTCTTAAATGTCTTGGGATCTCATACAAACTCTTAGACAACCTAAATTATCAATAGAAAGTTTTAGATTAGAATTTACCTTATTTGGAAGCTTTTCAAAGGTGCTTTTCAAGATTCTGTTAAAATGGGTGAGGATGAACCAAAAGTCCCTAAGAATAGGTGAGATAAAGCCAAAAGTCTCAAGAAGAGCAAGGCTAAGTTAAAAGTCCGTTGAAAGTAGGTGAGACAAATCCAAAAGTCCCAAAGGAATTGAGTGAGGTTAGACCAACACCCTTTTAAACCTATGTTTGACATGTATAAGTTTACATGATAAGGAAATTGATTTATGTATACTCATGAGAAATGTTTATAGCATGCATGCATTCTTTGACATGTAAATGCATAATATATGTATGTTTAAAAGAGTAACAAGCTATTGAAATTCTTAGAATCTCACTCTTCCCCCACATATATCTAACTATGTTTAAGTGAGTCAAGTAGACTAATGAATAGAGGCTAAACATCTTGAAATATGGAACTTTGGAAATAGAATAGAAATTTATGTTTTTTGGTGTCAAAGTTTGTATCTATATGATGTACATGTGATGTAAATCATTGAACACGAGAAAATATATGTAAATATAATGTATGAATGGAATTTGGAACCATATGATTTGATGGTCATGTATGTAAGAACAACTAGAAAAGTGTTTTTGAGATTTACTAGACATTTATTCATAATCTCTTCCCTGCTATCACTTTTTGTAAACAAACTCTTATATAGTCTATTTCTAAACTCCTTCCTCTTAACTCCTTGTGATTTCCATGCCTATTATAATCCATCACTAGATAGGATGGCAACCTTCTTCGGTACTTAAAATCATTTAGTAAATTATCTAAGCTTGTGAAAACATATAATTAAGAATGAAGATTGGAAAAAAAAAATCACTTTTTACACTTACACTTGTATATCTTTCAAGAACTTCCCTCCAATTAAAGAAGTTGAGAGGAATGAGATTAGTATTTGTGGCTAGCTCTCCCAACCAAACTCTAAGTATGCCACCTTTTTAACCATACGGTTGTCCAAACTTATCAATTGGACAAGTTATCTTTTTCCTCTTTTCTAGATTCTAAACATCTTTTTCCTTCAGTCTCTTTTTTCTTACTACTCCAATTTCATTAGTGATGCAAAAGACAAAAAGTAGATATTACATTTAAATCACTAATTAAATCATAATATGATTGACTAAGTTAATTACCAATAATATAACAATCCAATCTTTATTTTTTACATGGTCTCTTAGTGCACGTCGTTGGAAGGAAGTTTCAACATTATTAGCTGCTCCACATCACTAAGAAGATGTAGTATCACTTATTACTACCTGAGGTTATGGATGAGAGACACGTTGAAATAATTAGATTAGTTGTTACATGTGTTTGAGAAAGAAGTGTAGAGGTAACCGCATTGAGAAATGTCAGTGTTTATAGGTTCCAGTAGGAGCAAGAGTAAGAACTAACTGATGTAATCTTTAAGTAATATCAACAAACCTTGCCTGAGGTGAGCGTGGAGGTTTAGGAGGCATCCTACAAATGTAAACAAAGAATGTAATCATGCCATTTAGTAAACATGCAAGAACAAATGAACTTTATTAGTAGGCAATAAAATATAGACACAAATAAAAAATTCTATATATGTTGTTGAACAAACCTTGCCATCTTCTTCATCACTATTATCAAACTCAAGGTTGTTGATTGATTTGTCAAAAAAAAATTCTTTATCATCTCTTACTAATTGTAAATTATGAATATCATTGGGGAAAATAGAAACAACTTCTTGCTATAAATGCATATATTGAGTTTGATAATCACTATCTTCTTTGTCATTTTCTGAATCATCTCCCATTTTAAATAGGACTCGAGGCTTCACATGTATTGCTACACTCCATGGGTGATTCATTTTGTTATCTATGTTAAAAACCATCTGAGCTTGTGAACCTAGAATGTAAGGCTTATCTTTTGCAACATCTTCAATATGGATTAATTGGGAGAAATTAACTAAATTGAACTGAAAGTCATCCTTTTTAATCCCTTTAGTGCTACCTCATAAACATTTGAAAAGAACAAGCTTAAAATGTCCATAATAGTTCAACTCAGTTATATCTGCTAATTTGCCATAGTAAATGAGATTTGTAAGTGCAACTCTCCCATCTTTTGCACTTGCATAACATTTAGTATCTGATGTTACCCACACACCACTATTTTGAGTCTTTAATCATTCTTCTCTTTTCAATGTACAAAACCTAAAACCATTTATATTTAATGCACTAAATCTTCTAGTCATGGTTAGAAGACCTAATGCAAGAAGTTTAATGTCATCTCGAAACCTTGCATTATCATCCATATCAACCTATAGTAGTTAACATGTTAGCTTAACCATGTAACTTCAATCTATTAACATATACATAAACTTTAACAAAATAAGTCTCACATATTCTTTAAACTAATTGGCAAAATTCTTTGTGACATGTTTGTTAATTGCCACAGTAGATCTGGTATGATGATGAAGCCTAGCTTTCACATCATCTCTATATTGTCTATAAGAAAAAAAATTGCTAGTATGAAAAGCTAAAAACTTGTTTGAAACAAAAATTTGTCAAGTACTTATTAAACAAGTTCTTCAATTGCTTTATAACTAAAGAAGACAAAATGATGTGCTTGGATCTTTTCAGTAGGACTTAGTTGAATTTATGATATGCCTCTTATAGGATGACCAACTTATGGAAACATATATGCTTAAGAGCAACTAAGACCCATATAGTCATCATTATGACTTAGCCTATTAAACCTTGTTTTGATGTCCTGTAAATATCTTGAATAGAATATTAATATTTCCTCACAAAGGTAGCTTTCAATAATAGAACCTTCTACTTATACTTTATTCCTTACATATGAATTACAGTTTCCAAGTACCTATATGGGTTGAACAAGCCAATATACACATAATTAGGTAATTGAAAATAGTATTTGATAAACGAACACAAAAATAAAAAGATTACCTTTCCATTAGATACATCTATTAATAATAAACTAGACCACCAAGTTTTGCTTCATCTACCAAATAAACTACTAGGTGCATTATAATATCCTATGATTTAGTAAATTAAAATAATTCCTAAAGAGTAGAATAAATTACTTAAGTAGGGTTACCGGCCTAGAGAAGGATAGTATAACTCAAGAGAAATCAAAATTAGAACCATATGATTATTGAAAGAAGACCCCAAAGTGAAATGAATTCTAGAAGGCTATAGAACATTTAGGAATGAGGTTGGGAAACCAAGGATAGCCCAAAATAAGAGTCAAAATGGTCAAACAGAATGAACCAAAATCTAGTGGCAAAATCATAATTTCAAGCAAATTTTTGAAAACTTAAATAAGGAAGTTTTAAATAATAAACTTAAGCTTACTAGGGGTTTCAAAGGCCTTAAAAATCATAGTAACTGTCAAAATGGTTAAAACTCTCTCAGTGTGCAATTTAGATAATTAGTTGACCTAAACTTTGATTGGATTGTTTCAAATTATTCTAAATTCCATAAAATTGAAACAAAATCTTTTTTAATAAACTAAATGACCTAAATTTTATAATAGAAAAGATGATTTTTAAAAATGATTTAAAATGAGCTCAAATAAAGGAATAGAAATGGAGGGGCATAACAAAAATTTTGTAAATTATTGTAAATTATTATAAAATGCTTCTTTTCTATTTATATGAGGCTAGCCACGTCCCACCAATCCCATAACCAACCTAAACTAGTTTTGAACTTGCCCAAGAAGATGCACAAGAAGGAAGGAGAAAAGGGAGATAAAAAAGTCAAGGAAGGTAAGCAAATGTCTATTTTTTTCACGTTAAGCTAGTTAGAAGCTCTCTTCTCCTCTTTGAGCTCTTTCTTTTGTTCGTTTTAGCTTCTTAAAAGAAGTAATTTGGTGACTAAACTCTTAAAGAAAGGGGAGAGTTTGAAGTAACCAAATCCATTATCAAAATCTCTAATTGACAAGGAGTAGAACAAGGTATGTTTTCATGTATAAAACTTGCTCTTCCTTGTTTTTCCATACTTTCTCATGTTCAGCCAACATGTGAGAATCTTAGAAAGGATTGATTCTTGGCCAAAACATGATGGAAACAGAGGTTTAGGAGTATGGAGAGTAATATGGAACAAAGGAAGTCCATTGTAATGCTAGAAATTGCAATATATGATACCTAGGGTTTTGGTTGCACCTTAGGAAATTAAAAACTTTAAAAGAATATTTAAGCCATGTGAAATCATAATTGAGTTAGAAAGAATCTAGAGAATATCTATGTATGCTAAAAACCCTAAGAAGAATCATAAAACTCCCTTAGCTCTCAATATGTACCTAGTTTCAGCTATGAAGGAGAGGTGGTACCTAGGAGGAGTTTTCAATGATTCAAAGGTTATAAATGATCTAGATATAAATTATAAACACTAAAGGAATCATTTGTTTAAATTTAAAAGCCTTATTTTGAAAGTTAAAAATTTAGGATTCAATTATGTTTTAAAAAAATAACTTAGTGATAGGCTTTTTAAATTAACTTTATGATGGCTCTAATGAGTTCTAATAGAGTCATATAATTCATATTGGATAAGGTCTTGGAGCCAAGATATTAATTTATAAGAGTTGCTTCATAATACCATTTAATTAAACCATATATGAGCCTAAGGTTCTAATTAACTTGAATAAGGCTTAAATAAGCACAAATAACATTCTAATGTTAATTTTGTGCTTCATTTGATATGTTTAAGCCAAGCAAGTGAGATCTTATTCAAGAGTGGGTATATAGCCTTGGAAGAAGGGAATAAAATCAAAGAGAATTAATTGAAATTATTGGATCAAGGTAGCTTTTCCTTTATTCTTGTATATGTATGCTTGGTTGCTTCAGTGTTTGGATTGCTTGTAGATATTTATGTAAATTATGTGTAATGTTGATTGTTTGATGACTATATGCAATTACATGGCATTTAATTGTATTTGGAATTAATTTGACTCTTGAATGGGTGAGGTTATGCTAAAAGTTTCTTGAAATAGGTAAGCTAAGGCCAAAAGTCTCATTTATGAATGAGGCTAAGTCAAAAGTTTCTAAAAGAAGGTGAGACTAAACCAAAAGTTCCAAATTTTTAGATGAGATTAGACCAAAAATCCCTAGAGTTTGGTGTTGCTCTTGAAAGAGCCATAGAATCCCTAATGCATAGATTTGAATGATTTATGGTTACATGATATGCATGCTTGCATCCTTGCATTTAAGTGAACCTTATATATATGCTTGAATGTTGGATTAGTTATTAGGATTCTTAGAATCTCATTTTGCCCCATATTTCCATTAACCATGACAAGGTGGCTTTTAAGGAAATAAGAATGATAATCAAATAACTTATGGAGAGTTACTTTGATAATTGAGTTCATTTTGAGATATATTCTTGTAGCTATGGCTATTTACTTATATATTTGGATATATGATCATTCCAACACATTTAAAAGTATGAGAATATGATGTAGAAACCATTTATGGATAGTCATATGCAATATCATGTAGGTTGACTTTTTAAATTCTTGAAAATGTATGTGTATAATGGCAAGTGGGAGTGTGATTTTGAGTTGCATGGCTTTTAAGACATGTTGGACCAGTCATATATGCTTCATTTGCCATTTAAAATGTGCCCAAATGGATACATGGCATAATATAGCTCAATTAGAACCATTTGGAACCAAATTTTGCACTTGTTGAACCATAAAATATCCATGAACCAATGGCAAATCAAATGGGCAAATTTTGGACTAAAATTTGGTAGAAATTTAAAGCACATCTAGAGCTTTCCATAGATCCAAACAATAAAATTTTTGAAGCTCTATAGAATTTTTTTTATGAATTTTCAAAGTTGTCTGAATTATGCAGATTTTCTAGTTTTATTATTCATATGGTTCTATTTCTATTTTTGTGGGTTTTTGGAGACTAAATGAATTTGTTTTGATTCAAAATTTTTATAGTAGATGTTTCTCATTATACTTTTGCCATAGCCACCAAGTTTGTGCAAATTAGAGTTGTGTAGCTCAAGTTATAATTTTTCAAAATTTGACCGCTATTATGTGTCAAAACTGTAAAAATGAACACATAATGCAACTCATAGATTTTTGGCTTCTTTCTATGATGTCTCAAGCATAACAAACTTGTTTGGCATGAATTTGGAGAAATGTATGATGAAAATATTTATTTTTGCATAATTAGATTATTTTAGGCCTTCAATGATGGTTAATTCTATTGTCAAAGGTGTAAATTTTAATAATTAATGTTATATGAAAAGTATGGCTTAGGATTCCTCTATAATTTATCATGGTATGACATACACCATCACTGTGAAGAAAGATAGTAGGAACAACATCTCCATTTAACAAAGCATAATCACTATTTGTGTAAAAACTTGAATATGTATATCTATTTATTAGTCAATATCAATGGCTGAGGGGTTGCCTTAGGTCTAGTGGCAATCAAGTGGAGTTTTATTTATATGTCTCATGTTCGAGTCCAGAGCAAGCCAACATCTATTTTTTTCCCTCTCTTCTACCATTTTTCTATTATCGCACATATACCCCTCATTTTCCCAACTAAAGTTTGGGTTTTAAGTCTTTTTACATCTTTATTTTCAGTGGCACGTAGCTCTCACTTGCCTCCATCTTTTCAATCAAAGGAAGTAACAAAAAACACATTAGAAACATTTGCATCTTCTCTTCTCTATTCACCATAACTTTGCTCTCTTCTTGTTTTGGTTTTTCTACTCACCTTTTTCCTTATTGTAAGTTAAGTTTGGTTGGTCCATTTTGGTAGCATATTTTCATGCAAGTCTATCTCTCAGGCCTAAAATTTTGGCTGGTGCATATTGCCCACTTTTTGGTTCTATTCTGATAGCATCACTTTCCTCTAGCTCTCAGTTGTTGATGCATGACTGTTTCTTGTAAAAACCATGCTGGTATGAGTGCTGTGCAGACCAAAAACTTCAAGTAAGATTCATATTTTCTAGTTGGAAAATCTTGGTTTTTGTTATGCTGGAATGTATCTTCAACATTTCCTTAAATTTTGTTGCTTCCTAATGCATTATTCATTCTTCCTTACTCCTAAACCAGTCCTTTATTTATGGTTTTCGGCCAACAAGGATAAGTAGTGTGATGTAGGAGCTGCACTTGAGTTATGTTTTGAATGGAAAGTAAATGGGAGCTTGAGAACTAATTTGAATAAACCAACATAATTTTATGCCTTTCCTTACCCATGAATTTAATCTTCTTTTTCTAAAATCTAGTTTATATCAAAGTTGTTTATTTCTTAAGGGCTTTGGTCAAAAAGTTAATGAAATAAAGAACAAGCATGTTAATATAAGGCATCAAATAGGACTATAATACATGTTCTGTGACTTAAGTTTTTTATTACTAATTATTTTAAAGGGGAGATTAACCTTAGTTATCCTAACAATAGGCATTGATGTTGGAAGACTATCGATTATAATGGTGTCAAGACTATGTATTAATCTATTTGAATTTAATGTTTAATTAATTGGTTACATATGATATTAGATTGTTTGGGTGCAGAATGAATGAATGAATGAATGAATGAATGAATAATAATAATAATAATAATAATAATAATAATAATAATAATAATAAAGTAAAATATTAAGAGAAATAAATTTACTTTAGTCTAGGATCACTTAAGACTATTCTAATATTAAGGATTCATGAATCAACATTATAAGATGTCTAGGAGAATTAGTTACGCCTATAGATTTAGCAAAGGCCACAATAGGGAGTTTCCTAGTACCATCTTAAGAGATGAGTAGATAATGTCGACTATGAGTATGGTACAATTTTGGTTTTCATTCTTTGCTTCAAAGTTGATTATACTCTATATAATGAACATAATTGATTTATTTACTATTCATTTAATTACTTGAATACATTTATAGGCCCTGCTATATCTTAGGAGAAAATCATTCCTTGATCTTGTTTCTTTCTGAAAGTAACAAATTATGGTTGATGTGTTTTGATTTTATATACATGAGACATCTAATGTATTTCTCTCATCTTGTCCTTGATTGAATAGAGGCATGATTATAATTTTTGGTAGTTCTAAATGTAAAATTTGAAAAACATTCATGTGGGAACTATCTACTATGAAACTCTACAGCTAACAGTAGTAGTTGTTAGCCTTGGTGCACTATGAACTATACCCTAGCTAGTAAGGGTGTTGTTAGCCTTTTGTGGGTGGCCACCACACATGGGTTTGCTTTGTTTTTCATAAGTGGGATAATATGCATCTATGGTTATTTTCCCCATAGGCTGTGTGCTCTACATATGTTCTATTTAGATGCTCTTATGCACTTTTAACAATGACTCACATCAAGCATATTTCATGCATTAGTTATATTTAATTGGGTGGTGTGGTTTAACCACATTCTTATGGTTAATATTATTTATTTACTGAGTATCAAACTCACCTCGTGTATTTTTAACATTTTTTTTAGATAGCAGTGCAGACCTTAGTCCACCCTCAGTAGCATAGAAGTAATTAAATTTCCCCTTTTTTTAGTAAGCCCCATACCTATTCGCATGAGGACATTTTGATGATGTAAATGTAATTTATTTTATTCCATAAAATGTTGAACAAAGCTCCACTGAACCACAAATAGGGTTCCCTACCCCTAAATATTATTATATGCTGGTTTAGACTGATAGTAGGACTCCCTTTGCATGTAATTATTTTGGTTGGGCTGATTGTAGAGATTTCGAGAGGTTCTAATTACAGGGGAGACTTAGCAAAATTTCTACAAGTCACCTATAACTAAATATATGTAATGCAAGTACGTTTCATCATTAAATGCTTTGGTTCTATCATTTGACATTGAACTATAGAACTATTCTGTGATTATTTGGTAGAATATTATTTTAGATAGGCTTACAAAAGAGTAACCCATCATCTTTCATGCTAGTCATTCCCATGTTTTGAGGGTATGACAAAGTTGGCATTAGAGCTTAAGTCTTTCTATGATTTTGTAGAGTAAGTGTTCTTTGATGGAATCTTAATTATTGTTATGAACCTGGGCATAATGATAATTGAGATGTCACTGAAGACCTTATAAGGTATCTTAACAAATTCTTTTGAGTCTATTGCCTTGTTGAATATGATAATAATTCATCTTAAGGCTTTGATTTTGAAAATGATCTGAATGTTTGTTATTATGTTGTAGAGTGGAAATGCTTCCCTGAATTCATTTAGTTAATAGATTAGCCATTGTAGATGAGGTTTCTGCAAGTGCAATGGCTCAACAAGCTACCCTGCTTATTCGAGGCTTCGGCCAAGATTGTGATAGGGGTTGTGGGACTAATAGAACCCCTAAGCAAGCTCTACCTGAAGGTAGAGTAGAGCTTTCATAGCCTCTAAAAGAAGTTGCACCACCAACTTAGACGAGACCAGTGGAGCCTCAGGTGGTGAAAGAAGAGAGAGAGAGAGAGAAAGAGAGGTTCTAATAGCTCTTTCTCAATTATTGAAGTTAAAGCCTCCCAGTTATTCTAGAACAGATAGTGTAACACCATAACTTCTAGCTCATTTCATACCATTTATAACCTTTGTATTATCAATCCCACAAGAGTATATGAAAAAGGGAATGAAGATAATAGACTTTTTTGCATTACGCTATACATAAAAATTTGCAATCAATGTCACATGGACCGTGTGAGCTCATGTTATGCATTCTCATATTTAATTCCATCATTACAACTCATTTATATCACAAAAACATGCCTATAATTCATGGAAACCGAAATGGAGGTCAAAATAAGCAAACATATTTTTGGCCAAATTTGCTCCATTTCCTGACCCAAATTTGGAAAATCATAACTAAATATAAAAAATTTAAAATCATATAATCTTGGTCATTCTGGAAAGCTTAGGATGTCTACTTCACAATAAAAATATGCCCAAGTCACAACATTCATCACATAGGACGTTTGACATCCAAAAAGCTACAGGGTCGCTGGCTGCCTGTGCTGCTATTCAGATTACTAATACAAAATTCTAAAATTCATAACTAATTCTATAAAAATTAAAATCACACAAATTTGGTCATTATGGAAAGATACAAATGTTAAATTGATACTAAAAATAATTATAGAATGAAACAGATGCGTTTAGCCATCAAGAACCTATGAAACAATAACTAAACTCCTGGGGCACCACTAGTACTAATAGTTAACTTTAAAAATACATAACTCTCTGCTCAGATCTCCAAATAAGGTGATCTTAGTGGACATAGAAAGCTTATGACCTTTAGTTTATATATATAAAATTTCACAAGTATTGGACACCATTTTGACATTGGTTGACATAAAATACAAAACTACCAATATGAATAGTACCTATACCAAAATCCATGAAAAATACCAACTTTGAAAATTCATCAAATATTTCTTAGACTTCGAAAAATTATGATCTTTACTTTCTAAAAAGCTCTCAATGAGACCTAATTGTATGCCAAATTATAGATCAAGACTAGCTCATTTGGTCAAAAAGTGATATAGGGTTCCATTATGGTCAATTTTGGCTCCATATTGGGTACCAAAATTGCCAAATGGATTTCCCTTATTCTTGGCATCTTTTGGGCAAGTTTAAAAACTTATTTGAGATTTATGTGAGCTGTCTAAATGGTTCCAAATTTCATACATTTCATTTTCGCTATTCAACCCACACTTATGTGTGACACCTCAATCTACTACCGCTACCTAGCCTCTCCATAGGCTCGGTCCCATATAATTTCCAAAGAGTCACTACTCTCCCGTGGCATTTACATGCTATGAACCGGGGTTTTATATACTCATCTTTCACCCTGTGGGTCCTGTGAACCCATCTCAAGTATCCTCAACTCAAATTCCATGCATATGACTCATACATAGCATAAAACAAACCATAAGCCACGGGTATAGAGCCAAAAACCAGCAAAATTGCATTTTCTCACTTGGGCCAAAAAGTCATATTTTGGCTCTAAGTTTGGAAAATTATAAGAAATTGTAGAAAAATGGGAATGCAGTAAACTTTAGCTTTTTGGAAAGCTCTAAGTGTTAAATTTACACTAAAAATCATTCCTAACCACAAACACATCGTTTGGACCATGTTTGACATCAAAAATGGGAAGAAGGTCCAGCTGTCACTGTTTCTAGTGCAGCTTGCTGTCATGACTTTCGAAAATTCATAACTAAATCCACAAAAATCCAATCTAGGCACATTATACCAATTTGGAAAGATATGGATGTCTACTAGAGGAGAAAAATAAGTCCAGATCAGTTCAGTAGCTCCTGCACCCCGAAAACTGATGGAACAATGATAGGGGTCAGGTAAGCTCCCTGATGCTGATACAGAACTTCAGACAGTCCAATCTCTCTCTACAGACCTCCGATTTGGGTGATTCTAGTTCCTACAAGTCACTTTGGTTTTCTAGTTTATGTGTATAAAATTTCACTACATTTGGAATCCATTTGGTCTAAAAGTACCACAGATTTCATTTTCTAGTTTAGATGAACAGTACATGACCAATCCATTAAATTCTCCCAAATTCAACAATTCCCCAAATATCCTCTAGACCTCTGAATATTACCCACTTTAGCTTTTCAAGAAGATTTCTACAAACTCTAGAGACACGCCAAATTTCATCGCAAACGGAGCTCATCCGGTCATACTTTGACGGAGCTCACAAAAATACCGGTTTTGGCACCCCATAGGTCCAAAACGGGTCCAAATAGCCGCTCTCACATTCTCACTCCACATGGACAAGTTTAAAAGCATAAAACTAGTATATCTAACATGTCCATATGATCCAAATCTCGCTATGCTACGGCCAAATATACACTATTTCATTCATGCATCAAAAGGGGCAAAACCCTCATTTCCATTCATTTGGCTATAAACATAGGTCATACAATATCCTTTCATACTTCTACACGTGTTATAAACTTTACAACTCAAAAATAGTGGGCACATCTTCATTTGGCACCACTTTACATCATATTTACATCAAAATATCAAAACATAAACTCATAACTAGCTACGCATGCTCCTAGGCTCCTTGGTGTGTGCTCGGTTCTCCTTGAGCTCCACCTAGCATATTAGTTGGGAGGGGAAAGGGGTGAGATTCGGAAAATCTCAGTAGCTCAAGCACTCAATCCAGCAAGCAATCAAGGCATATAACAAGTCAAAGCATGTGAATAAGCATTTAGCTATTCTCAAACATCCAACACATAATGTACATGCTATAGAATTCACAACAATGCCAAAAATGGGCTCCAGGGACTTTTGGTCTAGTCTCACCCGAGTCTAGGGACTTTTGGATGGCCTCACCTGAGTTTAAGGACTTTTGGCTTGGCCTCACTCGTTTGAGACTTTTGGCCTTGTCTCACCTATCTCAAGGGACTTTCGGCTTCACCTCACCCATCTCAAGGGACTTTCGGCACTACCGCACCCGAGCAATTCTCACATTTCAACACACAAGCATATTGGCATCAATGCATCAAAACAATAGCATATGGCATATTCCACACATTCAGCATATACATATCATACAATGACTATCATACCCAAGAATGCAACAAGAAAGATTGGGAAAAGAGAGCTACCTTTGGAGTCAAAGCCAACACAAGCTTTTCCTTTCAATTTCTCCTTTCCCTCCTTAGGTCCACAATCACACCTTGATGGAGGTGTTTCTCTTGAGCCTAGACACACCAAAAGCATGCAATTACTCTCTTATAATTTAATTTAGAACAACCCTTCTATCTCATACAACCTAGGGTTCTGTCTCTAGAATGCCATTACCCCTTTCTCTTTCTCAAGCTCCCATGGTAGTGGAAAACCTCATTTTCAAAGAGAACTCGAGGATTCAAAAGAGTTTTTCGCTTTCCCTCTTCTGACCCATTCCCAAAATCCGTCCATTTTCACAATTAAAACCGCAGAAAGAGAGGGCAAAGGGAGGGGATCAGAGTTCTAAAGAGAAATGGGAGAAGTTACCTTACCTTCCCCTTGATCTTCCTCCTTCTCTTGATCTCTCACACTCTCCACGCCTCTTTTCTCTCTTTGGGTCGAAGCTTAGGGCAGATATGAGAGAAGAAATGAGTTTAGACGTTTAATGAAGTCTAAATCTTGCTATTTACTCTCTTCCGGACTGACTCTCGCTACGGCAAAAACTAACCTTCGCTATAACGAGCTCGTGTAATCTGGCTTCGCTATGGCGAGGTGTAACCTTCGCTATGGCGAGCTCGTGCCAGTTCCCTTCGCTATGGCGAGCTCGTGCCAGTTCCCTTCGCTGTGGCGAGATTCACCATTCGCTATGGCGAAATCGCGTCAGTTCCAGACTTCACTCTCGCTATGGCGCACGCTACGGCGAGTAACTCCCTGGTTTTTGTATGGGCTGCTGCCAGCACTCGCTATAGCTAGAATCGCTTTCGCTATTGCGAACTAGCTCTCTCGCTGTAGCGAGACCGTTTCTCGCTATTGCGAGAGGACTTGGCAAAAATTCTGGATTCTGAAAATTTCCAGCTTTCACTTTCTTTCTTTTCCCTTTTCTTTTCTTTTTCCCGGTTGTTACATTTCTACCCCTCTTAAAAGAAATTTCGTCCTCGATGTCAGACCTCATCTGCCTCATCTCATCCGCCAATTCCTAGGTTGCTTCCTCAGATGTCAGACCTCTCCAGATCACTTTCACTAGAGGAATGCTCTTACTTCTCAGCTGTTTAAGCTTAGCATCTATAATTCTCTCCGGTTTCACTACATAGAAAAGATCTTCCTGCAATTGCACTTGCTCATATTCTATGACATGTGAAGAATCTAGTAAATACTTTTTCAACTGGGAGACATGAAAAATACTGTGTATTTGGGCTAGGTTAGGAGGCAAGGCTATTCGGTAAGCCACGGGTCCAATTTTCTCAAGGATTTCAAACGGACCAATATACCTAGGACTGAGCTTCCTTACCCTCATTGACCGACCTACTCCCGTCATTGGAGATATTCGAATGAACAAATGGTCTCCAACCTCAAACTCTAACGGCCTCCTACGCTTATCAGCATAGCTTTTCTATCTACTCTGGGCCGTGAGGAGCCTCTTTCTAATCAACTCTATCTGTCGGGTGGTCTGGTCCACAATCTCAGGTCCTATCATACTCCTCTCACCTAATTCAACCCAATACAGAAGGGATCTGCACTTTCTCCCATACAAAGCCTCATAAGGGGCCATCTGGATACTGGAATGGTAACTGTTGTTATAAGCAAACTCTGCTAACGGCAAATACGCATCCCAATTCCCCTTCATTTCTAGTACACATGCCCTCAACATATCTTCCAATGTCTGGATGGTCCTTTTAGTCTGACCATCTGTCTGGGGGTGATATGCAATACTAAACCGCAATCTGATCCCTAAGGCATGCTGCAATGACCTCCAAAAGTTCGATGTGAACCTGGGGTCTCTATCCGAAACTATGCTATTGGGTACTCCATGAAGTCGCACTATCTCTCTTATATACAACTGGGCCAATCTATCCAGTGTATAAGTGGCCTTAATAGCTAAAAAGTGTTCAGAATTCGTCAGTCTATCCACAACTACCCATATAGCATCGTGTCCAGAGGATGTCCTGGGTAACCCCATGACAAAATCCATGGCTATACTATCCCACTTCCACTCAGGGATATCTAGAGGTTGCAATAACCCAGCCGGTTTCTGGTGTTCAATCTTTACCCTCTGACACACTAGGCATCTAGCCACATAATCCGTCACATGGCTCTTCATCCCTGGCCACCAGAAAATCTTTTTCACATCCTGATACATCTTGGTGGCACCTGGGTGGATAGTATACTTACTCTTATGCGCCTCTTCTAGAATGCTTTCTCTCAACTCATTCTGACTAGGCACACAGATTCTATCCCGATATACTATCATGCCATCCTCAGACACATTGAAATCTGAGGTCTTACCTTAGGTGATCCCATTCCTGATCCGTTTCAGGAACTCATCCTCTCTTTGGGCATCTAAGATCTGGGTTCTCAAGATATTCTTAATTCGGGTTTCACTCAGATATAATCTACCCGATACCACCTGACAAGAGAGGTTCAACTCTCTGAACTTCTCTAGGAGCTCCTGCTCTCTAATCATCATATGGGCTACATGGATGGATTTTCTACTCAGGGCATCCGCCACCACATTGGCCTTGCCCGGATGATATTTCAACACATAATCATAATCTTTCAAAAATTCCATCCATCTCCTCTATCTCATATTGAGTTCTCTCTGATCAAACAGGTATTTCAGACTCTTGTGGTCACTATAGATCTCTATGGTTGCACCATACAGATAGTGTCTCCAAATTTTAAGAGCAAACACTACGGCAGCTAACTCCAGGTCATGTGTGGGCTAATTCTCCTCATGAGGTCTCAACTGCCTCGAGGCATATGCCACTACTCTACCCTGCTGCATCAACACACATCCTAACCCTTTGCCCGAAGCATCACAATAAACCACAAATGGTTTACTAGGGTCAGGGATAATCAGCACAGGGGCAGTGGTCAAACAGAGTTTCAACTCCTGGAAACTCTTCTCACATCTCTCATCCCACACAAACGGTGTATCTTTCCTGGTTAGCCTCGTCAGTGGTAAGGCCATTCGAGAAAAGTCCTGTATAAACCGTCTATAATACCCTGCCAAACCTAGGAAACTCCTGACTTCGGTGATCGTTCTAGGTCTATCCCACTGTAACACAGCCTCAACTTTATAGGGATCCACCGTAACCCCATCCCGTGAGATCACATGACCTAAGAATCGCATCTCGGTCAGCCAAAACTCATATTTGCTAAGTTTGGCATACAACCTTTTCTCTCTCAAGGTGTTTAGGACTAGTCTCAAATGCCTCTCGTGCTCCTCAAAAGATCGGGAGTACACTAAAATATCATCAATAAAGACCACCACAAACTGATCTAGATACGGTCTGAATACCCTGTTCATATAATCCATGAACACAGCAGGCGCATTCGTCAACCCGAATGGCATCACAAGGAACTCATAGTGCCCATATCTCATTCTGAAAGCCATCTTAGAGACGTCTTCAGTTCTCACTCTCAACTGGTGGTAACCAGATCTAAGATCTATCTTAGAAAACACAGATGCCCCAGCCAACTGATCTAACAGATCATCAATTCTAGGGAGAGGATATTTGTTCTTGATGGTAACCTTGTTCAACTCTCTGTAATCAATACACAACCGCAAGCTACCATCTTTCTTTTTCACAAACAACACCGGAGCACCCCAAGGTGAAAAACTAGGGCGGATAAACCCTTTCTCTAACAATTCCTCTACCTGCGCTTTCAACTCAGCAAGCTCGGTGGGAGCCATCCTGTAAGGAGCTTTGGACACCGGTCCAGCACCAGGCACTATGTCTATAGGGAACTCTAATTCTCTCTCAGGGGGTAGGCCACTAAAATCAAACTCTCTAGGGAAAACCTCCGAGAATTCCCTAACAACTGGGATCTCCTCTATCCCTTCTTCTACCTCAGCCCGAATAGAGAAAAAGACTAGAAACCCTTGACATCCACACTCCAAATATCTCTCAGCCTGGGCAGTAGTCATAAAGGGTAACTTTGCTCCTACCCTAAGTAGGGTCCCACAAGCAGGTAAGGAGATAGTTCGGTGTTCACAATCAAGTATGGCATTATTTGCAGCTAACCAGTTCATACCAATAATCAAATCAATTTTATGAAAAGGCATACAAACCAAATCAATAGTGGTATGACAATGGTTAAATTGGACAGTGACATTTAAACAAGTATGGGAAGTGACCACGTGGCCTCCAGTGGGTGTAATGACAGATAAGTCAAAGGGCAAGACACTAACAACTAGACCCAATTTCCTCACACAATCATAAGATATAAATGAGTGACTAGCACCCGAATCAAACATAGCAACTACAGGAAAGCCATTCACTAACAACGTACCTCGGATCAAACTGGGAGATGCGCTGGCTTCCTGCTGAGTAAGGGCGAACACTCGGCCCTGGGTCTGTGGTCTAGGAGGAGGCGCTGTCTCCATCTGAGGACAGTGTCTAGCAATGTGCCCCGGCTTCCTACACTTATAACATGTCACTGGAGACTGCTGGAAGGATGACTGGCGCCGAGGAGGTGGCACACCTTGCTGCGATTTTCTATTCCATGGCCCTTTGCCTCTCCTCTTATTACTAGGGGTCAAACTAGAACCCTCCTCTGGTTTCGGCCTTTTCAAATCCGGAACCCTATTCTAACTAGCTGTCGTCACAGTAGGCATGATAACTTGCAAGTTCGTCTCAATCACCCTACTGACCTCCACCAGAGTATTAAACTTTCTGATCCGCTGTGGAGTGACTCTATCGCTAATCAGGGGCCTCAAACCAGTCTCAAACTGCTCACATCTCCAGGGTTCATCATCATACCTCTGGAGGTAAGAGGAATACCGAGACAGCTCTATAAACTTGGCCACATACTGATCCACAGTCATCTCATCCGTCTGTCTCAAACTCATAAACTCCATCTCTTTCTTCTTCCTCACTGAACTTGGGACATACTTCTCATAAAATTCGACCAAGAAAGTCTCCCAAGTGATCGGTATATTCTTGGTCTCCATAAGGGGTTTTGCACTATCCCACCATCTATCAGCCTCCTTTTCTAGCATGAAGGTGGCTAGCTGGGCTTTCTGCTCAGTGGTGCAATCCATCACTGAGAATATCTTCTTAAGCTGCATCACCCAAGCCTCCGCCTTATCCGCATCCAATTCCCCATCAAACGAGGGTGGATTGTTCTGCCTAAACTGCTTCAATACTTTTTGGATAGGCGTCTGGGTCTGTGGAGCAGCAGGCTCCTAGGGAGGTATAGGTGGAATGCTAGATGTAGACGGCTGAGGTACAGGGGCATCTCTTCTGGCTTCTTCTTGCCTAGCCAATGTATCTTGCAAATGCATGATCATATCATGCTGCTGCTGGGCAATGTATCTCTGTTGCTCCAGCATCTCTTGGTGCTGGCCTATCATGGCTTCATACTGGTCAAGTCTATCCATGATGGCCTGCAGAGGATCCCTAGTCTCAATAGGAACCTCTGGCTCATCTCTCTGAGCCCTAGGCGGTCTGCCTCTGTCTCTACCCCTGCCCCGTCTAGTCTCAACCATGTCTGAAAAGAAATAGCAATCCTCAGTTCACAATAATATCACAACACTTATGCAAGGATGCTATAACTTCCATGACCATTCACACCAAACACAAGCAAAACTCATCATTCAAGAGCCTAACATTGAGCAAAAGTGCCTAAACCATTGCTCTGATACCAAAAATGTGACACCTCAATCTACTACCGCTACCTAGCCTCTCCATAGGCTCGGTCCCATATGATTTCCAAAGAGTCACTACTCTCCCGTGGCATTTACATGCTATGAACCGGGGTTTCATATACTCATCTTTCACCCCGTGGGTCCTGTGAACCCATCTCAAGCATCCTCGACTCAAATTCTATGCATATGACTCATACATAGCATAAAACAAACCATAAGCCATGGGTATAGAGCCAAAAACTAGCAAAATTGCATTTTCTCACTTGGGCCCAAAAGTCATATTTTGGCTCTAAGTTTGGAAAATCATAAGAAATTGTAGAAAAATGGGAATGTAGCAAACTTTAGCTTTGTGGAAAGCTCTAAGTGTAAATTTACACTAAAAATCATTCCCAACCATAAACACATCGTTTGGACCATGTTTGACATCGAAAATGGGAAGAAGGTCCAGCTGTCACTGTTTCTGGTGCAGCTTGTTGTCATGACTTTCGAAAATTCATAACTAAATCCACAAAATTCCAATCTGGGCACATTATACCAATTCGGAAAGATATAGATGTCTACTAGAGGAGAAAAATAAGTTCAGATAAGTTCAGTAGCTCCTATACCCCGAAAACTGATGGAACAGTGATGGGGGTCAGGTAAGCTCCCTGATGCTGATATAGAACTTTAGACAGTCCAATCTCTCTCAACAGACCTCCGAATTGGGTGATTCTAGTTCCTACAAGTCACTTTAGTGTTCTAGTTTATGTGTATAAAATTTCACCACATTTGGAATCCATTTAGTCTAAAAGTGCCACAGATTTCATTTTTTGGTTTAGATGAACAGTAAATGACCAATCCATTAAATTCTCCCAAATTCAACAATTCCCCAAATATCCTCTAGACCTTCGAATATTACCCACTTTAGCTTCTCAAGAAGCTTTCTACAAACTCTAGAGACACACCAAATTTCATGGCAAACGGAGCTCATCCGGTCATACTTTGACGGAGCTCACAAAAATACCGGTTTTAGTACCCCATAGGTCCAAAACGGGTCCAAATAGCCTCTCTCACATTCTCACTCCACATGGACAAGTTTAAAAGCATAAAACTAGTATATCTAACATGTCCATATGATCCAAATCTCGCTATGCTACGGCCAAATATACACTATTTCATTCATGCATCAAAAGGGGCAAAACCCTCATTTCCATTCATTTGGCTATAAACATAGGTCATACAATATCCTTTCATACTTCTACACGTGTTATAAACTTTACAACTCAAAAATAGTGGGCACATCTTCATTTGGCACCACTTTACATCATATTTACATCAAAATATCAAAACATAAACTCATAACTAGCTACGCATGCTCCTAGGCTCCTTGGTGTGTGCTCGGTTCTCCTTGAGCTCCACCTAGCATATTAGTTGGAAGGGGAAAGGGGTGAGATTCGAAAAATCTCAGTAGCTCAAGCACTCAATCCAGCAAGCAATCAAGGCATATAACAAGTCAAAGCATGTGAATAAGCATTTAGCTATTCTCAAACATCCAACACATAATGTACATGCTATAGAATTCACAACAATGCCAAAAATGGGCTCCAGGGACTTTTGGTCTAGTCTCACCCGAGTCTAGGGACTTTTGGATAGCCTCACCCGAGTTTAAAGACTTTTGACTTGGCCTCACTCGTTTGAGACTTTTGGCCTTGTCTCACCTATCTCAAGGGACTTTCGGCTTCACCTCACCCATCTCAAGGGACTTTCGGCACTACCGCACCCGAGCAATTCTCACATTTCAACACACAAGCATATTGGCATCAATGCATCAAAACAATAGCATATGGCATATTCCACACATTCAGCATATACATATCATACAATGACTATCATACCCAAGAATGCAACAAGAAAGAGTGGGAAAAGAGACCTACCTTTGGAGCCAAAGCCAACACAAGCTTTTCCTTTCAATTTCTCCTTTCCCTCCTTAGGTCCACAATCACACCTTGATGGAGGTGTTTCTCTTGAGCCTAGACACACCAAAAGCATGTAATTACTCTCTTATAATTTAATTTAGAACAACCCTTCTATCTCATACAACCTTGGATTCTCTCTCTAGAATGTCATTACCCCTTTTTCTCTCTCAAGCTCCCATGGTAGTGGAAAACCTCATTTTCAAAGAGAACTCAAGGATTCAAAAGAGTTTTCTGCTTTCCCTCTTCTGACCCATGCCCAAAATCCGTCCATTTTCACAATTAAAATCGCAAAAAGAGAGGGCAAAGGGAGGGGATCAGAGTTCTAAAAAGAAATAGGAGAAGTTACCTTACCTTCCCCTTGATCTTCCTCCTTCTCTTGATCTCTCACACTCTCTACGCCTCTTTTCTCTCTTTGGGTCGAAGCTTAGGGCAGATATGAGAGAAGAAATGAGTTTGGGCATTTAATGAAGTCTAAATCTTGCTATTTACTCTCTTCCGGACTGACTCTCGCTACAGCGAAAACTAACCTTCGCTATAGCGAGCTCGTGTAATCTGGCTTCGCTATGGCGAGGTGTAACCTTCGCTACGGTGAGCTCGTGCCAGTTCCCTTCGCTATGGCGAGATTCACCATTCGCTATGGTGAAATCGCGTCAGTTCTAGACTTCACTCTCGCTATGGCGCACGCTACGGCGAGCAACTCCCTGGTTTTTGTATGGGCTGCTGCCAGCACTCGCTATAGCTAGAATCGCCTTCGCTATTGCGAATTAGCTCTCTCGCTGTAGCGAGACCGTTTCTCGCTATTGTGAGAGGACTTGGCAGAAATTCTGGATTCCGAAAATTTCCAGCTTTCACTTTCTTTCTTTTCCCTTTTCTTTTCTTTTTTCCGGTTGTTACATTATGCATATTTCCATCAAACTTTAAACTTTCATACTATGACATTACATACTGAAAACATGTACTAGTGGTCATATATGAGAATCATACATCTCAACATCACATATTAGTATATTTACATATGTCTCAATGTTCATAGTACATATATAACATCATATACATGATGAACCATCATTATGGTTCCAAAAGAAGCAAAATAACACATAAGCTTATTAATTTCCCGTCTTCATGGTTGTTGGCTCCTTTCACTATAATTGCTTGGTCCACCTAGCATATTAGATCATTGGAGAGGAGGGGATGAAATTCAAAGAATCCCAATAACTCATCTCCCATTTAATCATACATAATATGTGCAAAGCAAGCCTTTTAAATGTATATATGGGGAAAATGAAAATCATGGACATTTTTAACACAAGCTTGGCATATGAGCACATCATATAAAGCATTTAAGAGTTTACTAAGTACTTGGATTAGCCTTACACTTCATGGATTTTGGATTTAGTTCACCCATTCTTTAAGAACTTTGGACTCAACCATACTCTTGGGAGCCCACTTTACTTTTGGGAGACTCTTTACTTTGTGTCAACTAAACTCAAGTGTTCTTGGCTCATTCTCACCAAAGGGAAGAGTTCTTGGCCTCTCCACACTCAAGCAAACTCACACAAACATCATGTAATCACTTGAAAATATAACATGGCATCAAGTATCATAGCATATAAAGGCATGCTAGCATACTTTTCAAAGCTTGAAAATACACATGCATATATTCTAAAATAAGCTAAACACACATCTATGCATAAGAGAAGGTAGAGAGAGCTACCTTATATACAAACACATACTTTTTCCCTAGCTTTCAAGCCTCCTCTTTTAGCCACACACCCACAAGTTGGTAGAGATAGTTTCTCTTGGCCTAGACATAAATTATAGGAGCCAATTAAGTTCATGAAACAATTTCCAGGGCCATGCAACTTGCTTAAACCCTAGATTACTCTACAACCTCCATTATGGTCCATATTGGCACCTAATGAAGCAATACCTCTCAAATGATTTCTAGGCCTCATTCTTTACTCTCAAATATTATTGACTCCTTTTAAGCCTCTTGGAGTCATCACATCATTAAAACAAAGGGCATAACATCATGTTGCTTCTTTATGTCACAATATGGAACCTAAAGTACCAACTTATTCTCTAAGCTTCCTAAATTTTTTCCAAGGTTTCCTCTCACATTCATTCATCATATATGACTCAAAAATGGGCTTGAAATAAATTAAAACTCTCCCTAACTGTGCCATCCCTACTTGGCCGAAACTTAGAGCATAAATGGGATTTCATAACTTCTTGATTTTTCCTTGATGGGGGAACCATTTAAGGAGGTTGTTAAGAGTTGTAGGAGGTTAAGGAAATACTTAAGTAGCCAAGAGAACTTATGGATTAAATCAGTTTTTACTATGTGTTCTTGAATTCCTAACAATTCAATCTTTCAATTTCATGATCTTTACTTTGTCTTCTTTGCACAGTCTTAATTCCTACACTCTTTTTCTTAGGATTCACTCTTGATTCTATTAAAAAACCAACCCCTCTTGGCTGGCCAGAAGTGGGACACAACATTCAAGAGGAGGGCAATGAAAGAACAAGCTTGGGATTTAACAATTTACCTTGATTTCCTTGTCTTTCTTGGATGTTTCTTCCTTTGTTTGGCTTACTCTTTCCAATTTTGAAATTTCCCTTTCTTTTCTACCCCTAAAACAGACCTAAAACTTCAACAAAAGCATGGAAAGAAAGAGGAGAAGGAGGAGAATAACTTTACTAAAGGAAAGGCTAAGAAAGTCCATTGATTTCATACCTTTATCTTGGCTTTTTTCTTCTTCTTTTTCCTCCTCCCTTGTGTGCCAAAATGTTCTAGTCTTCTCTCTATTTTTTATTCAGAAGAAAGTCAGTGAAGAGGGAGGGCAGATGGGGATGTTTTTATAAGGAGCTTTAAGAACCAAACAATTACAAAAATTTTCATTTTGTCCTTTCATCTTGGCATTTTTATTTTAGCTTCATTTAACTCCTTTTTTAGAATCGTCTTTTCTATTGTAAAATTTAGGTTCTCATTTAAGAAAAATGGCTTTGGAATCACTTAAATTGGAGCTAAAACCTTTCTGAACGAATCGGTCAAATTTTGGGTCAACTGACATAGGAAAGAGTACATCAGAGGGGCTTTACTGGTCTTGGGGCTTTCCATGATTTTTGGAGCCTCTGAGAACCCTGGGCAACTCTAAATTTCCATTTAAAAAGCCCTCCTAGGTGCTTTTCCAAAATTACACTTATTTACGAAAATACCACTAGCCTTTCGGTAAATTTTTCAAATCATCCTGACCCTAGTTTCTGGACAACTTAAGGCTCAAATCTTCATTTTCTATTATTTAAAATTTTATCCAAATTTTATTTAGCCCTGATCACTCATCTCAGGGGACTTGTTTTGAAAACTAACTCATTGGGGCATTTTACGAAAAATGAGATGTTACAGATAGTCAAGAAAATCCCTAACAACTTATTGATGGTATTGTCTGAGTGCAAAGTTAGCCAACTTTGCTAGGTTTCAATTATAGGATATAGCTTATTTATGGTTTCATACCTTGTTGGGTGAGAGGACAGTCAGGTCCCCTTTAATGTTGTAAGAAGAATTTAAAGAACTATTTATGGATCATTTCTTGCCATAGAGTATCTGTGATGCTAGGGCTAAAGAGTTTAAGGGTTTAAAGTTAACACCAAGCATGTGTGTCTTTGATTATGACATCCATTTCACACAGCTGTCTTAGTATGCCCTACATCTAGTCCTTACTGAGAGGGATAGGATTAAGTAGTTTATGAATGGTTTGCCTCAAATATTGTACAGGGTGGTCACTCTATAGATGAATCTTCTTTTTCCTTCTTATTTAGCTATTGTAAATTATGTACATATGATAAAGATGAGGGATAAGGAGGAGGATGCTCCTAAAGGAAGAGGAAGTAGGGTAATGAAGAAAGGTATAGAGGTAGTTCTTTTGCAGCTGGATCTTCTCATGGGCTTAAGCCTCAGGGTCATCAGAGACCTATTCAGGCTTTTATAGTAGCTTTGAGTTCATCTTTCAAGAGTGCTAGTACAATACTTACCTCAATTTCTACTTAGCCTTACCAGTTTAGGGGTTCGTGTTCTATTTGTGGGAAGATATATTCTAGCTCTTGTCATTGAGAGATCAGAGCATGTTTTCGATATGGGCTAATGGGGCATTTAGTGAGAGATTACCCTCATCGATACCCTTAGTCTAGTTAAGGATTACTCAGTCATTGCTACAGTTACAATTTTGAGTGGTAAAGGTAATAGTAGTGGGCAGTTGCTAGTAGCAGTTAGATGACTATAGGTCATTATCAAGCACAGGTTTTTGCTCTGAATTAATAGGATGCATAGGCATCCAATGTCATAGTGACAAGTAAACTCATGGTTTATTTGCATGATGCATATTCATATTTGATCCTAGCTCTACACGTTCCTACATATCTCCATATTTTGCAAGGAAGATTAGTAAGGACTTTGAAAAATTAGATTACCCATTACTAGTTACAACCTTAGTAGGAGAATCTATAATAGTTGATTAGGTGTGTAAGGCCTGTGTGATTATAATAATAGAACAAGAGACATTAGTAGACTTGATAATACTTGTGATAGTTGATTTTGATGTAATACTCAAGATGGATTGGCTATCCTCTTGCCACGCAATTGTGGATTGCCACTTTATATTGGTGAGATATAATTTTCTAAGTGAACCTCCTCTTGTTATTTAGGGTGATTATAGTGAAGCATTGAATAATTTAATATCTACTATAGAAGCTCAAAGGTTCTTGAAAAAGGGTTGCCAAGGATATTTGGCAATGGCTAAAGATATGGAGATATAAATTTTGACATTGGAACAAGTTCTATTGGTGGGAGAATTTCTTGATACTTTTCTTGATGAATTACTAGGGTTACCCCCAAAGAAGGAAATTGAATTTTTTTTTTTATGTACTATTAGATACTCAGCCCATATCTAGTTCTCCTTAAAGAATGGCACCCCTGGAACTTAGAGAGTTAAGGAATCAATTATAGGAATTATTGGATAAAGGTTTCATTTGCCCTAGCACATCCTCTTGGGGTGCTCCTATGCTTTTTGTTCTCCAGTTATGTGTGGACTATAGGCAGCTGAACAAAGTAATAATAAAGCATAAATACCCCTTACCTCGTATAGATGACCTATTTGACTAGTTGCAGGGGGCTCAATGTTTCTTAAAGATTGACTTGCGATTAGGTTATCACCAGTTAAGGATAAGAGATGAAGACATTCCTAAAACTGCGTTTAGAATCGGTATGGTCATTATAAATTCTGAATGATGTTGTTTGGGTTAACTAATGCCCCAGCTACATTTATGGATTTGATAAATCATGTTTTCAAGCCTTTTCTAGATCAATTTATCATTGTCTTCATTGATGACATTTTGGTTTACTCTAAAAGTCAAGAAAAACATGAGCAACACTTGAGAATGGCATTACAACTGTTAAAGGAACACCAGTTGTATGCTAAATTTTCTAAATGTCAGTTTTGGTTAGAAGAAATATTTTCTTGGGTCATATGATCTCAAAAGATGGGGCACAAATAGATCCAAGTAAAGTGGAAGCAGTTCAAAAATTGCTAAGACTCACTACCATTACAGAGGTTTATAGTTTTTTAGGTTTACAAGGCTATATCATTAGTTTGCTAAAGATTTTTCTAAAATAGTTGCACCATTGACAAGACTAACCCAAAAGAACATGAAATTTTATTGGTCTGAGGCTTGTGAAGAGAGTTTTCAAAAACTAAAAGATTGTCTAACTTTTGCACTAGTTTTGACATTACTCTCAAGGTTTAGAGGCTATGTTATATTTTGTGATGCTTTTAGAGCAGGCTTGGGATGTGTTTTGATGTAACATGGCCATGATTGCTTATGCCTTTAGAGAATTCAAAACACATGAGTAGAATTATCTAAATTATGATTTAAAGATGGATGTAATAGTTTTTGTTCTCAAAATTTAGAGATATTAACTATATGGTAAAACTTATGAGATTTATATTGATTAAGAAAGCCTTAAATACATCTTTTAATAGTGGGATCTGAATATAAGGCAAAGGAGGTGGATGTAGTTACTTAAAGATTATGATTGTACTAACCTGTATCATCTAGGTAAGGCTAATATAGTAGCAGATGCATCAAGCAAGAAGTCCGTGAGAAGTTTGAGTCATATTGTTGAAGCAAAAAGATCATTGAGTACAAACTTTCATAAGATAAAAAAGTACAAGAGTTCAATTCAAAATTAAAGAACCAGGAGTATTTTTGGCTCATGTACAGCTTTGATCTTCTTTGTTTGATTGAATGAAAGTAATGTAAATTGAGAATGTACGATTATGCAAGATGATGATGGGTGTCATGGATGGAAAAGAAAATGAATTTATCTTAAACTCATATGGAGTTTTTTGGTTTAGTACTCAATTGTGTATACCGAATATGGGAGATTTAAGGAGAGAACTCACGAAAAAAGCTCATTATTCCTTGTATACCATCCATTCGGGTTCTAAAAAGATGTATCAAGGCTTGAAGTAAGTATACTAGGGGAAAGAAGGATATAGCAAACTTGGTTTCTCATTGTTTGGTGTGTCAACAAGTAAAGGAAGAACACCAAAAACTTGCAAGGCTGCACCAGCGGTTGGAGATACCATAGTGGAAATGGGAAAGAATTACTATAGATTTTATAGTAGGATTGCCCCGAACAATGAAGGGTTATGATTTCATTCAGGTGATTATTGATAGACTCAATGAATCAGCATGTTTTCTTCCTATAAAGACAACTTATAGTGTTACAAGATATGTGCAACTTTACATAAATGAGATAGTGAAGCTTCATGGTGTTTCGATGTCTATAATATTTAATTGAGGACTACAATTTACATCTAGATTCTTGAGAGCCTTTCAAGAGGCCATGGATACTTAATTGGATCTTAGCACTTCCTTTCATCCTCAGACTGATGGATAATCAGAGAGGACCATACAGATGATAGAAGATATACAGTTATGTGTTTTGGACTTTGGTGGTAGCTAAGATAATTATTTACCATTGGTGGAATTTGCTTATAATTACAATTTCCAGGCTAGCATACAGATGGCACCCTTTGAGACATTATATGAGAGATAATGTAGATCTCTCATTAGATGGTTTAAAGTTAGAAAAGCTAAGTTGCTAGGGCCTAACATAGTATAAGATGCCTTAGAGAAGGTGAAAATAATCAAGGAGAGATTGGTAGTAGCTCAAAGCAGAAAGAAAGTGTATGTGAACCGTCAATGCCATGACTTGGAGTTTATGATTGAGGACTATGTCTTTCTCAGGGTGTCTCCTATGAAAGGTGTAATGAGATTTGGGAGGAAAGGGAAGCTGGTCCCAAGATACATTGGTCCATTTGAGATCCTAGAGAGAGTAAGAGTAGTAACCTACTGACTGGCATTGCCACTTAAGTTATCTAACATTTACCCAGTATTTTATGTTTAGATGTTAAGGAAGTAATTACCTAATTCCTCCCATGTGTTGTAGAATCAAGATGTTTCCTTGGGTAAGGGTTTAACATATGAAGAAACTCTTGTGGCAATCTCGGATAGGAAAATAGAAAAGCTACATTCCAAGGAGATTGCATCAATGAAGGTTTTATGGTGCCACTATTCACAAAAGGAGGTTACATGGGAAATAGAAAGTGAAATGTGTGCAAAGTACCCCAATTTATTCGAGAATTAAGGTTGGTACATATTTGAATTTGGGGGTTGAATTTTTTTTAAAGGGGGAGAATGTAAAAAATTGAATGTGTATATATATTTATTAGTTAATATCAATAGTTGAGGGTGTGCCTTAGGTCTGGTGGTAGTCAATTGGAGTTTTATTTATATGTCCCATGTTTGCATCTAGAGGTACACCAACATCCATTTATTTATTTTTTCCTCTCTTTTGTCATTTTTCTTAGGGTTGTTCATTGGCCCAATTGGCCCTAAGGGTTGCCCTAACCCGGCCTAATTGGGTCAGGCTGGGTCGAGCTAAAAATATAAATAGGCAGAACTTTAAATAAAACTATATCGAGCCAGGCCAGGCCACGGGCAAAGACATGTTTTGCCCAACTTGCCCTAATAGTTTTTTTTTAGTTATTAATATCTTGTCATCTTATATATATATATATATATATTTATATTTATTTTATCTAATTCTCTTTACATACTGCAATTTTCATTATCTACTTAAACTCTCCTTATTTTTTAATTATTTTCATTATTGATATGCATGTTTACTGATATTTCTTTTATTGAATAATAAAAATACACTTGGTTATCTAAAGCTAATTATGTTAATATAGCTTATATTTTACTTGATAATACTAAGCTATTTTTTTATTATTGATAAAAACATGAAGGTTCTAAAAGCCTATTATTTTGAAATATATACCTATGAGTTTACAAAAAAAATATTTTTATATTAAGTATCAATTCATAAAAATAAAATTTCAAACGGCCCTAACCTGCCCTAAAATCGGGCTTGTTCAGGGTGGGCCAAGTCACGGGCATAAAAACAAGCCCAATGTCTTAATCAGGCCGGGTATCGGGTATACTAGATGTCCAACTTGACCCTGCCCATGAACAACCCTAATTTTTCTATTATCCCATGTATGCCCTTTATTTGCTTGACTAAAGTTTGGGTTTTAAGTTTTTTTACACCTCCATTTTTAGTAGCACATAGCTCTCACCTCCCTCTATCTTTTCAGTTAAAGGAAGTAGCAGAAAACACATAAGAAACATCTACATCTTCTCTTCTTTGTTTATCATAACTTTGTTATCTTCTTGTTTTGGTTTTTCTACTTACCTTTTTCCCTGTTGCAAGCTAAGTTTGGTTAGTCCATTTTGGTAGCATATTTTTATGCAAGCCTATCTCCCAAGCTTGAAATTTTGGTTGGTGCATGCTACCCACTTTTTGATTCTATTATGATAGCATCACCTTTCTTTGGCTCTTGGTTGCTGATGCGTAGCTATTTCTTGTAAAAATCATGTTAGTGGGAATGCTGTGTAGATCGAAAACTTCAAGTAAGATTCATATTTTCAGATTATGAAATCTTGGTTTCTATTATGCTGGAACATATCTTCAACTTTTCTTCAAATTTCATTTCTTTCTAATGCTTTATTCCATTCTTCCTTGCTCCTGAACCAATCCTTTATTTGTTCAAATGCATCCTTCAACAATTCTAAAATCATGTCCATTACTTTATTACTTACTTAACATAAATACTTGATATGATAAAGTTTCACTAAAAATGGAAGTTTTGAATACTTTGTATAAGCTTTGTACAATTCTTAGCTTTCCTTATTGATTAAGTTGGCAAAGTTATGGGATTCCTTATTAAACCCATTAGTGGAATCTATTTGTACTTTAATAGCACAAGGGTAGGATAACCTTGGTTCATAGATGTTTCTTTCTCTAGAAACCTCAAAGGCATCATGTAACAAATCTTGTATATCCTTTCCCATTTGCTTAATTTGTTGTACTATGGGACTACTAGAACCACCCTCCTCCTCAGGGAGTTCTCCATGCCCAATCCAAGTAGTATACCCTGAGGAAAAACCATTGCATATCAAGTGATCAAAGATAATACCTTCTGAGAAGAATTCTTTAAAACCACAAGAATGATATAGGAATTTTTCAATTCCTTTTGCATTAGGCTTAAAGAATGCAAAATCAAGAAAGCTTTCTACCCTAGTGACATATTTAGCTAAAGTTCTTAGCTTACTAATCTAACTTTTATTCATCATGACACCTAGATATTTATAGACACAATCAAAACAATAACAATGCATATATAAAATGAACTAAGAATAAAAATCTATAAGTAGCATATGCTTATAATGAGGCATATTAACTCATTTTATTATTTAATTTTTAAATAAATTATTGAAGAGGCATATTTAAAAAAATATATATTGCATAATAAAACACAAAATGAATAATGCATCATAAGGTTAGAAGGAAGAGGCATGTGGAAAAGATATATACATAAAAAGGGCATAAGTGTGTGACAATAACAAGGAAAACAAAAACAAAAATCCTAAAGCTTAAACCATCAAATAGAACAAACCCATTTGAAGGTTCAACAGAAATAGCAACATGACTAACATCAGACCTTAAATTTCAAAAATTCATAACATGAGTTAGGGATCTCCAAATTTAACAAACTTTAGCTTTAATCAAAGCTCTACATGTCTACTTTATACTATAAAAAACTTTAGCTTAATCTTAAATCTTTTGTTCCTTGAAAATCACACACTAGCAAAACTTGTTTGGGTGACAATTTTACAGATTCACCCTTTGCGGTCATGAATTTTGAAAATTCAAAAAATATTCCACATAACTTCAAAAATTACCATCTTGAGCTTGAATTAAATCTCTAAATATCTTCTAAGTATATACCAAGTTTTAAACCTGGACTCTACCATTTGATTCTTCAAATACATCTCTTTCCAAACTTGCCCTGTTTGGATTCTTGATTTGCCAATAAAGAGTACATATGTGCGACTAATGGTCTTAAACCATTCCACTAAGCACCTAACACTTCTAACAAGTTTTAAATCATATCTTAAGACTATTAAACTTCCCAAACTCCCAAGAAATCTCTAGATTAAAATATGACTACCTAGGTTCCTTATACCATATACAAGTCGCCATGCTACTCAGAGCTTTAGAGATCATACAACCAACCATCATGTACTCAAATTAGTAATATTAAGAGTCCATAATAATATCACAAGAACCACAAAATACGAAGGAAAATAATTACATTTATATCAGACCAATGTACCAATCAAAATAATTGTATTCATATAAAAAATTCATAACTTGAGTTAGGGATCTCTAACTTTAGCAAACTTTGACTCTAATTAAAGCTCTACATGTGTGCTTTATATTGTAAAAATTTCAGCCCAATCTTACATCTTTTGTTCCTTGAAAATCACATGACAATAAAACTAGTTTGAAAATTTAGAAAATATTCCATATAACTCCAAAAATTACCATCTTGGACTTGAATTAAACCTCTAAATATCCTCTAAGTGTACTGAGTTTCAGACCTAGACTCTACCATTAATGCATCCCTTTTCAAACTTGCCTTGTTTTAGTTCTAAATTTGCTAATAAATAGTATATTATGCAACTAATGGTCTTAAACGATTCCACTAACCACCCTAACACTTCGAACAAGTTTCAAATCATACCTCAAGACTATTACAACTTCCTAAACTTCTAAGAAATCTCTATATAAAATATAACTACCTAGGTTCCTTATGCAAAACACATGTCACCAAGCTATTTAAAGCTTTAAAAATCATACAACCAACCATCATGCATTCAAATTAGTAATATTAAGAGTCCATAATAATATCACAAGAACCACAAAACACCAATCAAAATAATTGCATTTATATCAAACCAATGTACCATAGAGAAGTAAGAGTCAAATACATCAAAGAATTAAGTTTCATCTCAAATCTTCCCTCACTTACCATAGGTACATTTTCCAAATTAATTCAACTTCTGTGCTTGGCTTGTAAATGTCATATATGCATGTTACAATGCTACTCATAACACACAATGCAACTCACACATGCATATAAGAAGAAATAACTCCAAGTTACCTCTATAGCGGCGTCTAACTCTAAAAAGGCATCCAAGAATTACCCTAAGGAAACTTAACCTATTGAGCAAGAGAAAATTTAATATCAATCAATAGCTTCTATATACCACACACGCATCATAATCACTTCTATTATTCAAAACTATTTTTCTATAATTTATCCATTATATTTATGTCCCAACTAAACCATTTAAAGCTCTTAATCCTAAGTATAAGTCATCTTTCATCTCATCCTTCTAGAATTCACATATATGACTACCTTAATAAGAAATTCATGCTAAATCATCATATTATGGCTCATCTACATAAAAAAGCATCATTTAAGGTCTACCCAACCATTTTGGATAGATCTTAAATGATGTTTTTTTAAGCATTATCTAACCATTAAAGCATCAAGATTGAATTTAGGGTTCCAAATTTGCATCCACGACTGCCTTTACCAAGAAATCCATAGAAATCATTATATTTTTGTTCATTCTTATTAAATCATCAATTAATGCCTACCCATATCAAAAGGAACCATTATAAGCCATGAAACTTGAATATTAGACCAAAAATCCCAATTTCCAAAACTTAGGGTTTATGAATGCAAAACCTAATCAACTCATACTAAGTAGTGATGAATGAATGAGTGTAATTGGAAAGGAAAAAAAAATACCTATAAGCAAAAAGGTAAAAGGATCAAGTTTCCATGTGAAAGCATCTCCCTTAAGAACCAAATTAAACTAATGATAAGGCACTGAGTTAGTAGAAGTAAATACCTATTTAGCAATGCCACTGTGATCTTGATTACTTTGCCTCTTTTACTTCCCTTATCACTTTCAGCCTCTCAAATCTTTTACTTTGCTTTATTTTCCTCTTCGCTCTTTCAAAATTTTGCCTATATTTTCTTAATCTCCCCCTTTTGTTGTATAGTTGCCACAAAGTAAGCCACAAGAATGTGATCTTCTTTGTGCAAAAACAAATTGTGGATTCCCACAAAAGTAAAGTCAACTACAGAGTGCAAGATAAACATATTTGGAGATTTCGCATCACTTGATGAAAGTAAAGTGATATTTTTCTTTTTATTAATTAAAAGAATTTTAAAAAATACTAGTGTTTGTTATAACCAACGTTAAATAATTAATGCTAAATTCCTTCCACTTATACTAACTAATGTTGGTTGTGGTGACTGATGTTAGACAAATGATGTTAAATATCCATTTATGGTGACATATATCTTTTTCTTAGTGATATTATCACATATGAATGTGCAATTGGGTTTGGTTGAAGCCATGAGCGTCTTTTCATAAAACCTAAATTTTTAGGTAGATAAATTTACAATTTCTCATATAGATGTTGAATTATGAAATCCTATACATTATAATCATGTTGTGTGTGATTTTAATTAAAAGGTGAGTGGGATTCAAATTATTACCATGAAAAAAGAAATTTATGAACTTCTTGAGTTATTAAACATAAAAAATAGTGGAGGTCAAAGTTTATCTTCTTAATTAGATTTACATATTTTTTACATAGTTTTGCTTAATGATGGTTGAAACAATTGCCCACATGATTTTGAGCATTCTAGCGAAAGAATAATTAAAAACGGAGCTAGAAAGGGCAAGAAAACATTGGGTATTCCTTGCAAGTCCATTAAAACATAGGTCGAGTCATGACCCAATTGAAGCTGGTAAACAATTAAAAGGACAAGTCCTTTTGGTTGCCTACCAAAATGACATGTCATTTTGGGCATGTCATTAATGACATGTTCTTTAGCCTTCCTTTAATGAAACACTACATTTCATTAAAAGAGCTTACGTTGAGCCTAATTTTTGTTTTTGGTCCATTTTTGCTTAAATTTTGGGCCAAAAGTTTTAGGCTTTTAATTTTTATTTAGGTTCATTTTTTGTTTCGTAATTTTAGGCCAAAATTAGTGGACTTTAATTTTTTAAATTACTAGACAATTAAAAAAAAAGAAAAACTTAAATATGGTGCTGGGCCTTATAAGCTATGGCTAATAGGCTACATTTTTTGCAGGAAAATTGCTCATTTAGGCCAAGAAGGTTTTTTGGGCTAATTAGGGCCATTTTTGAACGATTTTTAATATTTTGAGTTCAAAATCTTAATTGGGCTTAATTTTATGTTATTTTCAAATTTTATTTTTAGATCCATTGGATTATTTTTATTTATATTTTGACCTTTTATTGTTTTGGACCAAAAATAAATTGTGAAATAACTATAATAAGTGTCAATTAGTTCATCTAAAATTAAGGAAAATTATTTTGAAAATTTGTTGACACATTTAGAATTGAAAAAATTTTATTTAGTGTTAATTAATTTATCTATATTATGCAAAAATTATTTTAAAAAATTTTAACACATAAAATTTTGTAAAATTATTATTTAGTTTTATTTTAATGTGCTTGTAACACCATATTCCTCTAGTCCTTCCTCCTCACAAGTAAGCTTTATAGATGTTGTATTCATGAAAAAAAATCAATAAATTAATGTATTATTTTGCATTATGTAAGACTTTAAAAATTAATCTTAAGCTCTGTGGACTTTGTAAACTTTCCAACATCATCCTCCACTCATAATCTATTCATACAAGTCATAAACAACATAAAACATCACACTCATTTTGGATTGGAAGCCACACACCAAAAAATAAAGGAGTTTGCCTCGGGTTTAGATTCCAGTTTTTTTATGCAAATTTTGAAAAATCATAATTAATCTAGAAAAATTGAAATCAAGCATGTGATGGCTTCCTAGAAAGGTCTAAATGTCAACTATAATTAAACATCATTCCAGGCCATGAGAACATTACTAGACCATGATTGACAATAGAATAGCACTAAAAGTCTAACTACCCAAGTTTACTGTCACAAGTTACTGATATAAATTTAAAAAATTCATAAATAAATCTAGAAAAATCAAAACCTAATAAACCATACCATTCCTAAAAGCTATTGATGTCTAATTTCGACTACAAATAGTTTTAGATCAAGGAAATGGTGTTTAGCATACAAAAATTGATGGAACAATATTAGAGATCTTGTTACACTACTAGTACTGTCATGAAATTTCAAAAATTTGGTTCTTTCTCTATAGAGATCCAAATGAGGTGATCTCAGTGGGTATGGAAAGCTTATGATATATAGTTTATACCTGTAAGAATTTATAGCTATTAGATACCATTTGTCCCATAAGTGACAAGCATATTTTTTCCAATTTTGAAAAATCATAATAAATTCTCTAGAGCTCCAAATTGGGTACTCTTTACCTCTATGAAAATCTATAGATGAGACCTACTTGTTGGCTAAATTTCATGGAAAAATCACTCATTTGGTCAGATTTTAGTTCAACTCTCAATTTGTTCATATTTGGTGTTTCAAATGGTTCAAAATGGTGTCAACTTGCTTCCTAGATCACCCATGACCACTTGGGTATGTTCAAAACCACATTCATAGGCTAGGGAGACATGCCATTTGGCTTAAAACATCATGGAGCTCATTTCCACTATGCTACATCTGTAATGTCCAGTTTTCATTAAATGATGAAAACAGATGCATTTTCAAAGCAAGCCCCTTGAGATGAGTTATTTAAGACCAACAAAAATTAGAATAAAATTTTAAATAGTGAAAATTGAGGATTTGAGCCCTGAGTTGCCCTGAAACTAAGGCTGTAATGATACAAAAAATTTGTCAAAAGGCCAGTAGCATTTTCATAAATAAGTGCAATTTTAGAAAAACACATATGAGAGCTTTTTAAATGAAAGTTTTGAGTTCTCTAGGGTTCTTAGAGGCCTTGAAAATTGAGACAGTTAAATCCCCTCCAATGTATGTTTTCTAATGCAGTTGACCCAAACTTTGATTGATTTATTTGGGAAGGTTTTAACTTCGATTTGAGTGATTCTAAAGGCATTTTATAAAATTTGGAATCTAAATTTTATGATGGAAAAGACGGTTCTAAAAAAAGAGCTAAAATAAAGATAAACAAAATTGCCACGTATGCAGGACGTAATCATTATTTTTAAAACAATTTAGTCTTGATTCTTCCTTTAAAAAGGGTATCCCACTCTCTCTTTATCTTAATCGACTTGGTGCCTCATCCAAAATAGAGAACGGGCTGGAGAAGGAGATGCACAAGGAGAAGCATAAGAAAAGGTAGAAGAAAGCCAAGAAAGATAGGTAAATGGAAGGAATTTCATAACTTTCTCTTCTTTAAAGTTGTTCTCCTTTCTTTGCTCCATCTTCCAATGGTTTTGGGTGCTTATATGGTTCTATTTTGGCCTTGAACCAAAGGGAAAAGTTTAGAAACCCAAGGAGGAGAATAGAGCTAAGGGAGAACTCTTGGGAAAGAACTTGATTCAAGGTAATTTTCTTGCAAGATGTTGCTTCTTTTCCTTAGCTTCTTCTCCCATATTTCAGCCTCATACAGAACCAAGAGAGGGGGGAGGTTTTTGACTTAGAACAAGTATGAAACACAAATTAGGCAATGGAAAATTAGAATATACAAAGAAATTGGAATGCAAATCAATGAAATGCAAAAGTGGAAAGTGTGAAGCTCTTGAATGGAATGAAAAAACTAATTTAATATATAAATGTCTTTGCATGTGTAGTGTTTATTTGAGCTTCTAATACCTCTAAGAAGCCTTCTAAGTGTGTCTCCTATCAAGAAAAAATAAAAAAAGTCTATGAACTCTTCCTCCCCTTTATTTTTCGGCCTAGGCTAGTGAAATAAGTTAGGAAATATTTTAATTTATTCTAGTCTTAGTTTGTTTTAATTGTGTGATGACTTCAAGAGGTTTAAAAGGAGTCAAGAATCATAAATGGAAGAAAAGAATAGAGCCTAGACTTTAAACAATAGATGTTGCTTCATTAGGTGTAATTAGGAACCATAATTGAACCATGAGACAAAATTAGAGTTCTAAATAGATAGGTAGCTTGGAGAATGGTTCCAAGAGTCCAATTGATTCCTATCTTATGTGTTTAGGCCAAGGGAAACAAGTCCCACCTAGTTATGAGTGTGTAGCCATGGGAGGAGATCCAAATTCAAGAGAAAGTGTGCTTGTGTGGCAAAGGTAGCTTTCTCCACTTTCTCTTATACATAAATGTGTATTTTCCTTGTCTTTAAATGTGTGTATGTGTGTTTCAAGCTATGAAAATATGTTTTAGTATATGCCTATGCTCCATGGAACCATAATGTTACTTTATGTTTGTAGATGATGTGTAGCATGCTTGCATTAGGTTGCTTGAGTGTGGAGAAGCCAAGAACACTTCAACTTCGATGAGGATAAGCCAAGAGCCCTTAGAAATGATTGAGACCAAGAGGAAGTCTCCCAAGAGCAATGCTTAGTTTATGGCCTTTGAGAAAAAGGGTGAGGCAAGTCTAAGAATCTTGAAGAAAGTGGGTGAGGCTAATCCACTCATTTGGCAAGCCTATATAGGCCATAGGTGAATTGTAGAAATGCCAAGAATGTATCTTGAATCACTCTAGATGATAGTATGCTCATGCATGCATTTTAAGACTTGTATTATATTCTTTATCTATGATTGAATGGGAGATGAACTATTAGGATTCTCTGAATCTCATTCCCTCCTCTTCAATGCTCTAACATACTAGGTGGACCAAGAGAGTAAGCAAATAGGAGCCAACTACATGAGAGATGAAAGTTTGACATTAAAGTGCATGAAATTGGTTACTTTAAGATCTTGTGAATGTCAAATGATGTAATCCATTATTGTAGATGGTCTATGACCTCTTAAACATATGTAATTATGTTAATGTATCATGCATAAATGAGAGCTAAAGTTATATGTATGGAATTGCTCATTTTGGTTATGTAATGGCAATTTTGTATTATGGAAGTGTATGTATAAATGGAAGTGGAGTGGCCAAAATGAGATGCCTGAAGTTTGGGACCATTTTGGTAGCTCATGCAAGTCATAATCATGCTTGAAACTTGCTCAAGAGGTGCCAAACACTAAAGGAAACCATTTGAACATGTTTGGTCTCTGACATGAATCAAAATTGACCATATTGGAAACCTATACTACTTTTTGTCCAAATGAGTTTTTCTTGATCTGAGATTTGGCATGTAATTAGAGTTTGTTGAGATCTTTCTAAAAAACTAAAGAACATAATTTTCAAAGGTCGAAGGAATATTTGATGAATTTTCAAAGTTGAGAAAAATTTTGATTTTGATCATGTTACTGTTCATACTGATCTAAAAATAAATCCTATCATTTAGAGGCCAAATGATGTCTAATTGTCACAAAATTTTATAGAGAGAAATTATATATTCATAGTAACTTGTGCCAACTAGAAACACCCCATTTAGGTACCTAGAGTGGAAGATATGAATTTTTAAATATTCTGCCTAGTATTAAGTGCTCAAACTGACCTCAGGTATTGTTTGATTAGGTTTCGAGGTCTAGGCATACTTGAACTAGTTTAAAGTTATTTTTTTCCTTTAGATAATATCTTTAGCTTTTCAAATTAGTATTATTTACATGGATTGGATTTTTTTAGAATTAATTAGACATTTTTGAAGTTTGAAGTAGAAAGTTGTGACAATACCAAAGACCAACCAGACCTTTGCACTTTTTTGAATGCCAAAAATTTTGTGTTATGTTTCATGGTTGGACATATTTTTAGCATACATTAGACATGTGTAGCTTTTCATAATGGCAAAGAATGTATAATTTTTATTTTTTTAGAATTAGTTATGATTTGTCAAAATTTGTGACAGAAAAGGCGAATTTCTAGCCGAAAATGCAACTATGTATTTTATGCTTCCCTTTGCTTTCCACAAATTGTAGGCCACTTTTGATTATGAAAATGAGTTATATCTATGTAAATAAATATGAGAATGTGATACATGAGCTCACATAGTCAGTAGGATATCGAACAAAAAATGTAAATGCGATGCAACGCTAAGAAATATATTATTTTAATACTCTTTTTCTTGCTCCTTCATGTATAATGTAAAGTATAGGAATGTTATGAAATAAGCTAAAAATATACGATGTGACAACATGCAATCATACATATTGGAGGCATATCATATCAAGGGCCTTTGGTGGCAAAATCACAAATATTTATTTATATGAACACAAACTTTTGATGATGGAAATGAGTTATATCTATGTAAATAAATATGAGAACGTGATACATGAGCTCACATAGCCAGCGGGATATCGAACAAAAAATGTAAATGCGATACAACGCTAAGAAATATATTATTTTAATACTCTTTTTCTTGCTCCTTCACGTATAATGTAAAGTATAGGAATGTTATGAAATAAACTAAAAATATACGGTGTGACAACATGCAATCATACATATTGGAGGCATATCATATCAAGGGCCTTTGGTGGCAAAATCACAAATATTTATTTATATGAACACAAAATCATTACATACATCATATCTACATATATTTAAGTGTGCTCAAGTGTCTACATTATATATACAACATGTAATTACAACTCTTTATAACAAAAAGCTATCAAAAAGGCTATTTCACCACTCCATTGCTAAGTTCTTGCTTCTTATACTTGTTGGCTCCCACTTTTTAGCCCACTTGGCTCACCTAAGCATGATTAGATATTGGAGAGGAAAAAGTGAGATTTTAAGAATTTCAATAGCTCTTTACCCTTTCAATCATACATGATAGCCATATTTTGAAGTTCAAGAATGGATATATGAACATTAAGCTACTTGTAATCATACAAAAAATCATTTTTATGTTCAAGAAGTTCATACATATCATACATTATCTTTCAAGAGCATTAGTTTAGCTTCATTCCCTTTTCTTAGGACTTTTAGACTTACCTCACCTAATTTTCAAGAGACTTTTGACTAAGCCTCACTTTTCTTGAGATTGTTGGCTTTGTCTCACCAAATTCTAGGGACTTTTAGCTTATCCTCACCTTTACTAAGAGACTTTTGACTTCACTAAGCTCATTCAAGTCATAACACATTCATAAAACACATTTTATGCACATAATGATACCATGGCATGTAGAAAATAGCTATGTACATTTCTCATGGCATAAACATATATACACACATCTAAAGACAAAAAAATAACTAAGAATGCATAAGAAAAAGATTAGAGAGCTACCTTGAATGCAAACACTTACACTTTTCCTTAATTGCTCTTTCCTTCTTTTGATCTCACACTTGCAAATGGGTGGAGTATGATTCCTTTGGCCTAAACACATCAAATAAGACCCAATTACATTCCTGAAACAAGTTCTAACACTATACACATACTATGGAAGCCCACTTTTTTAAATGGCTCAATTATGGTTCTATAAAGTACCTAATGAAGTAACTATAAGAATTTATGATCTTGGCTCCATTCTTTCCTTCAATCTATGATTCCTGACTCCATTTAGATTCCTTGGAACCATCATACAATCATTTTGAGTAGCCTAGCTATATGTTGCTTTATTATGTCATATTATAGAATCTACACCTCCATCTCACCATCTAGGCTTCCTAAGTTTTTTCTAAGGCTTCCTTTAATGTTCTTCCATCATATTTAGTCTCAATCTAAGCTTAGAAAAATTTAAAACACTCCCTAGGTCCTTCATCTTTGCTTGGCCGAGCCTAAGCCTCTAGTTTGGACCCATGGAGTATGTTTTATTTTCTTGAAGGAAGAGGCACTTGGGAGGCTTCCTAGGAGTCTTAAGAATTCAATTAAACTCTCACATAAGCTTAAACATCCTTGGGTAAAATCAGATTTTGGCATATGTCTTTAAATCCTTAGCTTTGCTATCTTGGATTTTAGGTTTCTTTGCATTTCCTAGCTTCTCATAGTCTAAATCCTAGATTTCTTGCTTTCTCTTAGTTAGAAGAAATCCCTTCCTAATTGCTCTCTCCTTGGCTAAACCAACTTACCTAAGAACAAGGAGAAGGAAATAACAAAAACAAGAAGAATTACCTTGGTTCCTTAGCTTCTTCAAAGGCTTTTTCACTTGTATAGGCTTCTCTTTCAAAGTCTAACCTTCTCCCTTTGAATATCACCCAAAACAGGTCCATATTAATAGCCAAAATCATGGAAAAAAAAAAGGTGGGAAGGAGAAGAACAATATTAAATAGGGAAGAAACTAGAAATTTCTATAATTTTTATACCTTTCTTCCTTATTTTTCTTCCTCTTCTCCTCCTCCTTTGGTGTGCATCTCTCCTTGGTCACTTCCTTTGTTTTAGGTTGAAAAATGGCTAGTTAATCAAATTGGGGGAGGGCCACATGCTATATGGAAGGAAAGGAGTCACTTTAAAAACTTTTTATATTTGCATTTTAGTCCATTTTCTTGGCTATTTCATTTTAGCCTTATTTTAACTCCTTTTTCAAAATTTGTCTTTTCCATAATAATATTTAGACTCAAATCTTATAAATTGGCTTTAGAATCACTTAATTTGGATTTAAAACTATTTCGAACTATTCAGTCAAAGTTTTAATCAACCGAATACCAAAATTGCTCACTAAATGGGTTTCAACTATCTTGGGAATTCCCATAATTTTTAAGGCCTTTAAGAACCCCAAAAGGCTTAAATTTATCATTTAAAAAGCTCTCTTATGAGTTTTCTAAATTTGTCAAAAATTATGAAAATGCCTCACTTTTTATCACAAATTTTTCTAGCTCATCTGGTTCAAGTTTTCAGATATCTTAAGTTTCAAATCCTCATTTTTCATTATTTAAAATTTTATTCTAATTTTATTTAGCCTCAAATTGTTTATTTTAAGAGGCTTTCTTTTTAAATAGATTCATTTTTATGTTTATACAAAAAACTAGATGTTACATGCCTAAAGTTAAAGAAATTGTATTTGGGCAATTTTTGGTAGATTTGGGACTTTTTTTAATTATTAATCATATAAAGTTTAGCTAATTAATTAATTAAAAATAAATTCTCATCAAGATAAAGTTAATTAGTACCTTTATATGAAGATTTTAATGCATATAATAGACAGATATTTTTGTGATTAGCATGTATAATCTAAGGAATAGTCATAATATCCTTTTATATATGGTGTATACATTATGAAATTAAAATCATATATGGATTTGAAAAAATTAATTGTAATTAAGTATGTAACTATAATGTATCTTAACTCATATGTAGATAATTATAATTACATGCTTGACTAGGGTGGAGTAGAAGTTGCATTATATTTTCTACATAGCTTGTAGGTATTAAAGAACAGAAATACACTTTAGTTTCATTAATTATGATACACAAATATTTGGTATACTAATGTCTTTGTCCATAGGGAGATTTTAGTGATACAAGTTTTATGTAAGTATGACTTGGATTGGTAAACATGCATTTATGATAAATGTGATGATTGATTTACCTTATAATTTTCTAGAAAGTATTATTAATGTTTGAAATTACCTTATAGTATCCTCTACATCTCAATTGTTGGTAATTAACAACAACAAGGTTATTTTAGATGGAAGGAGGATGCTCTTCTTCAATTGGGATGCCTTGACTATGACTTTGCCTTTTATGTGGAAGAACCTTTAAGACCCATGGACAATAAAGACAAAGATGCTAAAGCATTGTATGATCACCAGGAGCAGTGAAATTGCCTCAGTGTGATGATAATCAAACAATGCATATAGAATAGCATTCATAGGCCCATATCAAAATGAAGGATAATTAAGGAGTATCTTAAAGCCACTAACGCTCAGTTTGGTTCATTTGACAAGTCACTTAGAGGTGCAATTATAGCTCAGCTATGTATAATGAAACTTATTGGTATAAGAGGGATTAGACGACATATGATTTAAATAAAAGACCTAGCTTCTCAATTGAAGGTCTTTAGAATAGAGCCAAATTGACCATTTTTGGTCTAATTAATCCTCAACTCACTTTCTCCTCATTATTCCATATTCAAGATATCTTATTATACACATAAGGAGAAATAGACTATTAACAAAAACTATTATCTAGGTGTGTACAAGAAGAGTATAGGCTAGTAATTGATGGAAGAGCTGCTCTTAGTAAGACTCATTTAATTGGTACTTGTGGCTCTAAGAAAAAAGGTCAAAATAAGAATGGCAAGAAGAAGCGTATACCTCCAATTCATGTAATGAACAAGGAAACTGCAAGATGCTTCTTCTGCAAGAAGAAAGGGCATATTTTGAAGGAGTGTAGCAAGAGAAAGGTTTGATTTACCGAGAAAGGTATACCTTTATCTAATGTATGTTTTGAATCCCATTTACTTGATATTTGTCATAATGCATGATGGATTAATACTAGATCAACAATTCACATTTTGAATACCATGTAGGGATTTCTTATCATAAAAATTCCATATTCTAATAAGTATAAAATGTTTCCTAGGAATGAAATAAGCTCAAATGTGGAGGCTTTTAGAACCTACTGAATAATTTTATCTTCTAGCTATATAATGGACCTTGAACAAACATTTATGTTCTTAGTTTTTCTGGAAAATTGATTTTAGTTTCTATATTAATTCTTTTCAATTTTTCTATGAATATTTTTAGAACAATTTTTAATCTATTAAAGGACTCAATTCCTATTGGAAAATTTTCATTATCTATTAGTCTATTTAAGTTTTACACTATTGTTGATACTGCTAGTTCTTGTGTTACTATGCATGGTAATAGTGAAGTTAAGAGATGTATCATAAATAAGAACTCTATTAGCTTATAGTATAAAAGATTGAGATATATCTCTATAGAGAGAATCAACAGATTAGTAAAGGATGGGATTTTCTAACCTTTAGGCTTTACTAATCTTGGTCCATGTGTTGACTGCATTAAGGGTGAGTAAACTAACAAGTCACATAAAGGGGCTAAAAGGAGTTCAGAATTGTTAAAGTCATATAGATTGATATATGTTGTAACACTATAGATTCTAGTCCATCTCATACATTTGAATGGCATAATATCATGAACTATGTAGGATTTCCATGGGAAAAGCAAGAAAAGTGGGATTATTTTCGCATTACGCTATGTCTAAAAATTCCTTTCGGTGTCACATGGACCATGTGAGCTCATGCTATGCATCATCATATTTAATTGCATCATTACAACTCATTTAGATCCCAAAAACATGCCTCCAACCCATGGAAACCGAAATGGAGCATGAAAATTTGGAGATCCATTTTTGGCCAGAGTTGGCCTCTTTCTTGGGTAAATTTTGGAAAATCATAACTAAATATAGAAAATTCGAAATCATGAAATCTTGGTCATTCTAGAAAGCTTAGAATGTCTACTTCATACTAAAAATATGCCCAGGTCATAACATTCATCACACAGAACGTTTGATATCCAAAAAGTTACAGAGTCGCTAGCTACCTGGGCTGTCATCCAGTTTACTGATACAAAATTCTGAAATTCATAACTAATTCTATGAAAATAGAAAGCATACACATTCAATAGTTATGGAAATATACAAATGTTAACTTGACACTAAAAATAATTCCAGAATGAAACAGATACGTTTAGACATCTGGAATTGATGGAACAGTGATTGAGCTCTGGAGACGCCATTGTTACTGAGAGCAAACTTCAAAAATGCATAACTCTATGCTCAAACCTCCAAATGAGGTGATCTTGGAGGCTACAAAAATCTTATGACCTCTAGTTTATGTAAATAAAATTTCATAAGCATTGGACACCATTTGGCCATCGAATGACACAGAAATCAAATCTGCCCGTATGAACAGTGCACATACCAGAAACCATAGAAAATCCCAACTTTGAAAATATATCAAATATTCTCTAGACCTCCGAAAATTATGATCTTTAGCTTGCCAGAAAGATCTTAATGAGACCTAATTATATGTCAAATTTTAGGGCAAGACTAACTCATTTGGCCAAAAAGTGACATAGGGTTCCATTGTGGTCAATTTTGGCTCCATATTGAGTACCAAAATTGCCAAATGGATTTTCCTTAGTCTTGGCACCTTTTGGGAAAGTTTAAAAGCTTAATTAAGACTTGTGTGAGCTGCCCAAATGGTCCCAAACCTCATATACCTCATTTTGCCCATTCAACCCACGCTTATTGTGACACCTTAAACTACTACCACTACCTAGCCTCTCCATAGGCTCGGTTCCATATGATTTCCAAAGAGTCACTACTCTCCCGTGGCATTTACATGCTATGAACTGGGGTTTCATATACTCATCTTTCACCCCGTGGGTCCTGTGAACCCATCTCAAGCATCCTTAACTCAAACTCCATACATATGACTCATACATAGCATAAAACAAACCGTAAGCCACGGGTATAGAGCTGAAAACCATAAAAATTACATTTTCTCACTTGGGCCCAAAAGTCATATTTTGGCTCTAAGTTTGGAAAATCATAAGAAATTGTAGAAAAATGGGAATGCAGCAAACTTTAGCTTTCTGAAAAGCTCTAAGTGTCAAATTTACACTAAAAATCATTCCCAATCACAAACACATCGTTTGGACCAAGTTTGACATCGAAAATGGGAGGAAGGTCCAGCTGTCACTGTTTCTGGTGCAGCTTTCTGTCATGACTTTCGAAAATTCATAACTAAATCCAAAAAAATCCAATCTGGGCACATTATACCAATTCGAAAAGATAAGGATGTCTACTAGAGGAAAAAAATAAGTCCAGATCAGTTCAGTAGCTCCTGCATCCCGAAAACCGATGAAACAGTGATGGGAGTCAGATAAGCTCACTGATGCTGATACAGAACTTCAGTCAGTTCAATCTCTCTCTACAGACCTCCGATTTGGGTGATTCTAGTTCCTACAAGTCACTTTGGTTTTCTAATTTATGTGTATAAAATGTCACTATATTTGGAATCCATTTGGTCTAAAAGTGCCACAGATTTCATTTTCTGGTTGCATGAACAGTACATGACCAATTCCTTGAATTTTTCCAAATTCAACAATTCTCCAAATATTCTATAATTCTCCGAATATTACCAACTCTAGCTTCTCAAGAAGCTTTCTACAAACTCTAGAGGCACGCCAAATTTCATGGCAAACGGAGCTCATCCGGTCATACTTTGACGGAGCTCTCAATTTTCCCGGTTTTGGCACCCCAAAGGTCCAAAACGGGTCCAAATCGCCTCTCACACACTCTCACTCCACATGGACAAGTTTAAAAGCATAAAACTAGTATATCTAACATGTCCATATGATCCAAATCATCATACATTCTATTTTCACTATGCTACGGCCAAAAATACACTACTACATCCATGCATCAAAGGGGTAAAAACCCACATTTCCATTACTTTGGCTAATAACAGAGTTCATACATCATCCTTTCATATGTCTACACATGTTACAAACTTTACATCTCAAAAATAGTGGGCACATCTTCATTTGGCACCACTTTACATCATATATACATTAAAATATCAAAAGAAAGTAATATCTCTAACTATGCATGCTCCTAGGCTCTTTGGTGGGTGCTCGGTTCTCCTTGAGCTCCACCTAGCATATTAGTTGGGAGGGGAAAGGGGTGAGATTCAGAGAATCTCAGTAGCTCAAGCACTCAATCCAGCAAGCAATCAAGGCATATAACAAGTCAAAGCATGTGAATAAGCATTTAGCTATTCTCAATCATCCAACACATAATGTACATGCTATGGAAATCACAACCATGCCAAAAATGGGCTCTAGGGACTTTTGGTCTAGCCTCACCCGAGTTTAGAGACTTTTGGATAGCCTCACCCGAGTTTAAGGACTTTTGACTTGGCCTCACTCGTTTGAGACTTTTGGCCTTGTCTCACCTATCTCAAGGGACTTTCGGCTTCACCTCACCCGTCTCATGGGACTTTCGGTACTACCGCACCCGAGTAATTCTCACATTTCAACACACAAGCATATTGGCATTCAATGCATCAAAACAATAACATATGGCATATTCCATACAACAAGCATATACATATCATACAATGACTATTACAACCAAGAATGCTACAAGAAAGAGTGAAAGAGAGAGCTACCTTTAGAGCCAAAGCCTTCACTAGCTTTTCCTTTCAATTTCTCCTCTCCCTCCTTAGGTCCACAAACACACCTTGATGTAAGTGTTTCACTTGAGCCTAGACACACCAAAAGCATGCAATTACTCTCTTGTAATTTAATTTAGAGCAACCCTCTATCACACACAACCTAGGGTTCTCTCTCTAGAATGCCATTACCCTTTTCTCTCTCTCAAGCTCCCATGGTAGTGGAAAACCTCATTTTCAAAGAAAACTCAATTATTCAAAAGCATTTTCCACTTTCCCTCTTCTGACCCATACCCGAAAATCATCCATTTACACAAATAAAACCGTAGGAAAAGAGGGCAAAGGGAGGGGATCAGAAATCTGAAGAGAAATGGGAGAAGTGACCTTACCTTTCCCTTGATCTTCCTCCTTCTCTTGATCTCTCACACTTTCCACGCCTCTTTTCTCTCTTTGGGTCGAAGCTTAGGGTAGATATGAGAGAAGAAATGAGTTTGGGCGTTTAATGAAGTCTGATTCTCGCTATTTACTCTCTTCTGGACCGACTCTCGCTACGGCGAAAACTAACCTTCGCTATAGCGAGCTCGTGTAATTTGGCTTCGCTATGGCGAGGTGTAACCTTCGCTACGGCGAGATCGGGTCATTTTCCTTCGCTATGGCGAGATTTACCACTCGCTATGGCGAAATCGCGTTAGTTCCAGACCTCACTCTCGCTATGGCGCCGCTACAGCGGGCAACTCCCTGATTTTTGTATGGGCTGCTGCCAGCACTCGCTATAGCTAGAATCGCCTTCGCTATGGCGAACTAGCTCTCTCGCTGTGGCGAGACCGTTTCTCGCTATTGCGAGAGGACTTAGCAGAAATTCTGGATTCCGAAAATTTCCAGTTTTCACTTTCTTTCTTTTCCCTTTCCTTTTCTTTTTCCCGGTTGTTACACTTATGCATATTTCCAACAAACTTCCATATTGCACACTTTGGCATTACATACTCAAAATAGGTTCTAGTAGTCATACATCATTTCCATGCATCTAAACATCACATAATAATATTTTTACATATATGTCAAGATTCATAATACGTATACAACATCATATACATTATGAACCATCATTATGGTTCCAAAATAGACAAAATAAGACATAAGCTTATCAATTGTCTCTCTTCAAGGTTGTTGGCTCCCTTCACCACAATTACTTGGTCCACCTAGCATGTTAGATCATTGGAGAGGAGGGGATGAGATTCAAAGAATCCCAATAGCTCATCTCCCATTCAATCATACATAATATGTGCAAAGCAAGTGTCATAAATGCATGCATGGAGGAGATAGAAATTATAGACATTTTAAAAGCAACCTTAGCATGTGAATCAATTATACAAGACATTTAAGAGCTTACTAAGTGTTTGGATTGGCCTCACACTTCTCCTAATGGATTTTTGACTTGCCTCACCCATTCTTGAGCACTTTGGACTCAACCATACTCTTGGGAGCCCACTTTGCTTTTGGGAGACTCTTTACTTTGTCTCAACCAAGCTCGAGGATTCTTGGCTCATCTTCACCCAAGGGAAGAGTTCTTGGCCTCTCCACACTCAAGCAAACTCATACAAACATCATGTAATCATTTGAAAACATAACATGGCATCAAACATCATGGCATATAAAGGCATGCTAACATACTTTTCAAAGCTTGAAAATACACATACACACATTCTAAAACAAGCTAAACACACATCCATGCATGAGAGAAGGTAGAGAGAGCTACCTTGCTTGCATTCACACACTTTTTCCTTAGCTTTCAAGCCTCCTCTTTCAGCCACACACCCACAAATTGGTGGAGATAGTTTCTCTTGGCCTAGATACAAATTATGGGACCCAATTAAATTCATGAAACAATCTCTAAGACCCTACAATTTGCTTAGATGTTAGATTGCTCTATAAGCTCCATTATAGTCCATAAATACACCTAATGAAGCAACACCCCTCAAATACTTTCTAGGCTTCATTCTTTCCTTTCAAATATGATTCTTGACTCCTTTTAAGCCTCTTGGAGTCATCACATCATCAAAATAAAAGGCCTAGCACCGTGTTACTTCTTTAGGTCATAATATGGAACCTAAGACACCAAATCACTTTCTATGAGTTCTAAATTTTTTCCAAGGCCTCCCCTCATTTTTATTTATCAAATATGACTCAAGAATGACCTTAGAAAAATTTAAAACTCTCCCTAGCTGCCCCAACCTTGCTTGGCCGAGACTATGCCCCTTTTTGGCCTCCTTAGAATTCTCTTTGTTTTCTTGAAGGAAGAAGCATGCGGGGGGCATCTTAGGGATCTTAGGAGCTCATTTAAACTCTTAATTAGGCCTAGGAATCATCATAAAAAGTCAGATTTTACAAGGTACAATTGAAACCCTAGAACTTGCATCTTGAAATCTAATGATTTTTTGTTAATTCTCTTTGCATATTCTTAATCTCTACACCCTTTTTCCTTATATTCATGCTTGGTTCTGCCCAAAAATCATCTCCTCCTAGGGTTTCTCAAGTTGGGTCAGAAAATGGAGCAAATATGGCCGAAAATATACTTGCCTATTTTGAGCTCCATTTCGGTTTCCATGAATTGTAGGCATGTTTTTGTAATGCAAATGAGTTATAATGATGTATTTAAATATGAGAATGTATAGCATGAACTCACATAGTCCACGTGACACCGATTGCAAATTTTTAAGTATGACGCAATGCAAATAAATTCATTATTTTCATGCCTTTTTTCATGTGCCCTCATGGAAATGATGATGTGAAGCTTATAAATGGCATGTAATGGAGCTAGAAGTTATGGTGTTACATATGTTGCCCTAATTTGTGTTCGAATAATCATGAATATTTTATCTTTTTTATTGATGATTTCTCATTATACATGTGCGTCTACTTGCTTTATAATAAAAATGAGACACTTAATGCATTTAAAGAATATAAAGTAGTGGTAGAGAAACAACTTAAAATTGGGAGATCTAATAAAGAAGGTGAATATTATGGCAGGTAATGTAATACCTTAGCTTTATAGCCTTCAAATTATATCACAAAGACTCATTTTAATACATTTGCATGAAAATCACACCTTTGGCTACGGTTTTTATTGACATTAAAAGCTAAAATACTTTATATTCAACTCAATAAATCATTTGATCTTTCCTAATTTATTTTCCATCCGTACTTATTCATATCATAAACATCATATTTCATCATATAAATCTCGAATTTTGGACCATACTTCACAAGTTCAGAAATTTGGTCTTAGGTTACAGGGCCACTTTTCTGATATAAAGTTTGGAAATTCATAAATAATTATAGAAAACCTTAAATCATGCAAATAATAGCTTTCTAGAAAGCTCTGGATGTCAACTAATGATTAAAAATAATTCTAGATCAAGAAAATATAATTTAACTCATGAAAATCAATAGAATAATACACTAAGTTGTGTTTTAAGGCTGCTGCAAACCCTAATTTTTTAAAAATTCATAACTCTCTCTATGCTAATCCAAATTGAGTGCTCTTAGTGGCTATGAAAATCTTATGATGTATACTTTATACCTGTAAAATGTCATGAGCATTGGACTTTATTTGACCCCTAAGATACATTAAAATCGAAAACTGACCATATGAACAGTGACAAGGACCGTTTTGCATAATTTGGCCAACTTTAAAAAATCATAATACACTCCCTAAAGCTCCAAAAATTCTCTTCTTTGAGTTTTGAAAAGCTCTAGATGAGCTCTATTAGTTTGCCAAAATTTCATGCCAAGACTAGTCTATTTAGTTAGATTTTGGTTCAGGGTTAATTTATGATCAATTTTGTACCAAAATAGCTTTAAATGGTCCCAAAATAGTCTTCTTCTTGGACCATGACCATTTAACCATGTCCCAAAGTACCAATGTGAATACCGTATTTTGTCCAAGCAGGTTCCAAAAATCATGATAAAAATTAAACTAATAAAAAAATAAAAAAGAAGAAAAATCAAATAGGTCCTTTTAATCCAATAAACTAAAAAAAATCAATCAAAAATCAAAGGGGAAAGGACCCAAATGTGAAATTGAAAAAAAAAAAAGGTAAAAGGCCATTAATCCAAAATTAGAACAAAATAATGGAAATCCAAACAATCAAATAGAAAAAATCAAAATCAAAATAATAAAAAAAATCAATCAATCAAATCAAATAAATAAATAAATGAAAAAAATAAAAAAATCACAAAGAAAGAGAAAAAAGAAAAGGCTAAAAGCAAGTTAATAAAAAATAATAATAACTAAAAGAATAGTAATTAAAAAAATGATGAATGAAAAAGGGGGGGAAGCCCAAAATGAAAAAAATTAAATTAAGATTCTAGGACTTGATGTAAGAGAGCCCAACTTAGGAAAAATAAATAAATAAAGTAAAATAAAAATAAAAAGAGTAAAAAAGCCCAAAGAACGGAGCTCGTGAGAAAGAAAATGGGTTAAACAGGTTGAGGTGAAACAGAGGCCCACAATCTAGATCCATTTTACCAAACCCTACCTATTGCTGGTCCCCTGCTCTGGTATCCAAAAGACCACTTTCTCACTGATAAGCATGATTTTTATACAATTTATCCCTCCTAACTTAGTCATTTTAATAAATAAATGTGGGTTAATGAATGCAATTGAATGGAAATTGATTTTAAGAGCTATTTTTGCACTTTAGGAATTAATTTGCAAAACTTTGAAATATTAATGCTCAATTTTATTTTAAATGATTTTATGAATTTTCCTATTGAATTATTTTTATTATTTGTGCAGACTTGTGAAGGACAAATAGCTTAAATGAGTATTTGATTTAAAGAAAAGAAGAAGAAGAGATGAAGGCATGTATATATTTGAGGAAGAAGCATGAAAACAGCGAAGCAGAAACACGAAAAGAAAAGAGGAAGAAAATCACATGGGGCAGTAGCTAAACATGCACGAAGCAAAAGGGCAGAACAAGGGAGAGAATGAGAAACGCGAGAAGCTTCAGCGCTGGATGAGGAAGAGAGATGAGAGAAGGAGCTTTCATGCAGAACAGAACAAACACGTGGTGAAAGTGATGAGCTGGGCAGAACAAAGAGAGGCAACGAAGAGGCAACTGAAGCTAAGAATGAAAGGCAATGAGTTGAAGTCTGTACAGCAGCTACAGAGCAACAAAGAGCAGCTGCATGAAGAGAAAATCTGGACAGCAACAGAACGATGAGGCATGCAGCTCGAGTAAAGAAACTACAAGTTGCATGGGAAGAGTTTCACGTGGAGATAAGAGCAGAAACATATTTGGCTGTGAACAAAACAGAAGCAACGTGCTGGGCAATCTATGAAGGAAATAACTTCTGTTTTGGAAAAAAAGAATAAAACGTTGACAGCAATGTATGAAGAAGCAACGTGAAAACAGAACCATGCATGAGCTGAATGATGAATGGGTCCCACAATCACATAAACAAAGATTAAAATAAGGAGCTTCAGATTTGGAATAAGAGGCAAAGCACGTGAAGAATAAATGAAGCACGAGGAGAGGCTATTCTGGACGACGTCGTTCATTCTCTCGACTTGATCCCTTCGTCCATCAATACCTACGCATACACTACCCGTCACTCCAGCATCCCTATTCATTCACGACACGTCCAGAGCCCATTCCATTCACGTCACTTCGCCCATTCTCTACACGCCTCTACGCTCAAACCCTAGCCATCATTCACCCACACCTCCGTCTATATATACATAACTCTTCACGCCTGATCAGACTCTCGCCTCCCATTGAGGGGAGAACCATTCGGCCAGCCTCCATACACACCTACGCCTCCATCCACACATCCATCTCTCCATTCCATACTCCATCATCCATCCACCGAATGAAGATCTAATTCATTCATCTTGAGGCTAGCAAGGGAGGAAACTCTTGGAGAAGCTTGAATCCTTGGAAGAATGCAAAATTCTGGCTAAGATTTTTTTATTTTTTCTACACTTTTTCTTATTCTGTATAATCTCGGTTGAGTTATATTTGATTAGAAATTTGTGTAATTAATTAGTGGCTGGTTAGACACTGATTAGGAAACCCTTTTTGTTGATTAATTGGTTAAATTTGAATTTGGTTTTTCATTATTCTCTCTAATCTCTCATGTATGCCACGAAGGTGTTCGATGAATTGCATGAGTAAGGTTGTGTGTTTAAATGTCTATCTGAGAATTCCTTGGTGTTTAGTTGGTTAATTAAACATTTTTGGATGATGAATCAGAAGATAATTAATTAGTTAATTAATCAAATTGGATGTTCATTGATCTTAAGGACAAGAGTTAACGGTTTAATGCGAGATTGAGGTCTCAATTCAACATTAGATTATTAATCTCTTGAATCTTGAATGGTTATTCAAGATCATTTGCTAATGAACATAATTAGGAATTCTTAGGCCATAATTAATCACAATTGGAATAGGATAAGGATAGTGGATACCAAGAGACGATTCCTAAGCTAGTCACAAGCCCATTCTCCACCCACAATTTATCTAATTAGGTAGACATTAGGAAATTTATTTCAATTCAGTTTAGGATAGTTTAATTCATTCAAAAACCCCCCAAACTAGATAATTCTAGGACCTTAGAACACTTAGAAAACCCAATTGAACATTGAATTCTATTTCCAAGGGAGATGACCTAGGTTGTGCCACTTGCTATATTTTTAGATCAACCTAGTTTTATTTTGAGGGTTGCACGACAAGCCCGTCAAAATTTGGCGCCGTTGCCGGGGAATTTGGAGTCTCAATTGTTTGAGAAAGTTTTCTAAGTGTTTTTGTTTTGTTTTATCTTTGTTTTAGTTCTATTTTGATTTGATTTTCGTTCTGTTTTGAACTTGGAATCGGTTAATTTCGGTGTTGCGCGTTAAGTGTCCTGGTTGCTGGAATTTTCGTTCAAAGTGCCCAGAAAATTCTCATACTTTGTTTTTCAAGGTTTTTGGGTGTTTTGAGCAAAAATAATAGCAAAGCTATTTGGTGCACCATTTTTTGGCCAAATTCCAACGTTTGAGGCACTTTTTCTAATTTTTTAGTATTTTTTCGAATTTTTTAAGAATTTTTCAATTTTTCCAGATTTAATTTCTTTAATTTTTGTGAGTTTATTTTGTGTGACTAACCTCTGTTTAGGAGTGTTTTTCGTAGTTAAGTAAGTCTTAGCTTCATTTGATTTTATTTTCTTGATTATTGAGTTTATTTTAGTTATAATTTGTTAGAATTTTATTTGTGCTGAAATTAATTATACTTCTCATTTTATTTTTGCTTTTAAATGGATCCCTATTATTCTAATCAAGGTGTTTATGATCCTTATGCAAATAATGGGACTTCCAGGCAGTTGGATGATCTCAAGGCAATGCTTCAAGGCGTTCTTGAAAGACAAAGGCAAAATCAACAAAGCCAACAATACCAACAAGTCCAACCACCATGCTACCAACCACACCATCATTCCTATGAAGTTTACCCCAACTACCAACCATACCACCATCCATATGAGATTCACCCAAATTACCACCATCATCATGAACCATACCATGACTACCATAGGCAAGAGCCACAATATCATCCTTACAACTACCATGAGGGGTACATGCAACAAGAGCCTCAAAGGGGACCAAGTTCGAAAGAAAGGATGATGCAGTTAATGGAAGCCTTAGATCTTCGAATCCAACAAAGGGATGCCGAACATCTTCAATTCAAACAAGAACATGAACGGTGGTATCTTGAAATGCAACAAAGGCTTGACAACATGATGAAGGATTCAGGAATTCAATTGAATCAACCGACTTCAAGTGCTAATGAATCAATTGAAGAGCAAATTAGAAGGGAATGTATAGAAGAAGAAGAGTCTTATCCATTAGGTAATATCCTTCCATCTTCTAATGTTTTACAATTTGTTAGAACTGAATCTAGTATGCATGATAGCACTTCGATTCCTGATGTATATAATGTTGTTGATTCTGAATTACATGATGATGATGTTGTTGATGAGGAAATAATTGTTGAATCTCCTGATGTGGTTGATTGTGGTAATGCATTGAACAAAATTGATACATTTATTTATGCTCATGAACCCTTGTGTACTGATGCACTTGGGATGTCTACACCTAGTTGTGATTATAGTGAAAATTTCATTTCTGAATCAATTGATGAATCTATTGAGTCTAGGGTAGTAGATAAGTGTGGGGGTGATTTGGAATGTGATGATCATGTTATTTCTAGTGTGAAATTAGTTGATAAGTCTATTGATGATGCATCTACTGAGTTTAAGGATAGCATGCCATCTAGATCATGTGACATAACTAATTTGGATGTATCTCTTGATTGTGTGTGTGTTGAATCTGCTATATGTGATGAATACTCCCAAATTAATTCTTCCATTGAAACTAGTGAGTCCATCACATATTCTGATAATCATGATTCCTCACTAGCCTGTGATGGTGTGCCTGCTGAAATAATGAATGAAGCATGTGATAATGATATAGACATTGAATTTGTTGAGCAGCTTGTGGATAATTCAGACTCTAATTCACAATGCTTATGTGATGATATGCATACATGTCCTATATGTGCTGAGATTAATGAATTTTTGGAGTCTGATAAATCTATTGAATCCATGGAATCCTTTGCCTGCACTGAAATAATTGATGAGACTAATTCCACTGATCATACTAGTTTTGATGATAGTATGCATAGTGATACTGCTAATGTTGAAAATCCTATTGATGCTTGTACTATTGTTGATACTAGTGAGAGACTTGACTTTGCTGTTGATAATTGTTTAAAATATTATGAGCCTACTGATGTCTCTTTGGTCAGGGAAGATGTCGTCTCTATTGTTAAGAGTCCTGAACAGATTTCTGAGGTTGGTGAAATAGTTCCCAACATATTACAGACTCTCCCAGTAGAGGAAAAGCAACTGCCGGATACATTGGATATCTTGAACTTAAAGGATTATGAGAAGTTGCAGTTTAATTTTCCTATTGATGCAGTGACTCTTACTGATGAGAGTCCTATAGATTTTATTGGTTTTGATAGATTTTTAGGAAATTTTGATTTTAAATTTTCTTTCTTTAGTTTTAAATCTTCTAATTTTGATTTTTCTTCTTTTCTTGGTCCTGAATTTGCTAAATATTACTTTCCTAAACTACTAATGGTTGGGAAAATCCATGAGTCAACATTGCATGATCAATCAAAATGTTTTAAAGTGGTTAGACTCAAAATTGTTCAGTTAAAAAGGAATAAAGTCATTTTGATTTTAATTTTTGATACATATGATTAGTTAGTCCTTAATAAAACTCTTCTTAGTTTAGGATGTAATTTTCTTTTTCTTTTCCGCATTACAGTTTCTTTTGTTTCTATTTTGTAGGAAATAAATTGCTAGCCAGCTACAATGAACATCTTAGCCACCTTTGAGATCTTCATTGTCAACTTCATCCGGTTGTATTCTCTCTTTTCACTTACTTTTATATTGTGTTGTTTATCTGTTTACTGGATTGTGTGCTGACATTGAGGACAATGCAACATTTAAGTGTGGGGGAGAGAGTCATTTCATTCCATCCATTTTTTTTTTTTTCAAAAAAAAAAAAAATTTTTTAAAAAAATTTTTGAAAACTAGCGTGATTTTTCTTCAATTTTTCTGTAAAAGTTGCAAGTTAAGATGATTTTAGCTTGGATTCACTTAGACATGACAAGTGATGGATCTTGTATTTTGATTTAAGTGAAGTGGCAATGAATTTGATTTCAATGAATTATTTGATAGCCATTAGCTGGTGAGAATTTGAGCCTTAATTGTTCAATTCTAGTGTGTATTCACCTATCTTTGTTTCACTCTAGAACTTGTCTTGATTCTTTGTTGAGACCACATTTACATTTGCATGCATGAAAATGATAAGGCATTCATTTCTATTTTAGCTAGAGCCAAAAAAGTCAACCATACATACATTTTATCCATTGTTTAGCCACTTTGAGCCTTGTTTTCTTTTGTTGTTTAACCTATAGCCATTAAATATATTCCCACCTTGTTTTAAGATGCCTTAGGAATTTCAAGGAGCATTACATCTAAATAGGATAGGTGAATGTGTGCTTTGCATCCATTAAGGCCATTGTTAGTCAAAAAATTTGAAAAAAAAAAAAAAAAAAAGCAATGAAAAGAAGAGAAAAAAAAAAAAGAGAAAAAGAAAAAGAAAAGGAAGCCATTGAAAGTCAAAAAAAAAAAAAAAAAAAAAAAAAAAAAAAGAGTGTTTTAAATTGAGTTTATAGTTGCTTATACATGTTGGAAATAAGGCCTTGAATGCACACTTTTCCTTATCCTAGATTATCATTGAATGCTCTTGAGGTCCTAAGATGTTCTATTTGCTATTTGTTTTTCCCTTTATTTTTGTTATCCATTCATTTCACCTCCCCTAGCCCCATTACAGCCCTAAATAAAGTCCTTTGATTTGTGTATTGCATTTAGCATGGGTGGTGGAGATTTAGAAGCTTGACAAGCTTATGGTAGTGAACTTTGATAGGTGGAATTTGAGTAAATTACATTACCTTAAACATTTGAGAGTTGAGAGTAAACACCAATCCATGAGAGGCTATACATTTTAATTCATTCTTTTCAAATGAAATTGCCATGGAATTTGATTTCTTGATGTAATTGAAGTTTGCTTGGATTGTTGAAGTGATGAAAAGTTATGATTAGTCTTTAACTTGTGATTTTTACACTCCCTTTCCCATTTTTATTTTCCATATGCCATTCTACTAACCGGGTGCTTCAATTCATTCTTTATCTTGGATTTTAAGTTTTGCCCAGGAGTGCAAAGGTTTAAGTGTGGGGGAATTTGATAAGCATGATTTTTATACAATTTATCCCTCCTAACTTAGTCATTTTAATAAATAAATGTGGGTTAATGAATGCAATTGAATGGAAATTGATTTTAAGAGCTATTTTTGCACTTTAGGAATTAATTTGCAAAACTTTGAAATATTAATGCTCAATTTTATTTTAAATGATTTTATGAATTTTCCTATTGAATTATTTTTATTATTTGTGCAGACTTGTGAAGGACAAATAGCTTAAATGAGTATTTGATTTAAAGAAAAGAAGAAGAAGAGATGAAGGCATGTATATATTTGAGGAAGAAGCATGAAAACAGCGAAGCAGAAACACGAAAAGAAAAGAGGAAGAAAATCACATGGGGGCAGTAGCTAAACATGCACGAAGCAAAAGGGCAGAACAAGGGAGAGAATGAGAAACGCGAGAAGCTTCAGCGCTGGATGAGGAAGAGAGATGAGAGAAGGAGCTTTCATGCAGAACAGAACAAACACGTGGTGAAAGTGATGAGCTGGGCAGAACAAAGAGAGGCAACGAAGAGGCAACTGAAGCTAAGAATGAAAGGCAATGAGTTGAAGTCTGTACAGCAGCTACAGAGCAACAAAGAGCAGCTGCATGAAGAGAAAATCTGGACAGCAACAGAACGATGAGGCATGCAGCTCGAGTAAAGAAACTACAAGTTGCATGGGAAGAGTTTCACGTGGAGATAAGAGCAGAAACATATTTGGCTGTGAACAAAACAGAAGCAACGTGCTGGGCAATCTATGAAGGAAATAACTTCTGTTTTGGAAAAAAAGAATAAAACGTTGACAGCAATGTATGAAGAAGCAACGTGAAAACAGAACCATGCATGAGCTGAATGATGAATGGGTCCCACAATCACATAAACAAAGATTAAAATAAGGAGCTTCAGATTTGGAATAAGAGGCAAAGCACGTGAAGAATAAATGAAGCACGAGGAGAGGCTATTCTGGACGACGTCGTTCATTCTCTCGACTTGATCCCTTCGTCCATCAATACCTACGCATACACTACCCGTCACTCCAGCATCCCTATTCATTCACGACACGTCCAGAGCCCATTCCATTCACGTCACTTCGCCCATTCTCTACACGCCTCTACGCTCAAACCCTAGCCATCATTCACCCACACCTCCGTCTATATATACATAACTCTTCACGCCTGATCAGACTCTCGCCTCCCATTGAGGGGAGAACCATTCGGCCAGCCTCCATACACACCTACGCCTCCATCCACACATCCATCTCTCCATTCCATACTCCATCATCCATCCACCGAATGAAGATCTAATTCATTCATCTTGAGGCTAGCAAGGGAGGAAACTCTTGGAGAAGCTTGAATCCTTGGAAGAATGCAAAATTCTGGCTAAGATTTTCTTATTTTTTCTACACTTTTTCTTATTCTGTATAATCTCGGTTGAGTTATATTTGATTAGAAATTTGTGTAATTAATTAGTGGCTGGTTAGACACTGATTAGGAAACCCTTTTTGTTGATTAATTGGTTAAATTTGAATTTGGTTTTTCATTATTCTCTCTAATCTCTCATGTATGCCACGAAGGTGTTCGATGAATTGCATGAGTAAGGTTGTGTGTTTAAATGTCTATCTGAGAATTCCTTGGTGTTTAGTTGGTTAATTAAACATTTTTGGATGATGAATCAGAAGATAATTAATTAGTTAATTAATCAAATTGGATGTTCATTGATCTTAAGGACAAGAGTTAACGGTTTAATGCGAGATTGAGGTCTCAATTCAACATTAGATTATTAATCTCTTGAATCTTGAATGGTTATTCAAGATCATTTGCTAATGAACATAATTAGGAATTCTTAGGCCATAATTAATCACAATTGGAATAGGATAAGGATAGTGGATACCAAGAGACGATTCCTAAGCTAGTCACAAGCCCATTCTCCACCCACAATTTATCTAATTAGGTAGACATTAGGAAATTTATTTCAATTCAGTTTAGGATAGTTTAATTCATTCAAAAACCCCCCAAACTAGATAATTCTAGGACCTTAGAACACTTAGAAAACCCAATTGAACATTGAATTCTATTTCCAAGGGAGATGACCTAGGTTGTGCCACTTGCTATATTTTTAGATCAACCTAGTTTTATTTTGAGGGTTGCACGACAAGCCCGTCAAAATTTGGCGCCGTTGCCGGGGAATTTGGAGTCTCAATTGTTTGAGAAAGTTTTCTAAGTGTTTTTGTTTTGTTTTATCTTTGTTTTAGTTCTATTTTGATTTGATTTTCGTTCTGTTTTGAACTTGGAATCGGTTAATTTCGGTGTTGCGCGTTAAGTGTCCTGGTTGCTGGAATTTTCGTTCAAAGTGCCCAGAAAATTCTCATACTTTGTTTTTCAAGGTTTTTGGGTGTTTTGAGCAAAAATAATAGCAAAGCTATTTGGTGCACCATTTTTTGGCCAAATTCCAACGTTTGAGGCACTTTTTCTAATTTTTTAGTATTTTTTCGAATTTTTTAAGAATTTTTCAATTTTTCCAGATTTAATTTCTTTAATTTTTGTGAGTTTATTTTGTGTGACTAACCTCTGTTTAGGAGTGTTTTTCGTAGTTAAGTAAGTCTTAGCTTCATTTGATTTTATTTTCTTGATTATTGAGTTTATTTTAGTTATAATTTGTTAGAATTTTATTTGTGCTGAAATTAATTATACTTCTCATTTTATTTTTGCTTTTAAATGGATCCCTATTATTCTAATCAAGGTGTTTATGATCCTTATGCAAATAATGGGACTTCCAGGCAGTTGGATGATCTCAAGGCAATGCTTCAAGGCGTTCTTGAAAGACAAAGGCAAAATCAACAAAGCCAACAATACCAACAAGTCCAACCACCATGCTACCAACCACACCATCATTCCTATGAAGTTTACCCCAACTACCAACCATACCACCATCCATATGAGATTCACCCAAATTACCACCATCATCATGAACCATACCATGACTACCATAGGCAAGAGCCACAATATCATCCTTACAACTACCATGAGGGGTACATGCAACAAGAGCCTCAAAGGGGACCAAGTTCGAAAGAAAGGATGATGCAGTTAATGGAAGCCTTAGATCTTCGAATCCAACAAAGGGATGCCGAACATCTTCAATTCAAACAAGAACATGAACGGTGGTATCTTGAAATGCAACAAAGGCTTGACAACATGATGAAGGATTCAGGAATTCAATTGAATCAACCGACTTCAAGTGCTAATGAATCAATTGAAGAGCAAATTAGAAGGGAATGTATAGAAGAAGAAGAGTCTTATCCATTAGGTAATATCCTTCCATCTTCTAATGTTTTACAATTTGTTAGAACTGAATCTAGTATGCATGATAGCACTTCGATTCCTGATGTATATAATGTTGTTGATTCTGAATTACATGATGATGATGTTGTTGATGAGGAAATAATTGTTGAATCTCCTGATGTGGTTGATTGTGGTAATGCATTGAACAAAATTGATACATTTATTTATGCTCATGAACCCTTGTGTACTGATGCACTTGGGATGTCTACACCTAGTTGTGATTATAGTGAAAATTTCATTTCTGAATCAATTGATGAATCTATTGAGTCTAGGGTAGTAGATAAGTGTGGGGGTGATTTGGAATGTGATGATCATGTTATTTCTAGTGTGAAATTAGTTGATAAGTCTATTGATGATGCATCTACTGAGTTTAAGGATAGCATGCCATCTAGATCATGTGACATAACTAATTTGGATGTATCTCTTGATTGTGTGTGTGTTGAATCTGCTATATGTGATGAATACTCCCAAATTAATTCTTCCATTGAAACTAGTGAGTCCATCACATATTCTGATAATCATGATTCCTCACTAGCCTGTGATGGTGTGCCTGCTGAAATAATGAATGAAGCATGTGATAATGATATAGACATTGAATTTGTTGAGCAGCTTGTGGATAATTCAGACTCTAATTCACAATGCTTATGTGATGATATGCATACATGTCCTATATGTGCTGAGATTAATGAATTTTTGGAGTCTGATAAATCTATTGAATCCATGGAATCCTTTGCCTGCACTGAAATAATTGATGAGACTAATTCCACTGATCATACTAGTTTTGATGATAGTATGCATAGTGATACTGCTAATGTTGAAAATCCTATTGATGCTTGTACTATTGTTGATACTAGTGAGAGACTTGACTTTGCTGTTGATAATTGTTTAAAATATTATGAGCCTACTGATGTCTCTTTGGTCAGGGAAGATGTCGTCTCTATTGTTAAGAGTCCTGAACAGATTTCTGAGGTTGGTGAAATAGTTCCCAACATATTACAGACTCTCCCAGTAGAGGAAAAGCAACTGCCGGATACATTGGATATCTTGAACTTAAAGGATTATGAGAAGTTGCAGTTTAATTTTCCTATTGATGCAGTGACTCTTACTGATGAGAGTCCTATAGATTTTATTGGTTTTGATAGATTTTTAGGAAATTTTGATTTTAAATTTTCTTTCTTTAGTTTTAAATCTTCTAATTTTGATTTTTCTTCTTTTCTTGGTCCTGAATTTGCTAAATATTACTTTCCTAAACTACTAATGGTTGGGAAAATCCATGAGTCAACATTGCATGATCAATCAAAATGTTTTAAAGTGGTTAGACTCAAAATTGTTCAGTTAAAAAGGAATAAAGTCATTTTGATTTTAATTTTTGATACATATGATTAGTTAGTCCTTAATAAAACTCTTCTTAGTTTAGGATGTAATTTTCTTTTTCTTTTCCGCATTACAGTTTCTTTTGTTTCTATTTTGTAGGAAATAAATTGCTAGCCAGCTACAATGAACATCTTAGCCACCTTTGAGATCTTCATTGTCAACTTCATCCGGTTGTATTCTCTCTTTTCACTTACTTTTATATTGTGTTGTTTATCTGTTTACTGGATTGTGTGCTGACATTGAGGACAATGCAACATTTAAGTGTGGGGGAGAGAGTCATTTCATTCCATCCATTTTTTTTTTTTTCAAAAAAAAAAAAAATTTTTTAAAAAAATTTTTGAAAACTAGCGTGATTTTTCTTCAATTTTTCTGTAAAAGTTGCAAGTTAAGATGATTTTAGCTTGGATTCACTTAGACATGACAAGTGATGGATCTTGTATTTTGATTTAAGTGAAGTGGCAATGAATTTGATTTCAATGAATTATTTGATAGCCATTAGCTGGTGAGAATTTGAGCCTTAATTGTTCAATTCTAGTGTGTATTCACCTATCTTTGTTTCACTCTAGAACTTGTCTTGATTCTTTGTTGAGACCACATTTACATTTGCATGCATGAAAATGATAAGGCATTCATTTCTATTTTAGCTAGAGCCAAAAAAGTCAACCATACATACATTTTATCCATTGTTTAGCCACTTTGAGCCTTGTTTTCTTTTGTTGTTTAACCTATAGCCATTAAATATATTCCCACCTTGTTTTAAGATGCCTTAGGAATTTCAAGGAGCATTACATCTAAATAGGATAGGTGAATGTGTGCTTTGCATCCATTAAGGCCATTGTTAGTCAAAAAATTTGAAAAAAAAAAAAAAAAAAAAAGCAATGAAAAGAAGAGAAAAAAAAAAAAAAAGAGAAAAAGAAAAAGAAAAGGAAGCCATTGAAAGTCAAAAAAAAAAAAAAAAAAAAAAAAAAAAAAAAGAGTGTTTTAAATTGAGTTTATAGTTGCTTATACATGTTGGAAATAAGGCCTTGAATGCACACTTTTCCTTATCCTAGATTATCATTGAATGCTCTTGAGGTCCTAAGATGTTCTATTTGCTATTTGTTTTTCCCTTTATTTTTGTTATCCATTCATTTCACCTCCCCTAGCCCCATTACAGCCCTAAATAAAGTCCTTTGATTTGTGTATTGCATTTAGCATGGGTGGTGGAGATTTAGAAGCTTGACAAGCTTATGGTAGTGAACTTTGATAGGTGGAATTTGAGTAAATTACATTACCTTAAACATTTGAGAGTTGAGAGTAAACACCAATCCATGAGAGGCTATACATTTTAATTCATTCTTTTCAAATGAAATTGCCATGGAATTTGATTTCTTGATGTAATTGAAGTTTGCTTGGATTGTTGAAGTGATGAAAAGTTATGATTAGTCTTTAACTTGTGATTTTTACACTCCCTTTCCCATTTTTATTTTCCATATGCCATTCTACTAACCGGGTGCTTCAATTCATTCTTTATCTTGGATTTTAAGTTTTGCCCAGGAGTGCAAAGGTTTAAGTGTGGGGGAATTTGATAAGCATGATTTTTATACAATTTATCCCTCCTAACTTAGTCATTTTAATAAATAAATGTGGGTTAATGAATGCAATTGAATGGAAATTGATTTTAAGAGCTATTTTTGCACTTTAGGAATTAATTTGCAAAACTTTGAAATATTAATGCTCAATTTTATTTTAAATGATTTTATGAATTTTCCTATTGAATTATTTTTATTATTTGTGCAGACTTGTGAAGGACAAATAGCTTAAATGAGTATTTGATTTAAAGAAAAGAAGAAGAAGAGATGAAGGCATGTATATATTTGAGGAAGAAGCATGAAAACAGCGAAGCAGAAACACGAAAAGAAAAGAGGAAGAAAATCACATGGGGCAGTAGCTAAACATGCACGAAGCAAAAGGGCAGAACAAGGGAGAGAATGAGAAACGCGAGAAGCTTCAGCGCTGGATGAGGAAGAGAGATGAGAGAAGGAGCTTTCATGCAGAACAGAACAAACACGTGGTGAAAGTGATGAGCTGGGCAGAACAAAGAGAGGCAACGAAGAGGCAACTGAAGCTAAGAATGAAAGGCAATGAGTTGAAGTCTGTACAGCAGCTACAGAGCAACAAAGAGCAGCTGCATGAAGAGAAAATCTGGACAGCAACAGAACGATGAGGCATGCAGCTCGAGTAAAGAAACTACAAGTTGCATGGGAAGAGTTTCACGTGGAGATAAGAGCAGAAACATATTTGGCTGTGAACAAAACAGAAGCAACGTGCTGGGCAATCTATGAAGGAAATAACTTCTGTTTTGGAAAAAAAGAATAAAACGTTGACAGCAATGTATGAAGAAGCAACGTGAAAACAGAACCATGCATGAGCTGAATGATGAATGGGTCCCACAATCACATAAACAAAGATTAAAATAAGGAGCTTCAGATTTGGAATAAGAGGCAAAGCACGTGAAGAATAAATGAAGCACGAGGAGAGGCTATTCTGGACGACGTCGTTCATTCTCTCGACTTGATCCCTTCGTCCATCAATACCTACGCATACACTACCCGTCACTCCAGCATCCCTATTCATTCACGACACGTCCAGAGCCCATTCCATTCACGTCACTTCGCCCATTCTCTACACGCCTCTACGCTCAAACCCTAGCCATCATTCACCCACACCTCCGTCTATATATACATAACTCTTCACGCCTGATCAGACTCTCGCCTCCCATTGAGGGGAGAACCATTCGGCCAGCCTCCATACACACCTACGCCTCCATCCACACATCCATCTCTCCATTCCATACTCCATCATCCATCCACCGAATGAAGATCTAATTCATTCATCTTGAGGCTAGCAAGGGAGGAAACTCTTGGAGAAGCTTGAATCCTTGGAAGAATGCAAAATTCTGGCTAAGATTTTCTTATTTTTTCTACACTTTTTCTTATTCTGTATAATCTCGGTTGAGTTATATTTGATTAGAAATTTGTGTAATTAATTAGTGGCTGGTTAGACACTGATTAGGAAACCCTTTTTGTTGATTAATTGGTTAAATTTGAATTTGGTTTTTCATTATTCTCTCTAATCTCTCATGTATGCCACGAAGGTGTTCGATGAATTGCATGAGTAAGGTTGTGTGTTTAAATGTCTATCTGAGAATTCCTTGGTGTTTAGTTGGTTAATTAAACATTTTTGGATGATGAATCAGAAGATAATTAATTAGTTAATTAATCAAATTGGATGTTCATTGATCTTAAGGACAAGAGTTAACGGTTTAATGCGAGATTGAGGTCTCAATTCAACATTAGATTATTAATCTCTTGAATCTTGAATGGTTATTCAAGATCATTTGCTAATGAACATAATTAGGAATTCTTAGGCCATAATTAATCACAATTGGAATAGGATAAGGATAGTGGATACCAAGAGACGATTCCTAAGCTAGTCACAAGCCCATTCTCCACCCACAATTTATCTAATTAGGTAGACATTAGGAAATTTATTTCAATTCAGTTTAGGATAGTTTAATTCATTCAAAAACCCCCCAAACTAGATAATTCTAGGACCTTAGAACACTTAGAAAACCCAATTGAACATTGAATTCTATTTCCAAGGGAGATGACCTAGGTTGTGCCACTTGCTATATTTTTAGATCAACCTAGTTTTATTTTGAGGGTTGCACGACAAGCCCGTCAAAATTTGGCGCCGTTGCCGGGGAATTTGGAGTCTCAATTGTTTGAGAAAGTTTTCTAAGTGTTTTTGTTTTGTTTTATCTTTGTTTTAGTTCTATTTTGATTTGATTTTCGTTCTGTTTTGAACTTGGAATCGGTTAATTTCGGTGTTGCGCGTTAAGTGTCCTGGTTGCTGGAATTTTCGTTCAAAGTGCCCAGAAAATTCTCATACTTTGTTTTTCAAGGTTTTTGGGTGTTTTGAGCAAAAATAATAGCAAAGCTATTTGGTGCACCATTTTTTGGCCAAATTCCAACGTTTGAGGCACTTTTTCTAATTTTTTAGTATTTTTTCGAATTTTTTAAGAATTTTTCAATTTTTCCAGATTTAATTTCTTTAATTTTTGTGAGTTTATTTTGTGTGACTAACCTCTGTTTAGGAGTGTTTTTCGTAGTTAAGTAAGTCTTAGCTTCATTTGATTTTATTTTCTTGATTATTGAGTTTATTTTAGTTATAATTTGTTAGAATTTTATTTGTGCTGAAATTAATTATACTTCTCATTTTATTTTTGCTTTTAAATGGATCCCTATTATTCTAATCAAGGTGTTTATGATCCTTATGCAAATAATGGGACTTCCAGGCAGTTGGATGATCTCAAGGCAATGCTTCAAGGCGTTCTTGAAAGACAAAGGCAAAATCAACAAAGCCAACAATACCAACAAGTCCAACCACCATGCTACCAACCACACCATCATTCCTATGAAGTTTACCCCAACTACCAACCATACCACCATCCATATGAGATTCACCCAAATTACCACCATCATCATGAACCATACCATGACTACCATAGGCAAGAGCCACAATATCATCCTTACAACTACCATGAGGGGTACATGCAACAAGAGCCTCAAAGGGGACCAAGTTCGAAAGAAAGGATGATGCAGTTAATGGAAGCCTTAGATCTTCGAATCCAACAAAGGGATGCCGAACATCTTCAATTCAAACAAGAACATGAACGGTGGTATCTTGAAATGCAACAAAGGCTTGACAACATGATGAAGGATTCAGGAATTCAATTGAATCAACCGACTTCAAGTGCTAATGAATCAATTGAAGAGCAAATTAGAAGGGAATGTATAGAAGAAGAAGAGTCTTATCCATTAGGTAATATCCTTCCATCTTCTAATGTTTTACAATTTGTTAGAACTGAATCTAGTATGCATGATAGCACTTCGATTCCTGATGTATATAATGTTGTTGATTCTGAATTACATGATGATGATGTTGTTGATGAGGAAATAATTGTTGAATCTCCTGATGTGGTTGATTGTGGTAATGCATTGAACAAAATTGATACATTTATTTATGCTCATGAACCCTTGTGTACTGATGCACTTGGGATGTCTACACCTAGTTGTGATTATAGTGAAAATTTCATTTCTGAATCAATTGATGAATCTATTGAGTCTAGGGTAGTAGATAAGTGTGGGGGTGATTTGGAATGTGATGATCATGTTATTTCTAGTGTGAAATTAGTTGATAAGTCTATTGATGATGCATCTACTGAGTTTAAGGATAGCATGCCATCTAGATCATGTGACATAACTAATTTGGATGTATCTCTTGATTGTGTGTGTGTTGAATCTGCTATATGTGATGAATACTCCCAAATTAATTCTTCCATTGAAACTAGTGAGTCCATCACATATTCTGATAATCATGATTCCTCACTAGCCTGTGATGGTGTGCCTGCTGAAATAATGAATGAAGCATGTGATAATGATATAGACATTGAATTTGTTGAGCAGCTTGTGGATAATTCAGACTCTAATTCACAATGCTTATGTGATGATATGCATACATGTCCTATATGTGCTGAGATTAATGAATTTTTGGAGTCTGATAAATCTATTGAATCCAATCCATGGAATCCTTTGCCTGCACTGAAATAATTGATGAGACTAATTCCACTGATCATACTAGTTTTGATGATAGTATGCATAGTGATACTGCTAATGTTGAAAATCCTATTGATGCTTGTACTATTGTTGATACTAGTGAGAGACTTGACTTTGCTGTTGATAATTGTTTAAAATATTATGAGCCTACTGATGTCTCTTTGGTCAGGGAAGATGTCGTCTCTATTGTTAAGAGTCCTGAACAGATTTCTGAGGTTGGTGAAATAGTTCCCAACATATTACAGACTCTCCCAGTAGAGGAAAAGCAACTGCCGGATACATTGGATATCTTGAACTTAAAGGATTATGAGAAGTTGCAGTTTAATTTTCCTATTGATGCAGTGACTCTTACTGATGAGAGTCCTATAGATTTTATTGGTTTTGATAGATTTTTAGGAAATTTTGATTTTAAATTTTCTTTCTTTAGTTTTAAATCTTCTAATTTTGATTTTTCTTCTTTTCTTGGTCCTGAATTTGCTAAATATTACTTTCCTAAACTACTAATGGTTGGGAAAATCCATGAGTCAACATTGCATGATCAATCAAAATGTTTTAAAGTGGTTAGACTCAAAATTGTTCAGTTAAAAAGGAATAAAGTCATTTTGATTTTAATTTTTGATACATATGATTAGTTAGTCCTTAATAAAACTCTTCTTAGTTTAGGATGTAATTTTCTTTTTCTTTTCCGCATTACAGTTTCTTTTGTTTCTATTTTGTAGGAAATAAATTGCTAGCCAGCTACAATGAACATCTTAGCCACCTTTGAGATCTTCATTGTCAACTTCATCCGGTTGTATTCTCTCTTTTCACTTACTTTTATATTGTGTTGTTTATCTGTTTACTGGATTGTGTGCTGACATTGAGGACAATGCAACATTTAAGTGTGGGGGAGAGAGTCATTTCATTCCATCCATTTTTTTTTTTTTCAAAAAAAAAAAAAATTTTTTAAAAAAATTTTTGAAAACTAGCGTGATTTTTCTTCAATTTTTCTGTAAAAGTTGCAAGTTAAGATGATTTTAGCTTGGATTCACTTAGACATGACAAGTGATGGATCTTGTATTTTGATTTAAGTGAAGTGGCAATGAATTTGATTTCAATGAATTATTTGATAGCCATTAGCTGGTGAGAATTTGAGCCTTAATTGTTCAATTCTAGTGTGTATTCACCTATCTTTGTTTCACTCTAGAACTTGTCTTGATTCTTTGTTGAGACCACATTTACATTTGCATGCATGAAAATGATAAGGCATTCATTTCTATTTTAGCTAGAGCCAAAAAAGTCAACCATACATACATTTTATCCATTGTTTAGCCACTTTGAGCCTTGTTTTCTTTTGTTGTTTAACCTATAGCCATTAAATATATTCCCACCTTGTTTTAAGATGCCTTAGGAATTTCAAGGAGCATTACATCTAAATAGGATAGGTGAATGTGTGCTTTGCATCCATTAAGGCCATTGTTAGTCAAAAAATTTGAAAAAAAAAAAAAAAAAAAAAAGCAATGAAAAGAAGAGAAAAAAAAAAAGAGAAAAAGAAAAAGAAAAGGAAGCCATTGAAAGTCAAAAAAAAAAAAAAAAAAAAAAAAAAAGTGTTTTAAATTGAGTTTATAGTTGCTTATACATGTTGGAAATAAGGCCTTGAATGCACACTTTTCCTTATCCTAGATTATCATTGAATGCTCTTGAGGTCCTAAGATGTTCTATTTGCTATTTGTTTTTCCCTTTATTTTTGTTATCCATTCATTTCACCTCCCCTAGCCCCATTACAGCCCTAAATAAAGTCCTTTGATTTGTGTATTGCATTTAGCATGGGTGGTGGAGATTTAGAAGCTTGACAAGCTTATGGTAGTGAACTTTGATAGGTGGAATTTGAGTAAATTACATTACCTTAAACATTTGAGAGTTGAGAGTAAACACCAATCCATGAGAGGCTATACATTTTAATTCATTCTTTTCAAATGAAATTGCCATGGAATTTGATTTCTTGATGTAATTGAAGTTTGCTTGGATTGTTGAAGTGATGAAAAGTTATGATTAGTCTTTAACTTGTGATTTTTACACTCCCTTTCCCATTTTTATTTTCCATATGCCATTCTACTAACCGGGTGCTTCAATTCATTCTTTATCTTGGATTTTAAGTTTTGCCCAGGAGTGCAAAGGTTTAAGTGTGGGGGAATTTGATAAGCATGATTTTTATACAATTTATCCCTCCTAACTTAGTCATTTTAATAAATAAATGTGGGTTAATGAATGCAATTGAATGGAAATTGATTTTAAGAGCTATTTTTGCACTTTAGGAATTAATTTGCAAAACTTTGAAATATTAATGCTCAATTTTATTTTAAATGATTTTATGAATTTTCCTATTGAATTATTTTTATTATTTGTGCAGACTTGTGAAGGACAAATAGCTTAAATGAGTATTTGATTTAAAGAAAAGAAGAAGAAGAGATGAAGGCATGTATATATTTGAGGAAGAAGCATGAAAACAGCGAAGCAGAAACACGAAAAGAAAAGAGGAAGAAAATCACATGGGGCAGTAGCTAAACATGCACGAAGCAAAAGGGCAGAACAAGGGAGAGAATGAGAAACGCGAGAAGCTTCAGCGCTGGATGAGGAAGAGAGATGAGAGAAGGAGCTTTCATGCAGAACAGAACAAACACGTGGTGAAAGTGATGAGCTGGGCAGAACAAAGAGAGGCAACGAAGAGGCAACTGAAGCTAAGAATGAAAGGCAATGAGTTGAAGTCTGTACAGCAGCTACAGAGCAACAAAGAGCAGCTGCATGAAGAGAAAATCTGGACAGCAACAGAACGATGAGGCATGCAGCTCGAGTAAAGAAACTACAAGTTGCATGGGAAGAGTTTCACGTGGAGATAAGAGCAGAAACATATTTGGCTGTGAACAAAACAGAAGCAACGTGCTGGGCAATCTATGAAGGAAATAACTTCTGTTTTGGAAAAAAAGAATAAAACGTTGACAGCAATGTATGAAGAAGCAACGTGAAAACAGAACCATGCATGAGCTGAATGATGAATGGGTCCCACAATCACATAAACAAAGATTAAAATAAGGAGCTTCAGATTTGGAATAAGAGGCAAAGCACGTGAAGAATAAATGAAGCACGAGGAGAGGCTATTCTGGACGACGTCGTTCATTCTCTCGACTTGATCCCTTCGTCCATCAATACCTACGCATACACTACCCGTCACTCCAGCATCCCTATTCATTCACGACACGTCCAGAGCCCATTCCATTCACGTCACTTCGCCCATTCTCTACACGCCTCTACGCTCAAACCCTAGCCATCATTCACCCACACCTCCGTCTATATATACATAACTCTTCACGCCTGATCAGACTCTCGCCTCCCATTGAGGGGAGAACCATTCGGCCAGCCTCCATACACACCTACGCCTCCATCCACACATCCATCTCTCCATTCCATACTCCATCATCCATCCACCGAATGAAGATCTAATTCATTCATCTTGAGGCTAGCAAGGGAGGAAACTCTTGGAGAAGCTTGAATCCTTGGAAGAATGCAAAATTCTGGCTAAGATTTTCTTATTTTTTCTACACTTTTTCTTATTCTGTATAATCTCGGTTGAGTTATATTTGATTAGAAATTTGTGTAATTAATTAGTGGCTGGTTAGACACTGATTAGGAAACCCTTTTTGTTGATTAATTGGTTAAATTTGAATTTGGTTTTTCATTATTCTCTCTAATCTCTCATGTATGCCACGAAGGTGTTCGATGAATTGCATGAGTAAGGTTGTGTGTTTAAATGTCTATCTGAGAATTCCTTGGTGTTTAGTTGGTTAATTAAACATTTTTGGATGATGAATCAGAAGATAATTAATTAGTTAATTAATCAAATTGGATGTTCATTGATCTTAAGGACAAGAGTTAACGGTTTAATGCGAGATTGAGGTCTCAATTCAACATTAGATTATTAATCTCTTGAATCTTGAATGGTTATTCAAGATCATTTGCTAATGAACATAATTAGGAATTCTTAGGCCATAATTAATCACAATTGGAATAGGATAAGGATAGTGGATACCAAGAGACGATTCCTAAGCTAGTCACAAGCCCATTCTCCACCCACAATTTATCTAATTAGGTAGACATTAGGAAATTTATTTCAATTCAGTTTAGGATAGTTTAATTCATTCAAAAACCCCCCAAACTAGATAATTCTAGGACCTTAGAACACTTAGAAAACCCAATTGAACATTGAATTCTATTTCCAAGGGAGATGACCTAGGTTGTGCCACTTGCTATATTTTTAGATCAACCTAGTTTTATTTTGAGGGTTGCACGACAAGCCCGTCAAAATTTGGCGCCGTTGCCGGGGAATTTGGAGTCTCAATTGTTTGAGAAAGTTTTCTAAGTGTTTTTGTTTTGTTTTATCTTTGTTTTAGTTCTATTTTGATTTGATTTTCGTTCTGTTTTGAACTTGGAATCGGTTAATTTCGGTGTTGCGCGTTAAGTGTCCTGGTTGCTGGAATTTTCGTTCAAAGTGCCCAGAAAATTCTCATACTTTGTTTTTCAAGGTTTTTGGGTGTTTTGAGCAAAAATAATAGCAAAGCTATTTGGTGCACCATTTTTTGGCCAAATTCCAACGTTTGAGGCACTTTTTCTAATTTTTTAGTATTTTTTCGAATTTTTTAAGAATTTTTCAATTTTTCCAGATTTAATTTCTTTAATTTTTGTGAGTTTATTTTGTGTGACTAACCTCTGTTTAGGAGTGTTTTTCGTAGTTAAGTAAGTCTTAGCTTCATTTGATTTTATTTTCTTGATTATTGAGTTTATTTTAGTTATAATTTGTTAGAATTTTATTTGTGCTGAAATTAATTATACTTCTCATTTTATTTTTGCTTTTAAATGGATCCCTATTATTCTAATCAAGGTGTTTATGATCCTTATGCAAATAATGGGACTTCCAGGCAGTTGGATGATCTCAAGGCAATGCTTCAAGGCGTTCTTGAAAGACAAAGGCAAAATCAACAAAGCCAACAATACCAACAAGTCCAACCACCATGCTACCAACCACACCATCATTCCTATGAAGTTTACCCCAACTACCAACCATACCACCATCCATATGAGATTCACCCAAATTACCACCATCATCATGAACCATACCATGACTACCATAGGCAAGAGCCACAATATCATCCTTACAACTACCATGAGGGGTACATGCAACAAGAGCCTCAAAGGGGACCAAGTTCGAAAGAAAGGATGATGCAGTTAATGGAAGCCTTAGATCTTCGAATCCAACAAAGGGATGCCGAACATCTTCAATTCAAACAAGAACATGAACGGTGGTATCTTGAAATGCAACAAAGGCTTGACAACATGATGAAGGATTCAGGAATTCAATTGAATCAACCGACTTCAAGTGCTAATGAATCAATTGAAGAGCAAATTAGAAGGGAATGTATAGAAGAAGAAGAGTCTTATCCATTAGGTAATATCCTTCCATCTTCTAATGTTTTACAATTTGTTAGAACTGAATCTAGTATGCATGATAGCACTTCGATTCCTGATGTATATAATGTTGTTGATTCTGAATTACATGATGATGATGTTGTTGATGAGGAAATAATTGTTGAATCTCCTGATGTGGTTGATTGTGGTAATGCATTGAACAAAATTGATACATTTATTTATGCTCATGAACCCTTGTGTACTGATGCACTTGGGATGTCTACACCTAGTTGTGATTATAGTGAAAATTTCATTTCTGAATCAATTGATGAATCTATTGAGTCTAGGGTAGTAGATAAGTGTGGGGGTGATTTGGAATGTGATGATCATGTTATTTCTAGTGTGAAATTAGTTGATAAGTCTATTGATGATGCATCTACTGAGTTTAAGGATAGCATGCCATCTAGATCATGTGACATAACTAATTTGGATGTATCTCTTGATTGTGTGTGTGTTGAATCTGCTATATGTGATGAATACTCCCAAATTAATTCTTCCATTGAAACTAGTGAGTCCATCACATATTCTGATAATCATGATTCCTCACTAGCCTGTGATGGTGTGCCTGCTGAAATAATGAATGAAGCATGTGATAATGATATAGACATTGAATTTGTTGAGCAGCTTGTGGATAATTCAGACTCTAATTCACAATGCTTATGTGATGATATGCATACATGTCCTATATGTGCTGAGATTAATGAATTTTTGGAGTCTGATAAATCTATTGAATCCATGGAATCCTTTGCCTGCACTGAAATAATTGATGAGACTAATTCCACTGATCATACTAGTTTTGATGATAGTATGCATAGTGATACTGCTAATGTTGAAAATCCTATTGATGCTTGTACTATTGTTGATACTAGTGAGAGACTTGACTTTGCTGTTGATAATTGTTTAAAATATTATGAGCCTACTGATGTCTCTTTGGTCAGGGAAGATGTCGTCTCTATTGTTAAGAGTCCTGAACAGATTTCTGAGGTTGGTGAAATAGTTCCCAACATATTACAGACTCTCCCAGTAGAGGAAAAGCAACTGCCGGATACATTGGATATCTTGAACTTAAAGGATTATGAGAAGTTGCAGTTTAATTTTCCTATTGATGCAGTGACTCTTACTGATGAGAGTCCTATAGATTTTATTGGTTTTGATAGATTTTTAGGAAATTTTGATTTTAAATTTTCTTTCTTTAGTTTTAAATCTTCTAATTTTGATTTTTCTTCTTTTCTTGGTCCTGAATTTGCTAAATATTACTTTCCTAAACTACTAATGGTTGGGAAAATCCATGAGTCAACATTGCATGATCAATCAAAATGTTTTAAAGTGGTTAGACTCAAAATTGTTCAGTTAAAAAGGAATAAAGTCATTTTGATTTTAATTTTTGATACATATGATTAGTTAGTCCTTAATAAAACTCTTCTTAGTTTAGGATGTAATTTTCTTTTTCTTTTCCGCATTACAGTTTCTTTTGTTTCTATTTTGTAGGAAATAAATTGCTAGCCAGCTACAATGAACATCTTAGCCACCTTTGAGATCTTCATTGTCAACTTCATCCGGTTGTATTCTCTCTTTTCACTTACTTTTATATTGTGTTGTTTATCTGTTTACTGGATTGTGTGCTGACATTGAGGACAATGCAACATTTAAGTGTGGGGGAGAGAGTCATTTCATTCCATCCATTTTTTTTTTTTTTTTTCAAAAAAAAAAAAAATTTTTTAAAAAAATTTTTGAAAACTAGCGTGATTTTTCTTCAATTTTTCTGTAAAAGTTGCAAGTTAAGATGATTTTAGCTTGGATTCACTTAGACATGACAAGTGATGGATCTTGTATTTTGATTTAAGTGAAGTGGCAATGAATTTGATTTCAATGAATTATTTGATAGCCATTAGCTGGTGAGAATTTGAGCCTTAATTGTTCAATTCTAGTGTGTATTCACCTATCTTTGTTTCACTCTAGAACTTGTCTTGATTCTTTGTTGAGACCACATTTACATTTGCATGCATGAAAATGATAAGGCATTCATTTCTATTTTAGCTAGAGCCAAAAAAGTCAACCATACATACATTTTATCCATTGTTTAGCCACTTTGAGCCTTGTTTTCTTTTGTTGTTTAACCTATAGCCATTAAATATATTCCCACCTTGTTTTAAGATGCCTTAGGAATTTCAAGGAGCATTACATCTAAATAGGATAGGTGAATGTGTGCTTTGCATCCATTAAGGCCATTGTTAGTCAAAAAATTTGAAAAAAAAAAAAAAAAAAAGCAATGAAAAGAAGAGAAAAAAAAAAAAAAGAGAAAAAGAAAAAGAAAAGGAAGCCATTGAAAGTCAAAAAAAAAAAAAAAAAAAAAAGAGTGTTTTAAATTGAGTTTATAGTTGCTTATACATGTTGGAAATAAGGCCTTGAATGCACACTTTTCCTTATCCTAGATTATCATTGAATGCTCTTGAGGTCCTAAGATGTTCTATTTGCTATTTGTTTTTCCCTTTATTTTTGTTATCCATTCATTTCACCTCCCCTAGCCCCATTACAGCCCTAAATAAAGTCCTTTGATTTGTGTATTGCATTTAGCATGGGTGGTGGAGATTTAGAAGCTTGACAAGCTTATGGTAGTGAACTTTGATAGGTGGAATTTGAGTAAATTACATTACCTTAAACATTTGAGAGTTGAGAGTAAACACCAATCCATGAGAGGCTATACATTTTAATTCATTCTTTTCAAATGAAATTGCCATGGAATTTGATTTCTTGATGTAATTGAAGTTTGCTTGGATTGTTGAAGTGATGAAAAGTTATGATTAGTCTTTAACTTGTGATTTTTACACTCCCTTTCCCATTTTTATTTTCCATATGCCATTCTACTAACCGGGTGCTTCAATTCATTCTTTATCTTGGATTTTAAGTTTTGCCCAGGAGTGCAAAGGTTTAAGTGTGGGGGAATTTGATAAGCATGATTTTTATACAATTTATCCCTCCTAACTTAGTCATTTTAATAAATAAATGTGGGTTAATGAATGCAATTGAATGGAAATTGATTTTAAGAGCTATTTTTGCACTTTAGGAATTAATTTGCAAAACTTTGAAATATTAATGCTCAATTTTATTTTAAATGATTTTATGAATTTTCCTATTGAATTATTTTTATTATTTGTGCAGACTTGTGAAGGACAAATAGCTTAAATGAGTATTTGATTTAAAGAAAAGAAGAAGAAGAGATGAAGGCATGTATATATTTGAGGAAGAAGCATGAAAACAGCGAAGCAGAAACACGAAAAGAAAAGAGGAAGAAAATCACATGGGGCAGTAGCTAAACATGCACGAAGCAAAAGGGCAGAACAAGGGAGAGAATGAGAAACGCGAGAAGCTTCAGCGCTGGATGAGGAAGAGAGATGAGAGAAGGAGCTTTCATGCAGAACAGAACAAACACGTGGTGAAAGTGATGAGCTGGGCAGAACAAAGAGAGGCAACGAAGAGGCAACTGAAGCTAAGAATGAAAGGCAATGAGTTGAAGTCTGTACAGCAGCTACAGAGCAACAAAGAGCAGCTGCATGAAGAGAAAATCTGGACAGCAACAGAACGATGAGGCATGCAGCTCGAGTAAAGAAACTACAAGTTGCATGGGAAGAGTTTCACGTGGAGATAAGAGCAGAAACATATTTGGCTGTGAACAAAACAGAAGCAACGTGCTGGGCAATCTATGAAGGAAATAACTTCTGTTTTGGAAAAAAAGAATAAAACGTTGACAGCAATGTATGAAGAAGCAACGTGAAAACAGAACCATGCATGAGCTGAATGATGAATGGGTCCCACAATCACATAAACAAAGATTAAAATAAGGAGCTTCAGATTTGGAATAAGAGGCAAAGCACGTGAAGAATAAATGAAGCACGAGGAGAGGCTATTCTGGACGACGTCGTTCATTCTCTCGACTTGATCCCTTCGTCCATCAATACCTACGCATACACTACCCGTCACTCCAGCATCCCTATTCATTCACGACACGTCCAGAGCCCATTCCATTCACGTCACTTCGCCCATTCTCTACACGCCTCTACGCTCAAACCCTAGCCATCATTCACCCACACCTCCGTCTATATATACATAACTCTTCACGCCTGATCAGACTCTCGCCTCCCATTGAGGGGAGAACCATTCGGCCAGCCTCCATACACACCTACGCCTCCATCCACACATCCATCTCTCCATTCCATACTCCATCATCCATCCACCGAATGAAGATCTAATTCATTCATCTTGAGGCTAGCAAGGGAGGAAACTCTTGGAGAAGCTTGAATCCTTGGAAGAATGCAAAATTCTGGCTAAGATTTTCTTATTTTTTCTACACTTTTTCTTATTCTGTATAATCTCGGTTGAGTTATATTTGATTAGAAATTTGTGTAATTAATTAGTGGCTGGTTAGACACTGATTAGGAAACCCTTTTTGTTGATTAATTGGTTAAATTTGAATTTGGTTTTTCATTATTCTCTCTAATCTCTCATGTATGCCACGAAGGTGTTCGATGAATTGCATGAGTAAGGTTGTGTGTTTAAATGTCTATCTGAGAATTCCTTGGTGTTTAGTTGGTTAATTAAACATTTTTGGATGATGAATCAGAAGATAATTAATTAGTTAATTAATCAAATTGGATGTTCATTGATCTTAAGGACAAGAGTTAACGGTTTAATGCGAGATTGAGGTCTCAATTCAACATTAGATTATTAATCTCTTGAATCTTGAATGGTTATTCAAGATCATTTGCTAATGAACATAATTAGGAATTCTTAGGCCATAATTAATCACAATTGGAATAGGATAAGGATAGTGGATACCAAGAGACGATTCCTAAGCTAGTCACAAGCCCATTCTCCACCCACAATTTATCTAATTAGGTAGACATTAGGAAATTTATTTCAATTCAGTTTAGGATAGTTTAATTCATTCAAAAACCCCCCAAACTAGATAATTCTAGGACCTTAGAACACTTAGAAAACCCAATTGAACATTGAATTCTATTTCCAAGGGAGATGACCTAGGTTGTGCCACTTGCTATATTTTTAGATCAACCTAGTTTTATTTTGAGGGTTGCACGACAAGCCCGTCAAAATTTGGCGCCGTTGCCGGGGAATTTGGAGTCTCAATTGTTTGAGAAAGTTTTCTAAGTGTTTTTGTTTTGTTTTATCTTTGTTTTAGTTCTATTTTGATTTGATTTTCGTTCTGTTTTGAACTTGGAATCGGTTAATTTCGGTGTTGCGCGTTAAGTGTCCTGGTTGCTGGAATTTTCGTTCAAAGTGCCCAGAAAATTCTCATACTTTGTTTTTCAAGGTTTTTGGGTGTTTTGAGCAAAAATAATAGCAAAGCTATTTGGTGCACCATTTTTTGGCCAAATTCCAACGTTTGAGGCACTTTTTCTAATTTTTTAGTATTTTTTCGAATTTTTTAAGAATTTTTCAATTTTTCCAGATTTAATTTCTTTAATTTTTGTGAGTTTATTTTGTGTGACTAACCTCTGTTTAGGAGTGTTTTTCGTAGTTAAGTAAGTCTTAGCTTCATTTGATTTTATTTTCTTGATTATTGAGTTTATTTTAGTTATAATTTGTTAGAATTTTATTTGTGCTGAAATTAATTATACTTCTCATTTTATTTTTGCTTTTAAATGGATCCCTATTATTCTAATCAAGGTGTTTATGATCCTTATGCAAATAATGGGACTTCCAGGCAGTTGGATGATCTCAAGGCAATGCTTCAAGGCGTTCTTGAAAGACAAAGGCAAAATCAACAAAGCCAACAATACCAACAAGTCCAACCACCATGCTACCAACCACACCATCATTCCTATGAAGTTTACCCCAACTACCAACCATACCACCATCCATATGAGATTCACCCAAATTACCACCATCATCATGAACCATACCATGACTACCATAGGCAAGAGCCACAATATCATCCTTACAACTACCATGAGGGGTACATGCAACAAGAGCCTCAAAGGGGACCAAGTTCGAAAGAAAGGATGATGCAGTTAATGGAAGCCTTAGATCTTCGAATCCAACAAAGGGATGCCGAACATCTTCAATTCAAACAAGAACATGAACGGTGGTATCTTGAAATGCAACAAAGGCTTGACAACATGATGAAGGATTCAGGAATTCAATTGAATCAACCGACTTCAAGTGCTAATGAATCAATTGAAGAGCAAATTAGAAGGGAATGTATAGAAGAAGAAGAGTCTTATCCATTAGGTAATATCCTTCCATCTTCTAATGTTTTACAATTTGTTAGAACTGAATCTAGTATGCATGATAGCACTTCGATTCCTGATGTATATAATGTTGTTGATTCTGAATTACATGATGATGATGTTGTTGATGAGGAAATAATTGTTGAATCTCCTGATGTGGTTGATTGTGGTAATGCATTGAACAAAATTGATACATTTATTTATGCTCATGAACCCTTGTGTACTGATGCACTTGGGATGTCTACACCTAGTTGTGATTATAGTGAAAATTTCATTTCTGAATCAATTGATGAATCTATTGAGTCTAGGGTAGTAGATAAGTGTGGGGGTGATTTGGAATGTGATGATCATGTTATTTCTAGTGTGAAATTAGTTGATAAGTCTATTGATGATGCATCTACTGAGTTTAAGGATAGCATGCCATCTAGATCATGTGACATAACTAATTTGGATGTATCTCTTGATTGTGTGTGTGTTGAATCTGCTATATGTGATGAATACTCCCAAATTAATTCTTCCATTGAAACTAGTGAGTCCATCACATATTCTGATAATCATGATTCCTCACTAGCCTGTGATGGTGTGCCTGCTGAAATAATGAATGAAGCATGTGATAATGATATAGACATTGAATTTGTTGAGCAGCTTGTGGATAATTCAGACTCTAATTCACAATGCTTATGTGATGATATGCATACATGTCCTATATGTGCTGAGATTAATGAATTTTTGGAGTCTGATAAATCTATTGAATCCATGGAATCCTTTGCCTGCACTGAAATAATTGATGAGACTAATTCCACTGATCATACTAGTTTTGATGATAGTATGCATAGTGATACTGCTAATGTTGAAAATCCTATTGATGCTTGTACTATTGTTGATACTAGTGAGAGACTTGACTTTGCTGTTGATAATTGTTTAAAATATTATGAGCCTACTGATGTCTCTTTGGTCAGGGAAGATGTCGTCTCTATTGTTAAGAGTCCTGAACAGATTTCTGAGGTTGGTGAAATAGTTCCCAACATATTACAGACTCTCCCAGTAGAGGAAAAGCAACTGCCGGATACATTGGATATCTTGAACTTAAAGGATTATGAGAAGTTGCAGTTTAATTTTCCTATTGATGCAGTGACTCTTACTGATGAGAGTCCTATAGATTTTATTGGTTTTGATAGATTTTTAGGAAATTTTGATTTTAAATTTTCTTTCTTTAGTTTTAAATCTTCTAATTTTGATTTTTCTTCTTTTCTTGGTCCTGAATTTGCTAAATATTACTTTCCTAAACTACTAATGGTTGGGAAAATCCATGAGTCAACATTGCATGATCAATCAAAATGTTTTAAAGTGGTTAGACTCAAAATTGTTCAGTTAAAAAGGAATAAAGTCATTTTGATTTTAATTTTTGATACATATGATTAGTTAGTCCTTAATAAAACTCTTCTTAGTTTAGGATGTAATTTTCTTTTTCTTTTCCGCATTACAGTTTCTTTTGTTTCTATTTTGTAGGAAATAAATTGCTAGCCAGCTACAATGAACATCTTAGCCACCTTTGAGATCTTCATTGTCAACTTCATCCGGTTGTATTCTCTCTTTTCACTTACTTTTATATTGTGTTGTTTATCTGTTTACTGGATTGTGTGCTGACATTGAGGACAATGCAACATTTAAGTGTGGGGGAGAGAGTCATTTCATTCCATCCATTTTTTTTTTTTTTCAAAAAAAAAAAAAATTTTTTAAAAAAATTTTTGAAAACTAGCGTGATTTTTCTTCAATTTTTCTGTAAAAGTTGCAAGTTAAGATGATTTTAGCTTGGATTCACTTAGACATGACAAGTGATGGATCTTGTATTTTGATTTAAGTGAAGTGGCAATGAATTTGATTTCAATGAATTATTTGATAGCCATTAGCTGGTGAGAATTTGAGCCTTAATTGTTCAATTCTAGTGTGTATTCACCTATCTTTGTTTCACTCTAGAACTTGTCTTGATTCTTTGTTGAGACCACATTTACATTTGCATGCATGAAAATGATAAGGCATTCATTTCTATTTTAGCTAGAGCCAAAAAAGTCAACCATACATACATTTTATCCATTGTTTAGCCACTTTGAGCCTTGTTTTCTTTTGTTGTTTAACCTATAGCCATTAAATATATTCCCACCTTGTTTTAAGATGCCTTAGGAATTTCAAGGAGCATTACATCTAAATAGGATAGGTGAATGTGTGCTTTGCATCCATTAAGGCCATTGTTAGTCAAAAAATTTGAAAAAAAAAAAAAAAAAAAAAGCAATGAAAAGAAGAGAAAAAAAAAAAAGAGAAAAAGAAAAAGAAAAGGAAGCCATTGAAAGTCAAAAAAAAAAAAAAAGAGTGTTTTAAATTGAGTTTATAGTTGCTTATACATGTTGGAAATAAGGCCTTGAATGCACACTTTTCCTTATCCTAGATTATCATTGAATGCTCTTGAGGTCCTAAGATGTTCTATTTGCTATTTGTTTTTCCCTTTATTTTTGTTATCCATTCATTTCACCTCCCCTAGCCCCATTACAGCCCTAAATAAAGTCCTTTGATTTGTGTATTGCATTTAGCATGGGTGGTGGAGATTTAGAAGCTTGACAAGCTTATGGTAGTGAACTTTGATAGGTGGAATTTGAGTAAATTACATTACCTTAAACATTTGAGAGTTGAGAGTAAACACCAATCCATGAGAGGCTATACATTTTAATTCATTCTTTTCAAATGAAATTGCCATGGAATTTGATTTCTTGATGTAATTGAAGTTTGCTTGGATTGTTGAAGTGATGAAAAGTTATGATTAGTCTTTAACTTGTGATTTTTACACTCCCTTTCCCATTTTTATTTTCCATATGCCATTCTACTAACCGGGTGCTTCAATTCATTCTTTATCTTGGATTTTAAGTTTTGCCCAGGAGTGCAAAGGTTTAAGTGTGGGGGAATTTGATAAGCATGATTTTTATACAATTTATCCCTCCTAACTTAGTCATTTTAATAAATAAATGTGGGTTAATGAATGCAATTGAATGGAAATTGATTTTAAGAGCTATTTTTGCACTTTAGGAATTAATTTGCAAAACTTTGAAATATTAATGCTCAATTTTATTTTAAATGATTTTATGAATTTTCCTATTGAATTATTTTTATTATTTGTGCAGACTTGTGAAGGACAAATAGCTTAAATGAGTATTTGATTTAAAGAAAAGAAGAAGAAGAGATGAAGGCATGTATATATTTGAGGAAGAAGCATGAAAACAGCGAAGCAGAAACACGAAAAGAAAAGAGGAAGAAAATCACATAGGGGCAGTAGCTAAACATGCACGAAGCAAAAGGGCAGAACAAGGGAGAGAATGAGAAACGTGAGAAGCTTCAGCGCTGGATGAGGAAGAGAGATGAGAGAAGGAGCTTTCATGCAGAACAGAACAAACACGTGGTGAAAGTGATGAGCTGGGCAGAACAAAGAGAGGCAACGAAGAGGCAGCTGAAGCTAAGAATGAAAGGCAATGAGTTGAAGTCTGTACAGCAGCTACAGAGCAACAAAGAGCAGCTGCATGAAGAGAAAATCTGGACAGCAACAGAACGATGAGGCATGCAGCTCGAGTAAAGAAACTACAAGTTGCATGGGAAGAGTTTCACGTGGAGATAAGAGCAGAAACATATTTGGCTGTGAACAAAACAGAAGCAACGTGCTGGGCAATCTATGAAGGAAATAACTTCTGTTTTGGAAAAAAGAATAAAACGTTGACAGCAATGTATGAAGAAGCAACGTGAAAACAGAACCATGCATGAGCTGAATGATGAATGGGTCCCACAATCACATAAACAAAGATTAAAATAAGGAGCTTCAGATTTGGAATAAGAGGCAAAGCACGTGAAGAATAAATGAAGCACGAGGAGAGGCTATTCTGGACGACGTCGTTCATTCTCTCGACTTGATCCCTTCGTCCATCAATACCTACGCATACACTACCCGTCACTCCAGCATCCCTATTCATTCACGACACGTCCAGAGCCCATTCCATTCACGTCACTTCGCCCATTCTCTACACGCCTCTACGCTCAAACCCTAGCCATCATTCACCCACACCTCCGTCTATATATACATAACTCTTCACGCCTGATCAGACTCTCACCTCCCATTGAGGGGAGAACCATTCGGCCAGCCTCCATACACACCTACGCCTCCATCCACACATCCATCTCTCCATTCCATACTCCATCATCCATTCCACCGAATGAAGATCTAATTCATTCATCTTGAGGCTAGCAAGGGAGGAAACTCTTGGAGAAGCTTGAATCCTTGGAAGAATGCAAAATTCTGGCTAAGATTTTCTTATTTTTTCTACACTTTTTCTTATTCTGTATAATCTCGGTTGAGTTATATTTGATTAGAAATTTGTGTAATTAATTAGTGGCTGGTTAGACACTGATTAGGAAACCCTTTTTGTTGATTAATTGGTTAAATTTGAATTTGGTTTTTCATTATTCTCTCTAATCTCTCATGTATGCCACGAAGGTGTTCGATGAATTGCATGAGTAAGGTTGTGTGTTTAAATGTCTATCTGAGAATTCCTTGGTGTTTAGTTGGTTAATTAAACATTTTTGGATGATGAATCAGAAGATAATTAATTAGTTAATTAATCAAATTGGATGTTCATTGATCTTAAGGACAAGAGTTAACGGTTTAATGCGAGATTGAGGTCTCAATTCAACATTAGATTATTAATCTCTTGAATCTTGAATGGTTATTCAAGATCATTTGCTAATGAACATAATTAGGAATTCTTAGGCCATAATTAATCACAATTGGAATAGGATAAGGATAGTGGATACCAAGAGACGATTCCTAAGCTAGTCACAAGCCCATTCTCCACCCACAATTTATCTAATTAGGTAGACATTAGGAAATTTATTTCAATTCAGTTTAGGATAGTTTAATTCATTCAAAAACCCCCCAAACTAGATAATTCTAGGACCTTAGAACACTTAGAAAACCCAATTGAACATTGAATTCTATTTCCAAGGGAGATGACCTAGGTTGTGCCACTTGCTATATTTTTAGATCAACCTAGTTTTATTTTGAGGGTTGCACGACAAGCCCGTCACTCACCCACGTACAGAGTTGACAGTGCTCCCAAATGCGGAAGGAAGACACTCGTACAAGCACAAAAGAGAGAGGACGAGGGAGAAGCACCACTCGAGTACAAAAAAAGGAGAGATAATGGAGTAGAGGCAGAAGAGAAAAGGGACCACACCCAAACAGCAGAGGGAGATTCGAAGCTAGGGCTACAAAAAGGGAAGAGGATTTCCTTTTTTTGGGAAAGAAGGGAGAGAGAAACAAAAAGAAAGAGGATTGAAGCAGAGAGCGTGAGGGGGGAGGTAGCGAGAAAACAAGATGGAGAAATTGAAAGAAGAGATTCGGGAGAGAGGGAGAAGAAAATCAGAGAGGAGAGGGGATCCCTGATAAGGAGACCAAAAAATTGAGGCACAAAATTGAGGCAGAGAGTGGTGAAAAAATCAACACAGAGATTGGAAGAGGGTGAAAGGAGAGAGAGCTTGAGAGGGGTTGAGATTAGAGGGTGAAGGGGTATTCAGAAAGAGAAAGCTAAGAGGAAAGCAAGGGGTTTTCTTTTCAAAAAGAGATTAAAGGAAATTGAGAGAAGGTAAGCTAAAGAAAATTAAGGGATTCAGCGAAGGGGGGATTCAACTTTTGAAAAAAAATAAGAGTGAAAGAGGGGAAGAAGATTCAAATGGAAAGTAGGAAAGGGAGATTGAGAGAAAAAGCTTAAAAATTTCTGGATTAAAGAGAAAGGCTAATTGCAAAGAAGTCTAGGGGAAGAGCATAAGAGAAAGGCATCAAAAGTACGAGAAGAATAAAAGGAGACCGATAGAAGGAATTGAACCAAGTTCAAGTGCAGACTCAGGGCTTGATGGCATGGAGGTTTGATTAAGGAGAAAACTCATTTGGTTTCTTGGACACTAAAGGTATGCTTTGTGTGTTTCCCTTCTATTATCCTGGACTTCTGAGGCTGTGTGTATTCTAATTCTGGGTGCTAGAACCAAAGGCTCCTGCGCAATGAATATAGTTTGATTCGATTATTATTGAATGCTATTGATCTGAGTTTCCAATGCAAAGATTAAGACTCATATTATTTGAATTGTCATATGTCATCTGTCTGGTTTGTTTCCTATATCTGTATAACATAGAATATATCATGTTTCGAGATTCTGAAATGGGGTTTCATTTGGACCGTTCAGTCAGGTTAGAGATCTAGGCTAATGCATTGATGAGGTTTCCCACTGCCTCTTTATCTCCCTGTTTTGATAATCAATCCTTAATAAAAAAACTCTTACGTGTGTCACTGTTTATGTGAATATGAAATTTTGGTCTACTCAAATTAAGGTTTGCAATGAATAGTTAGATTTTGCTACTTGTGTGTGTATGGTGATTTCAGTTAGCTTGGTTGGTAACTCTGATTGTTATCTGGTTCTTTTGCTTTATTATAATTAGGAATAGCTGATGCTTATTGGACCCGCTACATATGAATCTAATTTGATGTGTTTCCTTCGCTATAATGCTTATATTTATTGCAGTAAATGGGAAATAGAAAATGAATCTATGACTCTTGTCTCATAGACTATGGGATCCCCATGTATGAGGGTTTTGGGAATTTAGAATTAGAATACCTGTCTCCCCAATACACTTTCTTGAATAATGGGCACTGCTGCATATTTTATTTCTGATCTCATTTGATTTTGTTTATCTGTGTTTGATGCTCAAATATGACAATGGAGCAATATGTGAAGAGCTTAGACTTTTAGTGCACGAGATGCCCTTTTTGATTCAAATAGAAGAAGGAATGGGCATATTGTAATGGATCTGTAATTTGTAAACATATCTTCATTAGGGAGGAGGAATTGGACTAAAGAGGCTTATTAGAAGTTACTCAAAGGGTGAGGAAGAAACCAGAGAGAAAATGTCACTAGCTTTTCATCTGAAAGTCTATTTTCATTCTTAGGACTCAACAGGGTGGAGCAATATATATGGAGCATGATTGGCTTAAGGAATTCTCTCATCAATTCAATAAGAGGAATGAGAAGGTAGAGCCACATAAAGCTTGGCAGGATATACCGCATTTATCATCGATCCAACCAAAAAAACAAGAGGCAATTGAGTCCTAATTGTGTAATTTCTCCTTTTACCCTTGTATACGTGTAAAGAATGGCATACTGAATTTTGGCTGAACACCTAACACCCACTCTCACAAGTCATTGTTTGCTTTTGATTATTTGATCTTTGTATCTTTCTTATGTTATTTTAGAATTGCCGTGTGAGGTTTCTTATCTCCTCAGGCATATAGGAGCGGACCTAATGATCATGTGAGGCAATAAGCTTCCCTAATATCCCATTAGGTATTAAATTTTGTGTTTTAACAAGTTTTGGGTTTCAATGGCCCACACATAATTTTGTTTTCAAAAGGTTTCAAAAAAAATGTAAGAAGAAGAAAAAGGAAATAAAAAGTATACATAATAAAAATAAAAAAGTAGGTAAAAAATGGGAGAAAGAGTAAAGAAATAGAATTAATTCAGTCTTTGCAAATTAAAACATAAAAATCAATTTTAAAATCATTTTGATTGCAATAGTCTAAATGATTTTTATATTCTTTCTCTTTCCATCAAAACATAATAATAATAATAATAATAATAATAATAATAATAATAATAATAATAATAATAATAATAATAATAATAATAATAACAATAATCATAATAAAAAGACAACAAAATTAAAAGAAAAGAGAACAACAATGATAATAATAAAAGGGAATATAAAAGTGAATGAGAAATTAATCTCTTAAACTTTCTCTCACTCTCTTTTAAAAATAACATGAAATAATCGAAAAAGGAAACAATTAAAAAACAAAAACAAAAACAAATGAAATGCCAAAAAATGAATAGAAAATTGAAAATGGGAGAAGAGTAAAAGAAGTAAAATTGCCTTTATTTCTAGCAAATTAAAACACACCAATTAATTTTAAATTTATTTCATTTGCTAAAGATAAAAGTAATTCTTATTTTCCTTTTCTTTTCATAAAACAAAAAAAAAAACAAAATAAAGATTAAATTGATTAAAATAGAAAAAGAGAAAGTGTCTTACTAGAATAGGCATCAAAGTCCTACCAGAATAGGCACTTTTAAGCCTTGCCAAAATAGGCACCCAAAGTCCTACTAGAATAGATATACTCAAAGTCTTGCCAGAGCAAGCACTCAAAGTCCTACCAGAATAGGCACCAAAAGTCTTATCGGAATAGGTACTTTTAAGCCCTGTTAGAATAGACACTCAAAATCCTACTAGAATAGACATCAAAGTCCTACCAGAATAGGCACCTTTAAGCCCTACTAGAATAGGCACTCAAAGTCCTACCAGAATAGGCATCAAAGTTCTACCAGAATAGGCATCAAAGTCCTACCAGAATAGGCACCTTTAAGCCCTGCCAGAACAGGCACCCAAAGTTCTACTAGAATAGACAACCAAAGTCCTACTAGAATAGGTACAAATAAAAGTCTTGCACTATAATAGGCACCCAAAGTCTTACTAGAATAGGCAACCAAAGTCTTGTCAGAACATGCACAAATAAAAGTTCTGCACCAGAATAGATACCCAAAATCCTACTAGAATAGGCAACCAAAGTCCTGCCAGAATAGGCACTAATAGAAGTTTTGCACCAAAACAAGTACTATAAAGCTTTGCACAAGCCAAACACCCAAAAGTCTTGCATAAACTGAGTATATAATCAAAAACTTGCCAGCATCTATGGTTAAGTTCCAACATTTCTAGGTAAGTTAGCTCACCTTTATCTTTTAGCGTCCCAAACAAAATATATGTTTCCATATTTACTTATTCATAAGCTAAAGATATCAAAAATTACATTTTCGATTTCTCTACGTAAAGAATAAGTAAAGACGGGCAACCTATAAACACCATATTTTGTTTGGGTTGCTCTTTCTTGTTGTATATTGTCAGAAGGCAATTAAATCATCTTAAACAAAATACGTGTTCTTATCTTTACTTGTTCCTAGTGAAAAACATTAAAAATTACATTTTTAATCTCATTGCCTAAGAAACAAGTAAAGATAAGAACATGTATTTTGTTTAAGATGATTTAATTACCTTCTGACAACATACAAGAGGAAAGAGCGACCCAAACAAAATATAGTATTTATAGGTTACCCCTCTTTACTTATTCTTTAAGTAAAGAAATAAAAAATGCAATTTTTGATATCTTTAGCTTATGAATAAGTAAAGATGTAAACATATATTTTGCTTAGGACGCTAAAAGATAAAGGTGAGCTAATCTCATTGCCTAAGAAACAAGCAAAGATAAGAACACGTATTTTTTTTAAGATGATTTGATTGCCTTCTGACAATATACAAGAAGAAAGAGTGACCCAAACAAAATGTGGTGTTTACAGGTTGCCCCTCTTTACTTATTCTTTAAGTAAAGAAATCAAAAATGCAATTTTTGATATCTTTAGCTTATGAATAAGTAAAGATGGAAACATATATTTTGTTTAGGATGCTAAAAGATAAAGGTGAGCTAACTTACCTAGAAATGCTGGAACTTAACCAAAGATGCTTGCAAGTTTTTTATTATATACTCAGTTTATGAAAGATTTTGGGTGCTTGGCCTGTGCAAAGCTTTATGGTACTTGTTTTAGTGCAAAACTTTTATTAGTGCCTGTTCTAGCAGGACTTTGGTTGCCTATTCTAGTAGGGCTTTAGGTGTCTATTCTGATGCAGGACTTTTATTTGTGCCTGTTTTGGCAGGATTTTGGTTATCAATTCTAGTAGGACTTTGGGTGCCTGTTCTGGTACAGGACTTTTATTTGTGCCTGTTCTAGCAGAACTTTTATTTGTGCCTGTTCTAGTAAGACTTTGGATGCCTGTTCTAGCAGGGCTTAAAGGTGCTTATTCTAGTAGGACTTTGATGCCTATTCTAGTAGGACTTTGATGCCTATTGTAGTAGGACTTTGAGTGCCTATTCTGGCAGGGCTTAAAGGTGCTTATTCTAGTAGGACTTTGATGCCTATTCTAGTACGACTTTGAGTGCCTATTCTGGCAGGGCTTAAAGGTGCCTATTTTGGTAGGACTTTGGTGCCTATTCTAGTAGAATTTTAAGTGTGCCTATTCTGGTAGGACTTTGAGTGCCTATTCTAGCAGGGCTTAAAGGTGCCTATTTTGGTAGTGTAACAACCAAAAAAAGAAAAGAAAAAGAAAGAAGAAAACTGAAAATTTTTGAAATCCTGAAATTTTTCTAAATGTACTAACTATAGTGAGAAATGACCTAGCTATAGCGAATGTACTTGTTCGCTATAGCAAGAAATGGTCTAGCTGTAACGAATGTACTTATTCACTATAGCGAGAATGCTTCTAGCTATAGCAAGTGCAGGCATCCCATATAAAAACTAGGGAGCTGCTCACCATAGTGCTCGCCATAACGAAAATAGGGGTCTGGGACTGATACGTGCTCGTTGTAGCAAAGGTTAATTTTCGCTATAGCAAGGGTTAGTCCCGAAAAGCATAAAAAAAGAAAATTTGACTTCTTAAAATGTTCTAATTCATTTTTTCTTTTTTAACTAACCTAAGCTTCGACCAAAGGAGAGAAAAGGGGCGTGGAGAGAGAGAGAGACTAAGAGAAGGAAGGAAGAACAAAGAAAAGGTAAGCAAGCTTGAGATTTTCCTCTCTTTTCTTTTTAGAATCTTGTTCTTCTCTCTTTGCCCTCTTTTTTTATGGTTTTGGTTGTTAAATTAGTTAGGTTTTAGGCATGGGTCAGAAGAAGAAAAGTGAAAAACCACTCTTGAACTTCTTTGCTTTCTTTGAGTATGTTGGTTCTACTAATTTGAGAGCTTGAGAGAGAAGAAGAGTTAGTAAAATTCTAGAGAGAGAGAAAACCCCTAGGTTCTTATATATTAGAAAGGTTTACTATGAAGAACCCTAATAGTTGTTGAGTTATGAGAGAGAAATTTCATGCTTTTGTTGTGTCTAGGCTCAAGAGAAGCACCTCTATCAAGGTGTGATTGTGAAACCAAGAAGAGAGAGAGGAATTGAAAGGGAAAGCTTGTGTTGGTTTATAAGGTAGCTCTCCACTCTTTCTTATTGCATTCTTGGATGTATATAGTCATTGTATACTTGTATATATGCTTATTGTGTGAGACATGCTATATGTTATTGCCTTGATGCATTGGTACCAATATGCTTATGTGTTGGATTGTGAAAATTGCTCGGGTGAGGTAGTGCCAAAAGCCTCCTGAGATGGGTGAAGTAGAGCCGAAAGTCCCTAAAAATGGATGAGACAAGGCCAAAAGTCTCATAACTGAGTGAGGCTAAGTCAAAGGTCTTTAAACCAAGGGTGAGACCATCTAAAAGTCCCTAAAATCGGGTGAGGCTAGACCAAAAGTCCCTAAAGCTCATTCTTGGCATTGATATTATTTTCATGGCATGTAAATCATGTATTGTATGATTGTGAATGGTTAGATGCCTTTTTGCATGCTTTGACTTATTTATATGTCTTGATTGCTTTCTTGAATGAGTGCATGAGCTACTGAGATTCCATAAATCTCACCCCCTTCCCTCTCCCATCTTAACATGTTAGGTGGAGCTCAAGGAGATTCAAGTGCACACCAAGGAGCCTAAAAGCATGTTTAGATAGATGTTGGTTTATTTTAGTTCTTTTGATGTAAAAAGGTGCTAAAATGAATATGCACCTACTATTTTTTAGATGTAAATGTTAAAGCAAGTGTAAATGTATAAAAAAATGATGTATAAACTATGTAGAGAGCTAAAGTAATGAAAATGTGGGATTATATGCAATAATGCATTTTTGCCCGTAGCATAGTGAGTTTGAAATGTATGATGATCTGGACCACTTAGACATTTCATATATACTATGTTCATACTTTAAAACTTGTCCATAAGGTGCGAGAACATGTGGGAGGCCATTTGGACCCACTTTGAACCGTTTTGGGTGTCAAAACTACAAAATTTGTGAGCTACGTCAAAGTATGACCAAATGAGTTCTTGTTAATATGAAACTTAGCATGTCTCTAGAGTTTATAGAGAGCTTCTTGGAAAGTTAAAGTAGGTAATATTTGGAGGTTTAGGAAATATTTGGCGAATTGTTAAAGTTTGGGAATTTTAATGGTTTGATCAATGCACTATTATCATAAGTTTGAAAATGAATCTGTGTCATTCATGGATCAAATGGTGTCTAATTGTCATAAAATTTTATAAACATAAACTAAACATCAATTGTGACCTATACCAATAGGAATCACCTCAATCGGAGTTCTGTAGAGAGAGAACTAACTTTCTGAAGTTCTGTATCAGCATCAGGGAAGCCATCCGACCTTCATTACTATTCCATCAATTTTTGAGATCTAAGTGCTGTTGAACTAATTTGAACTTATTTTTTTGTCTTGTTAACATCTCTAACTTTTTAAATTGGTATAGTTTTTCCAGATTGGATTTTTGTGGATTTAGTTATGAATTTTTGAATTTTATGACAGCAAGCTGCACCAGTATCAGGGATAGCCAGACCTATATCTTTTTTTTGATGTCAAACATGGTCCAAATGCTGATATTGTGGTTGGAAATTATTTTTACCATAAATTTAACACTTATAGATTTCTAGAAAGCTATGGTTTGCTAGATTCTCATTTTTCTATAATTAGTTATGATTTTCCAAAATTAGAGCCAAAAATCTAACTTTTAGGCCCATTTAAGAATTGCACTTTCTTGGTTTTTGGCTTCATATCCGTGGTTTATGGCTTGTTTTATGACATGTATGAGTTGTATAAATGGTGTGTGAGTAGAGAATGTGATTGATGGGTTCACGGGACCCACAGGGCAGAATATGAATGTTTGAACTCCATTTTATAGCACAAAAATGTCACGGTTTATACTTGTTCTTTGGAAATCATATGGAATTAAGCCCGAAGGGAGATTAATTGAGGTTAAGACATTATGGTGTTATAGGTAGGACTTTGATACCTATTCTGGTAAGACTTTGAGTGCATGTTCTGGCAGGGCTTAAAGGTGTCTATTCTTCGTAGGACTTAAGGGTACCTATTCTGCGTAGGACTTAAGGGTGTCAATTCTTTGTAGGACTTTGGTGCTTGTTCTATGTAGGACTTTTGGGTGCCTATTCTGCATAGGACTTGAGAGTGCCTGTTCTATGTAGGACTTAAGGGTGCCTATTCTTTGTAGGACTTAAAGGTACTTATTCTGGTAAGACTTTAGTGTCTATTCTGCATAGGACTTAAGGGTGCCTATTCTTCGTAAGACTTTGAATGCCTATTCTATGCAGGACTTTTAGGTGCCTATTCTGCATAGGACTTGAGAGTGCCTGTTCTGTGTAGGACTTTAGGTGCTTATTCTACGTAGGACTTTAGAGTGCCTATTCTTCGTAGGACTTAAAGGGTGCCTGCTCTGGCAGGACTTTAGTGCCTATTTTGCGTAGGACTTAAGGGTGCCTATTTTACGTAGGACTTTTGGGTACTTGTTTTGTATAAGACTTAAAGGTTAATTGTTATGCAATTTTTTTCTTTTAGTTTGGTAACTTTTCTTTTTTGTTTTTTTGCCTAAATTTTATGCAAGGTATGCATGATGCATATGGAATGCTTGACCTTCGAGTCTAACAACTCAATTTTGCCTCGATCAGGGTCCATGTAAGTAAATGTAGAAATCATAAAGTATGTGAGGTGCTAAAAAAATTTTTTTTATCCCCTATATGAACTTGGATGCCCACATAAAGTATGCATATGTGGGATGTTACAATTTATGGAGTGCATATTTTTTCTTTTTCTTTGCCCCAATAGGAAATCGAGGTCCACATAATGTATGCCCAAGTGAAATGCAAGAAGCATATAAGATGCTCTATAAAATGCAAATGTTTGTTTTCACTTACCCCAACATGAACTATGGTCTTTGTAATGTATGCAAGTATGAAATACATGAAACATGTGATGTTTTATGGTATGAATTGCAAATCTTCCTTTTACTTACCCCAGTGTGAAGTAGAGGCTGTGTGATATATGCAAATATGGAATGCATGAAATAGGTGATGCTTTGTTTCATGAAATATAGATTTTTCTTTTACTTGCCCCAGTGCGAACTAGAGGCTATGTGATGTATGCAAATATGGAATGCATGATGCATATGAGATGCAAGTTGTTTTGTTTTGTCTTTTTTTTCTTTTTACTTTTTAAGCTTGAATTTTTTTTTTAAATTTCTAGAATGTGCACAATTTATGCAGGTGAACTTAACTCTAAATGGAGAAAAAGATGAGGACATCATCTTTAAACATCCTTAAATTGATTTGGAGTTTTGAGCCCTTTTTTTTTTAAGATCACCTTAAAAGAAAGAAGAAGAGAGAGAGCATTATTTCTAAATGTTTTTAGATTGATTTTGAACTTTGAACCTCTCTATAAGTATGCCAAATTTTCATGCCAAGACTAGTCTATTTGGTTAGATTTTGGTTCAGGGTTAATTTATGATCAATTTTGTACCAAAATAGCTTTAAATGGTCCTAAAATAGTCTTCTTCTTGGACTATGACCATTTAACCATGTCCCAAAGTACCAATACAACATATATAAGCATTCCATTCAACCTAAATCATCCTAGCACTCAAAATTACTCTCCCATATGGACTTCTACACTTATGCAACTAAGCACAAGAGTGGCAAAAATACACAATTTCATTCATTTGAGCTCAAATATGATACATACAACATTTATACATATGATCCATCATTCACATATCATATTCATTATATAATTACATACTTTGATATCAAATTGTACATAAACCTATTCTAATGTCAAAGTACCACCTCTTATGCTCCTTGGGTCTCTTTCTTTGCTTTATATGACTTACCTAAACATGGTTAGTGATAAAATAGGGAAGGGTGAGATTTCAAAAATCTCAATAGCTATCTACCTTTCATGCACACATAAATGGCACATTTTCATGTCAATGAATACAAGTATGCTCTTGATGCTCATAGTAAACATACATAAACATAATTTCATGTCATATAGACTCATTTCATTCAAGAATAGCCTCTAGGGACTTTTGGTCTAACCTCAACCAATTTCTAAGGACTTTTGGATTTGCCTTATCTATTTTTAGAGGCTTTTGACTTAGCCTCACTCACTCTTAGGACTTTTGGCTTTGTCTCATCCACTCTTAGAAACTTTTGACTCCCCCTCACCTAATTTAGGCTATATTACATTTAAAACACATTTAATGCACATAATAGACCATAACATGTAATCAAAAGCCATAAGCATATCTCATGGTCTAAACATACATATAAGCATTCAAAGACAAGTAAACAACTAACAAATGCATATAAGAAAGGATAGAAAGCTACCTCTAGACTAGGAGACCACACTTTTCTCCTTGAAGCTTCCCTTCTTCTTGGCCTCATACACCCAATATAACCTCCGATTTTTTGTAAAACACTAAAATGAGTCATTTTTCAAAGTAAATCCCCTGAGATGAGTTATTTAAGACTAACTAAAATTAGGATAAAATTTTAAATAATAGAAAATGAAGATTCGAGCCTTAAGTTACCCAGAAATTAGGGTCAGAGTGATTAAAAAAATTACCGAAAAGCCAGTGGCATTTTCATAGGTAACTGTTGGAAAACTCATTTTAAATAGAAAATTTGAGTTCTCTGGAGTTTTTAAAGGCCCTAAAAATTATGAGAAGCCCCAAGATAGTTAAAGCTCCTTTTGTGTATATTTTATAATGACAGTAAACTCGAACTTTGATGGATTTGTTTAGGAAGATTTTAGCTCTGAATTGAGTGATTCCAAAAGTATTTTTTACAATTGGGAATCTAAATTTTATGATAGAAAAGAAGATTCTCAAAAAAGAGTTAAAATGAAAATACCAATTACAAGGGACATAAATGGAATTTTTCAAAACAATTCTCCTCCTTTTGGCTTTATATTAGGCATCCCATCTTGTGGTTTCTTCTCACCAACTTTGCATCACCCAAAATAGAGGGAGAGGCTGCCAAGAGAGAAAGACACCAAGAGAATTTAAAGAAGAAGGAAAAAATCAAGGGAAAAGGGTAAGAGAATTCAAGAATCCATGGTCTTTCTTCTTGTAATTCCATTATCCCCTCTTTGCTTCATCTTTCCATGCTTTTAGTGAGTAAAATGGTTTTGTTTTGGCCTTGAACCAGAGAGGAAAAGTTATAAATTTAAAGAGGAAGCTAAGACAAAGAGAAACACTCTTGAAAAAGGCTTAAATCCAAGGTAGCTTCATTTCCTCTTGCTTTTCTTTTTCTTCCTTTGATGCTATGGTTTGGCCACCTTGAGAGCTAAGGGGAAAAGGAAGTTTCTAACTTAGAGCAAATATGAAATCTATGAATTAGGCCATGGGAACTTATAATATGCCAAGAAATTGCAAGAAAAACCAAGAGATTCCAAGTTAGAAAAGTGTAGAGCCCTTGAATACCATCAAAAAATGATTTGATGTATGAGTTCCTTTGCATGTGTAAGTGTTTGATTGAGCTTATAAGACCTCTAAAAAGTCTTTTAAGTGGCTCTTCTATTAAGAAAAAATTGAAAACCCCTTGAACCCCAAATGCTTTCATAATTTCAGCCTAGGACAGATTGAGGGGTTAAAGAGTGTTTTAATTTATTCTAGCCTTGGTTTGGGACTTCATACGATGGCAGAAGGTTGGAGAAACCCTTGTAAAAAATTTAGGAGCCATGGATTACGAGATGAGGCAATGGCTTCCATAATGTGACCTTATGAAGTAATTTATGTCTAGGCTTTTGAAAGTGAGTATGTAAGGACTTTAAGGACCTTAAAGGAGGTCAAGAGGCCTAGATATGAGAAGAGAATGGAGCCAAGAACTTGAATTATAGTGGTTGCTTTATTAGGCCATTAATGAAGTCATTATGTGACCATTAAGCAAAGGGTGTGTTCTTAAGTGTAAGTTTAATGTCCTAACTTATTCTAAGAATATAATTGAGTGTTGTTTATTGTGGTTAGGCCAAGGAAACCAACTCCAACTAGTTGTGCTTATAAGACCAAGAAAGCGAAGGAATAAACCAAAGTAAAGCTTATTTAAACACCAAGGTAGCTCTTTCTCTTTTCTCTCATGCATGTGTGGATGTTTCCTTGTTCTTGAATGTGGTGCATGTGTTTAAGCCATGAAATATGTTTTAGCAAGTTTTTAAATGCCATATTACCATGTTGCTATGTCTATGTGTTTATAAGATGCTTTTATGTATGTTCTTGGCTTGCTTAAGTACAGTGAGGCCAAAAGTCCCTTAGCAAGGGTGAGAATGAACTAGAAGTCCCTAAAAGTTAGGTGAGATAAGCTAAAAGTCTCTAGAAAGGATAAGGCTTAGTCAAAAGTCTCTTAAAAGTGGGTGAGGGTAAACCATTGTCTTGGCAAGCCTATGAATGTTGTTTGTGACTTATTAAATGGGAGAAATGCTTTATACATGTGTTAAGAAATTATGAATGCCATACATGCATCTTAGACATAGGAATTGCATCCATATTATGTGTTTGAAAAGGAGAATAGATATTGAGATTCCATGAATCTCATCCTTTCCCTTCTCCTATCTCATATGGCTTAGGTGGAACTCAAGAGCCAAAGAATGGAAGCAATGGAGTATAAATAGCATGGTTTTGACAATGATGTAGCTTATGTAATTTTAAAGTGTGTAGAAATGTCAAAATACTCATGTACACATTATTTTTAAATTGTAGACTAATGAGAAAATGTAATATTATATATGAATGTCGTATGAACTATATATGGCATAAAATCAATGCAAATGAGGAATCTTAACACTTGATGGCATGTATGCATTAATGTATCCTTGGATGTGGAATGACAAAAATGAGATGCATGGTCCTTGGGACCACTTGGACAGTTGATACAAGCCATATTCATACTTTTAAACTTGCCCCAAGAGGAGCTAAACACAAAAGGAAGCCATTTGGACTAAGTTGGTGTCTTATAAGAGGCTAAATTGACCATTTTGTGAGGCTATACCACTTTTTATCCAAATGAGCTCTTCTTGGTTTGAAACTTGCAATGCATCTAGGTAGTATTGAAAGCTTTTTGAGAAGTTAAAGTGGGTAATATTTGGAGGTCTACAGAATATTTGGTGAATTTTTGAAATTGAAAATTTTTTAAGATTTGGTTACTGTACTGTAGCTTTGGTCCAAAAATGAATCTCTATCAAACATGGGACAAATAATATCTAATTGCCATAAAACTTTATAAACTAAAACTAGACCTTTCCAATGACCTATTTCAATTGGAAGTACCCCATTTAGATGTCTAGAGAGGGAGATATAAATTTTTGAAATGGCCATCTAGTATTAGGCATATAGTCAGACCCAAAGCATTATTTTATTAGTTTTAATGGTCTGAACGAACCTAAAATAGTCTAAAATGATTTTTTTCCTTTAGCTAACATTCATAACTTTCCATATTGGTATTACTTGCATATATTATATTTTCTTGGAATTAATTGGACATTTTTGAAGCTCATATTAGAAACTTGTATCAGTAACAGTAGCCAATCAGACATTTGTGCCTTTTTCGACATTAAACATGGTACTAATGCTATGTTTATGACTTAAAATTATTTTTACTGCAAATTTAACACTCAAATATTTCCAAAAAGATATGGCATGGTAGATTTCTATTTTTCTACATTTATTTATGAATTTTCAAAGTTGCCCCTAAAAATTACCACCACGCAACTTGAGAGCAATGAGTTGATTTCGAAATTTTTAGCCTTGAACCCGTGGATTTTGTAATGTTTTGAAATAGGTGTGACTGGTATTCATGGTAAATGAGTAGGAAATGTTGTTGGTAAGTACATAGAGCCCTCAGAATGCAAAATGAAAAATTTGACCTGACATTGCGTAATTAAATACAAATGATCTTTAGTTCCTTCCCTTTTGAATCCAAAGGGATGTTTGAACATGTAGTTTTGAATTAGAAATATTGTGGTATGACACCCAATGATGGAAAGTTTGATTTTTTTGGCCTATGCACATCTAACAAGATACAAAAATATCATTGGAACTAATTATAACATCTCATAAGCTCTAGACACTCATATGATGGCTTATGACTCAATTATGGCTCCATATTAGGTATAATGAAGCAACTTTCATAATCTATGATCTTGAATCTAATTTCTCACTCATTCTAAGTCATATGACTCTATTTAAACTTATTGAAGTCATCTCTAACTCAATTTAAGGAGCCTAAACTTGAGTTGCTTCTTTAAGTCTAAAGAAACCTAAATTTTCTAACTTTTAAAATATGGCTTCTAAATTGAAACTAATGGTTCTTTTGGTGTCTATAATTCATATCTAAACCACTCTTAACTTTGGAATCTAGAAAAACTCCCTTTAAGTGCTTAAACCCTCTCTTGGCTAGAACTAAGCCTCATGTAGGAGCCTATGGGGTTTTGTTTGTTTTCTTAGAGAATTAGCCACTTGTGAAACTTCTTAAATATCTTAAGAGCTCATTCCTACCCTTACATAAACTATACAACCCTTAGAAAGTTTTAGAATTTAACATACATCTTAAAATTCCTAAGTAGAACAACTTGCATTTTAAGGCTTTCTTTTACTTCCTATTATGTATTCCTACTCCTCATACTTCAAAAGCCTCTTTTTTACCTTCCTAAGATCAAAAACTATTCCCTCCTATATGGGCCTTATTTTGGCCGAACATAACAAGAAAGGAAGAAGCAAGATGGAGCAAATTTAATCCATGTATCTTACCTTGTTTTAACACTTTCCAAAAGGGCTTTCATAAGCTTCCAACAGCTCTTCCAAATCCTCTTTCCCTTCTCTAACCCAACCATGAAGTAGTGCCAAATAAATCATTAAAACCATAGGAGAAGAGAGGAGAAAGAGGAGAGGAAGTTTAATAAAGGAAAGAGTAGGAAAAAGTGATAAATCCTTACACTTTTTGCTTAATTTCTCTCCTTCTTCTTGCTCCCTCTTGTGCATCTCCCTCAGCTCGCTTGGTTCTATCTCAAATTAGCAAGTATTAGTTTAAAGAGTGGAGGCTAAGGGTTGGACATTTTTAAGAAGAAAAAAGGTAAAGTTAACAAACTTTTTCATTTTTATTTTAGTCCTTAAATTATGGTTTCTCTATTTGGCCTCATTTCAACTCTTTTTTAAAAATCGTCTTTCCTATCATAAAATTTAAGTCCTCTAACTTATAAAATGCTTTTAGTTTAGCCCAATTTGGATTTGAAACTCTTCCAAATCATTCAATCAAAATTTTAGTCAACTAATAATCGAAATCGCTCATCAGAGGGGTTTTAATTATTCTAGAGGTTCTTATGATTTTTAAGGCCTCTGAGAACCCTGAGAAACTTAATTTTTTTCATTTAAAGATCCTTTATGTGAATTTCCAAAATTTTCTCAAAATTACAAAAATGTCACTACATATTTTCACAATTTTTTGTAACTTTTTTGGATTGGGTTTTCAGGCATCTCAAGCTTTATATTCTCATTTTTAGATGTCTAACTGATCCTTCTAATTTTGGTTGGCCACTATTTATATGATTTATGGAACTTCTTTTGAAAATCTTTAATTTCTATCTTTTTACAGAAAATTGGGTGCTACAAGTGAACTAGTGATGGATAGGCACCTTATTCGTTTGCTGATTTCCTTTGATAGCATGACACCTAATATGAATGATGTTAATGAAAAAAAGAATAGGATATTATTGGACATGGTAAGGGGTATGCTTAGCAACTTCAAGCTTCTTGTTTCTTTATGGAGAAATGCACTTAAAACAATAGTGTATATTCTAAATAGGGTTCTAATAAAGGTAGAGTCTAAAACATCCTTTAAAATCTAAGAAGGTTAAAAACCCAACTTGAATCATACACATGTATAGGGCTGTTCTATTAAAGTAATAGTGTAAAATTCACATGAAAGGAAGTTAAAGCCAAAAACTATTACTATATATTTTATAGGTTATGTAAAGAAGTCTAAGGGATACAAATTTTATTATCCCACACATTTGATGAGATTTATAGAATTTAGGAATATCAAATTTCTTAAGAATGGCATATTTAGTGCGATTGATCAACCACATGACTTGGTTAATGAGGATAATCACATGCAGTAAACTATCACTAGTTATGATAGAACATTAATTTTACATGACACATATTCTATTAGGTTAAATGTAGAACAAGTGAGGTTATAATCATCCAAGTGGATGCTAAGAAACATTCCTTTTTTATTATCTTGGCATTGAGCCTATTTTGATTTAAAATTATATCAAATGGATGTTAAGACCACATTCCTTAATGGTGAACTTGAGGAAGAGGTATATATGAAATAGCCAAAGGGGATCACCTTAAAAATTAGTGAGAATATGGTGTGCAAACTCAAAAAGTCAATTTATGGTCCTAAACAAGTCTCACAATAGTGGTATCTCAAGTTCCATGATATAATTACATCTTTTTGGCTTTGTTGAAAATGTTATAGATTAATGTACTTACCATAAAGTTAGTGGGAGTAAGATCACAATCTTGGTATTTTATGTAGATGATGTAACGCCTGGTACATTGTAAAAACACAAAAATAGGCTAGTTTGAAAAGTAAGTCCTTGAGATGAGTGATTGAAAACCAAATAAAATTTGGATAAAATGTTAAATAATAAAAAATAAGGATTTGAGTCTTGAGTTGCCCAGAAACGGGGGCTGAAGTAATTCAAAAAATTTGTCACAAGGCCAGTGGCATTTTCGTAATTAAGTACAATTTTGAAAAGACACCTAAGAGGGCTTTTTAAATAGAAATTTTGAATTGCCCAAGGTTCTCAGACTCCTAAGGAGCCTCCCAAGTGCCCCATCCATTAAGAAAAAATCCCAAACTCTATGGGTCTTTAATAGAAGCATAAATCGGTTAAAACCCTTAGCGATAGCTAGGAAATGTTTTAAATAGTTCTAAACTTGATTTGGGACTTTATATGATAAAAGAATATAGGAGAAACCCTTCAGAAAAATTTAGAAGCCTTAGGTTGGGAGATGAGGTAATAGCTTCCATAATGTAATCTTATGAAGTAACATGGACCTAGGTTTGTGAAAGTGAGTATGTGATAGCTTCAAGGACCTAACATTCTAGTACATCAAAACTAGCAAAATGTGCCAAAAGATAGAGATTTAAGCTCCATGGCCTCCATCCTTTGGATCTTGGACTCCACCTAAATCATATGAGATGAGAGAAAGGAGGGGGTGAGATTCATTGAACCTCAATAGCTTATACACCTATCCAAACACATTTTCAAGGCATACAACATGTCAAAGGCACAAGTATGCAATCAATTAATTCATGAAGCATTTCACTTTCACATTTTTATGTCATAAACTAATGTCAAGTATACGAATGAGTTCTAAGGACTTTTGGTTTGGCCTCACCCCATTTCTAGGACTTTTGGATTGCCTCACTCTTGGTTCTTGGGAATTTTGACTTAGCCTCACCCATCCAAGGGACTTTTGGCCTTGTCTCACCCATGCCATAAGACTTTTGGCATCTCCTCACCTACATTAAGGGACTTTTGGCACTACCTCACCCTTGTGAGCCATTTCCACAATTCATTGACATTCAAGAAAGCATATTGGTACCAAAATAGCAACATAGCATCAAGTGACATGTCTTAAATATACAAATATACACACAAGCACACAATGAAATATATGCAACAAGAAAATGCGACAAGAAAAGGTGGAGAGCTACCTTGGTGCTAATTCAAGCCTTACTTTGCTTGTTCTTTCTCCTTTTCAGTTTTACAAACACAAGGAGGTAAGGTTAGATTTCTTTGGCCTATTCACAATAAACAACACTGAATTATACTCTTAGAACAAGTTATGACATTCAACTCACTCTTAAGATTACATTTTGTTCTATTTGTCACAATATGGTTCCATTAATGACCTAATGAAGCAACTACCACAAGTAAAATTTTTGGTTCCATTCTCTTGCCATATCTAGACCTCTTGACCTCATTTAAGATCCTTGAAGCCATCACACACTCACTTTCACAAATCTAGGTCCATGTTACTTCATAAGGTTACATTATGGAAGCCATTGCCTCACTCCCAATTTAAGCTTCTAAATTTTTCCCAAGGGTTTCTCCTATCTTTTTTTATCATATAAAATCCTAAATCAAGTTTGGAACTATTTAAAACATCCCCTAGTGGTCCCATAAGAAGGTACAAATATAGTGCAATGTTCACAATCAAGAACAATATTATTAGCATTCATCTAGTTCATACTCACAATCAAATCAATGTCATGGAATGGCATACAAATCAAGTTAATGGTAGTATGACAATGATTAAACTAGACAATGACATTTAAACAAGTATGGAAAGTAAGAATGTTGCCTTTAGTGGGTGTGGTGATAGAATTGTGCTATATTTATGCTTTCTAAGTTGCTTAAATGTGTGAGGAACAATGAATGGCTTATTTGAACCAAATTTGCCCTTTATGGGAACCAAATTGCCATAATCTTGAGTTATGACAAAGTCTGACCAAATGACCTCTTCTTGACTTAAAATTTTGCATGCACTTAGATATTGCCTAGAGCTTTTTGACAAGCTAATGATCAAGTCATTTGGACGTCTACGAAATTTTCTATGATTTTTCAAAGTTAGCATCAGAATTTAGGATTTACACCAGTACTGTTCATTTGATCAGTTGTAAAATTATGTCCTCCGAGGGAAAAACGTGGTCCAATGGCTACAAACTTTTATAGGTAGAAACTAGGTATTTATAATGACTTGTAGCAACTAGAAGCACCTCATTTAGAAGTCTGAGCTAAAAGATATGAATATTTGAATTTCTAGAATAGCAACAATAGCGCAGCACAAATTGAGTCACTATTCCATTGAATTTCAGTAGCTAAACATTCTTTCTATGGTCTAAGCATATTTTTATCATAAATTTAACATTCATATATTTCCAAATTGGTATTATTTGCATGGATTGGATTTTTGTGAAATTAATTGGACATTTTTGTAATTTATATCAGACACTTGAATCAGTACCAGTAGCTGTCCAAACCTTTTCCCTTTTTCACATGTCAAATGCTTTATATGTTATGTTTCATAGCATAAACATATTTTTTTCATACAATAGACATGTGTAGCTTTCCATAATGGCCAATGCATGATTTCAATTTTTCTAGATTAGTTATGAATTTTGAAACTTCATATCAGTAATTTGAACCAGTAGCCCAGACAGTAGCGACCCCAGTGAATTTCTAGAAGTCAAACGTTCTCCTCTTAATGATTCATGAGCTGAAATTATTTTTAGAATAGGGCAGACATCTAGAGCTTTTTATAATGATAAAGTTTGTTAGGTTTCAATTTTTTTGAATTTAGTTATGAATTTCTGAAGTTGTGACAGAAAAACTAAAATTCTGGCCTCCCTTTGGAATTCCACGAGTTGTGGGCCAACTTTGGTGATGCAAATGAGTTATATGTATGTAATTAAATATGAGAATGTGATGTATGAGCTCATATGGTCCTCGTGATATTGAATGAAATTTTCATACGCGATGCAACGCAAAATAAGACATTATTTTAATGTCATTTTTTCTATTCCCTTTTCTGTAATTCATCATGTGAGGCTTTGAAATGATAAGAAGTAAGCTAGAAATATCTAGTGTTACAAATGACATTTTGCTTGCCTCAAGTGATTTAGGGTTTTTGCATGAGGTAAAATAGTTTTTGTTTAGAAATTTTGAAATGAAAGATATTAGTGAGGCATCCTATCACATAAAAATAGGTGTCAAGGTATTATAGGACTATCACAATAGATTTACATAAATAAAATTCTTAAACGATTTAAAATGAAAGATTATTCATCTAATATAGCACTTATTATAAAAAGGGACAAATTTGGTTTATTTCAATATCTTAATAATGAACTAAAAAGATAAGGAATGATGAATGTTTCCTGTACTTTAGCAATAGGAAGCTTGATATACACATAAATCTACACAAGGCCTAATATAGTTTTCTTTATAGGTATGTTGGAAAAATATTAGAGTAATCTAGGGTTTAATCACTAGAAAGCTGCAAAGAAGGTTATAAGAGGACCACTAATTGAAAAGTCGTTAGTTATTCATACTCAAATTTGATAACTTGTGTTGACTCAAAGAAGTCAATATTTGGATACATTTTTCTATTGGCTAAAGGAGCTATCTCTTGGAGAAGTGCTAACTAATCCTTGGTAGCCACCTCTACTATAGAAGCTGAGTTTCTTTCATGTTTTAAGGCAAGTTCATAAGCTATGTGGTTAACAAATTGCAATGTTAGGCTTCAGATTGTGTACATAGTTTTTATGCCCATTAAAGTGCATCATGATGACACAACTGTAGTTTTCTTAGCTAAGAATAATAAGAGTGAAAGTCAAAGTAAATATATTGACATTAAGTACTTAGCCTTAATAGAACGGGTTAAAGCTGATCAAGTGATCATAAAGTACATTCAAATAAAAAAATGCTAGTTGATCCTCTAGAAAAAAGGATGCATCTAAAAAAGGTTTAAACATTATGTGCCTCAAATGGGTCTTAGGCCATAATTGTTTGATTGAGTTACGTAAAAAAAAAAATAAAAACAAAAATAAAAATTTCTGATTTTGGTTTGTTGTTTTTATATATTTGTATACATTTTTTTTATAAAAGATTAACAAGAATATAAGTTAGAACTCAAATAAATATTTAAGGTTTTAAGGTTTATTCATGAAAGTTACATATTCCATAAAGCTAAAGATATATTACAAAGTAATGCATGATAGATAATACTTGTTTGATTAAAAGACTTATCATCATAATTCTTGTAGTATGTGTTTACATATAAATATGTTATTTGGCAAATCATGATTAGACCAAATGGCAAAATTTTAGAATATTTAATTTGAATTTAAGTATTATTTTAATTAAATATTTTATTTAAGATATTTCATATTAGTAGTTAAGATATTTTGAATTAAAATGAATTAAATAATATCTCAATTTTAAATAAAATTATTCCTATTGGCAGTTCTTGTTATTTGAATTTTAAATTGCTAGATATTTTTGTTAGTGTGTTAGTGGATATTTGCATATTGTTTAACATACCTTTTTTGATAGGAGAGTGACTAGTTTTTATGCTGGTACTTTAAGGAGTTCCTAATAAATAGAGTTATCCTAATAGACTATCACTAAGACTCATACATTTATAAAAAAAACATTCTTTCTTGCTCTCTCTTCTCTCTTTTTTAGCATTTGTCTTTCTTTGTTATATTTCACTAAAAGACTTCATCATCAATTTCAATTCATCATCATATTTACATAGGCATGGCTGGAGGTATTGAAATCCTTATATTTGTGTGTAATTTTGAATTCCTGTTTATATTTATGATGAGATTACATGATAGTTTACACATTCAAATATGGATATGCAACAACACTACTTTCATTGAATCCTCTCGCACTAATGGCCATAAATCCACCCGTTTTTAAACTTCTTGTCCTCTGCAAATGCCTCAAGAATCAAATCTCCAATTTTAATTCAAGAATGAAAAACATAGAAGCCAAGATGCATGCTCTTAAGGAATGGCATCACAATTTTGGTAGTAACAATTTATAGAGATGAATCCTTGCACAATAAACTATCACATTGAAAACTATAGTTTGAACACTACATATCTTAAAATTTTGTCAAAGATTATAGGGGACAATGCTATTTCAAATTGTTCTACAACCTCTCAGATGCAAGATCTATTGTAAGGTATAAACGGTGAGACAAAAGGTGAATCTAGTTTCCTACCAACAATACCTTCTTTTCCAATCCCTATCAATAATTGCGAGATTACTATTGAGGCAAATGCTTTCACCTGTAAATCAAATTCAAATAGCTTCTAAATTTCTCTCCTTAGAAATAATAAGATTAGAGTATCAATTAAAAAAGATAAAGCAATGAATAATAGGAATGATTCTGAGAATTTTAAACTCGAAAAGCACAAGTTTATATTTATTAATCCTAAGTATGCGTAAGCTACTTACAAATCCTACCTATAGGAAGTATTACAAAGGTATATGACAAAACTACTTGGAATGAATTATGCTACAAATACTACTTACTAATTTCTATTGTGGTATTTTATTCTAGTAGAATTATTTGCAATGAGTTCCTCTTCACCATTTAGAAGCTTCACCAATTGAGCATAAATAAATAATTTCAACATAGAAATCCCAAATTTCATCTTAGAAAAATCTATTCAACATGAAACATCATAAAAAAGATGCATAAATTTCGGATCTCAAGCCTTGCATTTCAAACTAATACAATGGCACCATTTCTCATGGGTTTATATTTCAACCACTAATTTCCGAAATTTATATCTTAAGCTAGAAAACTCTAATTTGCACAAATTAGGACTCTATGGAAAGCTCAGGACATGAACTATTTGATGTAAAAATTTTAGATAAAAAAAAACTCATTTAGCCTATGAAAATCTAATAGAATAGTAACTACATCAGATTCTTGGGCATAACCAAACCTGAATTTTTGAGTATGCATATTTTTGGCTATACAGCTCCGTTTTATGAAAACTCAGTGGCTATGAAAAGTTTATAATGCCAACTATATGCTATGAAATTTCATGAGCATTGAAGTTTATCTGACCTCTCAAATACACAAAAAACCAGAATTGACCATATGAACAATATCCAAGCAATTCTATAATTTTTAGCCAACTTTAGAAAATTATAATAAATTTTACAAAGCTCCAAAAATTATATTCTTTGATACTGTGAAAAGATCTAAATGGTATGTAAATGTATGTCAAATTTCATCCAAAAATTCATCCATTTGTTAGATTTTGGTCTAGGGGTAAAAATGGCTCAAAATGGTGCATAATTGATTCCAAATAGTTCAAAATGGACTTCTTCATTACATATGACCATTTGACCACATCCCAAACATGAAATACAACATAGAGAACCATTTCATCAGATTCTAAATATCATGCAACTCAAAATCACTCATCCACTTGGCATTATAGATATACATTCCATAGCTCTCACATACCCAAATTGTACATTCTTGCACATATACATTCAAAAATGGCATTTACATCATAATCCCACACTTCTATATTTGTGGGAATGTTTGCATCATAAAAATATCATATACAATCTCTCATGGGCAACCTAATACATAAAAACTTAAACTATTGTCAAAGTAAGGTGATTCATACTTGTTGTTCTTCATCTTTGGCTACTTAAGAATTCCCTATACATGGCTAGAAATAATATAAACGAGAGTGAAATTCTATAAATCCCAATAGCTCACTCACCCTTCAAGTATACTTATAGGCATATTTTCATGTCAAAGAAAGCAAGTATGCATAATAGACATCCAAATATAAAATATAATCATATTAATGAAATCACATGGATCTATTAAGGTAAAAACAAGCTCTACAAACTCTTGGTCTAGATCACCCAATTATTTGGGACTTTTAGATTAGTCTTACCCTTTTTTAAGGACTTTTGACTTAGTCTTACTTAGTCTTAAGACTTTTGGCCTTATCTCACCCATATTAAGGACTTTCAGACTCACCTTATCCAAATCAAGGGACTTTTGGCATAACCTCACCCATTAAAAACCATTTCGCATTTTAAATGAATTCCAAGTTGTATATTTGCATTAAATTATCAAACCAATAACAATAGACATAATTCATAGTTTATACACATGTACAAGTAATTAATGACAATCAAATAACCAATATAAATATACAAGAATGAGTGAAGAGCTACTTTTACTCAAGAAGTACAAATTTCTCTCTTTAGTTTCTTACTTTCTCCTCTTAATCTCATACCTGCACTTGGTATAAGTTTTACTTGCTTGGCCTAAACATATCAAATAAGATACCAATGCATCAATGGAACCATTTTTAGACTCACATAAGCCTTACATATGTCAATTCTAGTTTTAGGCTTTCATATAGCTTAATTTACTATCATAATAAAGCAACTCATATAATTTATTATCTTGGCTCTAATTTCTCACTAAAATGTAATATCTAGTATTTCCTAAAACACCGACATAAATCAATTATAAAAGCATGTCTCTTGAGATGAATGATTTAAAATTGAATAAAATTAGAATAAAATTTAAAATAATGAAAAATGAGGATTTGAGTATTGAGTTACCAAAAAAATCAGAGCCAAAGTAGTTTAATAAAATCACTGAAGGTATAGTGGCATTTTTGTAAATTTGTGAAACTTTTGAAAAACTCACAAAAGGGCTTTTTAAATGGAAAAAAAAAACAAGTTGTTGGAGATTCTCAGAGGCCTTAAAAACCTTAAGAATCCCAGGACTAGTTCAAACCTTCTCCAATATTTTAAATTTAAATTGAATGATTCTAAAGTTATTTTATAAGTTAGATGACCTAAATTTTATGATAGAAAAGACAGTTCTTAAAAAGGAGTTAAAATAAGTCTAAAACAAAAATGCCACAAAAGCAAGACATAAACGATATTTTTAATGAACAAATCCTTCTTATTCCTTTCTACATAAAAGGCATCCCACTTTTTCACTCCTTCTAAATAACTTATTCTATCCAAAACAAAGAAAGGCTCTACCCAAGTGAGATGCAAAAGGAGAAGCTTTAAGGAGGAAGAAAGAGTAAGGAGAAAGGTATGGAAAATGGAAGATTTCATGGTTCTTCGTTCTTTAATGTTGTTCTCCTTCTCTTAACCTTTCTTCTTATGGTTTTCATCATTCATTTAGGACTATTTTGAGCTTGGTTTAGAGGGAGAAGATTAGACTTTGAAAGAGAAGGCCATACCAAAGGAAAAAGCTCTTGAAGAAGCAAGGAAATCAAGGTAACCCTCTCGCTTTTGTTGCTTTCTTCCTTTTTGCTTCTTGTGTACTTGGTTTGGCCAAGAGGAGAGCTTATAAAAGGAGGAATTTATAACCTAGAAGAAGTAAGAAACCTATGGTTTAGAGTGTGGGAACCTAGGAAATGCAAAGAAAATTGAAGAAAACCTAATGAAATTCAAGATAGCAAAGTTAAGGGATTCGTAAACATCTTGTGAAATCTAACTTTGTCTAAGAATTTCCAAGCTTATATGAGAGTGTATATGAGTTTTTAAGACCCCTAGGTAGCCTCTCAAGTGCCTCTTCTATTAAGGAAAAATTGCAAACTCTATGGGTCCATAATGCCTCTTATGTCTCAGCCTAGAGCACTTGGAAGGCCTAGGGAGTGTTTTAATTTTTTTTCAAAACTTAGTTTGAGACTATATTGATGGAAGAAGATAAAAGGAGGCCATTGGATAAATTTAGAAGCCATAGATTGAGAGTTTAGGGTATAGGTTCCATATTGTGACCTAAAGAAGTAATTTATATCTAAGCATTTAGAAATGAGTGTGTGATGGCTTTAAGGAGTCTAAATGAATTCAAGAGGCATAGATATAAGAGAAGGATGGAGCTAAGACCTTGAATTATAATAGTTGCTTCATTAGGACCTTTCATAGAACTAATATGTAACCATTGAATCAAGTATGCTTCTTTAGTGTATGTTTAATGCTAAGGCTTGTTTCAAGAATGTAATTGGGTCCTATTTATTATGCCTAGGCCAAGGAAATCAAGCTTCATCCAATTGTAGGTGTGTGACCAAAAAGGAAGAAGAATAGCAAAGGGAAAGAATTGTGTTTTATTCCAAAGGTAGCTCTCCACTCCTTCTTGTATGCATTATTAGTTATATGAATTTCATTGAATGCTTGTGTGTGTATTTGTATCATAAGACATGCCATTTGATATTGTTTGGTTGCATTAGTACCAATATACTTTTTAAATTATGTTTTAATTGTGAAATTTGTTCTTCTAGGTGAGGTTGTGCCAAAAGTCCCTTGAAATAGGTGAGGTAAAGCCAAAAGTCCTTAGAATGGGTGAGACAAAGCCAAAAGTCTCATAAATTAGTGAGGCTTAGTCAAAAGTCCCTAGACCAAGGGTGAGGCTAATCCAAAAGTCCCAAAAATAAGGTAAGATTTGACCAAAAGTCCATAGAATTTGTTCTTAGCTTTGACATGTTGCTATGTCATGGAAATTATGGATTGAATGGTTCTTGTTATGTTGGATGCATGCTTATATTCTTTGACATGTTTATATGCCTTGGTTGCTTACTTGAATAGGTGTTTAAGCTAATGAGATTCTCTAAATCTCACTCCATTCCTTTTCCCATCTTACCATATCTAGGTGGAACTCAAGGAAATCAAAGTGGAAGCCGAGGAGCATAATTGGCCATGTTTTGACATTAATGTAGTTTTTGATGTAATGAGATGTCAAAGTTTATATGTACATGTTATTTTTGAGATGTAAGCCCTTGAGAAAATGTAATTGTATATGAATGTATGGCACATATCAAATTTGGAACCAAATCGATGAGAATGCATAATTTGACCACTTGGTGGACCATTCTCGATTATGTAATTAGCCATGTGAGGTAGTGAGCTTGAAATGTATAAGGCTTTAGACCATTTGAGAAGCTTATACATAATGTGTTTATACTTTAAAACATGCTCAAGTTGTGGTAGAGAGTTTAGGAAGCCATTTGGAACCAAATTGACCCCATTATGGCATCAAAATTGTTATAATCTTGAGCTATGTCAAAGTCTAACCTAATGAGCTATTTTTTGTATGGAATTTGGCATGTATATAGGACTTATCTAGAGCTTTTCACAAAGTAAAGAAGCATCCAATTTTGAGCTCCAGAGAATTTATTATGATTTTTCAAAGTTGGACAAAATATAAGGAATTCCAAATGCATTGTTCATATGGTTAGCTTTGGTTCTAGAGGTCCTCGTGGCTCAAATGAAATTCAATGGCTGTGAAATTTTAGAGTAATAAAATAGGCACGATAATATTTGTGTAGCATTTAAAAACACCTCATTTGAATTTATATTGAGAGAGAAATGAATTTTTGAAGTTCCAGATTAGTATCACAGCCGCAGTTAGACCTCTATAACTATTCTATCGATTTTTAGGAGCTAAACACTTTTATTTTAGTCTAGAGTTATTTTCACCCTCTATTAACATCCATAGCTTTGCAAAATAGTATGATTTGTTAGTTTTAATTTTTTTATAATTAATTATAAATTTTAAAAGTTTATATTAGTAACTTGTGATAGCACACTTAGGCAGTAGGACATTTAGTGTTATTCTATTGTCAATAATGATCTAGTTGAATTTTCATGGCCTGGAATGATTTTTGACCTATTTTTGACATTTAGTCATTCCAAAAAGCTATAATTTGCTTAATTTTTATTTTTTTATAATTAATTATTATTTTCCAAAGTTGGTATCAGAAACTTGAATTTTGGACCCAAGGTAAAACTCCTTTTTTTCTGGTGTGTGGCTTTTTAGCCAAAATTAGTGAGATGTTTCATGATGTTTATGACTTGTATAGATGTATTATAACTAGAGGATGATATGAATGGGTTCATATGGCTTGCGTGGCATGAAACAAAAATTTTAGGCCCTACGTAACGCAAAAATATTACATTAAATTTATTGTTTTTCTTGCCACAATGTAGGAAGTCACATACCTAAGACCTTGGGAGAGTCATGTGTAGGCTAATGAGTTATCATATTGCAAAATATAAGTCATAGGACTCCATTTAAATCCATTAGAGTCATCACAAACTCAAATTAAGGAGTCTAGCACTAAGTTACTTCTTTTATGCATAATGGAACCTTAAACTTTTGTAACATCCGAGTTTTCATAGAAATGAGAACTCAAGGTTCCAGAATTTTGCTAAGTCTCCTATGTCACGCCATATAAATTTCCATCATTATATTCTTACATTCAAGATGATTGGCATAGTTTCTCAAGGAAAACCCAAGAAAGTATATTAAATAATGTATCACGTTACGTCAAAGTGAGAAATTTTAATTCGCACTACATGAGCCCCGTGGGTTAACTGATGACATACTCTAGTCATTTAACATTGGTACAAATCATAAGCCTCTCAAAATACAAGCAATCCACGTGTCTCAAGTTAAAACCCCAAGATTTCTTCATTTTCCCACAGATAGAACAAGGTAGATTTCAGAGGAAACTTTGAAAATTCATAACTAAATGTAGAAAAATTGAAATCTACCATTCCATAGCTTTCTAGAAAGCTTTAAGTGTTAAAATTACACTTAAAATAATTTTAAGTCATGAACATAGTATCTAGAACATGTTTGACATAATAAAAGGCACAAAGGTCTGGCTAGCTACTGGTACTGATACAGGTTTCTAATATGAAATTAAAAAATGTCCAATTAATTCTAAAACAATACAATCCATGCAAATATACCAATCTAAAAAGATATGGATATTAGATAGATGTGAAAAATTATTTTAGACCATTCCATGGTCGTCCAAACCACGAAAATTAATCAAATAGTAGCGTATGTCTGACTGGACACCTGGTACTGGATAGTAATTTTAAAAATTCATATCTCTCTCTTTAGGTTCCCCAATGGGGTTATTTTAGTTGTTTCAAGTCATTAGGAAGGTCTAATTTATGCTTATAAAGTTTCATAGCAATTGGACATCTTTTGCCCTATGTTTGACACAGATTCATTTTTGAACTATTAGAACAGTAGCAATGATCATATTAGAAAATTTTTTCAATTTCAAAAATTCATAAAATATTTTTTAGACCTCCAAATAATACCTACTTTAGCTTTCCAAGAAGCACTCAACAAGATCTATATGTATACCAAATTTTAGATCAAGAAGAGCTTATTTAGATAATAAGTGATATAGCTCACCATTTTGGTAAATTTTGCTCTATTTAAGGTACCAACTTTGCCCAAATGATCTTTTTAAATGTTTGGCACTTCTTGGACAAGTTTAAAAGCATAATTATAACTTGTGTAAGCTGTTCAAGTGATCCTAAACCCCATACATTTTATTTTGGCCATTTCACATCCAAAAATACACTAGAACATACATGCCATTCAAGGGTCAAAATCCACATTTACATTGATTTGATGCTACATAGGGTTTACATGGCATCCATACATCATATTACAATTGTTCAAAGTCTTACATTACCAAAATAATATATACAAGACCATTTGGTATGTAGATATAAAGAAAACCACAAAATCCTCCAAGTGTAGTTATTTAAAGCTCTTAGCTTGCTTTTCTTTTATCTTAGGAGCCTCCTAGACATTTCAAGATAGAAGGGGGAAAGGGAGTGAGATTCTAAAAATCTCAATAGCTCACACACATCCATTCACATACATTCAAGGCATACATACATCAATAGCATAATTATAAAAATATAAAGTTTGCAAAGCTACAATTTTGTGCCACATTCACACATCAAAATCATTCTAATGGTCTGGAAGCCTCACCCTATTTCTAGGACTTTTGGAGTTGCCTCACTCTTGGCCTAGGGATTTTTGACTTAGCCTCACCCATTCAAGGGACTTTTTAGATAGTTTCACCCATGCCTTGAGACTTTTGGCACATCCTCACCCATTTTAAGGGACTTTTGGCATCACCTCACCCTTATGAGCCAATCTCACATTCAAAGCTATTCAAGAACACAATTGGTACCAATGCAATTTTAAGAGATTATGTGGCATGTTACCAAATCATAAGAGCATATACAAACACAATGACATACATATGCACACAAGAATGCAAAGGAAGGAGGTGGATAGCTACCTTTCAATTAATGCAAGCTTTACTTTGCTAGTTCCTTCCTCTCTTTGATTTCACAAGAGCACTTAAGTGGTTGGATGTTCTCTTGGCCTAGACATCACAAAGAACACACAATCACATACTTGAAGTAAGCCAAGACATTAAACTAAAGCTTAAACCCACACTTGGTTTCATACTTGGCATTATGGTTATATAATTGGCCTAATGAAGCAACTCTCATATTTCAAGTTTTAGGCTCCCATCTCTTTCCATTTCTAGGCCTCTTGGACCCATTTAAAGTCCTTGGAGTCCTCACACATTTAGTTTCACAAGCTTACATACAAGTTGCTTTACAAGGCACCATTATGGACACATTTGTTCCATCTCCCAATCCATGGCTCTTAAATCTTTCCCAATAGTTTCTCCCATCTTCTAACACCATATGGAGTCCAAAACCAAGGCTAGAATAAATTAAAACACTCCCTAGCTATATAGACTAGCCTAGGCCGAGACAAGCACACTAAATGGGGTTCTTGAAGTTCTTAATTTTTCTTTGATGGGATAGCCACTTGGGGAGATTTTAAGAGTCTTAGAAGCTCAATGGAACACTTACATGTGCAAGAAAACTTATATATTAAATTAGTTTTTAAGTTACATTTAAGAACTCTACACTTTTCCTTCATGCATTTCATTAATTTTTCTTGAAATTTCTTGGCATATTCCAAGTTCCCATAGCCTAATTCAACAACTTCTCAATGGTTCTTGAACAAAAACCCTCCCCTTCTCTTGGATCTGTATAGGGCTGAGACATGGAAGAAGAAGAATCATCTTGCAAGAATTTTACCTTGAATCAAGTTCTCTCCAAGAGGTTCTTCCTTTGCTTAAATCTCCTCCTTGAATTCTTACACTTCCCCTTTTGAATTCAACCTAAAATAAAACCATATGAGCATCCCAAATCATGGAAAGAGAGAGTAAAAAGAGAGAAATAAGGTTTCAAAATAAAGAAGCATAAAATTCTTAACATTTTCTCACCTTTTGCCTTGCTTTCTTCCTCCCTTTTTGGCTCTTCTTATGTGCCCAAAATTTTGCTTCTCCCTCTATTTTTGGCAGATGCTAAGTCGGTCTAAGGAGATAGAAGATGGAACATGAGTTTTAAAATTGTTTACATTTTTGCCCTTTCATAATAGCATTTTCAGTTTAGCTTTGTTTTAGCTCCTTTTTGAAAACTATATTTTTCATTATAAAATTTAGGTTTCCAATTTAATAAAATGTCTTTAGAATCACTCAAATCAAAACTAAAATGTTCTCAAACGAACCAGTCAAAGTTTAGGTCAATTAACGTTGGAAAAAGTACACTGGGACTTTAACAGTCCCAGGGCTTCCCATGATTTTCAAGGCCTTTGAGAACCTTAGGTAACTCAAAATTTTCATTTAAAAAGCTCTCTTTGGTATTTCTTCAAAATTACACTTATTTACAAAAATATCACTGGCCTTTCAGTAATTTTTTTTATTCACTCCAACCCCAGTTTTTGGGCAACTCAAGGCTTAAATCCTCATTTTTTATTATTTAAAATTTTATTCGACCTCGAATCACTCATCTTAGGGGAATTGCTTTTCAAACTAGTCTGTTTCGATGTTTTTATAACATACGGGATGTTACATCCTAGCTATAGTTAAGATACCTTTTCAATACAACAAAGATGCCTATTTGCCACAGTGAGAATACCAGTTCACTATAGTAGATTCATGGCCCATACAAAATTTAGGGAATTCCTCGCAATAGCACTAGCTGTGGCGATAACAGTAAGAAAACTCTAATAATAGCGAGAGCTATCTCTCGCTATAGTGGAACCTAGTTAAGTAAATACCAAGGAGGGATTTTAAATGAAAATTTTCAGTTGCCCTAGGTTCTCAGAGGTCCTAAATACCATAGAAACTCCTAGAATAGTTTAAACCCCTTCTAATGTATGTTTTATAATATCGATTGACTTAAACTTTAACACCTTCATTTAGGAAGGTTCTAAATCCAAATTAAGTGATTCTAAAGTTATTCAATTGAGGACCTATATTTTATCATGGAAAAGATAGTTTTCGAAGAGGAACTAAAATGAGCCTAAAATGAATTAGCCCAGAGAAGAGACATAAATGACATTTTTTTAAGAACAAATCATTCTTAATTCTTCTACATAAGAGGTGTTCCACTTAGAGCTTCTTCTAACTAACTTTGGTTTACCTAAATCAAAGGAGAGAGGTCAAGGAGAAGGGTGCACAAGGAGAGGCTTCAAGGGAAGAGAAAGAACAAGGAGAAAGGAATGTAAATTTAAAACTTGGTATGGTTGAACCTTTTATGAAGCTTGCTCCTTTCTTTTCCCTCTTTCTTTCCATAGTTTTAGTAGGTGATATGGGTCTATTTTGGCCTTGATTTAGAAGGAGAAAGTTAACCTTTGAAAAAGGATGATAAGGCAAAGAAAGAAGATCTTGAGAAAAGCTAGAAGTCAAGGTAAATCTATTACTTTTCATACTTCTTCTCCCTTGCTTCTATGTGTGTGATTCAGCCACTTATGGGATAGCCAATGGTGAGTTGTTTTAAACTAAACCAAGTATGAAACATAAGATTTAGAGTGTGGGAAACAATATGGTGCAAAGAAAACTAATAAAGAACCCTTGAAATTCAAGATATAATTTCTAGAGATTTTATTGCACCATAGTTTATGTAAAACTTCCTAGTGGTATTGTCAATAGTCTAAGAGTTGGTATGAGTTCCTAAGACATCAAAGAAGCCTCCCACATGCATCTCCTATTAAAGAAACATAACAAAGTCCTTAAATGCTTTATGGACTCATAATTGAAGCAAATAAGAACCTAAGGTTTTCTAGAGAGTGTGTGGTGCTAGAGTTTGTTTCAAAAGTGTAATTGGGTCCTACTTGATGTGTTTAGGTCAAAGGAATCCTACATCACTCACTTGAAAGGGTGTAGCTTAAGGAAGGGAAGAGAAATTAAGTAAAACTCCATGTGTTTACACTCAAGGTAGCTCCCTAACCTTTCTCTCATGCATGTTTAGTGGTTTTCTTGTTTTCAGATGTGTGTATGTATGATTTTACCATGAGAAATGTTTTTAGTGATTTTCTACATACCATGGTACCATTACGTGCATACTATGTGTTTTATGAATGATGGTTGGCTTGAATAAACTTGGTAAAGCTAAAAGTCCCTTAACAAAGGTGAAAATGCACCAAAAGTCCCTAGGATTGAGTGAGACAAGCCAAAAGTTTCAAGAAGAGTGAGGCTTAGTCAAAATTCCTTTGAAAATAGATAAGGCAAGTCCAAAAGCCCTAAAGAAAGGGGGTGAGACTAAACTAATGTTCTGGAAAGACAACATATGATGTGTCTAAATTTCTTGCATATAAAAATGATTCTATGTATGATTATTAGTAGCAAAATGTTCATATATGCATCCTTTAGCTTGAAAGCATGGCTATTATGTATGATTGAAAGGGTTAAGAGCTATTCAGATTCCCAAAATCTCACTCTTCCCTCTTTATTATCTAAACATGTTTAAGTGGACTAAGTGAGCCAAAAGATGGAAGCCACCACACTTAAAAAGGAGAGAGTGACAAAGGAATTATGTATTTAGTCATTTTATAACCATATTATTGAAAAATGATGTAAACCTATATTGTAAATGATATGTAACCACTTGAATTTATGTATATACATGGAAATTTTTTATATGTATGGGAATTGAAAGCATATGAATGAGAATGGATGTTTTAACATTGAGATGCATGGATGTGTCTTTAAGAATTTATTTATGTGAATAAGTGAGGTAGTGATTTTGTGATGTATGGATATTTGGACCCCTTAGACAAGTTTAGTGGACTATTTAAAGCTTCCCCACGTGCTTATATGGTCTTGGTTTAAGGAGAAGACCATTTAGCATCAAGATAGACCCTTTTAAGACAAAAAATGACCCATTTTGTGAGTTGAACCCCAACCTAACCAAATGAGTGATTTTAAGGCTAAGAGTTTGCATGCATATAAATCTCATATAGAGCTTTTTCTTGGTCTAAGAATTGAATTATTTTGAATTCTATAGAATTTCCTATGATTTTTCAAAGTTCAGCTTAAAAGTTGGTTTTGGTTTGAGAACTGTTCACTTGAGCAGATGTCATTTTCATGTCATCTAAGGGCCAATGAGGTCCAATAGTTCTAAAATTTTACAAGGAGAAACTAAAAATTTAAAGTGACCTATAGTAACTAGAAACCACTTATTTGGAGGTCTATAGAGAGAGAAATAAATTTTTGAAGTTTTGCATCATAACCAATGACACTAGCTGATCTTGGGTGCTATTTCATTATAATTCAGTTCCTAAATGAGTTTAAAGTGATCTAAAACTATTTTTCTTATAAATTTAACATTCCTAGATTTCTATATTGTTATGTTTTGCTAGGTCTTGAGTTTTTTAGAATTAGTTATAAATTTTTAAAATTTATATCAGTAACTTGTGATAACAAACCAGGACAGCTAGACCTTTAGTGCTTTTCTATTGTCAATCATGGTCTAACTAGATTTTCATGGCCTAGAATGATTTTTAACCTATATTAAACATGTAGTGATCTCTAAAAAAGTATCATTTTCTTTATTTCAATTTTTCTAGAATTAATTATAAATTTCTAAAGTTGGTAATAGAAACTTGAATTCTGAACTCGAGGCAAAAACTTCATTTTTTTGATGTGTGGCTCCTAAACCAAAATGTATTAGATTTTTTGCACTGGTTATGACTTTTTTAGATGGAATATGAGTAGAAGATGATATTGAGGAGTCCATTGGGTCCACAGAGCAAAATTTAAAATTTTAAAGTACTTTGCAACGCACAAGTATTACATTATTTGGTTCCATTGCCTTAAAATTCATGTATGAATCATGTATGAGCTTTGATATATGATATAGTGAGGCTAGAGGGACATGGTGTGACAACTTTCACCTTTCAAAATAAAGTTTTTAAATTTAAACCAATAGTTTCATAATTAGTTATTCATCATATCTAAGCTTATAAATTCATTAGAATTCAAAGAAATACTCCCTAGGTTGCTCATTCATAGCTTGGCCAAACCATGACTTCAATGGAGGCTATATGGACTTTTATTTGTTTTTCTTAGGATTTGGATGCATATCCATATTCCTTGGCTTCTCTACAATATAGACATGATTTTATATAGCATGAATTATTCTCATAAGATTTCAAAATTCTCAAGGTGTAATTGAAACCATAATTTCATATCTTAGTTCTTAATGCTCATTTCTTGATCCTAATGGCATATTATAATTCTCTATACCTTAAAGCCCTTAGGTCAACCTTGATATGGATAAGAATCATCCTCCCCCATATGGTTTTAGGTCTTATTGAAACTATGAAGAAAGAGAAGGCAAGATGGAGCAAAATTCCTACCATAAAACATACCTTATTTTAAAGGCTTTTAAGAGAGAGAGATTTGATGCTTAGCTTATTTTCTTCAAACTCTCTCCTTACTTTAACAAATTAGCCACAAAAATGCCTCTTTCTAAAAACTAAAACTATCAAAACAAAGAATTCAAGGAGGAGAACCAAGTTAGTGAAAGCAAGAGCACGAAAAAGTGCCATTTTCTTACTTTTTCTTAGCCTTCTTTCCTTCTTCTTCCTCCTCTGCTTGGTGTGCCTCTTTGTTCTAGTCTAAAAGCTTCAAGGTCTATTTTGGAGAGTTAGGGATGTGGCTGGCCTATTTTAGGAAGAAAGGGAGTAAGTTATAACAATTTTCATAATTTCTATTTCACCCTTCAATTTTAATTTTCCTGTTTTCACTCATTATAACTTCTTTTATAGAACTATCTTTTCTATATGAAAATTTAGGTCCTCTAGTTTATTGAAAACGTTATACTTAAGCTTTAAAGCCATTTTGAATCACTTGGTCAAAGTTTAAGTCAACTAACGGCTTAAATTATACATTAAAAGGGTTTTGAACATTTTAAGAGTTTCTATAGTTTTTAAAGCTTTTGAGAACCATGAGAAACTCAATTTTATCATTTAAAGCTCTTTCCTTTGAGTTTTCAAAAAGTTACCTAAAATTATAATTTTGCCACTACATTTTGATTCATTCCATTTAACTGTTTTAACTCCAATTTTGGGCCACCCTTGATTTTCTGACCTCATTTTTAGATGCTCTATTTAGCATTCTAACTTTAATTTGTCTCAATTCACTTTACTCTAGGGTCCTTATTCATTACCAAACAATTCTAATTTTGGTATCTCATAATGCACACTGACCTTTTCTTGACCTATGACCCCTCGTAAATAATTCATTCTACTTTTAGAAATTATTTTAAATTTCTAAATAATAGAATATTAAAAAATGTTATGCTAAACTTCTTGAGATAAGATTAGAATTCCTTGCTTATGTGATAGCAATATTGAAATTATATGTTTAAAACTTTTTATTCTTACTATGGGCTTTTAAGGTGCAATATTGCTATCACATATAATTATTTACTTCACACCATTAACTTTCACTCAAGTTTGATGTCCAAGTTAACAAAATCTCAAATTTGGCATTACATTTTTTATAGAGATATGACAAAAAGGTAAAATTTAATCATTTAAAAAAATTCTTTTAAACTAAAAAAATCAAATTAAAGTATTATAAAATTAGAAGGACAGAGAATATACATAAGTAAAATAATATTAGAAACATTTGACATTAAATATCTGCCTTCTAGATAACTACTCTAACAGGAATCAAGGATTGCAAATATGACAAAATGCCCTAAACTTTTACAAATTCACCACCTAAACTCATATGGGAATCTAACTTTCCACTAAAAGTTTTCAAATAGAGTAAATCTGTAATGTAATAATTAGGATTTAAGAGCAAGGCTATCCAATGTTGCTGTTGCCAACTGACACAAGGCTTTCTTTATAATTGAAAATAAAATAACCATACCCATATCTAAAGGTATCAAACTTCTTCAATTCATTAGTAATGGGATTAAGCAGAGAAAGAACAATTCTTTTTCCATTACTTTCAGTTTCATCTCTCGTATGGGCATTTCATCAATGATGTAGATAATTTCATTTCTCCAAATACTCACTGGAAATAATAGGCTTGAAATTGGTCTTATAAAATGTTTCTTAGTCCAACTCCAATTCTCCCTAGATGCACCTTTGATCTCCTCCATCACCCATAAATCAATCAAAGAAGATTGATAGTTTCCAATCACAAAGTAAGAAATCATAGCAAGTTTGTTCTCATACACAATAAGCTTAACATAAGTTGATTTAAAAGCTAAAACAGGCATTGGTATAAGTGAAAACATGTCCATAGCCCTATCAAATGAAACTACCAAATTAGGATAATCTTCATCTAGTACATCTGGCACACCCATCTTTAACCCCAACTAAAACATACCTCCATTAGTAATCATAGTATCAGATATAAGATTTACACTCTATAAGTTCCCAAATTCTACCCTTTCATAACCCTGTGCTTAATGAATAAACCTCTATCCCATAAAACACGCATTTTGTAATGAACAAATGTAACGAACGATAAATTCAATAAAAACAATTATATGAGTAGTATAAAATTAAGTCCTTGAAATGAGTTAGATAATGTCTCAAAAAAATTGGGTAGTGTCCTAGTCTCCTAAAAATAATAATCCTAGTCTCAAATAGAAAGAAAAATAGAGCTAGGACCGTGAAACAAAATTGTTATGAAATTGACGAAACAGTGGTATTTTCATAAATATGTACAAATTTTGGAAAAACACATAGGAGAAATTTTTAAATGGAAACTTTGAGTTGCCTAGGGTTCTCAGAAGCTCTATAAACTATGGGAAGTCCCGAGACAGTTAAACCCATTCCAATGTAGTTTTTTAACAATAGTAAATCTAAATTTTGACGGATTTGTTTAGGAAGCTTTTAGCTCTAATTTGAGTGATTCCAAAGGCATTTTATTAAATTAGGAATATAAATTTTATAATGGAAAATATGGTTTTAAAAAAGAAGCTAAAATAAAACTAAAACAAAATTACCATTATGGAATGACGAAATTGAAATTTTTGAAAAAGTTAGTTTCTTGAATGTTCCATAAGCTTTATGCCTCTTCCTCCCCTCATTTAGGCTAACATACCTTTTGCCTAAAAATAGAAAAAAGAAACTCTCTCTTAGGCATATAAGAGAAGGAGAGAAAGGAGGATGAAAACCAAGAGAAGGTGGCTAATTTCAAAGAATTTCATGCTTCTTCTTTTTCCAATTTTGTTCCCCTTCCTTCAAGCTTTCTTTTCATGGTTTTAGTAAGTAGTTTTGGTTCTATTTTGAGTCCAAAACAAGGGGAGATAGTTCAAAAATTTTGAAGAAAAGTAAATCAAGGAGAAAAGCTCTTGAAAGCAAGCTTAAATCCAAGGTAACTTTTGCCTTTGTTGTTTTCTTCTCTTGCTTTTCTCTTGGTGCATTTTTGGCCAAACCAGAACTATGAGAGGGGAGGAAGTTCTATCAAAAAACAAGAGAGGAAATAGGGTTTTAGGCCATGGGGAAGTGGAATATACCAAGAAATTGCAAGAAAAACCAATGAAAAATCAAGTTAGGAAAGTGTAGGACTTTTTAGAGTTTTGTAAAATTTGATTTTATACATGAATTTCCTGGGCTATGTAAGTGTTCCATTGAGCTCTTAAGGCCTCTAGAAAGCCTCCCAAGTGTTCCATCAAGGAAAAATCACAAAGTGCATAAACCTCCTTCCTCTCTATGTCTCAACCAAGCTAGGTTCAATGGGTTAGGGAGTGTTTTAATTTGTTCTAGCCTTGGTTTGGGACTTTATATGACGTTAGGAGATGGGAGGAACCATTTGAAAAAATTTAGGAGTCATGGATTGGAAAATAGGATAATGGTGTCCATAATGGTGCCTTAAGAAGCAACTTGTAATTAAGCTTGTGCAAATGAATGTGTGATAGCTCTAATGACTTTGAGTGATGGCAAGAGGCCTAGAAATGAAAAAAAAAAAAATGGACCCTAGAACTTGAATTGTGAAGATTGCTTCAATAGGCCATTTATGGAATCATTATACCACTAATAGAATCAAGTGTATGTTTAAGAATGAATTTGGTATCTTAGCTTGCTTCAAGTGTATAATTGCATGTTAATTATGATGTCTAGGCCAAAAGGATCTTAACCCACCTGAGTGCTCTTGTGAAATTGAAAAAGGGAAGGAATAAAATGAAGCCAAGCTTGCAAAAGTTTAAGGTAGCTCTCCACCTCATTCTCCTTACATTCTTATGTGCATATATATGTCATTGTATGCTTGTATGTGTTCTTATGACTTGATGACATGCAACTTGATGTCTTAATATTGCGTGGGTACCAATATGACTTCTTGAATGGCTTTGGTTGTGGAAATGGCTCATAAGAGTGAGGTAATGCCAAAAGTCTCTTAATGAATGTGAGGAGATGCCAAAAGTCTTATGGCATGGGTGAAACGAGGCTAAAAGTCTCTTAGATGGGTGAAGCCAAGTCAAAATTCCTTAGGCCAAGGGTGAGGGAGATCTAAAAGTCCTAAAAATAGGGTGAGCAATACCAAAAATCCCTAGAGTATATTCTTGACTTAGTATAAATGGGTGGAATGGAAATTATGATCTTACATGCTTATGGTTGTCTAACTTTCCACACTTGTGCTTTGATGTGTATATGCCTTGAATGTGTGTGTGAATAGGGGTGTGAGCTATTGAGATTCTATGAATCTCATTCCCTTTCCCTCTTCATTCTTAAAATGTCTAAGTGGTGTTCAAGAACCAAAGAATCCAAGCCAAGGGAGTTAAAAAACTATATTTGGATCATTATGTAGTTTATTTTGTAATTAAATGTCAAAGTGATTATGTATATGCTATTTTTTGGATGTAAGACCATGAAAAATTGTAAAATGATGTATGGATATTGTATAGATCTCATGTGGCATTAAATTCATGGGAATGTGTGATTTGCCTCTTGTATGGCTTATAGTTACTAATGCATTATTGGATGTGAGATAGTCATAATAAGATGCATGAGATTTGGGACCACTTGGGTAGTCCATATAAGTTTCATTCAAGCTTTTAAATTTGCTCAAGAGGTGCCAAACCATAACAGAAGCTATTTGGGCTAAGTTAATGCATTATGGGAGCCAAAATTGACCAATTCGTGAGGTTCTATCACTTTTTGTCTAAATGAGCTTTCTTTATTCTGAAACTTGGCATGCATCTAGAGCATATCGAGAGATTTTTGGAAAGTTAATGTGTAGAATATTTGGAGGTCTGTGAAATTTTTGGTGAATTTTTAAAGTTTAAAAATTTTCTAGTTTTGGTCAATGCACTGTTCATCTAGTCTGCAATGAAACTCTATCATTCATGGGGCAAATTATGTCCAATTGCTGTAAAATTTTACAAAGAGAAACTAGACCTTCATAATGACCCTTGCCAACTAGAATCACCCCATTTGAATGTCTAGAGAAGGAGATATGAATTTTTAAAATTTTTGTTCAATTTTAGATGGCTAGTTAGACCTTCATCACTATTCCATCAATTTTTGGGCTTTGAGGACTCTTGGATTGATTTAGAACTATTTTTTTCTACTAGCTAACATAAGACCTTTCCAAATTAGTATCGTTTGCATGAATTAGAATTTTTTAGAATTAACTATGAATTTTCAAAATTTACATCAGTAAGCTATATTAGTAATTTTGTGCACTTTTGACCTTTATGTGTTTTCTATTGTCAAACATGGCCTAGATAAGATTTTTGTGGCTAAGAATTATTTAGTGTAAATTTAACATCTAGATTTTTCTAGCAAGCTATGGTTTGCTTGATTTCTATTTTTTTAGATTTAGTTATGATTTTTAAAAGTGTCTCAAAATATGCCACTTTAGAACCCGAGGCAAAACATGAGAATTTGTGATTTTCAGTTCTTAATCCATGGTTCATGTGAAGTTTTGAGATTTTTATGACTTGTATGAATGGAAAATAATTATATAATATTGTTGGTAATTTTTTGGGGGTCTATAGATTGAAATTTGAATTTTTAACCTAATGTAACGCCATTAAGTCATGGTTTTAATGCATATTTCTTGGGATTTCCTTACTACTTTGTGTAATCCCACTTTGATAAAGGAAATTGATGCTAGAAATAATATAGTGTGACAAAAAATAATCGATTCTCATAATAAAACACAGGAACATAAATTCTTGATGTCTTGTAATCATTAACAATGGGACTAAACCTAGAACCTACATGGCAAACACCATTGGAATCATTTATAGTTTTAGGTACCTGTCTAACTTCTCTAATCATTGGATTCCACAAGACAAGTGAAAGGGGAGATCCATCATCATCAATGTGTGTAACACAAAGTAAGCCATTGCTAGAACTGACAATCCTAACATGCGATAAGGAATCGATCAAGGGTGTATTCTGAACTTCACAGACTTCCATCTTGCAATCGATAAAAAATAAGTGCAAGGAATAGCACCTGAGATTAAGTCGTTAAAGGAGAAGAAAAGGGTTTCTTGGATCAATGTGGTGGAGATGATCTGCGATGAAAGATGTGATACCTCAATCTACTACCACTACCTAGCCTCTCAATAGGCTCGGTTCCACATGATTTCCAAAGATTCAACACCACTCCGTGGCATTTGCATGCTATGAACCGGGGTTTCATATACTCATCTTTTACCCCGTGAGTCCTGTAAACCCATCTCAAGCATTCTCAGCTCAAACTCCATGCATATGACTCATACATAGCATAAAACAAACCATAAGCCACGGGTATAGAGCCAAAAACCAGAAAATTACATTTTCTCACTTGGGCCCAAAAGTCATCTTTTGGCTCTAACTTTGGAAAATCATAATTAATTGTAGAACAATGGGAATGTAACAAACTTTAGCTTTTTGGAAATCTCTAAGTGTTAACTTTACACTAAAAATCATTCCTAACCACAAACACATCGTTTGGACCAAGTTTGACATCGAAAATGGGAAGAAGGTCCAGCTGTCACTGTTTCTGGTGTAGCTTGCTGTCATGACTTTTGAAAATTCATAACTAAATCCAAAAAAATCCAATCTGGGCAACTTATACCAATTCGGCAAACTATGGATGTCTACTATAGGAGAAAAATAAGTCTAGATCAGTTCAGTAGCTCCTACTCCCCGGAAACCGATGGAACAGTAACGGGGGTCGGAAAAGCTCCCTGATGCTGATATAGAACTTCAATCGGTTCAATCTCTCTCTACAGACCTCCGATTTAGGTGATTTCAGTTCCTACAAGTCACTTTGGTTTTCTAGTTTATGTGTATAAAATTTCACCACATTTGGAATCCATTTGGTCTAAAAGTGCCACAGATTTCATTTTCTGGTTTAGATGAACAGTACATGACCAATCCATTAAATTCTCCCAAATTCAACAATTCCCCAAATATTCTATAATCTTCCGAATATTACCCACTTTAGCTTCTCAAAAAGCTTTCTACAAACTCTAGAGGCACACCAAATTTCATGGTAAATGGAGCTCATCCGATCATACTTTGACGAAGTTCTCAAAAATACCGGTTTTGGCACCCCAAAGGTCCAAAACGGGTCTAGATAGCCTCTCACACACTCTCACTCCACATGGACAAGTTTAAAAGCATAAGACTAGTATATCTAACATGTCCATATGATACAAATCATCATACATCCAAATCTCGCTATGCTACGGCCAAATATACACTATTTCATTCATGCATCAAAATGGGTAAAACCCTCATTTCCATTACCATGGCTAATAACATAGTTCATACATCATCCTTTCATATTTCTACACGTGTTACAAACTTTACATCTCAAAAATAGTGGGCACATCTTCATTTGGCACCACTCTACATCACATATACATCAAAATATCAAAATAAAACTAACATTTTTCTATACATGCTCCTAGGCTCCTTGATGTGTGCTCGGTTCTCCTTGAGCTCCACCTAGCATATTAGTTGGAAGGGGAAAGGGGTGAGATTCGGAGAATCTCAGTAGCTCAAGCACTCAATCCAGCAAGCAATCAAGGCATATAACAAGTCAAAACATGTGAATAAGCATTTAGCTATTCTCAAACATCCAACATATAATGTACATGCTATGGAATTCACAACAATGCCAAAAATGGGCTCCAGGGACTTTTGGTCTAGCCTCACCCGAGTCTAGGGACTTTTGGATGGCCTCACCCGAGTTTAAGGACTTTTGACTTGGCCTCACTCGTTTGAGACTTTTGGCCTTATCTCACCTATCTCAAGGGACTTTCGGCTTCACCTCACCCATCTCAAGGGACTTTCGGTACTATCGCACCCGAGCAATTCTCACATTTCAACACACAAGCATATTGGCACCAATGCATCAAAATAATAGCATATGACATATTCCACACATTCAGCATATACATATCATACAATGACTATCATACCCAAGAATGCAACAAGAAAGAGTGGGAAAAGAGAGCTACCTTTGGAGCCAAAGCCAACACAAGCTTTTCCTTTCAATTTCTCCTTTCCCTCCTTAGGTCCACAATCACACCTTGATGTAAGTGTTTCTCTTAAGCTTAGACACACCAAAAGCATGCGATTACTCTCTTGTAATTTAATTTAGAGCAACCCTCTATCACACACAACCTAGGGTTCTCTCTCTAGAATGCCATTACCCCTTTCTCTCTCTCTCAAGCTCCCATGGTAGTGGAAAACCTCATTTTCAAAGAGAACTCAAGGATTCAAAAGAGTTTTTCACTTTTCCTCTTCTGACCCATGCCCAAAATCCGTCCATTTTCACAATTAAAACCGCAGAAAGAGAGGGCAAAGGGAGGGGATCAGAGTTCTAAGAAGAAATGGGAGAAGTTACCTTACCTTTCCCTTGATCTTCCTCCTTCTCTTGATCTCTCACACTCTCCTCGCCTCTTTTCTCTCTTTGGGTCGAAGCTTAGGGCAGATATGAGAGAAGAAATGAGTTTGGGCGTTTAATGAAGTCTAAATCTCGCTATTTACTCTCTTCCGGACTGACTCTCGCTACGGCAAAAACTAACCTTCGCTATAGCGAGCTCGTGTAATCTGGCTTCGCTATGGCGAGGTGTAACCTTCGCTACGGCGAGCTCGTGCCAGTTCCCTTCACTATGGCGAGATTCACCATTCGCTATGGCGAAATCGCGTCAGTTCCAGACTTCACTCTCGCTATGGCCCACGCTACGGCGAGCAACTCCCTGGTTTTTGTATGGGCTGCTGCCAGCACTCGCTATAGCTAGAATCGCCTTCACTATTGCGAACTAGCTCTCTCGCTGTAGTGAGACCGTTTCTCGCTATTGTGAGAGGACTTGGCAGAAATTCTGGATTCCGAAAATTTTCAGCTTTCACTTTCTTTCTTTTCCCTTTTCTTTTCTTTTTCCCGGTTGTTACAAAAGATGGGGTTTTGAAAAGGTTTTTCCAATATTTACACATAGATTGGAATAGACTAAGTGATTTTATAAAAGTCTTTTGAGAATGTCTATGATGATATCATGGGGAAGAAAGACTTTGCCACCCTCCATCACCATCTGCCTCGGGGCTCGAGGGAAGAAAGTGATCTCGCAAAATAGTGGAAGAAGTGATCTCCAAAAGGGAAGGGAGATCATGCAATTTTGATTAGGTTCATCTAAATTAAATATTGGGATTAAATTTGGATGATTTAAATTTATTTTTTTAAAAATTTTAAAATTTTTATTATTTTAAAAGATATAAAATGTAAAATAAAAATAATTTTTAATTATAAAATTTTCTAAAAATAATATTTTAAATAAATTTTAAATTTTAAATTTTGAACAATTTATATTAATTTAAATGATCTAAGTTATTTTTTATATTTTTCTGAGAAATATAGAGAATTTAAACACTTTAGAATAATATTAGTCTATAATTTAAATGTTAAATAATTTTATGCCGAGAGTTTTAGTAATTAAAAAAAATTTACTTTTATAAAATACTTTTTTAAAAAAAAATTATACTTTCCTATTTTAATTTGTATAGTTAACTAGCCTAATAAAATTAGTTTAAATATTAGTTCTAGCATATAATAGCAAACAAAGAAGGAAATTAAAAATATATCTATGCAAAATGGAAGATGAAAATAAGTATTAACAAACATTGAAAACATACTATCCAAATATTATTATAGTAAAGAAAATATATCAAGTAAAAGAACAAAAGGCTAGGGTTAGAAGTTGAATACAAATATAAAAAGAAATATATAGATAGAAGGTATAGTAGTGGTGAACAAGAAGTATTAAGTTAATGAATTTCAAGAAAAAAAAATTTAAGGAAAAAAAAGGTGAAGTTGAAGTAATATATGTTTAAAATAAAAGTAATAATATTTAAATCACTCATTAGTTGTCTTTGTATAAACATTATTTATACTTGATGACTATATATTTTAAACATTCATACAAGATGTTTTTAAGTATGACTTAGACTTATAAAGCATTCTAGATGCATATAATCATTTTTTAAATTAGTTAATTTATCTAATCTACATATAATCATAAAATAACCTAATATTTTTTACTCAAAACTCAAGATAAAAATATTTATTGACAAATTATTTTATATGATTATTTTCTCATGCAATATCTTGATGCCAAAAAATACCTAATGTTTAACATAATCAATTTTTCATTAGTTATTAATTAAAAAACAAGCATTAAATGAAGTAACCATAAGATGCAATCACTTAACAATGATATCAAGCAAAAGTAACATGAAGTTCAAACTTAGACTGAAACTTAGTTCTCAATTTTAAATGTTTCTCTTCTTTCTTTTTTTCTTTTTATTCCTTCTTAGCTTAATGTAGTGAATTCACATCTTCCAATAAACAATTCCCTTAAGCAATAAGGTATAAAAAAAAATTTCTCACTCCTTGTGACTTTAAACACTCTTTAATTGATCTAGTGTGAGAAAAACACATCTAGAAAAGTATTATACAAAAGGTTCAATAACATTTATTTGAAAATATGATGTGAAACCAAAAATCAAAACTTAAAAGGTTCTTGAATTCAAAAATTCAAGATGTATAAGATATGAAGATTTAAGAAATAAACATCAATTGACAAAAATATGGCTTTTCAATTGTTAAAAGCTATGTTTATTGATAAATAAAACTTAAGTCAACTAAATACATAGATATTTGGAGAGAACAATATGGATAAAAGTTATTCCAAATGAAATGCAAAAATTACACAAATACATAATTTAAACTACACAAATAAGGATAAAAATTTAAGAGGTTGGAAAGCTCAGCTATAAGGGAAAAGGGCAATATAGTTAACTATGAATGAAGTCCAAATAGTAAAAGATCAAAGCAACAGCAAAAGTATATGACCCCACTCTTCTTCATGTGACCCTGCTAAAGCTAAGAAAGAAGAAGAATGTGATGAAGGCATTGCACCTAAATCAAACATCCTTTTAGAATCCCATCTTCTTTTCTTACATCTAGGTATCTATAATTAATGTCACATAAGAGCTTTTATAATTTCCATGTCACATACATAAAATATAATGGTCTTGACAGCTCCATCTTTATACCAAGACAGAAAAATTTCATAGATATACCTAGACATCCTTTCATAAATATAAATGACTACATAAAAACATGATAGTCTTGGCTTCTCTATCCTTTAACCAACACACAACAAATTTCATAGATTTACCTAGACATCCTTTTATTATGGTGAAACAAAAATAATAATTTTCTTTTTAATCTGTTGATCTTAGTTTACTATATCACCTATCATTTAAAAAAAAAAAGAATAAGAATAAGAGAAAAAGGGATCTCTTCTTCTTATTTAATAAATCATCTTGGTAATATTCAATTATATTACCTATTTGCTTAGTATTGTATTAGCAAAGTCGTTCAAGTTGATATCTAATATGCAATATTGGATATTGAAAATGTCAAAAGTTTTATCATAGTTATGGAGTACAAACTTAAGATGTCAATAAAAATAGTCTTATGGAATATAAAATTGAAGAGTTAATTTCACATTTAAAACAAACAATAACTTTAATCATGACACTAGTTAGTAATATTTTATGAAAATCCAAAGATTACGAGAAAAGGTTCTAACTAAAATAAATACCTAAATTATCAAAGGGAGAAAACATAAAAGATTGATTCAAATTTCATTAACATTTAGAAAAGAGACTGAATAAGTCCATAGAACAAGAGACATAGATAAGGCATCCATGCCTTTCTCTCTCTCTCTCTCTCTTTTTCCTTAAAAAAAATATAATACAAACAATGGCAACAATAGTTTTTTTTTTATTTTATCAATATTAGTTTTGATCATAAATCCTTCTTGGAATTTGCCTGCAATTTTTCAACTACTTGCAAACTAATTTATAAAATATTTGGGCATGAAATATATAAAAATTTTAAAATGTTCATGTTGGTTATGACATATTAGACATAGAAATTGTGAATTTTTCATCTATTTTATACCTACATATCCTATAAAATGGTTTCTAAGTATTTGGGGCCCTAAAATGTCTAACGTCACCTAAAGATAAATTACTTATATTACAAATCATAAATTTTTAGAGTAATATAAAGCCCACAACACTTCCTACAGTTAAAGCATGAGTATGCCCAACTATCATATTAGGGGATTGATAAGAGATATAATAGTTTTTACACTACCATACTTCACGTTAAATTCAATTTCAACAAAGAGTCTTGGCCTTTCATCAACTGTAGCAAAAATTTTATTCCTCCAAGTACTCAATGGATATAAAGTGCTTGAAAATGGTCCTATAGTATATTTCTTAGTCCAAACCCAATTCTCCCCATATTTGCAATCACAAAGTGAGAAAGCATAGCAAGTTTGTTCTTATACACAATAAGCTTAACTCGATTTGATGTATGAAGTAGGCATTCATACCAGTGATACTATAACAAGTGTATAGTTTAATTAGGAACCATACACTTATTTGCAAAATATCATGTTCTTGTCATGATATTATTAAGGGACCATACACTTGTCATATCTTAATTAGAGAGCTTAATAGCCAAAAATATATAAAAAAAATTGTTTATAAGTTTTTTCCTTAAAAAAGTTACACATGAATGTTGTATTTCCTTTTATTATAAAAATGATTTAATTTTATCTAATTTACAGTCACTAAAATAAGTTAATTTTAAGAAATTGTTAAATAAATTTATAAAAAATAATTTAATTATTTAAAAAATAATTGCTTTAGTATAATATCTTTTTTTGGGGCCAATGTATAATGTGGTTTGTTTTGAAAAATTTTTAGAAATTTTATTTACTCATCTTGAATTTTGCATCTAATTGTAATATCTCTTTATTTTAGAAAAAGTTATTTCTTTATTCTATAACAATGTACTCAACACCATTCTCAATGGTGTACTACTTCAATGCTTGCCTATAAACTTTGAAGTTAGCAAAATTTATACCAACATGAAGATTGATAGGTCTCTTAAGTCTATCTTTTCATAGAGCTCAATATGTGATCAGCCTCCTCCATGTTGGCCTTTATCATTTGATCCATTTAGGCTTTCCACCTCATCACTATCACCATAATTAGGATGTAACTCCATGTCCCAATTAGATCCATAATCATTAAGTTCAATAGGTTCCAAGGTGGCATTATCTATATATGGTTCACTTTACGCATCAACTTCACTATGTGCAATTTCACTCCTTACACCTCCATTACCTGATGCACCTATTTGGTTCTAGTGCATCCATCAATTAAATTCCACCTTTATCCTTCTGTTAATATATTCAAAGAACAAGTATGGTTGCTCAGCATCACTATTCAAAAATTCACATCCAATTATATTAACCTCAATGTTTGGCTTCTCCCCCTCAACACTCTTACACTTGTTCTCTTCCTTAGTCCTTTACTCTTCCTTAACCCTTTGCTTTTCTTGTCTTTTAGCCATCTCCTTTTCCTTAACCCTATGCTTGACATAAATTTCTAACATTTCACATTGGTTGGTTTCCAACTTTTTAAATATTTTCATTACATCATTTTCTCCTCAAGCAAGGTAAGCTCTCCCATGTCTTTATCTCCAAACTTACACCCAATATTAGTAAATTTTTTGTTGGGATTCTTGGGACACGCACAGCAAAAATTTAAAAAAAAAAAAAAAGAATTCGAATCCCTCCTATAGATCCATTAATGTTATTTAAATAAAGTAAAGTTAGAGACTTTTACCTTTGTTACATGACTCTTCAAGCTCTCTTTCTACTGTTGGATCTTAGGAATTGATGCTTCAGACCAGTTCCCTCTATTGGTATCCATATGAATGGTCACTGCAACTTGAACGGCGTGTTAGCACCACTAAATATAAATGTTTTTACGTTCAAGGTGAGAAGACGTTCTTTTCTTTCTCTCTCTATACATGCATATGCTTTTTATCTTTTTAAGCATCCGTACACTTTCTCTCTCTAAGGGTCTATATGCTTTCTCTCTCTAGGGTGGGAGGTGGCTCTCTTAAAAAAATATTATCCCAAAAAACCCTAGTCTTTTAATTTATAGAAGTATTATATTAGGGCTTCTTAGGATAGATATCACTAATTTAAATATATTATTTAAATTAATCTAAATCATAATTAAATAGATTAGTTTAAATTTGAATCTATCTCACAAAATAAATTTAAACTAATTATTTACTCTAAATCTAGAACCAAATCTAAATTTAATTGATCACATAGATTAAATTCAAATTATCATATTAGTTTAAATTTAAATCTATCATATATAATCAAATTTAAAACTAATTTATTTAAATTAATTAGATAGTATATATATTTCAAAATATACAATATATCAAATATATATTGAATTTTATAATATATATATATATCAAATCTATTTAATAAAATTCCTCTACCCTAAATTGAACGTTATATTCATTGAATCTAGACGTATTTTTTTAGATTCAATAAATCTGGACATTTTAGTTCGAGTTGGTCCGTTCTTATGTGTGACCCTGTAGGCACATATGACATTGATAAGATGCCAATAACATTATTCAACTCACAAGTCACAAGTGGCCTCTAGTAAAACCTTATGACTACCCAAATCATATAAAGATTAGTGATCCAATATAACCTATCATACATGTAACAACCGGGAAAAAGAAAAGAAAAGGGAAAAGAAAGGACATGAAATCTGGAAATTTTCAGAATCCAGAATTTCTGCCAAGTCCTCTCGCAATAGCGAGAAAAGGTCTCATTACAGCGAGAGAGCTAGTTCGCAATAGCGAAGGCGATTCTAGCTATAGCGAGTGCTGGCAGCAGCCCATACAAAAACCAGGGAGTTGCTCGCCGTAGCGTGCGCCATAGCGAGAGTGAAGTCTAGAACTGACGCGATTTCGCCATAGCGAGTGGTAAATCTCGCCATAGCGAAGGGAACTGGCACGAGCTCGCCGTAGCGAAGGTTACACCTCGCCATAGCGAAGCCAGATTACACGAGCTCGCTATAGCGAAGGTTAGTTTTCGCCGTAGCGAGAGTCGGTCCGGAAGAGAGTAAATAGCGAGATTTAGACTTCATTAAACGCCCAAACTCATTTCTTCTCTCATATCTACCCTAAGCTTCGACCTAAAGAGAGAAAAGAGGCGTGGAGAGTGTGAGAGATCAAGAGAAGGAGGAAGATCAAAGGGAAGATAAGGTAACTTCTCCCATTTCTCTTTAGAACTCTGATCCCCTCCCTTTGCCCTCTCTTTCTGCGGTTTTAATTGTGAAAATGGACGAATTTTGGGCATGGGTCAGACGAGGGAAAGTGGAAAACTCTTTTGAATCCTTGAGTTCTCTTTGAAAATGAGGTTTTTCCACTACCATGGGAGCTTGAGAGAGAGAGAAAGGGGTAATGGCATTCTAGAGAGAGAACCCTAGGTTGTGTGTGATAGAGGGTTGCTCTAAATTAAATTACAAGAGAGTAATCGCATGCTTTTGGTGTGTCTAAGCTCAAGAGAAACACTTACATCAAGGTGTGATTGTGGACCTAAGGAGGGAAAGGAGAAATTGAAAGGAAAAGCTTGTGTTGGCTTTGGCTCCAAAGGTAGCTCTCTCTTTCACTCTTTCTTGTTGCATTCTTGGATATGATAGTCATTGTATGATTATGTATATGCTTGTTGTATGGAATATGCCATATGCTATTGCTTTGATGCATTGAATGCCAATATGCTTGTATGTTGAAATGTGAGATTGCTCGGGTGAGGTAGTGCCGAAAGTCCCTTGAGATGGGTGAGGTGAAGCCGAAAGTCCCTTGAGATAGGTGAGACAAGGCCAAAAGTCTCAAACGAGTGAGGCCAAGTCAAAAGTCCTTAAACTCGGGTGAGGCCATCCAAAAGTCCCTTAAACTCGGGTGAGGCTAGACCAAAAGTCCCTGGAGCACATTTTTGGCATTGTTGTGATTTCCATAGCATGTACATTATGTGTTGGTTGATTGAGAATGGCTAAGTGCTTATTCACATGCTTTGACTTGTTATATGCCTTGATTGCTTACTTGATTGAGTGCATGAGCTACTGAGATTCCCTGAATATCACCCCTTTCCCCTCCCAACTAATATGCTAGGTAGAGCTCAAGGAGAACCGAGCACCCACCAAGGAGCCTAGGAGCATGCATAGTTAGAGATGTTAGTTTTATTTTGATATTTTGATGTAAATATGATGTAAAGTGGTGCCAAATGAAGATGTGCCCATTATTTTTAAGATGTAAAGGTTGTACCAAATGTAAATGTATGAAAGGATATTGTATGAACTATGTTATAGCCAAATGAATGAAAATGAGGGTTTAGCCCCTTTTGTGGAATGAATGAAATAGTGTATATTTGGCCGTAGCATAGCGAGATTTGAATGTATGATGATTTGGATCATATGGACATGTTAGATATACTGGTTTTATGCTTTTGAACTTGTCCATGTGGAGTGAGTGTGTGAGAGGCTATCTAGACCCGTTTTGGACCTTTGGGGTGCCAAAACCGGTATTTTTGAGAGCTCCGTCAAAGTATGACCGGATGAGCTCCATTTGCCATGAAATTTGGCATGCCTCTAGAGTTGGTAGAAAGCTTCTTGAGAAGCTAAAGTAGGTAATATTCGGAGGATTATAGAATATTTGGGGAATTGTTGAATTTGGGAGAATTTAATGGATTGGTCATGTACTGTTCATCTAAACCAAAAAATGAAATCTGTGGTACTTTTAGACCAAATGGATTCTAAATGTGGTGAAATTTTATACACATAAACTAGAAAACCAAAGTGACTTGTAGGAACTGGAATCACCTAAATCAGAGGTCTGTAGAGAGAGATTGAACTGACTGAAGTTCTGTATCAGCATCAGGGAGCTTTCCTGACCCCCGTCACGGTTCCATCGATTTTCGGGGTATAGGAGCTACTGAACTGATCTGAACTTATTTTTTTCCTCTAATAGACATCTGTATCTTTCCGAATTGGTATAATTTGCCCAGATTGGATTTTTTCGGATTTAGTTATGTATTTTCGAAAGTCATGACAGAAAGCTGCACCAGAAACAGTGACAGCTGGACCTTCCTCCCATCTTCGATGTCAAACATGGTCCAAACGATGTGTTTGTGGTTGGGAATGATTTTTAGTGTAAATTTGACACTTAGAGATTTCCAGAAAGCTAAAGTTTGCTACATTCCCATTTTTCTACAATTAATTATGATTTTCCAAAGTTAGAGCCAAAATATGACTTTTGGGCCCAAGTGAGAAAATGCAATTTTATTGGTTTTTGGCTCTATACCCGTGGCTTGTGGTGTGTTTTATGCTATGTATGAGTCGTATGTATGGAGTTTGAGTTAAGGATGCGTGAGATGGGTTCACGGGACCCACGGGGCAGATAATGAGTATATAAAACCCCGATTCATAGCATGCAAATGCCACGGAGTGGTGTTAAATCTTTGGAAATCATGTGGAACCGAGCTCAGAGAGAGGCTAGGTAGTGGTAGTAGATTAAGGTGTCACAATACAGCCATGTTACAATCCTTTCATCCACAATATCTAGGTCTATTATGAGGCATGGATATGTCTTCCTCATTTTACTCGACTGTCACTTTCTCTATCTCTGAGCAAACTGACAGAATAAGTAGAAAACTCTTCCATCCAAGTATGACCATGCATTTCTCAATCTCACACATCAAGTGGCCTAAAGATATCTCTCTACAATGAGAAGGATAAATTTTATTTTGACTACTCATCTTTCTTTATACATATTCCACTATACCTAATCACAATTTTTATGATCACTTGGTTAAAGGTCACTTTTAACTATGTAAAGCGTAGTGTTCCTCATGTAAGAATCTATGGTGATCTTAGGTCTAAGGATTTAGTGACACTACTATATATGAGATAAATCTTGTTTCTTAGCAAATGCCTATGATTTTGATTCATATTTTCATACATGATTAACATATAATCATTAATCAAAATCATACTAGCCATAGTTTATTATCATTCCTACAAAGATGATTGACTAGAGATATTTAAGACAATCAATATGAGATATCAAAAGATATTATTAGTATAGTAAACATACAAATAATATAATAAATATAATAAAAGAAAAAAATTCTTTTTTCTTAATAAAATATAATGTTCATAATACAATGATTGACCTAGAACACAATCTCTAACATTTTCCATAACCCAAAGTCTCCAAAAAGTGTTATCTCAAGGACACTAAGGAAGTCTTTGTCATATTCTTCGTACATTGTTTTGTCCCCTTCCACATGGGCCAAGCATTGTATGTACACAAGCTTCCTTCTATGGTAAACCTCCAAGGTTACTATCAACATTTCCAATAACTTGACATCAATTAAAAAAATTAGGAAAAATTACATTTAAGGATTCAAATTTTGTAAAATTTATAATAAAAGATCTTAAAAATCAAAATTATCTTTAAGGACCATAATTATTATTAAGTTTTAGAGGATTTACTATTACATTTAGGGGATTATTATGGAGCTTGGGAAAATAGTAAACTTTTCAATATTTAGTAGTAAATCTCTTAAAATTTGATTACAATTATGTTTCTTGAAAATAATTTTAATTGTTAAGATCTTTTATTGTAAATTTTACAAGATCTAGATCTTTAGATGTAATTTTTTCAAAAAATTATTTTCTCTTTAGGCTTGTTTTGATTTTTACATGGCTTTATCTTTAAAAAAAAGTACATATCAATGCATACAGGCTTGCTTTGATGCCTATATATAGTTGTGCCCTGTAATATCTTTTCTTTCCCCTTATAAAAGTTCATACAAAATCAAAAAAAATGTAAACTAACATGATTAAATAATTAAAAAAAACTAGAGGAAAAAGAAAAGAAAAGAAGAACTACGGATCTGTATAGAATTATAGATGCATATATAGAAGACAAGGGTAATACAATTTTCCCGACACATGAGACTCTATAGACAAATACATGAGTGGAGCCGTGGGACCACAAATACAGGTTTTTTTTGGTTTCTTGTAACTATTACGTAATGGTCTTCTCATTCCATAAAAGGTAAAATTGCCAAGGACTTTTCTTTTTTAAGTAGTAGATTTAGTTTTACTTTATTTGCTAATATGAAATGATATCTTTCAAGTGTTTTCCTTTGCCAAATGTTTCAACAGACTTGAGGGATGAGGAATTCCACTTTAGGGTTTAGATGTTGCAGTTGACAGAGTGTTTACTGTAAGGACGTTAAATTGCGATAGTCACATAGGAAGGGGGGAATGCTAAAATTGGTTAAAGCATGCTTCAGATGATAATGATGTTACAGATGCAGAGTGTTTGAAGCTCTATTCTGTGTTGGAGAGAAAGTCGAAGCTTCTGTGAAAATGGAATTTGGAGACATCGAATAAAGGAGATACATGGGAATTTAGTGTGCTGTGCATTTTGCTTCATTGTTCAATGACTTATTTGGCCATTGAGTTAGTTGTGTTTTTGGTTTAGGAAAAATTATTAAAATAATCATAATTCCATGTAAGATACCACAAGTCCTCATTTGGTCTGAGACGGCAATTTCTGTTAGTGAGATAACAGAAATAGTAACAATAGGAGTTGTTGGTCAAAAAATGAAAGTTCAGGATTCATTTTAAACTTCGAAAGGTGATGGGGGTTATGTGTAACTGACCGAATATTTAGGAAGTTATGTGTATTTTAATCAAATCTTATTAACTCTAACTGTTCCATATTTACAAAGAAAAGTCACACAAAAGGCAATCTCACATCTAATATGAATGGCCATCCTAATATAAACTTTTGTGAGCAAATTATCTCTCCTCTATTCTTTGAAGTTTTTTTTAATCGAAAGACTCAAGAGACAATCTAACAAATAAAAATGGAATATTTGTACTTGGAATGGCTAAAATACAAAAGAGTGCAAACTATGTCAAATTGAATCCTTGAATAAATGAAAAGAGTCGAAATTAAAAAAATTAAATAAAACAGAATAGTATAACCAATTAACAAAATGGGGGAGGAAGGTTGAAAGTTTCTATGGTGCTATTTCTCTTTTGCTTGGAGTGACTAAACTATAGAAGAATGGAGTTTTGGATCCTTGATACATGCTGCAGAGATTTCTTTTTTTTTTTTCTTTTAATGTGAGATTTTTTTTATCACACTTTCAAATAAGGTTGAGATTAAGATAAGTGAGAGTTGAGGAATTTCAATTAGGGGGTATCAAATAAGGGAAGGGATCATTTTGTCACTTGAGATTCCCTAGCTATTTTAGTGGGCATATACATTGCACATGAAACCTCAAAAATTAGAGTTAAGAAAAATTTGTTAATGGTTGCTGAGTGGTTCTTATGATACTAAAACCTTAAGAGTAGATTGCTATTCCTTTTAGATCAAGGAAGACATTGTAATCTAAATTGATGTATTATACAAAAGTAATTTCATCTAGCATATGTAATACAACTTGTGTGTTACAAATTTAGCCTTCCACATCAGTTTTCTATTGTGGAAGAAAATTTTTCTTGCGAAAATTTGGGTTTAATTTTGAATATCATTTCAAATTTTCACTACTAAGTGTTTTATATTTTAACTTTAATATCATCTATATTTTTCTTATTCCTGATTGGCGATTCAAGATGACATAATTAGGTTTACATCTTTCTTTTCTCTCTAATATCAAATCAATTAAGCATTTTCATTGGGAACTTGCAATCCATTTTTTCCAATTTGAAATTCTTTTATATCTGCTTAATTCTTTATACCTTTCAAGTTGAAGAGTTTAATTTACTTTGTTATTCAATTTTTTCTAATTCAATAAAATATTTTAAAATGACTTCAAAAATATTACATAAATTTATCATGTATACTCTATGTTCATCAATTTCAGTTTTATGATTTATTTTAATGTGTTAAGTGGGATAAGGTAGAGACTTAATAATATAAGCCATATAAGTTTAGGCAATAAAATCAAATATCACATAAAAAAATTCAAATGATAAAATTAAAATTATAAGTTAGGAATTGACTTTAATAACTATTATTCATAAAGTTTAAATGTAAAGGTTTAAAAACATATACCATAAAAAATTACATTTATCATTTCTAGCCATAAGAATTTTTTTTTTTAATGTATTGAGTGGGACAATTAGGAATAAAATCTATGAATATTTCGAAATAGAGCAATGATAAATTAAAAAGAAAATTACACAAGAATCACAAACGAAACCAAAAGAAAAAGCCATTCCATTTGAAACTTTTTAAATAATCATAAACATAACAAATAACAAAAGTATTAAATAAGTTGTGTGGAGCATGTCGAGAATAACTTTGATTATTACTTGTTCCTCTCTTTGAAGCATACATGCAAGTATACGTATCGCAAAGGCAATATAGTGATAAGAAAAGATCATTCCCATGAGGATTTATTGTCATAACATTGTCAAGTACTGAAATTCACACCCTAATTTAAATTAAGCGAATCAATTCGTAATTGTTGGTGTTAAAAAGAGGTTGTTTATGGATTGAAAGTTATACAGAACTCAGGATTGATATTTGCATGTTCCGGGCAATTAGTGGCATCTAGGATTATTAGTCCTCTTGTACTTCATAGCAATTAGCTCAACATTCAGTACTTTTGCTATCAATGGTAATACATGCTGGTCTAGGATTAAGTTGTTTCTATATATATTTTTCCAAATATTATATAGGTTTACCCAGTTCATTTTATAATTCCTTACAAAATCAACTAAGATCAAACTATTATCACAATACCTACTTGGACCATGTGAGGTTATTGAGTATATTCCTATCTCAGTAACTGAACTATCCACTTACCTAGGCAAGTTTCAAGCACCCACACCACTCAACTTTTGATCTAACCTCCCTTTCCCTTTCCCAAGTTCAAGTTAGGTATCAAATCAATCTAATTGTTGGCCAATCAATCAGAAAGCATGAAGCATAAAGTTGAATGAACAAATATTAACCATTGATTGCAAAGTTAGAATGAAGAACAACCACTAATCCATACAAAAGTTCTTAATAATCCCATATTAGAGAGGGTTTAGCTATATATGATCATAAAATCCCAAGACACAGTTGAAGCAACAATCAGATACATCAATAAAAATGATAAAGACAGAAGAAAGGAAGAAGAAACTCCAAAACCAGATGGTTTAAGCTTTAATCCTCAATCTCCAGCTTCACTTTGCTTCAAAATGCCTTCTTAGCTTCTCCATTAGCCTCTACTCACTTGGAACAACACAAAAACGACCCAGAATGACGACTGCCTCAACTCTCACTCACATATGAAGCTTCAAATCCTCAGAATTTCTGAAAACAAAACACTGCATTCAGTTAATTCGCATTGCACCGTGGCTCAGAGTTTTGCGCCGCAACGATATTGAGTTCTGTGTGACTGAGGGCCGTGGCCTGAAATGATACACCGCGGCGAGACTTGGTTCTATGAGACTCTATGCCGTGGCTCAACATACACGCCGAGGATTTTTGCTTCATTCGAATAGTGCTGTGGCTCCTCAATATTGTGCCTCGGCTTGTTTTGCTTCTGACTGAATTCTGGCTGGGCGGTAACATGGTCCGTCGCGGCGCAAGTTGCATAACACGCTTTCCCTTGGATTCTTCATTTTCAGCTGTGGCGTGAAGGAGCTTGGCCGCGGTGTGATATGCAAAACTACCACTTTGCAGCCTTTTTCTCCTGAGATTGCTCAATACTCTTTAACACATGCATCCTATAAGAAAACAAAATGTGATTAGTTATCAATATACTCAGAATTAAGGTATACATGCTGATTTTTCAAGTAAGTATTGAGTATAGAGCTGTTCATCCTAAATATGTTCATTTTCTTTTATGTAAGTATCATTTACCCTATAAGTGGAGGCTAATCATCATATTTACTGAGAGAAAATATGTACAATAACATGAATAGTTGGAAATTATCACACGCCCAAACTTGCACTTTTACTCATCCTCGAGTAATACAAACCAAAAACATTACTAGTGTGACCATTGCCTTGGAAACATTAGTGACTGCTATGGTCCTCACTAGCTGTATCAGATAGCGTAATCACTAGGAAGAACAAACCATATATGCTAGAAACAAAGTTCAAATGATAAAATTGAAGCTTCCAACCATTTCGAAGTATGTGTGTGAATTTGGCCAAACATTCATCTCAAGCAAGCATCAGAAGTAATTTTCTGCACTCTAACAAGTATAACCAGCCTTAACAACAGGAACTTCATAAGCTCACCTTTTTCCCTCTCTCCACTGAATTAGGTACCACAAAACCACTAGATCAAAAGGACTTTTAGGCTTGTAATGGGGCTAAGGTTGTGGCTACCAAAGATAGGCAAAGTTAGTACAAAAAGTCTTGAGAAAATCTATGTGATAGTCTACATAAACCAGAGATCTTCTTAATGTACCTTTAGTAATGATTTAAACGGATCCCTATCTCAAATATATTTTATTTATTTGTTTTTGTTTTTTTTTTTTGTCTGTTTGTTTTTTTTGTTTTTATTTTTTATTTTTAAACAAGCAACTATATGGCTTGTTTCTTCACTCTTATACATGCACTACTATCTTATTCTCAAGACAAGGGTAAGATTATTGACTCTTATAAGGCCAGTCAAGCTAGGTACTCCTTTTAGTGACTCTGGGGTAACAGGATGAAATACTATCTCCTACAGTTTCTCTTCTTTTTCTTTTTTTTCAAAAGGCTCAAATAAGGTTCAAGCGTAAATGCAATTACAATAGGGTCAGGCTAAAAAGGCACAATCTTAACCAAGGAATGCCTGAATCATCTCTAAAGGTTATGCCATACCTATTGATTTGCCTCAAGAGGGTAGGAGATAAGTTCTAAAATCTTAGATTTGAGACTAGCTATACAAATTAGATTACAGAAAATTTTAATGCAATTACAATAGGGTCAGGCTAAAAAGGCACAATCTCAACCAAGGAATGCCTGAATCATCTCTAAAGGTTATGCCATACCTATTGATTTACCTCAAGAGGGTAGGAGATAAGTTCTAAAATCCTGGATTTGAGACTAGCTATACAAATTAGATTACAGAAAATTTTCTCCTAGAACTCGCAATTGATTTATGAATTGGCCAATGGTGCATATTAAGGCTTTCAAAATGGAAGAATTCCTAATTTAAGCATTTGAACTAAGATCAAAACACAGATAGTATAGACTTCCTACCAAATATCTCTTGACACAAGACACTATCATTGGAAGCAGGCGAAAACAAAACTAACAGACCAACAGACAAACAAGTTTGAAACAAATTTCAAAAATTTTGTTTAACAAAGAAAAGTTCAAGAACAAAATTTCATGTTATTCTATTGATTATGTTTTGACCAAATTATCCTACCCCCAAACTTAAAATCAACATTGTCCTCAATGTTGAGGAATACAAAAAGCATAAGAGACTTAAGGTAGGGAGCTCTGTGCAAAAAGAAAATTTTTGTTTTAGTTCTTTTTTTTGAATAAATATTAACATAAGAGAGAAATGAGAAATGAAATATATGACAAGCACATAAAACATAAAATAACCAGGAAATAGTAAGAGAATTCCAAATTATAACATAATAAACAGTTAAAGTTCTAATGCTGAAAAGTAAAATGATGCAATTGGCAGAATGAGAAAAAAAGCAAAGGAAGGTGTCAGATAGTAGGGTCCTGTGGTGGCTGCTCGGGCTTCGAAGTTGGCTCCTGAGGTGGAGATCTAGCAAGACTAAGCACAAAGTCAGGAGGAGGCGGAGGTTCATATAGGTTTCACTATAGACGGCTGGCTAAATGTCTCCAACATTGGTATTACCAGTGGTCCATAGCCTGAGCTTAGATGGAAAGATCCTGCACCATCGTAAACAGAGCCTCCAAAGAATGTGCTTGCGCAGGAGGTGGCAGCAGATCTAGAGCGAGCAAATGGGGGGACTAAGCGGGCTCAACTGGGAACTCCACCAGCTCCTCAACAGGCAGCTCTATCGGCTCGTCAAGGGGCTCTTTTGTAGAGTCATTTTCTGCAGCCTCTAGATCACCAACCAATCATCAAGATAGAAAATGGCTTTCTCGGAAGAAGAAGCTCCTTATGTGGCTCAAAAGGAACCCCAGCATTGGTGCACAACTCCGTGATCAGATGAGGATGTGCCAGGCTAGAAACTGTAGAGTGAGAAATCTTCTTAATGCTTTCAAAGATAATATAACCGACATCAATCGACCACCTAGTCATAATGAGATAAATTAGGATTGCCAAGTCAATAGTTACATCACTCAAGGGACCGCTTGGAAGCAAGTTGGTACAGACGAAGTGGGCCCAATAACGTGCCACACGATTCAAATTGCCCCGTAAAATGCTTTTGGACACCCCTCTTGACATCTTCCAAAACTTTTGCCCGGGGAGAGTCAGTTCTACAATGACGTCATCCAAATTAGGGGTCTCCCCACTCATTCGGTACATGCAGAACTCACATTCAAGTGTCATAACAAGGCAATATTTGTCTTAAATTACTTGTTCGTTGATTGTGACTATGTGCCCACAGACTCGATACAAGTGCTCACAACAAAACGGGGCGTTGGCATAAAATTCTTGAACGATGGGTACCACTACAGCTACGAGATCATAACAGAATGTCCCTCATCTTCTAGTGAAGATTTGATCTGCTACTTCCTGACTCTCAATAGGCACAGTACTGAACTTCCTCCCTAGAATTAGAGCTCGGTGGAAAGTGACTTCATTGTATCGCTCCTGAGCTACCAGGGACACGAAGTGAGAACGATCGAAGGAAGCAGCAGATGAAGATGAAGCTTTACCCTGGGCTTTTTTTTTAGGAGCCATTCAAAAGAAACCTGCCAAGAGAATTTATACACAGTTAACATGGGCAACTAAGCAACAAAGATGAAGTAAAAACCCTAAGCTTATGCAATGCCAAATTTGAATGATTAGGATTCCTCTCTAAACTAAGCCCAAAGTTGAACCTATAGATAACTACTATGATGCAATAAGGAATCCAACTAACATGCAAGCACCACAAGCCATCAGCCAAATGAACCATTACACAAATCATTTCACAAGTTATGATCTATAATCCCAATAGTCATACTATGAAGTAAAATTAGTGTTCAGACAATTTTGACCAGAGGAGACACAAAGAGAAGCCATATTTGCACCCAAGCAAAAGCAAATCAAGGGTTTACTTGCTTTCAGACATTCAGACAAACAGTTGGTGTGTATGGAGGCAACTTCAAAATTAAAAGAATTCAAAACATCCCTGAGGCATTGTCTATAAGCTATGTGCAAATAAGGAAGGAATAGAGAGGCAAAATCATGTAAAAAATAGCCACATACAGTTACAAGTTCATTCAGGCATTTTAACAAATAGGTGGTGTGCACAGATTTACTTCACTGTGGTAATGTGTAAATTAGATCAAAAACTTCCATCCCTTCGAATAGAGCCATCCAATAAAGTAAAAAAAACATAGCTGCCAGAGGAATTCCCAATGTAGTTACAAGGATTGGTAATGGAGACTTACCTTCGAAGTCAGCAAGAAAGAACTAGCAAAGGGGAAGGAGAAGAACACAACACAAACTGAAATGATAAACAGATGGAGGGGTTGAGGAGAAGACATGGGAAAGAGGGGTTGGGGAAGTGTGGCATGATATGGCGAGGAAGAGGGGACAATGCGGGGAGCGGGGCGAGAGACTAGCGAAGAGGGAAAATGGATGAGAGAGAGAGAGAGGCACAATGGAAACACGAAAAATAAAACTTTTTTTATTTCTGAATTATACGACTCACACCGCGGCCTAGAGATTACAGCTACGGCGAACACTACCTCTGTCACCAAGTAAAACTGCCCAGCGTGACTCACGCTGTGCCCTGATGAATCACGCCATGGCCACTTTTGCTATTGGACCTAAAAAGGCCGCAGCTATGTTCATAACGCCGCAGCAACATTCACCACTGACTCCCATGTCAAAATTGCCTTGGATGATTCACACCACGACCACTTTAACTACTGATCTCAATCAAGCTGCGATGGTGATTCTTGAGTCGTAGCCAGTTTTGCCACTGACTTCAAGTATGCCGCGATGCAAATTATGGAGCCACAGCACAAATCTAACTTGATGCACTTACATAAAAATTTTGCCTAATCTTACAGTTGTAGCATTATTTTCTTACTTTGAACACATCAAGTTTGAAATTTAAAACATATAATAAGTAATAAATCAATTTCATAAAGTCAAAAATACTCCCTTATCTTTGCTTTTGTGATCTTGGCCTCACTACTGAATGAATTATTTTGAACTCTTCCCATAGCTCTGCATGATTAGAATCCTTCAGCAGATTCTCCTGAAACTAAAAATTTGCAATTACAAGTTACCCACATGAAATTCTAACAATCTTTAATCTGAAAAATAAAATTACAAGAAAAGGAACTTGGTTGCTTCCCAAAAAGCGCTAAGTTTATAGTCCTTAGCCCGACTTTCAATGAATTCACATGCAGTCCTCCAGGGTGATTGTGGACTTTTGACAGTCCACCTTTCCTCCTTGATAGTATTTGAGTCTCTGACCATTGACTTTGAATTTTTTGCTCGACTCTTTTTCCATGATTTCCACAGCATTGAATGGAGAGACATCAACTACTTCGAAGGGTCTTGACCACCGTGACTTGAGCTTGCCAGGAAAGAGGTTAAGCCTCGAGTTATACAACAATACCAGTTGGCCAGGCTTAAACTTCCTCGGTAAAATTTTTCTGTCATGTCATTACTTTGTCCTTTCCTTGTAGAGCTTAGAGCTATTATAAGCATGAAGCCTAAATTCATCAAGCTTATTAAGTTGCAATAGTCTTTTCCCACTAGCTTTCCCCAAGTCAAAATTCAATTTCTTTATAGCCTAAAAATTATTATGCTTAAGTTTAACCAGTAGGTGATAAGCTTTACCAAAGATAAGCTTATAAGGAGACATGCCAATTGGAGTTTTGAATGCTGTATGATAAGCCCACAAAGCATCATCTAACTTTTCAGCCCAATCCTTTCTTGACAGACCTACCATTTTTTTCAAAATCCTCTTTATCTCTCGATTAGAAACTTCACATTGGCCATTAGTCTGAGAATGATATGCCAAGGCCATCTTGTGTTGCACTCCATATTTCTTTAGAAATGCTTTAAGTTGGTGATTGTTAAAATAGGTCCCTTCATCACTAATGATTGCTCTAGGGGCCTCGAATCTGGTAAAAATGTTCTTCTTTAGAAATTTCATTACCACCCTTGCATCATTAGCATGACAGGCCACTGCCTCAACCCACTTTGTCCCGTAATCCACAGTAACAAGTATATATTGGTTGTTTTGAGAAGAGGTAAAAGACTCTATGAAGTCTATCCCCCAAACATCAAATGCTTCCACTTCTAAGATATTATTCAGAGGCATCTCATGCTGTTTAGATATGTTATTAGCTTTTTGGCATTTGTCACATCTCCCTACAAAAGTATGAGCATCCTTGAATAATGAGGGCCAATAAAAGCCCGATTTGAGGATTTTTGCTGCAATTCTTTGCCCATTGAAATGTCCCTCATATTCAACTGCATAACATCTTAGTAGGATAGATTCTTGTTCTTCATCTAGGACACACCTTCATAATATTTGATCTGCACACATTCTAAATAAGAAGGGCTCATCCCAGACATACAACTTTACATCATGCAGAAATCTCTTTCTTTAGTGTGAGCTCAAATCTGGAGGCAATACATGGCACACTAGATAATTCACATAATCTGCATACCATGGCACTTTGTTTTGCTCCACAAAAAATAAGCTCTCATCCGGGAAGGTCTCACTGATCTGTTTCTCTTGGTCATCCTGAGCTTCAATACTCAGTCTAGACAAATGATCAACTATATGGTTCTCACTACCCTTTGTATCCACTATTTCCAAATCAAATTCTTGTAAAAGCAAAACCCACTAAATAAGCCTTGGTTTGGAGTCCTTCTTCTTAATCAAATACTTGATAGCTACATGGTCAGTGAAAATAGTAACCTTGGTGCCCACCAAATAAGATCTGAACTTCTCAAATGCATATACTACTGCCAACAACTCTTTCTCAATGGTGGTATAATTCAATTGAGCATCAGATAGAGTTTTACTGGTATAGTATATTGGATGAAAGAGCCTTCCTTTTCTTTGCCCCAGTACCGCCCCTACAACATAGTCGTTGGCATCACACATCACTTCAAAAGGCTTAGTCCAGTTAGGTGCCACGATAATAGGGGCAGATACTAATTTCTTGTTCAACTCTTCAAAAGCAATATGACATTAATGGTCAAACTTGAATGGAGTGTCTTTCTCAAGTAGTTGACAAAGAGGTTTGGCAATTTTTGAAAAATCTTTAATAAACCTCCTGTAAAAACCCATATGGCCTAAGAAACTCTAAACTCCTTTTACACTGGTCGGAGGTGGAAGTTGCTCAATTAGAGAAATTTTAGCCTTATCCACCTCAAGGCCTTTACTAGAAACTCGATGACCAAGTACTACACCCTCTTGCACCATAAAGTGGCACTTTTCCCAGTTCAGGACTAAATGAGTTTCCTCACATCTTTTTAGAACTTGCCCCAAATTAGCAAGGCATTCTTCAAATGAGTCCCTAAAAACTGAGAAATCATCCACAAAAATTTCCATAGTCTGCTCTATCATATCGAAGAAAATGGACATCATACATATCTAGAATGTAGCGGGTGCATTGCATAATCCAAATGGCATCCTTCTGAATGCAAATGTGCCATAAGGACATGTGAAGGTTGTCTTCTCCTGGTCTTCAGGGGCAATAACAATCTGATTATATCCCGAATACCCATGCAAGAAGTAAAAGTAGGCCTTCCCAACTAATTTATCCAGCATTTGGTCAATGAAGGGTAATGGAAAATAATCCTTTCGGGTGGCAGTATTAAGTTTTCGATAGTCCATACATACCCGCCATCCAGTCATTGTTCTTGTAGGAATTAACTCATTGTAGGTGTTAGCTACTACGGTTATACCTCCGTTCTTAGGAATGCATTAGACCGGGCTCACCTATGAGTTATCTGAAATTGGATAAATAATCCCAGCATCCAGCCATTTCAAAATTTTTTTCTTCACCACTTCCTTCATTATTGGGTTAAGCCTTCTTTGATGCTCAACAGATTTCTCGTGATTGTCCTCTAATAGGATTTTATGCATACAGGTAGAGGGACTTATCCCTTTTATGTCTGCTATTGACCATCCAATGGCTTTCTTAAAACCCTTAAGCACTCGAAGAAGTTAACTTTCTTGCTATTCAGAAAGAGCAGTAGAGATTATTATTGGCAATATGCACTCTTCCCCCAGGTAAGCATATTTCAAATGGGGAGGTAATGGTTTCAACTCTAGAGATGGAGGTTCCTCCACTGATGGTTTCAGCATAGATTTGATTCCAATTGATGCATCGAGTGGTTCGAACTATTGAGAAGCCTTAGAATGCTTTTGGGTGGCTTCCAATAACTTAATACATTCACTTACTCCATTATGCTCCTTCCTAGCTAGACCAACTAATGATGCCTCTAGAGGATCCTTAAGAGTTGATTCAATGAACTCATCATGTACTGCATGGGTGATTAGACGCACAAAGTAATATTCCTCTGGTTCATTTAGGCTCTTCATTGCCTTGTACATGTTGAATGTCACCTCCTAGTCATTCACCCTCATAGTGAGCTCTCCTTTTTGTACATCAATCAATGTTCTTCCTGTGGCTAAAAAAGGTCTACCCAAAATGATAGGAATATCCTTGTCTTCTTCATAGTCTAAGACTATAAAATTTGCTGGAAAAATTAGCTTGTCAACCTTTACCAGGACATCTTCAATAACCCCATTGGGCTAGGCTAAAGATCGATCAGCTAGTTGCAAGGTGACAATTGTTGGTCTTGCCTCTCCCAACCCAAGCTTTTTGAAAGTTGACAGTGGCATTAGGTTCACACTTGCCCCCAAGTTGCACAAAGCATTTCCAGCAAAATGTTTTCCAATGTTACAAGGAATGGTGAAACTCCCTAGGTCTTTCATCTTAGGTGGTAATTTCTTTTGCAAAATTGCACTGTATTCTTGAGTTAGAGCCACCATTTCAAATTCTCCAAACCGCCTCTTATTTAGCATAACTTGGCATCTGCTCCAAAGCTTCTGCAAAGGGAATGTTAATATGGAGTTGCTTGAAGATTTCTAAGAATTTTTTATATTGCTTATCCAGGTTCTTCTTCTTAAAGCGTTGAGGAAATGGTAGTGGGGGAATGATTCTCTTTTGACCTTTCGCTTGACTACGCTTCTCAACATTGTCATTCCTCTTCTCCACCACATCATTCTTCTCCTCTACAGGTTTCTCCTTCTCAATCACCTCTTCCACCTTACCTTGATCTTGATCAGACTTATTGGCTTGCTTTGATGGCAATACTTTTAGCAACTCTTTGCCACTTCCTAATGCAACTGCCTTACATTTCTCTTTGCCTTCTCTCCTAGGGTTAGGAACAGTGTCACTTGGTAGCACCCCGAGCTATCTTGAATTTATAGATGAAGTCAATTAACTAATTTGCACTTTTATATTCTGGATTACGATATCATGTTTCATCATTGTTGTATCTTGTCTGGCTAAAATGGCATCTTTCTTAGCCATGTATTGCATGAGCATTTCTTCCATGTTTGGCTTCTTTTCTGGCATTGGTGGTCTTCCTGGAGTAAAGAATCTAAGGGCGATAAGGAGGTCTCATACTAGAAGAGGATAACTGAACCTGATTTTATCCTTAATGTTATCCCTGGCTCCATGAGAAATTTGGATGATTCCTCCATCCTGGGTTATAGGTGTTGGAGTAGGGATTGTTTTGGTTTTTCCTATAGTTGCCCATGTAGTTGACTAGTTCTACCAAAGAAGGGCATTGATTATTGTAATGTTCTTTTCCACAGTGCTCACAAATAATGACTGGAGCTTGAATAGCATTAACTCCCATTGGTGCACTGAATCATATTTCAAGACTGTCAAATCTCTTGTTTATTGCAGCCATCTGAGTCGAAAGTGTGGTTAAAGCATCAATTTCATGTACCCCAGCCACCTTTTTCTTATGAGGTCTGGATGCAGACCATTGGAAAGAGTTAGCTGTCATATTCTCCAGTAAATTATAAGTCGCATCAATATTCAAGTTGCCTGTGATACTCCCATTTGAAGCTGAGTCAAAGATGGCTTTTGTTTCAGATAACAATTTATTGTAGAAAGTTTGCACTTGCACCCATTTAGGAAATCCATGATTCGAGCACTTCTTCAACAATTCCTTGAATCTTTCCCAGGCTTCATATAATGGCTCATCATCTTGTTACATGAAAGAGGTAATGTCATTTTTCAACTCTACTGATCGAGCTGGTGGAAAAAATCTGGCTCTAAATCTTGTAACTAAATCATCCCAAGTAGTTACGAACCCATCCAGCAATGAGTTAAGCCATACCTTAGCCTTGTCCCTTAAAGAGAGTGGAAATAGCCTCAACTGAATTGCATCATCTGATACTCCATTCTGCTTAAAGGAATCACACACCTCTAAGAAGTTGGAGAGGTGAGTGTTTGGGTCTTCAAGAGGGGAACAACTAAATTACCCAACCATTTGAAGCATCTGCAACACCATTTGCTTTATTTCAAAATTGTTTACTTGAATGGCTGGTTTTCTTATACTGGAGTGGTATCCTTGCATATTCAAAGTAGCAAAATCATTTGCTGTATGGACACAATTTTCATCCTGATTCGCCATTTTTGTGGTCGAGTTGGAAGCTTCACTATCGTCACTCTGAGTTTGATTGGATGCTTCTTCAAATTCTTCTTGAAACAAAACCACTTCAAGGCTTTCAATTTCTTGCATATGAGGTAGTGCACTCACAGAAGGGAGCCACTGCAAAATAGAACAAGAAAGAAATTGAAAATAGATAAAGTAAAAATATGCACAGTGTTTAAGTTCAAACTAGATGTACTAGTATCAATATTGATAGGGAAATATTTTGGCACTCAAATCCCTGGCAACGGTGCCAAAAACTTATTGCTCTCTTTGAAGCGTACACACAAGTATACGTATCGCAAAGGCAATATAGTGATAAGAAAAAATCATTCCCATGAGGATTTGTTGTCAAAACATTGTCAAGTACTGAAATTCATACCCTAATTTAAATTAAGTGAATCAATTCATAATTGTTGGTGTTAAAAAGAGGTTGTTTATGGATTAAAAGCTATACAGAACTCAGGATTGATATTTGGATGTTCCAGGCAATTAGTGGCATCTAGGATTATTAGTCCTCTTGTACTTCATAGCAATTAGCTCAACATTTAGTACTTTTGCTATCAATGGTAATACATGCTAGTCTAGGATTAAGTTGTTCCTATATATATTTTTCCAAATATTATATAGGTTTACCCAGTTCATTTTATAATTCCTTACAAAATCAATTAAGATCAAACTATTATCACAATACCTACTTGGATCATGTGAGGTTATTGAGTATATTCCTATCTCAGTAACGAAACTATCCACTTGCCCAGGCAAGTTTCAAGCACCCACACCACTCAAGTTTTGATCTAATCTCCCTTTCCCTTTCCCAAGTTCAAGTTAGGTATCAAATCAATCTAATTGTTGGTCAATCAATCAGAAAGCATGAAGCATAAAGTTGAATGAACAAATATTAACCATTGATTGCAAAGTTAGAATGAAGAACAACTACTAATCCATACAAGAGTTCCTAATAATCCTAGATTAGAGAGGGTTTAGCTATACATGATCATAAAATCCCAAGACACAGTTGAAGCAACAATTAGATACATCAATAAAAATGATAAAGATAGAAGAAAGGAAGAAGAAACTCCAAAACAAGATGGTTTAAGCTTTAATCCTTAATCTCCAGCTTCACTTTACTTCAAAATGCCTTCTTAGCTTCTCCCTTAGCCTCCACTCACTTGGAACAACACAAAAACGACTCAAAATGATGGCTGCCTTGAGTCTCACTCACATATGAAGCTTCAAACCCTCAGAATTTCTGAAAACAAAATGCTGCGTTCAGTTAATTTGCATTGCGCTGCGGCTCAGAGTCTTACGCCTCAGTGATATTGACTTCTGTGTGACTGAGGGCCGCGGCCTAAAATGATACGCTATGGCGAGACTTGGTTCTGTGAGACTCTATATCATGGCTCAACATACATGTCGAGGATTTTTGCTTTATTCGAATAGTGCCATGGGTCCTCAGTATCGTGCCTCAAATTGTTTTGCTTCTGACTGAATTATGGCTGCGGTAATAACATGGTCTGCGGTAGCGCAAGTTGCACAGCACGCTTTCCCTTGGATTCTTCATTTTCAGCCGCGACGTGAAGGAGCTTGGCTGCGGCGTGATCTGCAAAACCACCACTTTGCAGCCTTTTTCTTCTGAGATTGCTCAATACTCTTTAACACATGCATCCTATAAGAAAAAAAAATGTGATTAGTTATCAATATACTCAGAATTAAGGTATAAATGCTGATTTTTCAAGTAAGTATTGAGTATAGAGCTGTTCATCCTAAATATGTTCATTTTCTTTTATGTAAGTATCATTTACCCTATAAGTAAAAGCTAATCATCATATTTACTGAGAGAAAATATGTACAATAATATGAATAGTTGGGAATTATCATTACTACTTGAGAGTAATGTTATTTAGGAACTTGGATAAGGTATTGTGGCTCTAGCTTTTGTTATTTGATTCATGAATATGTTTTAGTACTTTAATAATTTTATTTCTCTAGGATGACTAATTATAGGTTTATATTCTATTGGACATCATGCAATATATATTTCAATTTTATTAAAGTTATAACAGAGGTTAGATATCTCTTACTGTATTTTACATTTGTTATTGTATTTTACTTTTTTTATTTTTTCATTTTAATATACTTTGATTTGTGAATAAAAAATATTAAGTAAATTATTTCCTTGGCTATATGTGATGAAACTATTTTTTTAATACTTTGATTGTGAAGATATTAAAATATTATTAGATATTAAAATGTTATTATTTTACTACATATAATCAGTTTGTTCGTGTGCGTCACATGGATCATCATTCTAGTTATTTTCAAAGAAAGAGAAAGAGATAAAATGAGAGTAAAAGAATAATATCCTAATTTATTTGTATTTAAGGCACTCTCTCGTTATGTAGGATGCTATTATATTATTTCTTTGGTTATTTATTGAAGGATATATTTCATTAGCAAAAACTAAAAAAGAAAAATGGAAAAAAGAATTCTCTTTCAAGTCTCTCTCTTTTTAACTCAAATTCTTCCTCTCTCACTTTCCTTTTATCTATTTCTCTCTAAATTTATTAATCAAAATTTAAAAGTTAAAGAAACTCTTGTGGTTTCTTCTTAAAACAAAATAATAATAATAATAATAATAATAATAATAATAATATCCTTTTAATTTTATTTATAAATAGTCATTAAATTTAAAATTTTTAATTATCATTTTATATGATTCAAAACTTTATATTAGTAGAAAGAGAAAAAGAGATAGGAGGAAAGAGAGAGAAAGAACTTTGGAGAGAGTTAAAATATTCTTTCATTAATATTTCAATTTATCTGCATTAAGACACACTCTATCTTTCAACTCTCTCTCTCTAGGAAATTTTGTTTCTCTCTCTCTCTCTCTCTCTCTCTTAATTTGTTGATCAAAATTTAACAATCAAAGAAAATCCCATGATTTCTTTTCAAAAATAAAATAAAAATATCCTTTTAATTCTATTTATAAATATTTTCATTAATTTTAAAAAATTTCAAAATTTTTTAATTATCATTTTCCATGATTTAAAGCTTCACATTAGTTGAGAATGAAAAAGTGATAGAAGAAGAGTGAAAAAGACAAAATTTAGTGAGTAGGATATATGACTCAAGCAATAAAATAGAAAATCATTTAGATCACAAAATAAAACCAAAAATTTAAACTCTGAAGCATATAAATTTAAGTAATGGAGCCCTTAGTTCAATGTGTATGCAATATTAAAGTTCTAGCATATTAGTCTTGAAAATATATATACATACGTTGTAGATTATATGCTCTTGACTCACATATTGTAGATTATATGTCATTTTTTTTAGATAACAATCTAAATAACAAAGGCAGCAATATTTGAGTAGTTACATAAATCACAACTTAATCTAGGTTTTTGTGATCAATGAGTTAAAAAGATTATGGGATGTGTTGTTCTAGACAAGTTTAATATGCAGCCTTATGGTGAGAAGATGACCTCTTTCATCCCTTATAGAGGTATAAAGCAAGGAAACCCTTTATCTCTATACTTGATCATTATTGTAGCTAATGTCCTTTAAGCTATGGTGACTTTTCATTTAGAGAATGGAGATTTGAAAAGGGTTAAATTAGCAGGGAATTGCCTGACTTTATCTTACTATTTCTTCTCAGATAATGCCTTGCACCCTCATTATTTATGAATGCAAGGAAAAAATGATTATATCGTGTTAGGAAGGATTTGGAAGGTATACTATTAGGCTTCAGGTCAAGAAGCGAATTTGGATAAATCATGCACCTTTTTCTCCCATAACACTATTGATGAGGTAGTTGATGAAATTTGCGAAGTGTCAGGATTTGAAAATATGAATAAACTAAGTAAATATCTTGGCTTGCCAGATTTGTGAGGTAGATTAAAGGTTGAAGCATGGGCCTTTGTGAGAGACAAGATTGCCAATGAGGTTCATGGGTGGAAACAAAATTTGTTGTTCATGCCTATAGATAAGTCATTATTAAAGTTGTTCCTAATTTGGTCCCAATATACTCTATGTCATGTTTTAAATTCCCACAGAAAAGTTATGAAGAATTTGATAGTATCATCTCAAAACTCTAGTGGGGACTTAATAAGGGAGAAGAAAAGATTCATTGGAAGGCCTAGGGTACACTTTTTAAACCTAAAAATGAAGGAGGTTTGGGCTTTATAGAATTTTCTGAGTTCAATCTTGTTCTATTAGCCAAAATTGCTTCAAGGTTGATTCTTGATCATGATGACACTTAGGTGAAAGTCCTTAAGGGTGTGCATTTCCCTACTTCAATTTTTTTTTTTTTTTTGGTAGTAAAGAAGGGCCATAGCCTCTTGGCCTTGGTCAAACCTATTCGAAGGAAGAGATTTGATTTAAGAGGTCTATGCTGCAAATTAGGGATGGATGTTTAGTCAATACTTAGTAGGATAAGTGGATATTAGGCCTAAATGATTATAAACTTTATGGCTTCAATGTTCATTAGAGTGAGACAGAAAGGAAAGCATCTGAGCTAATTATTATTGGTGTATGGGATTTATCATCTGTTAGTGACAACATCTCTATGGAAGAAAGGGATGCAATTTTGAAGATTCCAATTATAGAGGTTGAGAGGAAGGATAGGTTTAAATGGACAAAGACTAGAAGGGGTAAGTAACTAAGCATACTGTCAAATGTAGATTTTTTTTTTTTTTTGCTAAGAAGATATATGGTATAAAAATGAAGTAAGGCTCGAGTTGCTCTTATTCTCCACCCAATGACCTATGGAAAGCAATTTGGAAGCTTGAAGTACCACCAAAGGTAAGGCATTTTTTATTTTAGGTATTCTTCTATCAAGAGAGGCTTTATTCAATAAAAGGTGTGCCCCTAATCCTATTTGTCCTATCTGCTCTATGAAAGCTAAAATATCAGAACATATGTTGCTACTTTTCTCATAGGTGAAGAAAGTTTGGTATGGGTGTTCTCTTACTCCTACCATTTAGAAGGAGATGGTTACAAGGTTTGATACTTGGTGCTTGAATATGTTGATTAATACTGCTAAATGGAATGAGTTTGATAAAGCTTTGGTGGTTTGTATGCTATTATATATGGAAGAAGAGATACACCATTGTATTTCAAGATGAAATTATAAATCCTATTCAAGTGATCATTAGAGCTTATGAATTTCTTAAAGAATTTTGGTTTGATTGTGCAGAAGGTGAATAGTGGTAAAAGCTTGTATCGAAGGCTCCTTAGTGAAAATCAAATTAAAGGCAATATTAATGGTTCTTTTAATTTGAAGTTTAGTAGAGCAAGATTACATGTAAGTTTTAGAAATGTTAAGGGAATAGTGGTAGATGGTAATATAAAGATGTGTTGTGCAAATTCAACACTGTTGTCAGAGGCTATTGCTTTGGAAAAAGCTATTGGCTTGGTTCACAAGTTTGTTGGTATGGATGTCATATTAGAAATTGATTGTAAGAATATTGTTTTCCATGGTACAACATGGGATTAGTGAAAGCTGTGAATGGAATTGTTCTGTTGTTATGGATGATATCATTTGGTTGAAGAGATCTTTTCCTAATATATCTCTCTCCTTGGTTTCATCTCAAGGTAACAAAACTACTTATTAGTTAATAGTTAATACTGTAAAGGGGATGTGCCTTTTTAGGAGGGTTAATAACCACCATTTCCTCTAATTGGTGTTTGGCATCGGGATATTTCTAAGGGTTGTGATAGTGTGGGAGTTGGATTTAGTGTTAGCTAAGAAGTTGCATTTCTTTTGCTCTATGTTTGAAGCATCTATTGGTTTTTTCTTCTATTTCTTTAGTTTGTTTTTCTTTGTTTGATGTTTTCTTGTGGATATGTCGTTGGCTTATTAGGTGGTATTGTTGTTTATTTTAGTTCTCTATTTGTACTCTCTCTTTTGGTTTTTTTTTTTATTGTTAATGAAATGAGTATTTTCTGGCCCAAAAAAAAGTATTCTCAATTGCTATATGTAATTTCTTATATACATCTGGCACCTTTGTATATTTAAATCGAACAGAAAACACAACAAAAATAATGATCAAAATTAAAAAGATGCCTCTGCCTTAATTCTAAAGTAAAATAAGGAGGAAAAAAGACAAATCATCCAATTGCATGTATTCAAAATTAACCAAATTAAGCCAATGCCTCATTCTTCCTTGCTTCACTAAATCAAAATACAAGTCCTTCCTAAGTGGGCCAAACAACCATTAAAAGAGGAAGTGAGAACTCAAATATCAAGGTTTACCAATATTTTCAAAGGAAAATTCTAGAGTTGATTTGGAATTCATTGTAGAGATATCATAGAAAGATGAAACTTTTTTTTTCAAGTAACTTTTAATTTTATTAAGCATTCACAAAGCCTTATCCCAATGTAATCAATATGTCTTAAGTAAGAAAAAGAAAATCATTCAGATCACAAAATAAAAACAAAAATTTAAACTCTACAAGGCCTAGAAATTTAGATAATGGAGCCCCTAGTTCAATGTGACAGTAATATTAAGGTTTTACCATATCACTAATCTAGTCTTGAGAATCTATACATATATCATAGATTATATGCTCTTGATTCACATAATGTAGATTATACGCTATTTATATTATATAACAATATTCTAAGTAACAATGGCAGCCAAGTTGAATAGTCACATAAATCACAGCTTAATTTTATCACAGTTAGGGAGGAATTTTTTTGTTGCTTATAGTATCATGTTTTCATTCAGATTTTGATTCAAAGGAACATAAAATAGGATAAGATAGCCACAATAATGTATAAATAAAGTAAGCACAATAATCATTTAACACAATAATTAAGATTTAAGAGTAAGGCTATTCGACGTCGATGTTGACAACTGGCACAAAGCTCCCTATATAATTGAAAATTGGATAAAAATGCCTATATCTAACAGTATTGAAGTTCTTCAATTCATTAGTAGTGAGATTGAAAAGTAATAGAACAATTCGTTCTCCATCACTTCCAGCATATCTTTGAGTATAGACACTTCATCAACGTTGTAGACAATTTTATTCCTCCAAATACTCAATGGACGTAAAAATTGTTCCTACACTATTTCTTAGTCCAACTCCAATTCTCACCATATGCACTTATATCCGCACACTTAAAATCATTTATAGTTCTGGGTACCAATTTGACCTCTCTAATTGTTGGATTCCACAACAAAACCTAATGAGGAGATCTACTGTCATCAATGTGTCTAACACAGAGCAAGTCATTGCTGGAACCTATGATCCTAGCAGGTGACAAAGAATTCATCAAGGGTGTGTTCTGAACTTCAAGGACTTCCTTCCATGTTGCAATTGAGCAAACATAAGTGAAAAGAAATGCGTCTGAAAAGGGGTCGTTGGAGGAGAAGAATAGGGTTTTTGTGATCAAAGTGGTGGAGGTGGCCTGCGATGAAAGATGGGGTATTGAAGAGGTTTTTCTAATTTTTGCACACAGATTTGAATCGAAATAGGGACTTAGGTCTTTTGAAAATGTCTATGATGATATCGCAGGGTAGAAAGGCCTTTTCACTTCCATTGCCATCTGCTTCATCGTGTAAAGAGAGGAAAGGATCTCAGAAGTAAACATTCACTGTCGACAGTGACCTATACAGGAAACTAGTAGAAGACACGCGTTTATATATATATATTTTTGGATACATTTGAAGACTCGAACCTGAACACTCCCCTACTCCCACCCCAGCCTTACCGCTTGGTCTAGTCTTAAGTAGCCACATGTTTATATTTCTATTTAGCTGAAAAAAGTATTTTTATCAATTAATCTTTAAATATTAAAAGAATTACATAATAAGTATACTGATTTGACTAATTATATAATGCCATTATTATAAAAATACGTTAATTTTTTTGGTCTAATTTACACCCCCCAAAGTACGTTAATTTTAAAAAATAGTCAATAATTTAAATGTCAAATAATTTTATGAAAAAGGTTTTTGTCGTTAAAAAAATAACTTACCTTCATAAAACACTTTTGTTTGGAGAAATTGTATTTAGTTGCATGAATTTTGCAACTGATTGTAATATTCCTCTAATAAAAAAAAGAATAAATTACATAGGTATCTTTTAAATTTTAGAGAAATTATACAAATTTTTTATTTTTAAAATATACATAAAATTTTTTAAAATAAAAAATTATTATATACTTGAATCTATTTTTAAAATTTTTTTACCAAAATAATTTGAATTATACAATGCATTTAGGAGAAAAGGTAAGATGAAAGAGTAACATTATATATGAGACTCACTTCTTATACGTTTACCTATGAAATATAGATGATTTATATCCAAATATTCTTCGATTAAAATTTTCTTCAGTTAAAAGTATATATTTAAGTTATAGAAGGTATTTTAGTTTAAAAAATTTAAAATTAAACTAAAGTATAAAAAAAAGTTTATTTCAATAAAAGTTTTGTATGTTTTAAAAATAAAAGAAAAAGTTACATAATTTCAGTAAAATTCAAGAAGATATGAATAATATACTCTAAAGGAAATAGCACTTTATTTTCTGATTTATTAACCTCATAACAATGAGGTCCTAACAGTTAAAAATTCTGTTGAGATTTCATATGAAGACATTACTCTATACAGATTATCTAGCAATTCCAAGTAATAAAATTACCCTTCACTTTATCTCATACACCATCTTCTTTCCGATACATACATATCCTTTTAATTTATAATCTATTTTCCTTATTTGAAATTTAACGTTTGAATTCCAAAATTCACAATCTTTCTTAAATTCAAAACCTATTTCCCCTCTTTTATTCACCCATTCCACATTCAATCCATTCCCCCATCTGTTGGTCCAATCTCGTACAAGTCACACCAGTAAAGTCCTTCCATATTCTTAGAGAGAAATCTCACATCAAGGTAATATGACATCTAATAAGACCGGATAGGATGATCTAATATTTTTAGAGCTGATTAGCTCTCCTCTCTGTATTTTGTAGTTTATTTTGTTAAAAAACTAAGAGGCAATCTAGCAAATAAAAATGAAATCTCAGTGCATAGAATGGCTAAACTGGAGAAGAGTGCAGACTATATAGAATTGTATCCTTGAAAAAATGAAAAGAGTTGAAACTAAAATGAATAAATTAAATAATGGAGTCAATTAACGAAATAATTGAACAATCTTATAATTAGGAGAAATTATTGCGTGCATCATGCGTATAGATCTAACAATCAAAATTTGTTCTGCATGGCAAGTGTTATGAGTCCCACATCGGGGAGAAATCCACGACTGGGAGGGCTTATAAGCCTTGGGCTCTCCAATCTCAACAGTTAGCTTTTGAGGTATGGCTCTGTTATGAGTCCCACATCGGAGAGAAATTCACGAGTGGGGTGTTATGAATACCAGGTGAACGTATACATCAAGTCACATATGTACGAATCAAATTCTGGCTATTGAATATACGTTCACCTGGTATTCCCCAAAACTTTTTTATAATTAGTGTCATGAATGTTAGAGTGACGGGTTGAAAAAAAAAACAGAAAAAAAGGCCAGGGTAAGGAGGTTGAAAGATTTTATAGTGCTATTTCTCTTGTATTTCGAATGAATAAAATATTTTTTTAAAAAAAAATCTTCTAATTATGTGAAAAGAAATAATTATAGAAAAATTGTTAAATTATTTCCAACTTTACAGAATTTAGCTATTCCCCTCCCCATTTTGATTTTTAATTTTTTTCCCTTTAATAATTAGTTAATAGTATTGCTTAATTTTACTTTAAAGTCCCTAGCTTCCTCAAATGAATAAAGTATAGCCATAAAGTAATTGGTCATATTAACACCTGAGAAACAAAATTGTATTTATAGCACAATTAGCTCATACAAGTGATTTTTATGATGAATTTGGAATGAGAATAAAACCAATAGGGGTCTTTTGCAGAAATTGATGAGGTCTGCATACTAGCTATATTCCAAGCCTCATAATCAACAAAACAGTTAAGTTGAAGCAGACAATGCAGAAAGAGAGAAATTAATTTGAAACACAGAGGAGCATTATTTGGAGTCTATCATGATAAATGAAAATTAATTTTACGTAGCAGATGTAGAGAGAATGGGAACTTGAGCAATGCTTTATGCAGCCAACAATTTACTTCATTTTTTGAAATTCTTGCACTACATAGAAATTTTGGTGGAAGATCCACAAAACTTTATAATTTACTCGTGCTACTAACATTCCAAAAGAGAAGTAAGTTCTTCGATGCAATTACATTTTCTAATATAGTTTATAGGTCCACATCTACGTTCTGAGGTGTAGAAAGATGTTAAGTATTGATCAATATGATTCATAGTTAAATCGAATGACGTGACAATTATATAAAGTGATGTCAAATTTTCAATGCATTTTGCAATGGTAGCATTGTGTGGCGTCATATACTCTATTTCACAAAACTTTATTTTTTGTAATAATTTTTTCAACACCTTTCTCTAACAAGTTTAATGTCCTATTTATATTATAGCAATCTCCTTGATTGTATAAATATAATATAAATTTTATATTAAAAGTATATTTTTATTAATGACTTTTTTTAATTGCTACTAAAAATCATCACTAAAATCATGATTTTTTGTAATGTCAGACTATTCTATACGATGTCCCTCATTGGGACATATTATTTTCGGCTCATTCACGTGGAAGTAACAAACAACTACGGAAATGACGCAAAAGTAACAAGCCAAAAAAATAAACACGCAGAGATAATAAAAGCTTCAAATTTGGAAAGCATTCATCCGAATTTGAAGAAAATTAATTTTTTAAAAAAATTTGAATGGATATCATCCAAATTTAAAAGAAATTAATATTTTTAATAAAATAAAAAGGGAATTCGGATTGGTAAATTAAAATTTTTAATAAAATAAAATAGGAATTTGGATTATACCAATCCAAATTCCCATTGAGTTATTTTTGTAATTTTATTAAAAAGATTTTAATTAAAAAGGAATAAATAAAAAAGATACTTATTTATTTAAATAATTTTAGTTATTAAAATAGTAATAAATATAATAATAATTATATAAAATTAAAGGAGCAATATGTAAAAAAATTATTTTGATTTAATAAAAAAATAAGAAATAATATCAAAAGATTTAAATAATAAAAAGAAGGGTACTCATCCAAATTTAAAAGAAATTAAACCTTTTTTAAATTTAGATGGATATCATCCGAATTTAAAATAAATTAATATTTTTTTATGGAATGAAATGGGAATTCGAATTGGTATAATCTAAATTCTCTTTGAATTAATGTTTTTTATTTTGTTAAAAAAGTTTAATTAAAAAGAAATAAATTAAAGAAAATATTTATTTATTTATTTAAATAATTTTAGTTATTAAAATACTAATAAATATAATAATTATTATATTAAATTAAGGAAGCAATGTATATGTAAAAAAAATTATATTGATTTAATAAAAAATTTAAGAAGCAATATCAAAAGATTTAAATAATAAAAAGAAGTAAGAAATACAATATTGATAAAAGAGTAATAAACATTTAAAATCAGATTGAATAACGATGAAATTCCACACATTTTTTAAATAAAAAAGAAATTTGGATTGCTTCAATTAGAATTCCATGCCATATTTTTATTTCAATCGAATATAATAAGATAAAATATTGATCTATATTTTTAAATTTATTTGATTTGAATAAGATGAAAAATTAAGTTAAATTCTTATTGTATTATATTGTATTATATTTTATAATTTTATTTCAAGATTAAGATTAATATTCTATGAAATCTTTGCTTTATAAAAATAAGTAAATATGTATTGTCATAAAGATTATATTTATTGTTAAGTACTTGTTTGATTGAATATTTGTTTCATAAAATTAATCTAATAGTTAGTTGATTAAATTAACTTAATATATACTTAGTATTTTTGAAAGTTAGCAAAAATTAGAGGAAAAATAACATTAAATAAATAAATTATAAAAGAATTGATAAAAAAATTACATCAATGTAAATAGTGTAAATATATTTATACTAAATAGCTTTCTATACCGCAACGAGATCTTCTTTCTTTCACAACGTGGTTGTTGTTGCCCTAATTCTTCTTGTTCTTATTGCTCCTGTACTATGGGATTTATATTTAAATCTAAAGTAAGTGATTGAATTAGAAGAATCGGTTGATGCGGCGTCATAAATCCTTATTGCGATTATTCTCCTAGCTCAAATGAGCAACTAGGATATGCAGCATTAATGATTGTTGTGTTAAACAAAAGCTCAGCAAATGATCCAAAAGAGCCAGATGAAGGTGAGGGTTGCACGAAAGAAGAAGGACTTGCTCCACTAACATCATCAAACTGGCCTGGCAGTATAGGATAAGATAGACTAAGCATACTCATATCCTACTGCATTAGAGCTGGAATGTATGAAGAGATACTAGAAATATGGAGACTAATGTTCTGCTGCAATAACTCTTGTTGTTGCTAACTATTTCTTGGAATAATGGATTGTTAGGTGGACAAATAGTCTTGACGTCTCTTTCTTGGATGACCTAATGGAATTTGAGGCCTGAGAAGATCTAGTGCTTGGTCAACTGGTTGAGAAAATAGTAAAAATCGCTACTTATCGAGAGCACGTAATATATTACTAAAGTCTCAGCTGACAATATCACGAAAATCCACAGGTAAAGGATTTTGTAAGTGCATCTTGTAAATCTCCTCTGTTAAGTCAGCCTAACAAAACAAAGAATAAACAGTTAAATATTGATACGTAAAGAATATAAAAAATAATAATGATAAAGTTGATAAGGTATAGAAAATTATACTGCATATCTAGTAGCAGTACTCGACCTTTAGATCCATCGGTGCATGCATTGCAAGTACTATCGCATGTATTCAGATGTACAATCAAAAGGCTCCTCAGTAATAGGAGATTGAAACATAGTATCTCGCCATCCATACTATCGCTAGATGAAAATGCTATGCTCAAACACCTAATTAGTCTGAGTTCTTCCTCAAAATTATAAATTATGAAGAGAGTCTAATCTGACCGGCTCTTGAGGAATTGGTTGATGGCAACTAAATTGTCATAAGATACGATCTAAATGATACCACTCTATGATCCAGAAACATATAAGTGGCATAGATGCAATCCAAATATCTAGTGAAGTCAAATAGTATTTCGGAATCAATTCTCGTGCCGCTTGCGGTTGGTATAAGCGCCATACAATCTGTAACCAACATTAGATAAAATAGTAAGTAAATAATAAATAAATGATGAATATCATAAGTATAAATCAGGCACACACTTCATCATCCCTCATTGCATCCAGCAAAGTTCTATACAATCAGAGAGCTCTAACACTGGGACTCTATTGGGACCATTTGATATGTTGTTGATCTACATAACATATCCAATGAAGGTATCACTGTGACACCTCAATCTACTACCACTACCTAGCCTCTCAATAGGCTCGGTTCCACATGATTTCCAAAGATTCAACACCACTCCGTGGCATTTGCATGCTATGAACCGGGGTTTCATGTACTCTTCTTTTACCCCGTGGGTCCTGTAAATCCATCTCAAGCATCCTCAACTCAAACTCCATGCATATGACTCGTACATAGCATAAAACAAACCATAAGCCACGGGTATAGAGCCAAAAACCAGCAAAATTTGCATTTTCTCACTTGGGCCCAAAAGTCATATTTTGGCTCTAAGTTTGGAAAATCATAAGAAATTGTAGAAAAATGGGAATGCAGCAAATTTAGTTTTCTAGAAAGCTCTAAGTGTTAACTTTACACTAAAAATCATTCCCAACCACAAACATATCGTTTGGACCATGTTTGACATCGAAAATGGGAAGAAGATCCAGCTGTCACTGTTTCTGGTGCAGCTTGCTGTCATGACTTTCGGAAATTCATAACTAAATCCAAAAAAATCCAATCTGGGCACATTATACCAATTCGGAAAGCTACGGATGTCTACTAGAGGAGAAAAATAAGTCCAAATCAGTTCAGTAGCCCCTACACCCCGAAAATTGATGGAACAGTGACGGGGGTCAGAAGAGCTCCCTGATGCTGATACAGAACTTCAGTCAGTCCAATCTCTCTCTACAGACCTCCGATTTGGGTGATTCTAGTTCCTACAAGTCACTTTGGTTTTCTAGTTTATTTGTATAAAATTTCACCACATTTGGAATCCATTTGGTCTAAAAGTGCCACAGATTTCATTTTCTGGTTTAGATAAACAATACATGACCAATCCATTAAATTCTCCCAAATTCAACAATTCCCCAAATATCCTCTAGACCTCCGAATATTACCCACTTTAGCTTCTCAAGAAGTTTTCTACAAACTCTAGAGACACGCCAAATTTCATGGCAAACGGAGCTCATCCGGTCATACTTTGACGGAGCTCACAAAAATACCGGTTTTGGCACCCCATAGGTCCAAAACGGGTCCAAATAGCCTCTCTCATATTCTCACTCCATATAGACAAGTTTAAAAGCATAAAACTAGTATATCTAACATGTCCATATGATCCAAATCATCATACATCCAAATCTCGCTATGCTACAGCCAAATATACACTATTTCATTCATGCTTCAAAAGGGGCAAAACCCTCATTTCCATTCATTTGGCTATAAACATAGGTCATACAATATTCTTTCATACTTCTACATGTGTTACAAACTTTACATCTCAAAAATAGTGGGCACATCTTCATTTGGCACCACTTTACATCATATTTACATCAAAATATCAAAACATAAACTCATAACTAGCTACGCATGCTCCTAGGCTCCTTGGTGTGTGCTCGGTTCTCCTTGAGCTCCACCTAGCATATTAGTTGGGAGGGGAAAGGGGTGAGATTCGGAGAATCTCAATAGCTCAAGCACTCAATCCAGCAAGCAATCAAGGCATATAACAAGTCAAAGCATGTGAATAAGCATTTAGCTATTCTCAAGCATCCAACACATAATATACATGCTATGGAATTCACAACAATGCCAAAAATGGGCTCCAGGGACTTTTGGTCTAGCCTCACCCGAGTCTAGGGACTTTTGGATGGCCTCACCCGAGTTTAAGGACTTTTGACTTGGCCTCACTCGTTTGAGACTTTTGGCCTTGTCTCACCTATCTCAAGGGACTTTCAGCTTCACCTCACCCATCTCAAGGGACTTTCAACACTACCGCACCCGAGCAATTCTCACATTTCAACACACAAGCATATTGGTATCAATGCATCAAAACAATAGCATATGGCATATTCCACACATTCAGCATATACATATCATACAATGACTATCATACCCAAGAATGCAACAAGAAAGAGTGGGAAAAGAGAGCTACCTTTGGAGCCAAAGCCAACACAAGCTTTTCCTTTCAATTTCTCCTTTCCCTCCTTAGGTCCACAATCACACCTTGATAGAGGTGTTTCTCTTGAGCCTAGACACACCAAAAGCATGCAATTACTCTCTTATAATTTAATTTAGAGCAACCCTTCTATCTCATACAACCTAGGGTTCTCTCTCTAGAATGCCATTATCCCTTTCTCTCTCTCAAGCTCCCATGGTAGTGAAAAACCTCATTTTCAAAGAGAACTCAAGGATTCAAAAGAGTTTTTCACTTTCCCTCTTCTGACCCATGCCCAAAATCCGTCCATTTTCATAATTAAAACCGCAGAAAGAGAGGGCAAAGGGAGGGGATCAGAGTTCTAAGAAGAAATGGGAGAAGTTACCTTACCTTCCCCTTGATCTTCCTCCTTCTCTTGATCTCTCACACTCTCCACGCCTCTTTTCTCTCTTTGGGTCGAAGCTTAGGGCAGATATGAGAAAAGAAATGAGTTTGGGCGTTTAATGAAGTCTAAATCTCGCTATTTACTCTCTTCCGGACTGACTCTAGCTACGGCGAAAACTAACCTTCACTATAGCGAGCTCGTGTAATCTGGCTTCGCTATGGCGAGGTGTAACCTTCGCTACGGCGAGCTCGTGCCAGTTCCCTTCACTATGGCAAGATTCACCATTCGCTATGGCGAAATCGCGTCAGTTCCAGACTTCACTCTCGCTATGGCGCACGCTACGGCGAGCAACTCCCTGGTTTTTGTATGGGCTGCTGCCAGCACTCGCTATAGCTAGAATCGCCTTCGCTATTGCGAACTAGCTCTCTCGCTGTAGCGAGACCATTTCTCGCTATTGCGAGAGGACTTGGCAGAAATTCTGGATTCCGAAAATTTTCAGCTTTCACTTTCTTTCTTTTCCCTTTTCTTTTCTTTTTCCCGGTTGTTACAATCACTTCATTCACTGGGGCTGAGTGAAATTCAATACTCAAAGGTTAGTCAATATTTTGGATGTTTACATATATTTCAACTACATTCAATTGTGTGGAGAAACGTGAGTGTAATTGCTACATTCTCTGTACATCATTATTATCTTTCAGTATAACTGTTTGGTACCATATTGGATTTATTATTGTTGGGAGCCTATATACCAAATTAGTTTATAGAAAGGCGTAATTTTTGACTAATTACTTATTTAAACTCTTTTAAGGTGATATCAGTGTCATCTGTTATGTATCTTGATATTGCACATTAAAAGGTCATACCCTGTGCACTTTTAAAAATTCTTCCGTTTACATAAATGCAAACAATCTCATTTCTCCTAGCCATTTTGTTTCCCTCAAATATCTTAATTACAAACGTACTCAAAATAATTATACTTGTCATGTACTTCATCTTTTCATATTTTTTCACCAATATTTCTCAATTGTACATATCTTTTCATATAATTTTTTTAAATTATGCATACTTTTAATACATATAAATATATTTCCTTTAACTTTATTCTTCTTTACTTACTATATACATTCATTTCTTACTCTATAAATATAAAATATTTTTTCAAATTTTTAATCATGTAACCTTTTTTCTGTTATTTTTTAATAAAATGAATTATGAATTTATTTTTTTCCTGTTTAAATTATTTTATGCTAATATCATTTTTTATACTATATCAATTTATTTTTTTAGTACTGATATTAAAATTTATTCTCTTATTTTTTACTACTGTAAATAATTTTCTTCTATTATTATTTTATTTTATTCATATAAATAATATATATATCATATTTTTTAATAATTAATAAAGCACATATTTCTTTTTTTTTCCTCGATTATCTAAATTTATTTCTTTTATCAATGATATTAAATTTTATACTCTTATTTTTTTACTATTTAAATCTGTTTCTTCTAATATTCTTTTTGTTCTTATTAATATAAAATATATATAATATAAATTTCTTAATAATTAATAAGACATATACTTATATTTTTTACTAACTCTTTAAATTTATTTCTTTTGTTATTAATATTAAAATTTATACACTTATTTTTTAACTATTTAAATCATTTTCTTCTAATATTCTTTTTGTTTTTTTAATATAAAATATCTATAATATAAAATTTTTAATTATTGCTAAAGTATATATTTTTATTTTTCATTAACTATTAATATTATTAAATGTTTCACAATTATTTTTTACTTATTTAAATTATTACTAAACTATTTAAATTTATTTCTTACACTATTAATATTAAATGTTTCATTATTATTTTTTACTTATTTAAATTCTTTGATTCTTGCTTTATTGTTGTAATAATTAAAATAAAATATATTTCTTCTTGCATCTATATAAATTGTTGTTATTTTGGTTAAAAAAATATGAAAGAAAAAAGAGTTAAATAAATTTAAAAATACCTCAAATAACTAATTTCTATCATTTTCATATTTCATTTCATATAAATCTAATGTAACAACAATAATTATATAAAATTTACAACAAACAAATAATCATATATATGCACCTAAGCATTATTACACAAAAAAATCAATGAATATGTATACAATAAAGAATATTATCATTTTACAAATTTATCCATAACAAAAATACAATATTAAAAATAATATTACAAATATATTTTTGTTACTTTCTTTAACTTACCTTATATTTTGCTAAAAACTACAATTTCTCGAACTAATTTTATAGCACTTTACTCTTAATTTGTAGTAGAATCAAAATTGATAGGGTAAAAACAAAAAATTTTAACTAGTAGAACTTTGAGATACAAGGAGATGGACAAGTAAAAATGGCAAAGAGGGTTCAATTTATAGCCAATGGTCAAGGGTATTTTTGTCTTTGTATTGTAATATTATCTATTTTATTACTTTTCAATCTATTAGAATTTACAAAAATTTGAATCAACCAATTAGCACTTGCCACGTGTTCCTTATATAGTTAAATTCCTCTTATATCCTTTTTACTGTGTTTTGCGTGAAAAGGAGGCTGCAACTTTCACTGTGCCCTTTCGAATTCAGAACCCATGAATTCAGAATCCTATGTTCCAAATTCATGTTTTGAAAATGCCAGCCTTTGACTAAAGCAATTGTTGAATTTGCTTTCTCGAATAGCGTGTGGTAGGAGCTAGAATTTAGATTTGTGCAAACCAAATTCATAGTTTTATTAGTTCTTGAGCAAATACTTTTTATATTGTTACCTTTGTTGAATTTCTTTTTTTTTTTATTATCTCCTTGACAATTTACATATTATTTTCCTTCCTTTCCGTAAATAAAAACTATTCCTGTTTCTGCCTCTTAACTTGAAGATATATTTAATTGGCATTTTTGTTTTTAGCCATGAAAATGATAACAAAAGGAATATGCTGGGAAGTTTTGTCGAACAGAAAGGATAGAAATGGGGTGGCTATAGCTAAATTCAAGAAGCCAGCATCTAATAAGTGCCATTTGAAACTTTCAGAGAGCGAGTCTATTGTATGTCCAGACTTTGATGATCCTAGTGCTGCATGGTAATTTCTTTTTTTTTTTTTTCTTTGAAATGAGACATTAGTACTGTTTTGATTGGAATACAAGACGGGTAAAAGAAAAGTCCTTTTTGGCTCTGAGTTAATTGTTATAGTAATCTTTGGCTTTAATAGCATAAGAAAAGTTTATAAAATAAAGTTGCAAAATTATTTTTTATTTTGTTTTGTTTTGTTAAACTTAACGAAACATGTGTACTAGTGTAGAAAGCATAAAATATATGTATAGAAATGATACCGCCTATACATTTGGAGGGGTGTTGTTTCTTGCGGCCAAAACTGTTCGCATTACAAGATTTATCTGCTAAAGTTCAATAAACTGACATTATGTAACATATATATATATATATATATATATATATATAAAAGTTAACAACTCTTCTCTTTGGACCGTTTAAATCTTTGATTTTTTTTTTAACTTTAAAATTAAAACTATTTTATTATGCTAAAATTCTTAGTTGACTAGTCGTAGCTTGATAAATGCCGTTTCCAACTTTTATACAATTAAATTTTGTGATCGAAGATCATAATTTTTTTTTTTCCTATTATGTAAGAAGAACTATATAGACACAAATTTGTTCATGTTCTTTCTTATTTACCATTGATATGAAGCTAATTATTTTATTTTATACATCCGTGCATCACACATGTCCGTTTCTAGTTTTTATCCAATTTACAATCAGTTAAATAAGTTAATTATAAGAAAGTCTATAATTTAAATATTAAATAAAATTTATGTAGAAAGTTTTAGTTTTAATTTTTTTCTTGAAGATAAATTGATTCATAGAATTTTCTTTATTCTGAGAAATTGCTGTTATGCATCTTAATTTTTGCATCTAATTGTAATGTCCTCTTAAATAAGAAAAAAATAAAACTAACAGATTTATTAATCCTATAGAACTGACCCCCGACCATTAAAAATTTTATTAATCCTAACTTTTGAGGTTTTATGTGCAAGGTAAAAGTTATAAAAAAAATGCTTTTAAACTAAAAAAAAATCAAATTACAACTTTCATAAAACTAAAAGGACAGAGAATATACTTAATAAGCCCATATGTATTTGATGGATTTTAATATTCTCTATGTAAAATAATATTAGAAACATCTGCATTCCGGATAACTGCTCCAAAGGGCATCAAGGATTGTAGATACAACCAAATGTCCTAAACTTCCACAAATTCACCACCTAAACTCATGGGAATCTAACTTTCCACCAAAAGTGTTCAAACAAAGTAAATCTGCAATGTGATAATTAGGATTTAAAAGCAAGGCTATTCAATGTTGATGTTGCCAACTGACACAAGGCTCTCTTCATAATCAAAAATAAATTACCATACCCATATCTAAAAGTACCGAACTTCTTAAATTCATTAGTAGTGGGATTGAGCAAAGATAGAACAATTTTTTTTTTCATCACTTTCAGTCTCATCTTCGGGTGCATGAACGTTGCAAATAATCACATTTCTCCAAATACATACTAGAAATAACACGCCTAAAATTGGTCCTATAGAATGTTTCTTAGTCCAACTGCAATTCTCCCCAGATGCAGTTATGCTCTCCTCCATTACCCATAAATCAATCGAAGAAGATTTATAGTTTCCAATCACAGGGTGAGAAATCATAGCAAGTTTGTTCTCATACACAATAAGCTTAACATGAGTTGATTCAGAGCCTGAAACAGGCATTGGTAACAGTGAAAACACTTCCCTAGCCATGTCAAATGAAACTACCAAATCAGGATAATCATCCAGCACATCCAGCACACCCATCTTTAACCCCAAGCAAAACATAGCTTCATTAGCAATGACGGTATCAGATTGAAGATTTACACTCTGTAAGTTCCCCAATCCTACTTCCTTCCAAGCCTCGGTGCTTAATGAATAAACTTCCAGCCCAGTAACACACATTCTGTAAAAAACAAACACCCTGTTCTCATCATAAAACACAGGAACATAAATTCTCACTATCTTGTAGTCATTAACAATGGGACTGAACCCAAAACCTAAATGGCAAATGCCAACGAAATCATTTATAGTTCTTGGTACCTGTCTGACTTCTCTGATCGCTAGATTCCACAAGATAAGTGATGGGGGAGATCCACCATCATCAATGTGTGTAACACAAAGCAAGCCATTGCTGGAACCGATGATCCTAACATGCGACAAGGAATCGATCAAAGGTGTATTATGAACTTCAAGGACTTCCATCTCAAGGACTTCGATCTTGCGATCCAACAAACATAGGTGCGAAGAATGGCACCTGAAACTGAGTCATTGGAGAAGAAGAAAAGCATTTTTTGGATCAGAGGGGTGGAGATGATCTGCAATGAAAGATGAGGTTTTGAAAAGGTTTTCCATTCCTTGCACACAGATTGGAATTGGATCAGCGATTTTACGGGAAGTCTTTAGAGAATGTCTATGATGATATCGTGGGGAAGAAAGACTTTGTCGCTCTCCATCACCACCTGCTTCAGGGCTCAAGGGAAGAAAGTGACATCTTGGAATAGGGTTAGTCTATAATTTTATGAAGAGAGTTTTGGTAATTAAAAAAATAATTTGATTTTATAAAATATTTTTTTAAAAAAAATTATACTTGCCCATTCCGAATTTTATAGTTAACTAGCCTAATACAATTAGTTATTAGTTTTAATATTAGTTCTGGCATATAATGGGAAATGAAGAAGGAAATTAAAAAATGTATCTATGTAAATGGAAAACGAAAATAAGTATTAACAAACATTAAAAACATACTATCCAAACATTATTAAAGAAAATATGTCAAGAAAAACAACAAAAGCTAGGGTTATTGTTCTCACACACAATAAGCTTAACATAAGTTGATTCAAAAGCTAAAACAGGCATTGTATTAGTGAAAACACTTCCATAACCATATCAAAAGAAAAGTACTCTATCGGGATAATCTTCATCTAGCTCATCTGGCACACCCATCTTTAACCCCAACCAAAACATAGTTCCATTAGTAATGACAATATCAAATTTAAGATTTGCACTCTGGAAGTTCCCAAATTCTACTTCCTTCCATAACACCGTGCTTAATGAATAAACTTCCACCCGATTAACACATATTTTGTAAAGAACTAACACCTCATTCTCATTATAAAACACAGGAACATATATTCTCACTATCTTGTAATCATTAACTATGGGATTGAACCCAAAACCTATATGGCAAATGCCATTGAAATCATTTATAGTTTGGGGTGCCTGTCTAACTTCTCTCATCGCTAGATTCCACAGGATAAGTGAATGGGGAGATCTGCCATCATCAATGTGTGTAACACAAAGCAAGCCATTGCTGGAACCAACAATCCTAACATGCGACAAGGAATCGATCAAAGGTGTATTCTGAACTTCAAGGACTTCCATCTTGCAATCGATGAAACATAAGTGCAAAGAGTGGCACCTGAAACTGAGTTGTTAGAGGAAAACAAAAGGGCTTTTTGGATAACAATGGTAGAGGTGATTTGTGATGAAAGATGGGGTTTTGAAGAGGCTTTTCCAATCTTTGCACACAAATTGGAATTGGATCAACGATTTTACAAGAAGTCTTTTCAGAATGTCTATGATGATATGGTGGGGAAGAAAGAATTTGTCACCCTCCATTGCCATCTGCTTTAGGGCTTGAGGGAAGAAAGTGATCTCCAAAAGGAAGTAGAGATCATGCAAATTTGATTAGCTTCATCTAAATTAAATATCAAGATTAAATTTGAATGATTTAAATTTTTTTTTTGAAATTTTAATATTTTTATTTTTTTTTAAATATAGAATATAGAATAAAAATAATTTTTCAATTGTGAATATTAAAAAAATAATATTTTAAATAAAATTTAAAATTTGAACTATTCATATTAATTTAAACGGTCCAAATTATTTTTATACTTTTATGAGAAGTACAGAAATTTGGATGCCTCAAAATAATGTAAGTCAACAATTTAAATATTAAATAATTTTACGAAGAGAGCTTTAGTAATTAAAAATAGTAATTTACTTTCATAAAATGCTTTTAAAAAATTGTACTTACCCATTCTAAATTTTATAGTTAACTAGCCTAATAAAATTAATTTAAATATTAGTTCTGGCGTATAATGGCAAACAAAGAAGGAAATTGAAAATATATCTATGTAAATGGAAGATGAAAATAAATGGTAACAAAAATTGAAAACATAATATCCAAACATTATTAGAGTAGAGAAAATATGTCAAGAAAAATAACAAAAAGCTAGGGTTAGAAAATGAATACAAATATAGAAAGAAAAATATAGATAGTAGGTATCGTAGTAGTGAACAAAAAGTATCAAGTTAATCGTCTTTTAAGGAAAACAGGTGAAGTTAAAGTAACAGAAGTTTAAAATAAAAGTAATTGTATTTAAATCACTCATTAGTTGTCTTTGTATAAAAATTATTTATATCTGATGACTATAAATTTTAAACATTTATATCAAATGTTTTTAAGTATGACTTAGATTTATAAAGCATTCTAGATGCATTAATCATTTTTTAAATTAGTTACTTTAACTAATATACATATAATCATAAAATAACCTAATTTTTGTTACCCAAAACTCAAAAATCAAACTTTTATTAGAAATATCTGTTGAAAAATTATTTTACACGATTATTTTCTTATGTAATATCTTTATACTAGAAAATTCTTATTCACCTAATGTTTTACATCATCAATTTTTCATTAGTTATAGTTTTTTTTAAAAAAAAAAAAAGAGCATTAAATGAAGTAACCAAAAGATGCGACCACTTAGGCCAATTCCCTTCTTTTTGAGTTTGGTTGGATTTTGGTTGGTTTTAAATATTAAATTATATGAGATATTTGAGTAATGATCATAGGAAGGTAAACTATCATCAAATTTTACAGTTTAGCCTTGAAAGACTCTAAAATTAATTAAAGAGTGGTAAGAACTTGGTAGATGGCTCTTTTAAGCTTGTAGAGGTCCAGAAAGCATTTGAGTTGCAAGCTAGCATCCCAAGTCGCGGCCAGAACAAGTTAGGAGTGATCTAGAGACCAATTGAGTTGCTACACAAGTATTTTTCACCACAAGAAGATTCGCAAAATATCCTTCTTTGTTGCTACAGACAATTTTCGCTGTGGCACAACTCCTGATTTTTGTACTCTTTTGCCTAAATCTAATATTGAGTTGTAGCACAAAGAGTAGTTTGTGTTTTATAGGTTTCCAGAGGCTAATTAAGTCATGGCTCAACAATTTTAAGTCACGACTTCAATCTTGAAATCAAAATACAACTTATTGGAGCTTATTTACTTTATGTTATTGATGAATATAAGTTAGGAATTTAACTTACACTTGTTTTAAACCTCCTAAAAGGGAATTAAAGAGAGGTAATTAGGCTTAATGAAAATTACAAAGCAAAGTGTAACTTATTGAATAAAAGTTTTAATTTCTTTTCGGATTTTTGTATTTTGGTAATTCATTAACCAATCTTATGCATTAATTACAATTAATTTAGAACTTAACTACATTATTTAGCTTAATTAGAGTTTAAGGAGGTTACAATATATCTTTCTTATGCCTTTATCTCCCTCATAAAAAATAAGGAGTTGGGCAAATATCGGACAATGCCAAAATAGATGTGTGTATATATATATTATGTAAATGACTGCCTCAATGGTATATTAAAACTATTTGAAAAACATGAAAGATTCATAAACATATATATGTGTGTGTGTGTGTGTGTGTGTGTGTGTGTTGTGATGTGTATATATATGAATCTTTTATATTTCTCAAATAGTTTTAATAGGCCATTGAGATATTCATTAACATAATATATTAAAATAATAATTTGTGAAGACCTGAAATTTAGTATACACCAAAACTTCCGATAAGATATATATATATATATATATCTTATCGGAAGTTTTGGTGTATACTAAATTTCAGATCTTCACAAATTATTATTCTAAAAAATATTATGTTAAAGAATGAGGGTGGTGTTGGGATTCTTAAGATACACACAACGAAAAATTAAAAAAATGAATTTGAATCCCTCCCATGGATCCGTCAATGTCATTTAAATAGAGTAAAATTAAAGACTTTTACCTTTGTTACATGATTTTTCAAGTTCTCTTTCTACCGTCAAATCTCAAGAACTAACGCTTCAGACCGTATCTACACGAACAATCACCGCAACTCGAACGGCGTGCTAACACCACTAAAGACAAACATCCATACGTTCAAACAAAGAAGACATTTTTCTCTTTCTCTCTCTCTATGCGTCTGTAAACTTTCTGTCTCTAAACATCCATACGTTTTCTCTCTCTAGGATAGGAGGCGGCTCCCTAAAAAAATCATCATCCTCCTAAAAAACCCTAACATTTCTACTTATAGAGGTGTTATATTAGAGTTTTAAAATAGATATGATTAATTTAAATACATTATTTAAATTAATCCAAATCATAATTAAATAGATTAGTTTAAATTTAAATATATTCTATAAAATAAATTTAAATTAATTATTTAATCTAAATCTAGAACCAAATTTAAATTTAATTTATCACATAAATTAAATTTAAATTATCACAATAGTTTAAATTGAAATCTATCATATAGAATTAAATTTAAAACTAACTTATTTAAATTAATTAGATGATATATATGTATTTTTTTGAAATATAATATATCAAATATATATATTTCGAATTTTATAAAATATATATCAAATATATTTATAAAATTTCTCCACCCTAAATTGAATGTTACATTCATTGAATCTAGACACATTTTTAGGTTCAATGAATCTAGATATTTTAGCTTGTATTAATCCGTTCTTATGTGCAATCCTCTAGGCTCATATGACGTTAGCAGTAAGCCAATAATGCTATTCTACCCACAAGTCACAAATGGCCTCTAACAAGATATTATAACTACCCAAATCATATGAGGATCGATGATTCGATGCAACCTATCATACAACCATATCATAACCTTTTTGTCACACAATATCTAAGTCAAGTATGAGGCATGGAAATGTCATCCTCATTTTAATCGATCATCACTTTCTCGATCTCCGAGCAGACTGATAGAATAAATGAAAAATCCTTCCATCCAAATATGGCCATGCATTTCTCAATCTTACTCATCGAGTGACATATCTCTCTACTAATTAGAGAAACAAATTCCATCTTGACCACTCATCTTCTTCTACATGGATTCCACTGTGCCCGATCATAACCTTTATGATTACTCGTTTAAAGGTGACTTTTGACTATGTCAAAACACAGTGTTCCTCATGTAAGAATCTATGGTGATCTCAAGTCTGAAGATTCAATGACACAGCTATATATGAGATACAGTTATGACTTGATCTATATAGTTATCTTATGACAGGTTGATCCAACACCCTATATCCTAACAAGTGTTTAATACATGATTAATATATAATTATCGATCAAAATCATACTAGCCTTAGTTCATCATCGTTCCCACAAAGATAATCAACAAGGGATATTTAAGATAATCAATATGATTTATCCAAGGATATTATTATTATAGTAAACATGCAAACAATATAATGAATGTAATAAAAGAGAAACTCCTTTTTTTTAATGACATACAATATTTATAATATAATGATTGACTTAGGGCATAATCTCCAACAAATGGCGAATTAAGTTTTATTGGCTTAAACATGATCTGTCAGTTAGACAATGTAATGTTTTAAGTTCCTTCACAATTAATCTTGTATGCAACTGGCAGACAGAACATGCATCTCAAGAACATTACACTCAACAACCTTACTCTAACTAATAGGGTTTTATAACAGATAATTATGTGGACTGATAAATAAAATGGATTATTTATTTTCATAATGTTAAATTATGAATATAACTTTTGTTTCTCCTATCTTAAGATGGACACAAATATTAGGTATCACTGCATAAGTAGATCAGTTAAAAAGGCATTACCTATGTGCAAGTCACATATGTCCTATTCAGGGTAGCAAAAACCACCACTTGCTATATATAACAAAATCTGATGAAGACACTCAGAAATATTTAATGATCAAACACATTAATTTTATGACTGTCTAGATGATAACAAAATACAAACATATACACTATAAACCAGATACGTGTTTACCTTGGCTAGCGCATAAGCAGCAGTAGGAGGAATAGATTCAACTTCCTCATCACTGACCTAAAACACAGAAGCACAAGATGAATTGTTATGAAAAGGTTCACCAAGAAAAACAAACAAAAGGAATTATCTTTTTCTTTTCATAATAAGCCATGATGGAAGACTTCAAGGTCAGTTAGGGGCTTTATAAGGAATGCCTTATAGTATAAAGAATGATAGCACACAATAATCTCATCGTCAAAACTATGTAAGGATTCTACAATTAAAAACATTATTGAGTACATCAACAAAAATTACTCCTCAATCAAAGATTCACAGTACCAGCACTGAATGATAGGAACATTAGATAAATATACAAACAAATTAATACTTTGACTTTGGAACAGAAACTCACCGCTGACCATTCCTCAACATTTGTGCTTTTTAATATTTAAACAGCCATGCAGTAAATTTCCATAGCCCATAGTCAAGAAATTATAGAATGAAATGTTAGCTACGTCATTACAAGACTAGGGTTATCAGCTTGAAATTTTTTACTTACATATCAACTGGACAGAGTAACATACATTGATCTCCTTGAGAGCTTCTGAACACTCTTCTTATCACGCACTCTAAGGGAAAGTTGTTGCTGGATCAACCTAATAATAATTTATTCAGAAGTTTTATATGTAAGGAGTCCAGTGAACACATGCTCATTGCGTTTAGTGAAAGATAATTAGCTGCTATAAATATGCTAACAGCTATTGGCAAAGAATCATCGGGTTACACAACATCTTATTAGTTGAAAAATAAAATTGCACAGAAGTAATTAAATCTCAAAATAAAGTAATAAGCAAATAAAGCAAACAAAATATAAGATTAAAAAAGTCTCATAAAATTGCTTGAAAGCATTATATGTTTAGTCAGCATTTTACCTTACAAAATATGACAGTGAAAGAATTGTTAGCTTGAACATTATATGTTTCTTTCATTTGAAATTTGAAAGAAAGATTTTATAACGATGACAGTGAAAGAATGAAAGAAGATAATAGTTACTGTGACAGAGGAGAGAACAGCGAGAAATGAAAGATGATAAGTTATCTGATAGATTTTAATAGCCTCTTTCATCCAATCATACATTATGGTTCAACTTAGCAGGATTGGAATAGCACCAAAAAACAGGGACTTTGTATGATGCACTTTACAGAGAACTCGAAAGCAAATACTGTTCTAATCCACCAATGTCTCAAAGAGCTTACCCTCGTGTATAATGAATAACCACCTACACAAACTAGTGCGTTTAATTTATTTGGTAAGAAATGAGAAAGCAAGAAACTCAAATTTGTCTCATTTACATTTTACATAGAATCATTATTATATGGACAGCTAATAATTTATACAGCAGTAACCAAATTCTCTAACCTATCTATGAAAACTAGACCAACTGATAAAATAGATAGGTAAAATAATATTAGAAACATGTGGTATTGAATATCAGCATTCTAGATAACTGCTATAAAGGACATCAAGGATTATACATACAGCCAAGTGTCTTAAACTTCTATAAATTCACCATGTAAACTCAAAATTATGTAGTATAAGAATCTAATTTTCCACGAAAAGTGCTTGAACAAAGTAAATCTACAATATGATAAATAGGATTTAGGAGCAAGTCTCTTCAATGTGAATGTCGCCAACTAGTACAAGAATCTCTACATAATTGAAAATGACACAAACATGCGCATATCTACGATTAGGGAACTTCTTCAATTCATTAGTAGTGGAATTGAGCAGAGATAAAATAGTTTTTAAACTATCATACTTCACATGACTTTCAGTTTCAGGATTCCAAAAAAAATAAAAACATAAAAATAAAATATTAAGGGCTAGGATGCTGCGCAGGATGCACAGCACAGTAGGAGAGGATCATGGTTTTTTGACAACTGGCACAAGGCTATCTACATAATTGAAAATAAGATGATGTTCCTCATCACTACGGTTAAGGAACTTCTTGAATTTGTTGGCAGAAAGATTGATCAGGAATAGAATACTTTTTACATTCTCACCAATGAGTCCTAGCTTTTCATCAACTCCGATGAAAATTTCATTCCTCCAAATACTCAATGGATAAGTCCTATATATTTCTTAGTCCAGCTCCAATTCTGTCCAGAGGCACTTTTACCCTCCTCCATCACCCATAAATCAATGAAAGAAGATTCATAGTTTCCAATCACAAACTGAGAAAACATAACAAGTTTGTTCTCAAAAAAAGTAAGCTTATTCTCATATGATTTAGAGGCTGAAGCAGGCATTGGTATCAATGTAAACACTAGGTCAAATGAAACTAGCAAAACACATTCATCTTCAACCAGCACGCTTATCTCCAACCAAAACATAGCCCTGTTAGCAGTGACCTTTGCATAAGCTACACTTACAACCTGTATATTCCCAAATTCTACTTCCTTCCATGATCATGTATACACTTCTACTCGACTGATTTTGTTCAGAGCCAAATTGCAATTCTCATAAAAAAAATTGGGAAAATAAATTCCCACTATCCTGTAATCATTAACAATGGGACTGAACCCCAAACCTAAAAGGTAAACACCGCGGAAATCATAAATGGTTACGGGCAGCTGTCTGAATTTTCTAATCGCAGGGTTCCACAGCAAAAGTGAATGAGGAGATCCACCATGTTCAACACAAAGCAAGCCATTGCTGGAACCGACGACCCTCGCACGTGACAAGAAATCGATTAAGGGTGTGCTGTGAACTTCAAGGACTTCCATCTTGCAATCGAGCAAACATAACTGTAAAGAAGGGCACCTGAAACACAGTCGTTGGGTGAGAAGAAAAGGTTTTTGTGATAAGAGTAGGGGAGGGGATCTGCGATGAAAGATGGGTGTTGGAGATGTTTTTCCAATCTTTGCACACAGATTTGACAGCGATTTTACAAGAAGTCTTTTGAGAATGTTTAAGATGATATCCTGCAGAAGATTCATTGCCATATTCTTCAGTGCTCCAAAGAAGTGATCTGAATGGCGATGAACATTAGGGATTTATGGGCTGTGTTCTCTGTCTGCATTTCTATTTAGATGGGAAAAGTACTTTAGGGAGCGTTTGGTTAAAAAGAGGGATTTGGAGGGAATTCGTTTTAATGAAATCTTATTTGGTTGATTTGGAGAGGAGGGAAGTGGAGGTAAAATTAAACGGATAATTATATCTTTATTGTATTAGAATTTTTAATTTTTTTTTTATTTTTATAAAAAAATATTTTTTCTTATTTTTTATTATAAAAAATAATTTTTTATTTTTATTTAAAAAATATTTTTTATTTTTATAAAAAATTATCTTAAACTTCATTAAAAGAATAAGATTTATATTATGTTTTAAATAAAAATAAAAGTGAGGGATAATTTAATCAATGGAGCTAAAAAATTTTTCTTCTCTCTAAAAACCTCCACTTTTGGAGGGAAGAGTTTGGAGGGGAGGGGAGGCCCAACTTTTCCATACCAAATAAGGGGAGGGCCTCCCCTCCCCCCAAACCCCTCAAACCAAACAGGCCCTTAGGGTTGGGAGTTTATTTTAGGGTGAAATAAGATGGAACGTAATAAATTTAAGGGTTAAATTATTATTTAAAATTTTTTTTAAGGGTGAATGGAATGATAAGAGATGGCTTCTTAAATCATTTAAAATTTATTTTTTTTGTTTCTCCAATTTGAGGGGTCAAGGGTGGAATGACTAAATTTAAATATTTAAATTATAAGATTATTCTAATTTTATTTAATTAATATAAAATTATGAAAATATTAGTATAAATATATTAAAATGATTAGTTCTAGAAAATATTAATTCTAGAAAAACAAATAAAATATTTTTTTAATCTTTTTGTCAGTTTTTAAATTATTTTCAAATTAAATATGTGACTTTTAATAGGATTAAATTTTATATATTTATCTTTTATTATTAGAAGTTATTTTTCATTAGGATTAGAATTAGACTTCAATAAATATAAGTCTTTACATTTGTATTAGTCCAAAATCTAGCATTGAATAATAAAAAATATCTTCAAAATATTTGCATCTCTCTTTCTCTTCTTCCTCTTTTCCCTTTATTTTTTCTACATCTCCTTTCTTTCTTCTATCTTCTATTACTCTTCTTCCTTACTCTAATATATCTTCCAATTTTCTTTCCTACGCGTGTTACATCATTAACCTTATTTAGAATTCACTGTCATTCCCCATCATAATTATCATCACGCTCTGGTAGTACCATCTCATGCGATTGACTCATACAATCTCACATCTTTCTTTATCGTGCATTTGATCAAGTATATTTTCTTTTAAAATTCTTGTGATTTACCAAAAAAATATACTTTTGTTGTTATTATTTATTGCGTAGTTTTGTCACTATTTCAAATTATTATATTATACCATATATCTTCAATCTTTTTCTCACATACACATTGTTATATTGCATCGTATAGTATATAAAACTAATATTATATTATAACCCTTTTACAAAACTTACCAAAAAAAAAAAGAGAGAGAAGAACTCTTTAAAAAAGTTCACCATGTTAAAATATTTTTAAATAATAATTAATTATCGTAAAATTTTTTAATTTAGAAACTAATTGGTATTGTACAAACATAAAAATAATATGAATAAAAATCATATATTATAAATTTTATCATATTATCATTATTATTAAATATATGTTTTTTATCTAGTTATTGTGTAATATGAGAAGAGTTTTGAGAATTTATTCATACTTTTTATCTAAAGCAATTTATATGAATAACATTGAAAAAAAATAATTTTTATTCATTCCATTCCATTTATTTTATAATAACTCTCAAACAATTGCCAAATAAAACCATTCCATCTCCCTATAAAACTCCCAAACAATGGTATGTTCCATTAAGTTCCACTCTACTCTGTTCCATTCTATTATATTCTATTAATGTCCGTTTCATTTTATTCTTTTTTAAACTCCCAAACATAGCCTTAATCAATAGATCGTTAAAATATTAAAAGAATTGCATAATAAAAATATTGTATTTTGAATACATAAAGTCATGTTCATTTTCATCTAATTTATAGCCGCTAAAATAAGTTAATTTTAAGAAATGGCTTATAATTTAAATATTAAAGAATTTTATGAAAACCGTTTCAGTTTTAGTATTTTTAAAAAAATTAACTTACTTTCATAAAATACTTTTTATTTTGAGACATTACACAAGTCTATCCTAACTTTTACATCTTATAACAATTTTCCTTAATTTAAGAAAATAATAATAATATTAATAATAATAATAATATATCCGCCTTACAAATTCTAATTTTGTGATTTCATGTATTAGGTATATGCTCTATACAAATTCAAATCCTTTGAACTAGAAATAAATAAGGATTTCTTCCTATTAACATTGCTCACAGTGTTCTTTTATGGGGGAGTGCGGGAAAGTGCCCATTTGGAAGCGATTAATCCTTCATCAAAGAAATTAGTCTCTTTAAACTTATCACTCTTCGAGATGATTCATATTAGATTTGGATGATTCAAATTTTTTTAAATTTTGATATTTTTCATTTTAAAAAAATATAATACAAAATAAAAATAGTCTTTTAATAACAATTTTTTTTTAAAAAAATAATGATTTAAATTAAAAATAAAAATAAAATTTAAAATCTAAATCTTCTAAATCAAATATAAACCATCCAAATCTTATATTAAGGATGAGCATAACATGTCTTTCCCTAGGATAAGCAAGAGAAACGAAAGCGCCTGATCAAGTTAGTATGTCCTCACCAAGGATTTGAAGCTTGTGGTCTTGGTATAATTCCTTTTCAATAAGTACCAGTATTTATCTTCCAAAGTGACCAAACTCAGATTATAATTTTCAGCCTCATGAATGCAATTGTGATGTATGATCTACTAGATGACCCTTCTCATTGCAGTCAAGAATTGGATTCGACTATTGCCATTTAGTCTTAGTATTTCTTCAATTTCAAATGACAAAATTATCCTTCTTATCTCATACACCATTTCCAAAATTCACTGTCTTTCTTAAATTCAAAACCCATTGCCCCACTTCTATTTAGCCATTTATATTCAAACCCATCTCCGTCCAATCTCTCACAAGAGAAGTCACACTAGTAAAGAATGGCCAGGATGATATAATTTTTTTTAGGGTTGATTATCTCTCTTTTCTATTCTTTGGAGTTCTTTTATGGTGTATTTGTTTTCGCGTTTTTGGAGCTCAAAATCGCGTTTTCAAAGAAGTGACAATTTCTTGCTTCTACACAAATATGAATTTCAAACTTGTTTCCAAACACGCATTTAGTTGAAAGACAGAAGAGGCAATCTAACAAATAAAAATGGAATCTTTGTGCTTGGAACGGCTAAACTGTAAAAGAGTGTAATTATAAAATTAAATCCTTGAATAAATGAAAAAATGTAAGTGTAGAAAGAAAAATATAACAATACGACCACCTAACAAAATAGTTGTACAGCCTTATAATTAGTGTCTTGAATATTGGAGTGATGGGTTAAAAAATGAGACAGGGAGGTTGAAGGTTTCTATGGTGCTATTTCTCTAATGTTTAGAAGGACTAAACTATAGAAGGATGAGGTTTCAACTTTTTGATATAGTTTGTGAGAATTTTTTTTTTTTTCATTTTGCACACACTTTCGATTGGGGTTAAAATTAAGATATATGAGAGATGATTCAATTAGAGGTATCAAATAAGAGAAAGGATAATTTTGTCATTTGGAATTGTCTAACCATTACACTGAGCATATGCATTGCATATGGGACTTTTAAAAGTTAGTGTCAATAGAAATGTGTTAATGGTTGTAAGTTATTGCTATAGAACTAATAGATGAGATAAATTGCTATTTTGTTTTAGATCAAGGAGGCAAATTGGGAGGACTTTAACTAGAGTATACAATTTATGTAGGTAACTAACAAATCTATTATAAATAATTATTCACGTACATTAATAATTATAAACCCATCGCATATGAGATAAATCATAATTAGAAAGCATCCAGTTTGATATCATCTTTTTGTATCACGTGTATTGATTGTCACAAGGGACCATTCCTACCTGGTTGATTACCATAGATAATTTTTCAACGTTCCCCGTAAAGGTCATATTTCTATTATTAAGGGAGAGCACAGTCCAATTTGTAAATTATACTTACCCATCCTAAATTTTATACCAAATTGTAGCATAAATAAATTACAAGCACGTTACAGGATGTTTGGAAAATGGTTTAGCATTTGTTAACATTGGTAAAGTTACTAAATACTTTTAGTCAAATTTTTTTCACTTATTTAAATTAATTTATTTTGCTGAATTGAAATGATAGATTAGATCATCAAACTTTCTTCTCTATGTCAATTAAAATGACCATGACTACTCCAATCTATTATAATTTGTGGCACATTAATAAATTAAATGCAATAGAGAAAATAAAACATGCCCACTTGTCATTAATTGCCTAATGCAACTTACCAGTTGTTCGAATATGAAAAGGATATTGCTAATTCTTTTGTTAGCTTTTATATTGACTTGTTCTCTCATTTCATTCCTAGAGCTCTGGATGAAGCTCCTAGTTATGTTAACAAAGTGATTTCAAATAAGGAGAATGATATGCTAATTAGTCCATTCTCTTTCTTGGAGGCTGAAAAAGAAATATTTCAATTAAGGGCATCAAAGGCTCCTGACCCATATGGGTTCTCAAGTGTGCTTTATCAAAAAGTCTAGTAAGAAGTGGGTGGTGAGGGCTTTGATCTGGTGAGAAATTTCTTTGAGCATGGTACTTCTTTAGATGATATAAATTAGACCAATATGCCTTTATACCTAGATAAACCAAAGTTTTAGTACAATTTAGGCCTATGGTTACAAAGTCATTTATAAGATCATAGATAATTGGATGAAAGGTATACTCCCAAAGTTTATATCTCTAAGCCAAAGAGCCAGTGTCCCCAAGAGATGAGATTGATTCAAGACAACATTATTATTGTTCACAAAATGTTTAATTATTTGAAAAATAAGGGGTATGGAGGAAAATATGAATTTGCATCAAAGGTGGATATAAATAAGGCCTATGATAGAATTGAGTGAAACTTCCTTGAAAAAGGTCTTTTTAAAGCTTGGATTTTGTGATCAATGGATTAAAAGAATTATGGGATGGGTCGATTTGGTCGAGTTTAATAACTTTCTAGTAGAAATATGACCTCTTTGATCCCTGGTAGAAGTACAACTTATAAGACAAGGGAATCCTCTTTCTCCATACTTGTTCATTATTATAGCAAATGTACTTTTAGCTATGGTGACTTTTCGTTAAAAAATCGAGATTTGATAAGGTTAAAATAACAAAGAGCTGCTCGACTTTTATCTCATTGTTTTTTCATCACATGATGCCTTATGTACTTATTTTTTCATGAATGCAAGAAGAGAAGAGTGTATGGCGTTGAAAAGGATTTTGCAAGTATACTGTCGCACTTTGGGTCAGTAGGTGAATTTGGACAAATCATACATCTTTTTCTCTAATAACACTCCTGAACTAAGTAAATATCTTAGCTTGTCAGTTTTAGGGGGCAAATAAATATTGAAGTAGTAGCCTTTGTGGGAGACAAGATTGCCAATAAGGTTCAAGGGTGGAAACACAATTTGTTGTCCCATGTTGGTAGAGGAGTCCTTCACCAATATATCCTATGTCATATTTTAAATTCTCAAAAAAAAGTTATGAAGAATTTGATAGCATCATCTCAAAATTTTGGTAGGGACTTAATAAGGGAGATGGGTTGGCCTTTGTGAGAGATAAGATTGCTAGTAAGTGTCAGGGATGGAAACACAATTTGTTGTCTTATGCTGGTAGAGAAGTCCCCATTAAAGCCATTGCTAATGCCGTCCCAATATATCCTATGTTTTAAATTCCCAAAGAAAAGTTATGAAGAATTTAATGGTATCATCTCAAAATTCTGGTGACGGCTTAGTAAGGGAGAAGGATAGATTCATTGAAAGGCCTTGGATACATTTTCTACATCTAAAAATGAAGGAGGTTTTGGGCTTTTAAGGAATTTTCCATGCTCAATCTTGCTCTATTACTAAAAAAATGCTTGGAGATTGATTCTTAATCATGATGACATTTGGATGAAAGTAGTGTGTATTTCTCTACTTTTTTTTTGGCACAGAAAGGCCATGATGCCTTTTGAGCTTGGTCAAGCCTATTAGAAGGAAGAGATTTTTTGTTGAAAGGTCTATGATGGCAAATTGGGGATGGACATTCAGTAAATATTTGGAAGGATAAGTGGATAGTAGGCTTGGATGATTATAAACTTTTTGGCTTCAATGTTGATGAGATTGAGACAAAGAGGAAAGTATCTAAGCTAATTCTTAATGGTGCATGGCATATTTTTATCTGTTAGTGGCAACATTGCCGTGGAATAAAGGGGATGCAATTTTGAAGATTCCAATTCCAAGGGTTGAAAGGAAGGATAGATTGAGATAGACAAATACCCGAAGGGGTTAGTAACTGAGTATAATGTCAAATTTGGATATTTTATTACTAAGAAGATATATGGTATAAAAATGAAGCAAGGCCCAAGTCGCTCTCATTCTCCACCCAATGACCTATGGAAAGCAATTTAAAAGCTTCATGTACCACCAAAGGTAAGTCATTTTTTATGGGCAGCTTCAAGTGCTCTTCAATCAAAAGAGGCTTTATATAGGATGAGGCGTGCTCCTAACCCTATTTGTCCTATTTGCTTTATAAAAGCTAAAACATTAGAACATATGTTGCTGCTTTGTTAATGGGTGAAGAAAGTTTAGTTTGGATGCTCTGTGAGTCTTACCATTCAGAAGGACTTCATTACAAGGTTTGATACTTGGTGCTTGAATATGTTGATTAGTACTGTTGAATTGAATGAATTTGATAAAGCTTTAGTAGCTTGTATGTGCTAGTATATATGGAAGCAGAGATGTGCTATTGTATTTCAAGATAAAATGGTAAATCCCAATTGAGTGATTTTTAGAGCTTATGAATTTCTTAAAGAATCTTGGTGTGCTAAAGAGACAAAAGTGGGTTTGAATGTGCAGAAGGTGAACAGCAATAAAAGCTTGTACAAGTAGCTCCCCAACGAAAATCATATTAAAGGCAATATTGATGGTGCTTTTAATTTGAAGCTTAGTAAAGCAGGATTGGGTGTAATTTTCAAAGATGTTAAAGGAATGGTGGTAGATGTGCTTTGCAAATTCAACACTAATGTTAGAAGCTTTTGCTTTGAAAAAAGCTATTGGCATGGTTCCTAAGTTTGCTGGTATGGATGTCATACTAGAAACTGATTAAGAGAATCTATTTTCTTTGGTGCAGCATGGGATTAGTGAAGACTGTGAATGGACTTGTTCTGTTGTTGTGGATGATATCATTTGGTGGAAGAAACCCTTTCCCAATGTGTATTTCTCCTTAGTTTTGTGTCAAGGTAACAGAGCAGCTGATTGATTGATAGTTAATGCTGCAAAGGCCTGTGATGATTTGGGAGTTCAATTTGGTGTTGGATGAGAAGTTGCTGTCTTGGCTTTATGTTTGGAATGCCTGCTGGTTCTTTTTTTTTTTAATTTATTTATTTAGTTTGGTTTTCTATGTTTGGTGTTTTCTTGTTGATGTTGTTGACATGTTCGACGGTCTTCTTGTTTGTTTCTGGTTTTCTCCTTGTACTGTCTCTGTCTGGTTTTTTTTTTATTGTTAATGAAATGAGTACTTTCTGGCCCCAAAATTTTAAGAAAAAAAGTATTCTTAATTACTTTATGTCATCTCTTACGTACATCTAGCAACTTTGCATATTGCAATCTTCTTTATATATAAAAACTCGTGATAACATTTTCTGTTAATTACTGTTTTTAGCACTGTTCACAATGTCTAATCTTTATTTGTACTGATACTTCTTTTTGAAAAAACAAAAATTTTTCCTTTCTGAAACATTTTTTTAATATGAATCCCACAAAAATTTTTTAAATTGCCCGTGAATGCACGGGAAGTACTGCTAGTTGAAACATAAAACACAACAAAAAGAATGGTCAAAAAAAAAAAAAGATGCCTCTGCCTAAATTCTAAAGTAAAATAAGAAGAAAAAAGACAAATCATCCAATTGCAAGTATTTAAAATTAACCAAATTAAGCCAACGCCTCATTCTTCCCTGCTTCACTAAATGAAAAAACAAATCCTCTCTGAGTAGGACCAAATAACCATTGAAGGAGGAAGCGAGAATTCAATTATCAAACCTCACCAGTATTTTCAAAGTAAAAGTCCAGGGTTGATTTGGAATTTATTGTACAGATATCATATATAGATGAAACTTTTCTTAAGTAACTTTTAATTTTAATAAGCATTCACAAAGCCTTATCCCAATGTAGTCAATATGTCTCGAGAAGGAAATAAAAAATCATTTAGATCACAAAATAAAACCAAGAATTTAAACTCTGATGCCCAAAAATTTAGATAATGGAACCCCTAGTTCAATATGACTGTAATATTAAAGTTCTGGCATATTATTATTAATAATCTAGTCTTGAGAATATATTCATATACCGTAGATTATACGCTCTTGATTCACATATTATAGATTATATGCCATTTATATTCGATAACAATCTAAGTAACAAAGGCAAGTTGCATAGTTACAGATCACAGCTTAATTTTATCAGTTGCGTAGGATTTTTTTGTTGCTTCTAGTAGTAGTGTTTTCATTCAGATTTTTTATTCAAAGGAACACAAGATAGAATAGGGCCACAATATTATAGAAATAAATTAAGCACAAAAATCATTTTACTAAACAGGACTTCTAAACTAGAAAAATTAAATTAAAATTTTCGTAGAACTAGAAGGCCAAAAAATTTTACTTCAGCCCATAAGTTATTTGATGGATTTTAATTCCCTCCTTCGTCCAATCATGCATTACGGTTCTACTTAGTATTATGCACTTTACAAAATTCTCTAAAGCAAATACCGTTCTAATTACCAATGAACCAAAGAGCTCATCCTCTTGTAAAGTGCAAAACTTCCTACACAAACTAGTGTATTTAATTTATTTCTCCGTTAGATAAGAAAAAAAAAAAAGCAAAAAACTCAAATTTGTCTCATGAACTTTTCTTCCCTCTCATATAATATAGAACCTTTAGTATATTATGTGGACAACAAATCCCAAATAATTTATACAGCAGCAACTAAATTATTTATTCATCTAAGAAAACTGAACCACCTGATAATTTAGATAGTTAAAGTTTGAAACATCTAGTATTGAATATCTCCATTCTAGATAACTGCTTTAAATGGCATAAAGCATTATAGATACAGCCAAAATGTTCTAAACTTTTGTGGATTCATTTCCACCAAAAGTGCTCAAACAAAGTAAATCTGCAATATAATAATTAGGATTTACGTGTCCATGTCAATATTACCAACTGCGACGAGGCTCTCTGCATAATTGAAAACATCATAAAAACACCCATATCCAACGGTATGAAACTTCTTTAACTCATTAGTAGTGGGATTGAACAGAGATAAAACAGTTTTAACATTCTCACCACTGAGTCCAAGCTGTTCCTCAACTCTGACGACAATTTCATTCCTCCAAATACTCAATGGACTTAACACTCCTGAAAATGGTCCTATAGTATATTTCTTAGTCCAACTCCAATTCTCCCCAGATGCACTTGTACCCTCCTCCATCACCCATAAATCAATGAAAAAAGATTCAGAGTTTCCAACGGCAAAGCGAGAAAACAAAGCAAGTTTGTCCCCAAACACAGTAAGGTTATTCTGAAGTGATTTAGAGGCTGAAGTAGGCATAGGCATTGGTATCAGTGTAAACACTTCCGTTGCTATGTCAAATGAAATTATCAACTTATGCCGCACACCAATCTTGGAGCCCAACCAAAACATAGCACCATTAGCAGTGAAAGCTCTAGATCGAACACTTACATCCTGTATATTCCCAAATTGTAATTCCTTCCATAACCCTGTGCATAATGAATATACCTCTACTCTAGTGATTTTGCTCAGAGCCATATCAAAATTCTTATCAAAATAATTGAAAAAATAAATACCCACTATCTTGTAATCATTAACAATGGGACTGAACCCAAACCCTAAAATGCAAGAGCTGCTCAAATCACAAATAGTTCGGGGTACCTCTCTGACTTTTCTAATCGCAGGATTCCACAGCAAAAGTGAATGAGGAGATCTATCATTTCCAACACACAGCAAGTCATTGCAGGAAGTGACAAGGAATTGATCATGGGTGTGTTCTGGACTTCAAGGACTTCCATCTCGTTATCAAACGGAATCGTTGGAGGAGGAGAGAAGGGTTTTTATGATCAGAGTGGTGGAGGTGGTCTGCGATGAAAGATGGGGTGTTGAGGAGGTTTTTCCAATCTTTGCAAACAGATTGGAATCGGATGAGGGATTTTACAGGAAGTCTTTTGAGAATGTTGATGATGATATCCTCGGGAAGAATGGCTTTGTCGCCATCCATTGCCATTTGCTTTAGTGCTACAGGGAAGAAGGGATCTCTCAGAAGGAACGGCTCAAAGTAGGCGATGAAGGTTAGGGATTTATGGGAAACAGGTAGAAAATAATTGCACGTTGCTCCTTTGTACTTCTATTAAGTATTTTTATCAATAGATCGTTGAAATATTAAAAGAATTGCATAATAAAAATATTGTATTTTAACTAAATACATAAAATCATTATTATAAAAATAAGGTATGTTTTGTATAATTTATAGTCACTAAGATGAGTTAATTTTAAGAAAGTCTATAATTTAAATATTAAATTGTTATAAGATGAAAGTTTTAGTTTTTTAAAAAAATAACTTTTTTAAAAAAAATCACTCGGCAACATCATGGGCAAAAGTATGGTCCACAGGGCTATACAGATTATCTCGTTGACAAAATAATAGTTTGTCCCCATCCCATGCACGAATTTACTATATATACTTAAATTTAGTATCTAATAATTTAGACAGATTTAATCATATAAATAATTTTAGTTTAGGAAATCATATTTATATTCAATTCTTTAACTAATTTAAAAAAACGTTAATCATGGCTGTAGAATATGATGAATTTAAATATCATTGGTTGGCAGTATCAACTCAGCTAGTTGGAGGGTTCTGAACTAGGCTTTTGCACCCTATGTGCAAGGGATTGGATCCCTCTTCCATATTTTAAAATAAAAAAAAAATTTATATATAATTATTTATATTTTTACCATCTAATTTTTTAATTAAAACATGATAAATATATAATTTTTCAATAATATTATAAAAGATATACAATTTTTTAAGATAACTGTATAATTCTCTAATTAAATTATATACATGTCTTATTATGATTAAAAAAATTATATTTATTATATTTGGATTGGAGAATATAATAAGAATATAAAAAATTATATATAAATTTAATCCTTTCAAAATTAGGTAACATTTTTTTAAGTTTTTAAATAATCCAATTTTGCTAGTTTGTCATATTATTTATTGAAAATTTAACATCAAATTTAATAATTTATTGACTTTAGCATTACTTATTTACTTGCCAACATTAACTCACACTCAAATTTGGCGTCGAACTTAGCAAAATCTTAAATTTCACATAAAACGTAAGATTATATCATCATTTTAATAAATAAAACTTTTGAACTAAATTATTAAAATTATAACTTTATGAAACTAAAGGGACAAAAATTGTACTTAAACCTATAAGTTATTGGATGGGTTTTAATCTCTTCTTCCATCAATGATTGGAATAGCATTAGATATCAAGCATTTTATATTTTGCAATTATCCAAAGAGCTCAACCTCTTGTAAGGTGGAAAAGTCGCTTCACAAACCAGTTTATTTGATATATTTTTTCATTAGATAAGAAATAAGAAAGCAAGAAAGTCAAATTTGTCTTATTTTATTCCCTCTCATTTGTATAGAACCATTAATATAAAGGACACGAAGTTCCAAATAATTTATACAACAGTAACTAAGTTATATATCCATCTATGAAAATTGAACCACCTAATAATATAAATAAGTAACATAAAATAAGAAACATTTGGTAATGAAAATCTACATCCTAGATAACTGATCTAAAGGACATCAAGGTTTACAGACCAGTCAAATGATCCAAACTTTGATCATTCCCATCAAAAGTGTTCAATCAAATTAAATTTGCAATGTAACAATTAGGATTTAGGAGCAAGGCTCTTCAATGTGGATGTTACCAACCAGTACAAAACTCTCTGCATAATTGAAAATATCATGATCATAACCATATCTAAAGAGATCAAAATTCCTCAATTCATTAATAGTGGGATTGAACAGAGAAAGAATAAACATTTCTCCATCATACTCTACTTCACTATCACTTTCACTTTCATCAATGAGTCCAAGCCTTTCATTGCACACGGGACTATCGCCACCTTATGGAGGAGGTGAGAACATACAGATATCTTTTCAATGTTTCCCAAAAAAATCATATTTTTATTAATAAGGGAGAGCAAAATCCAATTTGCAATAAAGTGTAAATTGTAAATATAAATTAGGCTTAAATATATTTTTGGTTCATCTAGTTCATAAAAATGTTGTCCCTTTAAATTTTAAAATCATCTAATGTGTCCTTTTTGTCATATTATCCATCTAAAATCTAACATCAAACTTAGTACACTCTTTTAATTGCTTGGCACTGCTAACTCACATTCAAGTTTACTGTCCAAAGTTGACAAAATCTTAAATTTGGCATTAAAGTATTGCAATCAATGTTAATTGTTGATTTATCCCTTCTCGCTTAGTTGCGTTGTTCTTCAGTGCTCATTCAAATCTAAGAAGTTCTTATAAGTGATTGTTTAGCGTATTTTCACTTTTAAAGATATTGGTCTTAAGCAGAATGCTAATGGAGTTCAAATCCCAGAACCATCCCATGTTTGCTCTAACAAGAACAATTATCTTCATGTTCGCTTGGTATCTGTGATTAGAGTAGATTGCAAATTACAAAACTCTATATGACATTACTCCATAAGCATATCGAGTTCACCTTCATTATCCATATGTGTTTTCATTTTACAGCGAAAACAACAATCTTTGAGAACAATATTGTTGTTTACAAGTTTGTCCAAGACTTTCACCTTTTTGTTACCGAGGGTGAGGATGAAAATGAGATTATCTTGGCCCCAATTCTGCTAACGTTCTTTTATTGTGCTTAACTACTTATCTATGTAAATTATCTATATGATCTATTGGTAATCATATGATCTGTTCTTTTCCTTTAAGGGATCATGTGGTACCCAGTCTACACAAGAAAAGCTGGAGAATAGACATGTATCGAATTTACTATCAACAGGAGTATATATTTTTCTTCTAGTCTTAATGGTTTACTTACTATTATTTATTCTGTCCTTGGGGCTGGAATATCAAATACCATCTGATATCACTGATCCTCGTGGTGTCTTTTAAGATAAAAACTTGAACATTTCAATAGGTTGTAAACAGGTCATCTAGATTTAAAATTAGTTGAGAAAGTGATATGTTATTTGAGTTTCTTATTATGAAATGCAGAGATATTTACTTGAACGTAACGTTATGGCTGGTTGGATTTTTATTCTTTTTCACAACCTTCTGGCCTTGTTCCCCTTAATTAGAACCAGTTGAATTACTAAAAACATTCTTGAGCTTTTGATGCAATAAGCAACCAGAGGCAATGCACTCACTATATTTATAATTCTAACTACTTATACCAGACCATGCTTGGAGACCTAGCAGATCAGTCTTTATAATTTTTAATTCCGTAGCCCATACCTACTATCCCTTACAATAAAAATGTGCCGTGGATCTTATCTAGTGCAATGTAACAACGAGCAAAAGTACTTTCAAAAGTCTCATTCGGTATTCCCAACAGAGTGGAAATTGAATTCATCGTGTTTCTCCTGAAAATTTTACCCTGTTTTCATCCAATAACATCTATTTTTCAAATTTTCTTTTCACGAGTAAGCTTAGCAAATGCTTTGATCTGTTTGAACTCATTTATATCAACGTTTGCCCCTATTCTTAAATGATAAGATGCCTTTTTAGGTTAGAACAATAAGGTTGAATGCATGTTCCTTTAAGTGAATTTGTATTATGTCATACATTTGGAAGGGGTTAAAAGCGTAAAGCTTAAATCTTGGCCACGACATGGGTAATCACGTTTCTACTCCTAAAATGCCTTTCTTTTAGAGTTTGTTTAGTACAGATAATGAAAAATGAGTGCTTTGAATAGGATTGTGAAAAAAGTAATTTTTACGATAGAAATGACCTTTGTAATTATATTTTAGAAATGAAAAAATATTATTAAATAATAATTACAATAATATAATAGATATTACAATAAATCCATAGAAAAAAAATTACCTTTTTATCAATATAATCAAACAGAGCCTTAGATCTTGTGTGTAATAACATCCACAATAATGACAGTATTCCCACCCATAGTATTTTTTTTATTGGCTATTATGGTTAAGAGTTTTCTAATACGGGATCTGGTAAAATATTTCGTCATACATTAAAGCTACACAACTCTGTTAACATTGGTAGTAGAGTTGTATTGTAAAGGATATTTTTAATTATATTTGCAATGAGTTTGTAAACTTTCTTTTATCTTTCTACTCTTATTTACTATATTATCTCTTCTACATTCTTAACAACCTATAATCCCATATACTTGCATGATAGTATCTCCTATTGCTGTGTCATGTATTGGACATTTGCGTGCTAGATTTGTTAAGGAGAAAATTTATAACTCAATAAGGTTTTAAAAACCATAAGTTTATCTAAAATAGATTAAATAAGTTATTAGAAGATGTGTATAGAAAGAATGAGAAAAAATTAGTATAAACACAGTATGCATATAGATAAAAAAAAAATGTTAAAACAATTTATCTACTCTTAGTGGTAGTGTCAATACTATCATAGATACCACTATAAGTTAGTTTAAGAAATTAAAGGGAAAAAAAACACAAAAAGACCAAAAAAATGTAGTTAGTCATACAAATGCTATAGATAAAAAAAATTTTCAATCAAAGATACTAATTGATAAAGATAATCATATGTTATATTACGAAAACAAGATTTGTATATCAGAAGAAAAATAAGACATGAGAAAAAAAAATACTAAGAAGATTGATTATGCTAAATCTTTAGTCAAATATTGGAAAAACCAATAATTTTGAAAGAAAAGAATTTCTCTTAAAAATTATTCAAGACTTTTATAATCAAAATGAAAAATTATTTGAAACTTACAATTATAATTATTTTTTTAATATGATACAACAGATGCATCTAGTAATGAAGAAAATAAAAAATGTAAAAGTTACAGAGAAAGAAAAAACCTCTGACTTCAAAGAAAATAAAATTAAACATGTTGAGTTTGAAAGAACAAAATAAAATATTGTTATAGAAGAATAACACTTCTATAGTCCAAAATAAAGATAATAGAAAAGTAAAACACATAGAAGATAAATCTTTTGTTAAAGACAAAGAAAAAAGAAAAAGAAGAGAAGAAAAAGATCTAAAAATAGATCTAAAAACTATATAATATAATCAAACAAATAATGAGAAAACATTTGCCAATACTAAAAATAGAAATTGGTGTAGGCAAACTAGATAAAATGAAAATGAAATTCCAACTGCAAATAATAAAATGGACAATTTAAATAAACAAAATACATTTGTATATGGTGCATATATAGATTTGAAAAACATTCCCTATGATCAATATGAACAATTTTTTTATGATTAGGCACAATCTTTATCTTTGGTAATAGTTAACTACAAAGATAAATAATCAAAAGAAAAAATTCTTAAATTTTAAAAATAGAAAAAAAAAAAAAGCAATTATGGAAAAAAATTAAATAGTGAAACTACTTTAATCTGTTTACTTGTAAATTTCAATCAATGACCAATAAACTCACATAAAGCATAAAGTCTAAATGATATGACAAGAATAGCTTCACAACAAAAGGAAAAGTAGTTTTTGTGATATGAAAGAAATAGATTTGAAGCAAAGTGGTGATCTTAACAGCTTTAAAAATCATTTTGAATGATAGAAATTTAGAAAATTAATTTCTAAGGCCAAATTCATGGTCTTCAGCTCAATTCAATTCAGAATTCCTTAAATCCAAATATGAGCAACTAATTCAAAAGTCACTAACTAAAACTTAAAGTCCACGTTTTCCTTTCACAAAGAAGATCACTTGTAAGTCCTAAAATAATATAACCTATCTAAACTATCAAATACCCTCATCTCAAATGTAATGTTAATCCATTTTTATTTTTTTTCCTCAATCATACAAAGTAGATGATAATAAAGTTTCCTTGTTCTCATACGTACATGTTCAGGAATTATATTAACTTTGTTTTTTCCAACAATTTTGTTAAATTAAAACTACATGCTAAACATTTTAAGATAAGATGCATACAACTTCTGTCAGGACCATCAGAGTACAATACACAAGCTATCTTAGAAGCCCATATCAGAGTTCAACATGATTATGATGAGAGAAAAAAGTACAACATTTCTCTTTTGTCTTTTTCTTTTTGCTAAAAAAGAAAAGAAAAACAATATTAACCATAACCCATTTCAACAAATTAAAAGAACAAAACAAAAAAGGGAACCATAATGTCCTTTCAACAATGGCATATTTTAGTTGTATGCAATGTAATAAAAATCAAATCAAACCAAGCGGTTAGACATATTAGACTAGGAACTGATGCCTGGTTTGGTTTGGGTGACCCAAAAAATTGGACATGACTAAAACTGATCAAGAGTCAGTTAAAATTAGTAAAACTAGTCGAGTCAATGATTTGGATAGGTTCAATTTAGTTTTTAAGCTCCAAAATGACATCGTTTAGTGCAAGTTAGGTTTTAGTTTTCAGTCCCAGATCCCAATGTCTTTTTCATTCTTTGAATTTGACTACAGAACATATGAATAGCCCCTATTTTGGTTCATTCAATATGCTACTCACCACTGCCTTTGAACTACCGCATCCAATCCCCCCTATGCTTCACCTACGACTTTCACTCCCTCATCCTCCACCTTGCACACTAGCTCCATCTAGAAGTGAAAGAGATTTGCCAAGCTTGATATTCGATATTCCTATTACGTCTCTTACTTCTGGGCCATTGGTCACGTTGTCCATAGCTTAGGATTTCTTAAAGGTTGAGGGACATAGGTTTTCTATGTATTGTAAGAGGGGAAGGAAGGATTAACTATGTCACTTATCTATCATTAATTTTCAAGGAAAACCAAAGCAAGTAATAAGATTAATATAATCCAAAAAAAAGTTCTATCTTTTTAATTCAAATTTTTCTAGAGATTAACTTCAAAATTTTATCTAAACTATTTGGAAACTATAATAATTATGAACTTTATAATTTCTAGATATCAATCAAGAAAACAAAAACAGGTAATTGGTTTTAACACTGTTTTCCCCTTGCTGCATTTTTTTTGCCACTATTGCATTTTTATCTTGGTTACGATTGTTGTGTTCTTGAGTTTTTTTTTTTTTGCCAATTGCTGCTATGTTTTTATCCTAATTTTGCCAATGCTGCATTCTTGAATTTTCCTTGATCTTCCAATTATAAATCAATCTAATGAGTTCCCAATGGGAATCCAACTGAAATGGAATTTGTATCTTATATTTTAAAATCATTAGCAACTAATCAAAGCCACATATTGAAAGCATGAATACTCCAAATGCTTTGAATGTTGATATTATCAACCCTAACAGTGTTGGTAGCAGTAATGCATAATTATTAAATAAACAATCAATAATTGCCTCTTTTACATCACTCCGTGGAAAGATTAATCTTGCTTGGGAGCATTTTGCTTTTAAGAAAATGGGGAAAACCAATGTGTATACTTGCCTTCATTGTTCATTAGTGTATAGAGGAGGGAGGATAAGTAGAATGAAGCAACATCTTGCTAACATACCAAGTCAAATAAACTTTTGTAAAATGGTTCCTTATGATGTTCACCATAGAGTGCTAAAGTTTTTAAACAATTGTAACAAAGAAAGCAAATTGAGGATTTCACTAAAGCATATGGTGATGAAACTAAAAATAGACCAGAAGTTAAAGAAGTTCAACTATTTCCACCTAAGAGATAATCACTTACTTTTGGTAAAAAAAAAAAGTAATGTTGGGGTTAATAATTATTTTGCTCCAAGGACAACTTTGAATTCTTAACCAAATCTCAAAAGTGTATTATTTAGTAAAGAAGCTCAACATAGAGCTAAGTTGGCAATTATTAAATGGCTTTATGATTCTCGCATTCTATTTAATATATTAAACTCTCCCTATTTTCAACTTGTTGCAAATGCAATTGCTATTATCAAACCTAGGTTTAAAGGCTCTTCCTTTCATAAAACCAAGGTTAATTCATTAGAAGATTGCAAAAAAGAGTGTCAACTACTTATTGAAGACTATTGAGCTAAATAGTCAAAAACCAAAAGTACAATTATGGTTAATGGTTAAACTAACCAAAGGCAAAGAATGTTAATAAATTTTTTAGTTTATTCTCCTATAAGTATAGTATTTGTCAAAGGGTAATTGTTAATCTTTTTTGTTTATTCTTCTTGTATTTGATTTAATGCATTAGTCTATTCTCTTACAAATTTGGTATTTGTGAAATCTATTAACGCCTCAAATATGGAGAAAGATACAAAGACATAGTTTAAAATGTTTTCCAAAATTATTGAATGGGTTGGACCTACTAATATTGTTCATCTAGTGTCTAATAATGCAACTAATTATATAACAACTGGCAAGTTGATATATGAAAAATATAAACACATTATTGGTCACCTTGTGTTGCTTATTATTTAAATCTCCTTTTGAAGGACATTGGTAGCTTGTTTTATGTGACAGGCCTTACATCAAAAGCTTTAAAAGTAACAATCTTTATATACAACCATATCATTTTTTTTTAATCACCACTAAGGAAAAGAGATTGTTAGAGAGAAATCGTGCATTTAAGAGTAACTTGATTTGCTACTTCTTTTATCATATTGAGAAGTTTGTATAAGCATGAACATGATTTGCAAGCTTTGATTATAGATAAACATTTCACTAATCATAAATTGGCTAAGACTATAACGAGAAAGCTTGTTAGTACTATCATATTAGATAATAAATTTTAGAGTAATTATTATTTTTATACTAGACTTGTGGCTCTTATTATCAAATTGTTAAGAATTATAAATGTGGATAAAAAATCTTCTTTAGATTATGTTTATGAAGACATGCAAAGGGCAAAGAAAACAATAAAGGAAATGTTTAGAAATAAGACAGAACTATGTGAGCCTTACACAGATATTGTTAAAACTTAATAGGATAAGCACTTGAAACACAATTTTCATGCAGCAGCTTACGTATTGAATCTTACTTTTTTTTACTTTGACTACTCCCTGGATTCATAACTACATGGGACCAACTTAAGAAGATGTTTTTGGAGAAATATTTCCCAGCATCTCGCACTTCCTCTATTAGGAAGGAAATATGTGGTTGCTGACAAGTGTCTGGGGAGTCCTTGCATAAGTATTGGGAGTAGTTTAAGACGTTGCTATCTAGTTGCCCTCATGACCAGATCCCAGATACTTTATTAATAAAGTACTTTCATGAAGGTCTTTTGCCTCTACAGAGAGATTTATTAGATTCTACTGCTGGAGGTGCTCTTCTTCACTTGACTGTTAATGCTGCTTGGGAATTGATTAAGACGAAAGTTGAGAATACTCAACAATTTGGTACTAGACAACAAGCTAAAGTAAATGAAGTTGGGTCATATTTCTCAATTTCTAAATCTCATCTTGAGAGCAAGATAGATAAGCTCGCATCTGTTATGGAGAAGATGGCTATGCTTCAATTTCATAATCCTTCCAACATGGCCAATTCTATAGGATCTTCTACTTCTTTCACCCCGTAACCGAACTCTTCAGCTTTGATTGGCCCACTTTGCTCTATTTGCTCATTAGCTACTCATGTTACTGATGCTTGCCCATTCTTGAATAATAAAGCTGAGCCTTGCAATGCTATGTATTCTTCTAAGCCTATGAATCAAGGTGGCTAGAAATACGATCCATATTCTACTACATATAATCTTGGATGGCGTGATCGCCCAAACCTTAGATATGGTAGTGGCCAACCTCAACAACCACGGTTCAATCAAGGTGCTAGTTCTAGTAGTCAGATGTTCCAACTAGTTAGGCAAGCTGTGCCTATTCAAGAAGAGAGTTTAAAGTTAGAAAACAAGATGTATACTATGATAAAGCTTTTGATGGATAGGTTAAACCAAACAGAGAAGGAACATCAACAAAAGGATTTACAACATAGACAAGGGATTCAAACTTTTCAAACTCAAATTGGGTAGTTGTCTAATGCAATTAATAACATACAGAATCAAGGTTCAGGAAAGCTTCCATCCCAAGTGGTAGTCAATCCTAATGTTGGGACCAGCAGAATCCTAATTATAGTGGAGTTAATGATATCTCTCTTAAAAGTGGCAAGATGGTTACCTTTGCAGATCTTATTGCCACTTATGCTTCCAAGGACAAGGATGCTATTATTGATGATTTTCCTTCCACCTTTACATCACGGATAAGCCCACTTTAGCAAAAATACAAGTGGCACCACAAAAAAAGTAAGAAAAGAAAGAAGAGGAATTGAGCAGACAAGTTCTACCCTTTCCTACTAGGGTAGCTAAGATCGAGAGAAAAAAGAAGGAAGCAGAGATGTTTACAGAGGTCTATGACATTTTTAAAAAGGTGGTGATCAATGTTCCATTAGTTGACTTGGTTGCACAAGTCCTTAAGTATGCAAAGTTTTTAAAGGAGTTGTGCACCATAAAAAGAAGGCTTAAGCATGACGGTAAAGTGGATTTAGGAGCAGTTGTCTCTTCTCTTTATCAAATGCCAATGCCAGTGAAGTGTAAGGATCCTGGTAGTTTTCTCATACCATGCACCATTGGTGACATTGAGTTTTCAGATGCTTTGGCAGATCTAGGAGCAACAATCAATGTTATGCCAAAATCAGTCTTTTCTCAACTTCAAGGAATAGATCTCAAGCCAACTAGCCTGATTGCCTCCCTTACTAATAGACGCTGTGTAGTCCCAGAAGGAGTCTTAGAGGATGTCCTAGTTAAGGTAAAAGATTTCATATTCCCTGTAGACTTCTATGTTATTGATATGGATGATACTAGGTTTAGGCAAAAGGGACATTCGTCTTTGATTTTAGGTAGGCCTTTCCTTAAAACTGCTAGGGCTGTGATGGATGTACATGCTGGTACTTTGACTCTAGAATTTGATAGGAATATCATTAAATTTGATGTACTTAATTCTATGAGACACCCAATGGATGATTGTGCTGAGACAGGGGTTAATCTTATTGATGTGCTTGTTGATGATACTGCTATGGACTTTAGAGATAGCATGCTGAGTAGATCATGTGATATTGTTAGTTTAGATAATTTTGTCTCTTGTTCATGTCCCGAAATTGATGGTTGTAATGCTTGTACTAGTATAGATTTTGTTGATGTTGATGTTTTCACTAATTTTCTTGAGAGTGCTAGACATGCTAGAGATGATGTTTCTGTGCCTATTCATTGTAGTGGTGGTACTAGTGATCATTTATCTACCACTTCTATTGATTCAGATGGATTTTCTCAGTTACTTAGTGTAATTGATGCTATAGATGAAGTTGATATGTGTTCATTGCCTGATTCTGAGTTGTTAATTAGTATTGATCATGCTTCTGATGTAGAGGTTATTTTTTATTCTATTTTGGATTTGAGTGCTATTGATAACACTACTTCTATTGATGATTTTGTGGATTGTGATGTATTTACTAATTTTTCTGCTATCACTATTTCTACTGATGATTCCCAAGTTGGGAAAGTCTCTTCTTCTATTTGTGAGTCTTCAATACAAGTTTCTAGTTTAGTTGACATTGATTTGAAGCTGTTTATACCTTCAGCTGCGCAAGCTCCTTCTTTGGAGTTAAAGTCGCTTCTTGACTCACTAAAATATGTCTATTTGGAAGAAGGTGAGAAGTTACCAGTGATTGTAGCCAGTAACATAGCCATGGAAGAGGAAATCGCCTCCTTGAGGTGCTTAAGCGAAGGATGAAAGTCATTGGATGGACGCTCGCTGATATTCCTAAGATCAGTCCTGATGTATGCATGCATCGCATTTTGCTAGAGGATGGTGCCAAAGCTATGCGGCAACCACAGAGGCGACTTAACCCATTAATCATTGATGTGGTAAAGAAAGAGGTTTCTAAACTTCTTTCTGCAGGTATAATCTACCCTATTTTTTATAGTCAATGGATCAACCCAGTTCAGATAGTCCCGAAAAAGACTGATCTTACTGTGATGCGTAAGCCTTTCTTCAGAGTTCTAGCAAGCCCTTCTTAGCTGATTTCAGTGCCTAATCCCAGCTTGTACCAAATTGACTTTGTTGCAAATCGCCTTGACCTTACCTGGGCACTTAAACTATCTTGTAGCCTCGAGAGTGCCACCGGTCACTCCCCCTAGTTAGGGTGATAAGGTCCAAAATAGTTGGAGGGTATGTATAGACTATAGGAAATTGAATTCTGTGACTAGGAAGGACCATTATCCTATCCCTTTTATTGATCAAATGTTAGAGAGACTTGCTGGTAGACACTGTCTCCCATTCTTCTATTCACCACCGTTCAAATGTCTCCTATTGCTCATCTGTCGACATTCTCCCGATGTCACACTGCCTTCTTCTCCTTTTTCTTTGAGAGCTCTGCCTCTTCGATCGACATGCATATCACTGCTCCTCTACTGCTATTTCACCTCATCTGCATCTGCATCTGCCGCTCCTCCACCATCGTTTGCGCACCTCTGCTTTGTTGCTTCTTCCCTTTCTATTTTCTTATAAGTTCATCCCATTTTTATTTTTATTTTTTATAAAATTAATTTGTTTTAACTAATATATTTTTAATTTAAACAAGTTATGTGGTAATTGTTTTTCTCAATTTTGGGTCCCCATCCTCTTTCTTCCATTTTTGCATCTAGGCCTTTTTTTTAGAACTTTTTTTTTGTGACATATTAAGATAATGTTTACAAAATAAATCTTTTAGTACAATAGAATGTGCAAAATATAATATAGCTAAGTTGTAACTTACATGAAAAGAGAATAATTATTCTGTCACTATTCTTTGATTATAGACGGTTGAAATATTGTTTTAGGCTTGGAAAATTTTCATTTTTATGCTGTTATACTGATGATTTTTATTTGAGATATAGATTGCAGCAAAAGAATAATTAAATAGACTTATATTTAGTAGAGTAATATATAAGAGTCCAAGCAAATTGAGAGTCATTAATCATATTTCTCTTAAATTGGTTCTTTTTAGATTAAAAAGGTATGGATTAGGAATAGATGTTTGCCAATTATCTATCTAGGGAATATGAGGATGGAGTGAAAGTGTTTATTAAGTTTGTAGTTGAGCATGTAAAAAATTATTGTAAAATTATATGCCCTTGTTTGAATTGCTACCATGTGAAGAGAATTAGTACAGTTGAGTTGAAAGATCATTTAGTGTATAATGGGATTAACCAAAATTATACATGTTGGACAAAGCATAGCGAGACTAGGGATAAGCATAGTAACTAGGAGTATAATAGAGTTATGCCTCAAATGATTTCAACACAGATACATAAAAGGCTTATTGTCTTGAAGAAATGGTAAATATGGTTGAAATGAATCTTAAGAATTGTCCTGAAATGTTTGAGAGGTTGAAAAGTGATATAGAAAAATTATTGTATTCAAGCTGTACTAAATTTACAAGATTGTCAATAGTGTTGAAATTGTACAACTTAAAAGCAAGAAATGGATGGAGTGATATGAGTTTTATAGAATTCCTTGCACTTTTGAAGGATATACTACCAGAGAATAATGAGCTTCCTAGCCGAGCATATGATGCTAAACAAATGTTATGCTCTATTGCCATAAGCTATGAAAGGATATATGTTTGTCCTAATGACAGCATTTTATTTCGAAATGAATATGTATTGTTAGAGAAGTGTCCAAAGTGTAATGCCTCTAGATATAAAAAAATAGAATCAAGTCCAACAAAGGTGGTATGGTATTTTCCCATTATACCTAGATTTAGATACATGTACAATAGTGCAGAAGATGTGAAACACTTGACATAGCATGCTGATAAAAGAATTCAAGATGGTAAGTTTCGACATCCTACAGATTCTCCTCAATGAAAAAAAAATTGATCATGAGTATCCTAACTTCGGGTAAGAAGATAGAAACCTATACCTTGCATTGGCCACCAATGGAATAAACCTGCACGGTGTTCAAAATAGTACCCACAGTACATGACTGGTGATTTTGGTGATTTAGAACCTACCTCCATGGCTATGCATGAAGTACAAGTATATGATGTTGTTTATGCTAATTTCTGGGCCCAAGCAACCTAAAAATGATATTGACTAAACTTGACTCCTCTAATTAAAGATTTAAAACTAATGTGGGAGATAGGAGTGGAGGTATATGATGGGTAGAGGAAGGAAGGATTCAACTTGCGAGCTATGCTCTTTGGGACAATAAACAACTTTTCAGCGTGTGGTAATTTGTCAGGATGTAGTATTAAAGGATGTTGTAGATGCCCTATTTACGAGGAGGGCACACATTCCATGCAGTTAGAACATTGTATGAAGAATGCCTTCTTCGAGCATTGTAGATTTTTACCTCCAGGGCATCATTACTGATGGTGGAGAAAAGCTTTCAATAGGATGACAAAAGGAAGGTAGTACACCTTTGCCATTGATTGGTGAACAGCTATATGAAAAGGTAAAAGATTTGGATAATAATTTCGACAAACCTTTTGCATGACACCTTAGGATAAGCAGGTGGAAGAAAATGCCTATTTCCTTTAAACTACCATATTGGAAATCTTTGTATGTGAGACATTTCCTTAATATCATGTATATCGAGAAAAATATATGTGACAGTATAATTGGTACGTTACTCAATGTACCAGGAAAGACCAAAGATGGGATTAAGGCAAGATTGGATTTAGTTACTATAAGAATAAGAGGAGTATTAGCATCGATGAAAGAAGGACATTGTACTTATCTACCTCCAATAGTGCATACTCTATCTTAGAAAGAAAAAAATTATTTATGTGAATTTCTTGATGGAGTTAAGGTTCTAGAGAGGTATTCTTCAAACATTAGAAAACTTGTATCAATGAAAGATTTGAAGTTAAAGAGTCTAAGTCTCATGACTGCCATGTTCTAATGGAGCATCAGATTCTGGTGGGTTTACATTCCATTTTGCCAAAAAAGGTGCAAAGGACAATCACTAAACTATGCTTCTTCTTCAAGTCCATTTGTAGTAAGGTAATTGACCCTACAAAATTGTCGTCATTGCAAAGACAAATTGTGATTACTTTGTGCAAGCTTGAGATGTGTTTCTTATCTTTGTTCTTTGACATGATGGTTCACCTAATTGTTCACTTGGTTAGGGAGACACAGATGTGTGGCCCAGCTTATTTGAGGTGAATGTAACTGATTGAGTGTTACATGAAGATATTAAAAAGGTTTGTTAAAAATTAAAGTCGACTAGAAGGTTGTATTGTTGAACAGTACATGGTCGAAGAAGCTGTTGAATTTTGTACCGAATATCTATCTAATGTCGATAATATTAGGCTTCCAATGTCTCAACACATGGAAAGATTTGCTAAGGGAGAAATTATGGGAAATGAAATAGTTAACTCCATAAATACGAAGTGGGAACAAGCACACCTATATATTCTGCACAACTCTGATTAGGTTGAGCCATATGTGTGGAAGCACAAAGGGATACTTATAAGCTTGAACTCTAATAAGAATGAAAGTTAGATATCAAAAAACATAACTGGGTTTTTATATATTGACTTAGAAATCACATTTTCTTGAAGTTAGATGCAAATCTTGGTGCAATTTTTGAAAAATTGAGATGGTTAGCAAAAGGCTTAAATCTATATGTCCTTTCTTACACCAGTCATCTTATCAATGGCTACACTTTCTATACAAAAGCATAAGATGATCAAAGTATAATGCAAAATAGTGGTGAATGCATATTTCTAGTTCTAAAGATAAAAACCCTATCTATACGAACATGCCATACTTTAGGATAATTGAACACATATAAGAGTTAGACTACATTTTGTTTCAAGTGTCAATCTTCGGTTGTAAATGGGTTGACAACAAGAATGACCTTCAAATTGATGAGTCAGGGTCTATCCAAGCAGATCTTAATAAGTTAGGGTACAAAGACAAGCCTTTTATTTTTGCATCCCAAGCGCAACAAGTGTTCTATATCCCCAATCCTAGTGGTAAAAAGTGGTCCATCGTTGTAGTGACAAACAAAATGGATGAAGACAAAGATGATGTTCACCATAGTCAACATATCGATGTTGAGGATAATCCCTTTTTTGGGAAATCATTTGAAAGTGATTCCACTGAAGATGATGCTCTGTATATGAGAGATGATTATAAAGAGGGTATCTGGATTTTAAAGAAAGGGCAAAAAGTCTAAATTAAACGAGAAAAAGGAAAAGAAAAAGATTATCTTAAATATGTATGCTTTATTTTATTCTTTAATTTCTTTATATGTCCTATTGAATTTTTTAAATATTTTTGTTTTTAACCTCAAAATTAATTTTAGTTTGGTTTGTTAACTAATGTGTTTGAATTTCATTATAGGTGAATGGCTTTTTTAGGTGATCATTACAGTACTCCAGATGACGCAACGAAGGAGATAAACCAAATTAAATGAGATTTGACTGTCCTAAAAGAGGTGGCCTATGCAAGAAGTATTAGGAAGAAATTTGATGTTCAGTGGAATACCAAGGGTCAACCAATTAGGAAAAATTATAAAAAATTAATCAGTTACATCAGAGTTGTGAGTCGTATGAATATGCCCATTACTATTAGTGATAGGCTAAGGGTTAACAATGCCACAAAGAATGCCATTTGGGATGAAATAATGATATCATATTCTATCACAAGCATTATAGGCTTTCTTATATATATATATTCTGACAAGTTAATTATATTGGTTTATAGATATCTTTTGATATTGATCAGAGTCAAATGAGGGTTGTACTTGGGATGGTCGACAAGGCATTATGATCATTTCACTACATACTCAGTAGTAGATTCTTAAGAAATGCTGATGGGAACATTCTTGACCATTCCCCTGAATTATTTCAAGCTATGATAACTCAAGAGACTTAGGATATATTTATTGGTAGACGATAAGAGGAGTCTTTCCAGGTAATCATATTCTACAATATATATATATATAGTTGCTCATTTTAGTGTGTAACAATATGTATTGATTAGATTATTACATATTTTTCATAGAAATTAAGTTAGGATAATCAAGAAAGAGGAAGGAATATTCAATACCTATACAGGAAAAGCCGATTGGGATACTTAGGCCTTGAACAACAGATGGTATGTGAATATAAATGTTATCTATTTATGAATATATATATTGTGATGCAATACTTCCACATTCATTTTTTGTCCTAATACATAGATCAAGTAGAAAGGATCAAAAGTTAGCGAAATTAACAATGAACACGTCCTTGAAATTTGGAACAAGTATGTAAGTATTAATTGATTATCAAAATTCTAAATTAGTCTATTTCATTTTTTTACTTTTAATAATATTTTTTTAAAAATTTATATGTCACAAGATGCCTTATCACTGATCCTCCTAGAAGCCGATGTGCTCCTAAGGGGTGATGATATATTAGGCAAGGCACTTGGTGTCCCAAAGCACCCTGGTTTTGTTAGGGATGTCGGCTTTGGCATTAGTCAAAGATTATTTTAGGAGACAAAAGCACTCGAAGTTGCATTCTTCAACTGAGGTTGCCAAGTTGAGAGAGAAGGTGGAGAGACAAAACCAAGAGCAGTCTAAGTTCAGAAAGCAATTGAAGGATCAATGACACCTTATTAAAAATTTAATCAAGATGCAAATGATGGGGATGCAGGTAGTAGACGTTAGCCCCAATGGTAAAGACAGCTGCACACTTGCCTCTTAGCATCTCCCTGAGGTAATTTCTTTCTTTAATTATATTAATAGTTAAGTGTTTTCACTACTTATCAATATTTTTTTTTGTTATAATTTGTTTAGAGCGAAGCAGACTGTCTATTTTGGTTAGATACGCTTACTCATTGCATGGTTGCAAAGGGTCATATGTATAATATTGCAGGTGATACACTTCACAATGCAATATTACCCGCTGGCCACATAAGAGTCATAGTTAATATCCCTATGGAAGAGAATGTTGAATTACCTATTTCTACTGAAGACACAAGAACAGTAGGACAAGTAATTGGGAGCTTCATTGCATGGCCCACCAATCTCATTACGATAGCTCCATCAAGATAGGTTTATTAGTTGACATTTCTTTATGGTTCACTCCTTTATAGTTCTTTATTGATTCTAAATTAAACTGACTCACTTTGTTGTACAGTCTAAGGGGAAACACCTAAAAGTGTCAGGACTTAGTAAGAAATCAATGATCGCATCATCAAAGTCAAAGCCCAACCTTCAGGTTTCAAACAAATATAGATTGGCTCTTGAAGCATTAGCAAAACAAATGTTAGGGGATGATAACATAAAAATTATAAATTTCAATAAAGAGATTTATAATAGAGAAACACATGATATGCTTATAATGGAGCTCATAAATGAGATCCTCCAGCATGAAATAATAGGGCCATTACTATTAATTTATATATCAAGTACTTCATCTAATGTTCATCAACTATTCTTTACTATGTTCATATCAGTTTATAACTAATCCATTGGTTTCTTCATCTCAGGTACTTATACCATACATTCTTGGTCCCTGACAACATTACAAGAAGGTTCATGTTTATCAATCCCTATGACATTGCTGCTTTTTCTCCACAAATGCCGCATAACTAGCTTACAACTCAATCACAACAAGTAGCAAATTTGTTTGCTATAAGAGCTTAAAATAAGGTGTTATTCCTGGCCCCTTACATACAAAGGTGAGTTATTAGTACTAAACTTTTCAATTATATGTAATTTGAATGTCAAATGTTTAATTAGAATTTGCTAACACTGGTTAATTATTTTAGAGCACATTGGATGTTGATTGTCATCAATCCATGTGTTTCAAAAATATATTATATGGATCCTTTGAATGGTGATCCAATAAACCATGAGTAGATGCAGGAGTTATTTAATCAATAAGAAAATATATTTATTTTCTATGTATTTCTATATAGTTATATGTTTTAATTTCAAAATAATTTCTTATATTAAGTTGTTTTTTCCACTTCCTTAATAGAGCAGTGGTGATATTTTGTGCAAATCATGGGTTTAAGATGCCGAAATAAAAAAACACTCACCATATTATAAAAATAGAACAAAGTAAAGGCATTTATCAATATTTATGCAATTATTAAGCATGCCATTTCCTAAATTTAATATGTTTTTTATTGGATTTTTACAATGTATAAAACAACCAAACAATACAGACTGTGGGTACTATATGATGAGATTCATGAAAGATATCGTCATACATAGATAGTCAATGATTCAAGACACAGTATGTAATTCAATTCCTTTAAATGATTGGATGGTTTTCCTTACCTCTATATTTCTTTTTGTAATAAAATTTAACTATATAATGGTATCAGTTGCTAGTAATTTGCTTTTAAAAGTCGTATTTAGTAGTATTAGTGTGTAATTTGCTGCAAAAAAAGGCTTAAGACTCAAGAATTTCTATTTTTAAGCCATTATACTATTGAATTTTTTTTAATATAAAACTTATTTTTAAAAATACTTCTAAAATGTGAATAATTCTAATCACCTAACTTCAAATCATTATTATTTCATTTTGCTATACTTCTCAGATGTATATTGCAAAGAATACTCTAATACTCAAATAGATAAACTTAAAGAAAAGTGGTCTCAATACTTATTCCAACAGTGTTTGTTAATTTAGTTGAAATTTACTTATGTTAATTTTTACTAGTTTTATAATATTTGGTAACATTTGATTATTGATTATAATTGTTATCTGAATACTTTATAATGGTTCTTCTTACTGGTTGTTAAGTTGGTGAATAATTTATGGTTAGCAAAATTGTAGAACAAAAACAAAATGAATAAAGTGGAAATATAAATTGCAAAAAACAGAGAAAAAGTTGGCAATTAACAACTGCCAACAAAAATCAACCTTTGTTGGCGGTACCATTTAACCACCAACAAAGGTTAACTTTTGTTGGTGATTCTAAATAAAACTGCCAACAAAACTTTTGACTTTTGTTGACAATTATATAAAACCTGCTAACTTTTAGGCCTTTTTTTGTTGGCGGTTATTAGTAAAACCGCCAACAAGACTTTGACTTTTGTTTGCTATTAAATAATAACTAACAAAAGGTCACCTTTTGTTATAATCGCCAACAAAACTTTGACTATTGTAGGCAATTAAATAAGAATTGCTAATAAAAGGCCACCTTTTTTGATAATTTTAAAAATAACCACCAATAAAACTATGGCTTTTGTTGACGATCATAAAAATAACCGCCAATAAAAGTGGCTTTTGTTGGCACTTTTAGACAGCCAACAAATTGATTACCATTTTGTTAGTACTTGCATTGTTAGTGGTTACAAATGGCTAACAAAAGGGGAAAATAACTGGCAATAAAGCCTTTTCCTGACGTAGTGGTAGCATCACTTCACAAAATTGCCTACAACAGAATGGCCATCCCATGAAGTTGCTGCCATGATATTTTAGAAATATAATCCAATTGAATCTTGTTAGAGACAAGCATGGCCCACGCTGCAAAGGTTCAACAAAAACTTTACCTATGACCAGGCACCAGTAAAGCATAGAGAATGAGAAGGAGAAACATTTGGGACAAATTAGTCCTTTACCTGATCTTTCTTTATTAAACAGTAGCTTTTCTTGCAAAATTTGAAGGGAAATATAGTGTAGATGAGAAGTAATAAATTTTCTCTAGGAAAGTTTTTCAAGTATACCAAAAAGCTTTTTAATTTTTTCCCTTAACTTTTCAATCTCCTTTCCCTCCCTTTCATACGTTCCAAACAGGGTGCCAAATTCAAAACTCATTTCCTAACTTCTATTCATTCAATCCATCCCCCATCTATTGGTCCGATCTCACACAAGTTGCATTAGTGAAATCCTTCCCATATTTGTATAGAGAAATCTCACAAAAGGTAATATGACATCTAATAAGAATGGCCAAGACGATATAATTTTTTCAGAATTGATTATCTTTCTTTTTTAGAGTTGATTTTGTTGAAAGACTCAAAAGCCAATCTATTAAATAAAAAAATATAATCTTTGTGCTTAGAATGGGTAAGCTAGAAAAGAGTGTAAATTGTGTGGAATTGTATCCTTGAAGAAACAAAAAGAGTTGAAACCAAAAGTTAAAAAATAAAATTAAAATAATATAAACAATTAACGAAATAATTGAATAGACTTACAATGATGGGAAATTCTTGCATGCCCTAGATACGTATGTCCAGCAGTCAAAGTTAGCCTCACATGTACGAATCAAATCCTTGCCATTGAATGTATGTTCATCTAGTGTGCTCCAAAATTTTTCTATAATTAGGGTCTTGAATGTTGAAGTGATAAGTGAAGTAGATCCTCTCCATGCAACTACATCAATGCAGTTGAATGGATTTAGCAATTCATACACGTGGCTTTTGTTTTTGTTTTTTTTTTCTTTAAAGAAAATAGTACAAACCACACTGTTTCACATAAATGTACCCAATAATCAAGATTTGTTATGTATAACAATTTCACATATATGAATCAAATTTTGACCATTGAATATGTTCACCTAGTGTACTAAAAATCGTTTTGTAACTATTGTCTTGTATCTTTGATTGACGGGTTGAAAAAAACAAATGGGGGAGGGAGACTGGAAGTTTCTATGGTGCTATTTTTCTTTATTTATTTTCCTCTCCCTATTTGAAAAAAAAATTAATTACAGATAAATTTTAAACTGTCTTTCCAACTTTACAGAAGTTAGCTATTTGCCTTCCCATTTTGATTCTCAATTTTTTTCTCCGATAATTAGCTAATAGTATTGCTTAATTTGACATTAGAGTCCCTAACTTCCTCAAATGAATAAATTATAGGCATAAAGTAGTTGGTCATACATTAACATTTGAGAACACAAAATTGTAAATATTTCAATGAGAAAAATTAACGAGACCAAAAGTAGTTCAATTAAGTATATTATTCTATTTCATTTTAGCATATAAAATATTGCTAATAAATAAAAAATAATTCATGAAGAATAACCTAGGACTAATAAATTGACATACAAAAACACCCTAATTAAAAAAAAAAAGAAAATTTTATCTAAGAGCCGTTAACATGCTTTACTCTACCAACAGTTAATTTAGGGTTATATCTAAACATTGGTTTTTCTTTAGAATATATTTAGATTGTAGAAGATGAATTAAAATACAAACATAATATTTAATTACACCAATCTTCCATGAATTTTGATAAAATTACATAGATATTACCATTATTTTTAAAATATGCAAAAAAAAAAAATTAAATAAAAAATTACTTTATATTTTGGTCTAATTTTAAATTTTTGACTGAAATACTCTTTATTTAAAATTTAATTTAGTTAATATATATATATATAGGTTTAATAGAAAATATTTTGATCAAAAAATGTTAAATTAAACTAAAATGTAAGAAAAATTTTTGTTTAAAGAGAGTTAAGAAAAATTTTTTGTTTAAAGAGAGTTCATACATATTTTAAAAATTAAGAGAAAATTTGCATAGTCTCAACATAATTCAAAAGAAGTTTATATAATTTACTTTTAATTAAATTTAAATAAAAAATTTAAGCTAATTTTTTTCATTTATTTCTCATTTATTTATTTTTTCCAGTCCAAGCATATCTTCAAAGTGTATTGATAGTGCCTCTTCAAAAAAAAAAATGATTATTTAAGTCTAAGAAAGAGCTAATATTTATATTATAACATTCTATCCACAAGGCCTAATTTGAGTCCAACTAAGTTGCCATAGTATGAAGTAGTTAATGTTAGTGTTGTCCCTCACAAAAATACTAAATTCCTGCCAAACTCAAACAATAGCCATCCTTCATCCAACAAAAGCCTAACATTGCTAGCATATTCCCTACCACAAGTCTATTCTTATAAAAATTTTTAACTTTTATTAATTATATATTCTGCTCTAAAACTAAGCAAAACAATCCTTAAGGACAAGGTGGGAATACCACTAATAATTTTTTAATGTTTTTCCAAGGAGATCATATTTCATATTTCTTCTAATAAGATAGAGCAAAATCTAATTTACAGTCAAAGCAAAGTGTGTAAATAAATTAAGTTCAAATATATGATTAGCCCATTTGATTTTATAAAAATTTTCATTTATCCCTCAATTATGTCCCCTTAAAATTTAAAAGGTTCAAATTTAATCCTTTTATCATATTATTTATTTATAATTTAATGTCAAATTTAATAGTCCAATAATTTAGACGTTATTTATTACTTGACACCTTAATTCACACTTAAGTTTGTCGTTCAAACCATTAAAACCTTAAATTTGAGATTAAATTTTGGATGCAGATATGACCAAAAAAAAAATAAGTCATAGAAAATAGGACCTTTAAACACAAAAAATCAAATAAAATTTTTATGAATCTAAAAGGACAAAGACTGCACTTACTTTGAGCCCATAAGTTATCTGATGGATTTTATTTTTCCCTTTCATCCATTCATGCACTAAGGTCCTACTTGGCATGATTGATTAGAGAAAGATCTAAGGTAAATACCATTTTAATCCACTAATGACCTAAAGACTTCACAATCTTGTAAAATGGAAAACCACCTACACAAACTAGTGTTTTTAATTTATTAGATAGTAAATGAGAATGCAAAAAACTCAAATTTGAATCATTTACTTTTCTTCCCTCTCATAGGACATAGAGCCAATAGTATATTACATGGACAACTAATCCCAAACAGTAACTAAATTATCTAATCTATATAAGAAATTGAAATATTAGAAACATTTGCTATTGAATGCCTATAGTCTAGATAACTACTCTAAACTAAGGATGAATAAAACTGAACCAAACCAATTAAACCAAACTAACCCTTAAAAACAAGATAAAACTGGTTAAAAAGAGGCTTGATTTGGTTTTTGTCATTTCAAAACCGATTAATTTGGTTCGATTGTCGGTTTATGTCTTGTTTGGTTCAGTTAAACTAAACCTTGAGAGATGCTTCATGGTTGAAACACACTGCATTTTTATTCCACTAAGCCTAAACTTGTTCCTTATCTTCTACTATCTTTGGCCCAAAATGTGAGTCTCCCATACTAAGCCCAAATGTGTTTTGTTGGTCCAAAACATGAAACTTGTGCTTCCTCACAGTCTCACTCAGAGCCATAACCCACAACCATAGTTACCTTCATTTTCAATCACGAGTCATTGGCGCTAACAGAGACGAGACGTGCTACTACAGGTGTGTTGCTATGATGCAACCTAGTACTTGCTACTTTGCTATTGCTAGGGCTTGTGATTTTGGGATTTTGAATTGAAGAAACTAGAGCTACATAGTGCTACTAGCTATGGTGCAGATTGTAAAGGTTGATGGATGTGGGATTTTGATCTATTGATGGCATTCCTTCATAAGAAGAGTAAGCGAGATGGTTGATGGCAAGTAAAGAAAGAGAAGCAGAGGAGAGAACTAGCTAAAGACTAAAGAAAATCGGCTTTTGTTCACCAGAGAAAGGCATTGTTGTTTTTTGTAAGGCATTATTACTTCTATTGCTTACAAGCTTCTTGTTTTTTGTAACGAAACCATGTCTTCTGTTGCTTCTATTACTTACTAAGGAGAAATGTAAGCTTCTTGTTTTCATTCAAGTTAAGTGTTTCATTCCTAGTCTTTTTATTTGAAACCTAGGACCATGATAGTGGAGACAAAGAATAGTTGGGATTTGAGACCTAGGAACATGATAGTGGAATGAAGAGGACCACATTCATAATAAGATGATAAAATATTTTGAAAAGGAACCACATTTATGAAGAAGGACCACATTTACAATCAGTCAAGAACCATAGTTGATATCTCTATAGATGATAGAAAGCCCGCAAGTGTTGACACTAAGTTTCTGGACCATCTTGACTAATAACTCACCTATCATTATATGCCTAATTTATTTCATGTATTCTTCCAGCCCCTGTTTATAATTGAATGATACAGTTTCAGAGCATACAAGTAGATGGATGGAAGGATATATGAAGGGATTTGCATATCTTGGCAATTGATAACATTTATGAGTTACTGCATCATCTGTGTAGGATTAGGATTGAGAGTTTTTGTTCTGAATTGGGATGGTACATTTAAGCAGAATTGCTTATTTTATTTTTAATTTTATTCTTTTTGCCATTTTTTTTCATTCCACTTGATTGGAATGTCTTAATAAATCAGTTTAGTGTTAAATTTTTGTTTTCAATTCAAGCTCACAATTGGAATATGTTTAAGCAATCTATATGTATAGAAAAAAAAAATTCTAGGGTTAACTGCAATTTTAATGTCTTTAATTCATTTATACAAAGAATCTAATACCATTAATGAATTTTAAAAAAATGTAGGGTGTGCCTTGTGCATGATGAGGATAACAATAGCATTTGACTTAAGATGATGTGGTGAATTAAGAAAAAGTGGATTGGAATGATAATGAAAGAAATTATTTTTATTTTTACAATCAAAATTTACTAATAATTTATATATTTTTATGCACACAGATTATGACAAAAGATAATTTTTAAAGAAAGAAAAATTGGTGACACTTTTATTAGTCTAGTTAATATAAATGAATTTGAGATAATTCTTTTTTAAAAATTAGATGATTTTTTTTTTGTTTAGTTTAATTATGATATATTTTTTTAATATAGTGACTTTTTTTTTCATTTGTAACTAAATTGCAAGAAGAAAGATATATGGAGTTAATGGACATTGTTGATGATGAGCAATCATACTCACAAGCCAAAATTAGTTCATAAGCATTTTACAACTAATGATGTTGCTGCCTCTAATGGCTCTACACCTTCTAATATGGGGAAGCCTTCCAAAAAGACAAAAGTGAAGATAAGCCAAGTAAAGGAGAAAGAAAATGAGAAACAAAAAGAGAAACAAAAGCAAATAGAGAAAGAGAAGTAAACAGATGAAGAGAAGGAAGAAGAGTCTAATAAAGAAGTAGGTAAAAGAAAGCTTACAAGACTTGAGTCTTAGGTGTAGACTCATTTTACACTTATTGAAGATTGTGATTTAGAATGCCCTAGGGTTTCATATAATTGGTGTGGTGTAGACAATGCATGCCATAAAAAAAAAAAAAAAAAGAAATGGAACTTTTAACATGGCTCATCACTTAGAGTATAAATGTAAAAAAAAGTTTGGTGGAAATCGTGATCCAAAACAATCTCTACTTTCATTCCAATCGAACAAAAAAAAAAAAAAAGATGGCGAAGGGGTTGAAATTAAGATGAAAGGAGTTACTTTTGATGTTACTGCATGTAGGGAAACTCTTATAAGAATGATAATTGTGGATGAGTTGCCATTTAAACATGTAGAAGGAAAAGGGTTCCATGATTTTATGAGTGTTGTGCAACCTTTATTTCTTATTCCATCACATATTATAGTTGCTAGAGATTGTTGGAACCTTTTCTTATTTGAAAAAGCTAAGTTGAGAAGTGCATTATGTATGATATGTCAAAGTGTTTGTCTAACAATAGATTATTAGTCTTTTATGCAAAACTTGAATTATTTATGTCTTACTACACATTTCATTGATATTGAGTGGAAATTGTATAAGAGAATTTTGAATTTTTGTCAAATCTTTAATCATAAGAGTGAGACAATAGGCTCTAAGATAGAGTATTGTTTGTTAAATTGGGGAATTGATAGAGTTTTACCATTACAATTAATAATTCTAGCTCTAATGATATTGATGTAGCTTATGTGAAAGGTCGAATATTTGATTGGAATGGACATATAATGAAGGGAGAATACTTGTATATAAGATGTTGTGCTTATATTATAAATTTAGTGGTCAATGATGGTTTGAAAGATATATATGAATCTATAGTTAGGATAAGAAATGCAATTAGATATGTTCGTACTTTACCTGTTCATTTATAGAAATTTAAAAATTGTGTAGAACAAGTAAGAATTCAATAGAAAGGCATTGTACAAGAAGATGTTCTTACTAGATGGAACTCTATATATGTTATGCTTGACAGTGCTTTAAAATTTTAAAAGGTGTTTAAGAGGTTGGAAAAGAAGGATATCCGGTTTGTCTTGGATAGAATAATTCCTCCAACAAGTAAAAATTAGGATAATGCACATACTTTTATAAAATTCTTGAAAATATTTTATGATATCACTAAAAATGTATTTGGTTCATTATTTGTCACATTATTTCAATATTTTCATGAATTTTGCTTAGTGTTGAATACCTTGAACAATTTGTGTAAAAGTAGTGATCCATTACTTAATCAGATGACTAAAAAATGGAAAATGAAGCATGACAAATATTAGGGAGATGTTAAAAATATTAGCATGATGATTTTTGTTGCTATAGTTCTTAATCCAAGATATAAGTTGAAGTTTGTGGAATGGAGTTTGAAAAAACTCTATAATGAAGAAGTGACTGAATTGATGACTCAAATGGTGAAAGAAATATTTAATAAGATGTATGAAAACTATAGGCTTTTTCATAATCATGGTAAGAGTCAAGTCACTACTCAAAGCCAAGACATGGAAGTTGTTCCTTATGAAAAGAATGAAAAAGATCCATTTGGCATGGAGTTTGATAAAATTATGAACGATGGTGATTGCATGGATAATCAATCAAAAGTAAAGCTTTACTTGATGGAAGGTAGAGAGAAAATGACATCTAAGTTTGACATCTTCAATTAGTGAAAAGTGAATTACTCTAAATACCTAATTATCGAACAAATTGCTAGAGATGTATTAGCTATACTTGTACCTACTATAGCTTTTGAATATGTTTTTAACACTAGGGGTTGGATACTTAATCAATATAGAAGTTCTTTGACAAAAATTGTTGAAGTCCTTGTTTATGCATAAAACAGGTTTCGATCTAGTCTATTGTTAAGTGATATTGAAAAACAAGTCGAAAATATTGAAAAAAATTGAACTTGGTAATATTTTGGGAAAATTATGTTTAAGGACCAAAAGATGAAGAAAATTTTTCTTAAGGATCTTTACCATTAGATTCAACGATTTGTTGCTAAACTCAATGGTAATCATCCTAAAATAATTGCTAATAGGTCTTTAAGAATAATTTTCATTATCTTTGAGTCCTTTATTATAATTCTCCCTAATATTTTTTATCATTATAAAAGAATTTGATGTCACTGATTATGAATTGTATTACAATTTATCTTTTTCTTTTTTTGGGGTTGCACTTTTATTGAATTATTAGATCTTAGCATAACCTCACCAACAGGCGAGAATGAGTATTAAGGATCTTGAATTATTTTGTTTGTGATTTCTAGTGGTATGTATATGTAAGCAATATGAATTTTATTTTGTTTTATATATTATCATAATTTATTTAGTAGATTTTTAACATAATTTTTTTGTAAGGATTTACATTTTTTGGGAAGATGAAATAGTAGTGAATGATATGATGTAGCAATGATTGAATATTTTTGAACATCACATTTTTTAGAAGATGATGTAGCAGTGAATGATAAAATTAGTGGTTAAATACTTTGCATATTACACTTTTTGGAAAATGATTTACTACACCTTTTAAAACATCACATTTTTTGGAAGATGATGTACAATTTTTGGTGATTGAATACTTTTATATATTATACTTTTTGGACAATGAAGTACCAATAATACGTAAAAATTCATGGTTTACTTAGTTAAATATTTTAGTATGAACCAAGAATGTTGCTATTAGATATCAGTTCAAAACTAAATTATCATTGAAATTTATGGATAAGAGGCAATTGATTATTTTGATCTAATTGAGTTCCTTAATTGTTTAATCGTTCATTTAATTGAGAAAAAAATAAAGAATGCCTTAAAGTTCCACTTAAATTTAATTATCTAACTACCAGTGGTCATAATAAGATAAAATCTCATAATTAATTAAAAATTTAATAAGTCTTTTTTATTCCCTTTTTAGATTAATAGAATCTTTTTTCAATCAAACTTGCAAAAAAACTACACTCTTTGTGTGGTTTAAAAAAAATTAACATATACAAGTTGTTTATACTCTTTTATTATAAGATGCTACTCTTGTTTTATTTTTTTTCTTACTTCTTAAAGCTTTTTGTCAATTTATGAGTTTTTTTTAGACAAAAAAAAAGATAAAAATCATAAATTATTCTAACATTATTATTGGTTAAAATTTTATAAGATGTATGATATTAGAAGTTAAATTTTATATATTACAAAAAATAAAATAAAAAAAATTCATTTTTAAGCAAAAAAAAAAAAAGAACCAAATCAGACCAAACCGAATTAAAGCGAGCAAAAACCAAACTAAACCAAACCAATTAAAATTCAAAACCAACAAGGTCCACCAAATTATTAAATCGAAAATGTTGGTTTCATTTAAAATCGAACCAAACTAAACCTATGTACACCTCTACTCCAAAGGATACCAAGAATTATAAATGCAGCCAAATGTTCTAAATTTCTATAGATTCACCACCTAAACTCATAATTATGTAGTCTAGAAATCTAACTTCCCAACAAAAGTGATCAAAAAAAGTAAATCAACAATGTAGTCAAGGCTTTTCAATGTGAATGTTGCCAACTGGCACGAGGCTCTCTGCATAATTGAAAACATCACAAACATGATAATATTCATACCTACGGTTAGGAAACTTCTTCAATTCATTAGTAGTGGGATTGATCAGAGATAGAACGGTTTTCAAACATTCAGTTTCACCAACTGTGGCCAAAATTTCATTTCTCCAAATACTCAATGGATGGAACACGCCTGAAAATGGTCCTACGGTATATTTTTTGGTCCAACTCCAACTCTCCCCAGATGCGCCTGTACCCTTCTCCATTACCCATAAATCAATCAAACAAGATTCGTTTCCAATCACAAAATTAGATAACATAGCAAGTTTGCTCTCATAAACAGTAAGCCTATTCTCATATGATTTAGAAGCTGAAGCAGGCATTGGTATCAGTGTAAACACTTCCATTGATATGTCAAATGAAACTACCAAATAACGATCATCTTCATCCCCCACATGCGTCTTTAACCCCAACCAAAACATAGCTCCATTAGCAACGACAGTATGATATTGAAGACATACACTCTGTAAAGTCCCAAATTCTACTTCCTTCCATGAGCCAGTGCACAATGAATAAATTCCTATTCGACTGGTTTTGTTCAGAATCAATTTCCAATTCTCATCGGGAATATAAATTCCCACTATCTTGAAATCATTAACAATGGGACTGAACCCAAAGCCTAAATACCAAAAGCCCCTAAAATCATTAGTAGGTATGGGTAACTGTCTGACCTCTTTAATCGCCGGATTCCACAGCAAAAGTGAGTGTGAAGAAATAACATCATCAGTGAATTGACAGAGTTCAACACAGAGCAAGCCATTGCTGGAACCGAGGATCCTAACATGCGAGAAGGAATCGATCAAGGGTGTGTGCGGAAGTTCAAGGACTTCCATCTTGCAATCGAGCAAACATGACCGCAAATAATCGTGTCTGGGATGGAATCCTTGGAGGAGAAGAAAAGGGTTTTTGTGATCAGAGTGGTGGAGGTGGTCTGCGATGAAAGATGGAGAGTTGAAGAGGTTTTTCCAATCTTTGCACACAGATCGGAATCGGATCAGGGATTTTACAGGAAGTCTTTTGAGAATGTCTATGATGATATCCTGAGGAAGAATAGCTTTGCCGCCATCCATTGCCATCTGCTTCGTTGCTCCAGGGAAGAAGTGATCTCCCGGGAGAAGTGTTCGCACACAGCGGTGACCGATTGGGGTTAGGGTATTATTAAGAGTTTATTTTAGGGTGGAACGGGGGTCGAATAGAATAGATTTAAAAATTAAATTATTGTTTGAAAGTTTTTTTTAGGGGTCAGTGAATTAACAAGAGATGCTTTTTAAGCCATCTCAAACTATCCAAAATTTATTTTTTTTTTTCTCTAATTTGAGGGATTAAGGATAGAATGATCAAATTTAAATATTTAAATTACAAGATTATCCTAATTTTATTTAACTGGTATAAAATTATAAAAATCTTAGTATAAAATATATTAAAATTATTAGTTTTAGAAAATATTAATTATAGAAAAGTGAATAAAATATTTTTTTTATTTTTTTGTTAATTTTTAAATTATTTTAAAATTAAGTATATGACTTTTAATAGGATTAGATTTTATATATTTATCTTTTATTATTAGAAATTATCTTTCATTAGGATTAGAATTAGACTTTTATAAATATAAGTCTTTACATTTGTATTAGTTCAGAATTTAGCATTGAATAATAAGAAATATCTTCAGAATATATGCATCTCTCTTTTCCTTCTTCCTCTTCTCCTTTTATTTCTTCTATATCTCCCTCCTTTCTTCTATCTTCTATCCCTCTTCTTCCTTGCTCTAATATTTCTCTCTATTTTCTTCCATACGCATGTTACATCATTAACTTTATTCAGAATTCACAGTCACTCCCCATCATAATTATCATCACATTCTAGTAGCACCATCTCATGCGATTGACTCGTACAATCTCACATCTTCCTGTATCCTGCATTTGATCAAGTATATTTACCTTTAAGATTCTTGTGATTTACAAAAAAATATACTTTTGTTATTATTATTTGTTGCGTAGTTTTGTCGCTATTTCAAATTATTATATTGCACCATATATCTTCAATCTTTTTCTCACATGCACATTGTTATATTGCACCGTATAGTATATGAAACTAATATTATATTGTAATCCTTTTGCAAAACTTATAAAAAAAAAAAAAGAGAGAGAAGAACTCTTTAAAAAAGTTCATCATGTTAAAATATTTTTAAATAATAATTAATTATCTTAAAATTTTTTAATTTAGAAACTAATTGATATTGTACAAATATAAAAATAATATGAATAAAATTCATATATTATAAATTTTATCACATTATCATTATTATTAAAATGTATTTTTATCTAGTTATTGTGTAATATGAGAAGAGTTTTGAGAATTTATTCATACTTTTTATCTAAAGCAATTTATAAGGGTAACATTAGAAAAAATTAATTTTTATCCATTCCATTCCATTTATTTTATAATAACTCCCGAACAATGGTCAAATAAAACTATTCCATCTCCCTGTAAAACTCTCAAATAATAGTATATTTCGTTAAGTTCCACTCCATTCTGTTCCATTCCATTATATTCCATTAATGTCCGTTTCATTTCATTCTTTCCTAAACTCTCAAACATAGCCTAGGAGTTTACAGGGACAAAGTAGTACACACTTTTGCCATGTGACGTGGTTGTCATCTTCTTATATAATTATATAATATCTATTATATTTTTATAATTATTATTTTATTTATTAAATTATTATTTTAATTATTTAATTATTTTTTAAAATAAAAACATAAAAATAATTTTTTATTTAACCTCTCTTTTATTTTTTATTTTTTATATTTTATGTTTTCTCTTCTTTTATAATATCATACCAAACATATCATTTATATATTTCTTGTTTTCATTTTTATTTCATAAAAAAGTGTTTTTATTGATAAATTATTATATATTAAAAGAAATACATAATAAAAATACTGTATTTGGAATTATTATGAAAATGATTTAATTTTTATCTAATTGACAGCCATTATAATAAGTTAACTTTATGAAAGAGTCTATAATTTAAATATTAAATAACCTTATGAAAAGAGTTTTAGTTATTTAAAAAATAATTGCTTTCGCATGATAGGGTTTGTTTTGAGAAATTTTTAGAAGTTGTATGTTCTTTTAGTGAAATTAAAAAGTGCATTTTATTTATCTTGAATTTTACATCTAATTGTAATATCTCTTAATTTTTTTTAAAAAAAGATAATAATTCATTTCTTAATTCCATAACAATGAATCCCCAAACCTTAAAAATATTATTAACTCTAGTTCTGATTCCCATCTACGGGTTTCATCCAAATAAGTCCTATTCATATATTGCAAAGATAAATGGACACTTTCTCTAAGATTATAATCCATCTATATGTGATTCTAATTTTGACTATTATGACTTAGATGGGAATTAGACTTTTTTTTTTTGCTTTTACGTGACAACAGGAATAATTATTGTAGAATGATTAGTTACTCTAAGAACAAAAATGGCAATCTAACAAACAAAAATGGAATCTTTGTGCTTGGAATGGCGAAAGTACAAAAGAGTGCAAATTATGCCAAATTGAATCCTTGACCAAATGAAAAGAGTTGAAACAAAAAAAGAAAAATAAAATAATAGAACCAATTAACAAAATAGTTGAACAGCCTTAAAATTTGTGTCTTGAATGTTAGGGTGATTGGTTTAGAAAAATGGGAGAGGGAAGTTAAAAGTTTCTGTGGTGATATTTTTCTCTTGTTTGGGATGACTAAATTATAGAAAGACGGTGTTTTGGATTCTTGATACATATTGCGGAGATTTTTTTTTTAAGTGAATTTTTTTTTTCACACTTTCAGATACGAGAAGGATAATTTTGTCATTTGAGATTGTCTGGCAATTTTAATGAACATATGTAGAGTGATTGCTATGAAATTAATAAATTAAGACTAAATTGTTAATTCTTTTAGATTAAAAAAAACATTGTAATTGGATATAAAGTTTAGAATGAGTAAGTGCATTTCTTTTTCTTTTTCTTTTTTTACAATAACTGAATACTTTATTATTCATATCAACTCACAAAAATTTAAAAAGGATTTAATAATATTTCGTTATGTAATTCACGATGGCCCAAACGATTTTACAATAAAATCTAAATAATTTGATGATAACAAAATAAAATAAAATTGAAAAGCCTTTGGTATTTAATATATTCAAAAGATACATGCAACGCTTTGTCTCTACGAAACAATTAGCTCTAAAGAAAGGATAACATATCAAGTATTTGTCCTGATACAATTACATCTCACAAAGTCAAAAGCTCTTGAAGATATAGTAGTGTGTAATACGTTATGTCTCATCTTGTCGCAAAAAAAAAAAACAATTGAAAAAAAACTTCTTGGTTCTTGGCTCTTGTTTCTCACAAAATCAAAAGCTCTGGAACATTAGTATAATGTGTAATACTTTTTGTCTCATCCCTTCACAAAAGACAATAAGAGATTTCCTGGTGCCTGGCTCTTGTTCAAACGGCTATAGGAACATTAAATAAGCATTAAATGAGATAAGAAATGTAAGCTCCTACCCAGCATACCATAGCAGGTGTTTTACAAGATAGAAGCAAGAAGAGAGAAACTTAAAAGCAAGCCTATGTTTTGCCCAATCTTGCAACAATCATAAGCCTCCAAAAATCAAAACTTCAAAGAAGAGAAGCGGATTCGAATCACGACGACTACTTTGGGCTTCATCATTTATAAAAGAATTGAAGTAGAAAGAGATCGCATGGAAGCATTGAAATGAAAAATCTCTTGTGCATTTACTCTTTATAAATTTCTTTTGTCTCCAGTTAATCTTACTGTGAGAATATCCATTGAGTTACTCTTGTAATTTCTTCATTTATAAAAGTTTATAAATTCTTTATTCTTTTGATAAATCTCTCCTAGGTGTAAGAGGAGTAAGTTTAGAATAGTTAAGAGAAAAATAACTTATAAAAACAGTTTGAAGTGATTTGAAAATTTTGTATAGGCGATGAACATGTTGTAAAACGATTCAAATGTAATTGTATTGCTAAATATCATTAAAGAAAACTCTCTGATGTTTCAAATGGCCTGAATGTAGCTTTGGTAAGTGGGGCCATGATAATTTGTAGTGTCTCTTCTCTCTTTTTTATTCTTTATGTTTTAGCTAATTGATTTTACTTTTTGTCAACTATATCCTACTCTTTACTTTTAACTTTGTGCCAGCAGCCACGGTAAGATAGAGGATGCAAGCATTATCTGGAATGATTAGGCATAAAGTGTCTATAGATGGCCTTTTAAGTTCACCGTCAAATCCCAAGGCTCAATCTGGATAGGCAATGGAAACTAACAAGTTGGAGTACAATAGGGGCAGAAAGAACTTCAGGTGGAGTGATAAAATGCATAGAGATTGAAAAGAACACCAACAATGAAAGCACTCTGCTGGCCCGACACTGATACTAAGAGACAAAACCTTTTACTTTCAGTTAAAAGCTTTTGAGATTTACTACTCACTTCTAATTTTATATAACTCTATCTTATCTCTCAAAATTTGCACTTGTTCAAGTTACAATTTAATTATTTTTTAAAGTATCAGAAAATTTCTTTTCTTTTTTCGACATAACACACCAATTCACCTTCTTTTTGGTGTGATCATCAATAATTTCTTTTCAAGCCAACTTACTAATCCCTCTTAGTCTTATTTTGAACTTATAGTCATTAATATAATAAGTGGATAAAAAAATTATGAGCATGAAAAATAATACATAAACTAGTTCGTTTCAAAATGAATACAATCTTTGATAATATAATCGTTGACAAGATGATGAATAAAAAATGAATGCATATTTGATTATATTTAATGACAGATTTAGGATTAAATTATTAAGAAAAAAATTAGACAAATTTACATGCTTATATATATAGGGTTAAAAAATATAAATATAACATATCGTTTTGTAATTTATAAAATTTAAACACTATGTTACATTCTTTTATGTTTTAAAATTTATCAATAATTAAATTTGTGCTGAACCCTTTTGCGATCTCTCTTTTAATAAAAACAACCATGCAATTTGCAAAGAAATCTTGTTCTACAAACTTATTTCTTTATGATATTCATAAATGAGAATGACGTCTCACTGATTGTAACTGAAACTCAAAGAATTAATAATAGATGAGACAAACAATCAACTAATCAATTAAATAACAAATATGATATTTTCGTGCTTTTTCAATCATGAACATAACTGAAAGATTGTTGATAAGCTTTTGAAATCAAAATATTAGAAAATATCAAGATCATAATGTTGTGCTTATATATTTTGAGGTGCACCCTCTCTTGTTTAGTAAAATCCTTGTAATAAATTTTTGTTGCCAAATTAAAAATATAGTCAACGTTAAATAACTTGTAGCCATCTTTGAATATAACGTTGTACTAAGAGTCAATAACTCTATTATATTTAAAACAAAATATGTTTTTTGTATTTAAATTTTATGTAATAAATTAGTAAAAAATTATTAAAATAAACATCTTAATAAATTCAATTACATAAAATAATTAATTTATTAATTTTTATTACATCATTACCTTTGGTAATATTTCTAACTTTGTGATAATTTATAAGGCCCATTACAATTTTGTATACAAAAAATTACAGATTATAAAATATGGGCCAAAGACCAACATGGGCCATTAGTGAAGGCACATAATCATTAGGGTAGGCAAATACTCCTTTAATTTTTAAAAAAATTTATATGTATATAGTATTAAATTTTAATATTATATCCCACATTCTCTCAAATTTTTTATCCACTACACTTATTGAATCCAACATACTTTTTTTTTAAAATTATTTGATATTTTAACTTGAATTTAATAAATTAACACATATACTTTTTTTCATCTTTTCTTTTTTTCTTACCTGTCTCTCTCTTTTCCCATTTCCCTCTCATTTTTACCTTTTTATCTCAAATTTTCTTTAGTTTTAGTCAAATTTTATATAGTGCTTCTTCCCTCTCCCCCTTTTGACCCGTACCAAATATTTTTTTTCTTTTTCTTTTTTTTCAACTTCTTTATTTTTGTTCTTCCCATTTTGCTTTATTTATTCATGCCATCATGCCCTATAAATATAATTTTTTGGAAAATACTATAACATTTTTTTATATGTTATTTGATAAAATAGTTTTTGTAGTGCTTTTTAAGTATAGATTTTTGTAAATCAAAGGTCATAAATTTTTACATTTCATCAAATAAATTTTTTCCTTTAAAATAAGTTGAGTTATTTATTAAATTATTATAGTGTTGTTGAGTGATAATGTAACTTTTTTAGTATATCATTGTTATGCATTGCATGAGTATTAAGTAGATACATAATTATATCCTTAAAAGTATTCAAGTAGTGAAGTTTTTTATATTAATATGAAAACAAATTTTTTTCACATTGCTCATTTTAATTCAAACTTATTTTTAGATTTTAAAGGAAGACAAAGTATTGTTAGCGAGTTAAATTTTATTTAGTTTAATTTAAAAATTCAAAGCAAAATATTTTATTTAAACAATACATTATAAATATATAATTTTAAAATAAAATACTAAAAATTAAAAAAAAATTGGCCCCTATTAGCCCAGGGTTCTAGCTCTATCATTGATAAGAGCCCTTTGATCCTTTCATTCATAGAAGCATGAAATAAAAGAATCTACTTGATTTTCAAAAATTATATCCATTACACTCCTCTAACTTAGAGGATTCCTTTTCAACATTGTAGCTAATTTACATAAATTTCAATGAAGGAGGCAAGCATCCTTTGCCCCCTTTGAATCCATCATTGATTGTATTTTTTGTTGATTATTGCTTTCAATTTAAACAATGTCATTGGTACCAACAATATTTATACACAAATGCAAGTGCGTGCATGCACACACATGTGCACACACACACACACACATATATATATATATATAATTTATTTGAGAAGTAGTCTCATTTTTTATAAATGAAGTGCGGCTTTGTTTTTCTTTTGCATGTCCTTTTATTTTATTTTTTTATATTTTTAATAATTTCTTACCTCTTTTTGTCTTAGATCTCACCAACTTCACATAAGGCTAGTTTCATCAAACATAAGAAATCTAGTTAACCTTAGACAAATTGTAAGATTTGAAAATGATATCAGTAAGTGTTTTGACAGTGAAAGAGAAGCGAAACTATCCTTTTTAGTCTAAAGATGTATGATTAACATGAAAGAGTTAAGGAGGTTAGATAGTGGCTGGCTTATTCTTGTTTTTGCAATATCTTGATTTTGGTCACAACCAATTGCCAAGAATACATAATATCGTGAAAAATTAGAGGTTTGAAGAATTTAAAATATCTTGTGCTTAAAAATCCCTTGGAATGAAAAAAATATCCCTTACAAACCCTAGATTATACAACATATCTTGATAATGAGCATATTATGATTACTTTCATCTCTATATAGAATTACACCAAACATCAAAGCCTCTTCCTTTAGCATTACTAATAAGTTTCATAAGCCAAGACTTTAAATCAAGGGAGTACTTTGAAAGTATAATTATGAGCATAATGATTGTAATACAATAACAATAATAAGTCTTTTTCACTATGTGGGATCGTCTACATAAATCAAATGATGTTATAAAATTCTATCATGAATCAAGTTTATGGACAAATTATTTAAATTTAAATCCTTTTTAATGGTTTCACCTATAGTTTTTTTTTTGTCTCTCTTTGTCTCTAACTATTGAACTATTTTTCATCTAATTCACTCTTCTTATTGGGGTTATTATAGGTATTTTCCATACATGCTTAAACCATTTAAGACATAATTTTATAACATTTTCTATAATAGGTGCAATCTTAACTTTTTCTTTAATACATTCATTTCTTATTCTATCTTATATGATGTGTTCACTTATCCAATGTAACGTTCTTATCTCTGCAATATTAAATTTATTCTCTTGTTGACTTTTTATTACCTAACACTTAGTCTTATACAATATTGCAAGTTTTATAGTTGTGTGATAAAATTTACTCTTAAATTTAAGTGGTATTCTTTTATCATAAATAATACTTAAAACATTCTTTCATTTCATTTATCATACTTGAATCTTACTAGGGCTATTATAGATCTTTTCTATACATGTCTAAACTATTTAAGATAAAATTTTACAATATTTTTCTACAATAAGTACGACCTTGATTTTCTATCTAATGCATTCATTTCTTATTCTATTTTATATGATGTGTTCACTTATCCAATACAATAATTTTATCTCTACAATATTAAGTTTATTCTCTTATTGACTTTTTTTTGCCTAACACTCAGTTTTATATAATATTGCAGGTTTTATAACTGTGTGATAAAATTTTCTCTTAAACTTAAATGGTATTCTTCTATCATAAATAACACTTAAAACATTCTTCCATTTAATTTATCATACTTGAATTTTATGATTTACATCTTTCTCTATTTTCTTGTCATGTTATATGATGGACATAAGATACTTAAACAATATGATGTGTAATAATATATTCTCCAATTTTCACTTTTACACTAGAATTAGTGTATTTCTTACTAAATTTACATTCCATATACTCTATTTTACTTTTACTTAAATGAAATCCATATGCTTTTAAAACTAATTTTTATATCTCTAACTTTTCATTTATTTCCTCTTTTGATTCTTTAATTAGGGATATATCATATGTAAAAAGCATACATTGTAGCGCCAGGTCTTAGATATATTCAATAGGTACATTCAAGATTAAAGTAAAAAAAAATATAGGTTTAAAGTTGACCAATGATGTAGACCAATAGTTTAAAATTTTCTATAGGCCCACTTTTATTCTCATATTAGTTATAACTCTATCATATATGTCCTGAATTGCTTTAATATAAATAATATGAACTTTTTTTCCCCAGAGTCTTCAACAAAGCCTCTATTGGCACTATGTCATATGCTTTCTCTAAATCAATGAATATCATGCATAAGTTTTTTTTTATTTCTCTGATATCTCTTTATCAATCTTCGCAACAAGTATATTACATTTATAGTTGACCTTCTTGGTATAAAATAAAATTGATTCTCTGTAATGTAAGTCATTTACCTTAATCTTCTTTCAATTACCCTCTTTCGTAGTTTTACAATATAACTCATAAGTTTAATTCTTCTATAATTTGCATAGTTTTTAATATTCTCATTATTCTTATAAATAAGTATTAAAATACTTTTCCTCTACTCATTCGGCATTCTCTTAGACCTCATAATCTCATTAAATAATTTTGTAAGTTAACTTATATCTTTCACTTCTAAACCCTTTTATACCTCAATAGATATATTATTCGGTCTAACTACTATATATTATTCTTCATCTTCTTTAATGTATTTTTACCTCTAACTCTCGAATTCTACAATAAAAAGTATAATTTCGATCTTTCTCTTTAATGCCTAATTTATCCGAATGCAATAAAATTCCATGTCCTTTATTAAATAGCCTATGGAAATAAAATTTTCATTTTTCCTTGATATTTTGTTTGTGACCAAGACTTCCTCTTATTTATCTTTAATGTATTTCACTTTATTTACATCTCTTGTCTTTCTTTTTCTACTTTTAGCAAGTTTATAAATATTTTTTTCTCCATCTTTAATGCCTAAGGATTGGTATAACCTATTAAGTGCCTTAACTCTCACTTTGCTCCCTGCTTTTCTAGTGTTTTTCTTGGCTGCCATATATTTTTTCTAATTTTAATCACTTTTACATAAAAGACTAAGATTTATAACACTCCCTTTTTATTTTAACCTTATTTTGTAAGTTTGCATCCTACTGCCAAGATTCTTTATTCTTAGATCTAAAGTCTCTTGATTCACTAGGTATCTCTTTTGCAACCTTTTTAATCCCTTTATCCATTTTGTCTCACATATCATTAACACTTTCTTGTGTCTCCCAAAACCCTTCATCCAAAATCCTTGTCTATAAACTCTTTTGTTTATCATCCTTAAATTGCTACTACTTGATCTTTAACACCCTAATTAGACATTTACTCTTTGTTCTCCTTTTAACTCAAACATTTATAACCAAAACCCTATGTTGTATAGTCAAACTTTTTTTAAGTATAACTTTGCAATCTATGCAGAACTTTTTATCCATTTTTTTTATTAAAAAGAAATTAATTTGAGAGCACCTCATTTACTTTTGTATATGATAAAATGCTCATCATACTTTCTAAAGCAAATGTTAGTTATCATAAAGTTGAATGCTAATGAAAAATCTACAATGACAATTCAAATCCTTTATATTCACAAATTAAATGTATATATTAAATTCGAAAAGAAATAGAAGGAAAAGAATTAAATAAAGTAAAGAGAGGAAGTAGATTCCATATCACATTCTCACTCTTTTATGTTGCTCCCCCCCCCCCCCATGAATATATGAATATAAAATATTCAATTTGCTTTAAATAATATTCAAGTTCTATTGTTCTTTTTTCAGCTTGAAAAAATTATACTCGTTTGACCAAACAATTAAATTAGTAACTCTGTCTGACCGCATTAATGATTAGTTTGGTCCAAAGTCCACTCCTAAAAATATGGCATTTATTTGTATTCTTAAAATTGATGCATCCTGCATTATATTAGCTTTTTATATAGAAGACATTATTATTATTATTATTATTATTATTATTATTATTATTATTATTATTATTATTATTATTATTATTATTTTCTCACTGGCATCCTTACATACTTCGACTAAGAGACTAATATTGCCTGGGGTAGGTTGTTTCTCATTATAATTAATTTTTTGTAAGCTCAAATTCATAATAATTTAGAGATCTCTCTCCATGGACGCAAAGATACCTTTGTTTTAGTGCAGCAATATTTATACTTAAGTGCATGTCCTAATATTTTTATTATTAAATTATCTAATTAAAATATAATAAATATATAATTTTTTAATATTAATATGACAAATATATAATTTAATTAAATAATCATATATTTATTTTATAAAAATTAAACAATAAGCATGTTATTTTTTAAAAAATTACATATTTACATATTTTAATTGGAGAATATGAATATAATTTTTTTCCTCCAAAATTAATATAAACCACTTCAATTAATGCATATATTTAATTTAAATAAAAGATACTTACTATTTTTTTTGGTATAATGGAAAAAAAAACAAATAAAAGAAATTCACAGCAAAAGGTGGGAATGTTAAAATAGTTTTTGTAAGAACTGTGAAATTGAGAGACCGGAAGTGAAGCAAATACTATAGAGAAACCTTAGACCTCTGTCTCCTGCTCCTCCAATCATCCCGACCGAATTTTCTTTTCTTTCTTCACTCATTTCTCTATTGCAGGCTTACAAGTCACAGATTAGGCATTATGGCTTTTTCGTATCTCTTTCTTTTACATTGTTCTTGAAGAATTAGTAAGAAATCACCATGCTTGTTATAGTTATCATTGCTTGCTTCTTCACTGTCGAGTTTATGTAAGGTTTCTTTTCTCTCTCTTCTTGTAGAATTCATAAATGGCAATTGCTGCAGAAACCCAAAATGGTACCTTTCTCCCAAGGTCTACTATAATAAAAAACCCCTTTTTCCATTTCTTATGCATACTTGAAAAATGTGGTTGTTTTAATGCATCATTTTAAAACTGATATCAAGTCATAATTCAACCACACTTGCATTTTGGGGTCTAATCTGCGTTAATGCGCTTTGAACTTCGAGTTACAGTGGTGGCTTGCCAAGGAGTTGCCAACATTGTAAAAACCTCTTTGGGTCCTGTTGGCCACGACAAGATACGATTCTCTCTTATCTTTTACTTGAATGTTGTTTGCCTCTGGTGTTTGATACAAATAGTAATACTCCTTATTGCTTTCTTCCATATAGTCTCATACGTATCCTTTTTGTCTTGCTTCTTATGAGTCTTCTTGCGGTTAGTTGAAGTGTTATCCCTTGTCATAGCTTTGTTGTAATTCATTTGCTCCTTTGTATTGGATGTTAACAATGATCATGATTCATGAATGATGTATTATGCGATCTTAAGACTACACACTTTTGGTTGGTTATTTCAGATGCTTGTTGATGACATTGGTGGCGTGACTATTACTAACAACGGTGCTACTATACTTAGCATGTTGGAAGCAGAGCACCCTACAGCGAAAGGTGAAGAGTGAGAGTTTCTGGTGTTGGCTAAGAAGCTGCTGTTTAGGCTGTGTTTGGAGTGTCTGCTGGTTTTTTGTTTTTTTTTGTTTAGTTTGGTTTTCTTTGTTTGGTGTTTTCTTGTTGATGTTGTTGGCCTTGTTAGGTGGTCTTGCTGTTTGTTTCTGGTTTTCTCTTTTTACGATTTATGTTTGGTTAATGTTACATAAAATCAAAGCTTAATGTTATCACAGTTACGTAGGATTTTTTTGTTGCTTACAGTAGCAGTATTTTCATTCAGATTTTGATTCAAAGGAACATAAAATAGAAAATGAAGGCCATAATATTGTAGAAATAAATTAAAAAAATTTATTTTAATAAGTAGGACTTCTAACTAGAAAAATCAAATTAAGACTGATATAAAATTAGAACGCCAAAAAAGTTGTCCTTCAACCTATAAGTTATCTGATTAATTTTAATCGCCTCTTTCATCCAAGCATGCATTATAATTTTACTTTGCGTCATGCAATTTACGTAAACGAGAAAGCAAGAAACTCAAATTTGTCTCATTAACTTTTCTTCCTTCTCATATGATACAAAAACTTTAGTATATTACGTGGACAAGAAGTCCCAAATTTGAAACATCTGGTATTGAATATCTCCATTCTAGATAACTGCTTTAATGGCATCAAGCATTATCGATACAGCAAAAATGTTCTAAACTTTTGGGGATTCATTTCTATTACCCCCCGCAAGCTGGAGCATATATATCCATCATGCCCAGCTTGGATAACAACAAATGAAAAGAAGCAAAACACAAGCGTTTGGTACAAAGATTAACAACTTGGTCAAAAGATCTAAGGGGCATAAGATGCACTAAACCAGATTGCACTTTGTCCCTCACCAAATGACAATCCAATTCAATGTGTTTTGTGCATTCATGGAAGGTTGGATTGTGCGAAATGTAGATGGCAAATTGATTATCACAAAAAAAGGTAGTTGGGGCAGAGTGAGAGACACAAAAATCATCAAGTAAGTACTGCAACCACTGAATTTCACATGTGGCAGTAGCAAGTGCTCGATACTCTGCCTCAGAAAAAGATTTTGAAACAGTATGTGTTTCTTGGATTTTCAAGAAATGAGAGAGTGATCTAAAAAGTTACAAAATCCTGTAACTGAGCATCTAGTATTTGGGCAACCTGCCCAATCAGAATCACTAAAGGCTTTAATCTGTAAATCAAATTTAGAGGGATAAAACAGACCTTTACTAGGAGAAGCCTTAATGTAACACCTTAATCTACTACCGCTACCTAGCCTCTCACTGGGCTCGGATCCATATGATTTCCAAAGAATCAACACCAATCCGTGGCATTTGCATGCTATGAACCAGGGTTTCATACACTCATCTTTTGCCCCGTGAGTCCTGTGAACCCATCATTCATATCCTCAACTCAAACTCCATATATACAACTCATACATAGCATAAAACAAACCATAAGCCACGAGTATAGAGCCAAAAACCAGAAAAATTGCATTTTCTCACTTGTGCCCAAAAGTCATATTTTGGCTCTAACTTTGGAAAATCATAACTAATTATAGGAAAATGGGAATCTAGTAAACTTTAGCTCTCTAGAAAGCTCTAAGTGTTGTCTTTACACTAAAAATAATTTCCAATCGAAATATCCACATTTGGGCCACGTTTGACATCGAAAATGGGAAGGAGGTCCGGCTATCACTGTTTCTGGTCCAGTTTATTGTTATGACTTTCGAAAATTCATAACTAAATCCACAAAAATCCAATCTGGGCACACTGTACCAATTTGGAAAGCTACGGATGTCTACTAGAGGAAGAAAATAAGTCTAGATTAGTTCAGTAACCCCTGGACTCCAAAAACTCATGGAACAGTAACAGAGGTCGGGTAGGCTCCCTGATGCTGATACAGAACTTCAGAAGGTTCATTCTCTCTCTACAGACCTCCGATTTAGGTGATTCTAGTTCCTATAAGTCACTGTAGTTGTCTAGTTTATGTGTATAAAATTTTACCACATTTGGAATCGATTTGGTTTATGAATGCCACAGATTTCATTTCTAGTTTATATGAACAGTACATGACTAACCCATTAAATTTTTCCAAATTCAACAATTCGCTAAATATTCTCTAGACCTCCGAATATTACCAACTTTAGCTTTTCAAGAAGCTCTCTATAAACTCTAAAGGCATGCCAAATTTCATGGCAAAAGGAGCTCATTCGGTCATATTTTGATGGAGCTCTCAAAAATACCAATTTTGGCACCCAAGAGGTCCAAAATGGGTCCAAATGGCCTCTCACACATTCTAGCCACTCATGGCCAAGTTTAAAAGCATAAAAATAGTCTATATAACATGTTCAAGTGGTCTAAATCAACATACATTCCAAATTCACTATACTACGGCCAAATATACTCTATCTCATTCATTCATCAAAAGGGGCAAAACCCTCATTTCTATTCATTTGGCTATCAACATAGTTTGTACATCACTATTTCATGCATTTACACTTGTTACAACATTTACAACTCAAAAATAGTGGACGCATATTCATTTGGCACCACTTTACATTAAAAGATCAAAATAAAACTAACATTCTCTTATACATGCTCCTAGGCTCCTTGGTGTGCACTTGGTTCTCCTTGAGCTCCACCTAGCATGTTAAGTTGGGAGGGGAAGGGATGAGATTCAGGGAATCTCAGTAGCTCATGCACTCAATCATGTAAGCAATCAAGGCGTATAACAAGTCAAAACATGTGAATAAGCATTTAGCCATTCTCAAACATCCAACACACATTGTACATGCTATGGAAATTACAACAATGCCAAAAATGGGCTCCAGGGACTTTTGGTCTAGCCTCACCCGAGTTTAGGGACTTTTGGATGGCCTCACCCGAGTTTAGGGACTTTTGACTTGGCCTCACTCGGATGAGACTTTTGGCCTTGTCTCACCCATTCTCAAAGGACTTTCGGCTTTACCTCACCCATCTCAAGGGACTTTCGGCACTACCTCACCCGAGCAAATCTCACAATCCATCATACAAGCATATTGGCATCAATGCATCAAAGCAGTAGCATATAGCATATTCCACACAACAAGTATATACATAAGCATACAATGACTATTACATCCAAGAATGCAACAAGAAAGAGTGGAAAGAGAGAGCTACCTTATCAGCCAAGGTTAACCCTAGCTTTTCCTTTCAATTCCTCTTCTCCCTTCTTAAGTTCATAATCACACCTTGATGGAGGTGTTTCTCTTGAGCCTAGGTACAATCAAGAACATGCAATTACACTCTTATAATGTAATCTTTCAGATCAAACTCTCCTAACATACTAGAACTTAGAGTTCTCTCTCTCTCTCTCTCTAAAATACCATCAACTCTTTCTCTCTCTCAAGCTCTCATGGTAGTGGAAACAACATTTTCAAAGCAAACACAAAGATTCAAAGGTGTTTTCCCACTTTCCCTCTTCTGACCCATGCCCAAAATCTAACCATTTTCACAAACAAAACTGCAGAAAGAGAGGGCAAAGAGAGGGGATCAGAGTTCTAAGAAGAAATGAGAGAAGTTTCCTTACCTTTCCCTTGCTCTTCCTCCTTCTCTTGATCTCTCTCACTCTCCACGCCTCTTTTCTCTCCTTAAGTCGAAGTCTAGGGCAGAAATGAGAAAAGAAATGAGTTTGGGCGTTTAATGAAGTCTAATTCTCGCCTTTTACTCTCTTCCGGACTGACCCTCGCTACAGCGAAAATTAACCTTCGCTATAGCGAGCTCGTGTTATCTGGCTTCGCTATGGCGAGGCTTAACCTTCGCTACGGCGAACTCGCATCAGTTCCCTTCGTTATGGCGAGTTTCGACCTTCGTTGTGGCGAACTCGCGTTAGTTCCAGACCTCACTTTTGCTATGGTGCACGCTACAACGAGCAACTCCCTGGTTTTTGTATGGACTACTGCCCGCACTCGCTATAGCTAGAACCTCGTTCGCTATTGCGATAAGACATTCTCGCGATAGCGAGACCATTTCTCGCTATTGCGAGAAGACTTAGCACAGTTGCTGGACTTCGAAAATTTCCAACGTTCTACTTTCTTCCTTTTCCTTTCCTTTTCTTTTTCCCAGTTGTTACACTTAATGTATCAAAGTATATGATAAGTAGCTTGAAAGTGGAGGGAAGTTAGATGGTCCAAGAATTGACTTAACTGCTGAACCACAAAAGATAAGTTAGGCCAAGTGGTAGTAAGTATAATAAACAACCCACCAACCTCTGATAGTGAGAAACATCTGTAAGAGGAGTACCTCCTTCCTTACTGAATTTGGTTGATTGATCCATGGGAGTAGATGCTAGTTTAGAGGCTAAGAAACCACAATCAGCAAGTATATCAAGGGCAAATTTGCGTTGGCATATGGAGATACCCTTTTGAGATCTAGCCACTTCTAATCCAAGAAAAAACTTTAGAGAACCCAAATCCTTAATCTTGAAAGAATTACCAAGAAACATTTTAATGCAGTTGATTTCAGCAATATCATTCCTAGCTAATATAACATCATCAACATACACTAATAAGGCTATGAATGAGGAACCAAAAGAGCGAACAAACAAATAATAGTTAGATTTAGATTGGGAATAATCAAAATCGATGAGAGCATGGAACAACTAAGCAAACCACTGCCTACTAGCCTGCTTGAGCCCATACAATGACTTTTGCAATTTACAGACAAAATGAGGATTAGGAGAAGAAAAACCAGGAGGTAAAATCATGTATACCTCTTCATTTAAATCACCATGTAGGAATGCATTATTAACAACAAGCTGTTTTAAACACCAATTCTGTGCAGAAGCTAAAGCAAGAAGTAAATGTACAGTGGTCATATTTGCTACTAGTGAGAAAGTATCAAAATAATCTATACCTTCAGTTTATGTGTAGCCTTTAGCTACCAATCACGCTTTGTAGCGCTCAATAGATCCATCAACCTGATGTTTGATCTTATATACCCATTTGCACCTAATAGGGATTTTACCATGAGGAAGTTCACTGAGGATCCAAGTATTATTGTCTTCCAAGGCCTTAATTTCAGTAGCCATTGCCTGTTGCCAGACATCATGCTTAATAGCCTCTTGCTAAGTTTTAGGTTCAAAAGAGACAGAAATAGATAAACTGAAATGTTTATGGGATGAAGACAATTGATCATATGACAAAACAAAAGAAAGGGGATAGAGAGTACCTGAATCATTGGAAGGAGATTGAGCTTAAGTACGTAGAGAGAAGTGGTAGTCATGCAAGTATAGAAGTGGACGACAAACTCTTTGAGATTATTGTGGAGGAGAAACTAAAATATGAGGTGTTGTGACTTGTGGACTAGTGATAAAGGGTGAATCAATGACAGATAGATCAGAATGTGTAGAAGAATGAATAGGCAGAGAATCAATGGTAAAAAAATCAGGAAAATAAAAAAAAAATAGTTGTTGGGGTAAACAAATATTATCAGAAGTAGATGATAAGTTAGAAATGTTACATAAGGGAAATGTTTGTTCATGAAAAATGACATGGTGTGAAATAAAAATTTTTCTATTGTTGATGTCAAGTAAAATATATCCTTTAGTTCCTGGTTTGAAACCCAAAAATACACACTTTCGAGCTCGAGGGTCAAATTTTGTCCGATGATTCACAGAAGTAGAAGCAAAGCAAAGATAACCAAATATTTTTAGTGATGCAAAATCTCGTGGTTGATTATAAAGCAATTGATATGGTATTTCATTCTTAAGAACAAGAGAAGGTAATCGATTAATCAAAAAAATAGCATGTGTGATAGCAAAACTCCAATATAATTTTGGTAGATTGGATTGGAAAAGAAGTGCACGAGCTACATTTAAAATATGCTAGTGTTTTCTTTCAACCACACTATTTTGTTTAGGAGTTTCTACACAGGAAGTTTGATGTATGATTCCCTTAGAAGAATAAAAAGATAGCATATCAAATTTAGTATCATTATTAGAACGAATTATTTTCAGAGATGTGGAAAATTGATTTTCAATAAGTGTGACAAAACTTTGCAGATGACTCCTAGTTTCAAATTTTAGTTTCATTAAGAAAATCCAAGTAAATTGTGTATAGTCATCAACAACAGTGAGAAAATACTTATGGCCATGTATAGAAGGTAAATGAAATGGTCCTCATATGTCAACATGCAATAAATCAAAAGGATGTGACGTAGATGAGGAACTAACAAGAAAGGGAAAACGCTTTTGTTTTGCATAATGACAAATATCACATTGTTTATTGTGTGCAGTACAATCTATGAGAAGAAATTTCTGTGTTAATGTATGTAAAACTGATTGTGAAAGATGATCTAAGTAATAATGCCATAAGTTAGAATTTGAATTACATTAAATAGAATTCAGAATTGCAGAATTGATTAGGGATGGATTACTTGCATGACTTTGTATTATATATAGCTCTTGTTGGATTTCAGCTATACCAATCATCTTCCAATGCCTCAGATCTTGTATTAGGCACTGAAAAGAGTAGAAAATGAGTCTACAATCATTGTGAAGGGTAATTTTTCGATAGATTAAAAGTAAATTCAAGAATATAAAGGGTATCAATCAAGTAAAAGTCAGGGAGAATTTAAACAGTGCCAAAATAACGAGCATATACTACTGAACCATTAGGTAATTTGATATAGACAGGTGCGATATGTTTATAAGATGTAAAGGAAGATAAAGATGAATAGATATGATCAGTCGCACCACTATCAATTATCCAAGAGCTAGGAGGAATGTTAACTGAGACATACACAGACCTTCCTATGTTGTGAGTAGGAATGGTGATGTTTGCAAGCTTACCTATATCGAAGGTAGGAACCAAGGTGTTACTAGTAGAAGGCGAGGCAATAGATGAGACATGATTAAGCAGATGTGCTGGACCAGATAATGGCTGCACCAAGGCTAGAAGTTTATTGTATTGATCCTGAGTGAACTGTGGTTGTGTAGGCAAAATTCATGTGGACGCAACTGGTACAAGCGACTTCTCTTCAACAATTACTTAAGAAGAAACATTATTTGTTGAAGAATTTCAATTCCTGAACTTAAAGCTTAGAGGAAATCCATGCTTCTTGTAGCAAGTCTAGACAGTATGCCCTAATTTACCACAATGTGTGCAAAATTTGTTTGCACCACTTCCTTAATTATTAGGTATCCAATTAAATCCCTTTACTGCACATATCTTGATCTCACTTGCAAATTGGATTTCCCATTCTTGTTGTACCATTAAAGAAAATGAACGATTGATAGGATGCGTCAAATCCATCATCATAATTTGAAACTTAGCACTAGAGAAATGCTCGTTGAGTCCTTTGAGAACCCGTATGACATAGTCCTGTTCTTGATGCTTTCTGACTAGTGACATCACACCATAGGAATAGGAAGGATCACATGAGCAAATCAGTAAAGGACAAAAGACTAGCAGTTCATCCTAAATGATCTTCAGCTAGGTGAAATATTCAGTGACAAAGAGATCACCTTGGCGAAAACTATAGAGCTCTTTTTGCAGATCCGAGATGTGAAACACATTGCCTTGATTGAATCGGTCTCACAAGTCATTCCAGACATCTGCTGCTTTATCGATCCAAGAATGCTCCAATCTATTGTTGGTGATAGGGGCTTGGTGATCCACGATAGCACTATTGTGTTGCAGCACTGCCATGTAGAATCCAAAAGATCAGCAGCCTTGGGTGGCGAAAGAGATCCGTCAACAAATTGAAATTTGTTCTTGTAAAGTAACGACATTTTCATCACCCTAGCTTAATAGTGGTAATTCGTACTAGTCAGTGATTGAGAGACAAGGACAAGTGCAGGATTCTTGCTCGGGTGAAGGTAGTAAGCATTGGAGGGATCTTGCCAGGGAGATATCATTGGCGGACCTGGGAGTTGCTTCTCCCCAGAAGCAGCCATAGCCCTAGCAAAAGAAAGGAGCAGAGAGAGTTAATGGGAGAAAGAAGTTTCGATGAGATCGTAGGGTCCAGATAGAATCAAGGAGGAGATCAAATTCATGATTGCTCTGATACCATAAAATCTTTTGTGGTAAAAATGAGCTCTGCTTTCATTATGAGTAAAAATTTATTTATACAAGTAAATAGAATACAACCTGTACAAACTAAATACAAAGAGAATAACTAATTATACAACTAATTACAATTGATTGCTTTAGAAAAATATTCTAAACTAACCTTTTCCATAGCGTCTATTACAAGTAAAGCTATTTAATGTCGATGTTGCTCATTGTCACAAGGCTCTCACTATAATTGAAAATAAGATAATGATACCCATAAAGGTATCCGACTTCTTCAATTCTTAGTAGTGGGATTGAGGCAAGGATAGAAAAATTTCTTTTCCATCTCTTTTAGTTTCATCAATGACTGTAGGCATTTTTTTAATGTTACAGACAATTTTAATCCTCCATATAGTCACTGGAAATAACAGGCCTAAAATCGGTCCTGCAGTATGTTTTTTAGTCAAACTCCAATTCTCCCCTGACGCACTTGAAGATTCAAAGTTTCCAACCACAAAGTGAGAAAGCATCGCAAGTTTGTTCTCATACACAAGCATTGCTATCAAAGTAAACACTTCCATTGCTATGTCAAATGAAACTAGATCATCTCCATCCCCCAACCAAAACATAGCTCCATTAGCAGTGACAGTTTCAAATTGAAGACCTCCACTCTGTATATTCCCAAATTCTATTTTCTTCCATAACCCGTGCTTAATGAATACACTTCCACTCAAATTAACACAGATTTTGTCCAGATGGACCAGATCCTCATTCTCATCGTACAACTAAGAAACATCAATTCCCACTATCTTGTAAATGGCACTGCACCCAAATCCACAGCAAAAGGCCCTAAAATCATTCATAGTTGTGGCTACCTCTCTGACCTCTCTAATCGCTGGATTCCACAGCAGAAGCGAATGAGGATGTCTACCATCATCAGTAAGTTCAACACAGAGCAACCCATTGCTGGAACAAACGATCCTAACAGGCGACGAGGAGTCGATCAAAGATGTGTTCTAAACTTCATGGACTGCCATCTCACAATCGAGCAAACATAACTGCAAAGGGTTCTAGCTGCAATAGATTCGTCGGCGGAGAAGAACACGGTTTTGGTGACCAGAATGAAATCGGATGAGCGATTTTACAAAAGTCTTTTGAGAATGTCTATAATGATATCCTGGGGCAGAAAGGCTTTCTCGCCGTCCATTGCCATCTGCTTCACAGTCGACGGTGACCATTAGAGATTATAGGAAACCGAAACTAGTAGAAGACGCACGTTTATATTTCTATTTAGTTGAAAAAGTAATTTTAACAACAAATTGTTAAATATTAAAAGAATTACATAATAAATATACTGTATTTGATTACATGATGCCATTATTATAAAAATAAGTTTTTTTAATCTAATTTAAACTCAATAAATACGTTAATTTTAAGAAACAGTCAATAATTTTGTGAAATAAGTTTTGGTTACTCAAAAAATAACTTGCTTTCATAAAGTTTTAGTAATGTCCAAGGGTTAGGATTGGTTTCCTAGTGAGTCTCAAATATATGGAACAAATCTTGGCCATTGAATATACATTATTCTAATTCTTTTTTTAATTAGTCTCAAATAAATTTTTTCCAACTTCACAGAATTTAGCTATTTCCCTCCCCGTTTTGATTTTCAATTTTTTCCTCTAATAATTAGTTAATAATATTGCTTAATTTGACTTTACAGTCCCTAACTTCCTCAAATGAATAAATTTTCAATTAGAAAATGAAAAAGAACAAAATTAGTTCAATTAAGTATATTATTCTATTTCATTTGGGTTTATAAAATATTTCTATTAATAAAAAAATTATTCATGAAGAAAATCCTAAGAATAATTAACCGACATGCAAAAACACTCGTAATCAAAATAAACAAAAGGGTTTCCCCCAATTTGTTTTTCTGTAGTATTTTTGTAATTGAAGATGAACTTGAAATTGCTTTCTTTCATTTTTTTTTCGTAGACATTTTATTTTATTTGTTGAAGTTGAATAGTCTTAAATATTAGTTTGTAATATATATACTAACCAAAAAAGAAAGAAATTTTACCTAATAGCCGTTGACATGCTTTACAATAAGCAATAGTCAATTTAGGTTTATATCCAACATTGGTTTTTCTTTAGAATACATTTAGATTGAAGAAAATGAATAATATATATAATTAAATTTAAGTAAACAATTTAAAGTAAATTTTTTTCATTTATTTTTTTCAATTCAAGCATATTTTCTTAAGGTGTTGATAGTACCTCTTCAAAAATAAAAAATAAGAATGATTATCTAAGCCTAAAAGAGAGCCTATATGTATTTTATAACATTATGTCCACAAAATCCAAATTGAGTCAAGCTCAACTGTCAGCAGTTAACGTCACTGTTCTTCTTCACAAGAATGCTTAAATTTATACCAAAACCCAAACAATGGCCGTCCTTCATCCAAAAAGCCTGACATTGTTAGCATATTTCCTACCACAAGATTATTCTTAAAGAAATTGTTTAGCTTTTCTTAATTATTCTGTTGCAAAACCAGGCAAAATGATCCTTGAGGACGAGTTGGGAACACCATTAATAATTTTTCAACATTTTCCCAATGAGATCATAGTTCTGCTATAAGGCAAGGCAAAATCTAATTTCCAGTAAGCGTAAAATGTATGCATAAATTAAGTTTAAATATATTATTAGCCCATTTAATTTTACAAAAATTTTAATTTGTCCCTGTATTATGTCCCCTTAAATTTTAAAATGATCAAATTTAATCCTATTATTATATTATTAATCTAAAATTAAAATCAAATTTAATAGTTTAATAACTTAGATGTTACTTATAATTTAACACCCTTAACTCACATTCAAGTTTGATGTCCATGCCAACGGAATCTTAAATTGTACATTAAATTTTGGATGAGAATAAAACATAAGAGTAAAATTAGATTATTTTAGAAAATAGTACTCTTGAACTAAACAACCCAAATTAAATTATGGAAAGTAATTTGGAAGCTTGATGTGCCACCAAAGGGAAGAACATTTTTTATGGAAGGCATTTTCAGGTGCTCTACCATCAAGAGTGGCATTATCCAAGAAGAGGTTTGCTCCTAATCCTATTTGTCCTATCTGCTGTATGGAAGTTGAAAGATTAGAACATATGCTGTTGCTGTGTTTGTGGGTGAAGAAAGTTTGGTTTGGATGTTCTCTGACTCTTAGTATTTAGGAGGAGTTCGTTACAAGGTTTGATGCTTTGTGATTGAATTTGATAAAGCTTTGGTGGCTTGTATGTGCTGTTGTATTTCAAGATGAAATGGGAAATCCTAATGGAATGATTATGAGAGCTTATGAATTTCTTAAAGAATTTCAGCGTGCTAAAGAAACAGAACTGGGTTTTGATGTGCAGAAGCGGAACAGTGATAAAAGCTTATACTGGAGGCTCCTTGGTGAAAATTCGATCGAAGGCAATGATGATGGTGCTTTTAATTTGAAGCGTAGCAGAGCAGGATTGGGTGTAATTTCAGAGATGTTAAGGGAATGTTGGTAGATGTTGCTGCTGAGATGTGTTTTGCAAATTCAACACTGATGTCAGAGGCGCTTGCTTTGAAAAAAGCTATTGGCACGGTTCCTAAGTTTGCTGGTACAGATGTCATACAAGAAACTGATTGTGAAAATCTTCTTTCAATGGTGCAACAAGGGATTAGTGAAGGCTGTGAATGGACTTGTTCTATTGTTATGGATGATATCATTTGACTGAAGAAATCTTTTCTCAATATCTCTTTCTCCTTGGTTTAAAGGTAACAAAAAAGCTGCTTGGTTAACAGTTAAATATGGAAAGGGGATGTACCCTCTTTGGTGGGTTGATAAACCACCATCCTCTAGCTTATCTTTTGCATTGGGATATTTCTAGGGCATGTGATGGTGTGGGAGTTCGATCTGGTGTTGGCTAGGAAGCTGCTGTTAGGACTCTGTACTTGAAGTGTCCGCTGTTTTTTTTTTTTTTAAATTGTTTAGTTTGGTTTTCTTTGTTTGGTGTTTTCCTGTTGATGTTGTTGGCTTGTTAGCTGGTCTTGTTGCTTGTTTTTTTTGGGTTAATGAAATGAGTATTTTCTGGGCCAAAAAAAACAAAAGGTATTCTTAATTGCTATGAGCAATCCCTTATGCACATCTAGCAGCGTTGCATATTGCAATTGAAGCACATACAACATAAAGAATGGTCATAATATACCTGTGCCTATCTAAAGTAAAATAAGAAGAAAAAAAGAAGACAAATCATCCAATTGCATGTATTTAAAATTAACCAAATTAAGCCAACGCCTCTTACTTCATCGCTTCACTAAATCAAAATACAAATCCTTCCCCAGTGAGGCCAAATAGCCATTAAAGGAGGAAGTAACTCAAATATCAAAGCTCCCCAGTATTTTCAAAGTAAAAGCCCAGAGTTGATTTGAAATTTATTGAAGAGACATTATACACAGATGAAGTCAATATGTCTCAAGCAGGAAATAGAAAATGACCACAAAATAAAAACAAAAATTTAAACTCTGAAGCCCAGAAATTTAGACAATGGAGCCCTCGTTCAATGTGACTGTAATATTAAAGTTCTAGCATATTCCTAATCTAGTCTTGGGAATATACACATATATGGTAGATTACATGCTATTTTTATTAGGTAACAATCTAAGTAATAAAGGCAGCCAAGTTGAATAGTTACATAAATCACAGATTAATTGTATCACAGTTACGTGGGATTTTTTTGTTGCTTATAGTAGCAGTGTTTTCATTCAGATTTGGATTCAAAGGAACACAAAATAGAATAAGGCCACAATAATGTAGAAATAAATTTAGCACACAAATCATTTTACTAAATAGGACTTCGAAACCAGAAAAATCAAATTAGACGGCCAACAAATTATACTTCAGCTCATAAGTTATCTGATGGATTTTAATCGCCTCTTTCATCCAAAATGGTTCTACTTCGTATTGTGCACTTTAAAGAAAGCTCTAAAGTAAATACCCTTTTAATCCACCAACGACCCAAAGAACTCACCCTCTTGCAAAGTGTAAAACTACTTACAAAAACTAATGTATTTAATTTATTTTTCCATTAGAAAAAAAAAAAACAACTAAGAAATTCAAATTTGTCTCATTAACTTTTCTTTACTCTCATATGATATAGAACCATATATTAAGTGGACAACACGTCACAAATAATTTATTCAGCAATAACTAAATTATATATTCATCTATGAAAACTTAAACACCCCATAACATAGATAGTTCAAATCTGGTATTGAATATCTCCATTCCAGGCATCAAGCATTATAGATACAGTCAAATGTTCTAAACTTTTGTGGATTCATTTCCACCAAAAGTGCTCAAACAAAGTAAATCAACAACATAATAATTAGGATTTAAGCGCAAGGCCATTCATGTTGTCAACTGGGACAAGGCTCTCTGCATAATTGAAAATAAGATAATGATACCCATATCCAAAAGTATCAAGCTTCTCGAATTCAGAAGTAGTGGGATTGAGCAGAGATAGAACACTTTGTTCTCCATCGCTTTCAGCTTCATCAATGAATGTAGGCCTTTGATCAACATAGATTACGTTGCTGATAATTTTATTCCTCCAAATACTCAGCGGAAAGAACAAGCCTGAACTTGGTCTTAAAGTACTATACTTCTTAGTCCAATTCCCATTCTCCCCAAATGCACTCGTATCCTCCTCCATCACCCATAAATCTATCACAGAAGCTTGCAAGCCTCCAATCACAGAGTGAGAAAACATAGCAAGTGTGTTCTCAAACACAATAAGCTTGTGCTCTAATTCAGAGGATGAAGCAGGCATTGGTATCAGTGTAAATACTTCCATTGCTATGTCAAATGAAACTACCAAATCACCCTCATCTTCGTCTGTCGCATCCTTCTTGAACCCCAGCCAAAACATAGCTCCATTAGCAATGACAGTTTCACACTCAAGACAAACACCCTGTATATTCCCAAATTCTACTTCCTTCCATGACCCTGTACTTAATGAATACACTTCCACTCGATTAACATCATAAAAATGAGAAACATCAATTGCCAATATCTTGTAATCATTAACAATGGGACTGAACCCAAATCCTAAACAGCAAAAGCCCCTAAAATCATTTATAGTTCTGGGCACGTGTCTGACCTCTCTAATCGCTGGATTGCACAGCAAAAGCGGACGAGGGGATCTGCCATCATCAGTGTATCTAAGACAGAGCAAGCCATTGCTGGAACCGACAATCCTAACAGGCGACAAGGAATCGATCAAGGGCGGGTTCTGAAGTTCAAGGACTTCCATCTTGCAATCGAGCAAACATAAGGGCAAATAATCGTGTCTGGGATGGAATCGTTGGAGGAGAAGAAAAGGGTTTTTGTGATTAGAGTGGTTGAGGTGCTCTGCTATGAAAGATGGAGTTTTTATGAGGTATTTCCAATCTTTGCACACAGATCGAAATCGGATGAGGGATTTTACTGGAAGTCTTTTGAGAATGTCTATGATGATATCGTGGGGAAGAATGACTTTGCCGCCATCCATTGCCATCTGCTTCATTGCTCCAGGGAAGAAGAGATCTCTCAGAAGAAGTGTTCGTACCTGACGGTGACCACAGGGAAGTAGATGAAGACGCTTGTGCGTTGCACGTTTGCATTTCTATTTTGTGGGAAAAAAAGTATATTTGACAATAAATTGTTAAACATTAAAAGAATTGCATAATAAAAATACTGTATTTGTCATTCTTATAAAAATTATTTAATTTTTATGTAATTTACAGTGGCTAAAATAAGTTAATTTTAAGAAACAGTCTATAATTTAAATATTAAATAAAGTTTTAGTTATTTAAAAAATAATTGCTTTCATGTAATATAATTTGTTTTGAGAAATTTTTAAAAATTTTATTTACTCATCTTGGATGTTGCATCTAATTTTAATATCTCATAATTTCTTTTAAAAAAATAACAGTTTATTTCTTAATTCTATAACAGTGACAGCCCAGCCATTAAAAATTTTATTAAGTATTGAGGTTACCGACAAAAGTCACATAAAAGGCAATCTCACATCCAATAAGAATGGCCATCCTAGTATAAATTTTTGTGAGTTAATTATCTTTCTTTCCTGGTCTTTGAATTTTTTTTTTTTTGGGATACATCTTTGAAGTTTTTTTTAGTAAAAAGACTCAAGAGACAATCTAACTAAAAATGGAATCTTTGTGCTTGAACAAATGAAAAGAGTTGAAATAAACAAAAAAAAAAAAAAACAGAATAATAGAACCAATTAACAAAATAGTTAAACAACTTTATAATTTTTTGTCTTGAATGTTGGGGTGATTGGTTTAAAAAAAATGGGAGAGGTTGAAACTTTTTATAGTGTTATTTCGCTTTTGCTTGATACATATTGTGGAATTTTTTTTTTTTTTTTACTATGAAATTTTTTTTCACACTTTCAAATAAGGTTGAGATTACATGAGAGATAAGGGATTTCAATTATAGGATATTAAATAAGGAAAGAGATAATTTTGTGATTTGAGATTGTTAGGCAATTTGAGTGAGCATATGCATTGCACATGAAATCTCAAAAATTAGAATTAACAAAAATTGTTAATGGTTGCAATGTAACTGTTATGAAACTAATAAATTATGAGTAAATTGCTATTCCTTTTAGATCAAAGAAGACACTATAATTGGATATAAAGTTTAGGGGCTAAGGGGTTTTTTTCCTGGATAAATGAATGCTCTATTATTCATATTAACTCACAAAAATTTACAAAAGATTTGGCAATATTTGATTATGTAATTTATGTCGGCCCAAAAGGTTTTACAATAAAGCGCAAATAATATGATTATAAGAAAGTAAAATAAAATTGAAGAGCAATTATTATTTAATATATTCAAATGACACATGTAACACTTAATAGCCCATTTGGTATCATGTGAAAAAGGGTAAATGAAAGAGAATCAACCAATATATGTGCTTGGTAGTGAGAAAACATGGTGGAAACGAAAAGAAGTCAAGAATGGTTGACTCTAATACTATAACAAACAAGGGAAGAAAGGTTCTGGAGCCAAATTTAGTGAAAAGTCCTTAATGTCCCTTTTGGTACAAGTTGAATTACAGCCATTTTCCCATCGTTGGCATAATTATAGATGTGTTGGGGTCCTCATCATTAATGTCATGCTTGAGCTCTAGGTTTGGAACCATTGCAAAATGCTCCATCAACCATCGCCGACTTACCATCATCGACCATTGCCAACTTTCGAAATCACATTTAAATGATTTTTAATAATGGCTTTTCCATGTTATGAATGTAAATCTACAATAAAAATTTTAGCAATAGTGCTTGCTCAAATCCTAAGTCATGATATCTCATATCTAATGGCTTATATTGACTAAAAAAAAAAACTAATTCTTAATCTATTTTTAAGTATTGTAATAAAATTGTCATATTTAAACTTATAAAGCAAACTTTTTCTGTTAGTAATGTGTGTTATAACATATTGAACAAACTAATGACCCCAAAAGCATTTAGAAAAGCCCAACAAATTACAAGGTACCATTATGTCCTTTTAAATGTGAGGAGTATATCTACTTAAATGTTTTTTACATGATTATTATTCATGCATTGACACACAGTTAATAGCCAAACAGACTATGGTGTTTTCCCCAAAAGCCAAGAAGTTTTCCACAAAAAAACTTGTAGCATAAGGTTAACATAAATAGGTCATAATTATTTAGCTTGTTTATAGAATGGTCTTCATACTAAATCTAAGATGACACAAGCCATATTTTTAAGTATTTGTTGTTAGATGAATCTATTTCAGCAATCCAAAGACAACTAATACTACTGGCCGTGGTAGATACGAATTTTTGTGCACATACCCAATGAAACAACTATATTATTACCATATAATAATCAAATACAGCATCTAATATCATTGAATATGTGTTAAAAGCAAACCAATGTCAAATTATTTAATCAACCAATTGGAGCTGTCACATGAAAAAACAAAAATGCTATTAGGTAGCAACCATGACGGGTTATGTATGATAAGTATCACGTAATTAGTGGGACTTGAAATAGATATATTCATTTAAGAATCAAATTGTTACACAGAGTTCATTTCAATTTTCACCAAATTACACTATGGCCTTTATCTAGTGTAGAAGATCAAAATTCATATATAATATTACTAGCTTAAAGTCAACACACACAAAAAAAAAAATCATTCATATAAACAACCTTTATTTGCTAAATTGCAAACAAAAACTTCCCAAAAATGGAGTGATTAAATAGATAATCATGTGTAACCACATTAGTATAAGAAATTAAAATATCCTTGGTAGTTGTATTAACATGTTGATCACCATAGAGAAAATGATACAAAGCATGGTAAATTTTATAATTTGTGTATTACCTTTATCTTGCTAAATTGCCAAGAAAACCATATCTTAATAGGAATTTGTGTAATAATTGGTAATTCAAAAATTGAACTGAACCTGATAAACTAACACTAGAACACCCTAAAGCAAGGCAAATTAAGTTTAAATGAGATTAGAATGTTAATTAGAACATCTTAAAATATAGATTAGAGCATAAGTTGGCCCAGAACCAAAGCCAAAATGGCCAAATGGAAAGTTACAAAGGTCTGTGGCATTTTCATAATTTTGTATAACTTTTAGAAAATATATAGAATTGATCTTTAAATGGAAAAATTCAGTTTCTTGAAGTTCTTAGAGATCCTAAAAATCATAGGAACCCTTAAAATTGTCAAAACCCCTCCTGTTTGCATTTTAGAGTGTTAGTTGACTAAAATTTTGACCAAATTATTCAGTAAGGTTTTATATCTAATTTGGGTGAAACCAAAAGTATTTTATGAATTAGAGGATCTAAATTTTATGATAGAAACGATAATTCTTAAAAAGGAGTTCAAATGAACCTAAATGGAAAGAACCAAGATGAGGGATTACATTAGAATTTTGAAAAATATTATAAATGAACCCCTAACCTTTTAAATCATGTCCCACTTTATCCTACTCTCTTAACCGACATTCCTCTGGTCCAAAATAGATTTAAGAGATATCCCAAGAGGTGCACTAAGTGAGGGAGCAAAAAGAAAAGAAAGAAGCCTTGAAAGAGTAAGAATTCAATACCTTTTCATGCCTTCTTCTTCACTAAACTTTTTCTCCTTCTTCTCTCCTCTCTTCTTATGGTTTTGATGATTTATTTGGACCTGTTTTGTGACTAGTTCAGTAAAAGAAAGGGATAATTTGAAGGGAAGCTTGGAAACATAGAAAAACTCTCTTAAAAAGCTTATAAATAAGGTAAGAAAATCATAACCTAAGTGCTTCTTCTTGGCTTCCTCTTGCCTTCATGTTTTGACCAGAATAAGGGGTGTATGTAAGAAACTTTATTGTGATCCAAACTTGATAGAAGATGGGGTTTTGAAGCATGAGGAGGCATATGAAGCAATTAGGATTCAAAAAGAACATATAGATTACAAGTTATGGCATTTAGGGTTTTGGTTGCACTTAGAGATTCATGAAACTTTCTAATGATGATTCAGATTGTGTAAGACATCTAGGAAGTTTCACAAGTGGCAAATTTTCTAAGAAAACCAACAAAACCCCATGGGCCCTCAATATGCTCTATGTCTCGGCCTAAGAGGAAAGATGATATGTAAGGAAAGTTTTTTTCAATTTCAAGGATAGAAATGGCTTAGAATTGAATAATAGATGCCAAAAGAATTATTGGTTTGAATTTAGAAATCATATTTTGAAAATTGGAAGTTTAGGTTCCTTTTAGGCATAAAAAAGCAACTTAATGTTTGGATCCTTAGATTGAATTTGTGATTGCTCTAATAACTTTAAATAGAGTCATGTGACTTAGATTGTGTAAGCAATTGGATCCAAGATCATAGATTATATAAGTTGCTTTATTATACCCTTGTATGGAACCCTATGCATACCATAAGCTAGAAGTAACTTGTGTAAGCTTTATCTAAGGATAGAGATGGTTCCATTGATATGTTTGTATCTTGTTTGATATGTCTAAGCCAAACAAACCAAACCTCCTCCAAGTGTGTGTGTGAGGCCAAATAAAGGAGATAAGGAATCAAGGAAAAGATGGTTTTTCTTGCATCAAGGTAGCTCTTCATCCTTTCTTGTATGCATTTCTTGGTCGTTTAATTGTCATTGAATGCTTGTATGTATGTTTGAATTATGAGATATACATATAACTATTAATTTAATGTTGTGGTACCATTATACTTCTTGAATTACTTTTGAATTATGAGATTGCTCTTTATAGGTGAGGTTGTGCCAAAAGTTCTTTGAAATAGGTGAGATAAAGCCAAAAGTGTATAAAAATGATTGAGATAAGGCTAAAAATCTCAAGAATGAGTGAGGCTAAGTCAAAAGTCTATAGAAAAAGGGTGAGGCTAATCCAAAAGTTTTAAATAATAAGGTGAGGCTAGATCAAAAGTCCCTAGAGCTTGGTTTTGATCTTAACATTTTTATGTGATATTGAAAATATGATTTGTTTGGTTCTTAAAAGTGTTTGATGCATACTTGTGTTCTTTAATATAATTATATACCATATATGTTGACTTGAAAGGATAAAATAATTATTGGGTTTCTTTGAATCTTATTATCCCTTATTCTTTATCTACTCTTGTCTAGGTGAAGCCCAAGAAAGCAAAAATAAAAGCCAAGGAGTGTGATTTGCATTACTTTGATAGTAGGATAATTTTGATGTAATTTGATGTCCAAGTTTGTATGTATAAGTTATGTATGAGATGTAACCCTTGAGCATATGTAAAAACATATAAATTTGTTGTATGAACCAAATTTGGAACCAAATGAATGAGAATGTATGATTTTGACATTTTAAAGCCTTATCATGCATTTGTATATGAACAAGTAGAATGGTGAATTTGAGCTCTATGATAATTTGGATATGTTGTGATGCTTCTGTGTACTATGTTTAACCTTTTAGATGTGTTCAAATGGTCATGGTTCATGTAAAAAGCCATTTGGCACCATTTGATGCCATTTTGACTCCAATTTTGACTATACTTTTGCCCTAAATCAAAATCTGACCAAATGGATCAATTTTGGCATGAAATTTGGCATACATATAGATATTATTTAAAGCTTTCCACAGAGCTAAAGATTATTATTTTTAGAGCTCTAGAAAATTTATTATAATTTTTCAAAATTAGCTAAATTAGATAAAAATTATCATGGTACTGTTCATTTGGTCAATCTGGTTTTTAGTGTCTTTGAAGGGACAACAAAATCCAATACTTATGAAATTTTACAAACATATAGTTGGTGTCATAAGCTTTTCATAGTCATTGAGAGCACTCAATTTGAAACTCTGTAGAGTGATATATGAATTTTTGAAGTTACTGGTCTACTGTAAGATGTGAATAAGACCTAGTTGCTCTTCCATTAGGATTTCATAGGCCAAATGATATTGTTTTGCTCTAAAATTCTTATGGTGGTTAGAGGATGTCCTAAGCTTTCCAAAAAATCCTAATTTGTATGATTTGGATTTTTCCAAAATCAGTTATGAATCTTCAAAGTTTAGATCAGAATATGAAACCTATGGAAAAGCAAGTGAGATGTTGATTTTATTGCATATTGTAACAACCGGGAAAAAGAAAAGAAAAGGGAAAAGAAAGAAAGTGAAAGCTGAAAATTTTCGGAATCCAAAATTTCTGCCAAGTCCTCTCGCAATAACGAGAAATGATCTCGCTACAGCGAGAGTGCTTGTTCGCAATAGCGAAGGCGATTCTAGCTATAGCGAGTGTTGGCAGCAATCCATATAAAAACCAGGGAGCAGCTCGCCGTAGCGTGCGCCATAGCGAGAGTGAAGTCTGGAACTGAAGCGAGTTCGCCATAGCGAATGGTATATTTCGCCATAGCGAATGGTATATTTCGCCATAGCGAAGGAAACAGACACGAGCTCGCTGTAGCGAAGGTTACACCTCACCATAGCGAAGCCAGATTACACGAGCTCGCTATAGCGAAGGTTAGTTTTCGCCGTAGCGAGAGTCAGTCCAGAAGAGAGTAAATAGCGAGATTTAGACTTCATTAAACGCCCAAACTCATTTCTTCTCTCATATCTGCCCTAGATTTCGACCCAAGGAGAGAAAAGAGGCGTGGAGAGTGAGAGAGATCAAGAGAAGGAGGAAGAGCAAGGGAAAGGTAAGGAAACTTCCCCCATTTCTCTTTAGATTTCTGATCCCCTCCTTTTGCCCTCTTTTCCTACGGTTTTGTTTGTAAAAATGGATGGTTTTTGGGCATGGGTTAGAAGAGGGAAAGTGGAAAACACCTTTGAATCTTTGTGTTTTCTTTGAAAATGTTGTTTTCCACTACCATGGGAGCTTGAGAGAGAGAAAGGGTTGATGGCATTCTAGAGAGAGAGAGAGAACTCTAGGTTCTGGTATGTTAGGAGAGTTTGATTTGAGAGATTACATTATAAGAGAGTAATTGCATGCTTTTGTGTGTGCCTAGGCTCAGGAGAAACACTTTCATCAAGGTGTGATTGTGGACCTAAGGAGAGAGAGGAGAAATTGAAAAGAAAAGCTAGTGTTGGCTTTGGCTTATAAGGTAGCTCTCTTTTCTCACTCTTTCTTGTTGCATTCTTGGATATGATAGTCATTGTATGATTATGTATATGCTTATTGTGTGGAATATGCCATATGCTATTGCTTTGATGCATTGATGCCAATATGCTTGTGTGATGAACTATGTTTATAGCCAAATTAATGGAAATGAGGGTTTTGCCCCTTTTGTGGAATGAACGCAGTAGTGTATATTTGGCCGTAGCATAGCGAGATTTGAATGTATGTTGATTTGTACCACATGGACTTGTTAGATAGACTATTTTTATGCTTTTAAACTTGTCCATGAGTGGCTAGAGTGTGTGAGAGGCTATTTGGACTCATTTTGGACCTTTGGGGTGCCAAAACCAGGAAATTTGAGAGCTACGTCAAAGTATGACCGGATGAGCTCTTCTTGCCATGAAATTTGGCGTGCCTCTAGAGTGTGTAGAAAGCTTCTTGAAAAGCTAAAGTTGGTAATATTCGGAGGTCTAGAGAATATTTGGTGAATTGTCGAATTTGGGAAAAATTTAAGGGATTGGTCATGTACTGTTTATATAAATCAGAAAATGAAATCTGTGGCATTCTTAGACCAAATGGATTCCAAATGTGGTGAAATTTTATACACATAAACTAGACCACCACAATGACTTATAGGAACTAGAATCACCTAAATCGGAGGTCTGTAGAGAGAGATTGGACTGTCTGAAGTTCTGTATCAGCATCAGGGAGCTCATCTGACCCCCGTCACTGTTCCATTGATTTTTGGGGTGTAGGAGCTACTGAACTGATCTGGACTTATTTTTCTCTTCTAGTAGACATCCGTAACTTTCCAAATTGGTATAATGTGCCCAGATTGGATTTTTGTGGATTTAGTTATGGATTTTTGAAAGTCATGACAGAAAGCTGCACCAGAAACAGTGACAGCTGGACCTTCTTCCCATTTTCGATGTCAAACATGGTCCAAACGCTGTGTTTGTGGTTGGGGATGATTTTTAGTGTAAAGGTAACACTTAGAGCTTTCTAGGAAGCCAAATTTTACTAGATTCCTATTTTTCTAGAATTAGTTATGATTTTTCAAAGTTAGGGCCAAAATATGACTTTTGGGCACAAGTGAGAAAAGTGCATTTTTCTGGTTTTTGGCTCTATACCCGTGGCTTATGATTTCTTTTATGCTATGTATGAGTTGTATAAGTGGAGTTTGAGTTAAGAATATAAATGTTGGATTCACAGGACCCACGGGGCAAAAGACGAGTGTATGAAACCCCGATTCCTAGCATAAAAATGCCACGGACTAATGTTGATTCTTTGGAAATCATATGGAACCGAGCCCAGTGAGAAGCTAGGTAGCGGTAGTAGATTAAGGTGTCACACATATGATCCAAACCCAAAATACATGCTTCAAATTGTGATGTTTTTGGTTGGATAAGTGTGTTATGAATGAGAGATAAGTTTGGTAAGCCTAAATGGTTCATTTAATTGAAAATGAATAAAATTGACCTATGATGTCGACACTTTTTATTGCTAAAAGTAATGAATTTATGAAAATTGATGCTTTAGGCCAACTTTGTTAAAAATTCAATGATATATGTATATGGTATTACATTTATTGGTATCATAGCAATAGTTCAGGCAACATAACTTTGTGATTGGCACTTGAATTGTATGATTAGCCTATGTTATGGTGTTTTACCAGGGAAATTGTGGAATGCATATGTATATGTGTTTGAATTGTCATTGTATACTGAGGTTGTGGTTGCTTTTAGATAAAATGGCTAACACTAGATGGGGCAGGCCAACTAGGGCTGAGAGAGTTAAGCCTGAAGACCCTCTGCATACCATTATGGAAAGGTTAGATAGACAAAAGGCCATGATGGATCAGCAGCAGGTTATGATATAGCAGCAGCATGGAATGATAATGCAACCCTATATAGGTAAGAAGAATTGAGGAGAAAAGCTCTTGCACCATAACCATCCATTTCTGGCATTCCACTAGCACTCCTTCAGGAGTTAGCTCAGACCCATATGCCTATTCAGCAGTTACTCAATTAGTTTAGAAAGAATAGTTCATCCTCGTTTGATGGGGAGTTAAATGCAGATAAAGTATAGGCATGGGTCATGCAACTTGAGCAGATATTTTTGGTGATGGATTGTACTTCAAAATAAAAGGCTCAGCTTGCCACTTTTATGTTAGAAAAAGAAGCTAATAAGTGGTGGTGCAGTGCTAAATCATTGATGTAGGCTAAGAATATTCCAATTAACTAGGAGAATTTCTTAGTAGAGTTTTATGAGAAGTATTTTCCCAACTTTGTAAGAAATCAGAAGGAGATAGAATTTATAGAGTTAAAATAGACAGATGACATGTTAATGGACTAGTATGTAGCCAAGTTTATTAAGTTGTCTTAGTATTCTTCTTATCTCTAGAGATGCGATGATGAATCCTAGTGATGTGAAAGATTTGAGAATGGGTTGAAGCCCCTAATCAAAGATAGAGTTACTCCACAATGGATCAGAACCTTTACTGCCATTGTGGAGATTAACAGAATAATTGAAAATAACTTGCAAGAAATTTTACTTACAGTAACTGTAGTTAGCCAGAGAAGGGCTCCAGAATCCAAGAGGCTGAGACCAAAAGACACTGTGAGTGTAGCACCTAACAACAAGAGAATAGGCAAGGTGCAATGGAATAAAAAGCCATAAAAAGGTAGAAAAGTGTAGACCAGCAGACCTCAACCATCCACAGTGACATGTTTCAAATGCAGAAAGTCAGGACACATTACTAGGAACTACTCTTAGACAGAGATAGTGCCTCTAACCAGGCCACAAGCCCAAGGCAGAGTGTTTGCCTTCACTCAGTAAAAGATTAGCGCATCACCCAGTTTGATCTGAGGTATACTCATAGTGAATGGTTCTATTGTGATTGCTATATTTGATTCAAGTGCTAATCACTCGTTCATATCTTATGATTGTGTAAGGAAATTAAGTTTGTCTATTAGTATTTTGCTTTTCGATTTATTTGTTACTACTTGTATTGGAGGCCGTGTTATTACTTCCCATGTATGCTTAAATGTTACTATATAGTTTAATTATTATTATACTACCACTGATTTGATTTATATACCCTTCCATGACATTAACTTGATTGTTAGTATGAATTGGATGGCTGCAAATAATGCTATACTTGATTGTGAGCATAAAACTAATATCTTAACTATGTGTGAGATCATACCTAAGATCGAGGCTAGGTTATCTTTCTTAACCACTATCCAGGCTGAAAGATACCTACAACATGGATGTCAAGAATTTTTATTCTTTTTCTCTATTCAAACTAAGGTAGAGGAAGGGATAAAGGAGATCCTTGTAGTTAGGGAATTCTTGGAGGTTTTTCTTAAAGATTTTGATTTCAGTGACTTACCTTTTGAGAGGAAGATAGAGTTCTCTATAGATATAGCGCCTGAGACTAGACTAGTGTCTAAAGCTCCCTATAGGATGGCTCCTATTGAGCTTGCTAAATTGAAAAGCAGATAGAAAAACTGTTAGAGAAAAGGTTTATACATCTTAGTGTGTCACCTTGGGAAGCTCCTGTATTGTTTATGAAAAAGAAAGATAGTAGCTTGAGATTGTGTATAGATTACAAAGAGTTGAATAAAGTTACCATCAAAAAGAAATATCCTTTCCCTAAAATACATGACTTGTTAGATCAGGTAGTTAAGGCATCTATATTTTTTAAGATAAATCTTAGATCTGGCTACCATCAATTGAGGGTTATAGCTGAAGACATCCTAAAGATGGTCTTTAAAACTAAATATGGGTATTATGAGTTCTTAGTGATGCCATTCGGGCTAACGAATACACTAGCTATGTTTATGGACTATATGAATAGGGTATTCAGACCATATTTAGATACATTTGTTATAGCCTTTATTGATGATATCCTGGTATACTCCAGATCATTTGAGAAGCATGAGAGACATTTGAGAATAGTCCTAAAAACCTTGAGAGATAAAAGTTTGTATGCCAAACTTAATAAATATAAGTTTTAACTAACCAAAATGAGATTTTTAGGTTATATGATATCACAGGCGGGGGTTGCAGTTGACCCCCATAAAGTCGAAACTATGTTATAGTGGGATAGGTCTAAAATCATCACTGAGATTAGGAGTTTTCTAAATTTGGCAGAATACTATATAGATGATTATTCAAGGTTTTTTTTAAATTGCCTTATCATTAATGAAGTTGAAATAGCCAAAATTAAATTACATTAAAAGGTATTGTTAAAACTACAGCTGTGGTATCCATTAATTTCCATTCTCATGGGAAAACTATATACAACACAATCAAGAAAGTTGACAAGCTATCACACAAATAGATTTAACATTAGAGAAAAGAAGTTGAATGAGACACATACTAACCAATGTTCCATTCATCATCTCCTTTTGCAACTCGTAAATCACTTGTTCCATCTGAAAGATTTAAATTCTTTCAAACAACAATAAAGAAATCAAGTTTCATAAATGCAATTCAAAAGAACAGCACTCCAACATTCTTTAATGTGTTAAGGTTGAGAAACATAGCTTGGCTTGTACACATTAACTAAATTTTTAAAATAATCCATAGTGCAAAAAATGTCAACCTTGGTTGCTACTTGCTAGAATTGTTGGTATATCCTTTACTAATGCTTCCAATAAGAATGAGTAACTAATCATTTAAAGAAACTAATATAAAAAGGTGTTGAGTCTTTGGTAAAATGATTTCTTCTTCTTCTTTAAGGGAGTTAGAAAGTAGAATCACTGGAATTATATTAATCCACTCCTTTGAACAATCACTAATCTAATTACTCTTCCTTATCTTTCTTAATAAAATAAAGTAGAGTCACTAGAGGACTTTAGCCCATTACTCTGAACAATTATTAATCTAATTACTCATCATTATCTCTCCCTTTAAAATAAAGTAGAATCACCAAATGACATTAACCCACTTTTATGAGCAACTTTTTTTAATTACTCATCCTTATCTCCCAAACTAAAATTACTTATCCCTTTCTTAATTACTCATCCTTTCTATAAATCTTGGTTGAAAGAACCAAACTAGATTGGTCGGTTTGGTTGGTTAGACAGGGAACCAATTCTTGATCTCGTTCAATTAGCCTAAAACCTCAGCTTATCAAATAACTTGTTAAAAATCGATTGAATTAGTTAAAAACCTGTTTAAACCAGTTAGCAAAAATTTTTCTTTTTTTTCTCCTTTGAATTTTTTTAATATAATAAGATAGTTTATCTTGAATAAACTTGACAAATTAAAAATAAAAAATACTATTAGAAAAATAGGATTCAAATATAGAGAAATTAAAAAAAAGAATATAAAAGAAATAAAAGACGCATACTTAGTTATTTTTTATATTTCTTTTTTCATTATGTCCTATCTCCTTATAGCATTTCTATCAAATATAAAAGTGTTTGGCTAAAATTGTTATTTTTTAATGATAAGTGGAATCTTAATACAATTTAAAAACTCCAAAAATTCAATATTAAATACTTTAAACTTTTAATTATAGGTAGTTTTTTTGTTTTTTAATTAAAAATAATTTCTCAAATATCTTAAGAAATATTAAATTAATAATCAAATATTGAAAATTTATTAATATTTATTTGTTATATTAAAATTTTAATATATAAAATTTTAAAAATATATATCTAATTATTATTGGTTTGATCAATGAACCACGAGCCAATACTTTTTATTGATTTAATGATCTATCCAATTTTAAAACCATTGATTTAAATAGCTTTAGTTTCCAATTGATTATCACAGAAAGGAAGAATCCCCTATTCATTACACTAAGAAAAGTTTTTCAAAATTTCTTCAACAAAAGTTGGAACGAGTCAATGGAATTGAAAGAGTGTAAACCTGTCATGAGAATTAATAGCCTCGAATTGAAAGAGAACTACAACACATTTATGTGAAAATGAATATGAACAATAGTGCATAGTATAAGCACGAGAGGGGAAAAGACACTGCCGTGTATCCAATTGCTTCCTCTCTTCAATGCCTAAACAACAATATGTGCATTAATGGTCAGTGCAAACAAGAAGGGTTTTGTATCTACAGTGGACAAAGCAAGGATAAAAACAAAGATAATACATATAAACCACTTTTGGGTTCCTTTTTTTTTAGAATTAGAGTTAAGGACTCAAAGTTACAAATATTTACTCTGAAAAACTTATTACCACTAGGTTTAGGAAATTTTATTTCAAATAAGTGGTAATTTATCTTAAAACAATGATAATAGATCCTTCAATATAAATATTTTTAACTTTGGATCTTCAACTCTAATTCTTCCTTTTTTTTTTTAAGTTTATGACTTGGGGCATTTCAATTTTTTCAAACATATTACTTTCCTTTCCACGATATTTTCCTTCTACTAAACATATAAATGCTAAGATATTTTGTTTACTTAATATGTCATATTAAATATATTTTATTACTTTTCTTTTTATTTAGTATGTATTTTCTATTTTTATTAAAATATTTTTTATCTACTAAACAAGCTCCCAAGTATAGTATAGTGTATAATACTTTATGTCTCATCATTCTTTTGAAAAAAATAATAAAAAAATTAGGTAGGGTCTACGATATATTTAAATTTTTAAGTTAGCATATGTGGGAGATTGCTCCAACACACACACACACACACACACACACACACATATAGGCACCAAATATGAGATTGCTTTGCTATATAAATAGTAATAAAGCAAAAATAAAAGATAAAGAAAGAGTAACTTACAAAATACTAAATAATTTTTTAACTTAAGCATCTTTGTAGGAATTGCTAATATTGCAAAAGCTTTTATCAAACTTGCTAGCAGCTAAATCCACATCATGCAAACTTGCTAGCAGGTCTTAGCGATTTTAAGTTAGTCATCACATAGCAAATTGCAAAAAATATATTTTCTCCATGTTCAATCTAAAATATGAAAAAGGAAAAAATAGATCAATCTGATTTTTGAAAAGGAAACAAAATAACTTCACAAAAAAATTATAACTGTTACAGTATAATTCACTTAGATGATATTATTAGTATTATCCATGAAATTCTTCCCATTCATAACCTTTTTTTATTCATTGCCTAGGCATCCAAACTAAGCTATTTATACCACATCAAAAGGTTTTGTAATACAAATAAATGCTTCATGCAAGAAATTTGTCAACAAAGTAAAGTCATCAAAACACAACCTCCTTTTTATGAGGAAATATGTATTTCTAACTGATAATAAATTAAAACAATTAACTATGAAACAAATGAAATTCACAAATAGCAAAATGGAGAAAGCTTAGTTTATCATACATGGAGTAATCAAAAGCATGGAAGTGAAATATATGATTTTTTTATTAGTCTTTATTATCCTTGACTTTAGCCAGATAGTAATTAGTGACATTAGGAAGCAAAAATTGAATCCTGGGTTGTTTTAAATCAAGTAAATGATAATCCATCAATGAGATTGGGATGCCCAAAAAAAAAAAAAGGTAATCTATATTGTCATAAAAATTTTGCTAGATATAAAATCAATTAAGAACAACAAATATTTAAAAAGTATTCAAGCAAGTACAAGCTAGAAAAAATACATGTTTTAGATAAAAAATTGGACAAAGGGAAAAAGTGATTAAAAAAAAAGAAAAAAGACTTGGATCTAATAATAAGATTCTAATCTTGGTAAGAGTAGGATATGTGTAACATCCAGTTTCTCCATAAATGTACAAAGCTCACTAAATATAAAAGGAAGTCTTCCAAATAGAATGATTTAAGGCCAAATAAAATTAGGAGACAATTCTAAATAATAGAAAATGATTATCCAAGGCCCAAGATGCCCAAAAACCCGAGCCAGAAAAGCTAAAAAAATTTGTGAAAATAAGTTAGGGCATTTTCATAATGTCTAAAAATTTTGAAAAATTCACAAGAAGGCTTTTTAAATAAAAATTTTGAATTTTCCGAAGTTCTTAGAAGCATGAAAGCCATAGGAATCCCCAGAATAGTTGAAACTCCTCCGATGAGTAATTTTGACAAAGGGTTGACCAAAACTTTAACTAAATAGTTTGGAATGGTTTTAAACCCAATTTAGGTAAAACCAAAGGAAATTTGTAGGTTAGAAGACCCAAATATTATGATAAAAAAGATGAATTTTGAAAAGGAGTTGAAATAAAAACAAATGGAGAAACCATGATTCAGGGACTAAAATAAAAAGGTGAAAAAGTATATTAACTTTACTTTTTGCCTCATAAAGCATGTCCAGCTCTTCTTCTTCCTTTCCATCAATGCTTCTCTGTCTAGATAGCATTTGGGAGAGCTAAGAGAGATGCATAAAAGGGAAGAGAAGAAGCTTCAAAAAGGGTAAGGTTTTCTAGTTTTTTTCACACTCCTTACTTCATTAAACTTGTTTCCCCCTTCCTCCTCTCTCTTTCTATGGTTTTATTGATTGAATTGGTGCTGATTTATGGTTGAGTCAATGGAGCGGGAAGAAATTAGGAGAACTCTTGGGAGCATGAGAAAGAGCTCTTAAGAAGCTTGAACACAAGGTAAACTTTCATAGCCTTCTTGCTTCCTTTTGCTTGTTCTTCGTGGGTGTATTTTCATTCAAACTTGAGCAGAGAAAGAATTCTATCCAAATTAAGGTAGGAAGAAGGGTTATGAAGTTTAAGGATTAAGACTATACAATTGAAAACAAAAAAGGAGCCTTAAAATTTAAGTTGCACAACTTAAGGGTTTTAAAAGAAATGTTGAAATTTGATTTTTCCTAGGGGAATTAGACTTGTGTAGGACTTGGTATGTATCCCTTAGACCTCTAGGAAGTTGCACATGACCCATCCTTTTCAATAAAATAAAGCAAGCTTTGTGAGTCCAAAATCAATGCATAGTTTCGACCAAGAGAGGTTTACCCACTTAAGGAGTGTTTTAAATTATTCTAAGCCTAAAATGGGACTAGATATGATAGAGGAACATCAAAGGAAGCCTTGAAAAAAATTTAGAAGCTTTGACTTGTGGGATGGAGGTGTAAGCTCCATAATGAGACATAAAGAATCAACTTATAGATATGCTCCTTAAAATGAATTTGTAATGACTCTAAGGAATCTAAATAGAGTCAAGAAACCTAGATTGAAGGAGAAAATGAAGCCAAGATCTTGGATTCTACTAGTTGTTTCATTGTGTCTTATATGGAAGCATAATAGATTTATATGAGAAGGTAGTTTTGCATAGAGCTTGCATAAGGCTAAAACTTATTCCCATGAGTAATTCATGTCGCATTTGATATATCTAGGCAAAAAAGATCAAGTACCATCCAATTCCATAAGGTTGGCCAAAAGTGGAAGACAAGTTCAAAGAAAAAGTGTGTGACATTAGCTTCAAGGTAGCTCTTTAACATTTCCCTCATGTATTTTTTGGATGTTTATTTACCTTTGAGTGCTTGTACATATGTTTGAACTATGAGAAATATTTCTAGCTATTACTTATTTGCTATGATACCATTATGCATCTTGAAATGGGTTTATGAATGTATTTTGGCTTGAATGGTTATAGTCATGCCAAAAGTCCCTTAGCATAGCAAGGGTGAGAATGAGCCAAAAGTCCTTAAGTTTGGGTGAAATAAAGCCAAAAGTCTTAAAAAGAGTAAAGTTTAGTCAAAAGTCCCTTAAAAATGAGTGAGGCAAATCTGAAAGTTTCAAGGAAAATAGATGAGGCTAGACCAATGCCCTTGAGAGCCTATGTATGTTATGTATGAGTTTCTTGGATATGAAAAATACTTTATGTATGTTCACTAGTAGCCTATATGCCGTACATGCATTCTTTGACATGTTTTAGCATCCATTATATATATTTGAAAGGGTAAAGAGCTATTAAGATTCTTTGAATTTCACTCTTTCCCTCTATATGCATAATTATGCCTAGGTGACCTAAGTGGACTCAAGAAGGGAGGCCAAAAGTCTTAAAGTATGGCACTTTGACAAAGGAGTAGGAAAATAAGCATTCTATAACATTTTGATGTCAAGAGTTATACCTACATGATATATGTATGATGTAAATGGTTGAACATATGTAAATTCATGTAATTATGATGAATGAATGGATTTTTGAACCATATGTACGTGTATGAGAAATCTTAACATTCAAATGCTTAGGTGTACCTATGAGCTCTTGTATGCCTATGCAAGTTAGGATGTGACTTTGATATGTGTAAGTATTTGGACCATTTAGGCAGCCTTTGTATGCTATTTTTATGCTTGTAGATGTGCCCATTAAGGAATGAGTAAGAGAGCATTTGGTAGCATTTTAACCTTACTTAGTACCTAAAAGTGCCATTTTTGCACCCTATATCCCAAGTTAACCAAATGAACAAATTTAAGCTTGAAATTTAGGATGAATATAGGTCTCATCTAGACCTTTTTGCTGAGCTAAGAACCACATTATTTGGAATTCTAAAGAATTAATTATGAATTTTTAAAATTAAGAAAATTATGCAAATTTGGTAACAATTCCTTCTTCCATGTCATCCGAAGGGCAAATGATATCCAATACTTATAAAATATTATATGCATAAACTAGATATGATAATTTCTATAGCACTTAAGAGCACCCCAATTGGAAGTTTGTAGAAGGAGAACTAAATTTTTGAAGTTGATGGTCAGTACCAGTAATGTAGATAGACCTTTGGTACTATTCTGTTAATTTGTGTGAGTTAAATGCCATTTTCTTGAACTAGAATCATTTTTAGTCATTAGTAGACATTCTGAGCTTTGTAGAATGGTATGGTTTTGCTTAATTTTAAATCTTTTGAAATTACTTATGAATTTTCAAATTTACATCAAAAACCTGTGATAGCAAACTTAGTAGTTAGACCTTTAGTACTATTCTATTATTTTTGGTGGTCTAGTTGATGTTTTCATGGTATGAAAAGATTTTTAGACTTTAGTTGACATTTAGGGCTTTCTATAAAGCTATTATTTTCTTGATTTTAATTTTTTTAGAATTAATTATGATTTTTCAAAGTTCCTATCAGAAAGTTATCATGGCAAACCCAAGAGCAACTTCAAGTTTTTGGTGTTCCATGGTTCTCAATTCATGTTGTAAGGCCCCAGTTGTATTATTTCTGATATGATTGAGTATGTTATGGATGGAGAAGAATTTAGGTAAGTAAAAATGATTCTCATGGACATTTATGCATAGGTTTGGTTACCAATATCCAATAAATCCATCACCAAAGTTGTAAACTTTATTGCCTTTTATGATATATGCTAGTTATGCCATGTAAGCTTCAAAATGGGTTGTTTCTGATTTGTTTAGACATGGCATGGATGAAGATAATTTGAGGTAAGTTTAAATAATTCATATTGTAACACCATAAATTCTTAACTCATTTTATGCTATTTTCATGCCTAAAACCATATTACTCATATAGGAGGCAAGAAAAATGGCATTAAATAATGCATTTCTTAGCTTTGCGTCGCATATAAAATTTTTATGCGGTATCTTGTTGACCATATGAGCTCATGTATCACATTTTAATATTTAATTTCATGGATATAACTCATTTCCATCCTTAAAATTGGCCTAGAGCTCGTGTATGGCAAGGGGATACATAAAATTCATGAATGTAATTTTGGCCAGAATTTCCCTTTCTCTATTACAAACTTTGAAAAATCATAACTAATTCTAAAAAACTTAAAATTATGCATTCTTTGTCATTATAGAAAGATACACATGCCTACTTTATACTACAAATATGTCCAAATCATAAGACACCACACAAAAGAAGTTTGACATTTAAAAATGTGCAGAGGTCTGGCTTACTACTGGTACTATCATAGATTTTTGCTATAAATTTCAAAAATATCTAATTAATTTGACAAAACTCCAATCTACGCAAATGATATCAATCTAAAAAGATACATATATTAGCTAGAGGGAGAAAATAACTTTAGATGAGTTTAGGTACATCTAGACCTTAAAACCTAATCAAATATTACCTAAGGTTAGTTTGAGTACTTGATATTGGGCAGAATTTTTAAAAATTCATATATCCCTCTTTAGACATTTAAATAGAGTGCTTCTAGTTGGAATAAGTCACTAAAAATATTTAGTTCCTCCCAATAAAATTTTGTGGCAATTGGACATCATTTGGACCCTAAGTGATAAAATTTATTTTTAGATCAGTGTGAACAATAACTTGACCAATTTTAGAATTTTTTTCAACTTTAAAAATTTATCAAATATTCCTTAGACCTCCAAAAATTTTGCACTTTAACTTCCCAATAAACTCTAATTGTATACCAAATTTTAGATTAAGAAGAACTCATTTGGATAAAAAGTGGTATAACTTTCTAATATAGTCAATTTTGCTCCATATTAGATACCAAGTGTGCCTAAATGGTCTTTCTTAGTGTTTGGCACATTTTGGGTAAGTTTAAAAGTATGAATATGACTTGTATAAACTATCCAAATACTCCCAAACTTCATGCATCTCATTTTGGTTATTCCACTTCCATATACACACTAATACATTAAACCATTCAAGAGCCAAATTTGCCATTACATAACCAAAAGGCATATTTCCATACATATAACTTTAAATCTCATTTATATATGATACATTAGCATAATTATACATGCTCATAAGGTTGTAGGTCATATACAACCATAGATTACAACATTTGCCACCTTAATGGCCTTAAGGAAGCAAATTTCATGCATCTCAATGTCATGCTCTCATCTCTCAAGTGGTTGGCTTCTATCTCCTTGCTCTCTTAGTCCATTTAGCATGTTAGAACATTGGAGAGGAGGGAATGAGATTCAAAGAATTCCAATAGCTTATCTCCCTTTCAATCACATATAAAGTATGCAAACCAAGTCTTAAAAATACATGCATGGACATATTAACATATATGAGCATTCAAAAAACATTTTTGACATTTAAACAAGTCATACATAACATACATAGATTTTTCAAGTGAGTGGATTAGTCTCACCTATTTACTTGTGAATTTTGAACTTGCCTCATCTATTTTCTTTAAAAGGTTTTTGACTCAATTTTACTCTTGGGAATCAACCTCACTTTTAAGAGACTTTTTACTTTTTCTCAACCAACTTTAAGGGTTCTTGGCTCATCCTCACCATGGCTAGAGAGTTCTTAGCTTCTCCATACTTAAACAAACCAAAGCAAGCACATAAAACATCATTTGAATATATAAAATATCATCATGGTACAATAGAATAAAAGCTCATGCTACAATACTTTTCATAACTCAAAATATATATACACATATTCAAAGACAAACTAAGTATACATTCATGCATAAGAAAAGGTAGAGAGAGCTACCTTGCTTATATTTATAAACTTTTTCCTTGAGTTTTGAATCCTCTCCCTTGACCTCATATACCTAAGAAGGTGGAGATCATTTCTCTTAGCATAAACATAATTCATGGAAACCAATTAGGTTTATTGAGTTAATTCTAAGGCACACATCTTCCTTAAATACTAACTTGATCTATAAATCCCTTTATGGTTCTAAGAATGCACCTAATGAAGCAACATCTATCAAATGAGTTCTAGGCTCCATTCTTTCCTTTCATATATGATTCTTAACTCCTTTTAAGCCTCTTAGAGTCATCACACAATTAAAACAAAGAGCCTAACTACTTATTACTTCTTTAAGTCATATTATGCAACATATAAGGTCATCTCACTATCTATGATTTTTAAAATTTCTCTAAGGCTTCCTTTCATACTCTTCCATTACACATGATACAAAACTAAGCTTGGAAGGAATTAAAACACTCCATAGGTGCATGAACTCTCCTTGGCCGAAGTTATGTTTCTATATAGCACCAATGGAGTTGTTTTAATTTCTTTGATGGGAGAAGCATGTGGGAGGCTCTCTTAGTGTCTTAGGAAGTCATATATACTCTTAGACAACTTAAATTACTCTTAGGAAGGTTTATCTTAGCCTAGGTACAACCAAATCCCTAAATTCCATAACTTGCATTCTAAAACTCTCTTTTTAATTCTAGTTGTATATTCTTAATCCTCACACTCCATAACCTTTGGTTCCGTCAAGAACACATAAAGAAAAACTCTCCTCCTCACTTTCTCTCTCTAGACCTAAGCTTAAATGACTTAGAAACACAAGATTTTATGAGTGTTTCAAGTGAAGTTTTACCTTAAAACAGAGCTCTCTTCGCGTAGATTATTTTTCACTGATTAATTTCTTGAAAAGAGTTCTTTTTTGGCTTGGGTTAGACCTAAATCTTCAAGTTTTCAAGAAAAGAAAACCATCATTAGAGAACTCTTAGAGAGAAGAACAACTTTCCTAATTGGCGCGAGATGAAACGGGGTCATTTACTTACCTAAATGGAAGCTTAAACTTCTTCTCTCTCCCCCCTCTTAATGTCATGCCATTGTTGTCCATTTTTCTACAAATAAAAGCTTGGAAAAGGTGATGGGGTGTAATCTTACTTAAGAAGCCTCTTTTATAATTTTTCAAAATGACCATTTTGCCCCTACACTCTTGTTTGCTCTATTTAGGTACATTTTAACTTCTTTTTTAGAACTGTCTTTTCTATAATAAAATTTAGGTTCCAAATTAAGTAAAATTTCTTTGGAATCACTCAAATCAAAGTTAAAACTTTCTCGAACAAATCAGTTAAAATTCGGGTCAACTGACATTGGAAAACATCCACTGGAAGGGTTTTAACTGTCCTGCGGCTTCCCATAGTTTTTAGGGCCTCTGAGAATCCTGAAAAACTCAAATCTTTTATTTAAAAAGCCCTTCTGTGAGAATTCCAAAATTTGTTCAAAATGACGAAAATGCCCTTATGTTTCGTCAATCTTTCATTATATTTTATTTCTTCATTCTAGCTCTATTTTTCCTTCTGTCTAAGCCTGGGATTCTCATTTTTAGGAGTTTAGAATACTTTCCAAATTTTTTAAGACCTTAACTAATTCATTTCGGTGGACTTCCTTTTGTATTCAGTGAATTTCGTTAGTTTACGGAGAAACCGTATGTTACGTTTCTTGCGTTTTCTCTCATTTTTGGAAAATCGAATGTTACACATGTGGGCAAAATTAAACAATTTTAGCGTACATATGCTCAATTTCCATTACTCACGTTTGCAAATTCCATGTAAATAAGTATGAAATGCTTTTATTACAATGATACGAGGTCTATAAGATTATGGTATTACAATATGGTGAAATCTAATAGAAACCTCATGATAAAGACTTTTTGGACAAACTCACTCTGCACATATGAATTTATATGTTTGGCCTTAAGAACTTTAATTGCCACTTCCTGATTACAATACATACCTTTAAATATGATTTAAAAGTGATAGTTATTTGAACATTAACTTCAATAATATCTACATATAATTAGAGAATTTTTTATACCAAAAAAGACTCTAGTGGATATTTTACAAAAAAGAAGCAAGAAGAGAGAATTTTTATGAATGTTAAAGCATTCTTGCCTCTAAACAAACCAAAAGCAAGCCTAAGTATTGCCTAATCCTGCAATAATCATGAGCCTCCAAAAATCAAAATATCAAAGAAGAGAAAAGGCTTTTAAATCACTATGGCTACTTTGGGTTTCATCATCTATAAAAGCATTCAAGTTAAAGGAGATCACAGAGAAGCATTGAACTAAAAAAATCCCTGGTGCATTTACTCCTTCATAAATTTCTTAGCCTTACTCTCTAGTTAATCTTATTGTGAGAGCATTCATTAAGTCCCTCTTGTAATCCTTTCATTTATAAGGGTTCATAAATTCTTCATTCTTTTGATAAACCTCTCTTGGATGTGAGAGGAGTAAGTTTAAGATAGCTAAGAGTGAAAACCCTTTAAGAAAAATTAGAGGTAAGTTGAAAATCATATGTTAGTGATGAACATGCTATGAAATCATCTAAGTGTAACTGTATCGCTAAATATTGCTAAAGAAAATCTATTGGTATTTCAAGAGGCTTAGATATAGGCTTGATAAGCCTAACTAAGATAAAAAGTGGTGTCTCATCTCTCTTTATGCTCTCTATTTAAGTTTTAGTTAATTAATTATAGTTTTTGTCAATTATATCCTAACTTTTACTTCCACTTGAAAAATTTTGAGAATTCTTTCTCTTTTGTATTTTATATAATTCTTACCTCCTTTATTGAGATGTAATAGTAAAAAATATTATTGATTTAAATGCAATAACATTAAAAGCATTTGTACCATATGCAATACTTTTTTAGAAGTGGATCACACTATTATTGAGTTTCCAAAAAGCTAACATGCTTTTAAAAAATTGATGATTATGCCACAAAGTTAGTTTTCATTTTTTTTTTTCATTTTGAAGGGCGCAAAATTAAGGGTAAGCTCCTAGCCCCAAAAATGCATTTAATATTAGGGCAAGGGTGGCGTCCCTTCCATTATATTTTGCCAGGGGGCATTTTTCTGTGCCTCTCAATGTTACAAATTGCAAAATTTGGTGGCATGCAATTTTTTGACAAAAGAAATTTGATCTTGGTGGTTGTATCACTGAGATTAGATGTAATGCTTGTATTATTATATTTTGATGCAATATTTTTCATACTGTTGCATTTGGCTCAATTTTTTTTTCTAGTGCATTTGATCATAATTTGTATTATTTTATCTTGTCTTTCAAAATTACTCTTGTTCAAGTCATAATTTAATTATTTTCTAATGTGACAAGAGATTTCTTTTTTTTTTTTTTACATAACACACTAATTTACATCTCTTCTTAGTGTGATCATCAATAATTTTTTCTCAAGTTAACTTCCTCATCCTTTTTAGTAATATTTTGAAGTTATTAGTATGAAATATTGATAAAAAAAAATTGATGATGATGAAAAATGACACATAAACTAATTTGACTTAAGATTAAATTATTAGGATGTAAACATAAGAAAAAACATCTTCATGTATAAAAATTTTGGGTTTTTCCATATGTAACATATTTGTTTGATTTACAAAAATTGAGTATAATATTACATTTTTTCATGTCACTAAATTTATTAATAACTGAGTTTGTATCAAATTTTTTAACAATCTCTTTTTTAAGTAATCATATAATTTGTAAGAAATTATCTTGTATCTTATTTTTAAACTTATTTTTTATGATGTTCACAACTAAAGACAACCTCTCATTTATTGTAATTAAAACTAAAAAAGTCAATAATAGGTGAAGCAAATGATCAATTAAGTAAAAAGTATCAAAATATTTTTTTTTTTCAATTCTTAGATAACTGGGACATTATTGACAAGTTTTGAAATCAAGATGTTGAAGAACATCAAGATCATAATTTCATAGTTGTATTTTGAGATACAATCTCTCTTATTCAATGAAATCATTAGGATAAAATTTGTTTGCAAAGTCACAGATATGATTAACATTAAATAACTGGTAACTATACTTGTATCCGAAGTTGAACTTAAAGTAACAAAATGTATTTTTTTGTATTTAAGATTTATACAATAAATTAGTAAAAATTTATTAACATAAATATTTTAATAAATTCAATTACATAAAATAATAATTTAATAATTTTTCACTACATCCTTACCCCTCATATTTCTCACTTCATGATAATTTATAAGCCCCTTACAATTTTGTATACCAAAAAAAAATTTTCAAATGATAAAAATATGGACCAAAAGGGCCATATCTTTCATTTACAGAAGCATGAAATAAAAGAATCCATTTGATTTTCAAAAAGGAAAAATTTTATATATAATTCCTCATATTTTTGTTATCAAATTTTTAATTATATTATGACATGTATAGAGTTTTTTTAACAATAATAAGACATGCATATAATTTTTATACACAAGTGTATGGTTTTTTAATTAAATATTAAACTATCTATTTATTATATTTTAATTGAAAAATCATACATTTACGATATTTTAATTAAAAATATTATAATAAAGATATAAAAAAACTACATCTAAATCTATTCCTTTCAAAAATTATGCCCATTACTTTCCCTTCTCTTAGGAAATTCCTTTCCAACATCATAGCCAATTTATATTAAACATTTTAATGATAAGAGGTAGGAAGTGGGGGATGAAAGGATCGTCTATTGAAATCCTTAGATAATAATAATAATAATAATAATAATAATAATTAATAGATAAATTATGCCTTTTTGTATAGAGGACTTGTGTAGCTATTTTACAATAGAGAAACTTGGTCTGAGGTGATAAAGCACCACCTGCCAAGGTATATCCATCTTTAATTGTATTTCTTTGTTGGTTGTTGCTTTCAATTTAAACAATGTCATTGTTACCAACAACCTCATATATATATATATATATATATGAAATTACATTATATATAAGTGGTTAATAGTGTTTCTTCATTTTTGAGTTGCATGTCATCTCTTTTTTAAAAAATAAATAAATAAATTTCCTACCTCTTTTTCCCTTAGTCTTATGTAACTTTGCATAAAGCCCACTATAGTTCCATCAAACATAAGAAATCTGGTTAACTTTGTACAAATTGTAGGTTCTCAAAATAATTTTGATGGGTCAATCCCTATTTGCATAGGTTGGGAGATTTGCATTTTCTTGATTTTAGTCCCAACCAATTGGCAATAATTCACCTTAAGAAATTAGGGGTTTGAAGAATTTAGAATATCTTGTGCTTAAAAATCCCTTGAAAAAAAGAAAATCCCTTATAAGCCCTAGATTACACAACATATCTTGATAGTGAGCACATCAAGATTACTTTTCATCTTCCAATATATGTATGCCAAACCTCACATCTTCCTTTGGCATTATTAATAAGTTTCATAAGCTAGGACTTTAAATTCATGGAGTACTTTGAAAGTATAATTATGAGCATAATGATTTCTTTCATTTTTGGAGTAATATTCAAGTTATGTGATTCTATTTTTTGCTTAAAAAAATATACATATTTCTTCTAAAATTAGATAACCAAACAAATAAATTAATAACTCTTTGTCTTTGTGATATTAATGATTAGTTTGGTCTGAGTAAGTGCTTTCTATTACACAATTCAATGCTATGCAACTTGAGAATCATTGATTCTAAACTTTAAAAAAAAAAAATTTAAAAGGGAGAGAAAGATTTTTTTCTTAGGGGCTCAAGCTTCAAGCAATATATGTCACTCATCCCTTGAGTCAAAGACATCTTTAATCTATTTGGTTCAATGTTTATTCTTAAAATAAAGTATTTATTTTTATTCTTAAAATTGATGCATGCTTCATTATAAATATTATTTTTTCTCACTAGTATCCTTACAAACTTCGACTACGAGATTAACCTTGCTTGAGATAAGTTGTTCCTCATTATAATTAATTTTTTGCAAGTTCAAATTCTTAATAATGTAAAGGCATCTCTACATGATTGCAAAGATCCTTGTATAGCAATATAGTTATTATTTGAAATATATATATATATATATATATATGAAAAATTAATTATTGTAGTCCTTATAATTTTCAACCATTATAAAAATAATCCCTCACCCTTTTATGTGGCTAAACATCTGTTATTTGAGGCTTAGGTAGCAAATGAAAGTTTGAGATGGATGCCACATAGAAGAAAAAGATTACAGAGACTAGAACACTGGGATCTAAAAGAAATGATAAGCATAAAGAATAAAGAATAACTAAGGGTTGACAAGGGTGGAAAGTAGACCTAGATTTGCCTATATTATCATCCATCACATCAAGCTATCTCTCAACACTTTTTTCAGATTTAGAGATAGCTCTAATACCATTGCTATGTCATTCTTCATTTTCTTTGGGGATGCTTCCTTATTCTCTAGCATGACCACTTCTCCTTTCATTTTATGACGCATGGGTGGTACTTCTTTATCCTCAGCTAAGGGAGACTAAACTTCAGCTACAATATAATATACAAGAAAATTAAGGCAAATGATTACACAAATTAGCCAAAAGAATACAAATCAAGAAGAGAAAGAGTGTAATAGAATACTATGAAACGAAATGGTCAACTCACACATGCTTCTAGTTTGTTGGAGCTTTATTTATATGAATGACACTATTTAACAAATAAATATGGCCTAGACAAACCATTTATTTTGCACACAAGTGATTGCCTTATTTGTTACTTCCAATTCATGGATGGAAGTTAGAACAATTTTTTCTTAGTTTAAAATTAATGGTTAATGGTTGGAAAGGTAAAAAGAAGGGAAACACAAATATAGTTTTACTAGAGGTGTAGGGTTAAGCAAGATGAAAGCACTCCTACATCAAGTACCCAAGAACTTTAAGGAATTTTTCATATGAGAATTAGCTTGTATTTCAGGATTTTGTTTCATTAAAAGGCAACAAGAGGTCAAAGATGAAGTGATTTATTTTGATTGAGTGACCTTTAGCTGAATATACTTAATATAAATAATATCATTCTTCTAAAAATGATCTTTACACTTTGCTCCTTCCCTTGAACATCAAAACGTTCACTATTAGAGTTGCTCTCACTATTTGAATTAGTTGCATTGCCCGATTCCCTAAAATAATACAACTTTAGAACTTCAATGGCATCCGTGACAATGTTAAAATGAAGCATATCTTGTTAACATGTAGCAACAGTGATAAGATCAGTAAGTGCAACTAACTAGCAAATAGAAATAATGATATTTATCTAACTAAATAGCAAGCACGAGATATAGGCTACCTCTTTCAAAACAGAGACACACAGAATAGAGACAAAATGAACCCAAACTTGTAAGAGCACAATATGTAAGTGACTATTATATGTTCATCACAGCAAATTAACAAACTACCACAACATAGAAAGATGTCTAGAATCCAGAATCCATTTGATCATCACCAAAGGTTTAATCAATCTTAAGTAGTCAATACCTTCTTGATTTGTGCTTTGATATTTTATCTTGCCTCCTCCACCTCTTGTCACAACCTTTATCCTTTCTTTTTCTATATCTATGTTTATCTTTCCTAGATCTCTTCCTCTTTTTTCACCTATCATCACTGGAAGAACTTATGAAAGATGATGATGATAGATCTAAGTTAAAATCACTATTAAAGTCTAATGATTCTGAGTCCAAATCTGAAGAACTCTTTGAGTCAAATGACTAGTATCTTTTTCTCCTTTTCATTCTGTCGCTTGAAGATTTTTTTGCATGTAGATTCTCTCCCATGGAGGCAGGAAAATGATGGGATCCAGTGGAGACAATATGAATTGTTCATGTCATCTACAATGTAAGAGAGTGCCATGTGTCCTTCTTCCTCAAAATGCAGCATTTTGCGTTAAATCCAAGCTCTATCCATGATTAAATGTGGGATAGGCATTGTGTGTTCCTAACAGAATGCACATCAGAGCCCTCATCTCTCTTTGTTAGAGCCTGATTTCATCCTTACAAAAGCTCAGATACTGGACATAGTTAATTCTAAAGCCTCTTATTCCCTCTTTAGTCCCTCATTACCCAAATCAATCAGGGCCTCTACTCTCTTACACATCAATACCCATGATGTCGACACTTTTTGGTCTTTTGAGTTCACTAAGGACAAAGCCTCGAGATATTCAAAGATTACATTGTTGTGATTGCTGATGAAGATTCATATCTTTTTGTGTTAGAAAGACTAAACTTCTAGTTTAGTAGACTTGGTATATCTAAAATTTGACTTTTATCTCCTTATGTGATGTACAATGTGGCATCATAAATTTTGCTTAATAAGATTCATTATATCAATTCATGGTTGGACATTTGAAACTAGAGAAAGGAATTTAAAAAAAAAATTAAGCAAATACCTTTGCACTAGTTTACACCTATTCTTATGTATTAATTGATATTGTAAACAACAATATAGCTGTTGGCCAATGAAAAGGAATTAAAGAACATTGTGGAAAAGCTTATGTAACATCCAAGGTTTCAAAAATTTTTTCAAGTCTTCCAGCTATAGAGCGAGGGTGCCAATTTACCATAGCAAGAATGCAGTTTGCTATAACGAGTTCATGCCCCATATAAAATCTAGGGAGTTTCTCATAATAGCACCAGCCATGGCAAGAATAGTGGGAGTTGGAACTAATAAGTTCTCATCATAATAAGAGGGGTTCCAGCTATAGCGAGATTTGTTTCAGAAAAAATATGAAAAAAGTGAAATTTTGCTTCTTAAAGAACCCAGAAGCCTCTCCTTTCTTCTAGCCAACATTTCATTTGCGTAAGACTAAAAGAGAGCTCATCTAAGAAAGGCATACAAACGAGAAGGAAGGGAGAAGAAAGGAAACCAAGGAAAAGGTGAAAGAAACTAGAGATTTTCATGGCTTTCCTTCTTGAAATCTTGTTATTCTCTCTTTGTTCTCTTTTTCTATGGTTTTGATGGATGACTTGGTGCTGTTTTAAGCTTGGTTCAAAGGAGAGAAAGTAGAAATTCAAAGAGAAAATTAAGGCAAAGGGAAACACTCTTGAATAAGGCTTGAATTCAAGGTAGATATCTATGTATCTTTGCTTCTTATGTACGTTGGTTCTGCCAACTTGAGAGCTAGTAAAGGAAAGGAAGTTTTGACCTAGAACTAACAAGAAACCATTGATTTAGAGTGTGAAAGCTTGGAAAATGCAAAGAAAATGGAAGAAAAGCTAGTGAATTTCAAGAGAGAGTAACTAAGGATTCTTGAACACTTTGTAAATCTTGTGTTGATTCATGAATTTTGTAGCCTATGTAAGTGTTTGTTTGAGTTTCTAAGACCTCTAAGAAGTCTTCCAAGTACCTTTCCCTTTAAGGAAAAAACTTAGAAGTCATAAATTAAGATTTGGGTCAATAAGTTCCATAATATAGCCTTAAGAAGTAACTTGTATCTAAACTCTTGGAAATGAGTTTGTGATGACTTCAAAGAGTCTAAATGAAACCAAGAAACCTAGATATAAGAAGGAAATAAACCTTAGAGTTTGAATTATGGTAGTTGCTTCATTAGGCTATTAATGGAGCTATTATGGAACCAATAGGCCAAGTAAGCTTTTTAAGAGTGTATATAATGCTTTTGCTTGTTTCAAGAAAGCAATTGAATGCTATTTATTGTATCTAAGCCAAAGAGATCAAGATCCATCTAGTTGTGGTTGTGAGACCGAGAAAGGAAAAGAGAAATCAAAAGGGAAGAATTGTATTTGATTGCCAAGGTAACTCTTCACTCCTTCTTGTTTGCATTTATGGATATATAATTGTTATTATATACTTGTATGTGCATTTGCATTGTGAGACATGCCATTTGATGTTGCCTTATTATATTGGTACTAATATGGTTTTGAAAATTGCTCTTAAAGGTGAGGTCGTACCAAAAGTCCCTTATGATGGATGAGGTAGAGCCAAAAGCCCCTAAGAATGAGGGAGACAAGACCAAAAGTCTCATAGATGAGTGAGGCTAAGTCAAACGTTCTTAGACTAAGGGTAAGGCTAATCCAAAAGTCGCAAAAATAGAGTGAGATTAGACCAAAAGTTCCTAGAGCTTATTCTTGGCATTGATATGATTCTCATGGCATGCAAACTATGTGTTGAAGGAGTTTTAATGGTAATGGATGCCTACTTATGTACTTTGACATATTTATATGCCTTGATTACTTCCTTGAATAAGTATATGACCTATTGAAATTCTTTGAATTTTACCCATTCCCTCTCCCATCTCACCATGTCTAGGTGGTGTCTAAGAAGCTAAAGACGGAAGCCAAAGAGCTTGAAAAGCTATTTCTTAATACTTTGTATAGTTTTGTATGGCTTTTGATATAAAGAAATGTCAAAGTTTATATGTACATATTATTTTTGAGATATAAACATGTGATCAAGTGTAAAAGTATGTGAATACTTTGTATATATAAATAGTCGAGCCAAATCAATGAGAATGTATGTTTCGGGTACTTGGTGGCTTATATGTAAAAGTACATTCTTGCCTGTAGCATGGTGAATTTGAGATGCACAATGGTTTGGACCACTTGGACAATTCTTATGTGTTGTTTTTATGTTTTAAAACTTACCCAAGAGGTAGTAGAGTATTTAAGAAGCCATGTGAACCACTTTTGACCTATGTAGGGTGTTGAATTTGTCATATTCGTAAGTTATGTTAAGATATGATCAAATGAGCTCCTTTTGACCCTAAATTTGGCATGCATATAGGTCTTACTTACAGCTTTTTATGAAGCTAAAGTGCATATGATTTAGAGCTCTAAAGAATTTTTGGTGAATTTTCAGAGCTGGCAAAACTTTTTTAATTTGACAGTGATATTATACAAATGGTCAGTAGCTTCACCTCTATCACACATAGGCCAAATGATGTCCAATAGTTATGAAATTTTACAGGTATAAAATAGACATATAGAACATTCTATAACACTTAAGAACACCTCATTTGAATTTATAGAGAAGAAGAAACGAGTTGTTAAAGTTCCATATCAGTATCAGGGGCACAACCATACCTCTATTACTGTTCTATAGGTTTTCATGCCCTAATTACTTTTGTTCAAGTCTGGACTTATTTTTTTCCTCTAGTTAACATCTATACTTTTCAAATTGGTATAGTTTTCCTGAATTGAATTTTTTTGGAATTAGTCATAAACTTTTGAACTTCATATCAGTAAACTGTATCAGAAACATTAGATAGTCTGACCTTTCAAGTTTTCCATTGTCAAACATGTTCCAAATGATATTATTGTGGCATGGAATTATTTTTATATAAAGTTAACATCTAGAGCTTTTTAGAAAGCTATCATTTGCTTGATTCCCATTTTTCTAAAATTAATTATGAATTTTCAAAGTTGGAATCAAAAACTTGAATTTTGAACCCATGAGCAAAATGTAATTTTCTGGTTTTTGGCTTCAAATCCGTGGTTCATGGATTATTTTATACTATGTATGAGTTGTATAAATGGACTTTAAGTAGCGAATGTGATTGATGGATTCACGGGACCTACAAGAGCAAAATATGAACGTTTAAACCCTAGCATAATATAATAAAATATCATGATTTTACTCCTTTTCTTTGGAATTTCATGAAATCAAGTTTAAATGAAGGATAATTAAGTCTAATGTATTATGGTGTTACAGCTTATGTAGGAAAAATAGGATGCAAGGGATGGGTTAAGGAGTAAGGAAACATTTAAGAGCTTCCTAAAATGAAATGCGAAGGAGTTGGGTATGTCATTATCTGAAGTGGATAAGGCAATTATTCTTCTTTATCATGATATTTTTGTTGATCTAAGGAAAGAAGAATATTTAGAATTAGACAAAGATGAGTTGGTAAAACTCTTGAAAAATATACAACAAAAATTTACAATGCAGCTTGAATCTGATCCTGTATTTCAGGTCAAAATGTAGAGAGTTTGGATTCAGCTCAAAATGTTGCGATTTAAGGAGAGGGACATGTGGCACTTTCTTATATTGTAGAAGATGAGAATAGTTTGAATTGCCTCCACTGGATTCCATCATTTTCCCAGGCCCATAGGAGAGAATCTACACACAATCTTCTTGTACCTTCCCTTCTGCCATGCTTTATGATTATTGGTTTCAGAAGTCAATTTATTTGTCTTCTTTCCATGTGGCATCCAGCTTAAACTTGCACCTACCACTTAAGCCCCACATAACAAACATTAAGTCACATGAAGGCTAAGAGATTAAATTGTTAATATATTAATAGTGGATGGAATAACTCTATAATGATTTTAAATTATAAGGATTATTTGAAAAAAATGAATTATAAAAATTAAATTAAAATACAAGAATTAAATAATTAATTTTCTAATATATATATTATGTTATATTCAATTTAGCATTAGATTTAAGTGTATATCTTTATATTTTTATTATTAAAATTTTTAATTATGCAAACATATATATATATATTAAATATTAATGTGATTTAATAAAAATGTATATTTTTATTTACAAAAACTAAATACCAATTATGTTATTATTAAGAAACTATATGTTTACATATTTTAATTAGAAAATAAGTGCTTGAGAAAGTAATCATATCTTCAAAATGATATGGCAAAAACTTGAGAAAGCAAATTTAGGAAAGCAATCGTGCTAATAATGTATTATAAAATAAATCAAAAGAAATAGAAAAAAGAGAATTGAAAGAAAATAGAAAATAAGAGAAGTGCTATTCAATCTTTGTTCATATATTTTAATACAAATGATGTGTCTATTTATAAGCACAATTTTGAAAATATAAATAATCTAAAGGTTACATTTTAAATATGAAATAATAAATCATAAAGAAGGTACAAATTTCATTACATAAAGGTGGGAGATAGATGTTTAAAAGTTTTAAAGTTACAACTCTTAAAGAAATATAAGGAGAAGAGATAGATATCTACATAATATACATTCATAACAAAATTTACATTCTCTCTCAAGTTTAAAACCCATTTCCCAACTTCTATTCACTCATTTCATATTCAATCCATCCCTCCATCTATTGGTCCAATTTCGCACAAGTGAAGTCCTTCCATATTCTTTGAGAGAAATCTCACAAAAGGCAATATGAAATACAATTGAAAGATTGAAGAGGCAATCAAACAAATAAAAATGTAATGTTTGTGCTTAGAATGGCTAAACTGAATACGAGGGCAAATTATGCGGAATGGTATCCATGAACAAATGAAAAGAGTTGAAACTAAGAAGAAATAATAGAATAATATAACTAACTCATGAAATAATTGAACAGTCTTATAATTGAAAAGAATTCTTGCATACGTCATGTACTTATATCCAAGAATTAGGATATGTTCTGTATAGTGAGTCTCATATATATGGAACAAATTTTAGCTATTGAATATGTGTTCACGTAATGTATTCCAATTTTTTTTTTGGGTAATTAGTGTCTTGAATGTTGGAATAATTTGTTGAAAAAAATGGGGAAAGGAGGTTGAAAGTTTCTATGGTTTTATTTCTCTTGTGCTTGGAACAACTAAATTCAGAAATTTGTTTCACTTATTATTTGAAAAGAAATAATTACAGATAAATTTTATAATTTTTTTCAACTTTACAGAATTTAGCTATTTCCCTCCCCATTTTGATTTTCATTTTTTTCCTCTAATAATTAGTTAACAATATTGCTTAATTTGACTTTAAAGTCCCTAACTTCCTCAATGAATAAATTATCTGCATAAAGTAATTGGTTATATTAACACTTGAGAAAAAATGTAAATATTTCAATTAGAAAATCAGAAGGAACAAGATTATTTCAATTAAGTATATTATTCTATTTCATTTGTGTATATAAAATATTTCTATTAAATAAAAAAAATAATTCATGAAGAAAAACCAAAGAATAATAAATTGACATGCAAAAACACTCCGAATCAAAATAAACAAAATGGTTCCCCCAATTTGTTTTTCTATAGTATTTTTGTAATTGAAGATGAACTTGAAATTGCTTTCTTTCATTTTTTTAATAGACATTTTATTTGTACTTGTTGAATTTGAATAGTTTTAAATATTAGTTTGTAATATATATACTTAAAAAAAAAGAGGAAATTTTACTTAGAAGCCATTGATATGCTTTAGTATAACCAATAGTCAATTTACATTTATATTCAACATTGGTTTTTCTTTAGAATATATTTAGATTAAAGGAAATTAACAATATATATTTAATTAAATTTAAGTAAACAATTTAAATTAAATTTATTTTTTTTCAATTCAAGCATATTGATAGCTCCTCTTCAAAAATAAAAAATAAAAATGATTATCTAAGCCTCAAAGAAAACCTATATGTATTTTATAACATTACGTCCACAAAGCCCAAATTGAGTCAAACTCAGCTATGACAGCATGAAGCAGTTAATGTCACTGTTTTTCTTTACAATAATGCTTAAATTCACACCAAAATTTAAACAATGGTCGTCCTTCATCCAACAAAAAGCTTGACATTGTTAGCATATTTTTTACCACAAATTTATTCTTAGAGAAATTTTTAGCTTTTATTAATTATATATTCTACTGCAAAACCCTTGAGGATGAGGCGGGAGCAATAATTTTTCAATGTTTTCCCAAAGAGATCTTATTTTTCCTAATAAGGCAGAGCAAAATCCAATTTGCAGTAAGTGTATACATAAATTAACTTTACATATATTATGAGCCCATCTAATTTTACAAAAAATTTAATTTGTCCCTGTATTATGTTCCCTTAAATTTTAAAATGATTAAATTTAATCCTTTTGTCATATTATTAATCTAAAATTTAACATTAAATTTAATAGTCTAATAACTTAAATGTTACGTAACACTTTTAACTCACATTCAAGTTCGATATCCAAACCAATGAAATCTTAAATTCAACATTAAATTTTAAATGGTAATATAACAAAAGAGTAAAATTAGATTATTTTAGAAAATAGTACTTTTGAACTAAACAACCCAAATTAAATCATGGAAAGCAGTTTGGAAGCTTGATGTACCACCAAAGGTAAGATATTCTTTATGGAAGGCAGTTTCAAGCTCTTCCATCAAGAGAGGCTTCATCCAAGAAGAGGTTTGCTCCTAATCCTATTTGTCCTATCTACTATATGAAAGTTGAAACATTAGAACATATGTTGCTGCTGTGCCTGTGGGTAAAGAAAGTTTGGTTTGGATGTTCTTTTATTCTTACTACTTAGAAGGAGTTGGTTACAAGGTTTAATGCTTTGTGATTGAATTTGATAAAGCTTTAGTGGCTTGTATGTGCTGGTACATATAGAAGGAGAGATGCGGTGTTGTATTTCAAGATAAAATGGTAAATCCTAATCGAAGGATTATAAGAGCTTATGCATTTCTTAAAGAATTTTAGTGTGCTTAAGAGAAAGAAGTGGGCTTTAATATGTAGAAGGGGAACAGTGATAAAAACTTGTATCGGAGGCTCCTTGGTGAAGATTGGATTAAGAGAAGTATTGATGGTGCTTTTAATTTGAAGTGTAGTAGAGCCGGATTGGGTGTAATTTTCAGAGATGTTAAGGGAATGTTGGTAGATGGTGCAACTGAGATGTTTGCAAATTCAACACTAATGTCAGAGGTTCTTGCTTTGAAAAAAGCTATTGGCACGGTCCCTAAGTTTGCTGGTACAGATGTCATACAAGAAATTAATTGTGAGAATCTTTTTTTTTTTGGGTGCAGCAAGGGATTAGTGAAGACTACGAATGGACTTGTTCTATTGTTATGGATGATATCATTTGACTGAAGAAATCTTTTCTCAATATGTCTTTCTCCTTGGTTTTGTGTTAAGGTAACAAAACTGCTGTTTAGTTAACAGTTAAATATGTAAAGGGGATGTGGCCTCTTCGTTGGGTTGATAAAACACCATCCCCTCTAGCTTATGTTTTGCATTGGGACAGTTCTAAGGCATGTGATGGTGTGGGAGTTCGATCCGGTGTTGGCTAAGAAGCTGCTATTTCGACTCTGCTTGGAGTGTCTATTATTTCTTTCTTTGAAAAAAAAAAAAATGTTTAGTTTGGTTTTCTTTGTTTGTGCTTTCTTGTTGATGTTGTTGGCTTGTTAGCTGGTCTTGTTGCTTGTTTCTGCTTTTCTCTTATACTGTCTCTATGGGTTTTTTTTTTTTTTTGGTTAATGAAGTGAGTATTTTTTGGGCCAAAAAAAAATATTCTTAATCGATTTAAGTAATCTCTTATGTACATCTAGTAGTTTTGCATATTGCAATTGAAGCATAAAATACAACATAAAGAACGGTCAGAATACCTATGCCTACTCTACAGTAAAATAAGAAGAGAATAAAGAAGAAGACAAATCATCCAATTGCAAGTATTTAAAATTAACCAAATTAAGCCAACGCCTCTTACTTCTTTGCTTCACTAAAAATACAAATCCTTCCCGAGTGAGGCCAAATGGCCATTAAAGGAGGAAGTGAGAACTCAAATATCAAAGCTCACGAATTTTCAAAGTAAAAGTCCAGAGTTGATTTGAAATTTATTGCAGAGACATTATACATAGATGAAGTCAATATGTCTCAAGCCTTATCCCAATGTAGTCAATATGTCTCAAGCAGGAAATAGAAAATGGTCATAAAATACAAACAAAAATTTAAACTCTGAAGCCCAGAAATTTAGACAATGGAGCCCTGGTTCAATGTAACCGAAATATTAAAGTTCTAGCATATTCCTAATCTAGTCTTGGGAATATATACATATATTGTAGATTATATGCTATTTTTATGAGGTAACAATCTAAGTAATAAAGGCAGCTAAGTTGAATGGTTACATAAATCACAGCTTAATTGTATCACAGTTACGTAGGAATTTTTTGTTGCTTATAGTAGCAGTGTTTTCATTTAAATTTAGATGAACACAAACTAGAATAAGAAGGCCACAATACTGTAGAAATAAATTTAGCAAGGAAATCATTTTACTAAATAGGACATCGAAAGTGGGAAAAACAAATTAAAACTTTCATATTAGAAGGCCAACATATTATGGGGATGGACCCTCTGCAGTGAGGACGCATATGCAGTGCCTCCGAAGTGAGAGTTTGCGAGAGGCACAGGCTTTGAAAAAAAAATAAGAATTTGTAAAAAGGAAAAAAAAAAAAAAAAAAGCAATGTAAGGTACTGCAGAGGATCCAGATCCACATATTATACTTCAGCTCATAAGTTATCTGATGGATTTTGATCGCCTCTTTCATCCAATATGGTTCTACTTCGTATTGTGCACTTTACAGAAAGCTCTAAAGCAAATACCCTTCTAATCCACCAAGGACCCAAAGAACTCACCCTCTTGTAAAGTGTAGAACTACTTACATAAACTAGTGTATTTAATTTATTTCTCCATTGGACAAAAAATGAGAAAGTAAGAAATTCAAATTTGTCTCATTAACTTTTCTTTGCTCTCATATGATATAGAACCCATAGTATATCACCTGGACAACACGTCACAAATAATTTATTCAGCAGTAACTAACTTATATATTCATCTATGAAAACTACACCACCTGATAACATAGATAGTTCAAATCTGGTATTGAATATCTCCATTCTAGGCATCAAGCATTATAGATACAGCCAAATGTTCTAAAGTTTTGTGGATTCATTCATTTCCACCAAAAGTGCTCAAACAAAGTAAATCAACCACATAATAATTAGGATTTAAGTGCAAGGCTATTCATGTTATCAACTGGGACAAGGCTCTCTGCATAATTGAAAAAAAGATAATGATACCCAAATCCAAAAGTATCGCGCTCCTCGAATTTAAAAGTAGTGGGATTGAGCAGAGATAGAACACTTTGTTCTCCATAACTTTCATCATTTTCAGTTTCATCAATGAATATAGGCCTTTCATCAACATAGATTACGTTGCTGATAATTTTATTCCTCCAAATAGTCAGAGGAGATAACCGGGCTGAGCTTGGTTTTAAAGTACTATACTTCTTAGTCCAACTCCAATTCTCCCCAAATGCCCTTGTATCCTCCTCCATCACCCATAAATCAATCACAGAAGCTTGCAAGCCTCCAATCACAAACACAGCAAGTTTGTTCTCAAACACAGTAAGCTTATGCTCTAATTCAGAGGATGAAGCAGGCATTGGTATCAGTGTAAATACTTCCATTGCTATGTCAAATGAAACGACCAATTCAACATCATCTTCGTCTGTCTCATCCTTCTTGAACCCCCGCCAAAACATAGCTCCATTAGCAATGACAGTTTCAAACTCAAGACAAAACCTAAGACAAACACCCTGTATATTCCCAAATTCTACTTCCTTCTATGACCCTGTACTTAATGAATACACTTCCACTCGATTAACATCATAAAAAAACGGAGAAACATCAACTGCCACTATCTTGTAATCATTAGCAATGGGACTGAACCCAAATTCTAAAGACCAAAAGCCCCAAACATCATTTATAGTTCTGGGCACCTGTCTGACCTCTCTGATCGCTGGATTCCACAGCAAAAGCGGATGAGGAGATCTGCCATCATCAGTGTATTCAAGACAGAGCAAGCCATTGCTGGAACCGACAATCCTAACGGGCGACAAGGAATCGATCAAGGGTGGGTTCTGAAGTTCAAGGACTTCCATCTTGCAATCGAGCAAACATAAGGGCAAATAATCGTACATGAGATGGAATCGTTGGAGGAGAAGAAAAGGGTTTTTGTGATTAGAGTGGTTGAGGTGCTCTGCTATGAAAGATGGAGTTTTTATGAGGTATTTCCAATCTTTGCACACAGATCGAAATCGGATGAGGGATTTTACTGGAAGTCTTTTGAGAATGTCTATGATGATATCGTGGGGAAGAATGGCTTTGCCGCCATTCATCGCCATTTGCTTTATTGCTCCAGGGAAGAAGTAATCCCTCAGAAGAAGCGTCAGCACCCAACAATGACCGCTAGGGCTAGGGACATACACGGGGAAGAAGTCGAAGACACCAGTGTGTTGTATTTCTATTTTGTTAAAAAAAAAAGTATTTTTAACAATAAATCGTTAAATATTAAAAGAATTAAATAATAAAAATACTGTATTTGCCATTATTATAAAAATGATTTCATTTTTATATATTTTACAGTTACTAAAATAAGTTAATTTTAAGGAACAGTCTATAATTTAAATGTTAAATAAAATTTTAGTTATTTAAAAAATAATTGCTTTCATGTAATACAGTTTGTTTTGAGAAATTTTTAAAAATTGTATTTACTCATCTTGAACGTTGCATCTAATTGTAATATCTCAATTTTTTTTTTTTAGATAACAGTTTATTTCTTAATTCTATAACAATGACTGCCCAACCGTTAAATATTTTATTAAGCATTGAGGTTACAGAGAAGAGTCGCATAAAAGGCAATGTCACATCTTATAAAAATAGCCGTCCTCGTATAAATTTTTGTGAGTTAATTATCTCTCTTCCCTGTTCTTTGACCTTTTTTTGTAATATACATCTTTGAATTTTTTTAGTAAAAAGACTCAAGACAATCTAACAAATAAAAATGATATCTTTGTGCTTGAACAAATGAAAAGAATTCAAATAAACAAAAAAAAAACAGAATACTAGAACCAATTAACAGAATGGTTGAACAGCTTTGTAATTTGTGTCTTAAATTGATTGGTTTAAAAAAAATGGGAGAGAGGTTGAAGGTTTCCATAGTGTTATTTTGCTTTTACTTGATATATATTGTGAAGATTTTTTTTAAATGTGAAAATTTTTTTTCACACTTTCAAATAAGGTTGAGATTACATGAGAGATGAGGGATTTCAGTTAGAGGTATCAAATAAGGAAAGGGATAATTTTGTGATTTGAGATTGTCTGGCAATTTTAGTGAGCATATGCATTGCACATGAAATCTCAAAAATTAGAATTAGAAGAAATTTGTTCATGGTGCATAGTGATTCCTACAAAGGTAATAAATTAAGAGTAAATTGCTATTCTTTTAGATCAATGAAGACATTATAATTGGATACAAAGTTTAGTGGGCAAGTGTAATTATTTTGGATAAATAAATATTCTATTATTCATATTAATTCACAAAAATCTACAAAGGATTAAGTAATATTTTATTACGTAATTCATGTTGGTCCAAAAGGTTTTAAAATAAAGCCTAAATAATATGATTATAACAAAATAAAATAAAATTGAAAAGCATTTATTAATTAATATATTCAAAAGACAAATGTAATCCTTTGTCTCTCCCCTGTATGGTGAAATATGTATTTCTAACGGAATATAAGTTAAAACAATTAAATACGAAACAGATAAAATTGACGACCAGCAAATGGAGAAAGCTTAGTTTATTAGACAAGGAATAATCAAAAGCATGGAAGTGAAATATATGACATGTTTTTAGTCTGTATTATCCTTGACTTTGGCTAGATGGCAATTAGTGATATTAGGAAGCAAAAATTGAATCCTAGGCTGCTCTAAATCAAACAAATGATAATCTGTCTGTGAGAATGGGATCCCAAAAAAAAAATCAGGTACCTTAGATTGTCATAAAAATTTTGTCAGATATAATATCAATTAAGAACAGAAAAAATTTAAGAAGTATTCAAGCAAGTACAAGCTACAAATAACTATACTCACATAATCATTAGTAGGGCCTTTTAACAATCAAAGAAAGAAAAAAAAAAAAATTATAATAAAAGACTAAAAAGTAAAAAAAATTTATTCTTAAGGACCTATTACCACTTGTTTTAAGATGATTATTACTGAATTTAGTAACAATCAGTTGAATCTAGTGTTAAAAGTCCTTAAAAATAATTTTTTTCATTTTTTGATCCTTAATCATAATTTTTCCCAAAAAATAATACTTGTTGGTAGCTTGGATATAAAATTGGAAAAAAGGAAAAAGTGATTTAAAAAAGAAAAAAAGACTTGACTCTAATAATAAGATTCTCATCGTGGTAAGAGTAGAATATGACCAAATCTAATAGAAACCTCATGATATAGACTTTTTGAGCAAACTTGCTCTTGCAAACATGAATTTACATGTTCAATCTTGAGAACTTTAATCGCCATTTCTTGACTAAAATATGTATCTTTAAATATGATTTAAAAGTGCTGGTTATTTGAACATTAATTTCAACAATATCTATACATAATCAGAAAATCTTTTATACCAAAAAAGACTTTGGTCGATGTTTTACAAGAAAGAAGTAAGAGGAGAGAAATTTTACGAATGTTGAAGCATTCTTCCCTCTAAACAAACCAAAAGCAAGCCTAAGTATTGCCTAATCCTACAACAATCATGAGCCTTCAAAAACCAAAATATCAAAGAAGAGAAAAGGATTCGAATCACTGCAGCCACTCTCGGTTTCATCATCTAGAAAAGCATTCAAGTTGAAGGAGATCATAGAGAAGCATTGAACTAAAAAAATCCCTTATGCATTTACTCCTTCATAAATTTATTATTCTTACTCTCTGGTTAATCTTACTGTGAGAGCATTCATTAAGTCATTCTTGTAATCCTTTCATGTGTAAGGGTTCATAAATTCTTCATTCTTCTGATCAATCTCTCTTGGACGCATGGAAGTAAGTTTAGGATAGCTAAGAGTGAAAACCCTTTGAGGAAAATTTGAGGTGAGTTGAAAATCAAGTGTTAATAATGAACATGCTGTAAAACCTTCCAAGTGTAACTATGTTGATAAATACTATTAAAGAAAATCCATTAGTGTTTCAAGTTTGGATATAGGCTTGATAAGCCGTACTAGGATAATATGCTGTGTCTCATCTCTCTTTTTGCTCTCTATTTAAGTGTTAGTTAATTAATTATAGTTCTTGTTAACTATATCTTAAGTTTTATTTCCACTTAAAAATTTTTTAGAATTATTTCTTTCTTATATTTTTATATAATTCTTGCCTCCTTTATTGAGATGCAACAATAGGAAATATTATTGATTTAAATGCAATAGTATCAAAAATATTTGCACTAGATGTAATTTTTTTTTAAAGTCGATGATATTATTAACAAATTCCAATAAAGTTGACACACTTTTTAAAACTTAATGATTATGCCAATAAATTAATTTTTTAATTTTTTTTCATTCAAGATGACACAAAACATGGGATAGCCCCATAAAAGGGGCTTGGGTATGTCCCCCAAAATCGAAAATGCATTTAACTTTAGGGAAGGGGTGGCGTCTCCTCCATTATATTTTGGAAGGGGGCATTTTTTGTGCCCTTAATGTTAAAAATGGCAAAATTTGATGGCATGCAATTTTTTGACAGAAGTGATTTGATTTTGGTGGTTGTGACACTTAAATCAGAAAAAAGTATTGCATTTTGATAAATGTTTTTGAATTATTGTATTTTGATACAATACTTTTTGTATTACCATATTTGGCTCAATTTTTTTTCTAGTGCATTTGGTTAAAATTTGTATAATTTTGTCTGGTCTTTTAGAACTTACTCTTGTTCAAGTTACAATTCAATTATTTTCTAAAGTTTACAAGTAATTTTTTTTCCATAACACACTAATTCACTTCTTTTCTTGGTGTAATCATCAACAATTTCTTCTCAAGTTAACTTACTGATTAGTCATGTTTTGAAGTTATTAGTATGAAAAGTCAATAAAAAAAATTATGAGGGTGAAAAATGACACATAAACTAATTGGATTTCAAAATGACTAGAATCTTTTATAATATAACCATTGACAACATGATGGATAAAAATGAAAGCATATTTGATTCTACTTAGGAATAGATTTAAGATTAAATTATTAGGGGAAAAAAAGAAAAAGTTAACATATTCATGCATAAAAATTTTAGGTTATATATATTTAACATATTTTTGTTATTTACAAAACTGAGTATAACATTACATTTTTCTTAATGTCATAAAATTTATCAATAATCGAGTTTATATCAAATTTTTTAACAATTTGTAACACCTTAAAAAATTTTATTTCGATTAGGCCCCTCTTAGCTCATAAGTAAGAGTATAATTAAGGTAAATTATAATAAATTACTTGAGGATCGGAAGTAGGGATAGGATAAGTTGGAGTAGGCTAAGAGTTTGAAATATTAAAAAAAAAAAAAGGTGACATGAGGGCTATACTAAAGCATTTTGAAATTTTAGGGGCCAAAGTTTAATTTTATCCAAAATACATCAAAAAATTCTAACCACCTACTTTCTTTACTTTTTCTTCTTTGCCCCACGTCTAGTTTTGGTTTTTTTTTTTCTTCTTTTCCATCTCTTTTCTATTCTTCTCCTCTCCATTCTCCTTCATTCTTTGTTTCCTCCCTTGCCATTGTTCTTCTTCCCTACAGCTACCTTATCCACTATGGAATTAGCCCCTTCCACTAGCAGTATGTGCCATGTTTACCACCGTGGCAGTAGCATTGAAATGGTCTTAGGGTGGATTTAGAGCTTTATGAAATTTGCTTTCATTCCACTTCATTCTTCCCTTGATTTCTTAGTAAAAGCCATATCCTTTCCTTATTCCTTTTGGCTGCTAAAGATCATATTTTACTTCAAGGGAATTAAAATTTGAAACTTGCTTCATTTTGTGCCTAATCAAGATCAGGTAGTTACACCATCTATTATGATGCTTCCAGGGTCGGGTTAGGGTGTGTCTTAATGTAACATGGTCATGTGATTGCTTATGTATCAAGGCAACTCAAGAAGCATAAAATGAATTACCCGACACATAATTTAGAGATAATAGCGGCGGTTTTTGCTCTTAAGATATGGCGGCATTACTTTTATTGTGAAACTTGTGAGATTTACATAGTTCATAAAAGCCTTAAATATATATTTCAGCAATGAGACCTAAATTTGAGGCAAAGAAGATGAGTAAAGTTGCTCAAGGACTATGATTGTATTATTTTATATTATCTCAAAAAGGCTAATGTGGTGGCAAACACATTGAGTAAGAAATTTATGGGGAGTTTGAGCCATATTGCAAAAGTAAGGAGACCACTAATAAATGGCCTTCGTTAGCTAGAAGTCAATAGGGTGCTATTTGAAATAAAAAAACTAAGTATACTCTTGGCCTATGTACAAGCTTAGTTTTCTTTTATGAAAAAGTGAAAGTAGCCCAAATTGAAGATACTCAGTTACAAAAAGTGATGGATATGGTGAAAAAGGGAAAAGTAGGTGATTCACCATAGATTCAGAGGGAGTGTTATGATTTGGCCTGCAAGTTTGTATGCCAAATGTTGGTGATCTGAGGAGGGAAATTTTGGATGAGGCCCATTATTCTCCTTATACTATTCATCCAGGATCTACCAAAATATATCAAGATTTGAAATAGTTATATTGGTGGGATAGTATAACGAAGGACATAGCCAACTTCGTGTCTCGTTGTTTAGTATGTCAACAAGTGAAGGTGGAGCACCAGAAGCCAACAAGGTTGCACCAACAGTTAAAGATACCTGAGTCAAAGTGGGAAAGGATTACTATGGACTTTGTTACTAAATTTCCTTGCATGATAAGGGGTTATGACTCCATTTAGGTAATTATTGATAAACTAACAAAGGCAACGCACTTCCTCCTCGTGAAGGTGACTTATAATGTGGCAAAATACACTCAACTCTACTTGAATGAGATAATGAAGTTGCATTGTGTGCTAATATCCATTATCTCTAATAGGGGGCCACAGTTTACCTCCTAATTTTAGGAAGCCTTTCAAAAAGCTTTGGGTACTCATGTAGATCTTAATACAGCTTTCACCCATAAACTAATGGCCAATCAAAGAGAACGATACAGATCTTAGAAGATATATTGAGATCATATGTTTTAGATTTTGGTGGAAGTTGGAATAACTATTTGCCTTTAGCAAAATTCGCATATAACAACAGTTATTAAGTTAGCATTCAAATGGTGCCCTTCGAGGCTTTATTCTAGAGACGATGTAAATCTCTGATTAGGTGGTTTAAAGTAGGTGAAGCAAAGATAATAGGCCCAAACTTGGGGGACGACACCTTAGAAAAAGTTAAATTAATCAAGGAAAGGTTACTGGCAGCTTAAAGTAGGCAAAAAGCATATATAGATAATAGACGTCAAAACTTAGAGTTTATGGTAAGTGATCGAGTATTCCTTAAAGTTTTTCCAATTAAGGGAGTATTGAGATTTGGAGAAAAAGGCAAATTGAGCCTGAGATTCATAAGGCCCTTTGAAGTCTTAAAAAGAATTGGTGCAGTAACATATCGGTTGGCCTTGTCATCTAAGCTAGCCAGTATACATCCAATGTTCCACATATCAATGCTCAAAAAATGCATCCAAGATCCTTCCTAAGTAATTAAGGATTAAAACATTTAGTTAGATACGGGATTGTCCTATGAAAAGGTCCCAGTGGCCATCCTAAAAAGGAAGTTAGGAAGCTCTGTTCCAAAGAAATTGCCTTAGTAAAAGTGCTGTGGTGAAATCATTTAGAGGAGGAGGCCATGTAAGAGGTTGGGAGGGAAATGTATGCTAAATACCCTCAGTTATTTGAACAAAGAGGCCAGTATATAAGCTCAAATTCAAGGATGAATTTTTCTTCTAAGGGGGAGAATGTAACACCCTATAAAATTTTATTTCAATTAGGTCCCTTTAAACTCACAAGTAAGAGTATAATTAAGGAAAATTATAATAAAGTAAAATAAATTACTTCAGGATGGGAAGTTAAAGCATTTTAAAATTTTAGGGGCCAAAGTCCAATTTTATCTAAAATATATTAAAAAATTCCAACCACCCACTTTCTTCACTTTTTCTTTTTCTTCTTTGCCACATGTCCAGTTCTGGTTCTTTTTTTTTCTTCTTTTCCATCTCTTTTTCATTCTTTTCTTCTTCATTCTCCTTTGCTCTTTCTTCTTTTCCTTCCTATTGTTCTTCTTCCTTCCAATTGCCCCATCCATTATGGAATCAACCCCTTCCACCAGCTACAGTGTGCCCTATTCACCAATGTAGCAATAACATTGAAGAGGTGTTAGGGTGGGGTTTTAAGCTTCAAGAAATTTGCTTTCATTCCACTTTACTCTTCTTTTGATTTCTTAGTAAAAACCATCTCCTTGCTTCATTCCTTTTGGCTATTGAAGGTTAGATTTTGCTTTAAGGGAATTAAATTTTGAGACTTACTTCATTTTATGCCTAAGTAGGGGAAAAGTCCAGCCAAGGTTTGATCTAAAAAAAATTTAAAAATTTAAGGCCTTTCTTTATTAGTATTAGCTCTATTTCCTTGTTTTTAACTCCTTCAAGTAGTAGGAAAGTGTTCTATTTTCTTTTTGTGGCTATATAAGGAAAGGTTTAAGTCAAAGATTGCAATATTCGGCTCCTCAAAAATATTAGAAAACGTGAAAAACGTGACGTTCAATTTCTCTGTAAATGTACAAGATTCACTAGATATCAAAAGGTCCCCCAGATAGAGTTATTTGAGGTCAAATAAAATTAGAATAATATTTTAGACCTTAAATAATAGTGATTCAAGGTCAGAGGTGACTTGAAACTATAGTCAAAATAGTCAGACAAATTTTAACAAAAATGTAATGAAATGTAATGGTATTTCGTAATTTTGGGTAATTTTTAGCATACTTATAAGAAAGCTTTTTAAATAAAAAATTTGAGTTTTACAGGATTCTCGGAGGCTTTTAAAACCATGGAAAGCCCCAAGACATTTAAAGCTCCTCCGGTAGATGTTTTCCAATAACAGGGAGCCTGAATTTTGGCTGATTCATTCGAGAAGTTTTAGCTTCAAATTGAGTGATTCTAAAGCCATTTTATAAGTTAGAGAGCCTAAATTTTATGATGAAAGTGACAGTTCTAAAAAAGAAGATAAAATGAATTAGAGAAGAAAATGTCAAGAATGAAAGGCAAAATTAGAACTTTTGTGAAAAAGTAGCTTCTTGAATCCTCTATAAACTTCATGCCCCTTCTTCACTCCATTCCACCAACTTGCTTCTACCCAAAAACAGAGAGGAAGACCAACTCTCTTAGGCACACCAAGGAGGAGAAAAAGGTAAGGAATTTCATAGATTTTCTTGGTTCTTCCTTAGTAAATTCATTCTCCTCTATTTTCCCTTCTTTCTTATGAAATTTTTGATGTATTTGGGACTGTTCTGAGGTCAGACCAAGGAGGGAAATTTCGTGTTTAGAAAGGAGAAGCCAAGCAAGGGAAGAATCATCCAAGAAACCAAGGAAAAATAAGGTAAAATCTCATCTACATGGTAGCTCCTCCTTGTTCCTCCTTCTTGCATGTTCGGCCAGCCTAGGGAGATCTAAGAGGGCTTGGATTTTTAGGTAAAACCAATGATAAATCCTAGAAAATTAAGTATAGAGAATGAGAATATGCAAAGAAAATTAACAAAAAACCATTAGTTTTCAAGATAGCAACATTAGGGATTCAAGTGCTCAATGAAAAATATGATTTAATGTAATGATCCCTAGGCCTAATTGAGTGTTGGTATGAACTTTAAAGACCTTAGGAACCTCCCCACATGCCTCTTCCATCAAAGAAAGCAAAGCAACTCCAAGGGTGTCAAGAAAAGAGCATGTCTTGGCCTAAAGGACTTAGGGCACCTAGTGGTAGTTTTAATTTTTTTTCCAAACTTATTTTTGTATCATATATGATAGGAGAGTATGAGAGGAAGCTTTGGAAAAATTTTAGAAGTCATGAATAATGAGATGGAGCTATAGGTTCCATATTGTAGTATAATGAAGTAACACCTAGGTAGGCTCTATAAAATGAATGTGTGATGACTCCAAGAGACTTCAATAGAGTCAAGAACCTTAGATAGATGGAAGGAATGGAGCCAAGATGATGTTTTCCTAAAGTTGCTTCATTATGTGCATTATGGAATCATAAATGAACCTTAGAAGCAAGCTAGCTTTCCTAATAAATGTATAGCTTTATAAATTATTTCAATATTATAATTGGCTTCCATATGATGTGTCTAGGCCAAAGAAACGAAGTTCCACCTTCTTGTGAGTGTGTGGCCATAGGAGAGAATCCAAGTTCAAGGAAGAAAGTGTATTGTTGTAACAAAGGTAGTTCTCTCTTCTTTCTCTCATACATAAGTAGATGTTTATCTTGTCTTTAAATATATGTGTGTATGTTTTGAGCTATAAAAAATGATTTAGCATGTGTTCATATGTCATGGCACTATAATATTATGTTATGCATTCAAATAATACTTTGTGTATTTGTTTTGGTTTGCTTAAGTGTGGTGAAGTCAAGAACCCCCTAGGCATGGTAAGGATGAGCCAAGAACCCTCAAGAATGGTTAAGACAAAGTCAAGAATCTCCCAAGAGTAAGGTTTAGTTAAAAGCTTTTAAGAAAAAGAAAGGGTGAGACAAGTTCAAAATCCTTAAAAAGAGTGGGTGAGGCTAAACCACTTCTTTGGCAAGCCTATGTATGTTTTGTATAACTTTTTGAATGATTTCATACTTCATGATAGGTCATACATGCATTTTTAGATATGTATTTGCATTCTTTATGTGTAATTGAAGGGAAAAAGAGCTATTAAGATTCTATAAATCTCACCCCTTTCCTTCTTCTATCTTATATGGCTTAAGTAAAACTCAAGAGCCAAGGAATAGAGGCAATAAAGCATGAATAGCATTATTTTGACAATGATGTAACATATGAAATCTTAAAGTATGTAGGGATGTCAAAATATTCATGTACATATTAATTTTGAGTTGTAGACTAATGAGCAAATGTAATAGCATGTATGAATGATGTATGGACTACTTTTGGTGCAAAATCAATGGAAATATGAGATTTGGTCACTCGATAGTTTGCATTTGCTAGTGTATTCATGGATGTGGAATACCCAAAATGAGATATGAGGTTTGGAACCACTTGGGCAGTTTATACAAGTTGTATTTATGCTTTCAAACTTGCCCAAGAGGTGCCAAACACCAAAAAGAGCCATTTGGACAAAGTTGGTGTCTTATAAGAGACAAAATTGACCATAATGGTGAGCTATGGCACAAACCATCTAAATGGGCTCTTTCTTAGTATGAAATTTAGCATGCATCTAGACCTTATTAAGATATTTTTAGAAAGCTAAAGTAGGTAATATTTGAAAGTCTATAGAATTTTTGACAAATTTTTGAAGTTGGCTGAAATTTCAGAATTTGATACTGGTATTGTTCATATAGTCTAAATTTTGATCTCTATCATTCATGGGGCAAACGATGTTCAATTACTATAAAATTTTATAGGGAGAAACTAGACCTTCCTAATGACTTATGCCAACTGGAAGCACCTCATTTGGATGTCTAAGAGGAAGATATAAATTTTTGAAGTTTTTATTCTGTTCTATGTGTACAGTTAGACCTTCATCATTATTCCATCAATTTTTGGGGTTGAATGCTCTTGGATTGACCTAGAACTATTTTTTTCCTCTAGCTAACATCCACATCTTTTCAAATTAGTATAGTGTTCATAAATTAAATTTTTTTGAAATTAATTGTGTATTTTCAAAATTAATATCAGTAAGCTATATCAGTAGCACTGGGTAGTCTGACTTTTGCCCCTTTTCTATTGTCAAACCTAGTCCAGATAAGGTTTTTATGGCTTGGAATTATTTTTACTATAAATTTAACATCTAAAGCTTTCTAGAAAGTTATGAGTTGCTTGATTTTGATTTTTTTTAGAATTAGTTATGATTTTTCAAAATTCATGACAAAAAACTAAAATGCACACTTGAGGTTGCACATATTATTTTCATGTATATACTCCATTAGCTCAAGTTGTGGGCCACTCCTTGAGATGGTTATGAGTTGTATTTGTGTATTTAAATATGAGAATGAGATGGATGAGTCCATATGATCCATGGGATATGGAATGAAAAATTTAGATACAACGTAATGCAATTTAATTGAATATTTTCTTACTTTTTCTTGAATGAATATGCTACACCAAGGAAAGAGAGCTTAGAAATAACATAAGATGAGCTTAGTAATTATGGTGTTACAAAGATCTTCTTTTGTGATAGTGAATTAGAGTGCTAAATGAAATTAGAAATTTCCTTAGCTTACATGTTGGCTTAAGATCTAGGTTAAGAGATGACAAACTATTTAAATAAATTTTTGTAGGTAGAATTTTAATTGTATAATTTCTTGAATGGTTTAAAAGAAAAAAAGAGGATTTATTTGATGTGTAACTTAGGAGGTCAAAGGGTATAGCTTATGAGGTAGAAAACTTTATATCAATTAGTACCTAAATGTTAAGTCTAAGTAGGAATATTTTATTGTAGCATAAAGGTTACATTTTATGGGAGATAATGACAAGTAAGATTAATTTAACCTTGTGCAAATTAATGTGTTATTTAGTGACGTAGATTATTTATGGGTATTTTAGAAGGCTCTGGAGATAACCCCATATCAATGCTTAATCAGATTAATGCTTAAAGGAATTTTCGATGTCATCATATGCAGTGAGCAAATAATACTTGCTATGAGCAATTATACTTTTTATTCATCGTAAGTTAATGAAAGGGTAAACTTGATTTCGATTCATAGTGTCTAAAAAAGTAATATTAATTGTTGTTATTGAAATATCTTAGTAGTTGATTAGTTAGCTAAATATATTTGGTAATTACTTGTTCAATTACTTTATCCATCTTTGTTAGTGTATGGTAGTGTTAAGACTAGAATATGGTCTAAAACAAAATCCTACAACTAATAACAATAGCTATTAGCCTTCTTGCACCTCGATCTAAACCCCAGCTAGCAAGGGTGTTGGTAAGCCCTTGTGTCAGCCACTACACGTGGATCTGTTGAACTATTAAGTGTAAGCTTCCTCTGTATAATTATTTCCTCATGAGCGATGTTTGATTTAGTTTTGTTTAGACATGTCGATTGTATTGCTATGCATGATTTTATAATGTTTGGTTTATGCACATGATTGAATTTATCTGTCATAAATAAGAAAAATGAATTTATTAGATACCACGATATTACTTATATTTTTTTTATATAAATTCAAGTCTGAAAGTAGGCCATTCTTTATTATTTCTATTTTGGTCATAGTTAGTATTATCTACTCACTTAGTTTTAGACTCATTCCTTAAAATTATTTTTCATTACAGATAGTAATGTGGATTTAGAATTGGCCTCAGTGGCACAAGAATAACCATTTCCTGTTCTTGATGCTTTATGTGATTTTTGCTAAGATCTTTTTTTGTAAAGTATTATTGGAATTGTATTAGGCATAATGTTTCTCTTAATAATGGTTCCACTAATGCATAGACAAGGTTTTACCACCCCCATTGATTATTGTTTAACACTCTAGGTTGAGGGTAGAGCTCTATTGATTATTTTGTTGGAATTTGACTATTTGTAGAAATTTCAAATAGTCCTATATTTATGGGAAATTCTGCCAAAATTTCTACAAAAAGGTTGAATTAACTATCGTGTGATCAATCCTCTTAAGATGTTGTGTAAATCTTTCTATAGAGGTATATATCCTTAAATTTCCAAAGATTTATTTTACTTTGCCATCATTCTTTTTATGTTTATAAAGAAGGCTTATTAATGTGACCGTATTGGTTATGCCTGTTTAGGGTGTAATATAATCTTTGTTTTAATAAAAGTAATTATACAATTTGTAAAAAATATCTTCCTTCTTATTTCTAAGCTTATTTTTTATGATATTTGTAACTAAAAATGACCTTTTAATTATTGTAATTGAAACTAGAAGAGTCAATAATAAGTAACATAAATGATAAGTGTCAATTGTTTTGTTTTTTTAAAATTCATAGCATAACAGGACACTATTAACAAGTTTTGAAATCAAGATGCTAAAGATATCAAGATCATAATCTTGTGCTAATATTTTGAGATACAACCTCTCTTGTTCAATGAAATCACTAAGACAAACTTTGCCTACCAAGTCACAAATATGATTAACATTAAATAATTTGTAACCATACCTGGATTTAAAGTTGAACTAAAAGTCAATAACTTCATTATATTACAAAAATGTTATTTTTTGCATTTAAGATTTATATAATAAATTAGTAAAAATGTATTAAGATACATATCTTTAAATTCAATTACATAAAATAATTATTTTAATAATTTTTCACTACATCCTTACCCTTCGTTATATTTCTAACTTCACGGTAATTTATAAGCCCTTTACAATTTTGTATACAAAAAAAAAATTGCAAGTGATAAAAACATGGGCTAAAGTGGCTGCATCTTTCATTTACAAAAGAATGAAATAAAAGAGTCTACTTGATTTTAAAAAAAAAAAAAGAGAGATTTTATATGCAGCTTTTTTATAGTTTTGTTATCAAATTTTTTAATCAAATTATCAAGTTTCTTATATTTTAAGGTAAAAAATTTAATCTAAATCATAATTTTATTTAAAAAATAAAAAGGGGAAAGTCAAATCCTATAAATTCGACTTTCCTAAATCTAGAGGATTTGGAATAAAAAATTTTTGCTTGTAAGGATTTGACATAATACTTTTCTTGAAATATAAGAATGGATCAAAAAGCTAACAACCATTTGCCAATAATACTCAATACCTTGAGAAATCAGGTGTTTAAAGAATTTAGAATATCATGTGCTTAAAGATCCCTTGGATGGAAAAAAGATATCCCTTATAAACCTGCATTATGCAACATACCTTGATAGTGAGCATATCAAGATTACTTTCATCTTCCAAAAGAATTACACCAAATCTTAAAAGCTCTTCCTTTGGCATTACAAATAAGTTTCATAAGCTAGGACTTTAAATTAACAAAGTACTTTGAAAGATAATTATAAGCACAATGATTGTAATAATTAGGGATAAGTTATTCTTTTATTTTTTTAAGTAATGTTCAAGTTATATGATTTTGTTTTATGTTTAAAAAAATCATACACATTTTTTCTAAAATTAAATAACCAAATAATTAGATCAATAAATCTGTGTCTTCCACATTAATGATCAATTTGGTTTGAATAAGTGTCTTTTATTGCACAGTGCTATGTAACATGAGGACCATTGATTCCAATTTATAAAAAGAAAAGAAAAGAAAATTTTCAAAAGGGAGAGAGAGTTTTTCTTTTTTGGGCCGAGGGGTGGCTCAAGCTTTAAGCAATATCTGTTATTCATTTTAAGTAGCAGATACCCTCAATCCATTCAGTTCAATATCTTTACTTAAAGAATTTATTTGAATTCTTAAAATTGATGCATATTTCATTATAATATTATTTTTTGTCACTAGTATCTTTACAAATTTTGACTGCAAGATTAACCTTGCTTGAGACAAGTTGTTCTTCATTATAATTAATTTTTTGCAAGCTCAAATTCATAAAAATGTAAAGGCATCTTTACATGCAGGCAAAGATACCTATATAGCAATATAGCTATATTATGTCAATTATATATATATGGAAAATTATTCATTATAGTCCTTGTAATTTCTAATCTTTACAAAGAGTTAATCTTACATTATTAAAATGTTAACAATCTAATTTGTCCCTTTAGATGGCTAAACATTTGTTATTTAAGGCTTAGGTAGCAGATGAAAATTTGAGATGGATGCCACATAAAAGGAAAAGATTATAGAGACAAAACACTAGGATATTGAAGAAATGATAAGCATAAAGAATAAAGAATAACTTAGGGGTGACAAGGGTGGAAAGTATACCTAGATTTGCCTGGATTTTTATCCATCACATTAGGCTGCTGATAATCACACCTATAGGGGGTAAATAAGTTTGATGTGCAAAAAATGAAGTAAAATGAAAATTTTTGCACTTAAAAAAGTGAAGGACCAAGTGGCTCCCAAAATTTAAACACACAACAATTGGAGCACCTAAATAGCATCTAACAGATGGCCAACAAGCTAAAGAGGAGGCAAGCAGATATATATATATATATATATATATATATATGTAATAAAGTAACAAACTTCACTAAAAATGAAGGACATAGATAGTAATATGGTGCAACAGATTGAAATACAAAAGTGGAGCAAACAAGAGCAACACATAAATAAACTAAACAACTGAAACGAAAATCCTCCAAAGATGGAGGAAGCAAGCTCAGCAAACTATAAATAGAAGTAAAAGGTAAGAAAATCACGCACAGATCTATCATAGTTTAGCCCTTTTGGCTTACGTCCACTCCTCTTAAAACTTTAAAGGATTTTTCTCACTATAAGCAAACTTACAGAAAATGATGGTTTCTCCTTCGTACTCACCACCAACATAGGTGTCCAAACTTATCTTAAACTTACAGTAGGGTTTTATATAGCTGACCCTCAACTAAATCACTTAAATTTTTATACAAAAAACAAATTCATCTCTCTTTCGAGATTCTTTTCTATACTCAAGATTTTGCTTTTAACAAGCGAATTAACTAAACATTAAGCAACAATTTTACAAGAATTTGAAGCACTTTCTTATTGTTTTCTTTTCAATATTCTTTTCCATATTTGCACTTGAATTCTCATGTATATATATATATAGGCTTTCAATATCTCTTAACTGTTAGAGATGACTCTAATTATTCAATGTTCTTTTTGGCTAGAGTAGTCTTGTTATGTTGCTAGCATTTAAATACTTTCACCTTTGTAGCTATTGTCAGCAATAAAGCTCTTTCCATGCAACCCATTTTGTCAACTCAACATAAATGCTTTACGAAGCTTAATACATTGGGTTAGAAAAAAATTTCATTTTTATGAAAGAACAAAGATAACCATAGCAAAAAGCATTACTATTACAAACTCAAATTGTTTCATGTTGCACGAAAGCCATTACTCTTTTTGTCATTTGTACATTAATAAATTTATCATTTAGTTAATTATCACAACTGAGCCATCCAAATCATATGACTCATAACATGAAATCCACAAAGTGGGCCAAAATATTTAAATAGGCTTTTATATAAATAATATTTAGGTTTTATTATCATCAAAGTCTTAGCCCTTTAACCTTGGGCCAACAATATCCCTTTTTTATGACAACAAAACCATCATGTAAAAGATTAATTATTTATGTAAAAGTTCATTTTATGCTCCCTTGAATCTATGCACAACAACAAAATAATAAGATTAAGTGGAGTCACAAAACAACCACACATAACATAGCACAAAATAACCATTAAACACCTAATTTGATAAATAATTTAACCATTTTGCTTTAATCATTTTGCATATTCATTCTCCCCTTTTTTGTTAATAGTAAAAGGGAGGAAAACAAGCAATCAAAAAAATAAAAATCAATAGAAACACTAAGGAAAACCAATAGTAAAAAAACATAAATTCATAAGTTCAAGTGAAGAAATGTATACAAAGAATACAAGGCCATTGCTGGCAACTATCATATACTTATAAAAGTTATTCTCAATAACTAAAGGGCATCGCAAAGTTGCTGATCAATGCAACAAAATGCTTGACCCATCCAATCAGTCAAAGTGAAGAGCATATAGTCGATATCTTGAAGGCATTACAAGAATTTAGTTTTTTCATTCTGAAAGGCTTACTTAGTATTATGCAGCTTAGCAGTAATGAAACCCATTTGTTACTAAATTACCCCTTACCTACTAATCATATAGCAGATTGTGCCAACACTAGTTACTAAAGAGTCAAAATTAGTGTGTAGGGATTACACATTGTCATTCAAAGTGCAAAGAAGATAACGTATTTTATCATTGGACAAATGAGCAATGACGAGAGGAGGTGGATGAAGGGATGAAGAAAGTGGTGGAGAATGCTGTGGATCCTCAAAAGGTGGAAGAGGAAAAGTAGGAGGAGGTGAAAACTAGTAAGTGGATACAGGAGGTGGAGGAGAAGAGATAGATGAAGGAACAGAAGTAGGAGGATAAGAAGTGGAATTAGGAAAATCAATAGATGATGGAAAAGAGGAGGTTAGTGGAGGGATAAAAGGTGCAAAATAAGGTAGAAATGTAGATGAAGATTGATGAAGTTTAGGAAGAGGTGGAGGGGAGGTTGGAGGAAGGATAGGATGTGGAGAAAGAGAGGTTAAAGATGGTACTAAAAGTGTAAGAGAAGAATGTGATAATCAGCAAGTAGAGGAAGTAAAGGTGGATGAGACATAGGTGGAGAAGGAAAAGTGCAAGGATGAGGTTTAAGAGGTTTAAGAGGTGAAGTGCAAGAAAGGACTTTAAAAGTTTAATGGGTATAAGGAAAAAGAGGTGGAGGAGAGTCTAGAGGAGGAGGTGGTATAAGTGGAGGCATTTTTGTTAGTGTAAGTGAAAATAAGGATTGTTTAAGAAGAGAAGTAGAAGGAAGAAGAGAAGAAGGAGGTGGAAGAGTAAAGGGTGGTGTGCCTAGAGAAGTTAGAGGTGAGAAGGTTATTCAAAGATGAAAACAAGTGGAGGTGATGGATGAGCTGGTGAAGGTGAGAAAGACGGGGGAAGGGAGTCAGGAATTTCTTTCTTCGGGGATAAAGGAGGCAAGGTTGTTAAAGGAGGAAGGTCTTGTCAAAAGCAAGGGAAGGGAGTGCATTCAAGTGTTCTTCATTTCTTGTAAGACAAAGGTAGAGGTGGAGGATGAGTTTGGCTTAGTGGAGGATGTGTTTAGTTACTTGAAGAAGGTGTAGGATGTGGTTAGCTAGTTGAGGTAAGTAGGACGAGTTTGGCTAAGTAAAGGAGGTGGAGGAAAAGTTTGCCTAATTGAGGAAGGTAGATGATGCATTAGAGAAAGGTCACCTAAAAGTTTAATGGGTGCAGGATCAAGAGCTTCTTCAATTAATGGAGTGGCAACATCCCTTATAGCAATTGTGGGCTTCTTCACTGGGGTCACCCAAGTTTTTTTCTTCCTCTTAGTAGAGGAAGGTTTGATGGCCTTTTCCTTTGGCTTAATGGCAAGAGGTAGAGGAGCTTTTATAAGGAAAACTCATCACTTATGAGAAACTTTTAGTGACTTTCTCCATATATTTTATCATCCAAAAGATAATATCAATACTTTGCTACGCCATCAAGATGTAAACCCAGAATACATCCCTTCAGAACAGCATGTCTAGAGTTCGAATTTGAGAGAACATTGTTACATGATACAGAAAGGCAAAGGCCAAGGCATTGATTTTCTTACTAGTGATCAAGTCTTTACATTTCGCAACCACTTTAAAGGCATCAACATATTTTGCTTGCATCTGAATAGGCTATGAATACCCAGTAAGATAATATTGGAGGTCTTTATTAAAGGATATGCAGCAAGATAATTAGCTTTCCATTAACCAAGGAACTTAGGGCTTTCCCTTTTTTAACCACACATAGATTGGCATAAAATTCATAAACCAAGTCATTGTACACAAATTCATTTATTATTACTAATGGAGTCCAACCCATGGCTTTAAAATCCAATTTCGGTAGACAATTCAAGTAAGTTAACTTAGCAAAATCCACACACCTACCAGTGGCAATCAGTCTATCTTGGAAGTTTGCTAACTATATGTCTAAATGTGCTTGAAAGTGAAACTTCAGCAGTAGATGAGAATATTCTTCAATATAGGGTTCTACTTGATCCACCTTTTTCTTCTCTTTTCCCTCTAACACAATTAGTTTCTTACTTGGGGTTTCTTGAATAGAGATCCCCTTTGACCTTTTTGGTTGCTTTTTGATTACTTCAATTTCTTTCTAATCTGGATCTTTATTAGAGACCCTTTTTCTCTTCGATTGTTAACAAGGAGTTGTTGATTTCTTCATTTCTTTCTTTCTTTGTCTTTCTAGCCTCTTTAATCAAATAAGTTGCAATGTGCATTTTCTCTTTTTGGATTATTCATCAATGTCTATTATGCCTTTCACTATAATGAACTTTTTCTATTGCTAAGATCTCTAGAGATGAAATGAGAAGAGGTTTATGTGTTGTTCCATTAGCCATACTAAGGTAAAGGTAAAATAGGTCATTGTGAGAAAGAAAAAAGGTTTTTGAAATGACAATTCGTTTCTACCACTAAGTAATTTTTGAAAAATAGCTGTTTATAAACCATCATTTATTTCTTGTAATCATTAATTTACCATCGAACACACTCCTTTTTGAGAACATGTTAATGTTATAAAAGACACCCCAACATATATGGTGAACAATGCCATAAAGAATTCAATTTCCTAAAGGCCAAACACTTTACACATGTCGTCATAGGGATAAACCATCAATAAAAGAAAAGAATAAAGCTAATAAATGATAAAATATGTGATTGCATAGAATAATTAACAAATCGATAATAACACATGTTAAAATAAATTACTAAGATAAGATGAAGGAAACACAAATAATGCAGCAAAGTGGAGGAGGCAGTGTATTCCACTTTGAAAATTCACAAAGAAGCATTATTTCTTATCAATCATACCAAGTTCATTTCTCAAATGAACAAATATGTTTTGAAGCAAAGGTTTTGTAAATATATTAAAAAATTAGTTCTTGGTTTGGATGTAAGTTACCTCCACATTTTTTTTTTTTTGGCATATAATCTTTGATAAAATGATGTTTTACCTCAATTTACTTTGTTTGAGAATGGTGTACAAGATTTTTATTAAGGTAAATGGCACTCGTGTTGTCATAGAATATAGGGATATGGTTAAAGCTAAATGAATAATGTTTGAGTTGATGCTTCATCTACAACAATTAAGTGCAGTAACTTCCAATTTCATATATTCAATTTCAGTGGTAGAGAGAGCCATAGAACTTTACTTCTTATTGTACCAAGACACTAATAATTTTTCAAGAAATTGGCAGCAACCACTAGTGCTTTTTTTGTCCCATTTGTCTCTAGCAAAGTTTACATCTACATGCCCAATTAGATCAAAAGTATTAGCTTTGGGGTACCACAAACCATAATTTTGTGTCCTCACAAGATATCTAAATATTTTTTTAATAGTAGGAAAGTGTGACTTTTTTAGGTTAGCTTAGAATCTTGCACACTTGTATGCACTAAACATCATATTAAGTCTACTACATGTTAAATATAATAAAGAGCCAATCATACCTTGGTATTTCTTTTGGTCAAAGTTCTTACCATTTTCATCTTTATCTAAAGTGGAGGAAGGACACATTGGAGTCTCCATTGGTTTAGAGTTCTAAAATCCATGCTTACTAATCAATTCTTTAATGTACTCTACTTGACTAATGAAATTTTCCTCTTTTATTTGTTTTATTTATACTCCTAAAAAGAAATTGATCTTTCCCATCATACTTATCTTGAATTCTCCCTTCATTAGATTAGCAAATTTCTTGCTAAGGGAGTCGTTAATACTATTAAATATAATATCATCCACATATACTAGTACAAGTAGAGATTCTTTTCTATTTTTCTTAATGAAAAAGATAATGTCAAGTTTTCTTTTTGAAAACTTATTTTTTAGAAGAAAAAAGTTTAAAGCTTATTTTAAACCATAAAAAGCTTTTGAAAGCTTGTACACATAGTTAGACAATTTTTCATCTTTGAAGTTAGGGGTTTGCTTAACATACATCTCTTCAGTTATATACCCTTATAAAAAATGCACTTTTAACATCCATTTTTTATACTTTAAAACTCATTTAAGAAGTATATGAAAGTAACATTCTAATGGACTCTGATATAGCAACAGAAGTATAGGTTTCGTCAAAGTCTATACCTTCTCATTGAGTGTAACCTTGGGCCACTAATCAGACCTTTTTTCTGAATACATTACCTTGTTTGTCAAGTTTGTTTCGAAATATCCACTTAGTTCCAATTATAGATGCTTTTTCAAGTTACTCTACTAAGCTCTACACCTTATTTCTCTCAAATTAATGCAGTTCTTCTTCCATGGCAATTATCTAATTTTTATCTCTTGATGCTTCTTTTACAGTTTTAAGCTCAATTTAAGATAGCAATGTGAGATTATTTCTACTAGATCTAAAGGATGATATAGTACGCATCCCTTCATTTGGATCTCTAATAATATAATGAGATGGATAAATGGAGGAGTGTCTCCATTCTCTCTACAATCTAATATCTCTTGGTGCAAATTCTAGTAGATTGGATTTTTGAATGTTCACTGGTGCTTCACTGCTCCTATTTTATAGACCTTGCTCACTTCTATTACTCTCCTCAAGATGTTGACGAGAATCTTTTTCTTTGTTTTCTTTGCTCCACTTTTAAATCTCTTCATCAGTTGAAGGATGAAGTTCATTCCAACTTCTATCTATGATTTTAAATGGGCTTGAGTAGCTTTCCCTACTTCTTTCATTTACTTTGTTTGTTAGACTAGGATTTGGTTGTTGACTTGACTAATTTTTTCTGCAATATGCTTATCTTCATCTATACACACTACTCTTCTCACAGAGGGATTAGTTTCATAAAAAGCAAGATGCACAAATTCTTCAACTACCATTGTTCTTTTATTATAAACCCTACATCCTTTACTAATTATTAAGTACCCTAAGAAAATTCTTTCATCACTCCTAGCATCAAACTTTCCTAAATTATCTTTTTTATTATTATTAATAAAATATTTACATCTAATTGTATGAAAGTAATTAACATTGAGTTTTCTAGCTTTTCACAATTCATACAAAATCCTTTTAAGAATTGATCTTATGAAAAAACCATTCAAAATATAACAAGTGGTAGTTATAGTTTCATCCCAAAAGTATTTCAGAATATCATTTTCAATGAGCATGGTTTTGGCCATATCTTGAAGGGTACAATTTGAGATAGCAATTATCCAATTTTTATCTCCCAAATTTGAGCATTGAATGTAGTCTTAGGCCACTAATCTAGCCTTATTTTGTATTACATTACCTTGTTTGTCAAGTTTGTTTTGAAATATCCACTTAGTTCCAATTATAAATGCTCTTTCAAGTTGCTGCACTAAACTTTACACCTTATCTCTCAAATTAATGCAGTTCTTCTTCCATGGCAATTATCTAATTTTTATCTCCTAATACTTCTTCTACAGTTTTAGGCTCAATTTGAGATAACAACGTGAGATTATTTCTACTAGAACTAAAGGATGATGTAGTACATATCCCTTTATTTAGATCTCTAATAATATAATGGGATGGATAAGTGGAGGAGTGTTTCCACTCTTTCCATAATCTAATATCTCTTAGTGCAAATTCCAATAGATTGGATCTTTAAATGTTCACTGATACTTCACTATTCCTATGTTGCAGACCTTGCTCACATCTGTTGCTCTCCTTAAGATGTTAATAAGAATCTTTTTCTTTGTTTTCTTTGCTCCACTTTTGAATCTCTTTGTTAGTTAGAGGATAAAGTTCGTTCCAACTTCTATCTATGATTGTAAGTGGGTTTGAGTAGCTTTCCCTACTTCCTTCATTTACTTTGTTTGTTGGACTAGGATTTGGTTGCTAACTTAACTAATTTTTTCTGCAATATGCTTATTTTCATCTATACACACTACTCTTCTTATAGAGGGATTAGTTTCATAAAAAACAACATGCACAGATTCTTTAACTACCATTGTTCTTTTATTATAAATCTTATATGCTTTACTAATTGTTAAGTACCCTAAGAAAATTCTTTCATTACTCTTAGCACCAAACTTTCCTAAATTATATTTTTCATCGTTATTAATAAAATATTTACATCCAAATGCATGAAAGTAATTAACATTGAGTTTTATAGCTTTTCACAATTCATAAAAATCCTTTTAAGAATTGGTCTTATGAAGAAATGATTCAAAATATAACAAGTGGTATTTATAGTTTCATCCCAAAAGTATTTCAAAATATCATTTTTGATGAACATGGTTTTGGCCATATATTGAAAGGTACAATTTTTCCTTTCAATAACTTCATTTTGTTGTGAAATTCTTGGTATAGAAAAGTTATGGCTAAAATTTTGTTCATCACACAAATTTTCAAACAATTTGTTTTCAAATTCCCCACCATAATCACTCTGAATACTTGAGATTAAATACTCTTATTCTTTTTGAAACTTTTTGTAAAAGACAACAAAATTCTTAAAGGCTTCATTCTTGTGTGAAAGAAGGATAACCCATGTGAACCTAAAAAAGTCATCAATGATTACAAAGGCATAGCTTTTACCATCAAAGCTTTAGGTTTGCATAGGACCAAAGAGATCCATATGTAATAATTAAGGTGGCCGAGTGGAAGAGACAAATTCCTTCAATCTAAAAGAGGATCTTGCTTGTTTTCTCATTTAGCATGCATCACAAAGATGATCCTTTTCATAATCCAGTTTTGGGAGACCTTTTACAAGATCTAGCTTGGACAATTTAGATATAATAGCATGCTTACATGGCCAAGCTTTTAGTGCCACAACCAAGGATTGTTACATATAAAAGAAAGACAAGTTACATTCTTTGAATTAAAGTGATTAGAACTTTGAATGCATATGTTTTCAAATCCTTAACTTGCAAACAAGGCTTTGTCATCACTGTAGACAATGTAATGCATGGGATAAAAAATTATCTTATATCTTTTATTATAAAGTTGACTAATACTAAGTAAATTATGCTTTAATCTAATAACAAAATAAACATTATCTAAATAACAATTTTCAGTAAGCTTTACTTTACCTACATCTATAATTTTACCCTTTTCCTTTATCACCAAATGTAATGGATCCTGTATCTTTTCTCATGAAGAATAAAAACTAAGTTAGATCTCCAGGCATATGTCTAGAATAACCACTATCTAGAAACCACCACTATTTTGATATCCTTCCCTTCATGCATACCAGAAAATGTTTCAACATTTCTTAAGTACTGAAACTTTTTTGGGTTCTTTTTTATTAGTGCTGGACATAATAACTCCTTTTGGCACCCAAACAAACTTTCCCTTTTTGTATTTACATTTACAATATGCATGTCCATTTTTATTACAATATAGACAATAGGTGGAAAAAGTTGCTTTAACAAAGAAATTTTTATACATTCTGACTTTTTCTTTTGCATTATATCCTATTCTAGATTTTTCAAACATACATTCTTGTTTTCTTAAGAAAAAATTTAAATTTTCTTCTCCTTTTACAAAATCCAGCAAAATTTTTTGTTAAAGCTATAACATGTTGCTTTAAAGATTTATTCTCTTATAACGCTGATTCTAAGTTAGATTTAAGTCTTTAAGCATTTTCTTTTAGTTTAGAATTTATTTGTAATTGCTTCTCATATTTAGCAAATAGATTTTTAAAATCATTAAGTAATTCATTAACATTTCATCTAGTTTAGCATAAGATAAAGAGTTTTAATTTGTTACCTTTTTTTCTCTTCAAGGGCATAAAGCACACATTGACTATTTCTTGCTTGAGTTCTTCTTCTTCTCATCATTATTACTCTAGGCTGCCATAGCTTTCTTCTTTCCATATGGTTTAGCAAGTTTCTCCTTTAAGTATAAACACTCTAATCTGATGCATCCATTCTTCCTACACTCATAGCAAGTGATGGCGGTCTTCATTAGTTCCTTCTTTTTCTTATTGCCTTTCGAGGTATTTCTTTTAGTCTTCTAAAGATCTTTTTTTCTTCTTTATATATTTATCTAACTTCTTAAAGAAAAAGGCTATGTCTTGTCATCTAACTCACCTTTACCTTCTTCAGGAGGAGATTTTTCAATTATAGTAGCTTTTAGTGCCATCAACTTCCTCCTATGCTCCAACTCATGTCTTTTTAAATGTTTCTTATCATATGCAATAAGTATTCATTGAAATTCATCATACAAAAAAGCATGTAGATTTTTACTCTTAATAGAGTCCACTTTAGATTACCATTTTTGTGGTAGACTTCTAAGAATTTTTTGATTAAGTTCATAATCAGTATACTTACAATTTAGAGCTTTTAAATCTCTAACCAATTTAGCAAATTGGTTATACATTTGTTTAATATCTTCATCCTCTTTCATATGAAAGAGTTCGTATTTATACACAAGTACATTAAGATTACTTTCTTTGACTTTAGATGTTCCTTCATGCCGACAATAAGTTTCTCTTACATCTCTTTAGCTGTTTCACAACTTGAAATTTTATCATGTTCTAGTTCACTAATGGCATATACCATAATGTTTCTGGCACAATGTTTGCATTGAACTAGTTTGATGTCTTCTTTAGTTTACTCACTTCTAGGTTTATCAACGATTGCTTTCATTGTCAGGTCTACCTTTTCTGACATCTTAAGTCCTTCTTCAACAACCTCCTACACAAGATAATCGATGGAGCATATATATCTCTTCATTCTTTCCTTCTAATATGAAAAGTATTTCCCTTTTGAAATAAGGTGGTTTAATAGTTGAGAAACCTTTCTGGAAGTAAGTTCCTTCAAGCATGTTGGTAGCCATTTTCTGCAATGAAAATAATAGATTTTTTCTCTAAGTTGTTAAGTACAAAATCAAGTGAGACCAGTTCTGATACCAATTAATAATCACACCTAAAGGGGGTAAATAAGTGTGATGTATAGAAAATGAAATAAAATTAAATTTTTTACCCTTACAAAAGTGGAGGACCAAGTGACCTCTAAAATTTAAATATATAGAAAGTGGAGTACATAAATAGTATCCGACAAAAGGCCAACGGGCTAAAGAGCAGGCAAGCAAATATATATATATATATATATATATATATATATATATATATATATATATATATATATATATATATAAAATAAAGTAATAAACTTCACTAAAAATAAAAGGACATAAATAGTAATATGATGCAATCGATTGACATGTGAGAGTGGAGTGAATAAGAGCAGCACACAAATAAACTATACAACTAAAACAAAGATCCTCCAAAGATGGAGGAGGCAAGCTCAGCAAATTATAAATAAAAGTAAAGGCTAAGAAATATAGATTTATCCTAGTTTAGCCCTCTTAGGCTACATCCAATTCCCTTAAAACTTCAAGGAATTTTTCTCACTATAATCAGTAAACTTATAAAAACAATGATTTTTCCTTCATCCTCATCACCAACATAAGTTTCCAAGTTCATCTTAAACTTACAGCATATAGCTGACTCTCAACTAAATCGCTTAAAATTTTATATGAAAAACAAATTTAACTTTCTTTTGGGATTCTTTTCTCTACTCAAGATTTTATTTCTAATAAGCGGATTGACCAGACACTAAGCAATAATTTTACAGTAACTCAAAGTACTTTCTTATTGATTTCTTTTCAATATTCTTCTCTACATTTGCACTTGAATTCTTCTGTATGTTTGTGTATATATATATATATATATATGCTTTTAGCATCTCCTCACTATTAGAAATAAATCTAATTATTCAACATTCTTTTAGTTAGAGTAGTATTATTATATTGCTAACATTCAAATACTTTCACCTTTGCAGCTACTGTCAGTAATGGAGCTCTTCCCATGCAACCCATCTAGTCAACTCAACATAAATGCTTTACAAAGCTCAATACATGGGTTAGAGAAACATTTCATTTTTACAAAAGAACAAAGATAGCCATAGCAGAAAGCATTATTGTTACAAACTCAGATTGTTTTATGTTGCACGAAAGCCATTACTCTTTTTGTCATTTATGCATTAATAAATTTGTGGTTTAGTTAGTTATCACAACTGAGCCATCCAAATCAGGTAATTCATAAATTGGGCCATAATAATTAAATAGCATGAAATTCACAAAGTGGGCCAAAATATTTAAATGAGCTTTTACATAAATAATATTTGGATTTTGTTATCATTAAAGTCTTGGGCCCTCTAGCTTGGGCCAACAATTGCCTCTCCTGACTTACTGTCAAATCTAGAGACAGCCCAAACACCATTGCCATGTTATTCTCCATTTTCTTTGAGGGATGCTTCCTCATTCTCTATTATACCTACTTCTCCCTTCTTTTTATGATGCATGGGTGGTACTTCTTTATCCCCAACCAAGGGAGACTAAACTTCAACTACAATATAATATGCAAGAAAATTAAGCTAAATGATTACACATATTAGCCAAAAGACTACACATCAAGAAAAAGAAGAGTGTAATAAAATACTATGCAATGAAATGGTCAACTCACATATACTTCCAGTTTGTTAGAGCTTCATATAAATGAATGACACTTTTTAACAAATAAACAAGGACAAGACAAACCATTTACTTAGCACAAAAGTGATTGCCTTATTTGTTACTTCTAATTCATGGATGGAAGTTAGATGAACTTTCTCTTAGTTTAAAATTAATGGTTAGTGGTCAGAAAGGTTAAAAAAAAGGAAACTCAAATACAATTTTATTATAGGTGTAAGGTTAAACAAGAGAAAAGCATTCCTTCGTCAAGTACCCAAGAACTTTGAAGAACTTTTCATATGAGAATTAGCTTGTATTTCAGGATTTTACTTCATTAAAAGGAAACAAGATTTTTGAAATTGATCTTTATGTTTCTCCCTCTTCCCTTGAACATCAAAACTTTTACTATCAGAGTTATTGTCACTTTTGCTCTCACTATTAGAATTAGTAGCACTGCCCAGTTCCTTAAAATAATACAACTTCAGAACCTTAGTGGCATCCGTGACAATGTTAAAACAAAGTATAACTTGTCAGCATATAGCAACAATGATAAGATCAATAAGTGCAGCTAACTAGAAAATAGAAATAGTGATATTCATTTGACTTAACAGCAAGCATGAGATATAGGCTACCTCTTTCATAATGGAGACACATAGAACAAATACAAAATGAACCGAGAGCACACTAGCTAAGTAACTATTATATGTTCATCACAGTAAATTAATAAACCACCACAACATGGAAATATGTCTAAAATCTAGAATCCATTGATCATGATCAATACCAAAGGCTTAGTCAATCTTAAGTAGTCAATACCTTCTTAATCTACGGTTTGATCTTTTATCTCATCTCTTTTGCCTTTTGTCATGACGTTTATCCCTTTTTTTTTTACATCTTTGTTTATCTTTCCTAGAAAATCTCTTCCTCTTTTTTCACCTGTCATCATTAAAAGAACTTATGTAAAATGATGATGACATATCTGAGTCAGAATCAATATAAGAGTTTGATGATTCTGAGCCTAAATCTAAAGAACTGTTTGAGTTAGATGATTAGTATCTTTTTATCCTTTTCCTTCTGTCTCTTGAAGATTTTCTTGTGCTTTCCTTTTCACCATGCTTTAAGATTATTGGTTTCAAAAGTCAACTTATTTTTCTTCTTTCCATGTGGCATCCAACTTAAACTTGCATCTTCCACTTAAGCCCCACATAACAAACATTAAGTCACATAAAGGGTAAGAGATTAGATTGTTAATGTATTAATAGTGGAAGGATTAACTTTGTAATGATTTGAAATTATAAGGATCATGTGAAAAAACTAAATTATAGAAATTAAATTAAAAATTAAAATAAATTACAAGAATTAAATAATTAATTTTCTCATATATATATTATGTTATATTCAATTTAGCATTAGATTTAAGTGTATATCTTTATATTTTTATTATCGAATTTTTTTAACCAAAATATAACAAGTATATATTTTTTAAATATTAATGTGATAAGTTTATTAACAAACAAAAGTATGACAAAAATATGATTTGATAAAAAAATTATATAGTTATTTTCAAAAACTAGATACTAATTATGTTATTGTTAAGAAATTATATGTTTGCATATTTTAATTAGAAAATACGTGCTTGAGAAAGTAATCATACCTTCAAAGTGAGATAGCAAAAACTTGAGAAAACAAATTTAGGAAAGCAATCATGTTACTAACGTGTTATGAAATAACTTAAAAGAGATAGAGAAAAGAGAACTAAGAGAAGATAAAGAATAAAAGAAATGCTATTCAATTTTTATTCATATATCTCAATACACATGAGATATCTATTTATAGGCACAATTTTCTAACTACAAATAATCCAAAGATTACATCTTAAATGTGAAATAATAAATCATAAATAATGTACAAATTTCATTGCATAAAGGTGGGAAATAAATGTTGAAAGGCTTTAGAGTTACAACCCTTGAAGGAATATGAGAAGATAGATATCTACATAATGTGTATTTATAACAAAATTTACATTCTCTCTTAGGTTCAAAACCCATTTCCCAACTTTTATTCACTCATTTCATATTGGATCCATCCCCCCATCTATTGGTCTAATCTCACACAAGTGAAGTCCTTCCATATTCTTGGAGACAAATCTCACAAAAGGCAATATGACATCTAGTTGAAAGACTGAAGAGGCAATCTAACAAATAAAAAGGTAATCTTTGTGCTTAGAATGGCTCAAATGGATAAGAGGGCAAACTTTGTGGAATGGTATCCATGAACAAATGAAAAGAGTTGAAACTAAAAAGAAATAACATAATAATATAACCAACTAATGAAATAATTGAACAATCTTATAATTGGAAAAAACTCTTGCATACATTATATACTTATATCCAAGGGTTAGGATTTGTTCTGTATAGTGAGTCTCACATATATGAAACCAATTTCAGCCATTGAATATACATTCACTTAGTGTATTCTTTTTTTTTTTTTTTGGTAATTAGTGTCTAGAATGTTGGAGTAATTTGTTGAAAAAAAATGGAGAAAAGAGGTTGAAAGTCTCTATGGTTTTATTTCTCTTGTGCTTGGAATGATTAAATTCAGAAATTTGTTCCACTTATTATTTGAAAAGAAATAATTATAGATAAATTTTAAAAAAATTCCAATTTTACTAAATTTAGCTATTTCCCTCCCCATTTTGATTTTCATTTTTTTCCTCTAACAATTAGTTGATAATGTTGCTTAATTTGACTTTATAGTCCCTAACTTTCTTAAATGAATAAATTATAGGCATAAAGTAATTGGTCATATCAACACTTGAGAAAAAAATGTAAATATTTCAATTAGAAAATCAAAAGGAACAAAATTAGTTTAATTAAGTATATTATTCTATTTCATTTGTGTATATAAAATGTTTCTATTAAATGAAAAAATAATTCATGAAGAAAAACCTAAGAATAATAAATTGACATGCAAAAACACTCCTAATCAAAATAAACAAAATGGTTCCCCCCAATTTTTTTTCTATAGAATTTTTATAATTGAAGATGAACTTGAAATTGCTTTCTTTCATTCTTTTTTATAGACATTTTATTTTACTTGTTGAACTTGAATAGTTTTAAATATTAGTTTGTAATATATATACTAAAAGAAAAAGGGAATTTTACCTAATAGCCGTTGACAAGCTTTACTATAACCAATAGTCAACTTAGGTTTATATCCTACACTGGTTTTTCTTTAGAATATATTTAGATTGAAGAAAATTAATAACATGTCTTTAATTAAATTTAAATAAACAATTTGAATTACATTTATTTATTTATTTTTTTCAATTCAAGCATATTGATAGCACCTCGTCAAAAATAAAAATGACTATTTAAGCCTGAAAGCAAACATATATGTATTTTATAATATTACATCCACAAAACCCAAATTGAGTCAAATTCAGCTATGACAGCATGAAGCAATTAATGTCATTGTTGTCCTTTACAAGAATGCTTAAGTGCACGCCGAAACTCAAACAATGACCATCCTTCATCCAACAATTGTTAGCATATTTTCTACAAGTCTATTCTTAGAAAGATTCTTAACTTTTATTAATTATTCTATTACAAAACTAGGCAAAATGATCCTTGAGGACGAGGTGGGAACACCACTAATAATTTTTCAACAAGTTCTTGGCTTTGCTAATAAGGTAGAGCAAAATCTAATTTGCAGTAAGTGTAAAAAGTAGACTTTAATTAAGCTTAAATATATTATGAGATCTTTTAATTTTGCAAAAAATTTTAATTTGTCCCTGTATTATGTTCCCTTAAATTTTAAAGTGATTAAATTTAATCCTTTTATCATATTATTAATCTATAATTTAACATTAAATTTGATAATCTAATGACTTAGACGTTACTTAACATTCTTAACTCACATTCAAGTATGATATCCAAGCCAACGAAATCTTAAATTCAACATTAAATTTTAGATGAGAATAAAACATAAGAGTAAAATTAGATTATTTTAGAAAATAGTACTCTTGAACTAAACAACCCAAATTAAATTATGGAAAGTAATTTGGAAGCTTGATGTACCACCAAAGGTAAAAACATTTTTGATGGAGGGTAGTTTCAGGTGCTCTTCCATCAAGTGAGGCTTTATCCAAGCAGAGGTTTGCTCCTAATCCTATTTGTCCTATCTGCTGTATGGAAGTTGAAAAGTTAGAACATATGTTGATGCTGTGCTTGTGGGTGAAGAAAGTTTAGTTTGGATGTCCTCTGACTCTTACTATTCAGAAGTTGGTTACAAGGTTTAATGCTTTGTGATTGAATTTGATAAAGCTTTGGTGGCTTGTATATGCTGGTATATGTGGAAGGAGAGATGTGTTGTTGTATTTCAAGATGAAATGATAAATTCTAATCGAGTCATTATAAGGGCTTATGAATTTCTTAAAGAATTTTAGTGTGCTAAAGAGACAGAAGTGGGTTTTAATGTGCGGAAGGGGAACAGTGATAAAAGTTTGCAATGGAGGCTCCCGCGTGAAAATTATATTAAAGCCAATATTGATGGTGCTTTTAATTTGAAGCGTAGTAGAGCAGGATTGGGTGTAATTTTCAGATACGTTAATATGTCAAGGGAATGTTGGTAGATGGCGCTGCTAAGATGTGTTTTGCAAGTTCAACATTGATGTCAGAGGCTCTTGCTTTGAAAAGAGCTATTGGCATGTTTCCTAAGTTTGTTGGTATGGATGTCATACAAGAAGCTGATTGTGAGAATCATTTTTCTATGGTGCAGCAAGGGATTAGTAAAGGTTGTGAATGGACTTCTTGTATTGTTATGGATGATATCATTTGACCGAAGAGATCTTTTCTCAATATGTCTTTCTCCTTGGTTTCATGTTAACAAAGCTGCTGATTGGTTAACAGTTAATGCTGCAAAAGGGATGTGCCGTATTGGGTAGGTAGATAAACCGCCATCCCCTTTGGCTGATGTTTTGCATTGGGATATTTCAAAGGCATGTGATGGTGTGGGAATTCGATTTGGTGTTTGGCTAAGAAGCTGCTGTTTTGACTCTCTGCTTGAAGTGTCTCTGGTCTTCTCTTACTGTCTTTGTGGTTTTTTTTTTTTTTTGGGTTAATGAAATGAGTATTTTCGAGGGAAAAAGAAAGTATTCTTAATCGCTTTAAGTAATCTCTTATGTACATCTGGCAGCTTTGCATATTGCAATTGAAGCATAAAATACAACATAAAGAATGGTCAAAATATGCTTGTGCCTATTCTAAAGTAATATAAGAAGGAAAAAAGAAAACAAATAATCCAATTGCATGTATTTAAAATTAACCAAATTAAGCCAACGCCTCTTACTTCCTTACTTCACTAAATTAAAATACAAATCCTTCCCGAGCGAGGCCAAATAGCCGTTAAAGGAGGAAGTGAGAACTCAAATATCAAAGCTCATCAGTATTTCAAAGTAAAAGTCCATAGTTAATTTGAAATTTATTGTAGAGACAGATGAAGTCAATATGTCTCAAGCCTTATCTCGATGTAGTCAATATGTCTCAGGCAGGAAATAGAAAAATGATCACAAAATAAAATCAAAAATCTAAAACTCTGAAGCCCATAAATTTAGACAATGGAGCCCTCGTTCAATGTGACTGTAATATTAAAGTTACTGATCTAGTCGTGGGAATATATACATATATTGTAGATTATATCCTCTTGATTCACATATTGTACATTATATGCTATTTTTTTGTTGCTTATTGATTCAGATTTAGATTCAAAGGAACACAAAATAGCATAAGATGACCACAATAATGTAGAAATAAATTTAGCACAGAAATCATTTTACTAACGAAACTAGAAAAATCAAATTAAAACTTTCAAATTAGAAGGCCAACAAATTATACTTCAGCTCATAAGTTATCTGATGGATTTTAATCGCCTCATTCATCCAGTATGGTTCTACTTCGTATTGTGCACTTCACAGAAAGCTCTAAAGTAAATACCCTTCTAATCCACCAATGCCCCAAAGAGCGCACTCTCTTGTAAAGTGTAAAACTACTTACAGAAACTAGTGTATTCAATTTATTTCTCCATTAGATAAGAAATGAGAAAATAAGAAATTCAAATTTGTCCCGTTAACTTTTCTTCACTCTCATATGATATAGAACCCTTAATATATTACGTGAACAACACGATTCAGCAGTAACTAAATTATATATTCATCTATGAAAACTAAACCACTCGGTAACATAGATAGTTTAAATCTGGCATTGAATATCTCCATTCTGGGAATCAAGCATTATAGATACAGCCAAATACTCTAGACTTTTGTGGATTCATTTCCACCAAAAGTGCTTAATTAGGATTTAAGTGCAAGGCTATTCATGTTGCCAACTGGGACAAGGCTCTCTGCATAATTGAAAATAAGATAATGATACCCATATCCAAAAGTATCGAACTTCTCGAATTCAAAAGTAGTGGGATTTAGCAGAGATAGGACACTTTGTTCTCCATCACTTTCAGTTTCATCGATGAATATAGGCCTTTGAACAACATCGATTACGTTGCTGATAATTTTATTCCTCCAAATACTCAGCGGAGATAACAGGCCAAAAGTAGGTCCTAAAGTAGTATACTTCCAACTCCATTTCTCCCCAAATGCCCTTGAATCCTCCTCCATCACCCATAAATTAATCACAGAAGCTTGCAATTCCGCAATCACAAAGTGAGAAAACATAGCAAGTTTGTTCTCAAACACAGTAAGCTTATGCTCTGAATCAGAGGGTGTAGCAGGCATTGGTATCAGTGTAAATACTTCCATTGCTATGTCAAATGAAACTACCAATTCACCATCATCTTCATCTGCCGCATCCATCTTGAATCCCAGCCAAAACATAGCTCCATTAGCAACGACAGTTTCAAATTCAAGACAAACACCCTGTATATTCCCAAATTCTACTTCCTTCCATGACCCTGTACTTAATGAATATACTTCCACTCGATTAACACAGATTTTGTCCAGTTGGACCAGATCCCCATTCTCATCATAATACTGAAAAACATCAATTGCCACTATCTTGTAATCATTAACAATGGGACTGAACCCAAATCCTAAACAGCTAAAGCCCCTAAAATCATTTATAGTTCTGGGCACCTGTCTGACCTCTCTGATCGCTGGATTCCACAGCAAAAGCGGATGAGGAGATCTGCCATCATCAGTGTGTCTGACACAGAGCAAGCCATTGCTGGAACCGACAATCCTAACAGGCGACAAGGAATCGATCAAGGGTGTGTTCTGAAGTTGAAGGACTTCCATCTCGCAATCGAGCAAACATAAGGGCAAAGAATCGTGTCTGGGATGGAATCGTTGGAGGAGAAGAAAAGGGTTTTTGTGATCAGAGTGGTTGCGATGGTCCGCTATGAAAGATGGAGTGTTGATGAGGTTTTTCCAATCTTTGCACACAGATCGGAATCGGATCAGCGATTTTACAGGAAGTCTTTTGAGAATGTCTATGATGATATCGTGGGGGAGAATGGCTTTGCCGCCATCCATTGTCTTCTTCATTGCTTCAGGGAAGAAGTGATCTCTCAGAAGAAGTGTTCGCACCTGACCGTGACCATTAGGGTTAGGGATTTACAGGGAAGTAGACGAAGACACTGGCGTGTTGCCCCTTCGCATTTCTATTCTGTTGAATAAAAAAGTGTTATTAACAATAAATTGTTAAATATTAAAAGAATTACACAATAAAAATACTGCATTTGCCATTATTTAAAACTATTTTAATTTTTATCTAATTTACAGTTGCTAGAATAAGTTAATCTTAAGAAACAGCCTATAGTTTAAATATTAAATAAAGTTTTAGTTATCTAAAAAAATAATTGCTTTCATGTATTACAGTTTGTTTTGGGAAATTTTTAGAAATTGTTTTACTCATCTTGAATGTTGCATCTAATTGTAATATTTCATAATTTTTTTTAAAAAGTAACCGTTTATTTCTTAATTCTATAACAATGACTGCCCAACCATTAAACATTTTATTAAGTACTGATGTTACCGAGAAAAGTCACATAAAAGGCAATCTCACATCTAATAAAAATGGCCATCTTAGTATAAATTTTTTTGAGTTGATTCTCGGTTCTTTGAGGGGGTTTTTTTTTTGGATGCATTTTTTAAGCTTTTTCTTGGTAAAAAGACTCAAGAGATAATCTAACAAAAAAAAAGGAACTTTTGCGTGTGAACAAATGAAAAGAGTTGAAATTAAAAAAACAAAAACAAAATAATAGAACCAATTAACAAAATTGTTGAACAGCTTCATAATTTGTGTCTTGAATGTTGGGGTGCTCGGTTTAAAAAAATGGGAGAGAGAGGTTGTAAGTTTCCATAGTGTTATTTTGCTTTTACTTGATACATATTGTGAAGATTTTTTGTTAAATGTGATTTTTTTTTTCACATTTTCAAATAAGGTTGAGATTAAATGAGAGATGAGGGATTTTCATTTAGGGGGTATCAAATAAGAAAAGGGATAATTTTGTAGTTTAAGGGTGTCTATCAATTTTAATGAGCATATGCATTGCACATGAAATCTCAAAAATTAGAATTAAAAGAAATTTGTTAATGGTTGCAAAGTGATTGTTAAGAAGCTAATAAATTAAGAATAAATTGCTATTCCTTTTAGATCAATGAAGACATTATAATTGGATATAAAGTTTAGTGGGTAAGTGTAATTATTTTTGGATAAACAACTACTCTATTATTCATATTAAGTCATAACAATTTACAAAGGACTTAGTAATATTTTATTATATAATTCATGTTGGTCCAAAAGGTTTTAAAATAAGAGAAATTAGAGTTAAGGATGTAAAATTAAAAATATTTATTCTAAATGATTTATTATTATTATTTTAAGATAAATTACTATTAACTTTGAGTAAAACTTTCTAAACCTAATAATAACAAGTCTTTTAGAGTAAATATTTTGAACTTTAAATCTTTAACACTAATTCTCTCTAAAATAAAGTCTAAATAATTTGATTACAACCAAAAAAAAATTGACAAACATTTATTATTTAATATATTCAAAAGACAAATGTAATGCTTAACACTTTGTCTCCTCCCTATACAGTGAAATATGTATTTCTAACTAAACATAAATAAGAACAATTAAAGATGAAATAGATAAAATTGACAGAGCAAAATGGAGAAAGCTTAGTTTATGAGATAGAGTAATCAAAAGCATGGAAGTGAAATATATGATATGTTTTTAGTCTTTCTAATCCTTGACTTCAACTACATGGCAATTAGTGACATTAAGAAGTAAAAATCGAATCCTAGGCTGCCTTGAATCAAGCAAATGATAATTTGTCAGTGAGAATAAGATGCCAAAAAAAAAAAATCACGTACCCAATATTGTCATAAAAATTTTGTCAAATGCAAAATCAATTAAGAACAACAATAATTTAAGAAGTGATCAAACAAGTTTAGGTTACAAATAACTATACTCACATAATCATTATTAGGCCTTTTAATATTCAAAGAAAAAAAAAAGTACATATTGGCAGCTTAGATATAAAATTGGATGAAAGAAAAAAATGATAAGGGATTAAAAAGAAAAAGAAAATGCTTGGCTCTAATAATAAGATTCTAATCTTTGTAAGAGTAGAATATGGCAAAATCTAGTGCAAACCTTATGATATAGACTTCCTAGACAAACTTGCTTTGCAAATATGAATTTACATGCTTAGCCTTGAGAACTTTACCTGCCACTTCTTAACTACAATATGTACCTTTGAATATGATTTAAAAGTGCTAGTTACTTGAACATTAATTTCAATAATATCTATACATAATTAGAAAATATTTTATACCAAAACACTAAGCCATATTTTCTAATTATGAATGTTGAAGTATTCTTCCCTCTAAGCAAGCCAAAAGCAAGCCTAAGTATTGCCTAATCTTGCAATAATCATGAGCCTCTAAAAATCAAAATATCAAAAAAGGAAAAAGGCTTTGGATCACTACAGCTACTTTGGGTTTCATCATCTATAAAAGTGTTCAACTTGAAGGAGATCATAGAGAAACATTGAACTAAAAAATCCCTTGTGCATTTACTCCTTTATAAATTTCTTAGCTTTACTCTCTGGTTAATCTTGTTGTGAGAGCATTCATTAAGTCACTCTTGTAATCCCTTCATTCATAAAGGTTTATAAACTCTTCATTCTCTAGATAAACCTCTCTCAGGTATAAAGGGAGTAAGTTTAGGATAGCTAACAGTGAAATCCTTTAAGTAAAATTTGAGGTGAATTAAAAAAACCATGTGTTAATGATGATATGCTATAAAACCATCTAAGGGTAAATGTGTTGTTAAATATTGTTAAATAAAATCTATTGGTGTTTCAAGAGGCTTGGACATAGACTTGATAAGCTGAATTAAGATAATATGTTATGTTTTGTCTCTCTTTCTGCTCTTTATTTAAGTTAATTAATTATAGTTTTTGTTAACTATGTCTTAAATTTTACTTCCACTTGAAATTTTTTTAGAATTAATTCTCTCTTATATTTTCATATAATTCTTGCCTTCTTTATCAAGACACAACTATAGAAAAATATTATTAATTTAAATGCAATAGTATAAAAAAGTATTTACATTAGATGTAATACTTTTTTGGAGCTCGCAACACTATCATTGAATTTTAAAAAAATTGATACACTTTTTAAAATCTAATGATTATGCTGTCAAATTAATTTTTAAAATTGCTTTCATTTCAAATGACACAAAATAAGAGGTGGGCCTCAAAATGCATTTAATTTTGGGGAGGAAATGGAGCCCAAATTCTTTGCGAATCTAAGTTTACGCATCCAAATTTGAATCATTCAAATTTAATCAAGAAGATCTAGATTTCATAATTTTTTTTTCATTTTTATATGAAACATTATTATTATTATTATTATTATTATTATTATTATTATTATTATTATTATTATTATTATTGTAATTGACAGTTATAAAACTATATTTATTTTATATTTTACATCTAAATCAAATATGAATAATTTAGATGAGATGCACATGCTATGAGCATCTCATGGATATACACGGGATCTATGCATGAAAGGGGTGACATCTCCTCCATTATATTCTCTGTAAGGAGGCACTTTTTACGTGCCTTAATGTTACAAATTGCAAAATCCAATGGTATGCAATTTCTTGATAAAAGAAGTTTGATATTGGTATTTGTGCCACTAAAATTAGAAAAAATATTGCATTTTAATGCAATGCCTTTTGTATTATTGCATTTTAATGAAGTATATTTTGTACTATTGTATTTGGTTCAAATTTTTTCCCTTAATGCATTTAGCCAAAATTTGTATAATTCTGTCTTGTCTTTCAAAATTTACTCTTGTTCAAGTTACAATCTAATTATTTTCTAAAGTTACAAGATTTTTTTTTTTAATTTTGTTTATATAAAAAACCAATTCACTTCTCTTTTTGGTGTGATCATTAATAATTTCTTTTCAAGGTAACTTACTAATCCTTTTTAGTCATATTTTGAAGTTATTAGTACAAAAAGTTGATAAAAAAAATTAAGGGTGAAAAATGACACAAACTAATTGGGTTTCAAAATGACTAAAATCCTTTATAATATAATCATTGACAACATGTTGAATGAAGGTGAATAGATATTTGATTCTATGAGATAGATTTAAGGTTAAGTTATTAGGGGATAAAAATAGAAAAAAAGTTAACATCTTTATGTATATAAAATTTTAGGTTATATATACGTAACATATTTTTGTGATTTACAAAAATTGAGTATAATATTAAATTTTTTTTTACGTCATAAAATTCAATAATAATTGAGTTTGTATCAAATTTTTAACAATCTCTTTTTTAATATAAATAATCATACAAATTGTAAGAAATCATATTTCATTTTATTTCTAATCTTGTTTATTATAATGTTCATAATTTCTTACTTGTTGTAATTAAAATTGAAAAAGTTAATAATAGGTCAAATAATGATCAATTAAATAATAAATATCAATTTTTTTTGGTTTATTTCAATTCTTAGTATAACTAGGATATTATTGACAAGTTTTGAAATCAATACGTTAAAGATCATCAATATCATAATCTTGCACTTGTATTTCAAGATATAACCTTTCTTGTTCAGTGAAATTATTAGAATACAATTTGTGTGCCAAGTCACAAAGATAATTAATATTAAATAACTTGTAACTATATTTGAATTCAAAGTTAAACTAAAAGTCAATAATTGTATTATATTTAAAATAAAAAATATATTTTTTATATTTAAGATTTGTATGATAAATTAATAAAAATTTATATAAATATCTTAATAAATTCAATTACCTAAAATAATTTTTTTGATAATTTTTCATTACATCCTTACCCCTTATTATATTTCTAATTTCATGGTAATTTATAAGTCCTTTACAATTTTGTGTAGAAAAAAATTGTATGTGATAAAAACATAGGCCAAAGGGACTACATCTTTTATTTACATAAGCATGAAATAAAAGAGTTAACTTGATTTTTTTTAAAAAAAATTATTTGTAATTTCTTATATTTTTGTTATCAAGTTTTTTAATCAAATTATAACATGTATATAGTTTTTTAATAATAATAAGACATGTATATAATTTTTATAAACAACTGTATAATTTTCTAATTAAATATTTAAACTATATATTTGTTATATTTTAATTGAATATCATATATTTATTATATTTTAATTAAAAATTTTGTTAATAAAAATATAAAAAAAAACTATATATGAATATACTCCTTTCAAAAATCATACCCATTACTCTCCCTCATTTGGGCAAATCCCTTTCTAGAATTATAGCTTATTTACATTAGACATTTTAATGATGGAAGGCAAGGAGCGAGGGGCTAAAGGATCCTCTATTATGTAGTACAAGTGATCCTTAGATAAAAAAAAAATTTAAAAGTAAAAAGAAAAAAAATTGTGCCCCATTCTATATGGAGGGCTTGCACAATACCCCAACATATAACATGTTGCATAGTAGAAAGACTTCGTCCAGGGTGAGGGAGCACCAACTGCCAAGTACATTCATCTTTAATTGCATTTCTTTGTTGGCCATTGCTTTCAATACTCTAGTTCCGTCAAACATAAGAAATCTAGTTGACTTTGTACAAATTGTGGGTTCTCAAAATAATTTTGTTGGGTCAATACTTACTTTCCTAGGTTGGGAGATTTGTGATTTCTTGATTTTAGTCATAACCATTTGCCAATAATATTCAATGCCTCGAGAAATTGGGGGTTTGAAGAATTTAGAATATCTTTTGCTTACAAATCCCTCGGATAGAAAAAATATCCCTTATAAACCCTAGATTATACAATGTATCTTGATAATGAGCATATCAAGATTACTTTCATCTTCTAATAGAGTCACACCAAACCTTAAAAACCTTCTTGCTTTGGCATTACTAATAAGTTTCATAAGATAGGACTTTAGTAATAGTACTTTGAAAGTATAATTATGAGTATAATGATTCTAATAATCAAGGGTAATTTATTCTTTCATTTTTAAGTAATATTTAAGTTACATGATTTTGTTCTCTGGTTAGAAAAATCATAGATATTTCTTCTAAAATTAGATAACCAAATAACTAAATTAATAACACTCTGTTTTGCTACATTAATAATTAGTTTGATTTGAATAAGTGTTTTTTATTGCACAGTTAAGTGTTGTGCAACATGAGAACCATTAAATTTAATTAAAAGAAAAAATTTCAAAGGAAAACATTTAAGCAATAGACACCCTTAATCCATTTGATCCAATATCTATTCTTAAAATAAAGTATTCATTTGTATTCTTAAAACTGATACATGCTTTATTATAAATATATATATATATATATATATATATATGTATATTTACTAGTATCTCTGCAAACTTTGACTATGAGACTAACCTTGTTTGAGATAGTACAATTAATTTTTTGCAAGCTCAAATTTATAATGTAAAGACATCTCTACATGTAGGCAGAGATGATATATAGCAATATAACTATATTATGTCAAATACACACACACACACACACATATATATATATATATATATGGAAAACTAATCGTTATAGTTTCTATAATTTCCAACCATTATAGAGTTAATCCTTGTACTATTAAAACATTAACAATCTAATCCCTTCTTACATGTGGCTAAACATCTGTTATTTGAGGCTTAGGTAGCAGATAAAAGTTTGAGATGGATGCCACATAACAGAAAAAGATTACAGAGACTAAAACGCTGGGATTTGGAAGAAATGATAAGCATAAAGAATAATTAAGGGGTGACAAGGGTGGAAAGTAGACCTAGATTTGCTAGGATTATCATTCATCACATTAGGCTACCTCTCCCCGCTTCTGTTAGATCTGGAGATAGCTCCAATATCATTATTATGTCATTCTCCATTTTCTTTGAGGAATGCTTCCTCATTCTCTAGCATACCCACTTCTTTTTTTTTTATGATGCATGGGTGGTACTTTTTTATCCCCAGCCGAGGGAAACTAAACTTCAGCTGTAATGTAATATGTAAGAAAATTGAGGTAAATGATTATACAAATTAGCCAAAATAATACAAGTCAAGAGGAGGAAGAGTGTAATAGAATACTATGCAATGAAATGGTCAACTGACATGCGCTTCCAGTCTGTTGGATGTTCATTTATATGAATGACACTTTTTGGCAAATAAATATGGACTAGACAAACCATTTACTTTGCACACAAGTGATTGCCTTATTGTGACTTCCAATTCATGGATGAAAGGTAGATAAATTTTTTCTTAGTTTAAAATCAATGGTTAGTGGTTGGAAAGGTAAAAAGAAGGGAAACACAAATACAATTTTACTAGAGGTGTAAGGTTACACAAGAGGAAAGCACTCCTTTGTCAAGTACCTAACAACTTTGAGGAACATTTCATATAAGAATTAGTTTGTATTTCAGGATTTTGCTTCATTAAAAGGCAACGAGAGGTCAAAGGTGAAGTGATTTATTTTGACTGAGTGATCTTTCGTTAAATATACTTAATACCATTCTTCTGAAAATGATATTTATGCTTTTGCTCCTTCTTCTGAACATCAAAACTTTCACCATTAGAGCTGCTATCACTTTTGCTCTCAGTATCTGAATCAATAGCACTATCAATTCCCTAAAACAATAAAACTTCAAAACTTTAGTGGTATCTGTGACAATGGTAAAACAAAGTATAACTTGTCAACATGTAGCAATAGTGATAAGATCAATAAGTGTAGCTAACTAGCAAATAGAAACAGTGATAGTCATTTGATCGAGCCACAAACATGAGATATAGGCTACCTCTTTCATAGTAGAGACATAGAACAGAGACAAAATAAACCCAAACTTGCAAGAACACATTATCTAAGTGACTATTATATGTTCATCATAGCAAATTAGCAAACCACCACAGCATAGAAAGATGTCCAAAATCTAGAATCCATTTGATCGTTACCAAAGGTTTAGTCAATCTTAAGTAGTCAATGCCTTCCTCATCTATGCTTGGATCTTTCATCTTTTCTCCTTCTCTTGTCACAATGTCTATCCCTTCCTTTTTTTTTTGGTATCTGTGTTTATCTTTCCTAGAAGAACTCTTCCTCTTTTTTCGCTTGTCATCATTGGAAGAACTTATGTGATAGATCTAAGTTAGAATCATTATTAGAGTCTGATGATTCCAAGTTTGAATCTAAAGATCTTTGAGTCGTTTCCTTTCTATCTCTTGAAGATTTTTTGTGGTTTTCCTTTTGCCATGCTCCATGATTATTTGTTTCAGAAGTCAATTTATTTGTCTTCTTTCCATGTGGCATCTAACTTAAACTTGCACCTGCACCTTACAAAACAGACGATGAGCCACAATAAGGGTAAGAGATTAGATTGTTTTAATGTATTAACAGTGAAAGGATTAACTTTGTAATGATTTGAAATTATAAGGATTATTTTAAAAAAATAAATTATAGGGATGAAATTAAAAATTGAAAAAAATTATAGAAATTAAATAACTAATTTTTTCATATATATATATATATATTATGTTATATTCAATTTAGTATTAGACTTTTATATTTTTATGATTAGATTCTTTTATTAAAATATGATAAACATATATTTTTAATATTAACGTGATAAATATACTCACAAATAAAAAAGATATACAAATATATAATTTAATTAAAAATTATATATTTATTTATAAAAATTAAACAATAATCAAATTGTTTTTTTAAAAATTATATATTTATATATTTTAATTAGAGAATATGAATGTAATTAATATAAACCACTTTAATTAATGCATACATTTAATTTAAATAAGAAATAATTACTATTTTTTTATAATAATGAAACATAAAACAAAACAAATAAAACAAATTCAAAGCAGCTGTTGGAAATGTGAAATTAGTTTTTGTAAGAACTGTTAAATTAAGCTGTGGGACGTCTTACCCCTTCTTGAAGGTCCGAGAGACTGGGAGAAAGGCAAATACGATAGAGAAACCCTAAACCTCTGTCCTGCTCCTTCAATCGTTCCGACTGAATTTTCTCTTTCTTTCTTCACTGATTCCTCTATCGCAGGCTCACAAGTCACAAATTAGGTATTATGGCTTTTCCGTATCTCTTTCTTTTACATTGTTCTCGAAGAATTAGTAAGAAATCAGCATGCTTGTTATAGTTATCATCGCTTGCTTCTTCACTGTCGAGTTTTATGTAAGGTTTCTTTTCATTCTCTCTTCTTGTAGAAATCATAAATGGCAATTGCTGCACAAACCCCTGACATTTCCGGTGAGCGTCAATCTGGACAAGACGTTCGGACCCAAAATGGTACCCTTCTCCCAATGCCTACTATAATGAGAAGCGCCTTTTTCCATTTCTTATCTATACTTGAAAAATGTGGTTGCTTTAATGCATCATTTCAAAACTGATATCAAGTCATAATTCAAACACACTTGCATTTTGTGGTTTAATCTGCGTTAATGCGCTTTGAACTTTGGGTTACAGTGATGGCTTGCCAAGCAGTTGCCAACATTGTAAAAACCTCATTGGGTCCTGTTGGCCTCGACAAGGTACGATTCTTTCTTATCTTTTAATTGAAGTTGTTTGCCTCTGATGTTTGATACAAATTGTAATACTCATTATTGCTTTCGTCCATATAGTCTCATTTGTATCCTTTTTGTCTTTCCTCTTACGAGTCTTTTTGGGGTTAGTTGAGGTGTCATCCCATTGGCATAGCTTTGTTGCAATTCTTTTGCTCGTTTGTTTTGGATGTTATCAATGATCATGAATGATACATTATGTGATCTTAAGACTGCACACTTTTTCTGGTTGGTTATTTCAGATGCTTGTTGATGACATTGGTGATGTGACTATTACTAACGATGGTGCTACTATACTTAGAATGTTGGAAGTGGAGCACCCTGCAGCCAAGGTGAAGAGATGATCATATTTTAATTTTTGATTTGTCATACATTAGCTTCACTTTGATATTCATTCATGGTGTTGCAGGTATTGGTAGAATTGGCTGAGCTCCAAGACAAAGAAGTTGGAGATGGCACAACTTCAGTGGTCATTGTAGCTGCAGAGCTGCTAAAAGTAAATACAAGCCTCAATTGTCTAACAGTTCTTATGCATTTTGTAGGTTATGATTGTGAAAGATGTAATCAAGCAACTTATAATTTTTTGTGCAGAGAGCAAATGATCTTGTGAGAAATAAGATTCATCCAACCTCAATTATCAGTGGATACCGAGTAAATATCTTTATTCCTTTTGATGTGCTCTCTTGTAGTTCATGTATCTGTTGCCATTGAAGCCAGATTTACAAAATTTGCTATTATTGCTTGTGGTTTGGGAATTTGAATCTAAATGGAAAACTTATCACTCCTCTCTGTTAATTGTTCTGGAATCTGGATAGCTTGCTATGCGGGAAGCTTGCAAATATGTAGAAGAAAAGTTATCTGTCAAGGTACGTTCTCTGGATTAACTTTGTTCAGCTGATGCAGTGATGCTATAAATTGTGGGACCTTATTTTTTTCTTTTTTCCTTCTCTTCCCTCTTCTAAGGTCTCCTATGGAAAATTTTGTAAGCATATATGAAAGGAAAAAATGTTAGTTTCATAAATGTTTTTCTCAGACAATTATGTAATCATGGCTGTCTAGGAGTTATTGTATGTATGTGCCCCTAATTATTCTGAGTTTTGATAGCACAAGAATATAAAAGTAGATATATAATGAAAAACAAAGTACGTGATGGGATATTTATTGGGCAAAACTTGTTTCTCTTGGCCATTGGCACGTTATCTTTTAGTCAATGAAACAGTGGCTAGCTTTAATCTATTAGCCATGATTGTGTTTGAAAATTGATGCAGTTGCTAGCTGTTATGTATCTTATGTATTAATTAGTCTGATTGTTCTCGTCTTCATAGGTTGAAAAGCTTGGAAAGGATTCACTGATTAACTGTGCCAAGACCAGCATGTCCTCAAAGTTGATAGGTGGTGATAGTGACTTCTTTGCCAATTTGGTATGGTTGTAAATTTTATGAATTTATATTTAGTTGTAGCATAGAAAAAGATTTTGTAAATATTTCTGTTTAATTTTCTGTATTTACTTGGATTAGCAGTTGAAGGAGTCAAAGCTTTATGCTTTCCTCAGAATGGGATTGGATTCTCCCACCACCCAAAAAAAGAAAAAAGCCACAGAAATTATCTTTGATTTGAAAGCCTTGCTTTTGTACTCAATATAATATTAATTTTCTGCATAATATTTTGATAGTTTGCTTACGCTTTGACTCTCAACCTTGATTGCATGTGTAATTTTGCTGATTGTACAATTAAGTACCTCACGATTTATTTTATTTTTATTTCATTTTAATTTTGCATAACCATGTAATTAGGTTTAAGTTGCAAATTACTGGATGCCTCTGCCTAATATTTAAGGTTTTTCTTTTTGTTTGCAAAATTGGTTGTTGGCTTGTTGCTGTTATATTCTTCTTAGTTCTTCAGCAACCTGAGCTGATATAGTAATGCTTGGCCATAATTGCCAGCATCAGTGCTGTGTCTATGCTTTTGGAATGAAAACTCCATTCTTGATTCCATAGAATTTTGTAAAATTAATCCAGAATATGTCAATGGTAGGACAATACTATTAATCAATTTGAAGTAAAGAAGAGGTAGGACAATAATGAAGCAGTTTTACAAACTGAAGGCTTCATTGGAAATTAGAATTTCAGTGACTTGTTGTATGTGAAGACTGAGGAGTGTTGTGATTTCTCTCATTAATTGCTTGATTAAGCAATTTTTTACTTTTTTTGATAATTGGAATTATTGATTCTATGTGCTGCATTCAATTCTAAGACTTACTTTAAATATGTATTTTGTCAGAAGCATGATCAGTTCATTTAGGGTAATTGTTCTTTAGTTATTAATTTGTCTGTATAGCATACTAAATGTTGTTTCTGACTGCAAGAGGAAAGTTGTTCATAGTTCTGCTATTGGAGCGCATCACCTTTTTAATAATCAATTTGAATTTTTGTGCAATATTTAGGTTGTAGATGCAGTACAAGCAGTAAAGATGACCAATGCCCGGGGTGAAGTCAAATACCCAATCAAGGTTGGTAGTATAGTAGTTTTAATAATATTCTCCTGTAAAGGTTTTTTCCATGCTAAAAGATGTCAAATTTTGGAAATATGTTATCTGATCATCAGTAGTAGGCTTGAGCGTTTGTAATATATAGAGTAATCTTGCTTACATTTTAAATTCTTGATGATAGGCTTTGAATTGATATAAATATGAATTCTTTTTTTTTTTGGGTCCTAGGGAATCAATATATTGAAAGCTCATGGAAAAAGTGCTAGAGATAGCTATCTAATGAATGGTTATGCTCTAAATACTGGTCGTGCTGCCCAAGGAATGCCTCTTAGAGTTGCCCCTGCAAAAATTGCTTGTCTTGATTTTAATCTTCAGAAGACAAAACTGCAATTGGGTGTCCAAGTTGTAGTCTCTGATCCCAGGGAGCTTGAGAAAATTCGTCAAAGGTATATAATCACTTGTTGCCATATCATAACTCCTAAGCACCTTCACAGGATGAATTCTGTTTAAATTAAAATATAAATGTAATAAAAGTAGTGTTTGCAATTAGGTATAAACATAATCCAAGGCCTTGTCAGAGGTGGACATTTGATGTTTGCAGATATATTTGATAAATATCTTAGTGCTTGTGAGATAATTGTCTACAAATTAGTTCATTAGTTATTTCAATGATAGTTGAATACTGCAGATAATGATTTAAACAAACTTCTCAATTGAATTATGCTATCCTCCTTGAAGGTACTAGTTATTGGAATCTACTATAGTCAGAATTTTGCTTATGTGCCTATTAATCTACTACAAAGTAAATTCCATCTCCAACATCTTTTAATTCTTTCTTATGATATTTGTATCTCTTAATGTCAAGAACTATTTCAATTCAAAAGCTGAAGCTATTAAGCAAAAGTCCATTAGGTTTATTATAATCTTTAACACACTCCCCTCTCCCCAAAGCTCATTTGGCTTGAAGTGTGTACAAAGGATAGGCCTACCATATATTGTGCTAAAACTTAATCTTTAATTAAGACAATGGGGGGTAGGTAAGGATTGAATTTTAGATCCCTTGATCATAGAATCTCTAATAGTAATACCATGTAAAGAACCATTTTATTTTAAAATGTTGAGTAAAGGCCCATGAATAGTTTAATTAAATCCTTAGCACTTAAATTAGGGAGGTTGTAATGCATGTATTACCTTTGTCATCATCAAGTCACCATCCTTAAAAGTAAGTTTACCTTTTGTTGTTATCTTGTCAATTGCTTTGTTTGGTTTAGCTGTGTTTTTTTTTTTTTTAACTCTTCTAACTTCTAATTACTTATACCATATCATATGATTTCATGAGTTTAATGTGATAATCTTCTCAAGTTTTAACTTGGCACTCTTTGGTTAGAAGATGATTACTCCCTTTCTCTCTTGCAAGATTCTCTTTCATGTATGACTCTGAATGTTAAACCGGTTGGCATTTCATTACCTGATCTTAAATACATTATCTCAAATAATTTTTGCAAAAGAAGATTAGTGTTGTCAAAATTGGATGAGAAGGCTGCATCATGAGACAAGGTGGGTTACTAGTTGAGTGATTATGGTGGCATGAGTCAGAGTGAGATGCAAGATGCGATTGTGAAGTTTGATGTGCTGGTTCTGCCGCATCTTGCCTTTTCAGCAAAGTGATCTTGTATCCTCATATAACATACTTATAGTCAATGGCATTGGCCATGCAATTAAAAGGGGCACTCCAGGTCAATTAAGTATGTGTATAGCCAAACAACACAAGAAAAACACTAAACTTCCTTAGGGTTCAGTCTGTTCTTGCTGTCAAGTGTGGGTTTGCTAGAGCTCATCCAACTGCCACCTGCCCAAGGAAGAAAGAACTCTTGGCTGGGACAGAAGACACCATGAGTGTTGTTGTGAAGTAGTATTGAGTCTTTCATAGTTCTGTGCTCTATTGCATGTTATTCTTCATCCTTTCTGTTCCTGCATGGCCTAACACACTGCTTACATCTTCCCTGTTCAACTGAAGCAAACTCATTTCATTTTTCTGCATGTTTTGTCTTTTTGTGTTACTTTTATGTTTATAGTTTGTAATGATCTAATTTGCACAGTCTATTTTTCTGTATTTTTGGGTTATTAAAATTATAATTATTTGGTCTTGTTAACCAATGCCCTAATGGCATGGGTTTAGGAGTGCTTCATTGAGTAAATGCAATCTTGGGCAAATTGGTGTAGTTATTAAAAATCAATGCTCAAGAATTCACCATTAGATATTACATATTTTTCAATATAATGACAAACACTGATTATTAGTTTATCTAGTGGAGAAATAGTCTTTTGAACATAAAAGGATGATACATGCACCTGATAATCTGGTATTGTGAAACGTTACCTAGTTGTTATTCTGGCAATATGGGGATTATCCCTTATTTCTTTATGTGGATTCTCCCCGATTTTTTTTTGTATTGTTTGTTTAAACCAGGCTTAGAAAATTATGTATGCATACAGAGTCAGTTTCCAACCTGTATTTGAGGATGGTAAATCTTTGAGGAAGTCTATTGGTTATAGAGATGAGGGGAGTTGTGCTGGGCTTTTTTTTTCCCTTTTTTGGTTTTTGGGGGGGGGGGGGGGGGGGAACTGTGCTGGGCTCGTTGAAACTGTGGTTGTTCACACTTTTTCTCTTGGTTTATTAGTTGTCCTCTCACTTGCGCTTTCTTCCTCATCAATAATATATATATATATATATATTTTATTCATTGGGAAAATTGCATGTTCACTGAAAGGTCTCCTAGATGCTTGAAATATTATGGTTAATAAATCATTGTTTAATACCATCCTGTGTTGTGTCGTGTTGGAAATTTCTGTACTACTCAAGAGTCAAGACAATTCTCCATCCATCATCTTGAAATATTGAATAATATATTATAGCTTAATATGTGCAATAAATGGTCGTTTGTTTTCATTTCAGAGAGGCTGATATGACTAAGGAACGAATTGAAAAACTACTGAAAGCTGGAGCCAATGTTGTTCTGACTACTAAAGGAATTGATGACATGGCACTCAAGGTAAGTTTCTCTTTTAATGATCTCTTCTTTGGGCAGGAGATGCAAACAAGACACATGACTAATTATTTTGTATTATCTGCTGACTATGAAACTTAGGATCCTTTTTTGACCATTGGAACTTAGGATCTCTATATATATGTGTATTGTGAACTATTCAATGTTCTTCTATAACAAAGGAAATTGACAATGGAGTATTTTTTCCAAGTATATGCAAGCTGAACCAAGTTCTTCTCATCCTTCCGCGGATTTGCATCTTCATTATCTTAATGAGAATTCTGGAAAATAGCTGATTAGGCATTCATTACTTCTCTAGTGTTTGCTTTATTTAAGGATTATGAGTGCACTTTACTTCCATTTCCATGTGACTCTGTTTTCTTTTTATCTGTCTGTCACACCTTTTATCCTTATACACACACAAGCATGTAATTATGGCTGTTTTACGTCTTCATCTGATTATAATGGAATCTATACCATGGCATTTTTGCAATTTATGCCTCCCAGTTTCTAATGATGCAGTGATTAATGGTATAAGTTTGCTATATGTTTGCTTAGTTCTTTGATTGGGGATGGGAAATTTTTATGTAAATTTGAATTGGTTTACTATTGATCTTGTGTGTCAAATTGAGGGGTTTTGTAGTTTTTTGTTTAAATTACATGTTCTGTTCCTGATTTAAAGCAGCATACCATGCAAGCACTTTTTTTCTCATTTTTTTAATATTTAATGTTGTTTCAGTACTTTGTTGAGGCTGGGGCAATTGCTGTAAGACGTGTGCGGAAAGAGGATATGCGTCATGTTGCCAAGGCAACTGGTGCAACTTTGGTAAGTCTTTGTTTTCTTTATTTAAATATTATGCATTTGAGGTGTTGTATAAGTTGGTAGTAAGCTTAAATATTTGCTATCACCTTGGGGAATGCATTGCCCCCCCCCCCCCTTTTTTTTTAATGTAGTTTACCCTCACACGCATCCAATCCTGCCTTGTAACTGTCGAGCACAACTAGTCTATTAAAACGAAAGTCTACAACAACAACAATAACAACAAAGCTTTTTCCTACTAAGTGGGGATCGGTTATATGGATCAATTAACGCCATAAACACCTATCGTAAATTATATCTTTAGACAAATCATTTAAATTTAAATCTCTCTTAATAATTTCTCTTATAATTTTTCTTGGTCTTCCTTTATCTCTAATTATTGGACTATTCTCCATCTCATCTATTTTATTAACTGGGGCCTTTATATGTCTCCTCCCAACATAATCAAATTATCTAAGTCTTGATTTTACAATTTTTTCCACAATAGGTGGGACTTCTACTTTCTTTCTAATGCATTCATTTCTCATCTGATCTCGTTTAGTGTGTCCACTTATCTAATGCAACATTCTTATCTCTGTAACATTAAATTTATTATTTTGTTGACTTTTTATTACCCAACACTCAGATCTATATAACATTGCAGGTCTTATAACTGTACAGTAGAATTTACCCTTAAGTTTGAGTGGTACTTCTATCACAAATAACATTCAAAACACTGTTCCACTTCATCCACCTCGCTTGAATCTTATGTTTCATGTCTTCTTCTATTTCTCTGTTATGTTGTATGATGGATCCAAAATATTTAAATCATGTGACTTGTGGTATAATATGTTCTCCAATTTTCACTTCTGCGCTAAAAATGGTGTATGTCTTACTAAACTTACACTCTATATACTTTGTTTTATTTCTACTTAAACGAAATTCATGAGTTTCCAAAGCTAATCTCTACATTTCCAACTTCTCATTCATTTCCACTCTTGATTCTCCAATTAAGATAATATCGTCTGCAAAAAGTATACACCGTAGTACCGGCTCTTGGATATGTTCAGTAAGCACATCCAATATTAAAGTAAAAAGATAAGGGCTCAAAGTTGACCCTTGATGTAGACCATAGTTATCAAAAAATCTTTTATAGGTCCATCTTTTGTTATTACACTAGTTGTAACCTCATCATACATATCTTGGATTGTTCGAATATAAGTTATACGAATTCTTTTTTTTCTCCAAAGCCTTCCATAGAATCTCTCTTGGTACTCTATCATATGTTTTTTTCAAATCGATAAATACCATGTGTAAATCTCTTTGATTCTCTCGATATTGCTCAATTAATATTCGCAACAAATATATTGCTTCCATAGTTGACCTTCTTAGCATAAAACTAAATTGATTCTCTGTAATTTGGGTTTCTTTCTTTGATCTTCGCTTAATTACTCTTTCCCATAATTTCTTAGTGTGGCTCATGAGCTTAATTCCTTTATAATTTGCACAATTTTGAAGGTTCTCCTTATTCTTATAAATAGGAATTAAAGAATTTTTCTTCCACTTGTCTGGCATTCTCTTAGATTTCATAATTTTATTAAAGAATTTTATAAGCCAATTTATGCTTTTCACTCCTAAACCCTTCCATACTTCAATAGGTATATTATGAGGTCCAACTGTTCTACCACTCTCCATTCGTCTTAATGCTTCTTTTACTTTTAACTTACAAATCTTACGATAAAAAGTACAATTTTGATCCTCTTCTTTAGTGTCTAATCTATCCAATTGCAATGAAATCTCGTGGCCTTCCTTAAAAAGCATATGAAACTAACCCTTCCACCATTCTCTGATATCTTGTTCCGTGACCAAAACTTTTCCTTCTTCATCCTTAATGCATTTCACTTGATCTACGTCTCTTGTCTTTTTTTCCTACTTTTAGTTGACTTGTAAATATTTCTTTATCCAACTTTAGTACCTAAAGATTGGTATAACTTATCGAATACTCTCGCTCTCGCTTCGCTCATTGCCTTCTTAGTATCTTTCTTAGCTACTTTATATAGCTACTTTATATTTCTCTCAATTTTCATTACTCTTACATAACGACCACACTTTATAATATTTCTTTTTAACTTTAATCTTATCTTGCATGCTTGCCTCCCACCACCAAGATTCTTTATTTTTAGGTCTAAAATCTTTTAATTCACTTAATATTTCCTTTGTCACATTCTTAATCTCTTTAGCCATTCCATTTCACATGTTGTTAGCACTTCCTTGTATTTCTTAAGATCTTTCGTCCACATCCGTCTCTGCAAATTTTTTTTATCTCTCTTTAGTTGCCACCACTTAGTCCTTAACACCTTATCTTTTCCTTTGTTTTTTACTCTTCTCCTAACTTGTATATTTATAACCAAAACTCTATGCTGAGTTAAATTCTCTCCAGGTATAACTTTGCAATCTATGCAAAGTTTTTTATTCGATTTCCTTATAAGAAAGAAATCAATTTGAGAACATAACCTTCCACTTTTTTACGTGATAAAATGTTCCTTACACTTTCTAAAACAAGTGTTAGCTAATATAAGATCGAACGTCAATGAAAAGTTTAGAATAGTTTTACCCTCTGCATTTGCTTCCCCTATGCCATGTCCTCCATGAACACCCTCGTAACCTAAAGATATACTTCCCACATGACCATTTAGATTCCTTTTTAAAAGAATCTTTTTTCCTAATGGTATTTTTTGAACTAAACATTCTAAATTCTTCCAGAATTTTACTTTGTGAAATTCTTCTAATCCTACTTGTGGTGCATAAACATTAATAACATTAAAGATTTCCTTTTCCACTACTAACTTTAATACAATGATTTTATCTTCTAACCTTTTTATATCCACTATAACATTTTTCTAAAATTTATTTACAATTATACCTACTTCATTTGTAGATTTAGCCTTATCAGTATACCAAAGTTTAAAACTTGAAGTGTCTAATTCTTTCGCTTTTTTCCCTACCCATTTAGTTTCTTGTAAATATATAAAATTAATCTTCCTCCTAATCATAGTATCTATTATTTCTATTAATTTACCTATAAGTGTACCTATATTCTAAGTCCCAAAACGAATTCTATTCTTATGAACTAACTTTTTCACCCGCATTCATTCACGAAAATGTGGAAGCCCTTGTTTATTTTTCACTACACTCAGGCAATGATGTAATGGCTGTTGCTCATTTGTCACTGTACTCAAGTTATACAGCGTGTTACTTCTGGGCAACGACCTAGTATTATGTTTAATATATCAATTGTCCATGTCATAAAGATTTGACAAAGATTTACGTTGGCTGTCAATTGCCTAATACAACCTTCCTCTTTTTTCCGGGTTTGGGATCGGCTACGAAAGTCTATTTCCAGAAAATTCTGTGCACTATTTGGACTGTTTAGAGCTTCTCAGTGTCAAAGTTGAATAACAAGAGCTCTCATTTTTCTTTTTTGAGAGCTCCTTGTGGCTGTTGATTGGGCTAATTTCATTTTAAGCTCTTAATTTTGATCTTTTTAGTCATAGAATGGCTTCCAGTATCATTGCTTCTAATGTGCATTCAGCAAGGCTATCTCTATATCTACATGATCAATCTTGTAAAGTGTGAAAAATTAAAAACATTATTGTAAAATTAAACATTAAATTGACTATTAATTTTTTTTTTTATTTAAACCATATTTCAAACAATGGAATTCTATTGAATTATTTGTTGATTTGATTTCAACACTACCTTTATCTTGCTGTCATCGAAATCTAGAGTTTCAAACAATACATCCCTCTACATCATTTTCAATGAAAAAGTTGACTTATTTAGTAAATAATCTATTCTGTTGGATCTGGCCTGTTAGGTGTAGTTTTGTAGTTACGTAATAGCTGACTTTGTTGTTTAGCATACTAAATTCTCAATAAATTATTACCCTTGAAATTATTACCCTTGCCATGTCTACTGTATCTGATGGATGCAGGTCTCAACATTTGCTGATATGGAAGGGGAGGAAACATTTGAACCAACACTTCTTGGATATGCAGACGAGGTTGTAGAGGAGCGTATTGCTGATGATGCTGTAGTTATGATAAAAGGGACCAAGACTACTAGTGCTGTGAGTGATCTGGCTTGAATTTGAAACTGAATTGCGCTTGACCCTTATATTAGTCTCCCATGCAAATTGGTCTTTAGTTTTTTATAGACAACAAATTTCTTTGGGGACATGATGGCATAAAGGTTTAAGCCTACCACCTTTTATTACCTAAATCCTTCACCTACTGAATCACACCAATGATAAAATTTGTCCGACACAATCTGAAGAGATCAAATTAAAAGAAATTGGTGATATACTTTTGTTTTGTATTATTATTTAACTGGTGTAAATTGTTTATGGCGTGCATTTCACCTTGTGTTACTGCTGATTCTATATTATTCTATAGGTCTCTTTGATCCTCAGAGGTGCAAATGACTATATGCTTGATGAGATGGATAGAGGTCTGCATGATGCCTTATCAATTGTCAAGAGAACTCTTGAATCAAATACGGTAACCTGCGTACTTCAGCTTTTTATCCCACTTTGAAGTTTCTTTTGTTTATTTTAGTTTCTTTTTTTTTTTTTATAAATATATTTGTTTGTTGAAATGTCTTTAAATTAATTTCTTCTGTGGTTGAATTTTTGCACTCAAGATTGACTTTGGACTCTCACAAGTTGATCATTTTACTAATCTAGGTCCAAGTTTGACCCTCTGAGGTACTTATAAACATTGTTGTCTGAACTCTGAATATAATAATGCAACTGATGGTGATCAGGAATTCGATTACTAAAGTAGAAAAATTGAATAAACTATCACAATGCATGGATGAATCAAATGATACGATATTTTTATTCTCAGTTGTTGTTCCCGAGTCTTTTTCATTGATGGGATTGTGGCTTGAGGAGCAGAATGGTGGGGCAAAAACTTTGGTGGGAGGCCAGCTGTCATAGGACATCAAGAGAATCAGGATTTAATTGGCCAAGGTTAAAGACTGCAGGATGGTTTTTTTTTTTTTTTTGGGGGGGGGGGGAGTGATTGTGTGATGGATTAATGATAGTGATTGTGTGATGGATTAATGATAGGATATAGGTAGGTTGGCGGTGGTGCAGGATCTTTATATATTTAGCACTTGATAGGATTATGGCAAGTATGTTGGAAAGCGGTTTAGGGCTTTTGAAATTTAGGTAAGTTGTCTTGATTCATACTTAGGGTTTCTAGGTAATGCCTAAGAATTGCATCAGATATCGGGCAGCTAGGGTTTCTATAGCTATACACTCTATAAAATCTTTAATAGCAGGATTTAATACTCATTCAGGAGCATAGGAGTAAAGTTATATTCCAAACTTGGGGCCTAAGTTAAACAGTAAGCTACTTATGAATATATATTTAAGTCCTTGAAACTGAAGCCCATACATTTACACGTACATGACCAAATGATTGAGTATAAATTTCTTGATGCTAGTGCTGTCGGCATCATAAGGTTTACTTTTAGGCAGGTATAGGCATGAGTGGTTTGCAAGATGGGGTTTAAGGGGTCTACTGGTACGTGTTTGGCTCCTATGAACTGTATGTGCAAAAGTGGCATTGTAGAGTTATAAAGTTCTAGGGCAGATTCAAACTATGCTTAATGAGTAGTTTGGAAAAGGAAAATGAGTAGTTTGGAAAAGGAAAATTTACTGGACTTTGTGGAAGTCAGTTGAGGCTGTTGATAAATTATGGAAGAAATGTTTAGAAGTCATAAAAGAAGAGTTTTAACTTATGGCCTAGGCTTTGCAGGCATTATAGGCATCGCCACACCTGGGGGTTGATGATATCGCATGGAAGAAAGCAAAAGAAAGCCCTGCGTTCCCTATCACTTCCTAGTTCCTGAAAGGACTAAGAAAAGAATCCTAATGCTAAAAGAATTTACACACTACTACTGCTAAACTTGTAAGGAATGTTCTTTAGGAATGACTAATGTATTTTGCTGTTGTCTTTTTATTTTATACACTGAATTTATCACAAGGCAGGTGGTAGCTGGTGGAGGTGCTGTTGAAGCTTCGTTATCAGTATATCTGGAGTATCTTGCTACAACTTTAGGATCTCGGGAGCAATTGGCTATTGCAGAGTTTGCTGAATCTTTGTTAATCATTCCCAAGGTTTGGTACAAGCTAAGATGATAAGATCCATTCTTGTGGCTTTGCTTAAGTCTAAATTTTTAGGTCAAGTTCACCAAGTAAAAATTTTAGTCTCTAACATCTTTAGTCCTATAATTGAGTTTTTTGAGGGGTTTTGTGTAGTCTCTGCACCAGATAGATATTCTTTTAGGCGAAGTAGCTCTTCAGTTATACTTTCTAGTTACCTACCATTTTAGGAACTCTAAAGATACATTTGTGAATTATACTCTGCAGGTGCTTGCTGTCAATGCTGCTAAGGATGCCACGGAGTTGGTTGCAAAACTACGGGCTTACCACCACACAGCGCAGACAAAAGCTGATAAGAAACACTTATCTAGGTATTTGGCAAGCTTATGAGTAGCTCTTTGTTTTTTTATATAAGTTGTGTCATTGTCATATTAATCATGTGTAATATAGTCTTCCAATGCAAGTGAGGTTTGGTTAGAGATTTAAGTATTAGCCATTTTTGGTAAGCATTTGATAGATTGAGAAAAAAGGATGATTGAATAGGAGACATAGGATGTGAGGAAGTGGATAGCTTCTTAAGTACTCTCTTTGCACCCAAGATAGGTGCAAGGAGATAACAGGAATTCATTAAAATGGGCGTGTCAGTGACTCTGTGTACTCCTCCACTTGACACGTCCATTTTTGCTATGTTTTAGTTGGTTCCTTGGAGTGTTCCTAAGAATTTCTCTAGGAACTTGGAAGTGATGTTGGACAAGATTACTTGTCATTTTGTGTGGGTGTGTGGGGGTGGGGTTTTTTTTTTCTTTTTTTTTGGGGGGGGGGGGGGGGGAGGTGTTTGTGTGTGTGAGGGAGAGAGCAAGCAGCGAGCGTGCATGTGGACTGGGATGGCATTGACATTCTCTTTCCTTGTGGGAGACATGTTTATTTGGTTTGCCTTGTACTTTTAATTTTCTTCAGCATGGGATTAGACCTTTCAAAGGGAACAATCAGAAACAACTTGGAAGCTGGAGTCATTGAACCTGCAATGAGCAAAGTCAAAATACTTCAGGTAAAAATTTGGTTACAGATTATTTGTGTTTGACTTTTTGATTTGGGAACAGCTTCCCTTACAGCCATCTGAGCAAAACCTTACTATTGTTTTCCAGTTCGCTACTGAAGCAGCTATTACAATCCTTCGAATTGACGATATGATAAAGCTTGTCAAGGACGAAAGTCAAAATGAAGAGTAGTGTGTAATTGAAGTGAAAACATTTTTTGGCTTTTCCTCATTCAAAAGGACGGGTTTTTTTGGGGATGTACTGGGATGCATTTGAAGGTTATCTACATTGCAAGTTCTAATGCCTTTGATGGCCTTGAAGGGAAAATGTGTTAATTTTGTTTTAAAAGAGGTCGTTCATTTATTTTTAATCTTTATCTCTATATTCTGAACATTTTGTGATAATTTTTCATTATGTTAGTATCAAGTAGCTTCTGCCCGGGTTACATATTCTAATTGTACGAATTTGGGCATCTAAAGTGTGAATTTTATAAAATGCTTCTAAAGTTAGAGATAAAATGACACACGTGAGTGTATATTGAGTTTATTTTTTCTCTTTTCATTCACTTTCTCATTTCTCTCTTCTCTTACTTTAGAAGTATTTTATAAGTCTTACATTTTAGAGAATTTGAACTCGTAATTGTATACCGAGTTTCACAAGTTGGTTTTTTGTATTTCAAGGCAGTGTTTCATTTGTGGAAACTTGGGAAATGAATCACTTATTGCATAGCAGGGTGTGCTATGTGGCGGGTGATTTTTTTTTTTAATTTTGTTAAAAATATGTTTTGGTCTCGATTCCTGAAATATTTGGTATGTTTTATCAATGTTCTAACTTTTGACTAATAGGAATTTTGAACGGAAGAATAAGATGGAGAACAGAAAGCATTGAAACAGACCCAATTTTAATCAGAAATATTATTTCTGTTTTATTTAGCAGATCCTGCATTTTTTGGATTTTTCCTTTCTTGGAAAAAAAAGGGAGGGTGGGTTGTGGAGTTGGGTTTAATTGATAAAAATACTGGAGATAAGGTTTAAATGAAGATAGTTCAATTCTCCAAATTAATTATGAATATAAACATAATAAAATGATTAAATTGATATATAATATATTAAATGTCTATTATTAGATTTTTTTAATTAATATATGATGGGAAAATTTTTTAAAATTCATTTATATTGTGCTATTGTTAAATTGTTACATTATATTGTATTAAAAAAGATGACAATAAATATATAAATTATACTTAAACCTCCTCTTATTTATCGGAACACACCATCGGGCCAATTAAAACCAGCGTACCCAATCCATCTTTTCATTCTTAACTAGATTTTGGGACTCTCATCTTTAGATTGAATAAGAGTTGTTATTATCTTAATATTAGTAAAGGCTCTACCAGGATGAGTCTTACTTTTAGATGAGCTTTGAGATTCTCATTTGAGTAGTTAAGAAATTAGAGTGAAAAATTTAATGTTTATGCATGATAATAAACAAGTTCAACTTCTTTATAGCATTATCCTTTCATTAATTAGTACTTACAACATGCGTATTCATTTCTGCTTGATGCAGAGCACCATGACTCCTTTTCCAAGGCTGCACGGTTATTTGAAATTGCCCCACCGTTTACACCCCAAAAATCTGTCTATTCGAATTTAAAGCTCACCAACTTCAAAAACTCCTCTCTCTACACAGGTAAATGATCTTTCAAGCAAAGATTGATGAACGAAAACAATACCAAAGATTGATGAACGAAAACAATACTATGTTCTCATTTGTACCTCTTTCCTCTTCTAAAAGGACAAGAATTCCTATCACATTGACCCATGAAACAATCAAAGACATTATGATAAGGCTACCCGTGAACTCCTTGATCCGTTTCAGCTCAGTGTCGAAGGCGTGGTCCAATCTTTTGAGAACCTCAAATTTCATCTCAGACCACCTCCATTACCATATCCCGAAGAACCCTCTTCTATCATTGAACGCTTTCACCGGGACCAGAAAAAGTAGAGGTTTGGAATTGTTTTTGCTTGAAATCCAAAAGAAAAAGCTTCAAGAATTTCATATCCCTAAAGTAACAGATTCTGACGTGGGTTTCAAGATGGTGTGTCCCTGCAATGTTTTGATCTCTGTTTGTTTCGAGAGAGAATTGAAATTAAGGATCTAAAATTAAAAATATTTATTTTAAAAGATATATTATTATTATTTTAAAATAAATAATTACTAACTTTAAATAAAATTCCTTAAATTTAATAATAAAAGATTCATTAGAATAAATACTTTTGAATTTTGAGACCTTCACTTTAATTCTCCCTTGTTTTTATTCATTGGACCCATGTTCTTGCCTTCTCCTATGAAACCCAGCAACGAGGCAAATAAGACAAATTCCTGAACAATGTAACGCTCTGCTTCCTCACAAAGTCTCACCAAATTGCCTCTTACGTGTTTGCTATGATGCCAGTGTCGACGATTACGAAGTTGTAAGAGTTTACTCTTCTAAAACGGTGACAGTAGTGTTGGAATTCATGCAATTCGATTTGATAAGTACTCACTAGATTCTGGGTTTTGGAAAGAAGTTGAGTATTCCAATTATGATCATGGTGTCATCGTGAATGGAGCTTTGTTTTGGGTTGAGAATTTTGTGGCAGTGAAGGGAAAAATGTTTTGGGTAGCAACGAAGGTAAATGAAAGGTCAAATCTTGAATTTATTGTTTCTTTTGATGCAGAAAACGATACGCTCAGAAGGGTGAGTGTACCAAATTCTGCTAAACTCTGAAGTTTATAAGAAGCTTACAGTACATGGAGACTATTTAGATTTGTGGGTTTTGGATGATAAATGCAATAGTTTTGACCGTTGGATTAAGGTAAAAACTTCAGGTACTTTTCAAAGTTGGATCGTCCTGTGGATGGATGGAAAAATGAAGTTTTTATGGCACCTGGTGATACCAGATCCCGCTATATATAGAGAGAGAAAATTCTCAATTCATTCAATCGTTTTCTCTTTACAATATATTTATAAATGAAAAATATTACTGAAAGTTATTTTAACTATTTCTAACTATTAACTAATTCTGTTATACTTATTTTATTTATCAACTACACCCCCCTTATGATCCTTGACCTCAAGGATTTGTAGTTTGGTTAAGGAGCAGTAGCAGAAAAATTAGAAAATTGTTGTAGTGTAGGAAGATCCTCCCATGCACATCTTATAATTACTTTTCTACCTAATAGTGTAGTGTAGTAGGAGTGCTTCCATTGAATTAGTACTTGAGTCGTTGGCAAATTCCCATTATGACTACTTTTCTATATAATATTACTTCAGGTTCTAGTGTAACGCAGCTTTGTACTTTTGTGTGTTGACTATCGAACATGTTTCTTGAACAATGAAATATGAAATACTATATGAATCCTATAATGGCTTGGTAACTCTAGCTGATAGACGACCTTTCCCACCTTCTTTATTATTTTATGTAGCCCAAAATATCAAGATGCCAATTTATGAAGGGAGGAATTATTTATAAGGTTCCTTTTAACTGTATGCAATTTGAGGTACACACACTCTCCCACTAAATAATCTCTTTCCGCTTTCTTCTTGTTTGCTTGCTGAATCATTCAGTTTTGTGTCTTACAAAGGTGCTAAATTAACATCTGAATTGTAGATTTTCTATCAGTGCAACTTTTGCCTATCACTTCATTAGGTAAATCACTAGCCAAATATGGTAATTGAATTGCGGGTGGCACTCCATAAACTCCTTGGGAAGGAGACATGCTAATAAAGGAGCAATGGGTTGTTTTGTACTAGTATTATGCTAGTGATAGCCATTTAGTTGTTGTTTAAGAAAATCCCTCATCATGTATCTCAACTAACACTCCAAACATCTATTAACAACTTTAGTTTGTTCATCCATTTATAGGTGATAAGTTGAGGAATAGACAAGCTTCACTCCATATAAACAAAATATTTCTTTCCAAAATTTACCATAAAACACTGGATCTCTATCCTTTCTTATATTCTTAGAAAAACCATGCAACTTGACTTTATTATCCATAGAGAGTTGGGTCACCTCAATAGTAGAATATGGGTATTTTAAGGCCATGAAATAAGTTGTTTTGCTTAGCCTATCAACCATAACCCATGTGACTAATTTGTGGTAGGATTTTGGGAGACTCCAATGAAATCTATTGACAATTCAATCCATATGGTGCTGGGAATAGGAAGTGGTTGCAAAAGGCTTGGTGTTGCTAAATTTTTTGGTTTAAACTACTGACACATTGCACATTCTCTAAAGAGTTTCTTATATCCTTTTCTAGGCCCTTCTAGTAAAATAGAGATGAAATTCTTTTGTATGTGGCACTCTTGCCAGAAATGTAAAAGCTGTAATCGAAGTTGTAGGTTTGCACCTGCTACTAGCTTGTCTTTCCTCTTCAATAGTAGGTTCCTCCTAAAGTTGCTTAGTAAGCTTTTGTATATTCTCATCATTGGCCCATGATTGTTGTACTTTCTCAGGGAGGTCCAGAGCTACATATGTGATGGTCACATATGAAACCTTTGGTGCTAGATGTTCTTGTCTAGAAAGGCCATTCGCAGCTCCATTTTCCTTCCCTTTTTATACACAATCTCATATTTAAGGCTTCACATCTTACACCCATTTATACTAATAAGAGGATGATTTTTTTCTTTTAAAGATACTTCAAAGGAAAATGATTAGGTTTTTGACCCTAAAGGTACAATCGCCATTGCTTAACAATAAAAACAATAGTTATCAACTCCTTTGATAAATTTTGCTTGGAAGGATAAAAAACCTTACTTGCATATGCTATGGGATAGCCTTTTTTAGAAAGTATTATGTTTATGCCTACACTTGAGGCATCTATTTCTACCACAAATGTTTCTTTAAAATTTGGAAGTGTTAGTACTAGTGTTGATACCATGTCTATCTTAAGGGTTTGAAACACTAATTTTAGCTCTTTACTCCATATAAATGCCTCATTTTCCTTCAACAACTCCGTTAGAGGTTTACTAATATTGCTATAATGTTCCATAAATCATCTATAATATCTAGTAGGGCCTAAGAAGCTTTTTAAGGTTGCACTAGAATTTAAGGTTGGCCAATTAACCATGGCTTTTATTTTCCTTAGGTTTGCTTCCACCCTCTTGTCTAAAATCAAATAACTTGAATAATCCACTTGAACATCCCTAAAAATACATGTACTTCTATTAGAAAGAGAATGTATTGTTGTACAGTGGCTAGCATAATCTATAGATGCTTTAATTGTGCTATCCAATCCTTGTTATAAGCTAGGATGTCGTTGAAGAAAATCAAAATAAATTTCATTAAAAAGCCTTTAAACACTATGTTCATAAGTCCTTGAAAGGTGGTTAATGTATTAGGTAGCCTAAATGACATAAACACAAACTTGTAGAGGCCTTTATGGGTTTGAAAGTCTATTTTATGTATGTTTTCATGTCTCATCCATATTTGATGGTATCTAACTCTAAAGTCTAGCTTGGAGAAAATTTTTGCACTATGTAATTCATCTAGCAACTCTTCTATTACTGGAATAGGGAACTTATTCTTTATGGTCTATTTATTTATTTGCTTATAGTCGATACAAAACCTCCAAGAGCCGTCCTTTTTAACCAAGACAATTGGTGATGCAAATGCACTACTACTATCTCTTATTACTCCATTCTCAAGCATTTCTTGTATTTATTTTTTAATTTTATATTTTTGAATTGGCCCTTCTCTATACGGTTTAGAGTTAATGGGTTGGTCCTTCTAGAGATGAATTGGGTGATCAAACAAGCGTGATGTTAGATTCTTGAAATATGTCCTTAAACCCTCTTAAAACCTTATCTAATTAAGTTTGCTATTGTACTTCTAATGGCTTTATTCCTTCACTTAATGCTAAACCATTATGTTATTTTTGTACTTGAATGAGGAAGGCTTGTGGTGTTCCCATAAGCAGTCTTCCTTATATCTTTTGTTCTTTAAGCAATAACTTGGGTGTCTTAGCTCCTATGATATGATAAAACCTATCATTCATCGTGAAACTCATCACTTTTTCCTACAAATCCCACAATATTTTTTCAATTGAAACAAGCCATTGAGCTCTCAAAATCTTATTACACCCCCCAAAATTCATGATTAAGAAGCTTTGACATTTTCCCCTTGCATTGACGATTCTGCTGACTACATTTCTTATTCACCTTTAGTTTCTATCCATTGCCTATTGTAACCTTCACTCCATCATCTTCTTGTAACTTTAATCTCAATTTCTTGGCTATTGAGGGGTCAAAGAAATGATGGGTACTTCTTGTATCTATTACAATGATAATTATTGGCTTCGTGATCTTCCCTATTAGTTTATAGTCGAGTACTCCCACTGTCCTTCAATGGCATTTAGGGAAACCATTGAATTTTCTTGGGAAACATAATACGATGATTCATCTACACTATCATTGACATTTAGGAATTCTTCTTCTTCTTTTCTTGAGCCACTAACATGTAAATTTGTGAGGTCCTAATCTCTTATATTGATTTTTGGACACTAATAATAGAGGCCTTTGCATCTCTTCTCATCCATGTTGTCCTTAGTCAGCTATTTGGTAAGTTTGGTGCTCGAATTAACAAAGGAATTAATGCTGGGTTTGATCACAACTTTGTCATTTAAAGGCATAGTTTGTAAGTTGGGTTGTTAGCTTGGGAAATTTAGTTTTTGAGTGGTTCTTAGTAGGCTCTTAAAGAAAAATAATGAGAGTAAAGATCGTATTTTTTGGTAGGTACAAATGCATGATCATGCAAAGCTTTGATGTTGGTTTCTTAAAGTCTAGCTAGGTACATTGTGTTAGCTAATTTGGGAAAAGTCAAATAATTGACTAAATATCACTATGAAGCCCCATCACAAAATAACTTATGGCAATTTCCTTTGGTAGATCCATTTCTGACAAAATTTCTTTAAACTTTTCTTGATATTCTATAATAGATGTTTCTTGCCTCAGATTTTTCATTTCCATCATTGCGTCCACTTCAGTGACATCTTTGAACCTTGCTGAGAAGTTCTTAAAGTATTCTTTCTAGCTTATCTTTGTCACCTTCCTTTTCTTCATGAAGTTTAAGTGCCATTATGACCTCTAGATGAATACTAAGAAAATGAATTCATTACTTAGTTTATGTGTAATTGATATAAAAAAATTGTCTACACCTGTAAGTCCACTCATAGAAATCACTACTATTGAACTTTGGGAATTCATTCTGGAGTGTTTTGTTGGGAATGAGTAATAGTTGATGTGGCCTCAATTGAACAACCTAAATTAAGGGTAATTGGGTGTTAGATTCATATTGGATGTGGCACCAAATCAATCAAATTGCCTAATCACTCCTTAACTATTCATTCCCTAGCTATTTATGGTCAATTCCATCACCTTTGTTGCTAGTTCTTAGCACGTCATCATCATTTGTGCCATCTTCAATGAAACCTTCAATGTGCAATATTGATTGTCATAAGTCTCCCATCTTTGTTGCATTCTTCTTGAGACATTGCTCAAACTCTACTAAACGATCTTGTACAAGACCATTTTGCACATGGGATCATGTCTCTAGTGTCATAGTGGAACTAAAGAATGACTTTAATACTAGATATAGCTATCAAGAGAAGGAGAGAGTTCTTAGTTCATTCAATCATTTTCTCTTTACAAGGTATCCTCTATTTGTAAACTATAGAGGATATTACTGAAGCAGTTATTCTAACTACTGCTTCTAATTACTAACTAATTCTATTACACTTATTCCATATATAATTTGGTAAAGTGTGTCATAGTGTTAGTGGCTTCAAAGCTCTTCTTCCTTCAGCTGCTTAGCTTGGAGATGATTGTTCTTATATTGTCTTCAAATATGCAAAGAGCTTAGTTCTTGTTTGTTGTGAAATTGGAAATAAGATTGATAAGAAAGAGGAATACAATAACAATGTAGGAGGCTCATTATTTGACATGAGCAAGTTGATCGATATGTTTAAGAAAGGTCACCATAGTTCGACTCATTGTAAGGGACTATTTGATTAACAGAGGGTTAAAAATGAAAAGAGAAAAAATAATTTTGTAGATAAAAAATAATTCTTATGTCTTTATTTTTAAAAATAATATAAATAAATAAATATTCTTAAATAATGATTACAAAAATATAATAGATATCATACAGTTTTTTTCATTTTATTTTCTATTTGAATATCAAACATGCGTGTGTTATGTATTTGTTCATTTTGATAATTCTAACTAAACTTTCTAATAATCCAATCTTTTACTTTCATAAGGTTTTCCACTATGCAAGAACTTGGTTGTTATTATAAATCAATCCAAGTTCAATCCAATCAAAGTGACAGAGACTTGTCATGGGTTGACTTTGTGTTACAGAATGTGTGTTAGGTTGTAATTCTCTCAACCTTTTTTACCTAAAACTGTACCGAAGTAATGCTTTTGTTTATTTTATTTGTTCTCTTATTTTTAAATGATTAGGATTCATTTTCTTTTTATTTACAAAATGATAATGTAAGTCAAACATTATTGATGGAAGTGTCACTAATTTTACTTGAGAATACAATTATAAAGATAAAAATAAATATATAATTTCTTATATTTTTATTGTTAAATTTTTTAATCATCATAATAAACATATAAATCTCTAATAAAAATATGATATGCGTATAATTTTTATATGTAATTATATAATTTTTTAATTAAATTATATATTTATCAGATTTTGAATAAATAATTTGATAATAAACAGGTAAAAAATTACACATAAATTTAGTCCAATTACAAATTACTAATAAAATATGAACATAAACAAAGCTATGCTTGTCATTTATAAAATATAATAAGTATTAAATATATAATTAATTAATCTTAAAGTAAAATAAATTTATTTATAATTTTTTAACAAAATAAATAAAATTGAAATAAAAATTCAAAGGAATATATTTTAATAGGTTATATTTTTATAAAAATAATTAATATCTTCTTTTAAAAATATTTTTATTATAATTTTAGTTTAAAAAATATATTGCTGAAGTCATAAACCCCACCAAGTGGTCATCCTCAGCGAAACGGTTAGCGTTCCGTTCGAAACAAACGCTGTGCAGCACCGCCTGCTCAGCATTCATCCAATGAAACGGTTTCTTCAGCTTCTACTGCTTCCTCTCTCCAACCAAAAGGTGCTCGGACTCTCGCTCTTCAAAATACGCAGAAATTGAAACACCCACTGTCTCGCTCATCACTCTTTCTTCTGATCTTGTAGGTATTATTAGCATTGTTGTTCCAAGGCCTGCTTCGAGTACATGGAAGGTATTTTTCCTGCTAGTTTTTGAACTGGGTTGTATGGGTTTTGAATTTGGCTTCAGTGAAGAAATGGAATTCACTAAATTGGAGGTTAATGTTCTGGGCTAGTTGAGTCATTCGTGTGGGTTCTGCAGTTTGATGTGGCATTTTTCTTGAATTTTTATGATTTTCATCAGTAGATATTTTCTTCCCCTCGCAGGAGGCGGAGGCAAGGAGAAATTCTCTATTATTTACGGGAAGATGTAGAATCCTCTATTTCGTTAAAGAAGTGAAATTTTGAGGAGCTGATAACAAATTTTGGGTTGATGTTATAATAAGCTAAAAAAATTTTTATTCCTTTTGAATCAAGAATGTGCTATGCTTGCTACTAGTGGATATTCTTTTATGGGTTCAGTCAGTCATGTGGATTCTGCATTTTGATGTGGCATTTTCTTGAATTCTGTTATTTTCAGTAGTAGAGGCAAGGAGAAATTCTCTAGTAGTTTGTAAAGAGGTAGAATCTTTTATTTCATTACTGAAGTGAAGTTTTGACTTGGCTTTAATAAAGTCAGAGCTGATAGCAAATTGTCAATGATCAAAGACATCCATCCTGTTCTCATTCTTGACTTGTCCAAGGGTTGTTTTTCCATAGACTTGTTTATAAAACAAAACCCCTATTATGGTCCTTGAAAGATTATGTCAATATCAATTTGATACTCCTTAAGAGTTTTTGTATAACTTTAATACTACAAAGTATGATTTTTTCCTATTTCACCCTTCCAAATGTACTAAAATGACACTCAAAAGTATAATTTTTGTATCACTTTAGTACTTGAAAGTATGATTTTTCTCGCCATTTAAAATATTTTCTCTAATTTTCTGATAGATCTGTCAAGTAAGAAGTGTGTACCATGCGATACAAAGGACTTGTGTCCCATGGACGAAGATACAGCAAAAAGTCTAATGCGACAGGTTTATTCACAAAATTCATATTCTGTAACTGTATATCTGGAAGAGTTATTATCTTGCCTATTGACAAATGGTGGTCAGGCTGCTGGATGGAATCTGGTAAACGAAGGGGGTACATTAAAGCTGAGGCTGTCAACAAAAGTAAAGACTTTCAAGTTAGGAATGGAACTTTTCAAGATATTAGGTGATCTTGCTGAAGCCGAAGGTATCATGCTTTGTTTTCACTTTGATGCTGTTCTCTTAGTGAATGATATTAAAGGGTTCATATCAAATATAACCAAGATGTTTGTAATGCAGGTCATCATCCTGATCTTCACCTTGTTGGATGGAATGATGTTATTATTGAGATTTGGACTCATGCTGTTGGTATGAATTTTTAATTATTCAATTGATTTATCAAATTCCTTAGGCATTATGATTTTATTTTTCTTTTCCTTCTCGGGAAAGCATATAAACTTCTATTTTCTTCTTTTTTGGACAGAACAATAAATTGCATACCCTAGGGATTTTATGAAATTTACTTTCACTTTTATGTGGTATAGTGCACAGTTTTGAAGCTTTATTTACTAGTCCCTTGTAAATAATGAATCTTATCATTATTTGGATTACTCCACATCGCTCTTTGTTATTTGTACTAAAATTCCTTGTGGCTAGGAAAGTAAGAGGAAACTAACTAGAATATCCTGTCTGAAATTAAATGGTAATGTGGTATTGAATGTAAAAGTAATGCCGATAAGGAATGATTGTCTTAGGTTTCATCTTTTCATTCGTGGTTGCTAAGAAGAAATTAAGAAAATGTGGTTAGCTGGGGGGAAACTAAGAGAAGATAATTATTATATTTTTCATGTACTGACCTTCATTACCTTATTGTTGGCCAATATGTGTTGCCATTTATCTCTTAGTTAAAAAAATTTTATTTGAAATGGTAAGAAATTATGCAATCTTTTTCAGTCATCTTCCTGTTTCTGTTTTCCCAGCTAGGATTTAACTACTTTTTTTTGTTTTTTAATTTAACTTTGCACCAAATACATCTGAAACTATTGGAGAAATAATTTATGTAGAAAATTGTCATTGGTATACAGCATAAATGGTATCAAATTTTTACATTTTTGACAACGATTCTGGCCTTATTACTCAGAGATACAATATCGCACTTATGTTTGTGTACAATAACAACAATAACAAAACCTTTTCCTACTAAGTGGGGTCAGTTATATGGATCAATCGACGCCATAAACACATATTATAAATTATATTTTTAGACAAATCATTTAAATTTAAATCTCTCTTAATAATTTCTCCTATAATTTTTTTTAATTTTCTTCTACTTTTAATTATTGGATTATTCTTCATCTCATTTACTCTCATAACTAGGGTTTCTATATGTCTCCTCCTCACATGACCAAATCATCTAAGTTTTAATTTTATAGTCTTTTTCACAATAGGTGCGACTTCCACCTTCTCTCTAATGCATTTATTTCTAATCATATCTTGTCTAATGTATTCACTCATCCAACGCAATATTTTTATCTTTGCAATATTGAACTTATTTTTTTGTTGACTTTTTATTACCCAACACTCAGTTCTATACAACATTGCAGGTCTTATAACTGTGCGGTAGAATTTACCCTTAAATTTGAGTGGTACTCTTCTATCACAAATAACACCCGAAGCACTCTTTCATTTCATTCACCCCGCTTGAATCTTAAGCTTTACATCTTCTTTTATTTTTCTATTATGTTGTATAATAGATCCAAAATACTTAAATCGTGTGGCTTGTGATAAGATATATTTTTTAATTTTTACTTTTATACTAGAAGTAGTGTGCCTCTTACTAAACTTACACTTCATATACTTCGTTTTACTTCTATTTAAACGAAATCTATGAGCTTTCAAAGTTAGTCTCTACCTCTCCAACTTCTTATTCATTTCCTCTCTTGATTCTCCAATTAAAACAATATCATCTGCAAAAAGTATACACTATTGCACCAGCTCTTGGATATGTTCAGTAAGCACATCCAATACTAAAGTAAAAAGATAAGAGTTTAGAGTTTACCCTTGATGTAGACCAATAGTTATCAGAAAATTTTCCATAAGTTTACCTTTTGTTATTACGTTAATTGTAACCTTATTATACATGTCTTGGATTGCTCGAATATAAGATATATGAATTCTTTTTTTCTCCAAAACCTTCCATAGAACCTTTCTTGGCACTCTATCATATGTTTTTTTTAAATCGATAAACACAATGTGTAAATCTCATTGATTATCTCAATATTACTCAATTAATCTTCGTAACAAGTATATTGCTTTCATAGTTAACCTTTTTTACATAAAACTAAATTGATTCTCCGTAACTTGATTCTTTTTCCTTAACCTTCGTTTAATTACTCTTTCTCATAATTTCATAGTGTGGCTCATGAGTTTAATTCCTCTATAATTTGTACAATTTTGAATGTCCCCTTTACTTTTATAAATAGGGATTAAAATACTTTTCCTTCACTCGTCTGACATTCTCTTAAATCTCATAATTTTATTAAATAACTTTGTGAGCCAACTTATACCTTTTACTTCTAAACCCTTCCATACTTCAATGGGTATATTATCCAGTCCAACTGCTCTGCCATTTTCCATTGGTTTTAATGCTTCTTTTATCTCTACCTCGCAAATTTTACGATAAAAAGTATAATTTTGATACTCTTCTTTAGTGTCTAGCCTATTTGATTGCAATAAAAATCTCGTGCCCTTCATTAATAAACCTATGAAAATAACCCTTTCTTCGTTCTCTAATATCTTATTCTATGACCAACACTTTTCCTTCTTCACCTTTGATGCATTTCACTTGGTTCACGTTTTTTGTTTTTCTTTTTCTTTTTCTACTTTTAGCTAATTTGTAAATACTTCTTTCTCCAACTTTAATATCTAAAAATTGATATAACCCATCAAATATCCTCGCTCTCGCTTTGCTCACTGCCTTTTTAGTATCTTTCTTAGCTACCTTATATTTTTTTCAATTTTCATTACTCTTATATAATGACCACAGTTTATAACACTCTCTTTTAACTTTAACCTTATCTTACATACTTGCATCCCATCTTCAAGATTCTTTATTCCTAGGTCCAAAATTTTTTGATTCACCTAATATTTCCTTTGCCACCTTCCTAATCTCTTTAGTCATTCTATTCCATATATCGTTAGCACTTCCTTATATTTTTTAAGGTTCTTCCTCTACAATCTGTCTCTGTAAATTCTTTTCTTTATTCCCCTTTAGTTGCCACCACTTAGTCCTTAACACCTTATATTCGCTTTCGCTTTTTACTCTCCTCTTAACTCTTACATCCATAACCAAAACTCTATGCTGAGTAATTAAACTCTCTCCAGGTATAACTTTGCAATCCACACAAAGTTTTCTATCCGATTTTTTTTTAAGAAAGAAATCAATTTGAGAACATACCCTTTCACTTTTGTACGTGATAAGATGTTTCTCACACTTTCTAAAACAAGTGTCAGTTAATATAAGATCAAACGCTAATGAAAAGTTTAGAATAGTTTTACTCTTTACATTTACTTCCCCTATGTTATGTTCTCCATGAACACCCTCGTAACCTGAAGATACACTTTTTACATGACCATTTAGATCCCCTTCTAAAAGAATCTTTTCTCCTAATGGTATTTCCTAAAGTAAACGTTCTAAATCTTTTCAGAATTTTACCTTATGATATTCTTCTAACCCTACTTATAGTGCATAAGCACTAATAATATTAAAGATTTCTTTTTCTATTACAAACTTTAATGTAATAATTCTATCTCCTAATTTTTTGACATCCACTATTTCATTTTTTTCAAAACTTATCTACAATTATACCTACCTCATTTCTAAATTTAGCCTTACCAATGTACCAAAGTTTAAAACCTAAAGTGTCTAATTTTTTTACTTTTTCTCCTACTCATTTAGTTTCTTGTAAACACATAAAATTAATCCTTCTCCTAATCATAGTATCTACTATTTTCATAGATTTACTCGTAAATGTATCTATATTCCAAATTCTAAAACGAATCCTACTCTCATGAACTAGTTTCTTTAGTCACATTCGTTCACAAAAATATAGGAACCCTTGCTTATTTTTCACTACACCCAGGCGTCGATGCAGCGGCTCTTGCTCACTTGTCACTATACTCAAGCTATATAGCGCGTTATTTTCGAATAACTACCTAGCCTTACGTCTAATATATTGATTGTCCGTGTCATAAAGATTCGACCTAGCACTTATGTTTGTGTATCTTCACAAATCTTCCCGCTGTAGTTACATGTTCAATTCAAACATTTAATAATACTAATATCAGATTTTGATAATGTCATAGAACAATATTTCATGATTTGACGGTGTTTTCTAGCTGTCAATGTTGGATCAGGATCATTTTCATCTTTCCAACTATTTTTTCTTGAGCTTGTTCTTCCTAGTTTTTCCATTTGTTTGTTGTTAAATGTTATTTTTCTTAAACTTTATTACCTATCACTTCATTTGTTTGTATATCATTAGACGGGCATTCCTCAAAAGTGATCCATGTTCATGCAGGTGGGCTGACAGAGAATGACTTCATACTTGCTGCTAAGATCAATAGGCTCCCTATTCATCACCTACTGAGACGTGTAGCATGTGATTGAGTTATTGGTGTGAAGTGAATTGCTTGTTCGTAACTGAATTGCACACAAGTAGCAGTCATGAGTCACGACATTACACCTAAGTTTAAGAAGATAACATCAAGTGAGGCTATTTAAACTCAGGTGGATCCTTGTGTATCAGTTGTGAGCCGTTTTGATTTCTATGTTGTGCAAGTAGAATGTTATGTCTTGCCTGGTCTTAGAAAAGAAGCACTCTAGTTTTTACTGTTTTATTAATATTTATGTAGGAGGAATATGTGAATTACCATGTTCGTTTTTATGTGCATGCGTTGTTGCATGTGTTTTTACTCGTGGAATTTTTGCTTTTTGGTGCTGAAAGATTGAACTTTGTTTTCATGTGAACGTTTTCAGATACCTTCACACCCTGCACTGATGAGAAGAATCCTTTAGCCTTCTGTACGTCACAGCTCTACAATTTCTTTATATAGATTTTTGCATTGTTAAGTAGGGTATTTGTCATTGTGTTTTATTATTAAGTACATTACATAAATTTCTCTTAAATTTTATTGAAATTACATAGACTTCTCTTTTATTTTCAAAATATATACAAACTTTATATAGAATAAAAAGTTATTTTATATTTTAGTTTAATTTTAATTTTTTTTTAATCAAAATGCTTTCCATTAAACCTAAAGATACCTTTCTAATGGAGGGTATTTTGATTAAACAAATTTAAATCAGATTAAATTGTAGGATAATTTTTGTGTTTCAAAAAAAGTCTATGTATATTTTGAAATAAAAGAGAGGTCTATGTATTTCAACAAAACTTAGGAGATATTTATATAATTTATTCTTTATTATTTTATATAATTAGATTTAAGTATAATTTTTATCATATTTTCTAATCAAAATATAACAAGCATATAATTTTTTAATAATAATATGATAAGCATATAATTTAATTTAAGAACCATATATTTGTCTACAAAGATTATATACTTATTTGTAAAAATTATATATTTATCATGTTTTAATTAAAAAACTTGGTAGTAAAGATATAAGAAGTTATATATATATATATATATATATATATATATATATATATATATATATATATATATATATATATATATATATATATATATATATATAATTTTTTTAATTTTATCTATAGTAATCATAGTTGAATTCTATTTTTAAAGGTAATGAAGTCAATATAGTTAATGTTGGTAATAGATAGAAGAAACGGGGAAAATTCTGATTAATCTTTAAATATATAGGTGACTAGGTTACGCTTATTGGAGTAAATAATTAGCAATTGCTTTAATATTAAAATCAGTTGATGGCTATTACCTTTGAAACTAGAGAAGACACTACTTCAGCTTGAGGTATATATATTAATCAAATTGAATCTATTGTCTTGTGACATTAGGTGAAATTGTTAATGCACATATTTAAATCTTAAAAATTTTAATAATACGACTATATTTTAAAATATTAACTACATCACGTGGCCTCCTTAATTCTCAAGAAAGTCATATCCATCGCAATTTTCGAAAGACTACGTTTTTTTTTAATTACCAAGTTCTTTAATGAAATTATGATATACAAAATTTTTTTTTGAAAAATTTAATTACATTATGTTGAATTATAAAAAATTTATATTTATTTATAAAAATTATACAGTTGTCATATTTTTATTAAAAAATTTAAAAGCAAATAGATAAAAATTGCATTTAAGTTTTTTTTTTAAAATAAAAATGCTGAAGAATTTCGGGAAATCTTTTTCAACATTGCCCATAAAAAGGATTCATCCAAGCAGGGAAAGTATCAAACTTCATGGCGATAAGATATTTGTGTCCCATGAATCGTCAGAAACAGAAATTGGAATTTGCAGTGAAGATTTTTCTATAGAAGAACTCATAAGATATACTTGGCGAAGGGATAAGAGGATAGGTATGATAGGGAAGAGTCGTGAGCTTTTTTAATTTTTGAAGTTGGAGAATTAATGCATGTATTATTGCGAGAAAGATGGATAGCGTGTATAAACATAATAATTAGTATTTATTACCAATGGTTTCAAATGATTTTATTACAGTAAAATTTTACATTTTAATGTTAATTCTCACACATTTTATAAGTGTCATCCGTAAATAATGTGAATGACATTTATTGCCAAAACAAAAATCCTATCACCCCAATACATGGAAGGCCAAAAGCATTGAGTTAACAAAAACTCTTCCAGCTTTCACTCAAAATAAGTAAAAAAATAATATTTTAAAAATCAAATTGGTCATTGAATTGAAATAAAGAATAATTTATAATTCAATAGTTTGACCATAATTGAATTGAGATTGAATCATTTTTGAAAATATAAAAAAAGTATTAGTATATATTACAATTAAATAGATACAAATATTATAAAATAATACTTAGAAATATAAAAATTAGATAAAATATTTATATATGACAAAAATTTTATAGGAAATGAGTTGGGTAGAATTTAATAAATATTATAAATTTTTATAGTAGAATGCTAAAAAATTTTGATTTAGACCCCAAAAAAGAAGTAGAAATAATTTTTTGACAAGTTTAATACCAAATTGTTTAGTTTTTATAATCTTTAATTGGTTTGGCTGATTTTTGACTAATCTTTTGATTAGCTAGTTTGCAAGATCAACTGGATTGAAATCATAACTAGTTTATTGTTTTTTTATCTAACCGCTATTCAATTTGATTTTTTCAATCATGTAAAATAACTTAATAACTCATTTAGAAAGAGAATTGCATTTAATTTGTTCCCTGGAATTTCGTCCCCTCGTGCTATTTTATTTGGTTCCATCCCTGGTAGGAAGGAGTTGGCAAAGTTGGGTGCACCTATGAAAAACTCTTATATGCACTAAACCTAGAAATATATAAGCATTTTTTCAGTATACTAACTCCAAGTGAGGGCATTCTTATAAAAGATCATCAACATAAATAGAATTAAAAACATCTTAAAACCAGGTCTTATCAATTATAAGTTGACTTTTTGCTGACAAAATGTTTCTTATACCTTAGCAATATGGAGATGTGTTTCAATGTAGTGAGCATAGAAATATTGCTATTTAAAACATACCATTATCATAAACTCAAGCAACAAGAAACAAAGAACCAATTGCTACATTTTCATTCAATCCATAGAAGCAATTAGCTAGAGTAAAACCCTTAAATTAACCATGAACTAAATAATCAATCTTCTGGCTAGCAAGATTATGTGAAATAGCAGGTATAAATAAATGCTTCGAGATTTTTGCTGCTGCATTAGACTCTCCTACTTTTTTGTGCTCATATAGTTGAACATCTGATGAGCTTGAAGCATATCATGATGGTATGCATAATTTGTCTGAAATCCTTGCATCATTAGAGGTGGAAGGGCCTGCAAATTTGCTTCATGATGATACTGCATAATATTATTCTGTGAAGGAAATGTCTGCAGACAAGAATAGGAATTATTATTGTAATAGCATGGAGAAGAAGAAGAATAATCTGAGTAATTTCTAGCTCTTCCTCCATCCCCTGGATCATAAAAACCAAAAGCACCATTGCTTGCGGTAGTAGTATCATTCTGTGTCATCATCAAATGCATTAGATTTGGATCAAATGGAGGCATCATCTGATGAGACTTAGAAAAATCTATGGTTTGAGACATGTTCTGCATAAAACTGAGGTGGCTTCTATTTGATGCTACCAGCTCTGATGATTCTGCTCCTTTTTCCTCCAGGTAACGCTTCTTCTTCAACACATTAATCCTTTCTTTGCAATCTTCAATCTTAGCATCCAACAAACTAACAAACATCCTCAGTTGCTCCTCTCCTAATCTGTCGAAACTGCTGTCCCATCTCGGATACAGCATTCTCAGCCTCTCCTTCTGAAGTTTGCAAGCTTCGGCTTCCACCTTGTTCTTCCTGTCCTTAAAGAACTCCACCACGTCGTACTTCTTGGGACTTTTCTCCTTGATCTTGGCCTCATACTTCTTAATAATTCGGTGTACCTTGTCAAAAAATATAAAATTTTAGTAAATACTATATTTAACTACAATCCCATATATCTTTTGATATAAGGTAAGAGTCCAACGTTAATCATTATATTCTATTACATTTTTTTTTCTTTTTCAATGTGAGACTTTGCAACTCACGCCATATTACAAAATACTCGACATACCTCTCTGTGATCGCAAGGCCAAGTCTCTGGTTGGCGGTTGTCGGAGTTTGGGCTGTAGATGATCAAGCAAGAGTCAACTCCACAGAGTGTGGAGAGTTCATGAGCTTTCTTCATTATTCCATTCTTTCTCTTGTGAAATGTTGCCTTTCGTGATTTCTCCTTCTCGATGAGTTTCATGGCTAATCTTCCACGACCCATTTATTTTTCCTAGCCAGAATGTTATAACGACAGATATTAGTCAATGAGGGAAAATGTGAGTGATGTTTATACAAAGGCTACCAATCTCACAGTGAAAAATTTTTTAGTTACATATAATGCATAAAGAATGGGAAAAAAATATTCAGAAAGATATCAGTAATTATTTATAACTCAAGAATTAAGCCACTAATTGAGGCCACTCTTTATTGTTATTTGTTTTGTTGTTGTAAGTATGGGTTTCTAATTTTCTTTGTAAACTCCTGGTCGTAAAATCTGTCATTAACTTAAATGTGATCGGATAAAAATATCATCATTTGAGTTCTTCCTTTTTCTCTTGTTCTTCCTCTCTCTTCGTCCAATCTCCTTATTTCTATCTCTTCTTTCCTTTTTTTTTTTTTTTATTTTGATACCAACTTCTTGTACAATAAATTTGAAATCTCATTAAACTAATTATTTCACGATCAAGTCCAATAACTCACCCACTTAGATGCATTTTTGTTGACTACTCTGCAAGGAGATTACTTGTAAAAAAATTTTAACACACTAAGCCATGGTATACAGAGACACGAATCCTCTACAAGTATATGTTTGACATGTTTTCTCTTTTATGTCTTTTTTTTGTGGAGTTAAAAATTTTAACCATAAAAATAAAAATTTTAGTTGTAAGGAAAAATTTTAATTAAGAATAAAAATTTTGTGTCCATTGGGTCTTTAAAATAATTTTAAAATTTAAAATCCTTTACAATAAATATTCTTAACTTATAATGATGAAGTGTAATTTTATTCAAAAATTTTGACAGTGAAAAGTTATTTCTTGAATAATAATAAACCGGAATAGAGGAAAATTAGATAAACAATAAAAAAAAAAACTTATGTTTTATAATATGTAATGTAACTTTTTTTCATAACTTCAATTTTTATTTTCATAATTGAAATTTTTTAGTCTTTTAAAAAAAAAAGTAAAAAAGGACACATGTCAAAAATATGTTTGATTACATCCCCTACAATCTTGTAACCACGGAGGATCCATATCCGATATCCGAACTTGTAACAAGACACAAACATGAATGAATAAATTATAATTCCCCTTCTGGACAATCACATGCATACTATATAGACATGAACATCCAAATACGACAAAATTTTAAGTGTCAGAGGCATCCTACTGTATTAATTGACATATCTTTCTGACATTTTTGCGCCTTTGACATGAACGCTGATACAAAATATAAAATAAAACACTGACATAGACATCTCAACAGGACACTAAAATGTCAAAATCTATGTAATTTCAATCATCATGTTGTATCTCATACATTTATCAGATGTTTTTGTGTCTTTGACATGTTCTCAATGCTTCATATATATATATATATATATAATGAAAAAAAAGTACTGAATCAATGTTTAGAAAAATAAAAGAAAAAGTTCACAGAGAGAGGATCCATTCTAAATCATGAAAGAACCAAACAAGCATAGATATTGACATGATATAAAGACCGAAATCAAAAGGACTTTTCTTTGTTTCTTCTTCTCCATATATAAAAACTTCATTTACAAAAATTGAAAAAGAAAAATACGATTCATTTAAAATAACCTTAAGAGTTCTTCCCTCCCCATTATAAAACATCTAAGAAGTATGTATATTGACACAATACGAGTCACACACATGATATAGACATTGCTTCACAAAAAAAAAATTCTGGGGTTTCAATATATTTTGAAGTGTGATGACGAATTTGATTCGAGTGTTGAATACATATTGAATATAGCAAGATCTTATTTGAAAAATCAGTGCTCATACATCAAAACAAAAGTAAAACTAGGAAAAACTGCAAATGAATGCTCATAGTTTCAACATACTGAAAGAAGAGACTTTAGTCGAATGCAAGAGAGTACCTTCTAACTTCAATGGCTACTCGCAGAAGAACTGATATGAGATCCAATATTGCAGTAATGGCTGTATTACTGCCTTTAGTTGAATTTCCCGTAATATTGTGAAGGAGGTAATTATAACGAATGTCTTACAGTTTAGGAAAGTGAATCAGTAATAAAATATATACCACAATTTTAGGAAACTAATATCTTGACCAAAAGAAAACCTTTTTTCTTTATATTTTTAATTTTTACGAAATATTAATTATTTCTTGTTTTAATTACTCTTATCTCATATAATTAGGCTAGCCGGTCCTTTATTAATTTCCCACTTCTCTTTATCTTTGAAATTCTCTTTTGATAGCTCAGCGCAAGTTTTATTTATGAATATTGATCGAAAATACTTCATAATTACTTTTAAAATTATTTAAATATAGTATTTTTAATTTTGCATATATATAGCACTGTACTTTTGGTTATGTATAGCTTATAAGTTGAAACCTTTTGTCAACTTTAAAGTTATGAGTCTAACTTTCGTTTACTTGTTTCCTTGTCACCTTTTAACCTTTACTATGTGCAATCTTTTCTTCTTTTTCTTCTTTTCGATAGAGTACCATATTCAATATTAATTACAAAATTCATTACAAATTTTTTTTAAAAAAAAAGACTTTTGATTAATATCTAAAACATAAATGTAATAAAAAAGTGTGATGAATTATGTTACAGGAAAAAAAATTTTATTTTTAATTTTTGTTACTTTTAAAATATTATAATAAACTCTCTCGAACTTTTAAATTAGTGCAGATAACTTTTTATTATTAGTTAACATATTATTTTATTAATAGAGCTTGACACGAGAAATAATGAATTTTTTGTAATTTTATTTTTGTACAGATAATTTTTCTAAATTTTGGATTTTGTACAAGTAATTTTTTAAAAATTTAAACTGTATGCAAATAAACCTCATGATATATCACACTTTGTTAATAAATTAATAGACTAACTAACAACAAAAAGATTATTTATACATAATTCAAAAGTAAAAAAGTTATGTATAATTTAGTCCCCAAAAAAATTACAAATATGTGCGATATTAAAAGCATGTTTTAAATGTTTTACAATTCTTACAATGCTCTGCTTTTTAAAAAAAAAAAAAATTTTGGGAACCAACTACTTTTGAATGATTGGGATAATGTCTTGACATGGTGTGGCCTATATATGATTTGGAAACCCGACCATCTTTGCAAAAATGACATTATGCAAAAAACCTTCAGAACATGCACAACAAACTCAGCATAGCATATTCTTTGAAAATTTCAGCATTTAGTGCCGTTTTTGCTAAGTTGACCATGTTTTTCCATATCATATTGCGTTTGATTTGATTTAGGCATAATTCAATTAGTATTGTCAATCTAATTAAAAGTAGACATTTGACTTTTTTTTTTATAAAAAATTGAGAAGTAACTATTTAAATTTGTGATTATGCATATATCTAATTATATATTAGGTTAACTTCTTTCTTTAAGCCAACTCTTTGGGATTTTAAGGTTCTGTCATAAATAGACTAAAAATGAGGTAAAATGTGAAATTATGAAATTAGTACTTTTATTTTTTAAAAAAATGTAGAAACAATTTAATTAAATAAATACGTTTCTTAAAATTTCATACATGCACCCAAATTTTATTTTTATGACAATACTATTTATATTTCTAATTTTTCTTTATTTTTTGACTTTTGAAGAGTAGTTTAAAAATAAAATCTCCGCCTTTAAGATTGCTTAAAGAATAAATTTAGCTTGGACAAAATTAAAAGATTCTCTTCACTAGAATAACAAAAAAGAAGAAATTAAGATGATTCAGAATTTGGTACTTAAAGCATTAACATAATGAGGCAAGATTCTAAATAATAATTACATATTTTGTGCTTCTTAAAAAAATTTCCAGCAATTAGAAATTCAATATTGTTAACAATGAGCTTATGATATTTATAAATTTAAAACAAAAAATATTATGGTTTTTGGCAAAAAAAAGAAGTTAAATTCATTTTATATTATTCCTCAAAAAAGTATGTGTGTGTGTGTGTGAAAATTTTATTCATAATCAAATTTAATCGAATGATAATTATCATTACAACTCTAGGTCTTTAGAATATCCATCCATCTAGAACTGCCGAACTCAGTTTCAAAGTTAATAAGGAAACAAAAACAAAAATAGAGTTGAATCAAAAGCTCCAAAAAGGATTTTTAGCAAAAGAATTCTAATTATGTCAAATTTAAAAAGTAGCTTTTATACGAAAATTATTTCTGGAAAAATCAAAATACATGTTGGGCCAATTTGAGCGTATTTTTTCGCTTGGCCTGTTGGTTTTAGTTAAATAATGGACCACGTTTAAATAGAAATTATGGGCTAATTTGAAAGTTGTATTTTTCTAATAGGCCCTGATCCTATTGTTGCAAAATTAGACTAAATGGGCTTTCAATTATGAAAAGAAAGAAATAAGTATAAACCTATGCAGTTTTTAAATATAAATATTGACTTCCAGATTTATCTCTTGTGCAATATTAGGTATTATCAGAAGGTAATATCATATTATTTATTGATGACATAATTAATTATTAAATATTACTAAATATAGAATAATATTTTGTCTATTTTAATAAATTTATTACTATAATATACTCAAAGATAAAAGGATTGCACTAAAAAAATGGCATTATAGAATTTCAAAACAATTCTTCTTTACAAATGCAAACAAGTTAAAGTCTATCAAAATTGCAGCAAAATAGAAGGAAGATTACCATAGAAAAAAGCTAATGCTTACGATATGACCATTTTGTCTCTTATCATGCTGTAATTTAATACTCTGCAAGAAGACTGAAAAGCTCAAAAAGGGGGTTTTAGAAGTATTGCTCAAGCTTCTCATTCAAAGAAAGAGAAACACCAAGCCATTGAAGAAAGCTCCTGCATTTATTGAAGATGAATGTTGTAATGGTTATAGTTCAAATAAGCATATGCTCTCTTAGCTCATGAAGATGACATGCCAAAGAAAGCATGAAGTTGTGAGAAACAACTATCTCTTTATGATTGGTATTTAAGAAGGCCATTGGAAACCAAAAAAAAAAAGAAAAAGTGACAACAATAAGGAGAAGAAAGAATGAACTACACAAAGTAACTACTTTGTTTATTTACCTACTTGCTGAGCTTTTATTTGTCAAATACTTTTAGCGAGATTTCAACTGTGTGCATTGAGTGCTTTTAGTGAGTTTATTTTTCATTAATATCATCCTCTTGATTCTTTTGATTAGGATTGCTAGGAATTTGAGAGAATCCTAGGACTGTTTTGGTTTGCTCGCTTTGATCAAATTTTTTTTATAATATTTATTATGTCCTTGTAATTATAATTTAATAATATTTGTCTCTTTTTATTATTTTTTTAAAAGATACAGATGCCAGTGCCATTTTCTATATTATCTATCTACTTTTTATATTCTTTCTCTTTACATATTTAATATTCATCCAACCAAATAGACCTTTAGTGATTATCAGAAATTTTACAAGTCTTAGAACTAAGCCTATTTATTAGGTTGTCTTAACGATTAGGTTGTAAAAGCTTGAATTAGTTGAGCTAAGTATAGGTTGTCTCATAATTGATTATAAAACTCCTATGTGAGCCTTGGATGTTACCTTGACAATTAAGTATGCAGTAAAAGCTGAATAGCCAAGCATTTGAAAAAAGTTGGCCTATTGTATTATGATTACTTATTCATAGTGAAATTCCATTGTTTGGTACTTAGGGAAAGGATATATGGTCTTCTTAGTCCGAAATCTTTCTCTACTTTTAATCTTTTACTTTGGCTTTAAAATTTTTAGATTTTTGAACAAAATATTTCAAGTTAAGCATTCTATCTAAGCATTGTGTTCACTTGTTTTTAAGGAACCTATTACTCAAATAATTTTCAAGAAGCCAAATATTTATGAAAAAAAAATTTTGACTAAACAAATTATTTTTCATAGAGCCCAATTCAACACCCTTTTATGTTGTTCTAGACTAACAAATTAGCATCATAAAATAATAAGGGTTAGATAATAAAAGGAAGCATTTTGAGGGTGAAAAAAAGAAGAAGAAAATAATAGTTAACAAAAACAGGAAGTTATAAATATGCCAAAAATATTTGTTAAGATCAAAATCCATGATTTCTTACTATCACTTTGTCTTCAATTGTCATAAAAATGAATTTTTGATTATGAGAGTTTGCTATATAGGTTAGATATGAGATCTATAAATCTTCCCACAAACAATCATGAATTCAACTTTGATCAAACCATACATAAACTAAATAACAAGACTTCACAATCATGTGAAATTTCATGTTTGTGAGTAGAGTAAAGCAATGGAAACATAATCATTCATATATATATATATATATATATATATAACGGAAACATAATTACATATATATGTAATCATACCTCCAACCATAGCTAATTGAACTAAAAAATAACATTTCAAAAATCCTATGCATTGTCCGAATGTCTTGGCTAATTATTAAAAAAAATGTACTCAATTATTTCACAAACAACTTAGAAGATAAATTAGATAGTTGGTCATTGGCTATTTTCATCACCACTTTTGCTTCAAAACCATTTTTCACCTTCTTTGTTGTGTGCCTTCTAAAATTCCCACTAGTAAGGGCTAAATGAATGCCTGTTTAACAAGAATGATATCAAATTTTTTACAGTTATCTTCTCCACTTTGTTTGTTTTTTTGGATCTTGTAATCCAATCTTGCCCTAACTGCTTTAAGACTCTTTTCTTACTCAATAATGCTCTCTAGCCCTAAGTGATTGTGCATGTTACTCTTTGCTTATCTTCGTGTTCTTCATTTTTTTCATTGTAAGTGATGTGGCTAGATTGTGAACCTAGTTTTGCGAATCATATATGTAATATATACATATAGTCCCATGTCACAGATATCAATAACATGCACACTAAGTGTTTTTGTATTTCTTGTTCATCCATTTTCGTTTTGCATTAAATTTTTAGCATTGTTAGTCCATGTTTGTCTGGTTATCTATATGTTTGGAATTTAAGTTTGAGATTATAATATTTACTACTTAATCATAGCACTTACATTGTAAATATGTGTGCTCATGAAGGACATTTTCCATCTATTCATGGCCATAGTGCTCTATTTGATAAATTTATTGACTTATCAAGTGCTCAGATACTTCCAAATTAATATCATCTAATTATATTGCTTAAATGATTTCTATAATGTGTCAACCCAAGTTTAACTGGTAAAAAATTTTGGCTTCAATTAGATAGCGGGTTAAGTATTAAGGGCTCTTTCTCTTACCTTTTGGTTTAAAATTGTTTCTCGCCTTCTTTGTTTTATTTATTCTAAAACTTCTTACCACTAGAAGCTAAGCTAGTGTTCAACTCATTTCATATAAATTTGTTATCATATATAAAATATTTCAACTAATCTTTGTATTAAATATAATTGTTTATATTTATTTTAAATATTATTTTATAATATATGAATGAATTTAATAATTTAATATTATATTTTATATTTTTTATAATTTTTTAAAAATAATTTGACCCTAATTTAACTAAAATCATTAGATCATGAACTACTCTTTATTTTAATTCAATAATTGGTTTGATTTTTAAAAGATCGAGCAAAACGACTTTTAATTTTATAAGTTTCCTTAACCACTTTTTTTTTCCTTTTTTCTTTTTTAGGGCTATCCAATCTATCCTTAAATGCTTGAGGACAATGTTCTTTTAATCAATATTTCTAGCCTTAGGTTATTATCAACTTCTCTTTTTTTTTTTGAATTTTTTGTATGATTTACTTCTTTTTTTTAGGAATGAAAAAGGGGGCAAAGCCCAACAAGCAAATGAAACTAGCTACTCAAATGAGGGAAAGTAGCTCCGATATTATCAGTATCAAGATGATGATAGTAGCCATAAGGAGGACTTCTTAACTCATGCATCCCGATAAGGAGATCATGTGTAAACTTTGCGAGCCAATTAGCAACCCATTTGCTTCTTTATATACATGCCTAAACTAGATAACATAGTTACTCCTTAGGAAGACCTGAACCTTTGACACCAAATCGAAACAAAGATGTCTTTTGTTGCAACCGTTCGTAACTAGTTGTGAGAGAGCTAACTTCCATAACTAATTGCCTTAAATTATAGCCTCAAGTTGACCTCAAGCCATAAAGAATTCCTTAAAACTCTACAAAGATGATAGTGTAAAACCTCATATTATAGCAAAAGCCCTTAACCTAATGCTTAGAATCCTTTCAAAGACACCCTCTAAAGTTATTAACTGAACTGTCCATATTGACCTTCGTCCATCCTCTTTGAGGGAACTCCCAAGGAATAAAGTGCTCCACCTTTTTGGCTTTATCATCCTCCACTTTGTCACTAAGATTAATATCTTCCAAGGTTCAACTTATACTCCTGTGGGTAATGTCCTCTGAAGTAGTTACCTTTCCATTGAAGATCTTATCACATCTAGAGAGCCATATAATCCAGCAAGTGTAGCCAAACTACTTCTACCAATGTATGTGAGCCACCATTTGAATTCCACCATCATGGGTTTGGTTCCATAAGAGCCACTCCTTCTCATCCATGTTAAATAAAGTATCTCAATGTTTAGGATCAATGAATCTTTTCCATACCTCTCTTGCACTACAGTAATCTCTGAGGAAGTGGGTAGCAGATTCAATCTCATCACAACCATGAATACATCTAGAGTCTAACATTAATCTTTACTTATAGTGTTGCTCATTGGTAAGAAGTCAACCTTGATTAACCAACCATTAGAAACTATGGATTCTCTTTGGCACAGGCCATTGCCATACCAATTGCCAAATCTTATCTTGTAACCCTTGTTAAAAGTATGGTTAGAGGTGGTTAGCTAACTCACCAAGTAGTTAGAAGTTTGTTTTAGTTTGTTAGATCTAATAGCCTACATGTTATACTCTATAAATATAGCAAGTGTATTTTGTACTAAAATGATGAAAAGCAATACAAAGTTACATTCCAAAATTTCTTCTTCTTCTTCTTCTTCTTCTTCCTTCATTATAGCTTTCTCTTTATTGTCACTTACATTTTATAACATGGTATCAAATCTTTAAGTTGGCCATGGATTTTGCATCTATATCCACTGTAACTTTGAGGATTGGATCTATTAGATCTAAGTAAGATGTAGTCACTTTCACTCATCATATTTTCATAAAGCTCGATGAGAAGAATTATCTTCTTCAGAGACAGCAAATTCTAGAAACAATTAAAGGCCATGACTCACAGCATTTCATCTTTTTTGATCAACCACCATCACAAAAGTTTGATTCAAAAGAAGATGAATCTATTGAAAAATTTTCATCTGAATATCTTCTTTTGTCAGAAGTAAGATTAGATCCTTCTCTCCTAGTTACTTTCCTCCATGTCTAAAAATATGCTAACAAGGGTCCTTGGATACAACCATACTTCTGAAGCATGGAAAAAAGTTCAAAACTTCTTTAAATCTCACACTTATGCAAAAATTCATGTACAAAGTAGAACTTAGAAGTATTAAGAAAGGTTCAAGATTTGTCATTAAGTATTTGCTGAGGATAAAAGCTCTAGTTGATGCTTTGACATCCATTGGCAATCCTCTATTAGAAAAGGAGTATACAGAGGTAATTCTTGAAGGTTTACCTGATGAATATGATGCTTTTGTTACTCCAGGCACTGCACAAAAAGAGTCTTATACTATTAGTGAAATTGAATCTCTCTTGTTCACATAAGAAATTTGAATATAAAAGAATATGAAAGTTGTCGCCACACCTCCAGAAAAATATAATAGTCAATCTAGCTAATTTGGATGTAAGAAACAAAGGTACTTCTATAAGCAATCACTATGGAGCAATGTTGAACAATTTTAATGGCAATAGAAATCAATTCCATAGCACAAAAGGCTTTTACAAAGGTAGTAGAGGCAGGTTTCATGGAAGAGGTGGAAGACATAATAATAATAGAAGAGGATTTATCATTTGTCAAGTGTGTTAAAAGCTAAGACATTTTACAACACATTGCTACCATTATTTTGATTAGAATTTTCAAACCTCACCTAATATGCACTCAGCTTACATGCCTTAAGTGAACCTTCATCAAATAAGCTCTTTCCAACAGCCTCAAACTCAAGCTTAACATAATCATTCTTTAGTTCCTACCCATTACAATGCTAGTTAATTCTTTGCAAATTTAGAATTTGTGTATAATGCATTTTGGATTTCAGATTCAGGAGCAACTCATCATGTAACGCTAGACTCCTTCAATCTAATGCAAGCATCCAAATACAATGGTGAAGATTAAGTCTATGTTAGTAATGGTTTAGGTTTGGCTATCACACCCTTGGACATTTTATTGTTTCAACTCTGGATCCTTCATTTTCTCTCAAACTTAATAGTCTTCTTCATGTTCCTAAAATTACCAAAAACCTTTTAAGTGTTTCTCAATTAGCCAAAGAAAATAATTTCTTTTTTGAATTTCACTCTGACTCTTGCTATGTAAAGTCACAAGTTACTAAGAAAATTTTGTTGCAAGGGACCATTAGACCAAATGGCCTTTATTGTTTTGATTAACTTCATCTCAAGCACAAGCTTAACCAATCTACTTAGCTAGCAACTCTAGTTTCCACCTCAATAGCTTTATCTACTTATCTTCAATCCTCACAGTTCTTATTACCTCATGGTTTTTCAACTACATCAGTTTGTAATTCACTTTTACATATTGTATCTTTCATTTCCACTAATACTGTACATAATACCTTTAATTTTTTCTTATGGCATTGCTAGTTAGGACATGCTTCAACATCTACAATTAATCAAATTCTCCACTCTTGTAATATAAAGTGCTATAATAAAGGAGAAATTTTTTTGTGTTGCTTACTATCATGGAAAATCTCACAAGTTATCTTCTCTTTCTTCCACCACCACATACACTAAGTCTCTTAAATTAATTTTTATTGATATATGGGGACCATCTTCTTATCTATCTACTTATGGCTCTCACTATTATGTTGCCTTTGTTGATGCCACTTCTAGATATTATTGGCTATATCCGTTGAAAAAGAAATCAAACACTTTGTCTCCTTTTATTAATTTTAAAACTATGATAAAACCCAACTAGAATGTAAAAATTAAATCTTTCTAATTTGATTGGGATGGTAAATTCAGGTTCTTTTCTTCCTTCCTCACTTAATGCGGCATTATTGATTGCATTTCTTGCCTTCATGATCATTGGAAATGGGTTTTGTTAAAAGAAAATATAGAAACATTGTTGAAATTGGTCTTGCCCTTCTATCTCATGCCAACCTACCTTTAAATTTCTGGGAAGATGCTTTTCTCGTTGTTATTTATATCATTTGTAGACTTCCTTTAATTGTCATTCACAATAACATACCTCATAAGAAGTTTTTTCACAAAATTCCTGATTACTCCTTTCTCAAAATATTTAGTTATGCATGTTATCCTTTGTTAAGTCTTTACAACAATCATAAATTTAATTACTATTCCACTGAATGCACCATTTTAAGCTATAGTTCCCATTATAAGGGCTATAAATGTCTTGCTCTTATCGATCACATCTATATCTCCTAAGATGTCATCTTCAACAAATTTCACTTTCCATATAAAACCTTATGTTCATCTCCTGGTTCTATACTTGTGACATCTCCTCCTTCCATTGCACTCATTCCTTTAGTTTCATCTAATGCTCAAGGTTTTATGATTTCAAATTTTCTGATCTATCTTTTAGTGCAAATTTACCTCCACAACTCAATAGCAGAGTTCATGCTCCTCATAGTGTAGCATCATTTACCGCTCAAGCTTCCTCATATTCATCATCTACATACACTCTATTATGTTCCTAAATGCATGTCATTCCAAATCTACAACCAATACATCCTATAATTATACAAGCTAAAGTTGGAATTTTCAAACCAAAAGTGTACACTACTCATGTAGTTCCACCAATTGTCAGTGCTACTCTTGAAGATCCACATTGGCAGGCAACAATGAATGCAGAGTATCAAGCTCTCCTTCATAATAAAACATGGAGTTTGGTCCCTCTAGTTCATAACAAGAAGTTAATTGGATGTAAATGGGTTTTTAGAATCAAGGAAAGTCTCGATAAAACCATCAACAAACACAAAGCTCAGTTAGTTATAAAAGGTTTCCATCAAATTCAAGGTTTTGACTTTAATGAAAGTTTTTCTCTAGTAGTCAAACCAGCCACCATTCATACAGTACTCATACTTGCTCTTAGTAAGTAATGGCCTATCTTCCAAGTGGATGAAAATAATGCCTTCTTGAATGGCACTTTAGAGAGGATGTTTATATGTGATAACATCATGGATTTAACAACTCTAATTCTTATATGGTTTATGAGCTCCACTAAGCTATTTGTGGCTTAAAACAAGCTCCAAGAGCTTGGTTTAAATGCCTTACTATTGCTTTACATAAAATTAGGTTTATTGTATGCAATTGTGACCCTTCCTTGTTCACTCAAGTCTCTTCCACATCATTTACTTATGTGTTCATTTATGTTGATGACATCTCAATCATAGCAAGCTCCATTTCTTACATAAATATAGTAAAAGAGCAGTTGCATTAAAAGACCTTAGACAGCCTCACTATTTTTTTGGCATTGAAGTGAAGCAACTTGATGATGGGAAAATCTTGTTGTCTTAAAGGAAGTACATTTTAGAAATGGTAACCAAAGCAAATATGAAACTTTTAAAAGGTATTGCAACTTATATGACTCTAGTCTAAAACTATCAAAGTAAGGTTCAAATCCTATGTTTGATGCTTATCTTTACAGATCTATTGTTAGAGGACTATAGTATGTCACCATCACTCATCTTGAAATTGCATTTAGGTTAATAAAGTTTGCCAATTTATGCAAACTCCCTGGGAGGCACATTAGGAGGTAGTCAGGTATATCTTGAGATATCTTAGAGGCACTATCACTCAAGGTTTAATCTTAACTAGGTCCAAAAACTTAAGTCTGAAAGGCTATTGTGATGCTAATTAAGGTAATAACCCAGATGACAGAAGATTAACTTTTGGTTCTTACATTTATCTAAGAGACAACTTAATATCATAGGCAACTAAGAAACAATTAATTATAGCAAGGTCAAGTACAAAAGCTGAGTACCAAAGTCTAGCTAATGTTATTTCAAAAGTTACTTGGTTGTAGACATTGTAGATTGAGCTCAAACTTCCAAGTTCGACTCCTATAATCTTCTATAATAACTCAAGTACAATTATGTTATCTCACAATCCAATTTTGCACATATGGAATTGAATGTCTTTTTTGTTAGAGAAAAGGTTGCACAAAAATAATTGGTAGTTTGTCACATTTCTTCTCTTGATCAGGTATTCAATTTCTTTATAAAACCTATTGCAAGTATGAGCTTCAATTGTCTCAAAAGTAAACTTAGAGTTAGTGATACATAAGTATCACTAAGTTTAAGGGAGGATGTTAAGAGTATAGTTAGAGTTGGTTAGTCGACTCATCAAGTGGTTAGAAGTTTGTTTTAGTTTGTTACATCTAATAGCTTACATGTTATACTCTCTAAATATAGCAAGCATATTTTTATACTGAAATGATGAAAAGCAATGCAAAGTTACATTCTAGAATTTCTTCTTCTTCTTTTTCTTCTTCTTTCACTATGGCTCTTTGTTTACTGTCACTTACATTTTATAAAAACCCTTCACTCAAGTTTAGAAGATCAAAGTAAGTTAAGTGCATAGAAAACATGCCATCATTTGTGTGTCTCCAAAGAACTCTATCCTTTCAACTAAGATGGTGGGGTAGAAAGATACCCATAATCACAGAGGTTAAAGAAAGGAGAAGGGTGTTAAGCTTAGCCTAGTCCCAAGTTCCATGATCAATAATGTAATCACTCACTTTCTTGTGTAAGCAATGACCTTACTTATCGTAATTAAGATAGGAGGAGAAAGGGTGAAGGAGGGATGTCCACTTGTTGATCCAAATTTCCTAACAGCCAACCCAACCCATCATCGAATCTATTTCACATGCTTATAATGCCCCTCAAGTATGGAGTAGCACTATTTATGTGCCACTAGAGGGATAGTGTTATCTCCACACCTATATTTGGCTTTAAGTATCTTCACCCAAAGCACATCAAGTTTGTAGATCAAAGCCCTAGCAAAGTTTCATAATGAAAGCCTCATTGTAAGGACATAGATTTTTAATTCCCAACCGATCTATATGTCAAGGCTTATACATTGTTTCTAAAAAAAGAGGTGAATGTGATTCTCCCTATCACATGAGCCCCCAAAGGAATCTATGACAAATCTTCTCTAGCTCATCGCAAACTTTCTTCGAGAAAAGCATTATTTGCACTATATAATTAGAAAGGAAAGTCAACACTAGTTGAAGAAAGGTATTGATACCAATAAGGTTAAGAAGACTACCTTTCTAACCCTAAGCCTTTTATGTCCCTTGTAAAAAATAAGGGTGCATAGCCGGTCTATACACTTGGTTAGCTTGGTGTTGTTCGGCTAAAAAGTAAAAAATAAAAAAATGAGGCACCACGTACTAGGTTGAGCATAAAGTTAGGCTATCGAAATAGTGAAGCCTAACTTGAGCCAATAATGAATATAAAAAATAAAAAAATTACAGGAACTTAAATGGAACAAAAATTATTTTAAAAGTTATTGTATAATTTTAGTCATAAATTTTTAAACATATTTTATAAATTGTAAATAGCCAAAAGGTCAAGAACCTTCCTGCAATTTTGCTAAATATGATTATTACATTCAAATAAGAAAAAATAAAATAAAATAATATTTTTTGAATTTGAAAGCGAAAAACTCAATTTTTAAATAGTAAACAACTTTTTTGAGGAAGTAAATAGCTAAGGAACCCACTTTCAGTGATTTCATTGCATCTATTTCAAAAAAATACCTAAAATAAAAAATTACCACAATTAAACCAATAAGTTCTAAATTATTGCATTTTAAAACTTTAACCTCTATATCTATATTTTTCTTCTATATCTTCCTTCAAATCCATATTTTTTCATATCTATTGCATAGATCTCAAAAAAAAAATATCCAAATGAGTAATCTTATATCCAAAATATTCAAATACATACAAATATATGAGTTTCAAAGTTTTATTTTTTTAAAAAAAAAGCTTATTTTGGCCCGATGGGCTCGACTAGCCTGACCACAAATAGGCCATGCTTAAGCCTAGGTGAGCCCTATGCTAAGAAAAACTTGTTCGCAATTAATTAAGCTGAGCTTTTAAGGAAGGCCTGGCCCAGCTCAGCCCAACTTATGTTCACCCTTAGTTAAAATATGGGAGAAGTGACCCTTAGTGATTCTTTTATGGAAAAGAGGAATCCCAAGGTACTTACTAAGATATCTTGTAAGAGAGATTCCAAAACTCTGGATAAGCTGCAAAGTACAAGAAATATAGATATTGTGGGAACAAAACATCTTAGATTTTTAGGCATTCATCTGTTGAATTGAGGCAAGACTAAAAGCCTTTAAGCACTTACTTATCACATGCATTTGGTCTAAGGAGGCTTCCACAAATAGCAAAAAGTCATAGGTAAAGAACAGATGAATAATAGGGGGCTTTCATGGTGAGTTTGAGAGGTTTCCAATGTTTTAGTTTACCACCCAGTGTATACAATGGCTCAAGCACTCTATAAAAAGAACAGAGAGATAAAGTGATAAAGATCTCCTTATCTCACACCTTTAGAGAGATAAGGTGATAAAGATCTCCTTATCTCACACCTTTAGAAAGGGTGAAGTAGCTAGAGGGTTTAACATTCCATAAAACTTAAAGTTTGTAGCTAGTAATGCAAGTCATGATGATCTTAATCAACCAAGCTTCCAACCAAATTTCCTTTAAAGTTTCTCTAAGGAAGTCCTAATCAATCCCATTGTAAGCCTTCTCGAGGATGACTTCAATGGCCACAAAGCTCTACTTACCTTTCTTTACATTCATGGAGTGGATAGTCACCTCAACAATAACATAATTACTACTATGCCTTCCTTGAATGAAGTTACATTGGTTAAAGGATACCAATTTGTTAAGATAGGGTCTTTGTAATAATTTTGAACACCATATTATAAAGAAAGATTGGACAAAACTCTTTATGGGACTTAGGGTTATCCATTTTAAGGATTAAAATAATATGGGTTTAATTCACCAAACCGATGGTGCTTAGGTTCTTGAAGGCTTCCTTAATAAAATTGCAAATAGGATTACAAAGTATATTCCAATGAGTCTTAAAGAAGATTGGTTGAAAGCCATTAGGTCCTGAGACTTTAAAGGACCCTATACTGAAAGCAACCTCTTTAATCTCTATGTTAGAGACATCCCTATGAATAAATCTCATATCTTTTATGCCGAGCTTCAAAAAGGCATTAGGGACATTCAAGGTGATTCTATTCCCACCCTCCTTCAAATACAACAATTTATAAAAATTAGTAGCCATCTATTTCAAAAGATGTTGATCCATAACTTAATCCTCTAAATCATTTTCAAGAGGATTAACAAAGTTTTTCTTTCTACAGATCATAGTAAATGCATGGAAAAAGCTCATGTTGTGATCTCCCCACCGAAACCAATTACACTTAGACTTTGGGTACCAAATTAGCTCCTTTTACGAAAGAATCTTCTCAACTCATTCCAAAGCTTTTTCTTTAGTTGAATCAAGTAAGGAATCTCTTGTCTTCTCTTCTATCTCTCATATATAATTCAAAACTTTATTCTTTTCATGACAAATGCTCCCCATTGTGGTTACAGCTCCATCTCTCAGTTTCAATAGCAAAGTGAAAAGCTCTAGTCACCCTATTTTTGTATGATTTTAAGTGATGGATTATATTGTGAACTTGGTTTTAGGAAAAGTTTTAGTAGTATGCACACTATGTGTTTGCGATAATTCCTTTTTGTCCATTTATGTTTTGCGTTCATTTCTTAGTATTGTTTGATCATTTGTTTAGTGATCTATATCTACTGCTTAATCATACCACTTGCATTTTCAATTGGATAGTAAGGAAAGTATCACTAGTCCTTTCCCTTACCTTTTGTTAGTGATTTCCTATAAGTGTATGGGTTATAAAAATAATATAGAAGTGAGCCATGTATTATCCCATGAGTAAGGTTAATCAAATACCAAAATTCTAATAATCCCTATTATTTAGAAAAATAGAATATTCAAATTAATTAAGTAGGAACTAAGAACAAATTAAAATTGAAATTGAACAACTTGACTAATTAATTATAAAATACTTTAGAATTTGGATTACATCAATTACATTTCCCTGGTTAATTAACAATAAACATGTAAAATTGACTTCAATTTGTATAAATGACATGATCCCGTAGTGTATGTGTGATTCTTTCTCAGGATAAGACATGTATGCCTATGTTAATCTTACATCTACTTTTATGATCACAAGAGTTAATGCAAACCTATTAAAATCCTTGAAATTAGTTAATTCCTCATGTAACGACTTGGCATGCATAAGTCATATAAGTCATATAGGAGTTCCTATATTTTTATAAAACACATACCCTAAGTCTACTGCCTTAGTGATATGATACTATACTTTGTTGGCTGCAACAAACAAGATTGTTAGTATAAATTGATTTGAGTCATGCCCAAGGACACTGTCCTTAAGAGTTATTCCTATACAAGTCGACAACTTTCCAGGATTAAATGGACCCTTCCTATAACAGGAAAACAGAACAGTAAAAAATCCAAATAACCCAGAAGAACGAAGGAGGAAGGGAGGAGAGAGCTCCGAAGATGTCTGAGAGTTTGGTGCGATTTGTATAGGCACCATGCATCGCCTTTTATAGGCCAAGGACGTAGACAAAACATATTCTCCTCCTCTATCTGATTTTACTCTTTTAATTCTTTTATTTAGTTGATTTTCTACCTCTGTCTTATATAAAAGAAAATTTTCAAACACTTCATCTTTATTTCTCAATAAATATACTTTAGTATACTTTAAAAAATCATCAATAATTGTAATATAATATTTTTTACCACCTCTAGTCATTATTTGTTTTAAATCACCCAAATCAGTATATATTAAAGAAATTAATTCAGTTTTTCTTTATGTAAAAAAATATAATTTTTTAGTTATCGTAACTTTCATTGCCACTAATGATTTAATTTTATTGCACCCCCTCTCGAGATCCCTAGGCTCGGCCAGGCGACCTGGCACTGCAACGTCGAGAGGGGGTGCAATAAAATACTTTACCTCTCAACTCATCATATAATATATCAAATGATGTAAACAATGGCAAGCCATTCACAAAATATAATTAAGACAATAAACTAAATAAGTAGGAATCAATTCACAATCATCACATATCAACCAAAGTATTCAACTAAATCCATCCAAGCTTCAGAAGAAGATTTTAGCTACTCATACTAAAAACAAAAATCCTAAAAATAATCTTAAGAGAATTCATAAAAAAGAGTAAAAAAAATAAATAATAAAACAAAATTTACTTGAACAATTTCAAAAAGGATCTTTTAAGTCTCTAGTGGTCTTGGCAATTTTTAGAGCATTTCCTTCAATTAAGGCATGTATTTTTTAGTCTCTAGCCATTCCTATATATAGATAGTAGATTAGGGCTAATTTTCTCTTCTAAAATTACCCATAAACCTAAAAGTCTAATGCCTAATCATACCTAAAGTGCCACACATGACTGGAACCGTGTACATATGCCTAAATGCACGACTAGGATAGTGTATTTGTGCATTTTAGCTACAATTTGCATGGTCATATCTTTTCGCATGGCTTGGGCCATGTAATGATAAAAAATTGTTATTTCTACTCCAAACTTACTCCTTTGCCTCCTATTAACAACTCCTAACTAAAACATAATTTTTTATTAGAATTCATAACTTAAAATGAGATAATTATATAGATAATTCTACTACATCACCTTTTTTGCTTAAAAACTGTTTTCCCCCTTTGTTCTATTCCTCATAAAATTTCCTACTAGTAGAAGCTAAACTAGTACCTGCATTATTAGAATAGCTTCAAATTCTTTAGAGTTTTTTATACCCTTCGTTTTTTTTTATATCCAATTTAACTTGAATCGCTTTAGGGCTCTGTTTTTAATTGATAATGTTCTCCGGCCCTTGGTTATTGTGCATTTTACTTTTTGCCCTCCTTTCGTCCTTTGTCATCCATTTTTGTAACCCCTTTGTCATCCTTATTTTTATATAATTTTGAGCGATGGATTAGAATGTGAACTTAGTTTTATGAATCATATATGATATATAGATGCAGTCAATTGTCATGCATATCGATAACGTGCACATCAAATGTTTATGATAATTTTTATATGTTGATTTTTGTTTTGCATTAAATCTGTAGTGATGTTGGTCCATTTGTGTTGTGATTTATATTTTTAGAATGGGAATTTGAGACTATGATATCTACTTCTTAATCCTATCACTTAGGCTGGAAATGTGCATGTTTTTATAGGACATTCTCAGTTTAACAAGCCAAAATTATATATTTAATAAATTTATTGAACTATCAAGTGTTCATGTGTACTTTGGAATTGATATCATTTAAAGATAAAGTTTACATGTAATTTCTCATAATTTTCTCATTAGATTTTTTAATTAAAATATTATAAGTGTATAATTTTTTTAATAATAATATCACATGTATATAATTTTTATAAACAAATACATTGTTTTTCAATTAAACTCACTTATTATGTTTTGATTAAAAAAAATCATATGTTTATTGTATTTTAATTAAAAAACTTAGTAATAAAAATAGAAAAAATTCTATCTAAATCTAATGTATCTTCTAATCGTATTGCTTAAACAATTTTTGTAATACATTAGCCCAAATTTAACTAACAAAAAATTTAAGGCTTAGTTAAATAATTGGTCAAGTATCATTGAGTAGAGGTGTTTATTTGGCTCAATTATATCAAGTTAAATTGAATCAAAAAAATAAAAAATTTTGGATTTGGTTAGAACTGATGGATCTTGAGGGTTGGCTCGAGTTAATTCTCTTAGTGAATTTTTTTTTTAAAAAAAACTTATATAAAAATTTTAATTTTTTCAAGAATAAAATATTATTTTACAATAACTTATATACAATTTTTTTTAAAGTTAATTTTAATTTTTTACTAAAAATTAAAAAATAAAAAATCCTCCCCAACCAACCTAGTATTAAGCCAAGGGGGCTTTAAATCGGTTAAGCGCAGCCGAATCACTGACCTTTGGCCTCGCCTCCACTTCTTCAAGACCGTTTCTCACCTTGCTCGTTTCGTTCCTCCTAAAATTTCCTTGGAGTTTGAACTAATATATCAGATTACTGAAGAGCTAGAATTCTCTCGTTGGTGAAGGTCCCTTTGATTTCTCCCTCTCGTTAAGTCTTCAGTCTTCTGGGGCAGCCACCCTGAAACCGCAAGTCCCCCACGTCGCCGGTGAATCGTACTCCGTCGTCGATCACTCCCTGGAGGTGGAAGCCGAAGGTCCCTCTGTCTCTTCTCAAATCTTAAATCTCGGGTCCGTTTTCTTTTGGGCAAGTGCATTTTTTGTCTTTCTTTTTTTTTTTCATTTTAAATTTTCTGGTGACAATTTGCTGTGTATTTTTTGTGCTTTGTGGATACTACTCTCTTAGCATTGAGAGTTCTTTGTCGTCACTGCTCTCTTAGCATTATCTGTGCTTTGTGAATACTGCTCTTTCTCTCTCTCATTCTGCATTCTTTTTTCTCACTCTCTTTGGTGTGTTATTTGTTTAAAGATGGTAGGGAACAAATTAGGCTTTTGAAGGTGTGTATTTTTTGTGCTTTGCGGATACTCCTTTCTTAGCGTTAAGAGTTCTTTGTTGTCACTGCTCTCTTAGCATTTTCTATGCTTTGTGAACACTGTTCGCTCTCTCTCTCTCTCTCTCTCTCTCTCTCTCTCTGTGCATTCTTTGTTGTCACTCTCTTCGGTTTGTTGTTTGTTTGAAGATGGTAGGGAACGGATTAGGTATTTGAAACCTTGAGCTGAAGAGTTCAACCAGATCCACCCTTGTCATTGCCAAGTTTTGGCCTTTGACGTGATCTTGATTTGAGATGCTGCCAAGTATCGGGTAACTGGTATATTGGGTACCCGATTACCAACACATGACATTTGTCCATTATCCAGAACTCTATATTTTGGATATGTGGGAATATATGATATTTCGGGTACTTGATAGTTTTGAATACGGATACTAAAAATGTTGATTCTTTTTTTTTCTTTTTGGGGAGGTGTTTTGGATGGATACGGATGCAGATAGTGAAAAAATGAGTGGATATCTGCCCATTGCCATTCTTATTTAGAACTGTGTTGTTATCTGAACTATGGCCGATCTTTAGCATAGGTCTCTATGAAAATGTGGAGCTCAAGTCCATTCACTGGTGGGTATGGTATTTGTCTAGCCTCGGAGGAATTTGATATGCTTGACTTGAGACCTTTATGCTGAAGCAGATTGGCTTTGTAGTTTAAACTCCCCATTGTTGTTCTAATTTAATTGTATTTTGCTTATTTTTTACAATTTAATTTAATTATTTTGGGGTACCCATGGATCCCGAGGGAGGCAGGGAACAGGGATGGAAAGAGTTTTCCCCCAACCATGGTGATCGGGGACGGACACAGGGGAGGGTGGGGCTGGTGGCCATGGGGTTGCCATCCATAGTTGAAGCACAATGAGATTCATGGCGTTTGCTTCACTTAAACTTGATAACCATTTAGCGGCAAGGCAGTTGAGCTTTTCAACCATGATTTTGATTGCCTCACGAAGTACTAGTACGGGAGCTCTATGCATAACTTGATATGATGAGATATTGTCTTTTTGTTTTTTTCCTTTTCCTTTTTGGTTGCTAATAAGATGAGACATAATATTTACCTAGATGTAACATGTCACGAAGTTTGAATTTAGGATAACGTTCCAGTTCTGGTTGAACCTACATTTTCTTATGTAATGAAGTGTTTTCATTTAGATTTTGTCCATAGTTAAACATGTACAGGTTTCCTAGTTTAAAAGCATGGTTGCAACGCAAGTGTCTTGATATTCAATCTACATATATAAATATTTTCTCTTGAAATGTTCATCATTTTATTATTGATCTGTGAACCAAGATGCTTGATTTGAGTGTAAATAACATCAAAAGTGATGCACCACGTTATTTGCTAACAAGTTTATACCACATTCTTAAGCTTTATCAGTATCAGTGCAATGATTGTATTCTGAAGGTTCTGGTTTTTACAACCCTGCAGTTTGAATATATAGAAATGCCAGAGACTGAAGTAAATTCAACTATCAGTAAATCAACTGGACTACCTCGGAAGCGTTTCTATCGAGCACGAGCACATAGCAATCCACTGAGTGACTCCCACTTCCCTGTACCGATATCTCCTAGTCATGTTGACTATTCCCTCCATTACCCTCAGTTATTTCCTTCATCTGGTCAAGCTAATAACTCCAAAAAGATCCAGTTTGCTGATATTGGCTGTGGTTTTGGTGGACTACTTATCAGTCTTTCAACCCTTTTCCCAGAAACCCTGATGATTGGAATGGAACTTAGAGATAAGGTGACAGAGTATGTCAAGGAACGGATTTTAGCTCTAAGGGTAGCAAATCCAGGTCAATACCAGAATATCTCAGTGGTGCGGACGAACTCCATGAAGTACATCCCCAATTACTTTGAGAAAGCACAGCTCACAAAGATGTTCTTCTTGTTTCCAGATCCTCACTTCAAAGAGAAGAATCATCGCCGTCGTGTGATCAGTCCACACTTGCTAGACGAGTATGCTTATGCTCTTGAGGTTGGTGGGATTATATACACAGTAACAGACGTGGAAGAACTTGGGGACTGGATGAAGTCTTGTCTGGAGAATCACCCCTTATTTGAAGCCCTGACTGAGAAAGAACTAGAAGCAGATCCAGTTGTGAAGCTTTTGAGTTCTGCAACTGAAGAAGGCCAAAAGGTGGCTAGAAATGGAGGACAAACTTTCCAAGCCATATACAGGCGCATTGTGCCAACTGATCAAACATCCCAGACTTAGGTTGCACAATCTCATGTGCTGCAATCCGATAACTGGATCACCAAGTGGATTGCAAGATCATACGGCGGTTGCCGTCTTTTATCGACTGTGGATCTTCTGAAATGAGAATCCGCTAGAAGTGCACTTGAAGTATGCACTTTCCAACTAAGTAGAGGTAATTTCTCCTATTAAAAAAAAAAAAAAAAAGGAACAAAAGCAAATGACAGACTAGTGCACTTCAAGCACTTTAGTGGATCTTTATTTCAGAGGATCTGCACACATCTTTTATCTGCTATGTTGCTTATCTGGTTGTATTATATTGGAAGCAAAACTCCAATGACATTGAGACCTTTATTTATGCTAGTTTCTGCCGAGATTAGGCGTGAATTTGTCCAGATCTTCTGTTTCCGATATAAACATGTCATTCGACAGCAATAGGCTTTTTGACTTGAAGAGAAACAAGATAGAGAATGGTTCAAATTGAACGCACCTGGAAAGAATGTTTAGATGTCGTGTAATTTATTCATATAAAATTACCAAAAAAAAAAAAAAAAAGGTCTCACAACCAGTAATATGAAGCAATTCATAATGTAGGACCAATCAGTTTCAACTATTTTGGAAGGGTATTACAAACAGATTCATTCTCAATTACTGTAACATTAATAGTTGCGTGAGTATACAAGATTCTTTACTTAGGACTTAATGTACACTTTTTTTCCTCCTTAATTTGTTCTTTAGATTGTAAGACTGAAGTTACAAAATGTATAATCTTCTCGGATATCAGTTGTGCAGGAGATTGAGGACCTTAAACTAACAAAATAAAACATTTTTCAAAAAAGAAAAGAAAAGGAGTCTCAGAAATAGGGACAGAATATGGGGCAATTTGTTTTGGCAGGATTTTGAGAGTAAATTTTTTTCTTTTAATAATATTCAAGTCACAAAGCAAAAAACATTCTCTATCCTCGTAGACATCAAGTAAAAATATTGACAGGCTAAACTTTGAGAAATTTATTCCCTTACTCTTAAAAAAATTGCCTTCCTCGGAGTTGTTTTAACTACTCATCTAGTATTGAATGGATAGTATTATGGTCATTTATATTTTATTAGGTAATTTAATTTTTTTCATAAAAATTATGTAATATCTTTTTAAATTATAGTTGAGTTGAATTTTAAATTTTAGACAAAAATTTATTTATTAAAATATAAAGAATACTGTATAGTAAATATTTGGCAAAGGAAGTTGTATCATGATGTTTTAATATTCTCTGCGTAAAGACGTTTTGAAATGAACAAAAATTAAATATAATAAGTCTTTGGTTTAAAGCATATTAGATATATTCTTTCGTAGTAGTTGATGAAACAATTTATTGAGGATACAATATTTTTTAAAACTTTTTTTAAGAGAAAAAGATGCATTTTTTCCTCCCCAAAAAAATATATTTTAATTATTTAACGTGTAATTTTTTAAAAAATTATAATTATTTTTTACTCGTTAGTTATGTATATTTGTTGTTTTTTCTCGATTTTGAATGATGTCGGATTCTTAGTAGTAAATAAAAAATTATAAGGTTTTAAGATTTTAGGATCGGTATATATATATATATATATATATCGACATATGGATAAGCTTTACATGCGAGCCGTGCGCTGTCTCGGTTAGCTGGGCGGTCTGATCGGAAATGGCGGCGAACGCTAAAGAAGCCCGAAGAAGGAAAATCTTGGAGCGTGGATCCGACCGATTAGCCCTCATAACGGGTCGGATCCAAACTCGTCCGCCTTCTTCCGTTTCTTCACCTTCGTCCCTCTCTCAACCCTCCGATGCTGATGCGGATTCATCATCCCGACCTTTGATTATAGACGGCCAAGTTATCCCACCCCTCATCCCCCCTCCAAACACCACCGGTACATTTCTTCTTTCTTCAAGTTTCCTTTGACGGAAAATATTTTCTTTGGTCAGAAACTTCTTTTTTAATCAATGATGATTAGATTGGCAACGTATTAGCTAATTCTGCGTAACAGGGTGTTTAATTGTTTCTTTCATCAATTCGAAATCTACTGGTATTTGAACTTTGATGTGGCAGTGTATCTATAACTTCTTAGGTAGTCTTTTATATGCTTGCGTAAGTATGGGTACGCTGTTTGCTATGCTCGTGAGTCGCTTGTGTTTGAATAATAGTTCTTTTGTTATTTTAAACTTGAATTTTGTTATTTCACTTTTTTAGGATGGGTCCAGTGATATCTCTATTATTATTTTTTTAAAAAAAAAACACCATGGCAGGATGATAGAAAGGTTTGCAATTTATAAATTCTCCTTGTGTGGGTGGATTTTCACAAAATTTGATTCTAGTGATGATGACGGCTGATCATTCTGATTTTATTTTTTCAAACAATTTTGTTCAAATTGTTAATGGATTGAGGTGGAATAGGTTAAATTTTGTCAGTGATCATAGATTTTCAATGTGGATATTTCCCCCATGCTATGGAATTGTGAACTAAGACCAAGGGTCAGGATTGGTTATCAATATATCATATAAAGATAAACTGCATGGAATTGTGTGGCTCAACACTGCCTGGTGCAATGCCCATGAGCCTCAGTTCAAGTGCTAGTGCCTTGGCTCTTTAAGGAGAGATCCCATTTTTAAACCTGGTGGAAGGGGTCAATTTTCCCTTCAAGATCCCCACTTTCCAGTTTCTCTTCTCAACCATTGGAGTTGTACATGTAGCCTAGAAGTACACTGTCTGTTGCAATAAAGGAATTCTTGGGTAAGCCTTTAGGGTGTGATTGGAGTTTAAATCTTGAGAGGAAAATTTGTGAAAAATCCTGAAGGTTGGGGCCATGTCCATATACAAGCTCCTAGAACTCTGCTTTAGGGGCACAGAACCAGGATGCTGCTGTTCTGGGTTATATTACCTTAAGAATATGAATGTTGCGTAGTGGGACCTTCATCATACACGAGTCCCTTGACAATACTATGAATTTTTATGCACCTACAGGTAGTATCTCTTCTGGAAGGAAAGTAACTATTTGATGCCACTTTAGAGACTAGTGTCATAACTCATAATTAAATCTTACAGTGGCTTTTATGCTGTGCTCTACCATAGAAGTAAGGCTGCTAAAGAAACTCTTTATTGTAAAGCTGGACAATGAGTGGAACAAACTTGGTTGGCAATTTGCTAATCTATAAATTATTGAGGAGGTAGAGTAGAACTTACATTGTAACTTTGCTTGGTGGGAAAATGAGACGTTAGATGATGACAAATGGGAAAGGCACTCATATATTTGGTCAGCTAGGTCCTTTGGTTTATTATCTTGTACCCAAGTGACTGCTCATTAAATATCTCATTATATCTGAACCTGGGATTGGCCAGGGGCATGACCTAGCAAAAACATTGTCATGACTGTCAGTTAAAGCTTTATCTGTCCCTCAGTTGTAAACTAGAAATTTATAACTTCTGTCATTACTTTTACTGATCGGTTATTTTTATGTGCAGTTTTTCCTCAAGATGAGGCAGAGGAGTCAGATCCAATTTTGCTAAAACCTGATCCTGTTACTGATCCCTACCATTCTAATGCTTACAACAGCAGCAGCCAGACACTTCCTTTGCCTGAATTGGAGCATAAAAATCAAATTTCAAACGTACCTACTTCTGAAGTTGAACAAGTGCAACCACCTCCAGGTCCATCTGTTGTCTCCTCAGAAGTTGATCAAGTACAACCACCTCCAGAATCTTCTGGTGTGATCTCAGGAACTGAGCAACTGTCACAATTACAGATTCTTCTGGTGAAAAATTTACTGATCAGTTATTTTTATCTGCAGTTTCTCCTCAAGATGAGGCAGAGGAGTCAGATACAATTTTGCTAAAATCTGATCCTACTACTGATCCCTACCACTCTAATGCTTACGGCAGCAGTGGCCAGACACCTCCTTTGCATGAGTTGGAGCATAAAAATCAAATTTCAAATGTACCTACTTCTGAAGTTGAACTAGTGCAGCCACCTTCAGGTTCATCTGTTGTTTCCTCAGAAACTGATCAAGTACAACTGCCTCCAGATTCATCTGGTGTTATCTCAGGAACTGAGCAACGGTCACAATTACAGTCTTGGGACCCTAAATTTTTCACCCTTGGTGAAATAAGTTCTGCCATCACTGCGTCAAAGATTACACGCCTTTGTTGTTCTATTGTTGTAGCCCTGCTAGTAGTTTTATCTTATCTAGGATTTCCCTTGCTAGATAACAAATATGTGAAGAGTATACTAAACTTTAGGCCGCTCTACTTGGTTTTAGTGACAAATGTAACAGTTGTAGTTGCGCAACTTCTTTCTGGTAAACAAAGAAGTTCCGAGAGGGCTGGAGGAAGACAAAATAAAATTCCTTCTGACGGAGATTACTGGGCTGAACATCTTGGCAGGGCATTGGAAGCAGGCTTGGTGATGCGGAATGTGATAGATGCTATGTTCATGGATTGTGCTTCTTATGCAATCATTGTCATATGCGGCCTCTCCATTGTGCAGTTGTTTAGCAAATAATTCTTTTCATAGTCTGCCCCAAGGTCTGTTTTCCTTTTCCATCTGTTTGCCCGATCTGGGTACTTCTGTAATTTGTGGATCAGCCTTCACCGAACATGATCAACGTTTAGTTCACCTATAGTCTGGGAGTCCTTTGGATATCCATTGCAGGTACTGTTCGTTGACTTGTTTTCCTGTACTAGATAGACTTTTGTGGAATAGAAGAGGCATTTGAGTATTGTTAACACTCAAATTTGGAAGAATACATAGGCTATTGACTAGGATCCACAAAGAAGAACGTATGTTTCCTGAAGTTGAAGTTCTATGTGGGGGCGTTATATGCGCCACTAAAGTTGATGAGGTGCCAAATTAGTCATAACGAAAAGTATTTGTGATTGTTTGTGCTTACAATATTTGCGTAGAATGGATGTGTGTTGTCGCTTGTAAGGATGCTATGGCGGGAAGAGCACGTTGAGCATTTCAAGTAATCAATTTCTAACTCTAATTATGTTGATATAACCCTCCTGGTGTTCTGTATATCCAAAGTGAATGTAAAAGTGACCTCTGAAATTATAATCCGAATTGAACAGAAGAGTCCCTTCTGGATTCATATAGTGGCTCTGCATGTCTCCAATCACGTTTCTCCAAGAAATCACGTCCCTCTCAACTTCCGAACTTAGGCTCTGTTTGGTTCAATAGAGGAGAGGGGAGGGGAGGGGTTTTAATGAGTTTTGTTTGGTTGGAAGGGAGGGAAGGGAAGGGGAGATTATTGTTTGGTTCAGAAGAGAAGGGGAGGGGAGAGGAGATAATTATGTTTGGACAAATTTACTCTTTATATTATTTTAATTTTTTTTTATAAAAAAATTATTTTTATTAATAATTTTTAAAAAAATTATAAATTTTAATCTTTTTTTTTATTTTTAATTTCTGATAAAAAAAATTATCTTAATTTTTATTAAATATTAATATATTAAAAAATTAAAAAGAGTAAAAAAATAAATTAAACTTTTAAAAATATCACACCCCACCCCTCCCCTCCAAAACCTCCTAATTTGGAGGGGAGGCAAAGTTGGCTCCTCTCCTTTCCCCTCCAAAAATCCTCAACCAAAACACTCCTTTAATGAACATGACAACATTTTGCGTTCATTTCAATTGGTGCATTGCGAATGCTAGTCTTATTTAAAAATACATGTTTGTTGCAGTACATGTGCTCATTTCCCGTCCTCGAGACAGATATATTAATGTCATTGGCTTCTACGCCAAGCATTTGCATTCCGCTGATAATTTCCAATGCATCAGTTTAGCTATATTAATTTAATCTTCAACTGTTTTAAATTATCTTAATAACTTAATATAAAGTGATTTGAATCTTTAATATTGCCCCCCAAAAAAAACAAAGTTTCAGCTTATACCTGTCATTGTCATTTTACACATTCGCAACTATTTTGAAAAGTTATTACCAAACACAGTACTAATCAAAACGAAGCACACGTAACTACATTAATCAACTTCAACACCTTTGCGAAAGTTTAACAATAAGGACTAAAAATAACAATTTTTAAAACTTCAAAGGCTTAATTGTAAATTTTTAAACTACAAAGATCAAATTTAAAATTAAATGAAATTAAAGAGACTACAAGAAATAATTCGACGAGATTTTTTAAGCGGTTAATCCCGTCCTCTTTCCATTAGTTTACCACCTATTCTATCCCAACTAATTAAAAAATGGAATTTTTTAATTGGAGTTATTGTTGATAAAGTTTAATGAACATCATTTGTTATACTGTGATCTCAAATATCATGGTATCTTGCATATTATGATATAAAATATGTTAGCATAAATAGGATGATATTCATAATACCAAGGTAACTGGTGGCATCTACAATCCAATAGTGAGATACACAAATACTTAATTACAAATATTAATTTTTGAATTTTCAAATATATCCTTTTAAATGTAAATAAATTATTTCTTATAAATTTAAACTATTTGTGCTTAAAAATATAAATTTAAAACAATTATAATATTCATTTGCAATTTATTCTTTCTTCATTCATACCAAACAAAAAAACAATATATATTTTTTAAATAATTTATACATTATATTTTACATACTTATAAAAATTATAATTATGTAAAATATAATGTAAGATTAGTAACTATGAAAAAATTTATCAATGATAGAAGACTAGATACCTTGTCTATCATGAAATTACCCCTCTTTTGCTTGGGATTTGATATCAGAGTGTTACCTTAATATCAAACAACACAACAAACCCTGTCCTTGACATTTAATATATCATGTTATATGAGATGAAATGATCAAAATCACATAACATCAAACGCCCCACGTTAGATCAGAAGTGTCCTTGGAATTGTGAATAAAATAGCAAATGAATTAAGGATGTTCACTCTCGCACCACTTGATCTTTGACAAAATTAAGGTGAAACTCAGCCTTTATTATCAAAATTTTTATAAGAATTATGAATATAGAATAACTTCTATGAAGGAAAAAAAAAAAAAAAAAGTCCATTATATAGCGTTCAGAATGTCTCTGTGCGATATTTTTAATTAAAAAAAAAAGTCGACAATAAACACCAACGAAAGGGCTACTAAATTTTGTCTGCATTTTTATTTGCAATTACATCTGAAATAGAAGGTGAAGACTAGGTATAAAAATGAAAAGAAATATAAATATAAATAAAGTAAAATAAAATAAGATAATTATATTTAATATAATATAAAAAAATAAAGATATTATTTTATTTATATATTTAGTTAGATAAAAAATATTGAAATAAAACAAAACTCTTATATTTCTTCTGTAAAAATATGTTAAAGTTATACATAATTCCTTAAATTTTGAATTTTATGCAAAAAAAAATTTTGAATTTCAAAAGTTTGCAATAAATCTTTATAAACTTTGAATAATATACATATAACTTCCCTGAACTTTGAATATCTGCAAATAATCCTTTTAAACTAATTATTTGCAAACAACTCTTCTCATATGTCATACTTTTTAAAAGAATTATTTGCATATTTATAAATTTTAAAAAAATTATTTACATATTTATAAAATTTAAAAAAATTATTTACATATATCCAAAGGTCAAGGAGAATATCTGCATATTATTCAAAATTCAAAAAAATTCTTTATTAACTCTTAAAGTTCAAGAGATTATTTTCACATAACTTAAAATTCAAAGAGATTATATATAATTTTGTATTAAAAATTAATAACAAACATAAAATAGACTTTATATAAATTAAATATAATAATTATTCTCAATTTATGTGCTCATCTGAAAAAATATAAATTCCTTCTCCTTTTTGACATTTGCACAAAATCTGATTGCCAAACAAGATGAGGAAAAAAAAAAAATTCTTTCTCTATCTCTTTCTACCTCATGCTACCGAGTAAATTTATATTATACATTTGTAGGCCGAAGTATAAATTACAAGCGCTCAAAGCAGAACCTTAACCAGGCAATTAGTGCCTCATAGATTTATTTTCCAAACAATGGCTTGGTATGACACAATTTAATAATAATAATAATAACCACGATGATGACGACAATACTAAAAATCCAAAAATGTCAATGAGTATTTCCTGGACCGGTTACCCCTTGAACCCCATAGATGCCTCTCCTTGAGTTCCTTCTATTTTTGTTCCTTTGTGTTCTTGCAGGTTGATAATCAGCAATAAGAATGATCCATCAGAGTGGAAATGGGAACTGCTTCATTACAAGCCCCTTGAACTCATATGAGCAAGAAAATATTAATATAATCACCTTCTAACCTTATCATCCTTATAAGTATATACTTAACTGCACCAACTACAATCAAGCAAAGAAAATAAGAAAATCTTATTAGAGCTCAATCAGATTAGGGACTTGCAGAGTATCAGAACAAATACCAGAAAGCACAGAACCAGCAAAAAAAAAATATAACACATCAAAATGAGAAAAAACCAAAAAGAAGAAGAAGACATTTTTACTTCCTTGAATTAAGATACAACTACAATTTTAGTACATTAACTTAAAAAAGAAACAAAACACCTCCCTTCTTTCTTTCTTCGGCCCTTATTGGTATAAACCAGGGAAAAAGATTCCCTTTCCATAAGTTTGTCTAATATTTATTATATTATTATAATCATTACTCCACAGTATTTATTTCATTTAATTATTTTTTTAAAGTAAACATACAAGACTCATTTTCCATTCACAAAGTCATCTTTTTTTTTTTTTCATTTTTATTTTCATACTTAACTTTCTATATATTAAACGATTCTTTAGTCTTCTTGAAGGTCAGAATGTTGTGTTTTTACCAAAGAACAAGAACTGTTCCATTAAATTTCAAAGTTGTAATTAGGCTTTAATACGGGGAGGTAAAATGTAGTTTTCCCCAAGAAAAAAAAAAAGGTATTAGAAGATCATTTATTTAACCAATGCAAACGGTAATACATCCCATCCCATGGGCCAGCATTTAAGTCTATATGTTTGAATTATAGAATAATTAAACAAAAATAACTATCAGATGAAATTTAATCTTTCTCATTTTGCTTCAATACCTTGAGTAGAATTGAAGCCATGGCACACTGGCCCTGGTACTTAAATTTCTCAGAATATTTTATGGAGCCTTCTCCACTCACAGACACAGGCAAATGACGAAGGAACTACATGCACAGTAGCAGATCTCTGGCAAGAATCCCTACTGAAGTACTGAAGCCGGAGAAACCAAAATTCTCCTATCTTCCTCAGTAAGAACTGAGGTATGAGGTATAATGTAAAGCCGCAAATAATATTGATCGTAAGAGGACAGAAAGTTATCATGAGTTGATAAAATCATCAACGGATGCTAAGAACCATATTATACATGCAACTCTCATATAACTGAAAAGCTCATCCATCTAAAAGTCTATAGAAGCCTAGATTCTCTTTCAAAGCAAGTCTAACATCTCCAATACAAGTGAACTCACTATAAAGAGCATATAGAAGATTAAAGGCCAGCATGATAGTATGTAGAATCACTATATCTACTGGTCTAACGCTAGAGGAATTCTATTATGTAGAGAAAGGAGATAGAAAGTTTAATGAGAGGCAATCAATTAAAAAGTCCCTTTGTCAAACAGGGAACGGGAATTGTTCAACGGTTCACAGGACTAGACATGGTTTGAAACAGGCATTGTAGTTTAGATTCATCAAAAGTAGATGGGCAAAACGTCTCAGAAATTTACCAAACTGTTTATACTGGAAAAAATTTCCATTATAATATGGTTTCTTTTTTTGTCCATAGTCCATACTTGCAGTGCTATAACATGATACTGAAGTAATGCACAACCTGTGGATGTCAGTAAAATAAGATCTTAACCTTCTAATCAAAATCCAAGGTATCTAGAATGCGATGCAAGGTGTACAAAGAATGTGACAGGCAATTAGGAGCAGTAATGCAGATATAAAACCCCAAGTTATCTTCAATGCTTCTTGCAAAGCAAGTTATCAATTTTATGTAAAAAGACCATTTAGTACTTTCAGTTTCACCGACCAATATTAGCTTTAGACATTATTTAATGCATAATACTTGAATTATTGTCACAATTATTATTAATCCCATAAGTAACTACTCAGTTCAGCTCATAATGGGAGATCCAATTTTGCTATCGTGTAGTTTTAAGCATCATCATTCATAATCATCCAACAGTAATATAAGTAATATAAAACTTCAACACTCATATTAAACACTTCGTGACATTTTAAATTACATATAGACAATAACTATTTTGTTGTGTTAATGTGTTCGTGTATGTGACTGTGTCCCACGTTTATGTCAGTCAATGTTCATATTTCCTGGCTTACTATTCAATTAAATTTCTAAATATAGCACGTTACCTTGTATTTGACCTCATCTTGACACAGGCTTCTGCAACAAGGCAGTCAAGTAGACCTCCCCATTCTTTAAACCACCAATATCTGTCTTATTCGCTGTCGCCCACTTCACTTTCTTGTACCCCAATTTTCCGATCAAAGGGCCATAAACCTTCTCAAGATCCACTCCTTTACTGAAAAAATGATCCAGCCACAAGTACCCTCCACCCCTCAACACTCTGTCCACATCATACAACAAAAACTCCATCATCGTCACCGGAATCCACCGGTTCACCGCGTGCCCGCACCGAACAACATCCACCACCCCGTCAAAGAACGGCAGCCTTTGCTGCAACGGCACGTGCAGCGGCACCAACCCCCTTAGCGCCACAGCCTCACTATAAGGCGCTGCCACATTCATGGTTGTGGTCACAACCGTCACATTATACATCTTCATTCTCGCAGCAAAAGTCCCAGTTCCTCCACCAATGTCGAGTCCTAATCGAAGTACTGATTTAGCCGCTTTCACAATCTGCAATAATTGAGGTATTGGGAGATCCAATTCAGATTTATAGCTCATGAATTTCGTAATTTCACGAGCTCCATCGAAACCCAAATTAGGATTTAATCGATTGAGGCAATCGAAACTCTTACAGGAGTACTTGTCCCATATAACATTGGAGCTAGGAAGCGAAGAAGAGAAGGGGCCTTGCGGAAGCGAAGAAGTGGGTTTTTGTGGGGTTCGTGAGAAACATCTCCGGCGAGGAAGTGGGTGGCATCCACGGAGAATGAGAGCTTCTGCAAGGTCAGAATCTGAGGGGCAAAGCGAGAATGGCGTGTAGCTCATGTACTTGTGAAGAAGCTCAGGGTGGTCATGGCAAGAGGAAGCTATAGGAGAGAGACGCGAGTAGTGCAAGAGATCTGAAGGGATAGTAGGTTTAGTAGTAGTAGAAGTTGTCGTAGTGGAAGTAGTGTTAGCACCCGAAGTTGTGTGCTGGAGGCGCGTGAGATGGTTGATGGTGGCGCGTATCGAGTGGAGTTGACGGAGGAGGTGGTCAGGTACGGGTTGAGGTGGTGGGTTGGGGGAATGGATGAGGGTGGAAGAGAGGTGGTAGAGCGAAAGAATGTTGGAGACAACCATGGCCACAAGGAGGAGGAGGTTGAGACCCATGGTGAAACCCATTTTGGTCTCTGCAACTTCCCTGGCTTAATGGCTTTTGCCTTGTTTGCTCTTTACTAATTGAAAGCTACAAACTTTGTTCAAATGGGGTCTAATTGGAGTTAGAAAGGGCATTCAATCAGACACCAAAATTCTTTCAGTCCTAAAAATTTTGTGTAGTCAGAAAAAAGAGAAAATAAATGTTAAAAAAAAAATCTCATACATTCTCTCATTCTTTGTTTTTTTTTTAAATCACTTTCTTTAACTATGTTACTGAAAAATTACAGAGTATTCAATTTCAATTAAATGATGTTAAGATCCAATTTGGATAATCATCAGGTGCTTCCATTTCACCACTCAAATGATTAGGATTATGTCGGCAGGATGTTGATATTAATCTGAATTTGAGATGTTTTAAATAGACACAATGTATAATTAATAAAGAAAAAGATACTTAAATAAAAGAAAGAGATACATTTTGTTTTATATCTAAAATTAAGACCAAATTAATTGGACTGAAAAAATTGACATAATTATAATTTAAAACATAAATTTTAAAAATATAACATATTTTGTTTAAAAATAATAATTTGCAATCTCATTCAATGTAAAGTATTTTGTGTTTTTTCCTAAAAAAAAGATATATTTTAGTATATTTTAAATTGATAAACTAAAGTTATCATTAAATTTTATTTCAAGTGATAAAATATATTTTCTTCAGATTAATAAACTATTAATACATAGATTTAAAAAAATTTATATTATGAAATGTAGTGTTCCCGGATACAAAAAATAAATCAAGGAAAAAGTAAGGGATAAAGCAGTAGGTGCACGTGAAATTAGGGGACCAATTTCGATCTTAATCTAGCAATTTATGGAGTTTTTTTTTTCGGGCTATCTTTATAATTTAGACTATTTAGGGAATCTTCAAGAGAGATGAAGTCTTAATCGTGTTTAAAGGAGGGGTGTAATAAAAGTTGATGTCAATCACTTCGTTTTGTTTTTTTCTCTAGATGAACAAGTTGGTGTCGGTTGCTTTTAGAGGGAGTAAAAAGGAAATTAAAAATAAAAATAAAATAAAATTTTATAATTTAAAATTACATTTTATATAACATAAAAAATATAAAATAAATTAAAATATCATTTAGGATAATAAAAATAATGTAAAAATAAAAATAAAAGTTGAACAAATGAATAAGATGATTTTGATGTAAACAAATAATAACAAATTAAGTTATGATAATTAACATTAGAAAAGAAAGAAAGAAAACCCACTGTTATTGTCACTTCTCAATCTTATGCCAAAAAACCTTGAAGAGTTGGACACATTATTATCAAGATTCTTACAGGTACAGATAAATAATGGAGAAAGAATGAAAGAATAAAATTATTCATATGCACAAAAACAAGGAAAACGAGAAAGACTTGAGCAAATGTCAGTAACATGTTCAATCATTAGGGGCAAATGAGTCATTTCCTTATCCGGATTTAGATGAAGAGCATGAAGGTTAAAAGCTTTGATCAAAGAAGGAGTATCAAGTCCATCAAATATGAATTTAAAATTTTCTCTCTCATTCAATTTCTTTTGAACTGTTTTCAAGTTTACTAAACACAGTATAAAATAGGAGTAGAGGTAGTAATGTCTTGGCTTATAAAAGATGGGGTATTAATTCATGGATGAAGATTATTTTTATTTTTATTACAAATTTTCTTTTAAATTAATATAATGTAATTATTCAAAATATACTGTTATTTTGTATATTTTAAATTAATATTGATAATAAGATAAATTTTGATATTCTGACTAATAATTTGTTTAAAATTAAATAAAATAATATATTGTGAATATCATAAAGTTTTAACGAATTAAGCATCTAGTTTGAAATAATTTGAAATAAAATCATCCTTTGAAATACCATTTAACAGTTGTAAAATATAAAACATCTTATTTTTTTGGCTCAGATACGGAAAAGTAATAAAGGGCGATACAAATAACGTAAAAATAATAGAAAGAAAGTTAATTAACAAGAAGTAATAAAAAGATAGAATTCGGATGCTATGCATCCGAATTTGAAGTAAATTTTTTTTTAATTTTGTAGATTCAAAATAATTTTTTTTTAATTTTATAGAAACTGGGAACATGGCATACAAATTCTATGAAAGTAATTTTTTTTAAAATTCAATGAAAAATTAGATTGGTATACTCTGAATTTTCAATAATTTTTTTTATTTTATTAATGAAAAAATATTTTATTAAAAATAAATAAATTAAAAAAGATACTTATTTATTTAAACAATTTTATTTATTAAAATATTAATAAATATAATAATTATATAAAATAAAAAAACAATATATGTATGAATAAATTAGTTTGATTTAAGTTAACATCTAAAAAATAATATCAGAAACTTTAAATATAAAAAAAGAAATAAAAAATAAAATGTTAATTAAAAAGTAATAAATATTTGAAGTTAGATCGGGTAATGATGCAATTTTTTAAGTAAAAAAAGTTAGTTTGCTTTAATTTAATTTTAATATAATATTTTAATTTAAAGTGAATTTAATAATATAAAATATTTATCTATATTTTTAAATTTATTTTATTTGAATAAGATAAAAAATTATGTCAGATTCCTTTTGAATTATAATATATTATATTTTATAATTTTACTTCAATAGGTAGTTAAAATATTTTATAAAATTTTTGTCATAAATATTTTATTATTTGTTAAATATTTATTTGATTGGATATGTGTTTCATGAAATTTATTTAATATTTGGTTGATTAAATTAACTTAACATATATTTAATATGTTGTAAAATTTGATTTATGATTTTAGGATGGAAAAAAAGTAAATAAAAAATAACATTAAACAAATAAATTATGTAAGATTTGATACAAAATTATAAAAAATTATAAATATATCTATAGTAAATGACTTCCTGTACCACAATGAAATCTTCTCTTTTCACGACGTGGTTGTTGTTGCTCTAATTCTTTTGGTTCTTGGTGCTCCTATATTGTGGGATTTGTATTTAAATCTAAGGATGGGAAATGAACTGGAGGAATCAGTTGATGCAGCATCATAAATCCTGATTACGATGATCCTCCTGACTCAAAGGAACAACTAGGATATGGCGCATTAAACGCTAATGTATCAAACAAAAACTCGGCAAATGATTCAAAAGAGTTAGAAGAAGGCGAGGGTTGCATGTAAGAGGAGGGACCTACTCCACCAACGTCGTCAAACTGACCTGACAGTATAAGATAAGATGGACCAGACGCACCCATATCCTATTCCACTGGAGTTGGAATATATAGAGATACACCAGGATTATTGAGGCCAATGTCTTGTTGCAATGGGTCTTGTTGTTGCTTGTTACTTCTTCCAATAGTGGGCTACTAGATTGGCAAGTAACATTGACGTCTCTTTCCTGGTCGATCTATCAGAATTTTAGGCCTAGAAAGATCTGATGCCTGGTCAGCGGGTTGAGAAAATAGTGAGAATCGTTGCTCATTGAGAGCACATAGTATATTGCTAGAGTCTCAGCTGACGATATTACGAAAATCCACAGGCAAAGGGCCCTATCAGTACATCTTATAAATCCCCTCAGCTAAGTCAGCCTAACAAAACAAAAAATAAGTAGTTAAATAAAGATATGCAATAAATTTTAAAGACACTGATGATAAAGTTAATAAATTATAGAAAATTATACCGTATATCCAGTAGCAGCACTTGACCTCTGAATCCATTAACGTGTGCATTGCCAGTATCATCGCATATATTTAGATGTACGATCAAAAGGCTCCTTAGTGACAAGAGACTGGGACATAGTATCTCACCATCTATACCATTATTAGATGAAAATGTTATGCTCAGACACCCAATTGGTCTGAGTTCTTCCTCGAAGCTGCAAATTATGGAGGGAGTCCAATCTGACAGGTTCTTGAGGAATAGGTTGAGGGCGACCAAATTGTTGTAAAACACGATCTGAATGATGCCACTCTATGATCCAAAAGCATATGAGTGGCACTGATGCAATCCAAATATCAGGGGAAGTCAAACAATATCCTGGAATCAATTCTCGCATTGCTTGTGACTGGTATGGGCGCCATACAATCTGAAAATGACATTAGAAAGAATAATAAGTAAACTGTCAATAATAAAGAAATAATGAATATTATAAGTTAAAGTTGAGTACACACCTCATCATCCCTCATTGCATCTAACAAAGCTCTATATAATCGGAGGGTTCTAACATTTGGGTGTGGAGGTCGTCCAACGTTCCACCATCTGTTACAATGAGTAAATATATTTTGTAAATCAAGTATGATAAATAAAAGCCAACATAATTAAATTAAATTAACCATGTAAAAATTTTAATTTTAATTCATTCCTGAAACCAAGAGGTGGAAGAATGAGATATTCTTCAATCTGAGAGTCAAGAGTAGGTGGTATCTTGGGTGCAAGTATTGGGAATCGATCCCATACCTACAGATATAATAACGTTAAGCATCAAGCGATACCAGAATCATTCTTATATATTACATTACAAAACTCACGATAAAGATAAGCTAATACTGCTGATCCCTAACTACATTGACCAGCCTACTCAAAATTATTTAGTAAGGGTAGGTATATTAGGTAAACTCGATAACTAGATCTATTTGGCATTAACTACCCTCTAATCATACAAAGAATATAGGCACGGGTGAATTGACGCACTGCCTCATCTGCTAACTGTACGAAGTTTTGTGCTAATCAAGCAATGGACAATCGCTGTCCATTAATCTAATCAGCTGGTGGTGTAATTCCTAAAATCTATTGACACATTTCTGGCCAATTGAAACTTGTCCCACCCACAACAAGGTCTCCCTCGATCGGTAACCCTAACTGCAGTGCTACATCTTCAAGAGTAATTGTGCACTCTCCTCTAATAGAATGAAATGTATGTGTCTTAGGACGCCACCACTCTACTATTGCACTCACTAGCGATGTATTGTACTCGAACTGTCCGACTCACGCAAAACCATAAAAATCATATTGCCTCAAATAATCGACAATGGCCAAAGGCAGATCACCTAAGCGATCATCATGCAGAACTCGTCAAGGGCAAAGTATCTGATCGTCCTGCAAATAAAGATAAATTATATAATTAAATGATTAAATGAAACAATAACTAACAATACATTTTTTATCTTACCTCGCCATCCCAGATGCCCTGTGATATATGCCGCTCCTGTAAATATAGAAATGACGCATCCTCTGGACCTAGATCAATGGGTTGACCAACTCTAGCCATAGTAGCTATAGGCAAAAATAACATAATTGGCCTAATATTTATCTAAAAAAACATAAATGATTGATAAAAAAAACTTATCATACAAAAAGATACCTAATTCTATTTCAAGTTACTTGCATAAATGTACATACAATCAGAGTCAAGTTAACGAACACATAGAGAATAAGTCATTTTTCATATTTATAAAAAATTATAACTTTTATTAATATACTATTGAGGGGCAACACTACGATGCAGGCATAAGAAACAATTATAACCGGTTTGTCTGGAGAGGCTACATCTACTTGATTGTGACGAGACTCTGAAATCCATTTCATTTCGATAACGAGTCGAACGAGGTCGACCTTGCTCTCGAAACATTGATAGATCAGGAATTAACTTTGAACCACTTGGTTGCGGCCAATATTCTTATCCACCAATGGGTTAGAATATATTGCTATATGTATTACGCATTATTTTCAGTGTAAATATGGGGTCTACATACTGAAATGGCTTAAGAGTTGTAGCACATACTGCAAAAACATGCTAGCACAGGTATTTCTTCACTTGAAATTCATCACAATTACATATGCGCTCAATCAAATTAACCCTACAGCAACAGCTATATTGGCGATTCATTTGGTCATACGGCTCCTCGATCTCGAATAATGCAGCTTCTCAATTGAACATGCGCACAACACAAGAATGGGAGCGCTGTACATTGACCGTTACCCTCTTCATCAGAGTTTGAGAGTAAACTTGACCTGCATTCAGTTGAGCATTGATCTGTTAAGAGCGTTAGACGAAATACTAGCTGACCCAATAATATGTTGCTTTCGCTATACTTGATATAGGTAAGGATCTGACCCCTTTCAAGATACCATTCATGTACTCTACAAGATTCGTTGTCATGTGGCCGTATCGTTGACCATCTACGTCATACACACACGTCCACTATTCTTTGGGTATTTCGACAATCCATTTGGCTACTTCTTATGTATGACCGTTATTTCAGTTAGCTTATCATCAACATATTGACCCCCATATGCATAACCTGTATAATATGATTAACATGTCTATTATTATTTGCTAATTATCTATGACATATATAACGAGATAGAGAAGAAAAATATACCAATATTTTTTAGCTTTTGTTTTAAATCAGGTAACTTATAATGTGTGTGAAGGTTGCTTGCCATATGACAAAGACAAAAAACATAGTACTCATAGGGTGGCTGCTAACCCCTTTGTGAATTACTGATAGCAGATAAAATCGATTGATGTCTATCTGATATCAAACAAATACCATGTTGCTTAAGTACAACTCGTCTGCGCAAGTTATACAAGAACCATGTCCATGCTAATTGTGTCTCCTCTTCAACGACCGCGAAGGCGAGGGGAACAATATAACGGTCACCATCCTGTGTCATTGCCATTAATAATGTCCATTTGTATTTGCCATATAAAAAGGTGCCATTAACTTGAATCATTAGTTTAAGGTACTCAAATGCATCTATATAGGTATGAACGCCCAAAATATCCTCTTAAACACTGTAACTGGCTCACTAGTGGAGGCACTCTCTGAAACTTGATTCATCACAAATTCAACATACGAGCCGAGCATGGACTGTTATACTGCAGTCATCCACCTAGGTAATGTAGCATAGGAACTTTCCCAATTACCAAAAGCAATAGCAGCATCTTTATGTCTTGCTTTCCACACTTTTCTATAAGAGATAATGTAACCAAACACGCTCTTCATCCACTCGATTATTTAATTGATAGGAACATCAGGGGTCTCCGTCACCATTGCTTCAATACACGATAAGATAATATCAGAATCTAATTTTGGATGATCTTGTGATAGGACTGAAGACAAATATGTATGTGGACCCTCATATCTCGTAATCTGCCAGAATGAACTATTCTCTTTGCCTTTCTTACATACTCTGACCCGCCATCTATAGTTCTTGCCATAATTCACGCATCGACATTCTTCATACTTTTTACTTGTCAAATATTTCTTAAAATTATGGTGCACCCTCACAGAATAGAGTTTCACAGCAAGTCATAGTACTTTTTGATTTGAATATCTTAATCTAACTGATAGTTCCTGATTGTTCAATTGTGTTTGATTTCCCACCTCTTTGAATTCATTACCTTTGTTAAGGCCAAATTAACCTGCTGGAAGAATACAGCTGCAGGGTCAACATATTGAGACACTGGTTCAACATTAACCGCTTCATCATCATCACTCTCACTATCATACCCATCATCATCATCGTCATCGATCTCACTGTTATCATCTTCATTGTCATTATTATAATCAGGGTTAAGTTCTGCATCGTATTCATCTTCATTTTCAAAGTCTTCCAATACATTTTCTTTTGAGTTTAGTGGAGAAGGAGGTGCATCATACCTAATTATTGGATAAGAGGAATTCAGTTGCGAACTACCCGCTATTAGTACCATTTGATGAGCTGTTGATCGATAGAACAGATCAGATGAAGGCAGCACTTCATTCATTGGATTTGGTTGAAATTCAATGCTCAAGTGTGGGTTAATATTTGAAATGTTCACATATATCTCAACTAAATTCAATTGTAATGGGAAATGTAAGTGTGATTGCCACATTCTCTGCACATCACCATCATCTTTCAGCATAATCGCTTAGTGCCATATTGGATTTATTGTTTTCGGGAGCCTATATACCAAATTAGATACAATTTGGTTGGTAGGAAGGCATAGCTTTTGACTAACAGCTTGTTCCAACTCTTCCAATGTGATATCAGTGCTAACTGTTATATATTTTGATATTACACACGAAAATGTCGCACCCTGTACACTGTCATAAATTCTTCCATTTGCATAAATGCAAATAATCTCATTTCTCTTGGCCATTTTGTTCCCCTCAAATATTCTAATTACAAATATACTCCACATAGTTATACTTGTAGCATACTTTATCGAATCAACACATTATATTATCTTTTACAATTATACATTTCTTGTCACATTGATTACTTTTAAATCACACATACTTCTAATACATATAAATTTATTTTTCAAAATTATGCATACTTCTTAATTATTTTTTTACTAGTAAAATTAAAAAGTTTGTACTTATTTTTTAACTATTTAAATTTTTTCCTCTAATGTTATTTTTGTTATTATTCATATCAATATAAAAAATATCTAATATAATATTTTCTAAATAACTATTGAAGCATCTACTTTTATTTTTCACCAACTATATAAAATATTTCACAATTATTTATCAAATATTTACATTTTTTTCCTTCTTCTTGTGTAGTTGACGCATTAAAATAAAATATATTTCTTTTTACCTCTATATAAATTCTTTTTCCTACTAATATAAAATATTCCTATTTTTTTCCAGCCATATAAAGTTTTCTCTTCTTTCTCATTTAATTTATTTCACCAAATTCTTATTTCATATTTTTTTTCTCTACCAAATATTTTAGTTCTAATCATTCTTCCTAGTTTCTTAGACATATTATTTTTTCACTATTAAAGTTAAAAATTTTGCACTTCTTTCTAAACTATTTAAATTATTTTCCTCTAATGCTATTTTTGTTATTATTAATATTAATATAAAGCTAAGATAAAACAATTTTTAAAATAATTACTGAAGCATATATTTCTATTTTCTCCAAACAATAGACAATATTTCACAATTATTCATTAAATGTTTAAATTTTTTCCGTCTTTCTTTATACCTTACGCATTGAAATCAAATATATTTCTTTTTTACATCTATATAAATCCCTTTTCCTACTAATGTAAAATATTCTTATTTTTTTTCCAACCATATAAAGTTTTCTCTTCTTTCTCATTTTATTTGTTTCACCTAATTTTCATTCTATATTTTTTCTCTATACCAAACATTTTAGTTCTAATCATTCCTTCTCATTTTCTTAGATATTTTATTTTTTTACTATTAAAATTAAAAAAATTTCACTTCTTTCTGAACTATTTAAATTATTTTTCTCTAATATTATTTTTGTTATTATTAATATTAATATAAAGCAAAGATAATATCTATTTTTTAAATAATTACTGAAACATATATTTTTATTTTTTTCAACAATATAAATTTATTTATTTTATTTTAATATAAAATTTTTCACAATTATTTATCAAATATTTAAATTTTTTCCTTCTTTCTTTGTATCTTACGCATTGAAATCAAATATATACATATATATATTTACATCTATATAAGTCTATTTTTTTACTAATATAAAATGTTCCTTTTTTTTTCTAACCATCTAAAATTTTCTCTCCTTTCTCATTTAATTTATTTCAAATAATTATCATTTCATATTTTCTTTCTCTACAAAATTTTTTGTTCTAATAATTACTTCCATTTTTCTTAGATCTTTTATTTTTTTACAATTAAAATTAAAAATTTTGCACTTCTTTCTGAACTATTTAAATTATTTTCCTCTAATATTATTTTTTTATTAATATTAATATAAAGCAAAAATAATATCAATTTTTTAAATAATTATTGAAGCATATATTTTTGTTTTTTTCAACTATATAAATTTATTTCTTTTATTTTAATATAAAATATTTTACAATTATTCATCAAATATTTAAATTTTTTCCTTCTTTCTTTGTACCTTATGCATTGAAATAAAATATATTTCTTTTTCACATCTATATAAGTCCATTTTCTTACTAATATAACATATTCCTATTTTTTTTCTAACCATCTAAATTTTTCTCTCCTTTCTCACTTAATTTATTTCAAGTAATTATCATTTCACATTTTCTTTCTCTACAAAATTTTTTGTTCTAATAATTACTTCCATTTTTCTTAGCCATTTTATTTTATTTTTTTCTACTCCAACCCTACTTTTTAATATCTTTATAGTTATAAATACATTTATTTCATAATATTTTTCTTTTCATTTTTACTTATTTACCAATTTCCTCCTTCTTCTTCTCTTTTTTTTTTTCTATGGCTAGTTTCCATTATCATGCAAAAAAAAAAAAACCACAACAATAATTAAAAAAATTAGAAAAAAAAAACAAACAATTGTTCAAATACAATTATACATTATTACAGAAAAAATTAATGAAAATATATGCATTTTATGATACAAAAAATATTATTATCATAATAAACATGTATCTACAGACTTACATATCTCTCTTGCTACTAAAAAAATATTATATGAAAAATAAAATTATGAATATATTTTAGTTGTTAACTCTAACGTATCTTGATTTTTGCTATGAAATGCTGATAATTTTGAAAGTCCTTCCTCTTTGCTCTGAATCAAAACTAAAACTAAAAATGACAACGCAAAATAATTTTTACTTATATTTCTCAAAGACTTTGCAAGAAGGGACGGAGGGGGAGGGAAACTAAGGTAAACGAAGTGAAACAAATGAGAATTCTCATGTCCATTTATAACCAAATTACAAAAGATATTTTTGTAATTTTATTATAATATTATATATTATTTTATTTTTTAACTAATCAAAATTCATTAAAATTTGTTAGAATTAATCATAACTCGCCACATATCTTAAAAAATAATAATTTTTATCTTCATCTTTTACTCTTATCCGTGACCAGTCAATGACCAGTCACATCCCTCCTCCCGAAGACTGCAGGCCTAGCTGAATTTGGACCCTTCAGAAAACTCTGAATTCGGAACCCAAGGTTCTGAATTCATAGTCAATGAGGCAATTAATTGTCTCATTGACTGTGCTAATGCTTCGTAGAATGAAAGTAAGCTACATGGAAATTCGTAGGGTGTGCGTCCGAATTCAAATTTTTATTACCTTTGGACAATTACTTTTTGCTTTATTACTTTTCATGCAATATTTTTTTTATTACTTCTCTACCAAATAACGCATTTTTTTTACTCTTAATTTATACGTAGAATTAATTTTTGACTCCAAAATCAACTCATTTTTTTACCCAAGAAAAGTTCTACTGAGAGTTTGAAAACTTGACCTGCGAGCAAGTTACTATGATTTATGTACGCATTCTTTTTTTTTTAAATCATAAACACATGAATAAAACATATTTTAAATGTAAATACTACTTTTTTAAAAACTAAATTAATCATTAAATTGGAATAAAAAATAACTTATAATTCAATGATTTGACTATGATTAAATTATAATTGAATTATTTTTAAAAATATATATTCGAAATAAAAATATATAAAGTATTTTATAATTAAATAGACATATACTTTAAAATAAACATAAATATAAAAAAAATATAAAAATTAGATAAAATATTTACATATGACAACAAATTTTATGAAATGATTTATATAAAAGTTAATAAATATCATATATCTTTATTACAAAATATCAAAACTTTAATTTAGACAAAAAAATTAACTTTTGACCAATTTAATGTCAAACTACCTGACTTTTATAAATTTTGATTAATTTTTTATCCAGTTTATTTTCAAAATCTACCGAACCAAACCATGAACAAATCACTAATTTTCTGATGCAACCAACCAATTTGATCCGATTTTCTCGACAGTAATCAATACGTCTAAACTTTATTGACCAATAATCCGTTGCACTAAAATGTGACGGAGTTAAATATTTTTGCACAAAGAAAAACAGAAAATAACGCAATCATCTTCAATTTTTGCAAGAGGGATATCAATGCACTAAAATAAGAGCTACCTATCATTTTATACTTAATACGTTTTGATTTCATTCAATTCAAAAAAAAAATGTACATCAATTTACTCATTCAATTTTGAAAATTCAACTCAGACGACAATTTAATTCTCTATAGATTAAACTTGAATCCCTTTGGGAATTCATTGAGTTGAATCTCACAAATTGAGAAAGGTGGACCGGAATGCTAGTTTTTCTAAAAGCAAACTAAATACAAGGCCCCTTAAATGGTAAAATCATAATCAATCAGTTTAAAATATGAGCCTTTCAAAGGGTTTGAAACTTGCCTGTAGCGTCATGAATAATATAAAAAAATCCTCAACAGAGACCCCAGAAAAAACAAAAAAGGCCACATCAGTTTAGTGGCCCTTTTTCCTTCTGCAAGAGCACAGGGAAAGAAAATAGTACCTCAAGAAACAATATAGCCACTTAGATGACCTAGAGACAAAGGAGAACAATTTTCTAGTTCCGCAATGAATCAGAAAGAAACAATTTGAAATGAAAGTATCAGCAACTATATTCCAGAGACCTGGAAATTTTGGAGCATGAAATAGCCATTGCATTTCTCTTCACACAATCCTCTCCAACTCCCTAGCATAACTGAGTGTCTGGTTGATGAGTTGCAGCGATGGTATTTCTTTGCAAGGCAACGATTCTTTGGCCTTTTGGAAAAACACAGAGCCATTCTTAACCTCCCATTCAGGATGCTCCTGCAATCAAGTAAAAACTTTAGAACAAAATAGAATGAAATCAAATTGTACAATGAAGAGATGGAAGTTTTCCTATTTTTATTGTCGTATATATGATTAAGAAAATGTTAAATTATTCAGTTAATCTCTATAGTTTCACTCAATTTTCAATTCAATTTTTATAGTTTAAAAAATTATTAATCAAGTCCCTATAATTTGAAAATTTTTTAATTTAGTCCCTATAATTAAACTTCCATCTAGTGGCCCGTTTGTTACATTCTAGTGACATGACTAACCATGTACCATCTCAGCATTTTGAATATGCATGATGCATCCCTACTCATCCTCGTCATTTAACTTAAGGTGACATCACATGCCATACACGTAAATGGATTTCACTCCATCATTTACCTTCATCCCTTTTATTAGCATGAATTAAGCATGCTCAGAGTGCCAAGATGAAATTGATGGGCTATGTCAACGGAATCTAACAATACATTAATGGAGTTTAACGATGGGACCAAATTAAAAAATTTTATTACTATAGAGACCCAATTACAAACTTTTAAACAATAGAAATCAAATGAAAAATTTAGTAAGACTTTGGGAACCAACAGATTAACTTAACCATAAGGAAATTATTATGCTAATATTATGACAAAAGCAAACAACCCACACCCAAAAAAAAGAAATCTTAAACAGCAGCTTTGTTTATTCACCAGCAAACTAGTTCCCATATTATCCATCCTTTCCATATGCCCCAAGTCAAGTAACAAGCTATATCTGAAAATGGACAAGATACTATAATGCTCACCTCTTTAATATATTCAAAGAGCTCTTGGTCAGAAGAAAATAACAACATTTGACGAGCATCATTTATCGAAAGATAGTCATATGCCTTCTCACTGCATCCTGCTATTTCATCTCTGAAAGTTGCAAAACGGACAGCAACTGGTTAGAAAATCATTATAGATAAGACATGTGGTAAGACATAGAGCCGCTACAAGACAAACCATTTGAAGAGTATGATGAAAGTCAAGCTTACATCCCCACCCCAACCCAAAAAAGCATATGGCCCCATGGCTTATCATTGCAGCCCCTCTCGCTCAACAGTTCATTAAAATTAAGTCATTAGGTAAGCCCCGGTTCTAAATTAAATAAATATAGCTGAAGTGCCAGTTTCTTCTTGTTTATCGCGTTGGTTTCATCTAATAGGCTATCAGCAGAAATTGAACCATTATTACCTGACTGTCTTTGCCAAAAGATCCATGAAATAAACATAGGTCTTGTGTGGCACTGTCTGTCGAGCACTCAAGACACGATTGTAAGCCCCTTCCATAAAGGATTGCTCCAACTCCACAGCATGCTTGATGCAAGGATTTTCAAGAGCAGCAGATGAAAGCAGTTCCAACTCGGTATGGAATTCAGCAATCCTATTCTGCACAAGTAGTCTCAACAGGTTGAGACCTAATATGGGGTACTCCTGAGGGGATGGAGGAAGATGGTTACTGCACCACAAAAAAATTGTAAATCCTTAGGAAATACTGAGAGGTAGACAAAAAGAAGATAAACAGACACACCAAAAATCAGATACAAGAAGGGGGGGAATACGTGGACTATGTAGATTACAGAACTATATTTTAAAATATGCAATGCATAAAAATAGACAAGGGAATTGTCCTAGACATGTAAATAACTGAGATTACTTCACACAGAACATTGCGCCTTAGTATAGATTCTGCTTTTCTTCTGTTTCTTGACATGCAAGTGTATGAAAATTAATTGATCAGGGAAAGCCCCTGGTATGTGTAGCAGGTTCAGCTGTCGAAGTGGAAACAAAGAATTTATCCATGGGGAAAAAGGCAAGAATAAGTTACCGGGCATCTGTGTAATAAGGTTTTAACTGGAAGAAATCCCTCTCAAAGGCATCTTGATCCTCCATTTTCACACTAAGGACAACAGCATGCTCGTATATATCTCCTGGAAGTTTCAAATACTAATGAGAAATAGAACAATGCCTCATTAATAAAAATTCTATGTGGCTGATTTTTCATTGCTTTCAGGAATCTAACAGTTTCTAAAATTACCGCCCCCCCCCCCCAAAAAAAAATTATAGCTCTTTTTCTCCTTTAATAACTAGATTAATTTATATTTTCCATCCAAAACCAACTTAATGATCTTTCACATACTTCCACCATTACCAGCTGTGATGATGTTCATAGCAAGATTGTCTTCCTAAACCATGGTAGGAACTAGAAAGAATAGAACAAGACTGTAATGAAGCCAATGTTGCATAAAAAAGATTCGATTCTTTTCCAAGAAAGCTTGTAGCAAAGCTATTTATGGCAATCTTTTACAATATCAACCCCTACTCACCTACAAATTTAAGATCTATTCATATTATAGTCAAATAAAGAGAACACGCTTTTATTACTAGAAAAAGTAGGCTTAGCAATGGTTGTAGGTAAAAAGAAGAATTGGAGAAACAAAACCAGATTGGAGTCAAGAATGTCTACTTGCTATTGTTAATTCATGGACAGCATTAGGTGTTTCTTCAAACAAAGGTGGAAGGCTTCTGAACTCTGTTAGTAACACCTGCAAGTAAACAGGATCACTCATTATTTCCACTGATGGAAAAAATCCAACAACTGAACTGCGTTAGAAACCAAATATAGGAACCTTAAGACCTTACAAACATCTATCTTACATAGATTCCCTAAACCTATGACTTCTTGCTTCATGCATTGTTCATATAGACACCGTGATTTCCAAGTAAAGCCTTAGCCGCCCTTTACACTAGTTTGCTAAACCAAAAAGCTTGCAAACCAATCACCCAACTTCCTACTGGGTCCTCAAGCCCTTGGTACACAAAAAGTTTCCCACAACATACTTGGGGAAGGTCCAATTGCCAATCACCTAGCATAAAGCATTGTCATGGTATTACTATATACTAAGTAACTACTCCTTGCAGCTCCGAAATCTGAAAATTATCGGTGTCATTACCATAATTAGACCAGACAGAAGCAGCCTAGACAAACCCACAAATGGTAATGCAAAATTACACACACATATATATATATATTCCAATCAAGAACGATGCTGAACGTTCTCCACCACTGAATCGTACAAATAGCGTTTACACTAATTCATCCGATGCCAAATTTCTTAAAAATTTCTTTTTTTTTTTTTTCACATACCACCCAACTACATCGATCTTCAAAAAGCCAAGGACGGTCATGAACGTTCTCGAATTGACTTCTACAACTTTCAGAGAAATTTCAAAAATTTGCCAGCACAAGCCACAGTAAGTGATAAGAATTGAACTCATAAACTAGGGTTTGCAGCTTAGTACCTTCAACTGGGAGAGGAGATTACTACAGGTATCATAGTCATTCCTCACCACCGCAGCCTTAAAGCGCTCGAAGAGCTGAGAGACCTCCGTTAGCTTCGAATCCATCCCTCTGCTTTCACTGTTCGAACTGCAAAAGCTTGATTGCTGCGAACGACAGGGAGTGAAAGAGATTACGACGATGGTCTAAATGATGCGTTTCTTGAAGCGGGGGTTTTCTAGAGTTCGCACTGGGCCAAAACGGCAACACTTTAAGGGGATTGGATTTGGGCCTGGGGTGGGCTTCAAAATTTAATTTGTTGTATTTATTTATTTATAAATGATTTAAAGATTTTTTTAGTGTTTCTGAAAAAAAAAAAAGAGAATAAATTATATAGAGTTTTTCTAAATTTTTATTAAATTTACATGTATTTTTAGCTTACTTTTAAAATATATATAAAGTTTCACTAAAACAAAAAATTATTTTACATTTTAGTCTAATTTTAAATTTTTATCTAAAATATAGATTATTGTTTTCAATCCATTTTTAGATAAAAAGTTTTAACTATTTATATTGTACTAAAATTTTTTACATTAATATAACATTATTTGGTACTATATTAATCTATCTCAATTTGACGCATAATAAAGTTTTTAAATATGAAGAGATTATTAACTATTTAATTACATAGTTGTTGTTATTTAATTTTTCTAAAATGTAGCATACTTAATCAACATAGTAATTATTTCTAATTCAATGGTTGAATTAACAAAACCCACTTTCTATCATAAAATCAATGTAAAAATTCTATCATAAAACCTGAACAATTAAACCATTAAAAGCTACCATTTTTAAATTTTAAACTAGTCAATAACTTTTAATTGGCTCACTTATTAATTTAATAAAACTGGTCATAACAACTTATTGTATAGAATACATCTTAAAATCCAATAGGCTTGAGATCATGATTTTATAGACAAAACAAAAAAGGCATTATGTTCCAACTTCCAAATATGCAATTGTTTGTGGCATGGTTCTAAAAAGTGGATCAGGCCAACTGATCTGATTAGAAATTTATTCCTGATCTAATTTAGTTAGTTCAAGAAATTAATTAACCAAAAATTTAGTTAAATTAGTTAAAAATCAATTTTAACTTTTCAATAATATTTTTCATTCTTTATATAATAGAATAATTTATTTTGAATAAATTTTAAAAAAATTAAAAATAGAATGTATTAAAAAAAGAGAAAATTGAAATATAAAGAATTTTTTAAAAAAAGAAAAAATATAAAAAAAAAAAATGCATGTTTGGCTATTTTTTATGCTTCTTTCATTATATCCCACCTTCTAGTAGTATTTCTCTTAAATATCAAAATGTTAACCAAAATTGCTATTTATTTTTTTAATCTATTTAATAAATAATGAAATCTTAATATAATTTATAAACTCTAAAAATTTAATATTAAATTTTCTTAACTTTTAATTAAAGGTAGTTTTTGCTTTTCAATTAAAAAATAATTTTTTTAATATCTTAAAAAATATTAAATTAGTAATTAAATATTTAAAATTTATTAATATTTATTTGTTATATTAAAATTTTAATATATAAAATTTTAAAATATATATTAAATTATTGCCAATTTGATCATAATTTAATTAATAAATCATGAACCAATATCATGGACCAATATCTTTGTATGTTTAATAACGGGTCTAATTTTAAAAATATTTGTTTGTGGTAGAGTTTCTTTGCAAAAGTTGAATTTAAATAATTCAATACCTTACCGATTTGAAGATACAGTGTAATATTAGACAACCAAAATCAGGTGAAACTGGGCAGGCATGATTTCAGAAAATCAACAACTTAGTAAATAAACGAAGTATGAGGCACATCCCGATACAGAATTGTAACTCATTGAGACCACCGAGAGGCAGAGAAGGATATTGAAAGAAACAAAGAAAAAGAGAAGTTAAAGTAGTACGAGTAGTGAAGAGGTTGGAGAGCTTAGGAGTAGTTGGTGAGCGTTTAGAAGAAGAAAGGGAGCTCTCAGAAACCATCTTTCTCTGCGTTTGAAGAAGAGAGGAGAAGAGGCTCCTTTGCCATGCTCTGTTTCATAGTAACACACTCACTGGGTTGGGGAAATATTTTATTCCTGAATATCTGGAGAGTGATTTCATGGAGTCCAGATTTTTTTTTTAAAAAGATTTTCATGAAAATGAAAGTAACACAATGAATGTTGTAGAGCCTACACAAATGGATTTCATCTATGTCACTTATTATATCACTCACTCTTATATGAAAATTTGAACAAGAAGAATCTGGACCGGATTTGTGAGGCAATTTACTGTGAAGATCACAACTGTGAGGCTGCCACCTCCAGTACTGAAATTGCATATATCAGTACTATTGGCGCAATGTGGGGCCGATGGATGGAAGCAATTGAAACGGAGCAGAGAGAGGAATTGCAGAGATGCGTAAGATAGATTGAACCAAGAAACAGAATAATGCAGAGAGAAAAAGAGGACAATATGATATTTACGTATTGAAAAAGAGACGCAAATATGTGGGATTCTCCATATGAATGGGCCCTTATTCCCAGTTTTAGCAAGATGGTGAGCGAGGTGGACCATAGTCTCTTTGCATCTCGTGGGATGATCTACTCAGGTCTAGTTCGCTTGGATTTGATTTAGATTATTTAAATTTAAAATTTTTATTTTTTATTATTTTAATATCAATCATCATTTTAAAAAAATCATTTTTATTTTATATTTTGTTCTCTTCTAAGAAAAAAATTAAAATTTAGATAATTCAAATCTAATTTATACAATAATCAAAAGGGGAGACTCTACAAGGATGCATGACAAGCATATTTGGCTGAGATAACTAAAATGTTTGGAATTTTTAAAAAATTTTATTACTATTTATGAGGTAAATTTAAAATTAAAAAAACTATTTTAAAGTACTTCAAATTTAAAAAATTAATGTGAAACATTAAATAAAGTTAAGAGATTTGAATATTAATTTAACCTAACTTATATATATATATATATATAGTGGACCGGTTTGTATCTAAATTTTATTAAGGTTTAATTTTATGATATATCTTTATATGCCATAGCAAAGTAGGACAAGAGGAAAAGAAAGAAGGGAAATAAAAGCTTTGTTTGATTTCTTATTTTTAGAATAATTTTTTGTTTTTAAGAACAAAAAAAATAAAAAATTTGTTTGATAATATATTTTTAATAAAGTTTTTTGTAAAACATACAAATAGAATTGTATTTTAGAAAAAAAAAATTAAAATATCTTTTAGATGTTTTGTTAGCTTTTATTTTGCAAAATAAAAAAGGTAGAAAATAACAATTTTTCATATTTGGACCTATTTGATTCTATTCTAATTTTAATATTTTTAAAATAGATTTTTTTAGAACAAATTTTGAAAATAAAAAAATAAAAAAATCTATTTGAATCATTATTATAAAAAATTGTTATTTTTTGTCTTTTCCTTGATTGTGCAAAATAAAAATTAACAAAATATTTAAAAAATGTTCTGATTTTTTTTAAATACAATTCTATTTTTATGTTTTACAAAATATTTTTATTAAAAATATATTATCAAATGGAATTTTTTAATTCTTAATAACAAAAAATTATTCTAAAAATAAAAAATCAAACAGACCCAAAGTAATGGAAAATAGTTCTTTTATGGTTGGTTATGGGCAACGTTAAAAGTAACAAATAACCTCTGACAATAATCATAACTCTCGTTATATATAGACTCCGTTTGGCAATGCGTTGGTTCAACTATGTTTGGTAGAAGCTCAAATTTTTTGCTTCTATGAAACCACGTTTAGGAATGAAATCATGTTTGATAGCATAATTTAACACCGAACCAAACATATTTATTTTTACAAACTCACGTTTTATATAGAAAACGAATTTTGAGACTTCACAAACGTTAAACCAAACACGTACATAGACTCTAACAATGGCTTTGACCATCGTTGGAGGGCAATCAGTGGAGCTTGATGTACAAGCCATTTAGCGTTTAGTGTCGCTCATAATCGTTGTTCGAGACCAAATTTGACAAAGATTATGACCATTGTTAAAATATTAGCATTTGACGCAGGTTGTTTCAATTGTCATTAAGAAGTGTCGCTACGATGCATATAGCAATGGTTTTCACAATCATTGTTAAACCTTTTAGCATCGATTTTGACCGATGTTAAAATGTAATTTTTTTAGTCGTGAATTATTTAGTCCCCTAACGTTACTTGTCTTTATTTTTAATTTTTAGACAGGATAAGATTCCACAAACAAAAAATATCTACATACTCACGGTTCAAGAAAAACCTGTTAAGCGATATATGCGTTAAAACGCTAAAGAGCATGTTTGTGGTAGTGTGAATCCTAAATAATAAATACATGAATTTTTGAAAAAATTACAATTAAGAATTCAGATGCTATAAAATTTATAATAAAAGATCTTAAAAATTAAAATTATCATTAAAAACCGTTATTATTATCGTATTTTAAGAATTTATTATTGAGTATAAGAAAATTCAATACTTTTTTACCTTTGATTATATATCTCTTAAAATTGATGGTAAATTTTTTTAAAATTTTATAATAATGATGATCTTTAAAAATAATTTTAATTTTTAAGATCATTTATTATAAATTTTACAATATTTAAGTCTTTTATTGTAATTTTTTCTTATTTTTTTAACCAAAAAAACTTGTTGAAAGTTCTTGTTCTAAGAGCAGATGCCACGGTGTTTTCCAATTTATCCCATCGATTTTTTTTTTTTTAAATAGCCTCACGAGGTGATTATGAGAAAATTTGAAACAATCTTTTAAAAAACGGCTAAGCAGGCCCTACATAAAGGCATAGTTAGATTTTCAAAGAGCAAACTTTAGGGCCATGTCTGTTATGACAACGAAAAATGAAAAGGAAAAAAATATTTATGTAATATCTAATTTATTTTTGTAATTATTATTTAATTATTAAAAGTAAAAATATTAAAATTATTTTTAATTTTTAATTTTTTTACTAATTTTTTACATATTAAATGAGTCTTAGATGATAACTATTTATACAACCAATCCTCATAGTCTTATTCTATCTAGTTTACATAAAATATATAAGCCTACCAACAAATTTTTCAAACTTTTATTTTGTAAAAAAGGTTTATATCCAAAATATTTGACTACTAAAACCTTCATTATAATCTAACTTTAGTTGTAACCTTTTCAATGATGTTTTAAATAAAACACATGCTTTAATGATAAAAGGAATACAAAATATAGGTAAATAAGGGTAAATGAGATAAAAAATGATTATTTTATTTTTATTTTTTTAAAAATAATTTAATAAATAAAATAATAAATATAAAAATATAATAAAAATTATACAAGGTATATAAAAATTATTTTCACATTACTGAACCAATAGAATGACAACATTTAGTATACCACCAAACAAAATTGAAAAGAAAGAAAACCCTCGTTGCCTTGCTGGTGCAAACTGTCAAAGTGATGGTCTCGAGACTTTATTTGATCGCTAGTTTAATATGTAACCAGGAGGTTTGATAGAAAAATGTAGTACACGGTATTCCCAAAGTTTCTAGAAAGCTTGAGTTATTCGTTCTGATATGACAATAAATTCGAAGAGAGATTTTGGCCATAAATTTTGCAAAAGCATATTAGAAAATCCCAATATAATAATGACGTTAAACTTCTGACCAAATCTGGTTATTTATTACTTTATTGCTCACGATATGGAGAGATTAATCAAGAAGCACATGCACATTTGTAAATGACCTAAATTAGTTCACTGTACGGATAAGCAAAGTGAAAGTAAAAATAATAAAGTAAAGCTTGGTAAATTCAAAATTCTTTGAACGAATATGATCAGTAAATATGATTCTTCTTTTTCATATACACCTAAACCATTATCTCATGCTGAAAAATAAAACCAAAAAAGAATTTTGTAATTCGATTAAAATTATTGGCACGAAGCTGAGAAACTGCCAAATACATAAACAAAGCATAAATTGGGTACGTAATCACATTTTCACCCAAATTACTTTCATTTCATGGCACAAAGATGGACTTGGAAATCATATGCCTTCAGAAATTTTATTAGCAATCATGTCATTTCTTTCGATATTATAACAATTTTTACTATGCTAGTTTTGTTAATTATTGGTATAACATAAGAGAAGCTATTCACAAATCAAATATGTTCATAAATAGACCTTCATATAAGGAATCTCGAAATGAAATCATGGAACAAATTTATACTTCTTGTAAATCTTTACTGCTCCGGATTTTCCTTTCAAAATATTTGATCAATAAATTTGAGTGTCCAAAAAGGAAAAGGTAAGAGTATCATGTATAAATAGCAATGCCTAGCAAACATTCATCCTCACATTCTCACAACATAGGCTTGGAAAGAACAATGGCTTCAACTATTTTAATGTTAGAAATTATTCTCGTAGCATTGTATATTCAAAATATTCAAGTGACAATAGCCGCACTCGACCGATATTTGCATGAAGTTCCTGGTGGAACAAACCCAGGACACAATGGCAGCCCACCAGTGCCCCTTGGCCATAGTCAACAAGCTAATGAGGTTTTAGGTTATCCAAAATCATCATATATTGATCGATATTTATCTGACCATAGTCGGCAAGCTAATGTGGTTTTAAGATATTCAAAACTACCTCATATTGATCGATATTTACATGAGGTTCCAGGAGGTACAAACCCAGGACACAATGGTAATCCAGGACCCCATGATGGCTAGAATTTGACCTTGTGTTTTAGAGGGCCTAAACCCATTACATATCTCTTTTTATTTTTCATCAACTACATCAATTAATAAGGAGTTATGGTCTCTCTTCCTATTAAGTCTTGATGATGTTCCCTTGAAAATGGTTACTATCACTAAAATGTAAAGGTTGAGATTTATTTTGCCCATCTTTCTTTTGCCAAATTCCAATGTACAATGAAATGTCACAATTTAAACTTTATGCGACTTATAGAATAATCAAATTGTTACTCACCTTAAATTATTTTGCAAATTAAAATGGGTCAACCCAAAATACTAATTTAAACAACACAATAATTTTATTATAGTTGTCTCTTCACTCCTTCTAAGAGACAAGTGATGAATTGCAACTGTTAGCTCTAAGGTTTTGATTTAATTATTTTGATGATATCAAAACTCTTAAATTAAATTTATAAAATATTAAAATAAAAATAATTAAATATTACTTATTGCATTAATCTTTGTTATTGAATTTAATTTTATAGGCAATACCAATTAGTTAAGAAAAATGAAGTGCATTAAAATAAAGTATGTAAAGAAGATAGCAATTCAAGTAGTGCTTGTCATGTATATATATACCTATATATCATTAAAATATTTTGACTGTTTGAAAGCATTGGAAAAGTTGCTTTATTTGTATAATATATTATATTGAAGAGTTACATTTTACTTTTCCAAGGCATTAAATGAAGTATTGAAAATTGGAAGGGAGCTATCATATCTCTTTGCAAATATATTTCTCTTGGGATCTACTATATAACAGTAAGATCAAGAATTGAAGAACATAGAGAACTGAAGTAAAGAAATAAAAGCTAAGTTATATTACAGTATTCATTGTTTTCTTCATCTTAAAGGATATGTATATATATATACGAAAGGGTGTTAGAGTAATTGATCTTTATCAACACAACCAAGTACTTTGTTTACTAAAAGTGAAAAAAAAGTAGCAGAAGAGAGAGAAGAAGCAAAGCAAGGTCAAGGATTTGAAATCAAGAAAGAAGAAGAAAATAGCCTGTGCAACCGAAAGTGTAACTTCCTTAGCTATCTCTGCTTCCATACCTCTTGCAACGGCTATTTTGTGAAGTTAAACTCTCCAACAAATATATTTCTCTTGGGATCCACTATATAACAGTAAGATGAAGAACTGAAGAACATAGAGAACTGAAGTAAAGAAAGAAAAGCTAAGTTATATTACAGTATTCATTGTTTTCTTCATCTTAAATTTTTTGAGCTTAGTTTATAGATAAATCTAACTTGTGAGAGTTTTTGAAAGTGAGTTTGTTGTAATCCTTTATTGATAAGGCTTTTAAATACATTCTCCTATAATTATGTGAATCTTTCCTAAGTATCAGTAAAGTGAGTTTAGGGTCAGTTTAGTGAGAAACTCTTTGTAAAAAAAGTTTTGAACAAGCTTGTATGAAATTCAAGTATTGTAAAAGTTTTAAACGAGCTTGGAAATCTAACTTTTGTGACTGTGTACTTTGATTTTATAGTAAAAATCCATTAGTGGCTTGCAAAGGGATTAGACATAGGTCAAGTGAATTGAACCAAGATAATATATGGTGTACTTCTTCTCCTTTCTCTTTATTTTTGTCTTTACACTTTGGTAGAATATCCTATCAATAATGCCTTCAAAAGTTTACTTAATCTTTAAAATATACACTATCTTTTATAGCATCTTGTCGGTAAAGATCTTATATCTACAAGGTTTTCGCACCAGCATTTTTTATCAAGTTTTTTGAATCATTTTATATTAATATATAATTAGTTTAATTGCATTTAATTCTATACTTTTCTGTAAAAGCACCTATTCACCCCCTCTAAGTGAATTCTTTAAAAACTTCCGAAGTAAAACATTGTAAAAATATATTTTAGACAAAGAGATATCACAGCTCAAATAAACAATTATTTTGTCCCCAAACATTACTTGTCTTTTTTTTTTTTAATTTTTAGACAAGATAAATTTTCAAAACCAAAAAATATCTACATATTAACTGTTCAAGAAGTCGTTGTTAAGCAGGATACATGTTACAACACTGCAAAGCCTTCTTTTGGTAATGTCAATCCTAAATAATGAAAACATTGTCAAAGGTACTTGTTCAAAGATTTAGGCATATGCTATCGTGCTTCTCTATTTATCCCATTGATTTTAAAAATATAAGCCTGACAAGGCCATTTTGAGAAAAATTGAAAATAATTTTAAAAAAATGGCTAAGCAAGCCTTAAATCAATGTGTAGTTTGTAAATTATTCAATGATGTTTTAAAACACATAAAGTGACAACATTTAGTATACCTCTGAACAAAATTGAAAAGAAAGAAAAACTTCATTGCTACATTGGTGCAAACTGTCATAGTCTTAAAACTTTATTTGTTCACTAATTTAATATGTAATACAAAAGGTTTTATAGAAAAATGTAATACATCCTACTCCTTAAAGTTTCTAGAAAGCCTAAGTAATTAGTTTCGATACAACAAATTCTAAGAGCAATTTTGGCCATAAATTTTGCAAGAGCATATTAGAAAATCCAAATATAATCATGATGTTAAGCATACGACCAAATTAGTTTATTTACTTTACTGTGCACAATATGGAGAGATTAATCAAGAACTACAAACATTTTTAAATGACAAAAATCAATTTACTATACAGATGACCAAATTAAAAATTAAAATAATAAGATAAAGCTTGGTAAATTCAAAATTGTTCAATCAAATATGACAAGTAAATAGGATTCTTCTTTTTCATATACCACTAATTAAACCATTATCTCATGTTGAAAAATAAAACCAAAAAAGATTTTCATAATTTGATTAAAACTATTGGCATGAAGCTGCAAAACTGCCAAATACATAAACAAAGCATAAATTAGGTACATAATCACATTTTCACCTAAATTACTCTCATTTTATGGCATAAAGATCGCTTTGAAAATCATATGCCTTCTACACCTTATTTGGCAATCATATTATTTCTTTTGATATTATAACTAGTTTTATTATGCTAGTTTTAGTATAACATATAAGAGGATATTCACAAGTCAATTATACTCATAAATAGACCTTCATGCAAGGAATCTCAAAATGAAATCAAGAAACAAATTTATACCTCTTTTAATCTTTACTCCTTCCAGATTCTCCTTTCAAAATATTTGACTAATGAATTTGAGTATCAGATGAAAAGGAAATAGTGAAAATATCATGTATAAATAGCAATGCCTACCCAACATTCATCCTTATATTCTCACAATATGGGCATGAAAAGAATAATGGCTTTGGCTATGTTATTCTTAGAAGTTGTTCTTGTAGCATTGTATATTCAAAGTATTTGAGTAATAATAGCTACACTAGATTGATATTTACATGAGGTTCCTACTGGAACAAACCTAGGACAATATGATGGCCCACTAGTACCCTTTGGCCATAGTTGGCAAGCTAATGTTATTTTAGAGTATTCAAAACCATCTCATATTGATCGATATTTACATGAGGTTCCAAAAGGCACAAACCTAGGACATCATGGTGGCTCATCAGTACCCCTCAACCATGGTTGGCAAGCTAATGCAATTTTAGATTGTTCAAAACCATCTCGTATTGATTGATAGTTGCATGAGGTTCTAGGAGACACAAACCCAAGACATAATAGTGACTTACTAATACCCCTTGGCCATAGTTAGCAAGCTAATGTGGTTTTAGGTTATTCGAAACCATTTCATATTAATCAATATTTGCATCAGGCTTTATGAGGCACAAACCCAAGACACAGTGCCAACCCACTAGTACCCTTGGCCACAGTTGGCAAGTTAATGTGCCTTTGGATTATTCAAAACCATCTTGTATTGATTGATATTTGCATGAGGTTATAAGAGGCACAAACTCAGGACATAATGGTAGCCCACCAATACCCCTTGGCCACAATCAGCAAGCTAATATGGTTTTGAATGATTCAAAGCCATCTCATAGTGATTGATATTTACATGAGGTTCCAGGAGGTACAAATCCAAGACATAATGGCAGCCTTGTACCCCACAACATCTAGCTTTTAACCATATCTTCTAAGGGGCATAAACTCATTGCATGACTCTATTTTTCATCAACTACATTAATTAATAAGGAGTTGTGGTCCATCTTCCTATTAAGTCTTCATAATGGTCCTTTGAAAATTTTTATTATCACATAGATGTTGAGATTTATTTTGCTTATTTATCGTTAACTAAATTCTAACATATAGTGGAATGTTGAAGTTTAAACTACATATGACTTATAAAATAATCTAATTGTTACTCACCTCGAATTATTCTACTAATCAAAATGGGTGAACCTAAAATATTAATTTAAATGACATAATAATTTTATTCTATTTTTCACTTTACTCTAAGAGACAAGTAATGAATTGAAATTTCTCAAGTAACACATTAATAAAGGTAAAAATATGTTTTAGACAAAAGATGTCATAGCTCAAATAAATAATTCTTTTGTTCCCAAAAATTTATGTAATGAGAGCCATAATGGAACCGCATGATGTTAGAATAAGAAAAATTTTGATTTTAAAAAATAAAAATTGAATAAAATAGAATCGCTACCAAAATTTTAATTATAAAAGTAAAACTTTAGGGAATTTTTTTTTGTGAAAAAAATAATTTACAAACCAAAAATAGGTTAAAAAATCATTTGTACATAGAAAAAGCAGTAAGCATCTCACAACATTCACTCTTAGAAACAATAATCTTAAATTAATTGTACAAAATTAATATAGCCTTTAATTTTATTTTAATTATCCTTCTCAATCACATGCAAAAATAATAAAAAGAAAAAACTAAGAAAAGAAAAGGGAAAAAATTATTTACAAGAGTAAACTTGATATAAGATAAGAACTTGGAGTACGTACTTTATAAAAGAAATAAAAGTCTACATAATTTAATTGGTAGAAAACTGTATCTGTTGGTTACTGTTATTTATTTATTTATTTTATGAAAAAATAAAGAAAATAAGGATTATTTTTATCTCTTACAAACATAATGACTTTGAAGTTGGTTAATATATTTTAATTTACAAAAGCTAAGTTAATCTCATTTCTTTACTTTCTACATTTTTCTTTTTCTATTTTCTTAATTTTTGAGAATGACATTTTTTATTTAATTAAAAATAAATTTTTATTTTATGAAATATATTTTTAATTCTTAATTTTGTTTTTCAAAAAGAAAGTTTGAGGAAAGTTCCTAATTCTAAGAAAAGATATTTAATTTGATTGATTTTTATTTTTATTTATTTTTGGAATGAAACTTTTAAAAAATTTGTTTACTTAAAAATTTTAAAACTCTAATTTTTGAATTTGGAAAAGTTTATTTAGTCTTTTTTTTAAAGAGATTAACATTGAATTTTAAGACCATTTTTGTTTATTGATTTTTCAAGGAGAAATCCTTTAAGAAAAAATTTTTTCAAACAAACTGATTTTTTATATGAAGTGTAACTTTTATATTTTTAACAAAATTTTAATTCTTAAGTGAAAAGGATTTTTACTTTTTTTTTTTATGAAGTATAACATTTTTTACTTTATTGATTTTTAGAAAGAAAGCTTTTAAGAAAAAGGTTATTAAACCAAGTGATTTTTTATATTTTATTTTTGAAACACTATTTTTTTAATTTATAAAATTCTTAGAGAAAAGAAATTCATTTAATTTTTTCCTTTGTTTTAAAAGATTTATTTTTGAACTTTAAGATATCATTTTTTAATTTTTAATTTTTTGAGAAAAACTCTTAAGGAAAGATTTAAGATTTATTTAATTTTTTTAAGTAAGCTAATTTTTATTTTCATATTTTCAATTCTTTTAAATTTTAAGAAAATGAAAGTCACTAAAATCTAACTTTACCTTTTGGTAACTTTTTTTTTGGGTAATTTTTCAAAAGAGGATTTAAAAAAAGGTTCCTATGGAAAAGGAAAATTGTTTGATTTTGTAAAAAATTTAATTTTTGAACTCTTGGAATATTTTGTTTTTAAAGAAATTTGTTTGATTTTCTAGAAACTAATTTTTGAACTTTTAGAATATTTTTTCTTTTCTTGAATTTTTCCTAAAAACAAAATTAATTGGATATGAGCCATTAAAACCCAATAAATTATAAGAATATGATTATGCAAGTCAATAAGCACTTGTGAAAACTTATTCTCACATGCAATCCTTCAATTAATATCCTATATATCTGAAGAGGTAAAGAGCTCACACAACAAAATTAAAAAATAAAATAAAATAAATAATTACAAGTATTCAATACCTTGTGGTGCTTGTGTACAATCAAGTAGCATATTTATTCTAATATTTACAAATATGAATGAAATGCAAAACCAGTAGCAATTGCTTCCCCAAATCTCCTGCTTTTCAACACATTGTCGCATTATTCTCCTTATCTTTTGCAAATATCCAAAAGTGATCCTAGCATGATCTCGAAGTACTCCCCGTAATTTCAGTAAATCAAGAAAGAAAATTATATAGCTTCCAATCATACAATCACAATCAAATTAATTATATGATAACCAAACAAGTGTGCAATTTCTAAAAAACTCAAATTTATATTTTCATGCATTTTCATGTTCATGCAGGACACAAAAAATTCCATTATATAGAATTTAACACACCCAGCAGATTCAAGTACTGATGGATCCCAAAAATGTTCTTTCCAACTAAAATTCAATATCATTCAGTACATAGTAACATAACCCAACAAGTGTATTGACCTCCAATAATCTTTCACAGAAATTACCAACACATGCTTTTGCAATTCAGGAAGCATTTTTCATGAAAACTTCTTGAATAAGTACATTACACAAGCATGTATAATCAAATTGCCCATTTAATCATATCACCACATCACTCTTAAATACATCTCAAACATATCAATTCTTAGTCCAGTATGAAGCATATCAAGATAGCGTAATGAGAACTGTTCAAGAAATTATGCTTCCACATACATGCAACAGTTCGGCCCTTACCATAACTTTCTATCTAAACAAATTGGAATACAGCACAAGGATCATACTCGTTTCAGTATTATTTTAATAAGCCAAAAATTTAAAATAGACTAAGATCTTGAACAAACTTCAGCCATTTGAACCCAACATGAATAAGAATCAATTATATTCAATATCCAATCACCAAAATAAAGCATATATAAAATCATCACAGATTCGGGTAAAAGATCAATAACACCCACTTAGGCTTCCATTTTTAACAGAACACATTTTACTTTGTATTCCACAAACTCAAGCACAGCCCATTACAATACATCGCTCCCCGAATCAATGCAAACAATTATTACAAATGCCTCGTTTCCTACAAGAATCACAATGGGTCCAAAAAAGAAATAATTCTAATTCCATGCGCTAATTACCAATCCTACCTAAGTTTGCATCGTCCAAGCAGGGAATGGAAAACTAAGGCACATGCACTTCTATTCACATATAATCAGAGCATCCTAATGATAAACTACCAAGAACACATTCATGATAAAAACAAAACAACTAAATGCATCCCTAAAATTACATCAGCAAGCCCAGCAACTAGATAAACAAGACTCCTATAACTATTAAGATGAAAGGGAGAAAGAAGCAGAAGCCACAGGTAACATCAAATTCTAAATCACCATTTTAGTTTCTTGTCAAGATTAGAACTATAGATGAATTTTACCTTCTGCTTCAATTTCTTCTTCCTCTAATCTCTGTTCGTGCTTTGTCAGAGTTTTCTTACTCTCAAGCGCAGCTTTGTCATTCTCCCTTGTTTCCTTATGGCTTCTTCCTTAGTCGAGGAAAAAAACCAACCACCCTCATGGTTTCCTGCACATCTAAACCCGAAAACCAGGGCCTTCCTCAGGGTTTTTCCTCCCTCAGCCGAAAGAATAACCTCCCCAAATCAATATGATTTTCTGTTTTCTCTCAAAACCCCCAAAATTCCCCTTAGCAAACCTAATCTTATTTTATATAGCCGAGAGCCCATCCCTTTCAAGCATGCATTTCTAAGGTCGTTAGAAGGGATTCTTCACGCACATGGGAAGGAAAACGGATTTTGCTAGCCTGGAGAACATCTACTATCCCTCTCTATTTGAGCGTCCCAATCCTCCACTAATCCCTGCGATACGTACAGTGTGCGAAGCAACAAAAGGTTGTTGTTTTGCTTCTTATAATCCCTGCCATTTGCGTAATGGATGGAGTAGAATCCTAAGGAATAGAAATTTTTCATGGCAAAATCACACCTTATCTTAGACCTCTCTTGATAGATGTTCCTTTGGTGAAATTAGTTTCTTCAAACAAGTTTTTTGGCTCAAGGTGACAATCACTAACTTCACCTCTTTTAAAAATCAAACCCGCCATGAAAAAGAGCATAAAAAAAAAAGTTTTATAACTACAACATAATAAAATTTAGCATATTTACTTATCTAATTTGCTTTTTCTTTTCTTTCTCTCTCCTCCCTTCTTTCACACCACCATTGATGCTAAAATGGGCTGCTCAAAATTGGTTGAGAGAAGAGGAAGAAGATGGCATAACCTTAAATAGAAAAATTAGGGTTTTATAACCTTTTCCAAAATGATTATTTTGTTCTTATACTTTAGTTCCGTCATTTGAATTCATTTCTCAGTTTTTTCATAAACTGACTCCTCCATACTAAATTTTAAACTTTCATTTTTATTAAAAATATAATTTTATAGGTCACAATGATTTAAAACTATATGAAATAACTTAAATTATGATACTATCACTGTCTTTTTGTTGTTTCATAATTTAGGGATTTTAGCCAAAGGAAGATCCTCTGATTAAACTTTGCATACTCTTTTATGTTAGGCTAATGAGAATTATGCTTATCTCTATTTATTTTTCATTTAAAACAAAACCTTAGTTTTCTGTACCGTTTTGGTCAAGATCATGGTTTTATCATTGCATTTATTTCGCTATTGATTTTAGCCTAAAACTTAATCTTTCTAGATAATTCTAATGCATAGGATATTTAAAATCCTCTATACTCATATAATCATTATTTGGATCCAACAGTAGCTTAAAATAATTTAATTATGATTTTACCACTAGTTTTCTCAGTTTGCATGCCATTAGCATTTTGACCAATTTTATCTACCTTGGTTACTCTACTAACCTCATTTAGTCATATTGAGATGAAAAATATTTTACTCTCTTATTATCTTATTAAAATATTAATTTTTCATAATTTATCCTTGATGTGCTGTCAGATTCATTACTTTTGCCTCTTTTGGACTTGAAATTTAACTTTTTAGCCCATTTCTCTTCTTTAATTGGGTTTCTACTCTTTTTCCTCATCTAGTTTTACTCTAATTTAGGGATTTAGCTTAATATAAAAATACTAATTATTTCATTTAGTCTACTACCAAAATACCAAATATTACAAAGAATACCAAATCTATGGATAATTTGTTGTTGAATAAATCTAATCACATCTGCTTGTATAAACATTTGCCATTAATTATACCTCCACCCACTTCATAAAGTAATTTGTTACTATGATAATGAAGGTACATTGCTTGGATGAAGGATGATAAATTTTACCTATTAGATCCATAGCCCACCTTCTAAATGGCTATGGTTTGATGATTGGATGCAATTCATCAGTTGGCAATCTTTGAATAGAACCATAAACTAACAAGCTTAGTACCTTTGGCATATTTGAAACAATCAGTTATTATAGTTGGCCAATAATAGCCATGTTTATGAGTCGACCATCTCATCTTGGTTTCTACATATAGGAACCATAAATTCACTCATGAACTTCTTTTATGAGTTTCATAGCTTCCATTTTGCCTAACCATTTTAGTAACAAATCTTCATACCTCCTTTTATATAACTCATCATCTATTAAGACATACCTTAAGACTTTTTGTTTAAGATTGAACTTTACTATAAATAAGGGATTCTTTAGATAGCCGATTAATTTTATTTTCTACTTATCAGTTGCTGATTGTTAATCAATAGCTATAACTTCTTGTATTTGAAGGATTCCCTAGTCACTTTCAAAATCCATAGGTTTGAATCTAAAGGCTCTTTAAGCTAAGTCATTAGCTTTTATATTTTTTTTTCTAAAAACATACATAATTTTTACATAAGCAAATTGTTAAAGAATAGTGCTAGCTAAATTGCAGAAGAACAATGTTAATTATTTCATAATAATGTGATAGGATTATATTATTGCAATTATATTATTCAATAAACTATTTTATGACTAGCTATGAATCTCCCATTATTTTGATAAATTGAGCCTTCATGGATATCAATAATTTGAACCTAATAATCAAGGCTTCTTATTCAACTTGATCGTTTGAATAACCTAATTTCAACTAGAATATAAATTTCTCCAATTTGTCCTATTGGGCTAGTAATAGTAACTCCTACCCCAACATCATTTCAAGTTTTGGATTAATCCAATATCAATACCTATGATTTGAGTTGTACATAATTATTGACTTATGCTAAAGAGTCCTTAATATTAAGGCATGGATGTTGACCCAAGAAATTAGCTAAGGCTTATCCTTTGATGGCCCTAAGTAGAACATATTTTAATGTAAAAGTATTTAATTCAATAGCCTACTTTATTAGTCTTATAAGATAGGCTTTTTAATTAAATATTTTATTATGTCAAGTTTGTACGTAACTAAAACTTTTTTAATTAAAAGATAGTATTCAAGTTTTGTACATGCATGGTACAAAAAAAGATATAGTTCTTTCCACTAAAGTATATCTAATCTCAGCATCTTTAACAATCAACTTAAAAGCTCTTTCAATTCCAATAGCTCTTTAAGTTATATCCTCAACATTTTGTACAAGAAGGTAGCTGATGAATTCTTTAGCATCTAAGATGTAGAGCTTTAATAGTTTATCTAACATGGAAGGTACTAAGATTAATAGGTTAGCTAAGTTTTACTTGATCTATTCAAAAGTTGCTTGTTGTTCTCCTCCCTAAATTAATTCATTAGCATCTTTCAACTTTAGAAAAGGTGAAAAGCTTTTAATATCCCAGGTGAGTTGGCAATGAACTTTTTTAAGAAGTTTATCTTATGAATAAATTTTATGGTGCTTTTGCCTTTAAAATTTCCTTGGCTTTATTTTTATTTACTTCAATTCTCTATTGATATACAAGAAAACTAAAGAAGTTTCTAGCTAAGACTCTAAATGCACATTTAGCTAGACTCATCTTCAAATTATGAAATCTCATCCTCCTGAATGCCTGCTTTATGTTGGCTAAATGTTAATAAAAATAATTAGATTTTATTATCACATCATCTATATAAATCTTTATACTTTTACCATCTAAATCATGGAAGATATCATTTTTAAGCCAAATGGTATAATAAGCCATTCATAGGCACTCAACACATTAGGGCAATGAAATGTAGTCTTATAGATGTCTTCTTTGTGTACAAAAATTTGATTATAGTCTAAATATCTAGCCATAAAAGTAAGAATCATATAATTGTTTACTGCATCAATCAATATATTAGCTATTGTCATGGCATATTCATCTTTATGAGTAGTTAGGTTATGTTTTGAAAGTTTATGTAAATCCTAACTCTTATTCTTCTTTATGACAAGAACTATGCTTAAAAGCCACTCACATACCTAGTTGTAAGAATAAAACCTACCTTCAGCAACCTTTCTATTTTTTCCTTGATTTTTAGCAATAGTTATGGATTAAATCTCCTAGCTACTTGTATGGTTTAAACCCTTCCTTAATTAGTATTCAATACTCAATTAACTGACTAGATACCCAAGACATTTTATAGTACTCCTACATCAAACTATCTTTATACTATTTTATAAGATTAATTAACCAATTTCGGCCTTCTTCATTTAATAAGTTACTGATTCTAATCAACTTAGGTTATTTATTAGTATCCAAGTTAATATCAAGAAAAGGATCTTGAACCTCAAAATTGATTACCTACCTTTTGATTTGGAAATCTAACTATTCTTCTGATGGTTAGTTTGTTAATGATTCTAGATTAGTTTCTTGCCCTTCAAGTGTATCAAGGGTTGATTGTTCAATCTTGTTCTTATATGTGAATAAGGCTAGCCAATGTAGAACATCTTTGATCACTTGACATTGTTGATCCATAAATGAATTTTGTAAAAGTCCATAGGTTAGCCTCATCAACTTAGATCTTTATCTTGAAACCCTGAGAAATAAGGTTGCAAGACTCTAAGAACCCTTTTTTGTAATCCTCAAATAATTTGATGGGTCTCATATATGGTAAATAAAATATAGTTTATGCTATATTTACATCAGCTACAAAGGGATTTTTGTTAGCCAATACTACTTCAACTCTGTCACTTTCCTAAAACATAAGTCATTGATGTAATGTAGAAGGAATGCATTGACTAGAATAGATTCAATCCTTGTCTAACAGCACTGAATATGTAAGTTTAACATCCATGACAAACAATACTACTCTAGTTGTTTTGGGGCCCATTATTATGTCAACTACTAGTACTTAAATAGCAGTTGTTGCTTTTCCTATGAAGTTGGTCATCTTCATGTTAGTGTTGATCAAGTATGCTTTGATTTTTCCTAATTTCTTCATTATGTTGATTAGCATACCCTTCAACATAGCTCTTCTGTTTACAAATACTCTAGTAACTAGCCTACCACTTATATAAGCTTTACTATATACAGGCTTTAAGTGTTTGGTCATAACCTCTAAAGGTTTTTCAAACTGCATCATAGCTAGCTCAAATGTTCTAGCATCTATCAAAATCATCCATTTTGCTTCCTTGGTGAATAAGTTTCCTTTTAAGCCTTATAGTTATCCTACATCTACCTTTACTTGGGATAATGCCAATGACATTAATATTTGCTAGAGATATCTTAGTATCATCTTCATCTTAGAGATCATCTTCTTATAGGATATCCTTCTCCTTTGGTAAATTAGGACTAAATATTGGTTCAGATATATCAATTTGTATAGGTGATTGTACCTCTTCTTTAATCACATCTTTAATTTCTCTTAGTATCTTAAGCATTTGTCTTAATTTTTAAATAGATCTTTGTCTTTATTTCCTTCTCTTATAAGTATGAGTTATAGTAATTAGTTGAGATGGCTATTGTAACTTCTTTTTAATATATTTGTCAAGGAATCATTGGCCTTTTTCTATGTCAGCTTTGGACTTGATCATTTTTTATGACTTTAGCTATTTGTCATTGTGAAAAGTTATCTTTAAGGTAGATATCTTTTTTTCAATGTTGAACTCTATTACTTGCCTTCTGCCCTCTAAAATTTCTTCCTAGTCCACTCTTAGAATCTGTAATCTATCAAAAACCCTATCGTGCTTTTTCCATGTTAGGTCTTGTAGTCTATAAAAAATGCTAAGCTTGTGAATGATAGATCATAGTTGCTTGGGTTGTACAACAAATTATCCATCATTTTTGTTAGGTTCTGACATTGTTTCCTTCATTCTGCATTATTTCTACATTAGTTACTGTTATTTATATTTTAGTAAATGAAATAGTGAGTTTGATGCTGAAACTATATTTGTAAATACCATTGGAAAGGAATTGGTATTAATTGTTATTTTAGATATGCCTTTATTAGTTAGCCTCTTATCCTTCAAAGCCTTTTGGATAGTGTTCCTAAAAACATTACAATTAATGTTAATATGACTATATGAGTGATGTCACTTTTAATATTTTTTATTCTTAAACTCCTTAGTAAATGAAATTTTATGTCCATTAGGTAGTCTAATCTACCGATCTTTGAGCAAAGAGTCAAAAATTTGATTAGCTTTGGAGTATCGAACAAGTACTCCTTCTTGCTTTTTTAAGTTTCATAATTTCCTTTTCTTTTGAAAGCCTTAAAGTTGGGTAGGAATATGACTTCGCTATTAAGATTCCTATTGCCAAGATATTAGTTAACTATTCTTCTTGATACATTATCACTGCTCCTAAATCATCAATATAGTCCATAATAGAAACTAGGTGTGAAACTTTCCCTCCATAATTAGCTCTTCTTTGCTCTTTTTCTAGAATGAATTGCTTAATTTGAATTAATTTAGTTGCTAGCTAAGTCAAGTCTAAACATTCCTGGGCTATTAACTTTTTCCTCAACTAAAGATGCATGTTACCTACAACTATCATGGCATATTCTACTTTTGGAAATTGCATATGACATTTAGTTCTTAATTTTTTAAATCTTTCTAAGAAATTAGCTACAGGTTCATTTATTTTCTATTTTAGATTCATGAGATCAACTATGGTAACCTTTATTGTGGCCTATAGAGACTATCGTGAAGAGTCTTTCCATATTTGCCTAATTTTGCACAAAGTTAGGTGGCAAGGACAAATACTAAGTGAAAGCAATTTCAGTTAATGATAAAGGAAATAACTGAAATTAATAATACTTATTTTGATTTGCCTCATCATATTAGGTAATAAACTTATCTATATGTTTCATGGCAAACTTACCATTCTTACTTAAGAAAGTAGTAAAATTAGGAGTTTAAAACCTCTCAATGAGGGCATCATTTTGTCTATCCAATTAGGATATCATTTCTTATAAACATGCCTACCAAGAGGCCTTAATTGCATGCTAAAGTGTCTTCTTATTATTTCAACAATCATATTAAGGTTAATCAGTTAATTTACAGCATGTTTAGGTTCAGTAGTCACTAGTCAGTTAGTGTTCGACAACTATACAAGAACTGGAGTAGTCTATCTTAGTAGTATAAAAGAAACTTGAATTCACTAATAACCAATTTGTTGCTTTAACATGTATAGATATGCATATTGGTTAGTTACAAGAGGTGGAATTAGATTCAATGGCTATTTCTCAATTAATTCTCTATATGCCTTGTATGTAGTCCCTTGTAGTAGAAAACTAGATTTGCCTAATGAAAGACTAGTTACTTTAAGGTTGCTAAATAAACTGCTTGATTAGCTGTTTAAAGTGGAAATGAATTCTATTACTATTTTCTAACAAACTTTTTTTTATTTCCCATATTGAACTATCCTATAATTGGTGGTGGAACAAATTGTACGACCTTACATGTTTAAATGTAGGATAGTACTAACAGTTAAAGCATTTGGTAAAACATCAAACAAACCAAAGTTACCTTATGTGTTTGATGATCTTCTAGCTATATGAACTTGCCCATACTACAAAACAAGTTGTAGTACTAGCTCATTCAGTATTTGCCTCCAAGATTAACTACATTTATGGTTATAGTAGCATTCATAATTGGATTTGGCTATTGAATGGACTGACTAACATTAAAGAATGATGTAAAAGGTTCGCTAAACTTACCTTTACTCTTGTCCAAAATTATTATGCACCTTGTTATGTACCATTTGCCTAATAATCTTAACAAGTTAACAAGACATTTGATACATGAAATTGTTAAATCCTATGTCAATTTGCTGACAATTGAAAGATGTTATCATTAGCATAGATTGGCCTAGTTCAGCTACCTTCTCTATGGTTAACGCCACTGGTCTTACAATTAATAGTGGGATTGTCATAGCAAGTTGTCCCACAGTTGATAGTGTCATATTTGGCAAAGATGATATGCTTGAACTTGACATAACTATAGGTTGAGAAGCTTGAGAGTCAATAATTTTTTAGCTGCCACTATTCTTTGCAATTAGTTGTGAAATATCCATGTCACTTGAACCTTTTATGGACTAAAAGTGCACTGTCATTTGTAATCATGACCAACTAATGAAAACTTCATTGGAAACTTTTCTTTTAGTCATACTAGATATGCTAAAATTTGTTATTTTCAAATTTGGATTGATTAGTTAAATTGATCAGTTAACTTACTCTTTTGATTCCCATGTTCAAGCAATATGTTAAGGAAATGATTATATTCCTTAGCTTTAGATCTTTAAGCTACTAAAAGAAGCACGTAGTTTAAAGGGTAAGTAACACCTATGGTTAGAAAGAATAATAAATGAAAGTAAAGGCATAAATATAGTAAAGAAAGTTGTAAATAAAGTGATAAATTTTAGAAATTAAAGGCAAGAATGTAAAGGATAACATGTGAAACTGGTGTTTGATTGATTGGAGATGTGCCTATTCAAAAACATATGTATAATGAGTATTTATAAGTTTAAAACTAGCTGTTAACCCTACTAAAACTATCTATTATTCTTCCTAAATTTTTGGCCCATGTTAGTAATAATGTAAGATCGTATGCAATAATCTAAGTGGTGGTTTATGCCACATCAGGAGAGTTGAGGATTTCAAAATTATTTTCTACCTATTATGAATTGCTTCATTAACTGACCATGTTAACCAATGCCCTATAATTAAGAGAATGGACTTTCAGCATATCTTTTTCAGCAGCATGTTATGAAGCCATTTTTCTTTAATATTTTAAATAAGTCAATAAATTAAATGCATGACCTGCAACCATTATAGCCCATTTTTTCCTTAAAAGCTTAATTCTACTCTTTTATCTAGTGAATATCTTACAATAGTTTAACTTAAATTATAGGCTTAAAGTTTGGTCTAACTCATTTATCTTTTAGTGCTAACAGAAATGGAGCTAAAAGGTGAAGATTAAATTCTCTCCTTCTTGCAATCTGATTGAGCTCAGAAATAAGGAATGGATTTAATAAAGGAAGCTTCATTTATCACAAGGAGAGAGACACATGTATAGTAAGAAGAAAAAGCTTATGGATCATTTTGCAATTTAAAAGAAAACAAGTGGCTGAGGAAGAAATAAAAAAACTAATGGTTTAACTTTTTTTGGCAATATTAATTTGGTCCTTTTTTAAGAAAGGGAAAAGAAGGAAAATTTGGAAAAAGAAAATTGATAAGAGTGACACTATGAGATCTAGAACACAATCCCCTAGGTGGAGAGTGCAATTTACAACAACTAGAGCTATGGTCAAACTTACTTTAAGTTCTTTCTTAGAACAATTTAAACTTAAGCTCTCTAAAATATTTCTAAACCTAAAATTTAATTAATCATAAGCACTTTTTTATTATTCTTTTTTTCCTATCTTAATTTTTTTTTTGGCTATTACATTTGACATGCCCAGTAAGACTACCTAGGTTCCTCACGTCTGTGTATGTTTGAAAAGTTTCAATGCACAAACAATTATCTATATGAAAGCCTTGTTGACAGAGAAATGTCTGTAAAAGAAAAAAAAAAGGACACAATAGTACTCGAGGGATTGCACTGAAATAGCTACAATGGAAGATAACTATCCTGAGGCATTATCGCTTATGAAAACCATCATTCCATCACTAATGCACCATGTGATATAAGGAATACAAGAATGCATGCTAACCATGTTTGCTACTTTCATAGAGATTTTAAAGCCTATGGTAGTTAATGAGATGTACAATGACTATGAAAGGAAAAAGATGACTTCAAAATAAGTTGCAGGCGAGCATATAGCTTAATAACAAATACTCCCTTTAAAACCCAAGAGTCGGCTAATTATCCCCTGCCAAGTTACTCTACATCAATCTAGTTTGGCACATTGCCAATAAATGTTAACAAATGTGGGTCAAGTGGCTCAAGTGTCAATAACCTACAATACAGGCAAGTTCACATTACCAAAAGGCCTTCTTTAATGATTTCAAGTTCAAATATCATGCTAGTAAAATTCCTTATAAGAGGTACTTGTTTGGATATAGGTAAAAGTAGTACAGGGCACCAACCACAGGTGAGTTAATGGTCTATTAATGGTTAAGGCATGCACTCTACCTCTCACTAATTGATTGTACTCTTGACACTAGTACAACAACGTAGCATCTATCAAACAAGTGTACAATAGCCGACTCCTATGATAGTAACTATCGTACCTCAAGTAAACCCTCAGCTATATTTGCCTATTCGCAATAAGTTCCTTAAAGCCTCTACAATTAGGGATCAGGTATGCCACAATAATGACCAAGTGATAGCCTTAATACCACATTCATAGATCTCAAAGTGATAGCCAAGATTATGAAGAAACGTTTTGGGTTTACACCCAAGAAGAAGGATAGGTCAATTTACAAAAACCCATATCTTGAGTTGATAGATTTTATAATGCAATTATTGAAAGGCTTAAAGGCACCAAACTTATCCACTCTCTTAGGAGAGGGTGGCAATCCACAATGGAACATATTTGTAAATTCTTGGCCTTAATGTGGGAAAGTAGCAAATACCATAAGCTACACTTGTTCCCTCTATCTTCAATACAAACAACCTTCAGTTGGTATCCGAACTTGCCACCTAACTCTGTTCAAAATTGGCAAGATATGAAGAGGGTTTTCCATGAGCAATTTTATTGAGCTTAGGTAGAGGTAACCATTGTAGATGTCCTAACTCTAAAGTAGAGGATTGATAAACTAGTTAAAGAGTTTATAGAAAGATTATGAAAAATGAAGATTTGATGAACAATGCAACTGCTAGAAAGTGAAGTTACCAAAATGGTAGTTAGCTAGATGCATTTAGCATTAAGAGAAATGCTAATTGCGTTAGACCCCTCTAACTTGATAGACCTAGCGATTAAGGCCTCATGAATGGAACAATTCACCAAAGGAAAAGAACATATAGAAATATGTATCGTCCCACAATTGATAGTGTCATATCCTAGTTCCAAGTTGCAAAATATGGCCTCTTACTAACTATTGAATCGGATGAGGGGAGTCCATACGCAGTTGACATTAGTGTGATAGAAATATTGTAGACATTGCTAGCCCATATTTTGTAGCTTGGAACTAGGATATGACATCCTTTGTTAATCATATCTCCAAAAAAAAGTATTGTAATTTTTTCTGGATATACGACATCCTTTGTTGTATTAATGTAATTTATTGATTGATTAATTAATTAATTAATTTTTGATATATGACATTCTTCTTTTTAAAGTATGATTATTTTCCTTTCCGAATATGCCCCCATGGAATGCGAATCTGTGATGGCAGGCTCAAATTATGCAGCAACACAGAACATGATGCAAAAAGAGGAAATCCCTCAACAAAATTGAAAACATTATCAATCACATACACATGTTCTTATATTACTATCAAAACTAGCAATTTCCTTTCACCACTATTGAATTCAAATGACTTTAATCATGCAATAATGTAAAATATTAGGTATACCATCATTTTGATTCTCATAACTTATTTTTTTAATTTACTTCTTATTATTTAAAAAATTTGTAATTAAATTTTCATAACTTAAGAAAATTTTAATTTAGTCTTTGGTGTTAAATTTTCATCACTATGCTTTTAATTTTTACTAATATGATTAATTATGTATTATCTTAACATTCTAGATATACATAATTTAAACTAATTTATTCAAATAACTTAATAAATGTTGCATCAAATGTTATATATGCAATAAGGACTAAAATTTGAAAATTTTAAAACTATAAGGACCAAGAGAATAATTTAGTTTCTTTATTATTATTGCTGTTGTTTTTTGGTCAACAATCCAATTTGTTTATTATAAGGAGAAATGTTTGTAATGATGAATCCTAGGATATTATAATTTTTATTTCCAAACTCGTATCTAACAAGTAAATTTCAAAATGGATAAATTAAGGCACTTAAATCCCCAAATTTAAACCTATTTACCCAAAGTTTTTACAATGAATAAATTTTTATATAAACTCAATTTTTACAAAATGTATTTATATGAAATCATAACCCAAAAAAAATCTTAAACAATTATTCATATTATTCAAAATTGATTGAATGTTATTTAGAAATTATTTGTTACTCAATATATATTAATTAATATATGTAAATGTTATCTTGGAAATTGAGAATGAGTAGCCAAACGGCTTAACTAACTCACACTTTTGATTTTCACTATTTAAGCCATTTTACCAATGGAGGGATGGATCCTTAGGCTACATCAAAAAGTGCCTAATTCAAATATTGAACTACAAATAACTAACACTCATAATAATAGGCTAAAGTAAAGGAATAGAATAATTGTAAAGAAAGATGTAAATAAAGTAATAAATGCTGAAATTTAAAAGCATGAATTAACAAATATGAATTCAAAGGAATGAAAGGTAAAAAAATGTTATTTGATTGGTTGAATGTTAAGAGCTCTTTCAATAAATAAATAATGAGCTTGTATAGGTTTAAAATTAACCATTAACCCCACTAAACTTATTTGTTACTATCTCTTGGATTTTTTTCTCCATGTTTACAATAGTACAAGGTCATGCCCAATGGTTTCTAAGTAAACAAGTACCACATTAGCTAATTTGAAAATTAAAAATTATTATTTAACTATTTAACTACCACTTATTTGATTATAACACCCATGTCTCTAAAATTCAAGGGAGTGGGTCTTCAAACATATTCTACATTTTCCTTCACTTGGTTAATTTATTTCTTTTTCTTCAACAAATCATGATTAATTACTTTCAACAAATTTTGTGAGTATTATCCCTAAATTATAAAGTAGAATATAGGAAACTAGATGTGATAGAAAATAGTCCAAATTTAATGAATGATGTCTCTCTTCAGTTGCACATTATTAAGTCACAAAAAATAACTTAAACCCATAAAACCTCCTTTGACTCTCTTGTGGAACAAATCTCCTTCAATATCTTGGTCTAAAGCATAAGCCCAAAAGGTAAGCCTAACCTAATTATTTTTGGTGCTAATGGTGAGTCACAACATTCTTCCTCTCCGTCGGATACAATAATTTGGCTTTTTTTTTTTTAATTGACCCATAACTGGCAAAACCATTTCTACAATGTAAAGTCGTAACTTTTCCATGTTTGCACTATTGGAATAGGAGTCTCGGCTCTCATATTTTTGTCCCTAAAAGAAGAAATTCATACTACCAAAAAGTTAGTATTGTTATCATTTATTCTTTTTTCTATAAATAAATAATTGTTGTTTGAAATTTAAGACCAACTCAATCATGATTTAAAATTAAATTATATAATTAAAAAATTATTCTTTTTTGTACAAGTATTTTCACACTTTTTATGTAAAACTAGGTGCTTTTCCCTATAAAATACAGGGATTTAGAAAATATTTTCATGGATCTCACAAAAAAATTCAAAAAAAAAAAATAGATGAACAATATTTGTATAGATATATACTGACATAAAACAATATATGAACAATATCAACATGCAACCCCGCGTAGAGTTGCACAGCAACGGGTTTAATTAAAGTATGGTTCTACTTCTACCACAATTTATATATAAGATTTGTTATCGTCCCTCCTCACAAGTTACCAAAAAATATACTAAAAAATAGAAAAGTTTATTCACAACATATAAAGTATGATACATAGTACCTATCATTAGGTCCACGTAAGAGGATGTGACAACAAAAAACATGCCAAACAGGCGGAAATTTTAATAAAATTCAAAAGATTATGAATCAATTAGGTCTAGCCAAACAAAAAGAAAAATTAAAAAAAAATAATACAATATTTATTATAATTTTGATATAAATATTTAATAATATTTTATTATTATTTTTTAAAGTAAAAATATAATGATTATTTTCAATTTATTTCATTCAACTTTTTTATTGCATTTCTATTTTTATATCTAATATCTCTATATTAAAAAAATTTGTTACACAAAAAATTAAAATAAAAGCAAAAAGAAAAAGAAAAATAATGAATTTGTAGATGAGAAATAACACTTATACTCTTATTTTAAAAAATTATAAAAAATAATTACTATTAAATCATAATTATAAAAATATAATTAACATTACATGAAACTTTTTACTTTCCTTTCATTTTTCTTTGTTCAACCAAACTGGCTGCAAATTACTAAGTGATAGTCTAGTGACGAAGTGTCTGACTAGTCAACAAGTAGTTTTAGATTCAAATTATTGCTTTGTTATGTATCAAAAATAGATTATCAATCACGATTCATGAATTCATATTTGGCTGTCTGATCATTAGAAAAATATTTACTATATTTTTGTAATATTAAAAAATTTTGATGTTACTTCTATTAAAAAAGGTAAATTTGGCCTAAAATATGGGATCCAAATCCAACTATAAATTTTTTTTTTTTTGGGTTTATATGATGAGGTAAGGTAAAAGGCACACATTTTTTACTATTAAGCTAATCTCTTGAGACTGTATACCTTTTATCAAAAACAAATTAAATTAAATTACATGGTGAAATATAAATGACAATAGCACTCATGTTTAATACTATATGAGTGTTAAAACAAACTGAAGCATATTTAATTCTATCATTTATATATTATCACATAATTTTTTTATATATCAAAGCCATATAATCTAATTTTAAATTATAGTTAAATTCAATTATAAATTTTAAATAAAATTACTCGTTAAAAATGAATAAAAATTAATCCGCAATAATATACAATACAATTTCCTTTAATCACATAAACCCTTTTTTTTTTCTCCTCGTGTTACTATCAAAATCAGGTGAGGCCCATGCAAATTTATTCACGATTTAAGAAAAAAAAAAGGCCAAAAAAAAAAAAGCAAACAAGGACAAAAGACATGACACATAACTCGAAATAAGGCGTCAACTTAAATAACTTAGGAACAGAACTACACAATGAGATTTTCTTCTACGCAACATGTGTGTGTTTCGATTTTACTGATACAAGACTTCTTATAGAAAATCATCTTTTCATTTTTATATCTATTGCTCCTCTTATATATTCAGATATCCTATCAATGGTTGAGGATTATGCTCTTTTTGCGGGTTTGGATTCCTTCCATATGCTATTCTTTTGATAGATATGTTAATTTATTTTCATGTTTTATATGTTTAAGAGTTACTATTGTAGATCTTTGTATATTTGATTTCATTATTATTGTTTCATTTCTAGGAAATACTTTGCTAACTACCATGTTGACTCTAGTTTTAGAAAGTCTGTAATAAATTCTACATAATATTACCATGTGGTAAATATCTTCCTTAAAAGTTTCTTCTTTGGTTTTGATATGTAAGGTTACTGACTCTATTGCTCTATCTTCATTCAAAGTGACAAAATAATCTGGGAAACAATTAAAATATACTAGTCCATCATATAAATTTAAATCTAATACTACTATTATAGAGTCTTTAAAGGTTACTATTCGACTATTTTTTAATACTAGGAATACGGGATTGGTTATTCCTAACCTGTGTAATGACTTTACTGCTATTTAGATAAGACTTATGTGGAGAAAAAGAAATCCTTCTAATTTATGTTGATCAATTAACTTTTCATCAAGAAGATTTATATTGGCTGGTATTGTTCTTGCCATTCTCATGGATATTACGGTTCTACATGCATCTTGGGTGGTAAAACTAAATGTTGAGTCTCTGTAAATTTCATTAGTGTAAGTAGTGATTGACCTGAGCTTGATCTTCTATTTCATGCAGAGATGAGGATGAAGAAGGAAGTGATATCACAGACCTACTTCTGGATCTTAATCTTCTTAATAAATAAGACATTATTTAACTTTGATTATGCTAATATCAAGATAGCTCCTAGTAAACATATCAGGACCACCATTTCTGAGGGACTACCATAGGCCTAATCCTAGTTTAACTTGGTTGACCAACACAATATCTTTAGTTGACCAACGCTAAGATACCAATATTTTCTTAGATATCATAATAATAGGCTTAAATAGTTATTAGTTTATCAATAAAATTTAATCTCTAGGCTATGATACCAATACTATATTGAATCATATGCAAAGAAATCATAAGACAAAGGTAGATAGATAAAAACAATTTTGGAATCAAAAGATAATAATGTTGACCAGGAAATAATATTGAAAAAGACTTACAAATATTGATACAAGAATGAAGATCTTGGAAAGAAGGATGTATTTGAGGCAAGAAGGGAGGAGAATATAAAGACTCAGAGATAGCTATTACAAAATGCAATATCTAAAACTAAAATACAATGCTCTAAATAAGAAAAGAAAATATTGTGCGGATTTCAAAGACTTTGAAATGGATTTCAGAATTGGTACTATTAATGTTGTTTTATACTTATCTTCTCTTGCTATTTGAATCTGATAATATCCAAATTTCATATAAACTTTTGAGAAAATTGATGCTTGTTGAATTCTTCCTATCAAATCTTTTTTATTTGGCAAAGGATATCTTATCTACCTAAGTACTTTGTTAAAAGGTTTGTAGTTTATAACCATCCAAGGGGCACCTCTTTCTATTTTCGCTTGGTTTTGAACATAAAAGACTAGGCAGCTCCATGGAAATTTATTTGGCCTAATTAATTTTTTATCTAACAAATTTTGAGTTTCTTTTTTACAATATTCTAAAATTTCTTCAGTCATTTGGATAGGTCTTGCTTTAGTTGTGATTTTTTTTTCCATGAAAATCTTTTTCATATGGTAAATCTACTATATGCTTTTTCCTTTCCCCCAAAATGCATTAGGATGATTTGAACATATTTTATTTTCAAAATTATTTTGAATATCTTTTATCCTTTTTTATGTATGAAGGTTGTAATTGTTGCTTTATTCTTTTACAATGAACTTCCCTATTGAGCATCTTGATTCGATTTTGTTTTTTGTTTTTGGTTTTTACTTATGTTATTGATATTTAGATATGAAAGTTTAAGTTTATGTCCTTTGTATATAGTGCTCTTAAGAATTCAAAACATTTTTTTTTGGGGCAAATTTTTGAAGTTATTTTTTTCTCTATTACCTTAAAGGAATATATTAATGTTAAAGATCAAATTCCTATGATAATAGGTTCATTAATGTTTTTCACTAGCACCAAAGAGGTTTTGAAACATATTTTATTGTTATATATAGTTGCTTTTGATAGCTTATAATTTATTTGAAGTTTTGAACCATTTGCACTACTCAAATTTTCTTTAGTTTTTTTTAATAATATTAGGTAGGTATTAATCTTTTTTATGTATAATTTATATTTGCTTTTGAGTCAAATAATGCTATTGCTATTATATTGAACTCATTATTTATTACTAAGTTTATTTTACAATACCACTTACATACTTGAACTCTTAATGTTACGTTTAAATGGCCTTTTTCCTCTTCCGAATATTATGGAATGTTATATATATATATATATATATATATATATATATATATATATATATATATATATATATATAGACACACACACTGGCAATCATCACTATCATTCAAATGGCTTATACTATATTATTATGTCATTTTTATTATAATATTCTGAATATTAAAAGACACTATACATGTTAAGGTTTAATTCAATGGTATTTAAAAAATCTTATGTGATTTAATATATCAATAAGTATAAGATTACGCCTTTTTAAATAATAACAATAATATTATTAAACTTTTATTTTCATAAAATTTTAATTTTATTCATTTTTGTAATATATAATTTTATTTTTCTTATAATAATGTTTCATTATTGTATCAAGACTTAAATATATTTTTAGTTTTTTAATTTTATAAAACTTTTAATTTGGCCGCCTGGTTTAGTAAGTAGGTAATGATGTCTTTCTATTTTTGAAAATAATTCAATTTTATTCCTTTGTTACATTATCAATCCAAAGTTTGACCTCAAAATAAATAACTTGCTATGGACAGAAAAGAAAATTTTAACAATTTTCTAACTTAAACATTACATATTTACATAACACCATTAATTAATATTCAAATTTGTTGTCCATAATAGGTAAAATTTTAAATTTGACATTAAAGTTTAAATAGAATTGTGATAAAAAGACAAAATTGAATCATTTAAAGGAAAAAAAATAAAAGAGTAATATTACCTCTTTTTAAACTAAAAAATTAAATTAAAACTTTTATAAAATTAAACAAAATAAAAGCGTATGTAAGGTTTATATTACATATGAAATTTTAAATATGATAACATGGAATACTTTAATGTCTTATTTCATAATAACAAGGTATCAGCGAGAAGGTAAGATATCGTTATACCGTGGGGGGGAAAAGCCAAAGTGCCTCCCCTATGTTGTATACGGTTTCTCCACTACGAATGCATCATTTAGATTTTTTTTGGGAAAATTTTTAATTTTTTTATCTCTAAAAAAGAAAAATATAAAATAAAAATAATTTTTTAATTACAAACTTAAAAAAATTGATATAAAAATAAATTTAAATATTCAAATCCAATCTAAACAATCTAAATCCGCCACAACACAAAGCAACCCGAATGCATGGAATAGAGAAAGGAGGTCCCCCTTACGTTATCAACCCAGCTCACTCTCTTACTCTAAGCGCATGATTGGAGTAAATTATTTGATAGAAAGAATTTTTTTCTTTTTTTCTTTCTTTAATAAAATCTTATTTTAGTCAATGAAATATTTTTAAATTTATTTTTTTTATAATTTTTTAAATTTAATCATTCAAAAATAAAATATTTTTTAATTTAATCAGAATCATCTTCTCAATTTAAATTATATATATATATATATATATGTATTTTTTTAATTTAGTCTTTTATAAATAATATTTTTATTAATAATATTTATATATATAGATATTTTTTAATTTGATAGAAAGATACTATTAATAATAATTTAATTTGTTATAGATTACATTAAAAATATCTCAAAATTAAATTACAAAAATAATTGTATAAAAGCTCAAGTTGAATAACCAACGGATTGGCATCCAGATTCTTTCATTTTTGCAAGAGAAAATAATGGTCATTTTTTATAAGATTGTAGTCGTCTGTTTTATTTGATGATTAATGCTTTGCCACATCATAATTTGCTGATGTCAAAAGCCTCTGCAACTCTACGCTCAACTAGACCCTCTGTCTAAGAGCCACCGTATACATATTTTATTTATATAATTTATATAATATTAATTATATTCTTATATTTATTATCTTATTTATTAAATTATTATTTTAACTATCAAATCATATTTTTAAAAATAAAAATAAAAAATTATTTTTTATTTTATCTATTTTTACTTACTTATATTTTATATTTTTTTATTGTTATATTTTTCAATCAAATAACTTATAATATTTTTTATAGAGTTTTTATTAATTTTATATTATTTATCTAGATCTCATTTAATTTTATAATTAAAAATTTTAATTTTTTTATTTATCTTTTAAAATAAATATTAATTTACATGATACTTTTTTATTCATTTGAGAGTGTATTAAAATAATTATAATATTTAAAAAATTGTACAAAATTAAAATGAAAAAATTTTCATGTTATATAATAAAAGTTAAAGATATTTTTATTTTAAAAACTATAAAAAAATAATAAAGAAACCAGAGTAATCCGTAGATATCATATATGTTTCTCAATTTTAAAAAAATATCTTAAACTTCTATATACAACATATGAAAATTTTAATATATTAAATTTAAGTGTTTTATTCTACGTCTTTACAACTTTTAATATTATAATTATTATAATTTATTTTTAAATTAATAAAAAGTATCATGTAAACTAATATCATATATATATATATATAAAGAAAATGAATTGCACTGTAAAATATGTTATTAAACTGTTCATAAGTCTCATTTTTAATTTTTTTTTAATTTTGAACTCTCATATAATTATTTGGAGCTCACATATAATTTCTATTAAAAGACTTAAAATTTTTAATTATAAAATTAAATGAGATATGAAAAAAATAATATAAAATTAATAAAAACTCTACTAAGTAAATATTAGATTAGAGATAGAGGCCTCCAGTTAAGCATAGAGTTGCTAGACTTATGATATTGAGATATTTTACTTTTATTTGACGAATGAGACATGGCAAAATAATAACTATCAAAATCAAATGGATGACTATTAGAGTTGTTTATTGACCTGTTAGATCCAAAGAGTCTGACCTAATTAGGTTGAGTCGAGTCAAGTTAAAAATATAAATGAATGAAATTTTAAAAAAATTATGAATGTATATACTAGATTGAGCAGAGCTAAGAATGAAAATATGTTCTATTAGGCTAGACTTGGTAGTTATTATTATTATTATTTAGTTATCAATATTTTAATATTTTATATATATTTTTTATTTTTATTTTGTCTGGCTCTCCTTACAAACTGTAGCTTTTATTACCTACTAAAACTCTCCTTATTTTTTAATTGTTTCGTCATTGACATGTAAACTTATTGATATTTTTTTTGTTAAACAATGAAAATACAAGTTTACTTAAAGTTAATTATGTTAGTGTAACTTGTACTTTGTTTGATAGTGTTATGCTATATTTTTATTAAAATTATTTTACTAATAAAAATATGAGAGTTACAAAAATTTATTATTTTAAAATTTGTACTTATAAATTTACATTATAAGTATTAGAAAAAAGGTCACCGTCCCAAGTGGCCATAACCTATTATATCCTAACATATCATATTAAAAACATAAAAACAAATTCGATATTTGAATTAGATCAAGTATCAAACCCATTATATTCCCAATCCAACCTTATATATAAAAAGTCCTAACAATTACTCCTTTCGGTCTAAAATGTAAGTCATTTAAAGAAAAAAAATTTAATCTAAAATATAAGTCACTTGACAATAATTATTACTTTTTTTTTTATACTACCTTTCATTTAATGACAATAATTATGTTATAAACTTTTCATTTAATGGCAACCACTATATTGCTTATAAAAATAAGGCTGAAAAGAGATGATAATATTTAAAAACTTTAAAAATATAACTAATTTTTTTAAAAAAGTATAAATTTATTAAAAATAATTTATATTTTGGATCTGGAAGAGTAAATCTCATAAAAATGACCATCATTTTCTCTCTTTTGCGTGCGGATCTGGACCCAACGGAATGTCTACATTTGCAGCGCAGAAATGATGCTATCCCTTCCAACAAATCTAGTCCGTTCACTCGATCTAATGGACTACATAACACCACGTGGATTAGGCTCAATACGCAGCTGAAAAAACAACGGCCAAATCCTGGCCGTCCACTCCTCTACCGTTGGATATCGACACGCGTCCTTCAGCGTGCCTGAATCACTTCATTCACCTCTTGGCCGTGTATCGTTGCGTTTTGAAGTCTATTAGCTCCCTGTTCCATCACCTTCTCTTACTTTCATTCACCCTTGGCGCCATTTTTGTCTTCTGGGATCTCCGTGCCCTCCTCCTTCTTCTTCTTCTTCTCTTCTTGTCATTTTCAGCTGGATACAACCCTGAGCGTGCATCTTCTCTCTGCTTCCTATTTCCTCGCTGAAGGAAGCCATTTTGTCGTTGGAAGTAACCCTCCGTCCCGTCCAGCCATCATATCGTTGGAGGTAACCACAAGATCATGAAAAATGGGCTCTTTCCAATATTCATTGTGTAAGTGAAAATGTAGTTCAGGACCCCTAAAGTGATTGCAAGCATAAGCACCTTTATTATTTTTTGTTTTGCTATGGTTAGTAGAAGTTGTTTCCATTCGTGGTTGACCAAGTTTTTCTGCCAGTGCAATTCCAATAATCGTAACATTAGCTTTTTGCCTACAACCAAAAGTCATTTATTTAGCTTTTTGTTATTGTTTCTTAATCTACTATGAAGGGAATATATTTGCATTAACAGAATGTATGCAAATTAATTTATTTAGCTTCAATAACATCTATCAAAGGTTCTTTGACTTATTTCCTATGAGTTGAATGCTAGTTAAATTATATGTTTATTGCCCTTGAGTCAGATCAATTTCAGCAAACAAAAAATAGCAATTACATCAAAGATCAGCAAACCTGAAATTTCAGCAGTGCAAATTCAGCAAACATATAGGGTTCCAGAACACTCAAAATTTTCATCAGCAAACCAATTTTCAGCTGTTCAATTACAAACAGTACTCAACATTAGAATATGATCAGATCAGAAATTTCCCACAACACATATCCACATGTGAAACGTTGGAGCAAAGGAATGAAGATCGACGAACGAAGGATAACTTCAGGTCGATCAACGCTAAATCTGAATGAAAAAACTTTGGGACAAATGAAGGATGACTTCGTTTCGATCAAAATCCACGTTAACTCTTCTTCTGATTCACCTTTGTTTGGAGCCAATCTGAAAAACCACAAACCTCTGCTTCTGGGACAAACGAAACGCAGCTAATGGAGGTAATCGGTAAAGGGCAACCTTTAGAGGACTGCTAAGGACGCGTGGAGATATCGCAACGGCTGGAGGAGTGGACGGACAGGATTGGGCCTTCGTTTTTTCGAAAAGCTGCTTTTTCAGTCCTGGTCCGCGTGGCACCACGTGTTCCATTGGATCAAGTGAACGGACCGGATTTCCTAGAATGGATAGCATCATTTGCGCGGTTCGAATGTAGACAATCCGTTCGCAATTAAATAATACTTTATATAGAAGAGACCAAATTAAAAATAATCTTCCTTATATATTAAAAGCCGTGGTTCGTTACTATTCATTTGACACTGTTCCTAAAATACTGTTCACAATGTCAAGTTGCTGACGCTGTTCATTTACTGTAATTTACTGTTCATTGCACTATTTTACACTGTTTATTCATATTTATAAAAAAAAATTTCTTTTTTATGGGATTCACTTTTTTTTTAAACCCCTGGATCTACAGGGGTTATTGCTAGTAATTTTATAAAAACTAGATTGAAAATTCCACCAGAATCTTGCCCGATTGTTGTTTGTCCCTCTTAACCTCCTTTCATTGCCGTTTTGCGCCCTCCGCTTCCTTGTTAAGAAGAGAATTAAGAGGGATTGAAGAACAGAGGAAGAGTTAAAAAGAAAAAAGAAATGAAGAGAAGGCTCTAGAGTTTAATATTTTGATGATGAATATGGCTTCACAGAGGAAGCTTAATACACATGTCTCATGCGTGCCATGCAAACCTCACACGAAAGAAGTAACAGAATATTACAAAATACTATATATGTCCTTAATACAATTGTAAATGATTATCATGCCCCCTGTATTATTTTTTATATCCTAACAATACTCCCCCACCGAAAACATTCTTAACCTCAAAGATACAGAAAACAAGCAAAAGTAGGGTAGCATTGCTGGAATAGATGCCATATCTCTTAAGTGGCTTCTTCAGGAAGCTCTCTAACCTAATGAACACGAACCTGGGTAACGGGATGGTGATTCCGTTGTACCATACGGTGATCCAGAATGGCATAAGGTTCTCAAGGCCATTTAGTAGCATCCATCTTGAATGGCAAGTGATGAACAGAGATATTGGAATCGGGGCATTTCTTCAACGCAGACACATGAAAGGTAGGGTGAACTTTGTAGTGAGGAGGAAGTGTTAATGTATAAGCAATCGTTCCAACATGAGCTTCTATCTGATAAGGGCCATAAAAACAAGGTGCCAACTTCTCTGGAGGGTGTTGAGCCACCGAAAGCTGTTGATGAGGTTGCAGCTTTAAAAACACCCAGTCTCCTACTTGAAACTGTCACTCAGTGCGATGACGGTCAGCATATTGTTTCATTATATTGACAGCAACTTCGAGATTAACCTTAAGACACTCCAGCATTGCTTCACGAGCAGAAAAAGAACGGTTAATGGAGTCCATGGTAGACTCATGTGGCAAGTAAGGGAATTGCAATGGTAGAGGTTGACCATACATGACTTCAAATGGGGTTGTGCCTGTAGAAGTATGAAAGGTGGTGTTATACTACCACTCTGCAAGAGGAATCCACTTAGCCCAATCCTTAAGTGCTTGCCAATAGAAGCAATGAAGATAATGTTCTAAGCAGCGATTTAGTACCTCACTTTGGCCGTCTGACTGTGGATGGTAGGCTGTGGAAAGCTTTTGTTCAACTCCTAGGCGAAGAAGAAATTCTTGCCAGAATTTACTGGTAAAAAGAGGATCACAATCACTGATTATGTTAGCGGGAGCACCATGAAGTTTAAAAATATGATCAAGAAAAAGCTGAGCCAAGTCTGTAGCCGAGAAGGGATGTGATAATGCAAGAAAGTGGGCATATTTACTGAAATGATCAACAATGACCCACACAGTATCCTTACTGTGAGACTTAGGAAGATGAACTATGAAGTCCATAGCAATACTCTGCCATACACCTTGAGGAACGGGTAAAGGTTGCAAGAGACCAGGATAAGCCACTGTTTCATAATTGCAGAGAAGGCACGCTTCACAACTCTGTAAATACTTCTTTATATCGCAAAGCATGCCTTTCCAATGAAACAAAGCTCTCACCCTATGATAAGTAGCCTTCAAACCTGAATGACCTCTTTGAGGACCTGAATGTAACCATTGCAAAATAAGGTGTTTAAGAGACCCTTGCATAGGACCAATAACTATGCGATTCTTTCGAAGCAAAATCTGGTTATGCCATTTATATTTGGGGTGAGATGTAGGATCCTTTTGTACCTCATCAACAACTTGCCTTAAGGTAAGATTAATATGATATTGCTGCAGAATTAAGTCCCAAAGTTCTGTAGAAATAGAAGAAAGGCTTAATTGTAACAACTCTCCATGAGTGGCACGAGATAGAGGATCAGCCGCACCATTTTCAACACCCTAACAATATTTGATTTCAAATTGAAGGCCCATTAACTTGTTAATCCAAGTGTACTGTGAGGGAGTTGATAAATGTTGCTCCAATAAGAACTTAAGGCTATGTTGATCAGTTAAAATAGTGAACGGCTGAATGTTCAAGTAAGCATGCCATTTAGACATTGCATGTACAATAGCAAGTTGCTCTTTGTCGTAAACTGAGAGAGGTTAATTTTGCAGTGATAAGATCTTGCTAACGTATGTTATAGGGTGATTGTCCTGAGATAAGACAGCACCAATACTGATATGAGAAGCATCTATTTCAATTGTAAAAGGTTGTTGAAGGTTGGGTAGAGCCAGCATTGGAGCTTCAACCAAAGTTGCTTTAAGAGCCACAAAAGCACGTTCATCTTCTGGGCTCCAACCAAAATTATCCTTTTTTAATAAGTCTGTAAGGGGTCGAGCAATAATACCATAAGAATGTATAAACTTACGGTAGTATCCTGAAAGACCCAAAAAACCACGAAGTTCCTTTATAGTCTTGGGTACTGGCCAGTCAGCAACTACTTGAAGCTTAAAAGGTCCTGCAGCTACAGTACCATTTGAAATGATATGACCCAAGTATTCTATGGTATGAGTAGCAAAAGCACATTTGCTCTGCTTGACAAAAAAGTTATGGTGCCGCAAAATAGAAAACACTAAATGAAGATGACCCATATGAGAAGCAAAGTCAGTGTTGCAAACCAAGATATCATAAAAAAAAAACTAAAACATATTTTCACAGCATGTAAGCAAATATATAATTCGTAATGCCCTGAAATGTCGATGGTGCATTAGTGAGACCGAAGGGTATCACCAAGTATTCATAATGACCTGCATGTGTTTGGAATGCTGTTTTATGCACATCTTCAGGACGCATACGAATCTGATGATATCAGGCTCTAAGGTCCAATTTGCTGAAAATCTGAGCATTACCCAATTCACCCAAGAGGTCCTCGATCAATGGTATAGGAAAGCAATTGCGAATAGTGGCTTTATTGAGAGCTCTGTAATCTATACACATACGCCAACTCCCGTCTTTCTTTTTAACTAAAACCACTGGAGATGCGAAAAGAGATGAGCTATGCTGAATAATGCCTTGGTCCAACATATCTTTAATCAACCCATCGATGACATCTTTTTGTGAAGAAGGGTAACGATAAGGACGCAAGTTAATAGGCTGGGTTCTCTCTTTGAGAATGATCTGGTGGTCATGAGCACCTCTAACTAGAGGTAAGCTAAGTGGTTCATCAAAAAGGGATCTGAATTCATTCAACAAAATTTGTATACCCATAGGAACATTAGGCGAGTCATGCATTACAATGGTGTGACAGGAAGCAGGTTCTGAATAAGGAATTAACTGATAAGCTAAAGGATCTGTTGTTTTCTGCAACAATTTAAGCATTTTAGTAACGTTAACGATAGAGTTCTGAGTAGCATCATGAGCAATCAGTTGAACTGCTTGTCCCTTCCAAATGCAATAAATAGACAAATTCACACAATCCAATATGGCCTACATCTTACTTAACCATTGCATACCCAAGACCATGTCACAACTTACAAGTGGCAATAAAATGACATTGGCACAGAATTCAATGCCTTGAGTCAACCACTTAAGATCATCGCATTTGACAGTACCTAGTAATTTGTTTCCATCAACTACCGAAACTGATACAGGTCGTATGTTTTGAACAAGGAGATGCAACTCCTTTGCTAAAGCTGCGTCAAGAAAGTTGTGTGTATTACCTGTTGTCATACCCGAAAATGCGACCGCGTGGCGCTTAAACAAAGAAAATTTCTAAAAAGAAATTTTGATTCAATCTCCAAAGAAATGAAGACTGAAATCAAAATCAAAATAAGTAGTAGAGTCGCCACCAAAATTTTAGTTTTTTAAAAGGTAAAACTTTGGAAAAGCCTTTTATTTGGGAAATAAGAAAAAATTGTCTACGCATCAGAAAATGGGTTCGAGAGTCGATTGTGAGTGGGGAAGGTGTTAGGCACCCCACAATACCCGTTGCTAAGAACGGTTACCCTAAGTTAGTTATACAAAATCAATATGACATTTAATCTATTTTGATTCTCCTAACAAATCACATGCAAGATAAAAAATAAAGATAAAAGAAATAAAGTTGAAAAAGAAAAAGAAAAAAAGAAATTGAAGAAACAAAATTAGAAAAAGACAAAATGAAAGAAAAGAAATTAAGGAAATGGAAATTGAACAGGAAAATTTTATTTACAAGGTCGGACTTGACCTAGGATAAGAGCCTAGGGCCTACGTACCCCTCAAAGGGATCAAAGTCTATGTAGTTCGACAAAGAACTGTGTTTGTTCGTTTGTTTTTGTTTTGCTTTATGTTTTTTTTTTGTTTTTGTTTTTGTGTGTTTGTTTGTTTTGTTTTGTTTTTTTTAGGATTTTTTGGTGTCTTTTATTTGTTTTTGTTTTTGTTTTTATTTATTATTTTTTTTGGACTTTTGTTTGATCTTTGATTATTATTATTTTTGTTTTTAGAGAGAAAAAGAGTAAAAATCATCTGGACTTTTGCAAACAAAAAGAATTTGAAGTTGGTTGAAGTTTGTAAAAAGGCAAAACCAATTTTACTTATTTCTTCTTCTTTTTTGTCTTTGCTTTTTTTTTTGTTGTTCTTTTTTGCTTTGTGTTTTTAATGAAAAGACAAAGAAACCAAGAATTACTTTTTCCTTTAACAAATAAGATAAGTTTTGAAATTGTTTGATGTGTTTTGGTTTGCTAAAGGTAGAATTAATTTTGCTTTTCTTGCATTTTCAGTTTCTCTTTTTTTTCATCATTTTTTGTTTTTTTGTTTTTCCTCTTTTCCTTTCCTTTTTTTTTTTTTTGGTTTCATTCTGTTGTTTGTTTTCATTTTGTTTCCTCTTTTTTTTGGTTTTTGTTTACTTTTTTCTTTGTATCCTTTGGTTTTGTTTGTTTATTTGTTTATTTTTTTAAGAGATGAGTGAAAACAAGTAAAAATCATTTGAGTTTTCACAAAAACTACATTAATCTTACTTCTTTACTCTTTTTTTATTTGTTTTTTGGTTAATCTTTAATCTTTTAGTCTTTAAAAAAAAATTTTATAATTAATTTACTTATTTTTGGATTTTTATCTTTTATTTTCTACTTTGTTTATTTATTTTCATGGGAACGATATTTTTATTTTGTTTTATCTTTTGTTGTTTTTTTTTGTTTTTTCATTTACTCTCTTTTTCATGAAGCATATCTTTAAATCTCAAATTTTTGTTCAACAGAAAATTTGAAAAGAAATTCATAAGTTTAAGAAGGAAATTAATTGTCTTAATTTTGTTTTGTTTTAGTTTTATTTTTTTATTTTGAAAAGATAAAGTTTATTTGATTTTCTCAAAATTATATATTTTTAGTTAACACTTGAACTCTCTCTCTTTTTTGAAAAGAAACATTTTACCTTTCTAAAAAAAAACTATTTATTTTGTTTTGGAACTCTTTTTTTTTTTTTGCGTTAATTATTGAAACCTAAAATTTACGCCAATACATCTGATGACCCAACTCGGTGTTTGAGGAGATTTATTATCATACACAACCCCGGATGACCCCTAAACACCCAAGGAGATACAAGATCCCACATGGCGATTCTAAAACATAAAATAAAATAAAACTAATATATCTTACAAACTTATAATAATTGATGATTGCGTGTGTGCTTGTGTGCCAATCAAACATCACATTCAGTATGGAGAGAATGAAATAAGATAAAATCAGAATTACGAAAATAAAAATAAAAATATAGAAATGTGAATTGACACACAAAACCGGCTAGTCTTCTTGAGTGCACCTTCATCTTTCATCTTCCTTATGCCTTCCCTAAGTCTTTTGTACCTTGGATCCTTAGCCACACAATCCTTTTCTTCTCTGGAGCATCTTGCCTCACCACCACCTAACATATAGCTTCCCTTTCCAGGTTAGATCTGTGCTGCCTCACGTTTCTGTGCTCATTATGCCATGTTCTTCCATTGTGTTCCCATGAGACCTTCACTATTATTTTTCTTGAACTTTGCTCTTGTGACAAGCATCCTCAACCCTCTCACTTTCCTTAGGCGGAGCTCACATGCAGCAAAAGGCAAACAACAAGGAGAAGGGAAGTACTTTCAGAGAAACACCTCAACTCCACAATTAAAGCAAAATCAAAAGACCTTACATATTGAATTAAAATATGATAATCATTTATGTAGACAGTGGTGAACGATTACTAGCCTAAAAACTCAAATGGATTTGTTAACTAATAAAATAGAACTTGGATAAAACATATGGCGAAAATGCTATACTCAATACCAGAACAGCCTTGATGCAAATGGAGGTCACAATGCATGCGTCCTTTTATATTTGGGAGAACAAAAAGTCAATGAAGCTCTTAACACCCATGACTCTTAACACAAACCAGGAGAACGTAAAGAAACTGTACATAGATTTTCGCTAATGGAAATAAGACTATACCCCATATCATATCCCTACTTTAAGCACAAGCAGAATTGGCATCCTCTTCTTACGCATGCCTCACATTATTAAGGAAAGCGTTCGAAAATGAAACTAAGAACACCTTCAATTATCCCAAATAATTCCACCCCAAACTGAGCCACTTATCCCCTAAATCTTCAGCTAAAATCTAGACCTTGATCTTAAACAAACAGAAACAGTATTCACATATCGATTAAACAAGAACAGAGATCATAAGAAAAATACAGAAAATTAAGACCAAGTAACCCATAACAGCAGAAGCAGATTAATCAGGAATAATGATGAAACCAAAATTGATGCCAAGTTAGCAACCTATGATTCAAACTACAGAGTATTCCAGCTACGCATCAATACCCACAATTAAGAATTGAAATCACATGACTTATCTTTCATTTGAATGATCAATTCCTCTTCTCCTTCTGTGCGTGTCCCTCTGTTTCTGTTTCTCACCATTAGCCCCTTCTCTTTCGATTTTTTCGGTCACTCCCCTGCCTTCATTCTCCGTCTCTCCTTTTCGAAAATCCCCTCTTCACTCTCGGTTTTTCATTCTCCCCCCCAGTTTCTCCTTAACTCGAATCCGAAGAAGACCCTGCTTCACTCTTGATTTTTCCTTCCTTCGAACCTTTCTGGTCTCCGTCTCCTTCCTCTCGATTTTTCCTACCCTGATGTCTCCAAAAAATTTTCGGTCTCCACCCCTCGATTTCTCTGCTCTTTCGATCTCCCTCCTTCCTTCGTTCCCCCTCTGTTTTTCGATTTCCCCTCTCTGTATGTTCCCTCGCAACCTTTCGATTCGTCTCTCCTTTCTATTTCTCCCAACCAGAAATCCCCAAATCAGAAAGTCTCCTCCCTCGTCTCTCGAATCCCCTGCTCCATCCAATCAGAATTTTTCGCTTCTGTCTCCTTTGCTTCCCGTTGCCTCCTGATTTCTCCTGTCCCTTCCTTCTTCTTTTTTCAACCTCTGTCTCTCGCTCCCTCAATCTCCGTCAGAAAACCCTCATCCCTCCTTTTCGCTCTCGGTTCCCTCTTTTTTTTCTCCTTCACACTACCCCCTCCTTCCGTCTCTCTCTTGCCCCCTCTTCTTTTTTTCTCCATTTTCTTGGTCCTGTAACCCTACGCCCCTTGTTCGCTCGCCCCCCTGCCTGATGCGTCATTTTCTCCCCTCTTCCTGAGCCACTGGATGCCTCTTTCCCCCAGATTGCCTCCTACTCTTCTTTTTCTGCTTTTTCTGTTAGTTTTCTCTGAAAGAAATTGCTGGTCTCTGCCCCCTGTGCCTCGTTCCTTTTTTGTGTTTCTTTCTGCTGGTGGCAGAAGATGTAGTATACTGAAGGAAGCTGCCCTGCGTTTTGACCTTTTTCGGGTTAATGGGCCGAGTGTGGGTTTTCTCTGAAACTGGGTTAGAGCTATCCTATTTTTTTTTCTTGTGGCCTTGGGATTAATGGGTTGGAAGGAAATGGGCTGTGGACTTCTTTGGAATTTAGGCTTGTTCTCTTTTGCTTGTTTTATTTTTTTTTTGCTTGTTTTCCTTTTTCCTATTTTTAAAAATTTTTTTTCTTATCTTCTAAAGCTTTTAAATTAATTTTTTTTTGTATTTTTCATCATTTTTTCACTTTCGCCTAATTTTCTATTTTCTTTCTTTTTCCTTCTTTTGGTTTGTATTTCTGCTAATTTGATTTTGTTAATTTTATTATTTTTATAATTGGCCCGGACAAAATACGATGTTCACACCTGTATCCATCAAAATGTGAAAATTTCGCTTCCAAATGCGCCCCAACACTAGAATTGTATTAGGAGTAGTAGTTCCCGTCATAGCATTAAGGGAAATAATAAGATTAGAAACATCCTCTTCAGAAGTAGTGCTACTTGACCCTTCCATCAACGGAATTTTAACGTCAAGAGCAACATCAGATTCATCACAATTTTCCATAAGGAATAGTTGATATTTCTTTTGTTGAGAACATACATGGCCTGAAAGTATCTAGCTCAACAGTAATAGCAGAGGTTCTTAGTTCGGCATTCATCTAATTCCTCTAGACCCAATTTATGTTTGAAGAAAAGGTTGGGTTTACCCAATATTCTCTTAGTAGAACTAGGCACCACAGCATTTGAAGAAGTTATAGGTAACTTCTTAGAATCATAATTCGGCAATTTAGATTTTTCTTGAAAAAGATTCATAGTATGTTGATGCAAGGAGTTGAGATTAGACTCTTGCAAACGTGCCAACTTAATGGCCTCAAGCAATGTCTGAGAACGCAACACCTTGACGTTAGATGCAAGTTCCAGTTTCAATTCACCGATGAAGTAGCTAAGTTTTTAAGTTTCTGTCAGATCCAAACGACATACCAAGCTGTCAAAGTCAGTTTGATAATCCGCTAAACAACCCTGTTGCCAAAGATGCATCAATTCTTCCATCGAATCATCATATAATGGTCTATAACGAACATGTAAAGCATTAACAAAAGCAGCCCATGGAACGACCCCATTATGGCTACGTTCAAAATGCAAGAACCACTTATACGCAACATCATCCAAAGCAATGCTAGCTAGTACTGTTTTTCGAGCCTCTGGTGTACCATTAAGTAGAAAAACTGTTCACATTTAGCTATCCAAGCCTCCACTCAAAAGTAGAGAAACGGGGAAAATCCAATTTCGTCGAATGGGTGGGCAACTGATAGTCGTTGTTCTGCTGTGCTTCTCATCCTCGATCATGAGGAGCATTGAGATCCACCAATTGGAGAGACAGGCGACACATCACATTTTGTAGATCATGAAGTTGGTGTTTCCAATTGAGAAAACTGAAGATCGAACTCAGTGCGAAGACGTTCTTCCAACTTGCAAATCGAAGTTTGAGATCTAGTCCCTTCGACCATAGGAACGAATAGCTCTGATACCAGTATTAAGAAGAGAATTAAGAAGGATTAAAGAACAGAGAAAGAATGTTCAATAAGAGGAAGAATGAAGAAGAAGAAGGAAATGAAAAGAAGGCTCAAGAGTTCAATATTTCGATGATGAATATAATTTCGTAGAAGAAGCTTAATATACAACTTATATGTGCCATGCAAACCACACACAAAAGAAGTAACAGAATATTACAAAATACCATATATGTCCTTGATACAATAGCAAATGATTATCGTGCCCCTGTATTATTTTTTATATCCTAACACTCCTCCCTCTTCCTCGGAGATACGCATTTTGGCTCTGTTTTCTGATCGTCCCCCTATCGGAAAACCATTTCTATAAACCCAAGTCGTATAGTTTCCTTGTATTTCACGTAGCATTTTGCATTACGGCATAATACCCCGTAATGGAAAACGAGCCTCTGCTGGCATATTTCAGTCCCAGAAAGTGGCCTCCACCTCCGCATCTCACGCCACTGCCGGAGAACGACGATGTTGTTCTTCCTCTGAGCCCGTCGGAGATCAAGGACCGCCTTATCTTCGGCCCTTCGACAGCTCCTAGAGATTCTGCACCCTTAGTTGAAGCATTAACGCTTTCGCTTAATTCCTCAAAACCTTCTTCTACACAAGACCTTTTGCCTGCTCTTGTCGATTCACAATCCCAACAACCCCAACAATCTTCGCCTGTTGATCCTAATTACGCATGGCGGAGAACTAATATTCATCGCTGTAAAACGGCGCCGGCTATGGTTGTGATCGGCGAATTCAACCATCATCCCTCTGTACCTAAACCCCAGTATGGTTCACATTCAATTGTTCGCCAAGCGGTTATTCTTCTTGTTGTTTATTTGTCGTTGGGGGTGGTTATTTATTGGCTCAATCGTCATAATTTTACTGCAGTTGAGACTAATCCTGTTGTGGATGCATTGTATTATTGTGTAGTGACAATGTGTACAATAGGATACGGTGATATTACTCCCAATAGTGCAGCAACGAAGCTTTTCTCTATTCTGTTTGTGTTGGTGGGTTTTGGGTTTATTGATATATTGCTCAGTGGGATGGTGAGTTATGTTCTTGATTTGCAGGAGAGTCATTTGCTTAGGACAGTGAAGGGTAGGGATGAGAATGATACTAGATCGTATATAATTGATGTGAAGAAAGGGAGGATGAGGATTAGGCTGAAGGTGGCCCTGGCATTGGGGGTTGTGGTGCTTTGTACTGGAGCTGGTGTCTGTGTTATGCATTATGTGGAGACGCTTGGTTGGGTGGATTCTTTGTATCTTTCTGTTATGTCGGTTACAACTGTTGGCTATGGTGACCAGGCATTCAAGTCATTGTCTGGTCGTATTTTTGCTGCAGTTTGGTTGCTTGTATCGACGCTTGCAGTTGCCCGAGCTTTCCTCTACTTAGCTGAGGCAAGAGTGGATAAGCGGAATAGAAGGATGGCAAAGTGGATTCTTGGTCAGGATATGACTGTTTCTGAGTTTCTTGCTGCAGACTTAGACAATAATGGCTTTGTGAGGTATGCGCTCTGCATATCCATCTCCTAAATGTTGAATCATTGTTGACATCAATATAACTTTTCATGCATGTATATCAATGAGATTATGTATGAGTTTAGATTTTTTTTAAAAAAAACTATATGCATCATTGTGCACCAAGTACTTTTGGTATGAATTTAATTTCTGCATAAACGCACGGAGAGTTTAGCCAAAGTTTAACATTTACTTTGGAAGAGAAAAAATATATGTAGACCCGGGGGGGGGGGGTGTGGTGGGGGAATTCAACCTTAACTTTAATATAAATTAAATAATTTCTTTTGTAGATTTGATGAAAACTTAAATGACGGTTATTAATTCCTTTGGCAAGTTTTTTTTTTTTTTTGAACTGAGATGTTATTTTTGACAGAATGCTTAGCTTATTATATACCATGGAGAATAGAAACAGAGATGCTGCATGATGTAAACATGGATAACAAAAGTTCCTTAGATTGATACATGACATGAGGGAAAATGGACATCCGTGAAAAAGAGAGAATTTTTTCTTTTTATACCTTTTGCTATTTTTTTTACCTCAGTTCTTGTATGTTGCATTTGGTCCACCCCCTATAAATATTGTCTTGCATAGGTATGTTGCCACGTTGGTAATTCTAATTATGCTTACTTGGTACAATCTTGTGCTTCTAATTATGCTTTCTTTAGCTACAGTTTAGGAACAGTTAGATTAAAATATTTCAAATAAATGGTTGCAAAAATGGACTTATTGAATTTGCAACATTGAGGAAGAATTTCTCTTCCTCATACCACAATGAGATAGATTGATTTATAAGTAACCTTTATATGTAGTGCTTTCGAGGTCAACGCTTTACACCGCATCTCTTTTGGAACTCAGGACTTTTTGACAGAGCATCCTATTATATTGCTTTTGTTCCAATTATGCTTTTGAGGAATTAAGATTTCAAACCTTTTGTAGGCCTCATGTTAGGCTTTATAGAAAATGGCTTTTGATCTGCTATTGAGAGCAAAATTTATTTAGAGACTAGAGAGTAGTGTGCTTGACACTTTTTACAGGAAAATGCAGGGTGAACTTTGTCATAGTCTGTATTCTGTTGTTATTAGAGTTAGTGTATGGAGATTCTCATTCTATCATTATATATAATTTACACTTGCAGACCTAATAACCAATGTTAATAATGGGTTCTTATATTAAAAAAGCGAATGTCAACTAATAATGTGCATTATGTGTCAAACCTTGATTTACTTTAATTGGCTCTAAGCTTTGTGCTCAATCATGAAGACACTTTTCATCTTAAAGCACAAAAGTATGGAAGGGCTAAATCTTCTTCATCTTTGATTATAAAACTTTCACAAAGAACTTCATATCATCATTGGCTTTTTACAGTAGATGAGCAGGTTTCAACAGGCTAGTCAACCTTTATTTGCATTTGTTGGTTAGCAGCTTTATATTTAATCTTTAACATCACCTACCTCCTTGAACACAAATCCTAAAAAGCCTGCATCTTTCTCATTCACTAGCATGCGAAGAACCCTAATTTTTGTAACAATTGTTGTAAAGCAAGTTTTTACAAACAAGTAATCAACCTTGGTTTAATCTAATTGGTCAACAATCTTATGGTTTATCCTTTTTTTGTGATTTCTTGTAACAGGTATCATATATAATTATAATGATCAATTTTTTGTATGTGTGTTTGTGTGTGTGTATCTTTTATTTGTCTTTTGTTTGTAGAAAAATCCTTCCATAGAACCCCTCAAGCTATAGATGGATGAATCATTGATGAAGTGCATAACTTACCTGCAATTAGAAGTATTGGTTGAGTAATTACCCGAAGTTGAAAAAGATGAAGAATAGATTCTGATGGTCTCAACAGTAATACTGCCGCTAGGATTTATTGTAGGAGAAAAAATCTGACTAAGGAAGCTGAGGAATATTGAAATATACCAGAAAAGGAAAGAAACAGGAAATTAACAAATTGATTCACACTAATTGATTGGAGAAGACGGGGGAGGAAAAGAAGGGATTTAACAGCTCAAATATCTAGGGCAACTAATTGATAACTGATTAAGGTAATAGTGGAGAAAAAAGAAGGAAGTTTGCTAGCTGGAATGCTTTATAAATAGTGGGATCAAAAGGGTTTGGGAGATGGAGATCATTAGAGAAACCTTGGGAGAGACTAGCCTCTCGAATGCTAGTGCCATTTTTCTTTCTTTCTTTCATCTTCTTATTTGCTATTGAATGCTGATATCTCGACACTACTAGAGTTTACTTGTTGCTGTACTGAATAATCCCATTCACTCCTCTGTTTTGGGGTGGGTGGACTTGCTGTCTGAATAGAGAATAATAATCAAAGTTTATCAGAGTTACATCAGATTGTAACTGTACAAATGACAAAAGAAAGAAAGAAAGAAAGGAGAGAGAAAAAAAAAACCGAAGTTGATGAACTTGATCAGAAAATGTCTTAAACCCTGGCTAGAAAATGTTTAAATCTAGTTAGAGAAAAATTTGGGATGAAAGAAGCAATGTAGGATCTTGAACAAACAATGTTTTCTTGTCATGGAAGCGGATAAGTTTAGGATCTGAGGAAGTAAACCATTCAGGTACCATGTTAAATATTTAAAAAAATTTCATATGGAACTTAATATAATGCAATGTTACATATGCAACTTATTCTCTCATGCATTGAGGCCCAACAGAAAAAGGCATGCTTAAGCAGGCTGAAAGTAGAGGGCACTTGAACGATTGATTAGAGAGAACAAGCTTCCTTATGGAGTTCCAGAATACTAATCATGCGGTCTTAAAATCAAAATTTTCATTAGTAGTATTAGGGCCCAAATAGTGCATGGTTTGTTATAAGCCTAACGCAGATGTCCAGTTGGTCCCTAAACCATTACAAATCCCAATATCTAATGCACATGAACATGATGTTGAAGCATAGTTTATGTATTTGCTCAAAAATGTTGTCTTTTCTAGTTTTTTCATTGCACTTTCTATTTTGATGTTTGTGGTTACTTGATTTTATATGCCATGTGCTCTTTGTTCCTTTCAAAGATGACATTTACTGCATGACATGTTGGTAGATGTTATTTTATACATTTAATTATGAAAATAAGTTTGACACAATTTTATTTAAAGTGACACATGTAATGATTCTTCCGCTATTTAGATTCATAGATTGTTGGGAATATTCCAGTTTTTGGATGTCAATATTTGATGTATGCCATTTTTTATTCTAAATGTGAATCAAAGTTAACCATCAATTTAGAGTATAATATTCTAAACCCCTGTAAATGGCATTGATGATGGCTGCTGGTTACCAATTATGTTAAATCTTGTTTCTAACTGTAACTGTTCCATGGATGCATCTCAACTCTCAAGTTTGCTATATTGATTCTAGTACAATGCTTGAGCAAAGGAATAATGTACCTTTTTGCAAGAGAGGATGTCATAATCATGGTACATACTTGGTTAGTTGGTGTATTTTAGAGGATGGAAAACCTGCTTGGTTTTTTTTTTCCCTGTCTGCTCATCATCTATTGCTTCTCTTCTCGCCTTTTTTGGTTTTCTCTAACAATTCAGGGAAAGACAGGTTTGTTAATTTGATTGTCTTGTGCTTACAGATTCTTTCCTTGATTTCTCATAGATTTCAATCATATCTTCTCTTTTGTCCAATGAGTTAGGTCTCATTTAGTTGCAATCACATATTCAGTATTCCCTGATTCATTTGTGATTTGCTTTCCATGAATCTCATATCTGTACTATCGTCATTCGGCATCCTCAGTGGTTTGAACTATGTTTGTTTTGATTCAATGCGGTGACTTACACATCTTGTGATTTTGCTTATTATATTGATTTATGGGCATGCAGTAAATCAGAATTTGTTATATACAAGCTCAAGGAGATGGGAAAAGTGTCAGAGAAAGACATCATGCTGATCGGTGAGAAGTTTGATAGGCTAGATACTGGCAACTGTGGAAAAATAACCCTTGCTGATCTCATGGAGACTCCTCATAGATAAGATAACAACCTCAATATGGTTATCTAAAGTGCAGGAAATTTCTATTTTTACTGCAATGTCAGTTGAAGAGGGGCATATCCGGTTCTCAAATTACATGTTGTTGTTTATTCTCTAACCTTTCATCATGATCATTAACTAGATAAGGCATATGTTGAAGGTGAATGCAGGACAAGAAACCATATTTATCTCATGTTTCTGTTGCCAGTGTAATTTGGCAAATTGTTTAGAGGAGAATAAGTACTGATCTTGGTGGAGTTTAAATTTGGAAAAAAAAATTTATATACAATTTCTTCTATCTTTGCTATCAAGTTTTTTAATTAAAATATCACAATTGTATAATTTTCAGATAATGATGAAATAAGTGTTTACTTTTTATAATTTACAATCACATGATTGAATTTTTTAAATGACTTTTTAGAAGTTTTAATTTTATTGGAAAACATAATTGTAAAAATATAAAGAATTGTATCGAAGTCTAATCCCTTTAAATTTTTGAATAACAATATTTCTTGGGGAAGTGATAATTTTGTGCAAATCTTGTTAACAATGTCAATAAGTTGTGTTGATTTTTTTGCAGATTTTGCCTCTGACGTTCTTTGTGAACTTCTCAGGCTCTAAACATGTATATATATTGTTGGCAAATTGTGCAAATAAAAGTTGTACTTCTTGACTACTCTTTCATGTGGTGTTTTCGTACCCTATGATATTTTCTCCATGGTTTGTAAATATTTGATGTTTGCTATTTAAGTTTTCTTAATCCATATCAAGGTTTATGGGTCAATTCACTTTGAGAACGTTAGAATCGAGCTAGAGAACGCTGGGGCCTGGCTCGGCTCCTTCACACCCCCATGCATTTGAATTAGACGAGGACTTTTTCAATAGACAGCAGTGTGATTGGCATTGTTAGCGTGAAAAGGCATCATTAAAGTCAGTTCTGCACGGACAATATCGTGTTTTGGGCAAAGCCCCTAATACAGCTAACCTAACTTGGGTTAATGCACGTCGGTGGTGGGCCATAACGTTTGCTAAAGAGCTTGACAAGTTTGACTAGTTTTGTGGCTGACTAAAACCTGATTTGAGAACCTTTTGACTTTTATACTTCTTCTCATCTACTAGTCAAATAGAGGAAAATTCCACAACTTGTTTCAAGTTCTGAAAGCATTTATGAGTGTTTGATGGAAGTAAGCCAGCACAAAAGAAGAAATGAGAAAAGCAGATGGGGACTGATTATTTGGGGCTTTCTGCAGTCTTGGACCTCTGATAAAATAATAGTAAATTATCGTTTAGTAAGAGGATTTAGACTTTGTCAAAACTCGATACCACCCCTTATCATAGTATCAAAAATACAAGTTACAAAACAAGGCTAGTACCCTGGGAGCATTCTATCTTCAGTAGATAAGCAGGTGGTTTGAACATTACTGTTGAGGGTGCTAGTAATATGCCTAAGATATACTTTCAGTTCTATACGCACGCCTATCAAACTCGTCATACTTGTGTCCAACATCTTAACATGAAGATCAGTGTAATGATAGGATTTGATGAGCAAACCGAAGCCCACCAAAATAATGGGTGTGAGGATCTCCGTGAAGAAAGTTGACTATTCAGACAAACGTTCACATTAGGACACCTGCAGCATTTTAAATAGACCAATTCTCCATGTAAATTGTTTGGTAGGGTTTCACTTTGGCATAGACTACAGAGATTTTGAAAGAGGTTGAAATAAAGCACAAACAATATTTAATATTAACTTATATATAATGTTCAATGTGATTATAATTATGTACTAATAAAATGCTTATACGTGAATGTAACTGTTTACATAAAGCGCCCCAATCGGAATCAGGTGCGCATGTTAACGTGAACCATTTGGATTGTGGAGAATTATATAATATAAATGTTATACTCTACTTTTTTTGGTTTTTCACAGTATGAAAACGGCTTGATTCAGTTCCGTTAGTACCATTACTGATATAAACAGAGAATTAGGCATATGGGGTTGGTCTTGTTCATAAAAGGCTGCTTCCATTGCATTTCCTTTTCCCCTTTCTCGTTTCTTTTACTCCCCTTTTTTGACAATTACTATTTAGGCCTTTATCTTCAAAAGCGGAGACGATGCTCATGAACAAGATTCTCTACCAGCGTTTTGCTCAAACTGAGAAATAATTTGGAGTGTGTAGATTTGAATACATTATTTTTCTTAATCCCAGTCATTTGTTTTTTATTCTGAATGAAGCAAAATGTAGGATGAAAATAGTTTTTTTTTAATTTCTACCAAACAATTTCTTAATTATTTGATAAAAGTTGAAAGACTGTCTTCAACTTGTAATTTTCTTCTTTCAAAATAAAAAAAAATGGATAAAAAAAATGGATGGACAAAATTTAAAAAAAAATAAATGAAGGATCCAAATTTGAATGGTTTATATTACTGCTCAACTTGAGCAGCAGAGAATCCTTTTCAATCTTTATAATGGGTTCACACGCAAGAAATTCTTCAACTTAATGTATACCACATGAAACCAATAGAAATTCATAAAACTAAGTATCTCAATGGACCATATACCACATGAAACCATAGCTTTAGGATCTTAGTCGACTTTGTCTGTCTAAATGGTGAACCGGTATTGAACCAGTTCAAATCTAATAATTAAATTGTTTATACAATGGAATTGGATTAATCTATTTTGGCCTGGTGGTTGAACTGTAAACCAGTAATGTAGAGTTACTAAACCGAACTAGGTTTCTTATGATAATTGTAAACTGCTTAAGCTGATTATTATTATGATAATTATTCTCGCTATAATAAAATCAGTGTCAATATATATACTTGTGTGTTGTTATCACTTTTCTAAATCTAATATAATAAATTATTCTCGCTATAATAAAATCAGTGTCAATATATATACTTGTGTATTGTTATCACTTTTCTAAATCTAATATAATAAATTATTCTTTTAATTAAAAAAATTTAAAATTAGTGACCTAGTTATAAACTTGTGACTTGGTGATTTACTCTCTTTATTGGTTCAATATGCGATCCAATTTCAAAAATAATGCCTAAAATAATTATATATCTTGATGAGCTTTCATTGACTATTTACACTTATCTTGAACGCTATGGGTGTATTGAATAAATTTTTCATCAACGCATTGTAATTGTGGGAAGTTGTCACGTTTGCTGGTCCATTCTATAGTGCTTTTCTTTTTTCTAGAGTAATTATGTCAAGACAACCCCTTTTGAAGTCTAGAGGGCAGAAATTCAACAAATCTTGTTGATGACTTAAAAGTTCTCTATAATTGTGTTAGATCTCTTTCCATGACTTGGTAAAAGATTATAATTTCCAAGGCTAGCTCTTTTGGGTGCTACAAGAATATGAAAGCGATCTTCATTGTCATATTCTTGCTTTGGCACTTTGTTCTCGGAAAAGTTTGCTACGTCCTCTAGAAGTTTTAGAATTCAAGTCTCTTTAACTATAATATAAAAGCACATAATACTAATCCAAAAATAGATAATATTATCTATTGTTGGATATAGATCCGATGAGTTTGGCTGGTACAAAAAGTTTTGTACATGTTACTTGCATTCTCGCCAGGAATATTAGTTTAACTTCTTGTTGTTGTCATTCTTTTGTACCTTAAAAAAAAGAATTCCAATACAATAGGGTAATGATATGAGTGTCTTATAAACTCAATATTTGCATAGATGGATCAAAATGATTTAGTCTATATTATTAAGATCTCTGTTATTCAAGCAATTTTACATAATTCTAAAAGGCTGAAAATAATTAGTAGGGATCTTTAAATATAAAAAGACTCTGATAACTTCTTTATTCTATTTTAATAGATCATCAACGCCAATAGGTAGCAACACCAATCCTTAAGTAAACAAGAACAGAGTGCCAAGTGCCGGTCAATTAATAGAATCTGAGTTACAATGATTAAAGAGTCTTTGATTCAATCTTAGTGGTAGGTTTTTTGTTAGTAGGCATCCGTTAATTTCTGTATACCCCACTGTAAAAATGAAATAATTCACCTAACTTCTAAATTTTTCATTACTGAAAGGAAAAAAGAGATGCGAAAAGTATAGTGTGGTTGCTTGATTAGTCTACCTTCAATGCATCAGATCTATTCATGAACTTTTGAATCCTAGAAATAGACAGTCTTCCATGAACATGACCACGTGAAAGAGAAAACTAGGACTATGTTTAAGTGGGTCTGCAGCACTCAACCATAAAACGGAATATAACAATTAAAAGTAGCAATATTTTTAGAGGAAGAGACAAGGACAAGGTGAAAATAAGAGGGATGAAAATAACAACGCATGATCAAGTCAAATTATCCTTAATTATTGCAATTTGGGACAGTTAATGACTCTATTGAAATATTCCCTCTGATTTTATATATAAAAAACTTTTTTTACGTTTGATTTGGTTTAAGATATAAAAAAAAAATTATCAATATATGATATATTAATTATAATATTTTAATTATACCCTTCAAGTCCTTAAATTATGAGTAATAATTTTTATTAATTTATTTTTTAATTTTTATATAAAAAATCGGAGGAAGTAATTAGTAAAATATTAATTTAGTGAAAAAGGCTATTTCTTTGTCTATCTTGTTGTTTTACTAGTAAGTGAGTTGGTGGACCAAAGATCAAACCACTTTTATTTATTATTATTGTCATAAAGCGGAAAGTAGGAAACTGTTTGTGGTTAGACTTAGAATCAGTCAAACTGAATGCTTGACTCTGAAAAAAATCAAACCAAATGAAAGACCGTTTCACATTAAAAGCCTAGTCTATCTTGAAACACCCGTGGAAACAGAACCTGGGTTTTTGGCTTTGATTAATAACAATTACAACCGCAATTGAAAACTATATATATATATATATAATAGATGAGAAAAATAATTAAAAATTGACCAAGTTCGAACATTCCAATTAGTGGAGTGGATGGTATGATGGAAGCATGTTGACTTTTACTTTCAGTTTAAGAGATTTTATGAAGGAAACAGAAAATAATTTCAAGAGATTTTTTTAATTAATTAACTTTAATTTGATAAAATTAATTATAAAATATATATAAATATATTAAAAACATATAAGTCTTAAAAAAATATATGCCTAGGATATTTATAATTTCTAATAATTAATTTATTTATTTTTAATAAATTGGGTCTATTTACAATTTTTTTTTTTGATAAGTTTTTAGGATAGAAAAAGTTGAAAAAACTTTACATACAATTTTAATTATTTATTATTAATTTGTTAATAAAAATAAATATGACCTGTTTATCATTTTTATAATTCAATATTATACGATTTGGTTCATAAAAAAATTTATACAATATTTTTATGGAAAGCTTGAATAGTAAAAATAAAAAATAAGTCTAATTGAAAAAAATTGGGTGATGTGGATTGATATGGTAGCTTCGATTAAACTTATGCTGCAAGATAGAAAATGGGTCCTCTCCTGTGAACCTTTTCCCCATGGGCATACGAGAGGATTTAGGTGATTTAGATGTATTTTTTTAAAAAAGGGCAGAACATAAAATAATATCAATCTTTTAACCATAAACCTTAAAAAATGATAATTAAGATTAAAAATAAAAAAATAGATTTAAGTTATCTAAATTAATAATTTAGACGGTTGATATCATCTCCTATGCGCAATCATGCATGATAAGACAACCCCATGATTTATTAGCTAGACTTGTGTCTGTAGGAATACAGAAAGCTTGTAATTTAAGCTAAAATGAGTGGATCAGGAAAAATAAATAAACAAGTAAATAAAATAAAATAAAATAAATGGATGCTTTTCATGGAGGCTTTCATATTCCTTCGAGACAATAATTGCTTTATCTGATGAATTTTCCACATGTATGCATAGTCATATGATCATTATACCTGACTAAAAAGGGTTAAAATATTGTTTAAAATCATAAAAAATTAATCTAGTTTTTAAAAAAGTCTAAACCATTTCAAATTGATCCATTTCCATACGGAACTATCAAATGTCTCCATACTCAATAATACATGTAATGCTATCATGTTCGTTCGAAAATAATGGTTTGGTCTAGAAAAATTCTAATTGAAAAAGTTACAAAGATTTAGTAAATGAGCTAGCTTGAATTTATGAATTTACAGCACATTTTAACCGATAAATTTCAAATACTAAATTTATATGTGTGTGCACAAAATATATATGTATATACGCATGTGTATATATGTACATCTGCGTATATTAACATGTTCTATTTTTATGCAAAGCTTGACGATGAAATAAATGTATAATTAGATATAGCTTGAACCGTTTGTAAGAGATTTTAGATACTCTCTCAATTTTTTCACATTGATTAATTCATAGTTTACTGTTTTGAATACTTAAATAGAGTTTATGCACATTAATATAATTTAGGGTCCATAATTGACAGTCCACCAACAAAGGATGTTATGTAGATAACTCATTCATATAATGTGACAACGTGTACAAACTTCTCAAGTTAATAACTTGGTCCTACTTGTGCATGTAAACTTACTTTTTTTGTTTTTCTTATGAATATTTGTGCATGTAAACTTACAAATGTGTTTGAATGCTTTAAAACTTGATGGAAATTAAAGTATCTTTTTTTTTCCTCAGTTAATAATAAAGACACCAAATTTGTGGCTATCATAATTGTTCCTTGTTAATTAATTAGTGATTTCTTTATAGATTTAATTTAGACTATTATGTGACCTTAGTCCAAGACAGCATTTGAATTGATGGATTGGAGAAGTTTAATTAATACTTAGTTATAACATACACAAATAATAAAGGTGAAGAAAATTCAAAATAAGTATTAAAGTGGACAGTGAATATTGAATTGTCTCTACAACTAAATTAAAATTGAGCCAAATTAACTAACACTACAACGGCATAATTAATTTCCAACAACAAACTCCAACTACTTACGCAAAGAAAAAATATAATTTATATTTCCTTCACTTTCTCAGGTTTGACTGCAGTTTTTTGTTCTGGGTTTTTTCTTTTTTAAATATTTGTGCTCCATCTATGCCGTAGTGAAATACAACTTCTTGTTTAAAATATATTTATTTAAATTTAAAAGTTGCAGCCCCATATGTGTGTGTGCGTGTGTGTGTGTGTAATTTTGCTTGTCTAAATTGCCAAACAAATTGACAAGTTTTATTTTTCTAATATATATGTATATTCATATCCTTTGGTTTTTTTTTGGGAAAAATTTCCCTTGGTTGATTAGTTGAGAGCAAATAACCATATAAAAAAAAATCTCAATCCATTAATTCTTGTTTTATGATTGAATTGTGGAGATGTAACACGACTTTTTAAAAATGAATCTTCCTAAATCCTAAACGTGGTTAATTCTAAGTAAAAAGAGATTTTGAATAGGAATAAATTGAAAAGAACATAAATAAATGAAATTAGGGACGAGAAATATATTACTTCAAATTAATTATATACTAGTACAAATTTAAGAAATAATAAATGACAATAAAAAAAAATAATCCAAAGAAACTGCTAGCAACTTTGATAACAAGTTGAAAACAATAGTAAAATATTAGAAATAAAGGGCATAAAGCAAGTAAATAAAGTTGAACATAAAAGCTTGAAAATAAGGGTTCATAAAGTATAGATAAAAGTAAGTTGGTTAATAGTTTATTGTGTGGTTGGGCTATGTACAGTGTTCTGATCTTTCCTCCCCCTTTCAGGGTGGTTTGTTCGACTAATAATTACATGCTATGATAGGTTGTCATCCATATTTAGTATTTATACTAACTTCACGGTATCCATTAACTTTGTAGTTGATTCCTAGACTGATGATTACCATTTACAATGATAAGTCATCATCCATATTTTGTCTCTATTAACAGCTAGCCTCTTTCATGCTTAAACAAAACACTTTAAGTGAAAAATATGCTAAAATTGATTAAGTCCATGTTTTTCTTCTTTCCAACTTCTTAATTATCGAGTTCTCAATTAATTTAATCGATCTTTTGACTAGTTTGGTCAAACCCTTGGCTAGGCATCTGCAATATCACTTGGGTTCTTAGCTAATTTGCATCTTTGGCTAAATTATTATTTTTTTAGTATTAACACACATAAATATGTGTGTGTGTATATATATATATATATATAAAATTTTGTGATATGAAATTTGAATACTTTAACCACAAAGTATTTTTTTAATTTTTTGGAATGAAATTAAGTTCAAAGATTCAAAGAATTTTGAATTTAATTGTTTAAAAAAATTCTTATTTTAACTTTTATGAAATATGAGATTCCATTATTTGATAAAAAGATTGGTTTTACTGTCTGGCTTGGCAATGCATGATTCAAGATTATTTGGTTCAATAAGGACTTGATTCTGCATTACAAAATGAAAAACCAAATGAGATGAAAGATTTGGATTAATGTACAACCTAAAACAAGCTACCTAATACAATTTGATTGGTACTAGCCCGATAAATAAAAATCACAATGTTGATGGATACATCAGCAAAGAAGTTGTCAGATATGTTAGAGTGTAAATATGCTTGCTCAATAATAAAGATGGATCTGTGCTCACTAAAGATGAATGAAGGAGGCAATGTTATTAACCATTTGAATAAATTTAATAAGTTAGTATCTTGACTATTGAATGCAAGGGAGACAATTAAGAAAAAAGATCAGGCATTACTTTTGTTGGCTTTACTTCCCAAATCCTATAAACCATTAGTGTAGTTAATGCTAATAAGGAAAAGCACATTGTAGTTGAATGAGGTGATAAAGGGCTTTGAAAGGGAATCATCGAATGATGAGAAATAAAGATTATCTTGGAAAGAGTCAACTACTAGTTGTTTAGAGTTTTGAGATATGGAAGAAGAAGAGAGGTGACTAACATAATGGCTGATCAAGATCTCAACCTATAGATTTTAGCATTGTTAAGTGCTATTATTGTAGAGAGTTGAATCACATCTAGGTTTGCAACCCAAGGTTCAAGGAAGATGTGAAAAGCCCAAAAGAGTTGAAGGGTAAATCAAATATTGATTCTTCTTTAAACATGTCAACTATGATTATGAACTTCACATCTCAAATATGATTATTATTAAGAGTAATTCTAGTTAGATGATAGATTATACTACCAATATCAATGTATGCATTAATTGAGAGTTGTTTGCACTTTATACACTGAGAAAGACTTTGGATGCATCAATGTGGGAAAAAATCTGAAGCAAATGATTAAAGGTGTTGGGAGAATTCACCTAAAGCTCTATAATAATAAAAGCAAAGAAATCCCTAGTGTAAGGTATATGCCTATTGGTGGAGTTAATGTTATTTCATTGGGTGAGTTTACTTCACATGAGTACAAGTATGTTGGCATTAAGAATTGGTGTAGAGTCTACAAGGGTGGAAACTTCATTATGCAAGAAGGAAGGAAGGTAAGAGCATCTACTACTTAAATGGACTAACCTTGTTAGCAAAGATGGAATGCAGCAAAATGAAAGACACTCAAAAGATTGAGAAAAGGGTTCAATTTTATGACAAAATCAACATATTTGGGACTTTGAAAAAAATGAAGGATTTGCTTTTTCAAAGTCTCACATCAATGGGCAAGAAGAAAAGGTGCCTAGTGCTCCTATAAATAGACCTTTCTAGTTCTTATTCAGACTCTACAACAAGCCAAGCCTTGAGATTATCTGTAAGAGTGTAATTGGGGTCTTAGGGAGTTGTAAGCATGGGTTTACAATTTGGCATCATGGGTGTAGATCTATTTTAGAGACCAAACCATGTTAAATTCTTGTAGTGTTTTTTTTCTTTTTCTTTTTCTCTATTATTTATGTAGGTACTTCTATTGCTAGTCCCAACAATTCTTAGTCATACAAATTTTTGCATTCAAAGGTATGTGAAAGTTGAAATCTTTAATAAATATATAGAAATAATTTTCAATTATATATATATATGAATGGTTTTGACTATCTATTATTTTTGTGATGTTTTACTAAGCTTTTTTAATTCCTCTTAAAATTTATTAATTTATATATGTCTAATAATTAACATTAATTTCTAAATGATATTTCATTATTCATTATAGAGAATGAAAATTCCTATCATCTTAAGTGAATATATAGTAGATTGAATCATGGACATAGAGGTTATATAGATAAATTCTTACAAGTGACAAAAGAACGTATTTCTTTTCCATGCGAAAAAGAAGTCTATTCAAAAGATAGAAAAATTAAATCTCCATGCTTTAAACATAATAATGAAACCTATCTAACTATCTACAAGGTTAAGGTAGACTTTTATTTTTTAAAAAAAGGTATCTACCAAGATATTAGTGTTGGATATGTCATGGTGAGGTTAAATCAAAAGTTATATATGTAACTAATATAGATGTCAGAGCTTCAAGTAGCTCTCAATTTAGTGATAATGAACATGATAATAGATATGAAAGAATGATTTTTGATGTAATTGGTCTTATTTCTAATGTTGATATGCATGATGGACAAGATTTGATGATATTATTAATCTAGATATTTAGGGGCTTTCAAATTTATATGCTTAGAAGTTTTTGATTTATTAAATGTTTGTCAACAGCCACTATGGCTAAAATGTAGTGATCATTTTGAACTATCTTACATTATAATAATGTTAAGCATTAAACTTAACCACAATATGTCACAATAATGATTTAATGAGTTTGCAAGTTTTATGAAATGATTTAGCCCATCTAATAATGTCATACCCTATGATCGGTATAGAAGAAATAAGTTTGTATCTAAACTTGATCTATTTTCCCAAAAAATCAATCTTTCCCTTAATGGGTGTATTTTGTGCTACAAAAATGACATAGATAAGATTAGATGTAAATGTTGTTGGGCACCTTAAAATAAAACTAGTCAACTTGGCTAGAAATAAAATCCTAAAAAGATTCCAATGATTAAGATTGATGTGTACTTGCAATAATTGTTTGATGAATTACAAATATTGCACGAAGAAGGAGTGTTTTCTAAAGCTAGAACTTCAAAATGAGAGTACATTAATATAGTCAATAAATGACTTTTTAGCTTATGCAATGTTGTTAGGGTGGAGTATTGCTAAAAAATGAGCCTGTCCTTATTTTATACACAACTCAAAAGCTATTACTTTGATGGTTTGATTCTCATCAATAATTTTTACTTGTAGATGATGTTTTAGAAGGAATAAAGATGCCTTTATTAAAAATATAGAGTTAAAGATGCTCCATCTCCAAAATTGAATGGGAAAGAATTCTAGCAACATGTTAATACCCTTTCTAAAGTAGATGAGTATGGGGTTTCCATTGGAGAAATCACAATTAAACAAAACAGAATATATTTTGGAAGTTTCTATATTGGAAATATCAATTGGTTCGTCAGAATTTAGATATGATGAACATAAAGAAAAATGTGTTGGGTAACATAGATTGAAAAGTTATAATTGTCACATCTTAATAGAATGTTTTCTTTTGATCACTTTTAGTACATTACTTGAGCAAATATAGAAGCCTATAATTGAATTATAAGTCAATTCTTTAGAGATCACAGACACAAGTTAAGTGGGCTAATATAGGATGGTCTATTTGTCAAAAAGGTCAAGAAATGTTCCATTTGGCTCACCAACAAGGTTAAATGGTTTAGCCCATTTGATTTACCCTTTTTTTTTTTTAAATTACAACAAATAGCATTCAACAATGCAACAAGTAATTAAATCAAGTATTGAAGTCTAAACAACTACCTTTAACACTCAAAGTCAAACTTTAAATCCTTAATCAACTCTTGTAAAAATCAACATTATGTCATCTTCATCAAATAAGAATACTGGTTCATATCTCAAATTATCAAACCAAACAACTAAAATAAAGTAAAACTATTGAAATCCTTTTATTTAAGCCCCAAATTTTCTCATATTTGCATTCATTGTACAATGTTAATAGTTTATTTCCTCTTTTGTTTTTCTATTTTATTCATTTTTATTTCTCATTTAGTTTCTATAATTTTGGTTTCTATTTGTCTAGAGTAAATGGTTGTTTTTTTTATGGCCAATCCTTTATATAAATGTAATTTTCCTTTTTAAAATAAATAAGATAATTTAGTAAATCAATAACACTAATATTCTTCATGGTATTGAAACTTTACCATGCCTGACCATGCTTTCATCAAATTTGACCAAGGATTAGCCTTCACTACAAAATCTCAAGATGGGCAAACACCATTAAAAGCTTTATAAAAGGTTCAAAACACATTACATAACATTAGAGGGCTTAGACATTATGATAACAATTCTGTTGCCATGGATTATAGAGACAAGCACTAGCTAGCCTTGTGACACCTTAAACTACTACCACTACCTAGCCTCTCCATAGGCTCGGTTCCATATGATTTCCAAAGAGTCACTACTCTCCCGTGGCATTTACATGCTATGAACCGGGGTTTCATATACTCATCTTTTACCCCGTGGGTCCTGTGAACCCATCTCAAGCATCCTCACTCCACATGGACAAGTTCAAAAGCATAAAACTAGTATATCTAACATGTCCATATGCTCCAAATCATCATACATTCAAATCTCACTATGCTATGGCCAAATTTACACAATATCATTCATGCATCAAAGGGGTAAAAACCCACATTTCCATTACTTTGGCTAATAACAGAGTTCATACATCATCCTTTCATATTTCTACATGTGTTACAAACTTTACATCTCGAAAATAGTGGGCACATCTTCATTTGGCACCACTTTACATCATTTATACATCAAAATATCAAAATAAACTAACATTTCCCTATACATGCTCCTAGGCTCCTTGGTGTGTGCTCGGTTCTCCTTGAGCTCCACCTAGCATATTAGTTGGGAGGGGAAAGGGGTGAAATTCGGGGGAATCTCAGTAGCTCAAGCACTCAATCCAGCAAGCAATCAAGGCATATAACAAGTCAAAGCATGTGAATAAGCACTTAGCCATTCTCAATCAACCAACACAATGTACATGCTATGGAATCACAACAATGCCAAAAATGAGCTCCAGGGACTTTTGGTCTAGCCTCACCCGAGTCTAGGGACTTTTGGATGGCCTCACCCGAGTTTAAGGACTTTTGACTTGGCCTCACTCGTTGGAGACTTTTGGCCTTGTCTCACCTATCTCAAGGGGCTTTCGGCTTCACCTCACCCATCTCATGGGACTTTCGGCACTACCTCACCCGAGCAATCTCACATTTCAACATACAAGCATATTGGCATTCAATGCATCAAAGCAATAACATATGGCATATTCCATACAACAAGCATATACATCATACAATGACTATCATATCCAAGAAAGCAACAAGAAAGAGTGAAAGAGAGAGCTACCTTTGGAGCCAAAGCCAACACAGGCTTTTCCTTTCAGTTTCTCCTTTCCCTCCTTAGATCCACAATCACACCTTGTAAGTGTTTCACTTGAGCCTAGACACACCAAAAGCATGCAATTACTCTCTTGTCATATAATCCTTCAAATCAATTCTCCTATATACCATAACCTAGAGTTCTCTCTCTAGAATGCCATTAACCCCTTTCTCTCTCTCAAGCTCCCATGGTAGTGGAAAACCACATTTTTAAAGAAAACACAATGATTCAAAAGCGTTTTCCACTTTCCCTCTTCTGACCCATACCCAGAAATCGTCCATTCTTGCAAACAAAACCGTAGGAAAAGAGGGCAAAGGGAGGGGATCAAAAATCTGAAGAGAAATGGGAGAAGTGACCTTACCTTTCCCTTAATCTTCCTCCTTCTCTTGATCTCTCACACTCTCCTCGCCTCTTTTCTCTCTTTGGGTCGAAGCTTAGGGCAGATATGAGAGAAGAAATGAGTTTGGGCATTTAATGAAGTCTAAATCTCGCTATTTACTCTCTTCCGGACCGACTCTCGCTACGGCAAAAACTAACCTTCGCTATAGCGAGCTCGTGTAATCTGGCTTCGCTATGGCGAGGTGTAACCTTCGCTATGGCGAGCTCGTGCCAGTTCCCTTCGCTATGGCGAGAATTACCACTCGCTATGGCGAAATCGCGTCAGTTCCAGACTTCACTCTCGCTATGGCGCCGCTACAGCGGGCAACTCCCTGGTTTTTGTATGGGCTGCTGCCAGCACTCGCTATAGCTAGAATCGCCTTCGCTATTGCGAACTAGCTCTCTCGCTGTGGCGAGACCGTTTCTCGCTGTTGCGAGAGGACTTAGCAGAAATTCTGGATTCCGAAAATTTCCATATTTCACTTCCTTTCTTTTCCCTTTTCTTTTCTTTTTCCCGGTTGTTACATTTCTACCCCTCTTAAAAGAAATTTCGTCCTCGAAATTTAAAAACTTACCTCAAGGGAATAATTCTGGATATTTCTGCCTCATCTCATCCGCCAATTCCCAGGTGGCTTCCTCAGATGTCAGACCTCTCCAAATCACTTTCACCAGAGGAATGCTCTTGCTTCTCAGCTGTTTCAGCTTAGCATCCACAATTCTCTCCGGTTTCACTACATAGGAAAGATCTTCCTGCAATTGCACATGCTCATATTCTATGACATGTGAGGAATCTGGTAAATACTTTTTCAACTGGGAGACATGAAAAACACTGTGTATTTGAGCTAGGTTAGGAGGCAAGGCTATTCGGTAAGCCACGGGTCCAATTTTCTCAAGGATTTCAAACGGACCAATATACCTAGGACTGAGCTTCCTTACCCTCCTTGACCGACCTACTCCCGTCATTGGAGATATTCGTATGAACACATGGTCTCCAACCTCAAACTCTAACGGCCTCCTACGCTTATCAGCATAGCTTTTCTGCCTACTCTGGGCCGTGAGTAGCCTCTTTTTAATCAATTCTATCTGTCGGGTGGTCTGGTCCACAATCTCAGGTCCTATCATACTCCTCTCACCTAACTCAACCCAACACACAGGGGATCTGCACTTTCTCCCATACAAAGCCTCATAAGGGGCCATCTGGATACTAGAATGGTAACTGTTGTTATAAGCAAACTCTGCTAACGGTAAATACACATCCCAGTTCCCTTTCATTTCTAGCACACATGCCCTCAACATATCTTCTAATGTCTGGATGGTCCTTTCAGTCTGACCATCTGTCTGGGGGTGATATGCAGTACTAAACCGCAATCTCGTCCCTAAGGCATGCTGCAATGACCTCCAAAAGTTCGATGTGAACCTGGGGTCTCTATCTGAAACTATGCTATTGGGTACCCCATGAAGTCGCACTATCTCTCTGATATACAACTGGGCCAATCTATCCAGTGTATAAGTAGCCTTAATAGCTAAAAAGTGTGCAGACTTCGTCAGTCTATCCACAACTAACCAAATAGCATCGTGTCCAGAGGATGTCCTGGGTAACCCCATGACAAAATCTATGGCTATACTATCCCATTTCCACTCAGGGATATCTAAAGGTTGCAACAACCCAGCCGGTTTCTGATGTTCAATCTTTACCCTCTGACACACTAGGCATCTAGCCACATAATCTGTCACATCACCTTTCATCCCTGGCCACCAGAAAATCTTTTTCACATCCTGATACATCTTGGTGGCACCTGGGTGGATAGTATACTTACTCTTATGCGCCTCTTCTAGAATGCTTTCTCTCAACTCATTCTGACTAGGCACACAGATTCTATCCCGATATACTATCATGCCATCCTCAGATAACTTGAAATCTGAGGTCTTACCTTGGGTGATCTCATTCCTGATCCGTTTCAGGAACTCATCCTCTCTTTGGGCATCTAAGATCTGGGTTCTCAAGATATTCTCAATTCGGGTTTCACTCAGATATAATCTACCCGATACCACCTGACACGAGAGGTTCAACTCTCTGAACTTCTCTAGGAGCTCCTGCTCTCTAATCATCATATGGGCTACATGGATGGATTTTCTACTCAGGGCGTCTGCCACCACATTGGCCTTGCCCGGATGGTATTTCAACACATAATCATAATCTTTCAAAAATTCCATCCATCTCCTCTGTCTCATATTGAGTTCTCTCTGATCAAACAGGTATTTCAGACTCTTGTGGTCACTATAAATCTCTATGGTCGCACCATACAGATAGTGTCTCCAAATTTTAAGAGCAAACACTACGGCAGCTAACTCCAAGTCATGTGTGGGGTAATTCTCCTCATGAGGTCTCAACTGCCTCGAGGCATATGCCACTACTCTACCCTGCTGCATCAACACACATCCTAACCCTTTGCCCGAAGCATCACAATAAACCACAAATGGTTCACTAGGGTCAGGGATAATCAGCACAGGGGCAGTGGTCAAACAGAGTTTCAACTCCTGGAAATTCTTCTCACATCTCTCATCCCACACAAACGGTGTATCTTTCCTGGTTAGCCTCGTCAGTGGTAAGGCTATTCGAGAAAAGTCCTGTATAAATCGTCTGTAATACCCTACCAAACCTAGGAAACTCCTGACTTCGGTGATCGTTCTAGGTCTATCCCACTGTAACACAGCCTCAACTTTATGGGGATCCACCGCAACCCCGTCTCGTGAGATCACATGACCTAAGAATCGCACCTCGGTCAGCCAAAACTCACATTTACTCAGTTTGGCATACAACCTTTTTTCTCTCAAGGTGTCTAGGACTAGTCTCAAATGCCTCTCGTGCTCCTCAAAAGATCGGGAGTACACTAAAATATCATCAATAAAGACCACCACAAACTGATCTAGATACGGTCTGAATACCCTGTTCATATAATCCATGAACACAGCAGGCGCATTCGTCAACCCGAATGGCATTACAAGGAACTCATAGTGCCCATATCTCGTCCTGAAAGCCGTCTTAGAGACGTCTTCAGTTCTCACTCTCAACTGGTGGTAACCAGATCTAAGATCTATCTTAGAAAACACAGATGCCCCAGCCAACTGATCTAACAGATCATCAATTCTAGGGAGAGGATATTTATTCTTGATGGTAACTTTATTCAACTCTCGGTAATCTATACACAACCGCAAGCTACCATCTTTCTTTTTCACAAACAACACCGGAGCACCCCAAGGTGAAACACTAGGGCGGATGAACCCTTTCTCTAACAGTTCCTCTACCTGCGCTTTCAACTCAGCAAGCTCGGCGGGAGCCATCCTATAAGGAGCTTTGGACACCGGTCCAGCACCAGGCACTATGTCTATAGGGAACTCTAATTCTCTCTCAGGAGGTAGGCCACTAAAATCAAACTCTCTAGGGAAAACCTTCGGGAATTCCCTGACAACTGGGATCTCCTCTATCCCTTCTTCTACCTCAACCCGAATAGAGAAAAAGACTAGAAACCCTTGACATCCACACTCCAAATATCTCTCAGCCTGGGCAGTAGTCATAAAGGATAACTCTGCTCCTACCCTAGATATGGTCCCACAAACAGGTAAGGAAACGGTTCGGTGTTCACAATCAAGAATGGCATTATTTGCAGCTAACCAGTTCATACCAATAATCAAGTCAATTTCATGAAAAGGCATACAAACCAAATCAAGAGTGGTATGACAGTGGTTAAATTGGACAGTGACATTCAAGCAAGTATGGGAAGTGACCACGTGGCCTCCAGTGGGTGTAACAACAGACAAGTCAAAGGGCAAGACACTAACAACCAGACCCAATTTCCTCACACAATCATAGGATATAAACGAGTGACTAGCACCCGAATCAAACATAGCAACTACAGGAAAGCCATTCACTAAAAGCGTACCACGGATCAAACTGGGAGATGCGCTGGCTTCCTGCTGAGTAAGGGTGAACACTCGGCCCTGGGTCTGTGGTCTAGGAGGAGGCGCTGTCTCCATCTGAGGACAGTGTCTAGCAATGTGCCCCGGCTTCCCACACTTATAACATGTCACCGGAGACTGCTGGAAGGATGACTGGCCCCGAGGAGGTAGCACACCTCGCTGCGGCCTTCTACTCCATGGCCCCTTCCCTCTTTTCTTGGTACTAGGGGTCAAACTAGAGCCCTCTTCTGGTTTCGACCTCTTTAAATCCAGAACCCTCTTCTGACTAGCCGTCGTCACAGTAGGCATGATAATTTGCAAGTTCGTCTCAATCACCCTACTGACCTCCACCAGAGTATTAAACTTTCTGATCCGCTGTGGAGTGACTCTATCGCTAATCAGGGGCCTCAAACCAGTCTCAAACTGCTCACATCTCCAGGGTTCATCATCATACCTCTGGAGGTAAGAGGAATACCGAGACAGCTCTATAAACTTGGCCACATACTGGTCCACAATCATCTCATCAGTCTGTCTCAAACTCATGAACTCCATCTCTTTCTTCTTTCTCACTGAACTTGGGACATACTTCTCATAAAATTCAACCAAGAATGTCTCCCAAGTGATCGGTATGTTCTTGGTCTCCATCAATGGTTTCGCACTCTCCCACCATCTATCAGCCTCTTTTTCTAGCATAAAGGTGGCTAGCTGGGCTTTCTGCTCAGTGGTACAATTCATCACTGAGAAGATTTTCTTAAGCTGCATCACCCAAGCCTCCGCCTTATCCGCATCCAATTCCCCGTCAAACGAGGGTGGATTGTTCTGCCTGAACTGCTTCAATACTTTTTGGATAGGCGTCTGGGTCTGTGGAGCAGCAGGCTCCTGGGGAGGTATAGGTGGAATGCTGGAGGTAGATGTTTGAGGTCCAGGGGCATCCCTTCTGGCTTCTTCTTGCCTAGCCAGGGTGTCTTGCAGATGCATGATCATATCATGCTGCTGCTGGGCAATGTATCTCTGTTGCTCCAGCATCTCTTGGTGCTGGCCCATCATGGCCTCATACCGGTCTAGTCTATCCATGATGGCCTGTAGAGGAACCCTAGTCTCAGTAGGAACCTCTGGCTTACCTCTCTGAGCTCTGGGCAGTCTGCCTCTGCCTCTGCCTCTACCCCTGCCCCGTCTAGTCTCAACCATGTCTGAAAGAAATAGCAATCCTCAGTTCACAACACTATCACAAACACATATGCATAAGGATGCTACAACTTCCATGACCATTCACACCAAATACAGCAATTCACATACTTCAAGAGCCTAAACTTGAGCAAAAGTACCTGAACCATTGCTCTGATACCAAAAATGTGACACCTTAAACTACTACCACTACCTAGCCTCTCCATAGGCTCGGTTCCATATGATTTCCAAAGAGTCACTACTCTCCCGTGGCATTTACATGCTATGAACCGGGGTTTCATATACTCATCTTTTACCCCGTGGGTCCTGTGAACCCATCTCAAGCATCCTCACTCCACATGGACAAGTTTAAAAGCATAAAACTAGTATATCTAACATGTCCATATGCTCCAAATCATCATACATTCAAATCTCACTATGCTATGGCCAAATTTACACAATATCATTCATGCATCAAAGGGGTAAAAACCCACATTTCCATTACTTTGGCTAATAACAGAGTTCATACATCATCCTTTCATATTTCTACATGTGTTACAAACTTTACATCTCAAAAATAGTGGGCACATCTTCATTTGGCACCACTTTACATCATTTATACATCAAAATATCAAAATAAACTAACATTTCCCTATACATGCTCCTAGGCTCCTTGGTGTGTGCTCGGTTCTCCTTGAGCTTCACCTAGCATATTAGTTGGGAGGGGAAAGGGGTGAGATTCAGGGGAATCTCAGTAGCTCAAGCACTCAATCCAGCAAGCAATCAAGGCATATAACAAGTCAAAGCATGTGAATAAGCACTTAGCCATTCTCAATCAACCAACACACAATGTACATGCTATGGAATCACAACAATGCCAAAAATGAGCTCCAGGGACTTTTGGTCTAGCCTCACCCGAGTCTAGAGACTTTTGGATGGCCTCACCCGAGTTTAAGGACTTTTGACTTGGCCTCACTCGTTGGAGACTTTTGGCCTTGTCTCACCTATCTCAAGGGGCTTTCGGCTTCACCTCACCCATCTCATGGGACTTTCGGCACTACCTCACCCGAGCAATCTCACATTTCAACATACAAGCATATTGGCATTCAATGCATCAAAGCAATAACATATGGCATATTCCATACAACAAGCATATACATCATACAATGACTATCATATCCAAGAAAGCAACAAGAAAGAGTGAAAGAGAGAGCTACCTTTGGAGCCAAAGCCAACACAGGCTTTTCCTTTCAGTTTCTCCTTTCCCTCCTTAGATCCACAATCACACCTTGTAAGTGTTTCACTTGAGCCTAGACACACCAAAAGCATGCAATTACTCTCTTGTCATATAATCCTTCAAATCAATTCTCCTATATACCATAACCTAGAGTTCTCTCTCTAGAATGCCATTAACCCCTTTCTCTCTCTCAAGCTCCCATGGTAGTGGAAAACCACATTTTCAAAGAAAACACAATGATTCAAAAGCGTTTTCCACTTTCCCTCTTCTGACCCATACCCAGAAATCGTCCATTCTTGCAAACAAAACCGTAGGAAAAGAGGGCAAAGGGAGGGGATCAGAAATCTGAAGAGAAATGGGAGAAGTGACCTTACCTTTCCCTTAATCTTCCTCCTTCTCTTGATCTCTCACACTCTCCTCGCCTCTTTTCTCTCTTTGGGTCGAAGCTTAGGGCAGATATGAGAGAAGAAATGAGTTTGGGCATTTAATGAAGTCTAAATCTCGCTATTTACTCTCTTCCGGACCGACTCTCGCTACGGCGAAAACTAACCTTCGCTATAGCGAGCTCGTGTAATCTGGCTTCGCTATGGCGAGGTGTAACCTTCGCTACGGCGAGCTCGTGCCAGTTCCCTTCGCTATGGCGAGAATTACCACTCGCTATGGCGAAATCGCGTCAGTTCCAGACTTCACTCTCGCTATGGCGCCGCTACAGCGGGCAACTCCCTGGTTTTTGTATGGGCTGCTGCCAGCACTCGCTATAGCTAGAATCGCCTTTACTATTGCGAACTAGCTCTCTCGCTGTGGCGAGACCGTTTCTCGCTGTTGCGAGAGGACTTAGCAGAAATTCTGGATTCTGAAAATTTCCAGATTTCACTTCCTTTCTTTTCTCTTTTCTTTTCTTTTTCCCGGTTGTTACAAGCCTTGCTAAGAAAGCTTTGATATACTAAACTCAAGAGTCTAGTCACTATATGATGCTCCATGCATCCCACATCTAGTAATGCTCCATCATATATGCCAATGTACAATAGCACATCACGTGCCACCTCTTGTTGCCATTTGTCCAAAATTGCTCAACTTTATTGTTTCTAGTTGTCTATTAAAAAGGTGTTTTAAGATTCATGTGCAAACTGAGTCATTCAAATCTATACCAGAGATGAAGCTTAAAAATAATGAAGTGTATAATGAAGTGTGGTTTCCTAATCGATCTTATTCATCAAGATTTGTTGCCCAATTAGGTAAATTTGATACTTTCCTTAGCTCCTAAGTTCAAAATAACACCTTTTAGATAGTTGACTCAGAAACAACAAATCACATGACAAGTAATGCCTTACTTCTTAATGCCTTAGTACCTTGTAATGGACATTTAGTTGTTAAAATTGCCACTAGAACCTTGTCTAAGGTGACTAGTATTGGGATAGCAAAGATTCATAAGAAATTAGTCTTGAAAAATGTTTTACTTGTACCAAATTTAACTTGTAATTTGCTATCTTTTAGCAAGCTCTCTAAAGATCTTAATTGTGTTACTAAATTTTATCCCAATGGTGGTAATTTTCAAGATTTGGATAATGATAAGATCATTGGAAATGCCAAGGAGGTTTATAGTCTATATCTCATTATAAGAGCTAAAATAATAGAGAAAAAAGCTCATGTTGCTAGCAATTCTAATGCTCCTCTTAGAAAAATCATGATATAGCACTACAAATTAAGGCACCCCAGGTTTTAATACTTCAAATTATTGTACCTTATGCAAAAACCATACTACCCTTTTTCTAATGTGAAGTGTGTCAACTTTCCAAGCATACCAAAATTCCTATCTTTCCCATAATCACATACCTACTAAGCTATTCACAATAATTCACAGTGACATTTAAAGACCCTTAAACATTAAAAACTTATCTAGGGCCATATGGTTTGTTACCTTTGTTAATGATCAAACAAGACTCACATGGGTTTGTCTTATGAAAAAGAAATCTAGGACCACCAAAATTTTCAAATATTTTAACACCTTTATCCAAACACAATTTCAAACAAAAATAAAGATCTAAGATATGACAATTCTAAAGATTACTTTAACACCAATCTCTCTTACTACCTCACTCACCAAGGGATCATTCATTAAAGTTTCTATTTTGATACCCTTCAACAAAATGAAAAGGCTGAGAGGAAAAATAGGCACTTTTTAGAAGTTGCTAAATGCCTTTTGAACATTGCAAGTGTCCTAAAATTTTATTGGGAGAAGCCATTCTCATTGCTACATATCTTATCAACCAAATGCCTTCTAAAACTCTAAATTTCAAAACCCCAATTCATCAACTCCTTCAAAACTTTCCTTAAACACAAATTATGTCCATTCTTTCCCTAAAGGTTTTTAGCTATACCTCCTTTGTTCATGTTTACAATAGATGTAAATTTGACCTAAAAGCCAGCAAATGTATTTTTCTCGAGTACTTTTCCACCAAAAAAAGGATACAAATACTACTCTCCATCCATAAAAAGGTCCTACATTACCATAGATATCACATTCTTTGAAAACTAGCCCTTTTATCTTAAAACACCCATTCAAAAGGAGAGTGAGAACATGCAAGAATGCAATTTATAGTACAACATTAGACCTAAAACTAACCACCCATAAATTTCCTTTGAATATGTGACCAATTCTAGCTCTATACTTGAACCTTCAACTTTACCTTCGACTGAACAACACTTCACCACCAATTTTTCTTAAGAATTTAAAATTGAAGTGCCAACAACTAGTAAAGTGAGTTTTTGGTTTATTGAAAAAGGAATAAGATAGGACCTACTACACCTATTGTGCCACCTTCACATCTAAGTCTAAAGCCTAAAATCTTAAGTATTTAGACTTTCCCATTATTTCAAAGAAAGGGATAAAGTCTTGTACTTAACACCCTCTGTGTAATTATATCTCATATAACAAATTGTCTCTTAGTTATTGGGTTTTGTAGCTAGTATTTCAAGTGAGCAAATCCTAAAGAATATTGAAGAAGTAATCAAAAAACCAAAATGGAGAAAAGCCATTAAAGATGAGATGAATGCCCTTAACAAAAATGGAATTTGGAAGCTTATCAATTTACCTAAAAGGAAGAAAGTTGTTGGGTGTAAATAGATATTTACTATCAAATATAACCCTAAGGGAAGCATTAGTCATCATAAAGCAAAGCTGATGGCTAAAGAGTTTACTTAAATACATGGGATTGATTTTTAACCAGTCACAAAATTCAATATTATCAAGGTGCTTCTCTCTATAGTAGCTAATCTTGATTAGCTTCTTCATCAACTTGATGTGAAGAATGCTTTTCTAAATGAAGTATATATAGAAGTAGTACTTGGTTTCCAAACTGAGAACAATGCTTATAAAGTGTGCATATTATACATAAGTCTCTTTGTAGGTTGAAATAATCACCAAGGTTATGGTTTGAAAAATTTACTAAGGTTATGAAAGGATATGGGTATATTAAAGGGTAAGCTGACCACACACTGCTCACTAAATCTTCTCTTGAAGGTAAAATTTATGTTCTTATTATCTATGTTGATTATAGTCATTGGTGACTATGCAAATGAAATTATAAGGCTGAAATCTACTTTTGCTCAAGAATTTGAAATTAAAGATCTGGGAGAATTGAAATATTTCTTAAGAATGGAGGTGGCCAAATCAAAAATGGGAATAGTTGTCTCTTATAGGAAGCACACTTCAAACTTACTTAAAGAGATAGGAAATACAAGGGTGTAAACCTACTGACACACCTATGGAAACTAATTATAAGGTTAGTTTTAAGAATGAACATGCTCTTGTTAACATGAGTATGTATCAAAGGCTAGTAGGTAAATTAATTTACCTCTCACATATATACTAGACCTAATATTAATTTTCTAGTTAGTGTGATAAGCTAATTCATGAACAAGCCAAATAGATGACTTAGAAGTAGTGCTTAAAATCCTTAGGTACCTAAAAACTAGCTTTGGTAAGAGAATCTACTTCAAGAAAGGTGCAAATAGATTATGTGAAGTCCATACAAAAGCAGAGTATGCTAGATTCAGAACTAATAAGATCCATGACTAGGTACTGTACTTTTTTGTTGGGGCAACCTTGTCACTTAAAGAACAAAGAAACAACTAGTGGTGGCAAAGAGTAGTGTTGAAGTAGAGTTTAGAGCCTTTGCACAAAGGTGTTTATGAAGGTCTTCGGTTGAAAAAGACTACTTGATGAACTCAAAGTTCCTATGGAAGGGCCAATGAAGGTTTTGTGATAATATGGCAATTATTAGCGTTGCAAAAAATCCTATGCATCATGACAAGACTAAATATGTAAAGATTGATAAACACTTTATTAAAGAAAAGGTGGAATCAAGAGTTACTAAATTATTCTACACTCCAACTTAGTCCCAAGTGGTTGATATCTTCACTAAAGCTATCTCAAGAGTCAAATTTAAAGAATTGACACCCAAGCTGGGCATGTTCAACATATACAACCTAGTTTGACAGGGAATGTTAGAATTTCTAGATTTATACCTCAAATTTTCTCATATCTATATTGACTGTATAATGCCAACATTTTATTTCCTTTTTATTTTCTGTTTTATTCGTCTTTATTACTTGTTTATTTTCGCTAATTTTGGTTTCTATTTGTCTACAGTGAGTGGCTATTTTTCTATGGCTAACCCTTTCTATATATGCAAATTTCCTTATTCAAATAAATAACACAAATTCAAAGAATCTATAACTCTAAAATTCTTCAAAAATAAATGATGAAATTTGGAAATATGAAAATTTTCAAATTTCTTATTTAAGAGCATTTGACTCTTGTCTTGAACGTTAGGCTACAAAAAACTAATAAGTTCACCCACAATATTTTTTTTTTGTTTTAGAAAAAAAAAAGGGGCAAAACATGTAAGTTGGTAAAATCTTAACTTAGCTTACTATTTCGCGGATTAAATGAGGTAGCCTAAAGGGTTCATCACATTTTAACAACTATAAATTAATTGATAGTTCCTGATGAACAAATGGGCTAATTATTTATTTATTTGCATTATTTAGTATCAATTTAAAGTTTAATTATTTGTGAAATTAATTCATGTATATCTTATTTATCTCCAAATTAGGTTTTTACTAGACCATAGTGAGGTCATTATGTTACTTTTGTTCCATTATAAAGAGAAATATGATGGCCCATATGGGTGTTAGATGAAAGCTCCTCTTGTAATGCAGTATTTATAATGGAAAGAATTTTAGGTGAACTTTTATTATCGTTTGTCACACAATTGTAATATTTTGTGTTTTAATTAATTAATAATTAGCAACACCATTTCTAGAAAAATATTATGTTAAGTGCCAAAATTCTACCATCAAATTCATCACAACTTTGTAAATCATTTCCTTCACTATTTAAACGATATGATCAATGATGAGTGCAAAAAAAAAAAGGGTAAAAAAGAAACTGGACTAAATAAGACAATCAATTTGGAATGACTTGTGCACCAAGTAATATACTAATAAATTTAAAAATAAAAGTGGGCAAAAACAAAATGAAGCTTCTAACTCCAATTTTGGCTTAACCCTTGAAGTTCTATTTCAACATTAGAACATTCAAGAAGATTGGCAACTAATTTGATTTCAAAGTATTCATTTATTGTTTTAAGTGTATATATATGATTATTTATATTCTATTTTGTATAAAAGGTGCAAGAACACTTGCTTAGTTGTTCCTTTGAATCCATCAAAGCATTGATGATAGCTGGGAAGATAGAAAATTATAAGTTAATTTGTAAGTGTTATTTGGTAACTAAATTATATTTTTGGTTGCAACTTTACATATTTTGACCCTTTTTTTTTGCTTTTGTAGGATGACTATAGGAAGCTTCAAAGTGCAACAAAGAGTTTTGCTAATGTTTCACAATAATGATCAAAATTAGATTTATGGATGAAGGCATTCAAACATGAAAAAGAAATTATTAGTATATGGTTTATGGGGCAAGCAGTACAAAATCATAAAAAATCCAACTTCAAGGCATGACTACAGTAGATTTATTAGAGAATCCTAACCTCACTCCATGTAATATAAGACACTTTGAAAAGTGTTGTTAAAGTTATGAAAATGGCTTATGAGCAACATCTTCAGAGGCAAAATCCTCAAATGGCTAGTATGCAATATAACTAGATACATTGATGAAATTGTATGGCTAATCTCCCCAGTCAACTCAAGCTTGTATCTCTCCCAAGCTAATGCTGATCCAAGTCATGAAGAAGACCCAAAACTATATAGGCTAGACACTTCTTGCTTCAACAATCAACAAAATGATAATTAGGATGATCAGTGATTTTTAATGATGTGCTTATTTGAGTAATATTAACTTAATAACTTTTAAATCAAGTATTTATTTAGTTGAAGTTTATTCTGTAAGCCTTATAACTTGATATTTTAGTATTAATTTTTTAATTTAATATTTATATATAAATTAATTAAGAGATAAATATTTAAATAGTAAATATAATCATTTATTTAATTTGATATATAAATTTTATGTAAACTTATTTAATTAAGTTAATTTTTTTAGAAAATCATATTCTTTAATTATAATAAAAAAGTTAATATTAGATGATCGAGAAATCATGCCACTGATAAAATCAAAAGGCACACCTTGCAATCGAGGACATTTAAGAGAATACATTTTTTCAATACTAACCTTAAAATTTAAACTGAAAATAATCAAGTTATGAATAATACATTTCCTTAATCACTAGGCTAACTTCTAAGATAGCAATTAAAGTGTTCTTTTAATAGCGACTTTCTTTAGTCGTCACTAAAAGTCATAGTTAAAAGAATATCTCTTATTTTGCTAACACTCTCAATGGCCATACAAAAAACATCACCACTAAAAGTCCTTTATAATGACAAAAACATTGCCATAACATACCTTTTAGCAGCGACATATAAAAAGTTGTTGCTAAAAGTCTTTTATGGAGACAAAATTATTGTCATAAAAAGTTCTTTTGTAATAAAACTCATGGATGCCACAAAAGACCTTTATGATGGCCATTAAAGGGCTTTTTTGGCAGCTTCTCAAATCACCACAAAAAACTTTCAGTGGCAACAATTTTATCACCATAAAAGACTTTAGTAGCAACCTTGTGAAGTCACCATAAAAACCTTATTTCAAAAAATAAATTAAAATAATAAAATAATTTGATAAAACTCACGTCCCTTAGCTCTATATTTTTCCCCTTCCTTTCAGAAACATATATGAAGACAAAGTAGACAGAATCATTTGATCTCCTCCTCTCCTTCTAACATGTGTGCCACCTCTAGCCATTGTCCAGTTGTTGTGCGGCCATTATCAACGTCCACCCACTCATCAAAATTGCTCCCTTCGTATGTTGCTAGTGGACTTGTGGATAATGTTATGGATATGCCCAAATTTCATGGAGGTCAACTCTCTTCCATCCTTTCTAATCTTTTTGCACTATCTTCTCTTCCTTCTTCTTTTTTGTGAGGTTGTCTCCCTTAGATGGTGGCCATTTATCTTATTGATACCTTCTCCTCCTTTTTAGCCATGAACTATCTTCTTAAGTGGAAGAGGTTGTGAAATTTAGAGCTTAGGCTATGTTTTGAAGATGCATATACTTTAAATCACCAATTGCTAACTTTCTAAGTTAATCTTTAAGTTTAATTTATGAATTGGTAGCTATATATGAAAAGCCTAAGTTGAGGGTTTATAAATGAGAAGTATATCTCCCTCCCTTTATTGGCCTATATGTTTAATAGGGGTTCTTATTTAAGGATTAGAAACATTAAAATGCACATGAGCTACTTTGCAAGGGGAGGTAATATGGGTGCTTTTCATGGATGAGTAATTTTATTTTTGCTTTATGAATGAGGAGGTATATCTCCCTCCTGCTAATTAGTTTTCTTATTATGATTAATGTTATTTAAATTTATTAACATGAATTTTCTGTAATGTTTTTACAACATCTGCATGTAACCTTCCTCTTTAAATTGCTTTGAATACCTCTTCCTACCTCTTTGCATATCGAAAATATAATTTGTTCATATACATTGTAATTTACTTATACTTATCCTTAATTATGCAATTTTAGGAGTAGAATTTTACCCCTAGAGAATACTTCTAAACCTTTAACATGTAATATTTTTGCTAGTTCTAAGTTATATAATGATGTATATCTTTTATACTCTCCTTGTCAAATTTACTTTTGTTAAATTATTTCCTTATTTAACTTGTTTAGGGTTATTTTTACTCTAATTTTGTGATATATATATGCTAAAATTGTGCAATGTAAAGAAACCATATAGATGAAACCCCATAATGGGTATGTGCCTAAAAACCTTTTGCATGTGTATGTATCCTTTTGGTCTTGGCCTAATTTAATGGTTGAATGGCAATTAGGTTATATAAATAAACTCATAACCATATAAGGTAAAATGGAATTGAGTAAGTACTGGTTAGTTGTTAGAGGTCTGCTCCAAAACCTTTGTTTCATAATTGTCATCACAAAATATAGCATAGGTTTAGGTTTAAAATTGAAACTAAAAGGATTTTTTTTTTAGGACTAAAAACTCCAAGTTGTTAATATTAGTTATGCATATTTATTTAAACTCTACCTATATTGTGCTTTGATGCAAATTATTTTATAACCAATCTGAAACCCAGAAAAAATAGGAGAGTTGTGTTTGGCATTTGACAACTAAAATAAAATTTTGTCGAATCTTTATGTCATAGATCATTAATGTGTTAAAATGAATGCTAGGTTGCTGCCTAGAAGTAATGCACTGTATAACTTGAGCACAGTGTCAAATGAGTAGGAGCTACTGCATCGACACCTGGGTATAGTAAAAAATAAACAATAGTTCCTACATTTTAGTGAAAGAATGTGGGTAAAAAAACTAGTTTATGAGAGTATAATTTGTTTTAGAACTTCAAATATATATACACTTACAAGTAAATTAAAGAAAATAATAGATACCATAGTTAGGAGAAAAATTAATTTTATGTGCTTACAAGAAACTAAATGGGTAGAAGAAAAAGCAAATGAATTAGAAACCTTAAGTTTTAAACTTTGGTACATTAGCAAGACTAAATCTAGAAATGGGATATGTATAATTATAAATAAGTATTAGACAAATGTTGTGGCAAATGTAAAAAAGTTGGGAGACAGAATCATAGCATCAAAGTTTATAATGGAAAGGGAAATTTTTAATATTATTAATGCTTACACACCATAAGTAAAGTTAGAAAAGTATTATAAAGTAAAGTTTTAGAAGGATTTAAAAGGTTTGGTTTAAAGAATACCATTAGGAGAAAAGATTCTCTTAGGAGTGGATCTTAATAGTCATATGGAGAATACATCTAAAGGTTACGAGGGTTTGCATAGAGAATATGATTTAGGGGAAGTAAATACAAAAGGTAAAATATTCCACACTTTCCATTAGCTTTTGACTTTACAATAGCTAACACTTATTTTAGGAAGTATGAGGAGCATCTTATCATATACAAAAGTGGGAGGCATGCTCTCAAATTAATTTCTTTCTAATAAGGAAAATGGATAGAAAGTTCTACATGAATTGAAAAATTATACTTGGAGAGAGTTTGATTACCCAACATAGGGTCTTGATTATAGATGTTCAAATTAAGAGAAGAGTAAAGAGCAAAGGCTAAGATAAGATGTCAAGGATTAAGTAGTACCAATTGAAGGGTGATAAAGAAAAGAGCTTACAAAGAAAAATTTTCGAAGAAGGATCTTGGGAGGCATAAGGAAGTGCTAACAATATGTGAAATGAAATGGCGAAAGAGATTAGAATGATAGTAAAAGAGATACTCAATACATTAAATGGTTTAGACCTAATGATAGAGAATCTTATTAGTGGGATGTAAGTGTGCAAAATAAGATTAAGGTTAACATGGAGTGTCATAAAGAATGGTCTTTATATAAAAGTCATGAAAATTAGGAAAAATATAAGGCAATTAAGAAAGACACTAAGAAGATAGTGAGTAAAGCAAAAGTTAAGGCTTTTGATGGGATTATATCAATCCTTAGGCACTAAAGTTAAAAAAAGAAGTACTTATAAGTTTGATAGAAGTAGGAAAGAAAGACAAGAGATGTAAACTAGGTGAAATACATTAAGGATGAAGAAAATGAAGTTTTGGTCATGGAACTAGATACCAAGGAAAGGTAGAATGGTTGTTTTCATAAGCTATTTAATAAAAAAGACAAAATCTTATTGCACTTAAATAGGTTAGACACTAAAAAGGAGAACTAAAAGTATACCTTTTATCATAAGATTCAAGAGTGAAAGGGTAAAAGAAGTATTAAAAAGGATAGAGAATAGCAGAGCAGTTGGATCAAATAATATACCTATTAAGGTATAGAAGAGTTTAGAAGTAAAAGGTATAAGTTTCTTATAAAGTTATTTAACGAGATTATGAGGTCTAAAAGAATGTGGGACGAGTAGAAGAAAAGTATTTTAATTCCTATTTATAAAAACAAGGAGAACATACAAAACTGTACAAATTATAGGGGAACTAAGCTCGAGCCACACTATGAAGCTATAAGAGAGGATAATTGAACAGAGATTAAGACAAGATACTCATATTATAAAGAATTAATTTGATTTTATGCTAGGAAAGTCAACTATGGAAGTGATATACTTACTATGAAGATTGATGGAGAGATATTGAAGGAATAAAAAAGACTTACACATATTACTATAAAGATTAATGGAGAGATATTAAATAAATAAATAAGACTTACATAGAGTGTTCATTAATTTGGAGAAGGCATATAATAGAGTGCCAATAAAGGTTTTCTAAAAGGTTTTGGAGAGAAAAGGAGTTCATATTGCTTATGTTTAACCAATCCAGGTTATGTATGATGAGGTTATAATTAATGTGAAATTAAAAAAATGGATTCAGAGAAAACTTTTTGATAACCATTGGCCTATATTAGGGGTTAATTTTAAGCCCTTATCTTTTTACTTTGTCTTGGATGTACTCACTGAACATATCTAAGAGTCAGTGTCATAATGCATGTTTTTTGTAGATGATATAGTCTTAGTTGGATAGTTGAGAGACGAAATAAATGAGAAGTTAAAAATGTGGAGACTAACTTTAGAAGCACATGAATTTTGTTTAGGTAGAAGTAAAATAGAATATGTAGAATATAAGTTTAGTAAAAGGCACACTAATTATAACATAAAAGTGAAAATTGGAGAACATTTCATACTATAAGTCATATGGTTTAAATATCTTAGATTCATTATACAACACGATAGGGAAATAGAGAAAGATATAAACTATAGAATTCAAGCAAAGTGGATGAAATGAAGGAGTGCTTTAAGTGATATTTATGATAGAAGGGTACTATTTAAATTTAAGGATAAATTTTACCGCACAGCTATAAAGCCTACAATATTGTACAAGACTGGGTGTTGGATAATAAAAAATTAACAAAAAAAATAATCTTAATGTTGTAGAGATAAAAATATTGCACTGGATGCGTGAATGTACTAGACAAAATAGAATTAGAAATAAATGCATTAGACAAAAGGTTAAAGTCATATTTATTATGGAATAGACTATAGAATCGCATCTTAGATGGTTTAGGCATGTGTAAAGAAGATTTATAGAAACCCTAATAAAGAGAATAGATCAAATGGAGAGTAGTTCAATAGTTAGGGGTAGATGGAGGCCAAGAAAAGTTATAAGTGAAACCATTAAGAAAAATTTAGACTTAAATAGTTTATCTAAAGACATAATCTATTATAGAACTTTATGGTATCATTTGATCCATACAGTCTACCCCACCTAGTGGGAAAAAACTTCTTGTTGTTGTTGTTATTATTGTATGTCTATTTATTAGTGATGGCTTGTCTCTATTTTTATTGGTGATACATGTATATTTATTAGTAATAGCTTGTCTTTGTTTTTATTGGTGATTGTAGCAAAAGTACATAGCTTTCAACAAAAGCCATAATTTACAAACACCTAGCTTCATTAGAGATTTAAGGTATAATTGACTTTACATCTTCTTTTACTCTCTTTTCTAATTTTCATTTAATTGGCTATTTATATTTCTGCATTGGTATTATAAGCATTGAATTTTTTAAGAATTCTCCCTTGATTTAAGAATGATATGATGAAGTACTATAGAGAGGATTTACCTAGAAGGCTTTAAGTGTAGATTTTAAGAGGCAAGTTGATGGTCTTAAAATGCTATAGAAGGTGTTATTTTTCTCACATCCTTAAGAATCATATGCATGTTTTTTATTTGTGTTGTTGGAAATTTAACTTTAGTTGTCCCTTGGTTTTTTGAAAATTGTAATTAGTAGAATATTACTTTTATAGTTGTTATCCTTATTTTACTTGAATTTTTTGTTTTCATTTTTTTTGGAATGGACATGGTTAAGTTATTGATCAAAACTTGTCAATGATCCATATTTCACTTGAAAGTTGTAGTGCAAGGTTAGATTTCAATTCCTATTTCTACTCAAGTGTGCAATTTTAAACTTAAGAAACTAAAAGAAGCCTACCAAAAAAAGAATTGAGAGCAATGTAACAAAATGGCTTAATTTCTTACCCTAAAACTTTGCAGATGGACCTGGATTGCATATTGTTGATATGCCATGTTTGGTTGGTTGTAAAATGCACTTATGGAGTTCATTGTTTAAAATCAAATTCCATTTGGCTTGGAAAGAGGATTCAACCATTTGAAGGAGTCTTAATTCCATCCAAAAATTGAAGGATTTACTGATATTCTAGGAATGTACACATGAAATGTCCCATTCTCCCATTATTGAACAAAATATTATTTTATTATTAGTAATTTAAAAAAAAATTTACAAATTAAAAAAGTAAAAATGAATATTCTAATATTTTTATTAAAGGTAAGTAGAAAAAAATTTTAAAATTAAAAAAATTAATAATTAATATTTTAATATATTTTTATACTAAAGGTATTATAGTCATTTAATCACCTTTTATTTCCATTCTTATATTGTTTTCATCTAGCCAAACACAAAAATGGAATGAAATGTTCATTCCTTTCCATGGCAATACCAAACATAATTATTCCATTCAATTAAAACCCATTTCCACTCCCATTCTTAATCTTATTCATATTCCTATTCTCATAAAAATTATTATGTGAATTAAATAGGACCTTGCAAACAAGAATTAATTTTGCACTTTAATACATTTTTTAAAAAGATTTATAACATTTTGTTTTGGGAAAAAAAATAAAAACCAAATATGGATATTCTGTTTGTGTGCTCAAATCCTTAGCTCCTTTGCATATTACTCTTATGCTATGACAGCCAAATGTCATGACAAAAGAAGTGAGTAGTTTAATATAAAACTTAATTATCAAGATCAACACAATAAGACCATAATTGTTAATAATATTGTCAAGATTCACTGCGGCTCATCTATGGTCTTAGTCTTAGCATATGTGATATTTCTAGATGTTCTCTTTTGTTTTGGATGTCCTTTTCTATTTTGGAAGATCCCAAAAGAGATGACATCTAAAAATATAAAAACATTTTATACATCAGACCTCAAATGGGCCTCAATGAATCCTAACAATATCATTAAGAGTTATATATAGTCTTATTGTGTTGATCTTAGGCACTAAGTTTTATATCAAATCATCCATTCTTTATATATGTTGCAGCATTTAATAGTCACAATAGGTCTATCTAGATTCTCTTTTTCCATGCCTATGATAATGCTAAACTAGTGGCTATTAGTTGAGAGGTTGTCTTTACATATAAGGGTAATGAGTTAACAAAATGGTCAAACCTTAAGAATTAAAGTAGGTCCTTTAAAAGAATATCTCTGTTGAGTCGTAGCTATATATTGCTCTGATATTATTGTAAAACTTGATTATCGATTTTCCAACTTGATATTTTTATCTACCCAAAACTACTTCTGTTTGTGTGGTTAATACTTTGCCTCTTTTATCCAAGGAATGAAGTTTAAGCTTGGCAATTATATGATAACTATTTTTTTTATAAATAATAGTGAGATTATTTAATTTAATACATAAAACTATATTAAAAAAACTCTTTAATGGTGACTTTAGTAACCATTAATTTTTTTTAAATAAAAGTACTTTTAGCAGCGACTATTGTTACTACTAAAAGTTCCTTTTAATAATGACACTACATTGTGATTTAAAGGATACTTTTAGTGGCAATAAGACTTTAGCAAAACTTCTATCTCCACTGAATATCATTTTTCGTGGTGATTTTTGTTTCTAATAAATATGATTTAGTGGTGATTTTTTTTATCATCACTATAAACTTTTTTGTTAGGGAGGTCCCAATGACAATTTAGTGATGACCAAATGACGTTACTAAAAATATTTACTAACAACTTTTAAACTTTTAGCAGCAACTTGTATTACTACTAAAAGTGATTTTTCTTTGCAGTGCGGGTACTCCATTTGTTCATTAGTATTGTTAGGAATATTAGATGCACAAACTATTAACCCCCAAATCAGCCAAAAATTATTTGGGATATCTATCTAATTATTAATACCTTCATAAAAAGAAAAACTACTAATATATCCTTATTTATTATTCATTATTGATTGGTCATCCATTTTTTTTATCCAATATATATGACACATCTACGTACCTAAATTGTTGTCCTTATTATTAAAGTCATTAGTTTAAGTTTTCCCACAATCTATTTGAACTCTCATAAAGTTTTCTAAGATATCATATCCTAATATATACTAAGATATTAATTTTATGGTTATTTCGTGTTTATTTAAGGATAATGTTAAACATAAGATATATACCCATAATTATAATAGAGATTTGGGTCAGTGAGCCAGATATTCCCTCTTTTAATTTTCTATCATATAGACTGCGAGCCAATGAAAGCTAATTCAAGAATCTGCATAATTATATAATAAGGCCAAAGCAATATATGGCAAAATGTGTGGACCATCAAAGTGATTATTTTATGCCTTAAATTAGGGTGTTAGAGGAGACCTTAGTGCATCCACATCCATAAAGATTCTTTATCTCTGTGAATTCACCTAACAAAAACCTGCCCTCTTCTATATTGATAATGACTTCCATTAACATACCTAAGCCTACTTACTATACTTTAAGACTTGATTATGATGTATTCAACCAATTAAATTTGGGTCAACAATCTCATACTTTTTTTTTCCTTTTGATTTTTTTTATTTGTTTGATTTACGAATAGTGTCAAATTCTTCAATTAAAGAAAGAAGAAAAAGAGCAACAGTCCTCCCTTCTAAGCAACATTTCCCTCTAATTTACCCTAATGATGTTCACAACTCTCTCTTTCAATTGTCATTTCTTCATAATAGTTACATAGGCTTTCCATAATTGATGCAGTTTTCTTATCTTTTTCGTTACGTACCCAATAATATGGCTGGATTAACGCTGTAGATTAAATGTCTTAATCTTTAATTGAAGTTTACATTATGAATAAATGATATGCGCATGACGCTCATATATAATATAGCAAGATTAACATTCTAGATTAAATGTCTTAATCTTATGAATTATCCTAAATAAAGTTTATATTTATGGAATAAATGATATGCGCATGCATGATGTATGGAGAGAAATTTTTTATACATCAGTTTTTTATTTTAATTATAGGCATGATTAGTGTGTTGATAAAAGTTTCTTTCTTTTTTTTCTTTTTTTTGAGTAGAAGTGTTGGTAAAAATAAGTATTAAGCTCATGAATTCGCTTAAAAGATGAGATTAAACCCAAAACCAGTTTCAACGTTTACAGATTATTATAGTAATTACGTGTTATAGAAGAATTATGTTCGACTTGTTATTATATTATAAATTGTTAAGATTATAAAAATTCGTTACTTTATATCATATTAGGCCTTAAAACATATAGAAAGATCCTTAAATTTTCCTTTCAATTCCTGTGCAAAAGAAAAACTTATATGTCTCCAACTTATATATATTCAAGTTTGAATTAACTATGTGAACATGTACTTAAGACAAACTCACACTAGGTAATTATTTTTAACTATTCTTCAAACTTTTTTAAGTTCTCCAATTTATTATTCATAAGAACTCAAGTGTTAGTTGACACAATTTCTAAGCACCTTTCATGTAGAAATCTTTTGCCTTTTTTCCCCATACATTTTCGTGATGGTTTCTCCAGGGAGAATTTTTTCCTCTGCCGCTAGACCTTAGGGTTTTGGCGTGCATTGTTCCCTTCGCAACTATCCTTAAATGGTCTATATATATTCTGGTCTACCTTTCTTGTTTGTGTCTGAGGTGTTTATCTTTCTCTTTCATTGTCTAACGATATCCATGTCTCACTACAAAAAAAAACTGGTACTTCTTGGCAGTTTTTTCTTTTTGGGGCAATTACCGGCAGTTTTCTTTCATGATCTATATATATGCTTTATATTTGTTTGTGCAATTTATGCGCAATTTGCATTATGTGAAGTTTGAGATCACTTTTGGGTCCCTTTCTTCCTGTTAGAGTTGTACCTGGGAGTGCTTTATCACAACTAGTATTCCATGTATACTACTAGCCAATGGTATAAAAACAAGTCCCAGCTTTTATTTCAATTATTCTGTAATATTTGATATCCTTGACTCTTTTTCCTTCAGGTTTCCTAAACTAAAATACTATAACATGTTATCATTCTTCCACATCTCTTTTAACCAAGATAGAATTACTATAAGTCCACAATGCGAAGAATTATATATTAGTCACATACTACCACATACATTGCATTTATGCAAAGAATAATATACAAAGCACTTGCATCAACAACTCATCACAAAACAATAGTCTATGTTTGTGGCCAAAAAAAAAAAAGCAATAGGCTATGTAAATAGAAATTCTTCTCTTATATTACAGTATTTGTAGCGTAATAGCAGATATAAAATGCACAGCACCAAAAATGTAAAAATACTAAAAAACCAGTAGCCATTTAAAAGCATGGATGGAATTCCACGTTATAAAGACAAGTATAATTAAGAAGTAATTAAACAAATAATCAACTAGAAGAATTGGAGGAAAAAAGACCAAGAATATATGGAGATATATGCTAGTCAATCCAACTAATAAGCCAATTAAGACTAAGTTATATATATAGCATTAAGTTGTTTTAATCTAACAAGTAGAAAGCCGATCTTATTCTAATTGACACTAAAGAAATTAACAAATTATTGTATTAAACAAATTATAGGTAGTATATAATAATAAGTCATGTAGTAGCATTTCCAATATTACATATTCACAATTCAATTGCAAGCTTGCAGCTTACTTTATATGACCTTAAAATTTAAAATCCTTTTTATATGTAGAAAAAAAATAATTGAAAATTTAAAACTCAGCACCAGAGTTGTACACAACAAGCATTGATGAGTATGAATATGTGATCAAAACCTACATTTTATAGGGTACACATAAAAGGTCAGAGTTTATGATTAAAAATATATATTACTTGAGGCCAACACAACACAATCTACCAGAGGACTTGACTCAAATTTTATCCAAGACTATACATACAGACACAAGTTAGACATGTCTACTTGTCCTTTTTCCAAGTCATCTACTCAAAGTCAAACAAGCTTAAAGGATTATTGGAAGAGAAGCCAATACCATAAAAAACACTTGTCTAGCCAACAAAGCACAAGAGAGTATACTACAAGTCTAAAGCCAATGTCAAATGAAAAAACCACCCGATTCTAAAACCAGATATTTGGGAGCAAATCTAAAATTACAAACGGTCAACCAAACAAAAAATCATTTAACAAAGAACCTTGGCACTAATAAATATTATTAATATATATTTATATAGGAAAAGAGATATATATGTATATTATTAATTCTCACAATTGAAGGAAAAGTCAATGGCAAAGTGTTTATTAAAAGAAATTATAAAACTAAAAACATCTTAGAACAATAAAGGACATAACAATAAACAAGAAAGGTCAAGCCTTATGAAGGGCAATCTTTGCTCCAGTCTTTACATAAAAAATATCTTCATTCACTTCCAAATTCCAATAATGAGATTTGAATATAAGAATATCTTCAGTTAAATTATTAGATATCTCACCTACTGTGATGTTCTATATATAGTTTGAGATATTCCTTAGGTAATGTTACTCAACTACGTATCATCGATAAATATGATGAAGCAAATGCAGATATGCAATCAGATATTCTGAGAAAGGATGGAGAAAAAGGAAGACGCATATCTAACTATCATCAATCATTACATTTATATTGAAGGAAAAACTTAGATCTCCAACACTAATCAATAATCATTGCTATTGGTGAGGATACAAATTATTATTAAAAAAAAATTCAAGGTTTTCTATGCAAAAGAACAAGAAAACAAAAAGAACAATTCAAATGTCTTGTAGCTCAAGCAAGCTGGGTAAATTTTGCAATATAAGGTTCCCCTTCCAGTCATAACCAGATCAAGTCATTTTTCCATTTTTAAATATCAAATCCAAGAAAACTATGTAAGCATGTTTAAATTATGGTGCCAAGAGTAAATAATAAAATATGTCAAAAAAATTTATTAAATATTGATTAAGTTATTAAATTCTCAGTCATACACGTTCTCTGCAAAAGGAAAAGCCTCCCCCAACTTTCCTTTCAACACTTATCTACTACACAATAACCCAGAAAAAATAAACTCCATTATATAAAGTGTTATTGATTTCAATGCTGCCCGACTTACACCAAACAGATTCAAAATGACTTCAAAGTTTTAAACTCAGACAAATTGAAGCAATCCTCTCCTACAATAGTATTGAAATTATCTCTAAAATTGAAGAATTCAAATTTAAATATTACAGAAGTAAAAAAAAAAAATTTCCATCACAATCTCAATATAACCCAATGTTACCTAATACACAATTCGCTAGTTTCAGGGTACTAGTATGGGTAAGAGGCAATCTAATTTGTATAATTCGTAGTACAAGGGGATATACTTAGTTAGTATGCTAATTTAATAGGTAATATAATACAAAATTATGAATACCTTTTTTTTTTATAGCTAAAATTATGAATACCTAATTTATATAATATGTTTATATATTTAGTAGATGAATAATTTAAAGAAAAAGTTGATAAATATAATCACATGAAGAGAATAAATGATTTAAAACTTAGATTTTGAATTCATAACTCATAAATTCATAATTCAAATCCTAATTAAACAAGTTCAAAGAAAATACAAAAATATGAAATACATAAATTCGAATATTGCTAATCTACTTCTTTTCTTTTTCCTTTAGCATTCTCAGTTGCTATAAATATAGATAATTGAGTTTGTCGCATTACACGTTTGTGAACTTGGGAAGTACCAAAACTTGAACCTCTTTTTAATCCACTAGAATTTGAAGAAAAATGACTTCCCTTTGCATCTTTTTCTTGGTTGTTTTGATTATCTACAAACTCACTTTCTAATAATTTTCATCCCATCTCTTCTAATTTAATACTAAAATCATCAATGCAAATATCCTCTAGCTCAACATCCCATTTTTTGTAAAGGCCATCATTGTAACTTTTGGTAAAACAAGACTGCAAATGAATATTTGAATGAATAAATACCAATTTGTCAGCTCTTGTAGAATTAAACTTATTTCTCTTAACACTATGAATGAAAAAGTATGTGTTCCAATTTCTCTCCATTGATGAACAAGTAATAAGATAATACCTTTTTAGCAACCTCAGCTAATTTTGGAGTTTCTGATCCATACATAGCCCACTAATTTATTGCATCCATTGTTACTACATCTATACTGCAGACATAGCAAATAGCCCCTTACAAAGTGGAATCTAGCAAATTGCTCACGTAATAATTTTGCTTCATCATCACTATTTGTTATTTCTTCAAAAGTTTCCATTACTCCCATAATGACTTCCTTATCTCTATTGGGAGGCTTTTTAGCCATACTTCTAAGTGCTGGTAAGGTAAGATAATTGTGATTATATAATCTTAAGATGAATACAGCCCCCCAAGACAATACAGTGTAAAATTTATCTTTCCCCACCTTGATATCACAATCTCCTCCATTTCATTGTAACAATTCCTGTGCTTATAAAATTTTGATTCAATCAATTTAAAATTAAATCACTATAAATTAATATGCAAATTAAAAAAAAAAAGTAGTGAAAACATACCTATTCACTTACATTACTTCTTTTAGTTCACCAAGCATGTTATCTATCTTCTCATAAAATTCTAACATTTTTTGTCCTCCATCATCACAAAACTTTATTAGCAAATAAATTGTTTTAGTAAGAATTATTATATTTTCTACTTCATCCCAAAGTTCTTTATCTCCTATGATGTCAGCAATTAAAGTACCCATAAGCTTTATTCTTTCATCTCCACTCTTAACCTAATCTTTCCAAGCCTTAAGTACAATAGTGCTAGCTAATACTTCTTTACAATTAGCAAGTCTTTTTATTAAAATATAATAAGAAGCAAATTGAGTTTTGGCCCCTTTCAAAGCTCCAACCTTGAATTTTTTCTAAACATTGCCAAAACATGTGAATGCTTGACAAAGTATTTCATAATTTCTCTACTTTTATATATAACTTCCAGCTAATAAAAAGCTTTGCAAAATTTTTCAAAATCAAATTCAAGGTATGTACAACACATGGAGATACAAAAATATGCTTGTGTATGTTCATAATTTCCTTTACAAGAAGTTTGCAATTAGTAGCATTATCAGTCACCACTTTGAGAACATTACAATCACTTACATTTTCAATAGCTTCTAATAAAAAATCAATAATTTCTCTACTAGCTTTTTCAACTCCTAAAAAATCCTCTGCATATAAGAACATTGCTCCCATGCTATTTGCTTCAATAACATTTGTCAATATTTGGTTCATATAATTTGTCCATCCATCAAAGACTGTAGAAATGCTATGAGTATACCAGGTGTCCTTTATAGTATATAAATCCTTTTCAATTTGCTTTTTGCATTTATCTAACAAGTAATCGTTGCCTTTTCATAAGAAGGTGCCTTACACCCTTTAAAACCTCTATTTATTACTGACACCATTTCATTAAACTGAGGATTCCTTAACACATTAAAAGGAATACCATTAGCACATAAACCTTTCATAATTTTCATGTCAACCATATTTCTTTTCATCATATTAAAAGCCTCTTCAATTTGTTTGGTAGATTATTTATTTGACTTTGTTAATGCTAAATTTTTCAATGATGAAACAACCCCTAATTTTTTAGCATTATGTACTTTTTTCTATCAACCTTTCATATGCATCAGGATCTTTTAGTATGATATTACATATATGAATTTCAACCTTTTTGCCAGGTGGAGTACCAAAAAAGTGGTAATGAATACAAGTATAAGAACTAATAAATCGACACTTACAGTAATTGCATATTCATATTTTTTATCCTCTTGAATTTCTTCCTTGTGTGGCACTAATATATGTGACTTCAGTTTGTAATGGCTTTAATTTTGCATATGGTTGAACTTATAGTGTTTGTGGGATTGAACTTGTAGCATTTGTTTTAGATGACACAGATTGGTTGCTTCCTAATTTATTTCTCCTCCTTCCTCTTCATCACTTGAATTTTCTTTTAAATGTTGCATTTCATCCACACTATCGGTTCACCATCTTCTTGTCTTCTTCTTTTGCCAAAAACCATGGTAGAAATTCAAGAATAAAGACTACTACTATTCAACATATTATCGTATTTGTGTATAATGTGAAGAAAAAAAAGAGTTTGTTACTTTGTTACTTGACTAAGAAGTTTTTTATTTGTTGTATTTTATGATAATATAATTATTATAACTAAAATAATATATTTTAAACATCATTATGAAGTCATTTTTATGCTTTGTTATAATAGAATGAAATATAATAAATAATTATATATTTTATTATTTTTCCATCATTCTTTTTATTTATATATTTTAAATCAATTATTATATTACATATTAACTTTCCTTTTATGTATTCTCTTCTTCGACTTTTCTTTTAATATATTCTCACAATCCTTCCTTCCTTCTTAATTAATATCTTCTTTCCTATGCCTACTCTTTTTTTCTATTTCCAAATCCTACTAATACAAACTACAGGCGTAATGTTTTAGACTTTCAACAATACAAAACATGTTGAAGCAATATAATTGTCATAATTAAAATAAAAATTTTAAAATAATAAGCATTAAAGTATCCATTATTCTTCTTCTTTCCTATTATCCTATCTTCCATGTTTATCCACTTTTACCAAAAAAACAAAAGTCAAAAGTCATAACTCAAAACTAGAATTAGTAACTCCCAGTCTCACTCCCCCATCTTCTCTTTTGTTTTTTAAAACCTAATCAGTAATACTGGTCTTTATACTGATTCAGTATCTCCTTCCATTATCCAATATTACTTATCTCTCCTTTGTTCCCCACCCTTTTTATTTCATCAAGTATCTCCCAGGCTCTATGCTACTGTCGTCATATATCAAGCCCAAATAAAGGAAGATGCTCGTTAATACCTTGGGTTGCCTAATAAAGATGCTTGTTTTCTGGTCTTGTACCTTTTTTATCACCTGTCGAGGTCCTACAAGGTGCTTTCATCTTCACTGATTCTGCCATAATAGAGGCTCTTCTATAGTTCTGCCTTCCTTCATCGTATATCAAGCCCAAGGAAAATGCTTGTGCTATCGAGTTTTCTGACTTAGGTATCAGTCAATGTATTAACACCCTTCGAGTTTTCTAGACTCCACAACGTATTAACACTGGTTTTATTTACTTGTCTTGCTCTACATCTAGACCATTTTTTTTTTTGGCCAAAGTAGCTCTGGATTTTGGAATTCTAGAATTTGGACATGGTATTAACACCCTTCGAGTTTTCTGGTACGTAAACGACCTGCGATTGAGTTTGTTTGTCTGTACTAGAACAGAGTTTAGCATGCATGTTGCTGAATTAGGTAACATTAATATGACAAGCTAAATTAACCATAACAAGAATATAGAAATGAAAGAACCTACCTTTGTCATAGTAGTCAACTTTGTGTTAAAGCTAAAGTAGATTTTGTAACAAAAGGCAGATATATTCAAAGTCAGTAAAAGAATTTTTCTTTAGGGAAAAATAAGGAAGAAATGTAATAATTTTAAACCAAAAACAAAGGGATCAAAAAAGGCACTCTTTATGGATCAATCGGAGTCCCAAAAAATGGTAGAGAAACTATAAGAATGGAAGGAGAAGCTAAAAAATTAAGAGTAGAAGCTCACTTACTTGCAATGAAGATGGAAGGTATGGTTGAATTAGCAAACAGACAAGAGATTTAGGTGAAATTAGTAATGGAGAAAGGGTATGGAAGTAGAAATGATCGATAATGCAAAATCTTGGGAGAATGAGAGCAATGAGGGTTTGGGAGAGTGAAAGCAATGAGGTTTTGAGCAAAATCATTGATGGAAATCAATGATGGACAGTACTAAAATGATAAGAGTTTGGGAGATTATTGAAAGTACAACGGTTTGGGAGGCACGAAAGTGAAAGGTCATGAGAGTAGATGGTGCCGAGGAGAATTTGGGAGGGATCCCCTTTTGGCAATTACCAATGGTTCATAACCGCTGCAAATTGCTATAAACCACTGGTAAATACTTGACATTTAGTGGCGATTACCTTAATCGCTGGTAATTAACCATAAAGTCACAAGCAAATGTGTTATTTTTTGGTAGGCTCACAACCACTAGATCTCCTCCTGCTTATTGCACTAGTAAATGCATGCTGCAAATTATCTCTTTTCTTGTAGTGTCTTGGTAAAAGCCTTCCTGTTTTTCATACATAGAATAATATAGGGACATCATAATTAACTCCCTGATTTTTTGACATGCTCATTACGCATACGAGTGAGCATTGGATCTTTTTGTCATGTAAGTATATTTTTACTCTCATTTGCATATATACTCAAAATGGAGAGATAAAGTGATCAATATAAAACAAACTTTGCAATTTGTAACAACCAAAGAAACCTCCCATCCCTCTTAAATATTGACTTTTGATATTCATTAAAATATCCAACATTTGTTCTATACATGACCAAATTTGAAAACCTTAAGAAATTTTTATGTATGGATATTTATTGATTTATATTGACCAAATAACTTTTGAAAAGTTTTATATATATGAAAACATATAGGCTTGATCTATGTCGACATAAACAGATTTAAAAAGAAGTTTGTAAATTGTCTACGACAACCATTTTCTATTTACGGTTATTTTTTTAAAATTCCTCTAATAATAAAGTTAACCAGTTAATTATATATGACACTAAGAAAAAAAAAACGTTGTCAGTCCTAGGTTAGGCATTTGATTATAATGATCACTTAAAATCTTAATGAATTGATCTTCTAAAAGTAACGGCATATATCTATATATATATACAAAAATTACAGAATGATTAAAGTTGAATATCCATGTCCCTTTAAATTTTGCCACGAAATATTCAAAGCTCTTTACGTCAACAAGTAATAAATATACTGCTCCATAATGCCAAAAGAACTAACTGATGTTTTGTTGATTATTGTGGTTGTAAGGACCTGAAATAGGATCTCTCTTTCATAATCATTTATTGATAGACCAAATGTTCAAGCTCTCTTGGACAAATTGACTAACTCTTATAAGTCAAGTTGGATATATGTTGCTTATAGTAATTTGTTCTTTTAACAAAATAAACTAGCTAGTGATTCACTTTTCTCTAGATTTTCCTTTCTTTTTCTTTTTTTAACTCTCTTTAACCCGTTTCTTAGTTTTCTTCAAATCTAACAAACAAAAGAGTAAATTTGGAAGTTTTATACTTAATCATTCATATTCTCTCTTCCCATCAAATCTTTTTTCTTTCAATATTTTATATATGTCTATCCTTATATAATTAAGTGATCCTTGGTCTCTCTCTTGAGTTTGAATTCTTAAAGTTTTTTGCTGTAAATTTTTCTATAAAATTGGAAAGATAGATACAGAGAATAGGATCTACACATTCTCAGTCTTTCTCTTCTAATATTTGATCTCATATCTTATGTCTATCTTTTTCATACTTTACATGAAATTTGCATTCAATAACTTTACATTGTCATATATGCAAAGTTTAACCACTATACTGTATCATAAGAAATTTTTTGGTAAAACCCTCATCTCTGGAGTACATATGTACATATGATCACTTTAACTACTACTTGCATATGAGTTAGTAATTTTCTTTTAGACAAAGTCATTGCAATAGATATTTTTTAACACTTTTTTTTAATCATTCTTATATATTAAAAGTAAGGACAATTATTCTCAATGATATTTTAAAAGATGGCTTAATTAATTACGCAGTCCTTTTTATTATAAAAATTATAAAAACCTCCTTTAAAATTAAAAGATAAGTTACTACTAAACTATTTTTTTTAATCAAAATAACTTAAAGTCTAGACTATTTTTTTTCTAATATTTTTCTGGCTCTTGCCTCTTTGTAATTCAAGTTTGATTATTCATCGGTTTAATCTTTTAACATTTATATGAAAAATATATATATTCATTAAGAAGTTAAAGAAAACAAAGAAATGAATTGTTTAATCAGGTGTTGCCCTAAAAGTCTCCTTTTCCCTAGCATTGTCATGGCTTTGAAAATTTGGTGTGCAGCCATCATTCAAGTTCCTTCGGCTCGATGGATTTCATCTGCTCCGTCCTAGTCCCAATGGCTTTCCTCACCCACCGACAGTGGTGTTCATCCAGGGAAACAATCGTCGTTTGTAACCCTTATCTTTGATTGGTGTTTTCATAGTTAAACCCCGTATATCTAATTCATGGCTAAATCCCTAGTCCTCAAATTAAAAAACCTTCATCGACCACCTCACCTTTTACCCAAATGGATTCTAAATTCAATCAAGAGGAAGATGAAGAGAAAGAAAATGCCATAGTGTTGGGAGAGGAAATTCAGGAGGATATCAAGACTACAAAAAAGAGTTTAATAGATAAGATTTTTATTTATATAAAAAATGACTAATATGGATCCTTTCTTACTCAATACATGATTCTGGTGGAGAGAGATAGAATGAAAGCAATAAAAGAGTGAGAATGCATCTAGGGTACACTTTCTCTATTTTTATTCACCCTTTTTTTTATTTATCTTTCTCCAACAAGATAGTATTTTGGTCGCACCAAATGGAAATTGTAAACAAACACTAGTCCACACTCTTCTCTGTTGAAAAATATTCGGGGAAGATCAAAAAGTCAAAGAATTGAAGAGGTCAGTCAAAACCTCTTTCAATTATTGTTGGTGATGAATTCAAATATTACAGAGTGCTAAATTATAGTCGTAAACTGTGTAAGAGAGATCCCTTAATCAAGGAGAGGCTCTTCTTGGTTAGTCATTGTTGAGGTTATTTTTCTTTTTTCTGCTTAATATTGAAAAGTTTAAGTTTACATCTTGCACTCTATATTGGTATTGAACTCTAATATTATGAGACCAAAAACACTAAATATCCTAATTATGAGTACTTAAGATGTAATAATTACTAAATATAAAATAATATTTTAATAAATAATAACAAAACATAAACTTTTGTAATAATTAATAGCTCTTAATAGAATTAATTTAATTAATAAGTAATTATATTAATAAATATAATAAAATAAGCAAAATATTTAGTAATACTTAATAATTATCATGTCATAATTAGAAAACATGATATTCTCAATTTTATATTATCTTCTTTCTCTTCCTAAATAAAATAAATCCCCTATCTTTTGGAGAAAAAAATAAATTATTTCCCAAATATTGTCAATGACAAGCTTAATTAATATTCCTAAATTGAAATCACAACGAATTATCCACCAAAAAGGTCAAAAGTCTAACTGAGTTTTGTCCTAATAAATGGTATAAAATATCAACTCTTATGTGATTTAATGTAATAATTTGATCTTTAACTAATTTGTTTTCTTTATATATTGGTAGTAATTACAGTAAATTAAATTTATATTCATTCCAACTATGCGAAGCAAAGCCCAAATGACATCTTTAGTGGTTCTTCTTAAATCACATCGAATATATATATATATATATATATATTAACACAATTATCATATCTTCCCTTCTGTGCTTTTGTTCTTCCCGCTTGATGATATCGAAACAAAAATACATGGTTTTTGGTTGCCTTTACGTGAAGCATCTTTTCTATTAGAAGAAGATCATCAACAAACTTAAAAACAGTGAAAAGCAAAGGACTAAAAAGCTGACCTATCAAAAGGAGAAAAGAAAAATTGTACATAATGCAATAATTTCCTTCTCAAGCTCAACTAATGCCACCAAACGAGATTATATATTAAAAAACAAAACAAAATTATTTATTTAACTAACAAGTCTCATAAACATTCCACAAAAAATTAAACATAAATGTAATTTTGTATATCTTTACTATCAAATTCCCAATTAAAACATAAAAAATAAATAATTTTTAAATAATAACATAATAAGTATGTAATTTAACTAGGAATCATAAATTTGCATATAAAAATCATACACTTATTATCTTATTATTGAAAAAATGTACAGTTATCATATTTTAATTAGAGAACCTAACACCAATTATAAGAAATTACATATAAATTTTTTTCCTAGAAAAAATCTCAGAAACATTATAACTAAATTTCAAAGGTTATGCTCCAATAAAAAAATAATTATTTCAATAATTATCTCTTAATTTTTTAAATCTTTTTTAAAAATGATCAAGAAATATTTTTTAGAAAATTGAAGAAAGAATATATAATTAAGTTGACATTGTCAACTAATTATAATATATATATGTATATAACTTTTAATTTGATACAATATGTAAACTGATATAAATAAATATAAAAACGTTTGATACCTTATTATTTTATATTTTATTTTAGACAATAAAGTATAAGATATCAAAATATAAAATACTAGAGTATTTAAAATATATGTTTAATATAATAATTAAAATTTATATAAAAATGAAAACAATATCTTAGAAAATTAATATATTTATCATCTTGATTAAAAATATAATAAGTAAAAATATCTTAAATATCATTCTTAAAATAGAAGAATAATAAAAACTATGTTAAACAAAATAATTTATACATATGTGTGTGAAACAGATGTGTGATGGCCTTTGTGTATTGGATATATAAATCAATATTTTGCAAATATAACTAGCACTGTTTTGACCTGTTTGTGTCCGATTTAAAAAAAAAAAATTGCGATGTTTAGATTTTACACACGAGAGTATATGCCGACGTCGGCTGTGCATCAGCAAGCCCAAGCCGAAGAGGCAAAGGCACGTGCCTCGTCATGTGTCGGCTACGGTCAAATGCCGGTGCCACTGCTAACACGTGTCAGCCTCTTCTTCCTATACAACACAGACTCTACAAAGTAAAAAAGTTTGAATCATTGACCGCCCACGGCCACAAATCATCGTCCCCATACGCGCTACCCACAGTGCGTGCTCCACATCTCCAGAAAGATGAAGCATTTTTTAGGCACATGAAAATTTTGGAAAAAAAATATAAATAAAGACTCAGAATTTAAAAAAATTATTTTATAAAAGCTATTATCATTATTTTAAGATAAATTACTATTAATTTTAATTAAAATTAATGTAACTAATAACAAGTTTTATAAAATAATTTTTTTTTAATTTTGAGTCCTTGTTTGTAATTCTTTCAATTTAGAGAGGGTGTAATTAATGTAATCCTAGCAACCCGTGATTTTCTGTTGTCTATTCTGTTTTCAATTTAAAACTGCACCAAATTTGAACATTCTTGTACAATGGTAGTAATATCTGGAGCAAACATTTCTAGAAACAAGAGGTGGAAAATCTACATACAATGAGAGAGAGAGTCAACATATGCTTTCTTTGACTCTTCTTTTTCCAATCCACGGCATAAGAATGGAAACATAGACCAGTGACTGAAGGAGATTTGAATTGGGTTTCTCAAGCTTTAGAGTTCATCTTTTGGATTCCACTGTCCTTTCTAGACACAGAAAGAGTAGTTTATTTTATCTTCTAGTTCATAGGACCTTAGCAAACAAGGGGGAAATAAATTTACAGTTTGAAGCTACAAGATATTTTGGAAGACTCCAAATCGAATTGGAGTCAAGTAAATCTTTGTAAAAAAAAGTCATTTAGCTATACATGGTTAAGTTTTAATTTTAAGTACTTAAAGTTCAAATTTTAAAATCAGTACATAAGAAAATTTATTCTCTTAAATATACTAGGTTAATATAAAAGATGTGTCCTTAAAATTGCTTTAAAAAAAATCCAAGGTTCAAAGTTTAAAGACTTTGTAAATACCTCTGAAATCGGGCGCTTAAAAAAATTATATTATATTTGATACATATCAAATACGGAATATATGTTAGACTTCATAGTTTACTTTGAAGCTTTCAATTTTGTTATATATCACATTAATTTATTTTGTATTTATGTGCATAACAGGTAGAATAGTTCATTTATAAGTGTAGTGCAGCAAAATAATTCATAAATCTCTTGACCAGATGAAAATTCTTATATATGTTATACTTTAAATATGGAGAGTTGAAAATTTTATATAAAATTGTGGGGTTACAACGAATGATATTAATTGTGGTTTTATTATTTTGTGGTATGGTCTTTAGTTCTTATTTGAAGGCTATGCAATGCCAACCTCCCTCCCTATACATGTGTCCCAAACTAACATAGACCATCAGTCTCCTTAATTGAAGTAGCAAATGGAGTGGAAAATGTTTCCCTGTGAGAAAGCACATTTAATTTAGTCTTCTGACTGGAAGGTAACTTGTCAACTTCCTTTTTAAAAAGTGATAATAGCATCTCTCTCTCTCTCTCTCTCTCTCTCTCTGTTCAAACCCAAAGACCTTTTCTATTTCACTTGTATATATAATACTCAAACAACTTGAAAGATACAACTTACTCTTGTAACTCTTCCTCTTCTTCTCTCCTTCTCTTATTCTTCTTCTTCTTCTTCTTCATGTCTGATGAACATAAAGAACTATACTACCAAGGTCGATCCACCATGTATCCATCGTCTTATGATTCACAAGCTTTTGATCCCTCTTACATGAGCTTAACTGAGTGTCTGCAATTAGGAGCGATGGACTACAATTCACTTGCAACTTCTTTTGGCTTGTCTCCTTCCTCAATATCTGAGGTATTTTCATCTGCTGATCAAGGCAATACTCAAAAGCCATCAGAAGATGGAGATTGTGGTGGCGGCAGCGGTGGCGGTGAAACTCCGGTGACCCAGAACTCATCTCTCTCTTCCTCTTCTTCTGAAGCTGGGGCTGAAGAAGATTCAGGCAAAAACACTACGGATGATCATAGCCAGGTGAAAGGAGAAGAGGAAGGAGAAAGATCTAAGAAAGGGTAACATTTTCTTCTTTTTTCCTAAAGTACTGTGTCCTATTTGACCCTGGTATTAGATATGACATAATATTTTGAATTGTAACTAAATATTAAATACTTTATTGTATCACAATATTAATATAAATCTTGTATGATCTGTGTCAGTATCCTTGCTTTTTAGCCTGAAACTAAAGCTTGATATTTTGTTTTGTAAGGTGAAAATGGTGCAAGTCGTACAATTAATGATCTGTGTTCGATTTATGATAATCAGGAAGAAAGGGAAGAAGAAAGGAGAGAAGAAGGAGAAGGAGCCAAGGTTTGCGTTCATAACAAAGAGTGAGGTTGATCAGCTAGAAGATGGATACCGTTGGAGAAAATATGGCCAGAAAGCTGTCAAGAATAGCCCTTACCCAAGGTATATATATATATATATATATGTATGTATATATATATATACACGTTTTTTTCCTTTTTTTTTTTTCTGCACTGAACAGGCACACTCGGAGTATAAATTACTTCAAAGTTGAAACTCTCCCATAAAAGTTAATCCTTCCACCAAATCTTTTTGCTTATTCTACAAGATGGGAATACTGATTTTCATCGAGCATCTTCATCCATCAAAAAAAAGTCCCCTAGAGATAGAATCCAAGGAAAGCAAATAATGGAAACTATAAGATTCAATAGTTCTTCCCCCAACCCAACAGAGATGCACTACTCAGACGATCATAGATTACTATGAACATTGGCTTCTTAATTAGCAACCAAGAATTTGATAAGGAATGCAAACAAATGCCAGCTAGGAATCACCAACATATATTAACGTAGACATCCACACTATTATATGGCAAAATCTAATATGAGTGTTTAATGTGTCAAAAAATCCACGATATAATATAGACACCACTAAATTTAGTATAATTTAAAGTGTGGTATTGTACAATTGTTTGAACACGTATCAAGCACAACACAATTTAGTTTCTAAAGTATCGATGCTTTTTAGCTGCGCGTGATTTTAACAGAGGGTGGGATTATTGCAGGAGCTATTACCGGTGCACGACACAGAGGTGCACAGTAAAGAAACGAGTAGAGAGGTCGTTTCAGGACCCAACCACTGTGATAACAACGTACGAAGGTCAGCACAACCATCCTGTCCCCACATCGCTGAGAGGCAATTACAATTCTGCGGCTATGTTCACACCTTCTTCCTCCTCTACTATCTCTCCACTTCCAAACTTGTCATCTCAGGATTTGCTTCTTCTCCACAGTTATGGAGGCTCCAATAATAGTAGTATTTATTCACAAAACTATGCTAATTCTTCTCTCCAGTATCATCAGCTTCCTCTTCATCATGACTATGGTCTCCTCCAAGACGTAATCCCTTCTTCTATGTTCCTCAAACAAGAGCCACGAGAGTGAGGAGTGTTACTCTCTCTCTCTCTCGCTCCTTTGTTGTACATATGATTATAGGAGATATGAGTTTCATATATGTCGCAATATTTAGATATATAGCTGACTCGCTGAAAACAAAACCCTCTTCGAATGCTTTGTTTCAAGGTGGGTTAGCTTGATAATTATCAGTATCTGCAATGATGAGGAAATGTATTTTGAAGAAGATGATCATGAGGTAGCTAGCTAGAAAGAGACCTACATATAATATTGTATGCAGATGATTGAGTCCATTTGGGATTTGTAGCTTTCTATGAGGAGCGTAGTGTCACTGGTTATTGAAATACCATTTCAAATTGCTCTCACTAAAATGTCTTACTCAATTTTTTTTTAGCGGATTTTTTTAAGCATAAGCATTTGCTACGTGTTGTTTTGGAGTTAAAATAATGTATTTATCTTCTAAGTTTTTTCTCTACTGGAAAAGAAATATATACCATTTGAAGGATAAGAGGACCTTTTTTTCTCTTAATTATATAGTCTTTGGAAGTTTTGGCTGTCTGACACAAGCTAGTTGATTGATTAATTTGAACCTTCAAATTTTGCTTTTTTAATTGCATCAATCATAAACCGATGCTTTATTTGTTTTTTTTTTTTTTAAAAAAAAAAGAAGTATATCTAATTTTGGTTATTTCTATCTGTAATTCACTGTGGACCAGCACTTCAAGAGATAGAAGATCAAATTCAATTGAAATTGATATATATTCTCTTGTAAGTTCATCAAGCATCACCATATATATTGGAGACGAGAAAATCTGAATAAAACAACAATTTGGCTTCAATTTTCTTCGCACTTGCCAAACTATATCTTATCTTTAATTGAGAAGTAAAACAAAGCTGCTACGTTTTGTGACATGGAAAGTTCTCGTTATCTTATCTTTACGGGGTCAATATACATCATCTGTACGTATATGCTTTCTACTCGTTATATGAAGGCTAATTAACTGGGGGAAAAAAATTAAAAAAAGAAAGAAAGAAAGGTCAAATTTATCTTAGTTAATCTGACACAAAGTGGTTTGAAAAAACAAGAAAAGAATTTTAAAGGTTAATTTATTTTCTGCAAGATTATAATTTTGTCGATTTGAAACTATGTATGTATATATATATATATTATATAGACTCAGGCTTATGGCCATATTTATCATGAAACTATGACAAAATTGATCCTTAAACAGGAGGATTTAGGTTTCAGTCTTCTACTAAAATCTTTTTTTCTTTTAAAGCCTGTGTGTGTGTAAATACGAAGAGATAGATAGGGAAAAAAGGGTGCAAAATTAGATGTGATTCCATATTTGTTGTGACTTATATTCAAGGACAAGATGATACAATGGATCTCATGACAACGTAAAATCATTGGAATACAATTTTTAAACATAAATTTAGATTTAAAACTTATTATACAAATCACTTGTATCTTTTACCTCATATTATTCAATATTATTTTATAGAAAGGAGTAAAGTTTAGGGACATTATAGATTATTTCTTGGTCAAATTACACTATTTCTATTTATAATTTTACTTAATTTTTAATTTGATGATCTCTGTAATTTAATTAAAAAATTGTAATTAAGTTTTTATAGTTTTAAAAAATTTTAAATTGATCTAGTTAGTAAACCTTCATTTATGTGTCACTAAATTCTGTTAACTAGCTAACAATATGTCATCTTAGTTTTCTAAAATATATAATTCATGTTAACAAAAGAATTAAAAATAGATAATAAAGTAAAATTAACTTACATTTATGACATGCAATGCTACCTATGTTATATGGTTTGAGTGAGTTAATATGAATTGTGTGTATTTAAAATATCAAAAGAATGCATAGTTGGCCATGTTAACAATGATAGGCAATAGTTAAATTAGAATTTTTAAAAAAAATTATAAGAATCTAATCACAAACTTTTAAACTATAATAACTAAATTAAAAATTAAATAAAATTATTTGTACTAACAATATAATTTAATCTTATTTCTTTATAAAAAGATAATAGCTAAAGTTTTACAACTTAATCACTAAATTTCTATCTTCTAATTATAAATGAATAGCCTTAAAAAGTTTAATATAACTTTTTTGTGACTTATAACAAATCAGAAAATATTTTTAAACCATTAGACTATATGCAGATAAGTCTTTTTACAGAAGGAGCTGTCAGTAGGTTGAATACATAGAGTTTGCTCTCAATTTCTCTAGTAACCACAAGCCAACTGAAAAAGGTCTAATACAACGAGTTACTTGATGATTTTAAGCATATCAATATAGAAGATACTAAGAGATTAATTGTTCTCATAAGATTATAAGTCTCTGCTTAAGAATTACGACTTGGTTAGTCTTTTGAAAAGTCTGCCTCTTCCACATGTAAAGCTTAATTAGATCCTTAATCAAACTCTCTCGCATTCTTCGGATTATTACATCGCAATCGAAAATTTTGTTGAGATCTAAGTGAAATTGGCATTTTACCAAATAAATTACTTAGATATTGATAGATCCTTAATTGGCTAGTTGATAGATCCTTAATTCAGAAGATTAAGCTATTACTTTTTCATATCCACCCTCAGTTACTATAGATATTGACCGATTTTCAAATAGGTTTAAATACATTTTCATCCCTCTAATTTTATAAAAAAATTTTAATCAAGTTCCTCAAATTTAAAATGAAATAATATTAATTGTTTCTTCTATTTATTTTAAAATAATCTAATTTTGCTCCTCTATTACATCACACTAAGAATTTAATAATTTCTAGCTTAAACATAATTTATTTACCTGATAAACAGTTAACTCACTTAAATTCAACATCTAAATCAATAGTGTTAATTTTAGTGTTAAATGTTAGATAAAAATGTGATAAAAGAACAAAATTAAATCGTTTTGTAAAATAGGATAACAATATTGTGTATTTTTAAACCATGTTTTCTCACCCAAATATATATATATATATATATAAACATTTCATATTTAGACATCACAACATGTACAAATAATTTTTTATTTATATATTCACAACAAGTATTTCAAGTAGTTTTAATTTCTTTTATAGAAATTAAGTTGGTTAATTTTATTTATTTTTAATAACAGTTCCAGTCATAATGATCTCTGTATTTTGTTGATAGTTAATATTAAAGGTCTACAATAATAAATAACTTATAAATAATAAGATTAAGTTTCATTTTTGGTTCGCCAAATATCTGTTGGTGTAAATTGGATCCCTACAAAATTTTCACATTTATACTTACAAATATAATTTTCTTTTAATTTTATATTTCAAAAATTAAAATTTAAAAATCATACAATCTTTCAAAAATCATACATTTTATAGGGTTGAAATAGAATCCAATTAATATTAGAATAGGTCATTTTAAAAAAAAAAACTACATAACTTTTGCTTACAATTATTCATCATTAAAAAAATTCGAGTGGCTTGTCTAATCATGAAGCTTTGAGCTTAGCTAATGAAATAAAATCTTGGCGCATTTTATAAGAAATCAAGTCATGCAGGTTCTTTGCTTATTTGCCAGTAGCTAGCTAAAGTATAGACCACCGAACCCTAAAGAAAAAGGGACTCTTAGGAGTAACATTGCCCTTCCAACTAAACTTGATTTTGAGTCGGCTATATTATAATCAGAATTGCTAGATGCATCTAGCTTCCTCATATGTTTTCAATCAATCAGGTACACTTTGATTGATAGTAATAATTTTTTAACTAGGCATATAGCTCGCTAGCTAGGCTTAGACTTGGACGCATTGGAGTATTTACTTTCATGCAATATAATAAGTAGTATAGATGTGCAGTATTGATCACTCACAGAGATTAGAGAATGAAGGATAATGCCTAATACCATAGATTAGACCAGAAAGAATCAGAAAATAAATAAATAAGGGTCTAATTAATTAGATAAGAGCTAGCTTTACTGAGCCAACTTGTAACTGAATATGATAAAATGATAACCCAAATATCAATAGGTCATAATATATGATATAAATTTTACATCCATCAAGAAATTAGGTAACAGTAGCGATCCAAGGATTAGCCTGACTAGAGATACATACCGCATGTTTGAAAACACGGTATGAACTTTAAAATCACGTTTAATATAAAATAAAATATTAAAACTTTATAATATAGTGAAGAATAATTTATCAAAAAAATTAAATTTACCTTTTCGTGTTATAAATAATTTTTTAATATATCTCTAATAAGGATGAAATCGATTTGAGTTTTAAAGTCGTAGTTTTATAACGTATTCCAAGTTTTCTTCCATCTCACAGTAAGGCCCCCGATCGACTCTTTTTTATTTTTTTATTTTTTGGTTTTAAAAAAACTGACAGTTAAGTAGGTTATTTCAACTTCAATACAGATATATCACAATTAATAGATGCCTGAGTGACTCTCATTATATCAGTTTAAAAAGCAAACTCGAGATTTCAAACCCACATCTTCTACTTGGAGATTTTTCTTGCTTGATTGCTTAGATCAAGACCTTCACCAAATTTTGAAGGTGTATGATACATTATCATCTTGATTCTCATTTGATATTTAACATATTTGTATTTAGGACACTAGCGTCCAAAATGACATGTATCATTTATGATATTAGGGTATCATAGTGACAATATTAAATATAAACATCTTAAAATAATATATCTTACACCAAAATAACAATATACATTGGATCACCCCCTTCCAATTGTGGAATTAGGTACATTGTTGATACTGTGATAAGGAACTACAAAGTCATACTTTTAATAACATGATATTCCGAAACATAGACACATCAAATATTAAGTTTTTAGGTTTTTGAAAAGTATAGAACCATTTGAAAATTTTAATTTGTTAATCATTCTTAAACACGTGTACAAGAAAAATTGGCATGGCCCCAAAGAATGTAGTATTGAAGCTACTCATGAATCCTAGACATTCCTTCATTTGATGCAGGTACAACATAACATTAATTTACATATGATCTACATTCAGAGGTAACAAAACCTACCAATGTGCTCCATCTATTCATTAAAACAAAAAACAAAACAAAACAAAAATAAAAACAAAATCTATCAAGTAGTATCAGAGTTGTCTTCAAGGTTAAAAAAAAATCCAAATTTGAATGTCAGTCTTAGCCAAATTTACCCCCCACAAAGAAAAAAGGGTAATAAAACCTTTACCATCATTTAAAAAATAAATAAATAATAACAAATTAAAAATAACTTTGTATCATCAAGTGAGGTAACATGAGTAGTTACAAAGACAAGAATCAATATGAGATCACCTCTGACAATGTTCTCTCAACTGAGCAAGGGCTACAGCAACTTTAGCTCCAAAAAGAGCATTATTCTTCACAAGTGCGATGTCTAAGTTGTGGTTAAGATTATCACATCAGCAAGTCTAATGCTTAAATTTTGAGCTAACCTTTGAAAATCATATAATCAAGAGTGAATTGATATTTTAGTCCTCATAAAATACACTTCGTCTTAGTTTTATTCTTCAAAATTTTAACATTTCATGTTAATCTTTCAAAGAGTATTTCACATTCCGTACCATCCCCCACGTTAAGGCCATCAACTGATAATAAACAAAGGTGGATGACATAACCAAATATAAAATTAAATATAACTGCAAGTGCTTACTAAGCCCAAAAATGAGGCATTGAATGGTTGTGTAATTACAAAACACAATTTTGAATTGCTTGTCTTATGCTGTGTTTTAAGACTGAGCTAGCACTTAACAATCACATCAATGTCATGTTATGTCACGTCACCCAATAGAAATATGTTGAGGGACTTAACGTTGAGGACAAAATTAAGAAATATATATATATATATATATATATATATATATAGAAGACCGACTGAAATGCCAAAACTAAGACAAGGTATATCTTTAGAAGACCACAATGTCCATTCACTCTATTATCAATAGTGCTCAAAGATATACTTATTTCAAAACAATATATTATCAATTTATAATAACATATCTTCTGAAACTTCTAATTAAAAATAGGGAGGATACTTGAAGCAAGTGACGTGCCTCCAGTCAGTTCATTTACTCTAGCAAGCAGAAAGGGAGTCTCGGCATTTCCAGTTATGTTGTTTTCCCTGCAATTGGAGACAATGAAACTCAACAAAATTTATTTAACAAAAAGAAAAAGGTACCAGATTAATGATAAAAGCATTAGCATTAGTTGCACAATCAATGTAAAGCCTAAAATGACATCATAATACACACACAAAAACAGAACTAAAACTTTACCTAGCTTCCTTAAGGGCTCTTTGTATAGCAGACTCAATGATATTTCCTGAAGTTGAGTGCTCCTTAGGAATAGGAACTGCTATTAAAATTCCTGTTCCAAGCTTCAGCTTGATGTTTGCTTCTACTAGAAGAATAGAAATTATAAGAAAGGATATAGAAAACATGATAACATGTATAAATTGACAACTGAAAAGACTAAGGTGATGGCACATGAGAATTTTTATTTTCCGTGAAATGAAAACTTATTTATAAGATATTTGAGTATAAGTAGCGTGAAAAATATAAAATCTACATGTTGTGTGTGACTTGAATAACATAAGAATGCTGATTTTCTTCATATATCTCATACTCAACATTTTATAAATAAGTTTCCAAACACTTTGGGAAATTAGATTTCCCATGTACCACAACCACCTAAAGATAATTGTTCTTCTTGCCTATTAGCCGAGCACAATCTTCCGGAGAATCCACCCGACAAGGCACCTGGAAATTATATCAGGACCAATTAACATAATTTTCAATAAAACTCATATCTTGAAACATCATACAATCGGCACTCCTGCATGCAACTAAACAGAAATTGAAACTGATATATATTGATTGTCCAAAATAAAAATTACAGAACTCTATTTTCATCCTTGATTCATTGGTGAACTTCCAACCAAGTTCTCCATAAATTTTCTTTTTTTCAATTTAATCTCTCATTCCTTAAAAAACTTTGCCCATCCATCCCATCTCCATCTACAATTAAGTCGAAGCTAACATATTGCTTAAAGTTGGACGTTTGCTGCTTACATGGCACCAGTTAAGTCACATCTAGCACACCTTCAATTCACATAAGATAACCAAGTCTGTGAAATTAGAGTTGGGTGGTTGAACTTCAAAGGTATGGAGGTTCTGAATTTCATGAAATTAGGGATTCTCATTTCATGTGGACCCACGGGTGTGTCAGGTGTAAGTCAATGTCCTATTAGAATTTGCATTAATATATGGATAAAGATGAAATGAAAGGACAACACTGAAAAGCATTTTACTGCATGGAATTCAAAGAAATTATCAGTGGAGAACTAAATTGAAAATACACATGTCAAGGACAGAAATAGGGTTTCTTCTAAGATTTATCATTCTACACTTGAATCATGAGTTAGGGAAGTTTTGAAGTACGTATATAAATGCTAAGATCATTTCAACCAAAAGTTCAGAGCTCTTGTATTGGTTTTCAACTTTTGCAACAACAGCGTGTCTCTTAATCCAACCAGCAGAAAGAAGAAAGAAAGAAATATCATTCCACTTTGATGACTGAGGGGCATAATAATATTAAAATTTAGAAGGGGGGAAAAAACTTCCAATGCAATTAAACACTTGAAGGGAAAAACACAAAATACTCAGAATATTATTGCTGTTATTCCAATTAGCATATAAAAGCCTCAACAAAACCCAATTTATGATACCTTGCAGCCACTAGATTCTGAGAAAAAGGCAGGAAACTCATTGGTCTTGTAAGCTGCAACACAAACACCCTGTGTTTCCTACACCAAGATCAAAAGAATCAAATAAGTAACAAATTGATAGTGCAGAGATGCACTACTTATGTCAAGGATAATGCCAGGAATAAAAAGTAAACAGGTACCAGATACTCGAGGGTCCTGGGGATATCCAATATTGATTTTACTCCAGCAGATATAACTGCTACTGGAGTTCTTCCAAGCTCAGTGAGATCAGAAGAAATATCCATGGCTGCCAAAAGCAAAATAAAAATTAGTAAGCTTATTGTTTGAGACAAATTCAAGACATTGTTGTAGTCTTGTAGAGATTCATAAGTATAAAAAACTCAAAAGCACTCAGTTCTTAGAGTTTCTAGAAGGCAATAAAAGATTATCTATTCCATGATGCATCTCAAGTCTCGACTCTTCTTCTATTAAAGCAGATGCGATGCTGAGCTTGATTATACAAGATTCCCATCTCAACTCCCAAGCTTATGGAAGGTTTCAACTAGATATTTCCTCCCTTAAAAAAGAAAAAATCTTTTAAGGACAATCTTTGACCCAAAAGGGACCTAAATCTATTGAGAGACCAAAATGTGACTATTTCTCTATAAGTTTGCTTATACGATTTATCACATTACAAGTTACAAAAAGAGAAAACATAATTTCACAAGATAACAAATTAAACTTATTTTCTTTTGGACTTCCATAAATTAAAAACGTTTGTGGCTCCTTTTACAAAGGCCCAGAGTTGGTCCTTGACCATAACTTTTCCTTTCCTTTACTTGTTTAACTTGCAAATTGTAGACCAGTATGTAGTAAACTTAGCTTTCCCCCGCTCCCCCCTCCTTCTAGAAGACTGATTTCAAGCTTTCACGGATAGAAATTGCTTTCATATGCGCCATAGTCATTTGATAGAATTTCAAAGTGACAAGACTATAACTATATATAGTTCATGGGTAGGTTGATTTACTACTTCTGAGATTCAGACCAGACATGCAACATCTTAAATAAATGGGCAGTATTCATTATTAAAACCAATTATTTCCCTCATCAAGATAAAGGAGGTTAACATACTATGTTCTCCATGTCTATGCACTCCCCCGATTCCTCCAGTAACAAAGACAGGAATGTTAACCTGTAAAAAATAAAAAAATTACTGGTTGTGAAACCAAAATGACATCATACAAGTACTGAGCATTAAACAGAGCACAATAAGAAAGTAGGGGCATAGTTAATGAGAAAATCACCATGGAAGCCAAAAACATAGTTGCAGAAACAGTAGTAGCACCATTTCCACCACTAGCCACCTAAAAACTGCACAAATTAGTATGCAAATTTATAGTGACAAACTGAATAACAATGAAGCTCCACTATAAACAGGGTGAGGGGAAGGGCTAAAATCTTATGGCAGTACTTCCCTAGTTATTGAAGCTTCATCACTTCACCTGTTAAGGTTACTCAGAAGTTTTACTATGGAACATGCAAACACAACCCAAACAAAATTCCATATTGTATTGCACATAATAATAATTTAACCTTGCAAGTCCATAATGGATATGTCAAGCTTAATTCAGAAGCTCAGCTCATAACAAGTCTAAACATTGTAGTGACTAAACTTCAGATAGAACACTGAATTTAAGACATCAGGCAGTAAAGAATCAAAGGACAACATGCATGCAAGAATTTGTAATCATTGTAGAAATCTCTGCGACGACCAGCCTCAAAAGTAATAAAAACCAGGTAGGTCAAATTGATCACTTCCATCATTAAATCCAGCATCCATTATCAGCAGTTAATTTTGCATCATGGAAGCCAAGTGAAAAACAGCTGTTGAAAGTGAACTATTCATCTTAATTCCAGAATAATCTGCCCATTCTTTTCCATTAATTTTTTATAAGTAGGATCCTATTGAACAGCAATTTATCTGTCAAGTCTCACTTTAGCTATAGTTAAGGTACTTTATGCAAAAATCTGTATTCTGAAAATCATTTTTTAAACCCTTTCTCAGATGATTTAATTTAATATTAAAGCAATCAGAAGTGTTTTGTCCATCAGTAATCCGAACAAGTCAAGTTTTCACTTCTATTGTTTGAAGATTGATAAATAAATGGTAAGGGGGCAATTTATAATTTCTGAGATTTTTTTTCATGTGACCATCACATTCTTGCAAGCTATCTATAACTGCTGCTCAGCATTGTCCATACAATTGTTTCATTACGATGTTTTTTCTCATTCTATTTTACTAAGGCTACTGCATACATACATATAATATATAAATGAAAACAGTTCAGTCACAAAATTAGTGACACAAATCTAAAAACTAACAATAAAGGCTCTTAGTCTACAATGAACTTGTATGGATCAATACATTACTTCTATTGAAAATAAAATAGAAAAAGAAATCAACAAAATAGACAGGCAACATGAATATAGTGGGTAATAATATCAAAAACACTCACAACATATGCAATGTCCCTTCGAGCTGTCTTTTGAGCTTTGTTTCCCAGAGTAGCTAGCCTTTCAAGTTCTTCTGTACTTAGACCTAGCCACAAAAGACAAGTAAGCAAAAAAAGATTTATTCAGTTCAAAGGCCAAAATTCACAGCCTCAGTTTATCATTTTAACTTGTTATAAGCATAAATAGCGGATTTTACATATTCTAAAAGCTTCTTTCAAATCTATCATATACTTGGAAGGTTGACTCCCATTTCAATCTGTTTCCATTCTTCCAGTTAGTTAATCTCCTGGCATCTAGTTTTTTGGCATTGTAAAATAGTTCCTCTATTAATACTTTAAGTAATGTCATGCTTTTCAAAATGAAATAAGATTTTCTATAGGATGCAATACCGAACATATTCAACTATAAAGTCCATTAGATGTTACTGCTTCATGCCTCAAATGTTGTTTAACCAATATATAGAATGCATTATAAATACAAATGCAATACAGATAACTCAACTACTTAATACACCATTTCTTTTTGGGCCCTTTGGAGTAAGGATTACACCAAGCACCCATATTCAGTCCAACATAAATATATCGGACAAAACGAAAAGTTGGAGTAACAAAGTATACCACCATCATACTAAACGCAGAGACATGAACAAGGTATCCCACCATAAGTAACCAGTACCAAATTTAGAAGAATGAACTAATCATATCAAAGCTTCTGCTAACTTTGTCACAACTGACAACAACAGCAGTCAATGTAGGTAGCTGCAAGCACTCCATCATGCTTCCTTTGCCAGACTCATTTTCACAAGTCAATTATAAAAAATAATTTAAGTTAAACTTAGAAAGATGATCACTAAACACCTATGCAGGGTGTGCCATCTAAAATTGCAATAGTTGCAGGAACTGCGCCATTCTCCCTCACAATAGCCTCCACCTCTTTGGCAGTCTGCAAATTTTTAGGATATGGCATCCCTACAAACAAGAACGGATTCAATATAACATACCTAATAACAGTTTATACAATATGTGCACTGCTCATTAACCAAAATGAACGAATTCATTTAAAAATATAGAACTCATTGAGACAAATTTATAAGATTTACAGAACACAGATGACAGATATCAAATGCTATGAAGTAAGTTGAATATGGATTATTTTTAAAATGTAACAATATGATCAATGATATTAATACTAATTCAGTGAAACTGAAACCTAAAAGCTTACAGTAAAGCTTTTGGAGAGTCTATAAGGTTACTTAGAACAGTCCAGATGTTCCTTTTGTCCCAAGAGTAAAAGACCCATCCAAGACATTGTCCAAAAACTAAAACCCAAGTGTGTTAGACATAAAATTTACTCACAAAAGTTCAATGAGAAAGGCAATGTAAATTTTCAGAGAATAAAAACATGTGAAATAGAAAAGTATAAGCAAACAGAGAGAGAAAAATGCAATAAAATTTTGCACAACCATGTGAAATTATAGTGGATTCAAGAGCAACAACTGGACGCCCGAGTGATAAAGCTTCAGAAACCTCTGAAGCTATCTTGATTGACCCTCCGATGGCACTGACACCCGCAGCCTACGAAACAATTTCGAAAAAAAAAAAGGAAAAAAATGAAATCAAACCCAGTTCCCCTCTGGTTAGTAATAATGTTTCAAAACAAGGAGCCATGAAAGAATATCAATTTATAAGAAAAATGAAATTTTCATGAGCTCATCAAATGGGTGGCAAGAAACAGAAGATCATGCCAGAGAGCCAAAATGGTGTGGAGGAATCCATTATCCCATACCTTGTCGTTTGTATCAGCCAAATTCAAGTGTCGCCGAAGATTGGTTAGTCGCGAGAGAGCTGAAAACGCCATAGACAGATTCTTTGGAAAATGGGCTGGGGATAGTGGTACCAGGGACCAGGGATGGCATATGATATGACTTCTGAGATGCTGGACCCTTCGGATTTTGACTTTTGATAGGCTGTTTGAAGCAGATTCCATTCATTTTCAACCCACAAATTTGAGAGTTAGGATGCTATGCATCAAATGAATTTATTGCACATGATATAATAACAAAGGGATAAAATTAAAATATATGTATATATATAAAGTAAACCCTAGGCATATTTTTACTTTCTTATGTCATATTTTCTCTTATCATATAATTGCATTATTGTAAAAGATTGAAAGTCCAAATTCAAATTTGTAAAATTAATCTAGTTATTTATGAGAGTAAATTATTTTTTATTTTTGTAAAAATTATGTATATATCTTTTTTATTTTTAAAATATACACAATTTTTTTAAAATAAAAAGATTATTTTATACTTTAATCAAATTTTAAATTTTTTACTAAAATGCATTTTATTAACTTAAATACTTTATTTTTAAAAATTAAAAAATTTAAATAAATAATATTTTGATTAAAAAATAAAAAATTAGATTAAAATATAAAATAAATTTTTATTTTAAGAAATTATATATTTTTTGACAATAAAATTAAAAATTTGTGTAATTTACTCTATTTATTAATAAGTTGAACCAAACTAATTATTTATTATTAATTTAAATCTATACTAATTTATATTGCTTGGGACCTTTCGGTGACGTGATCTCTTGGCCATATATTAGCACATAAGGGAAAATACGGCATACTTAAAATATAAGAAACATAAGTTAAAATGTATATTTTTTATGAGTTTAATTAAATTAGTCAATTATCTTTTTCTTAGTATATATCGAGTCACTAATATTTTATATTATATTTAATAATTATATTTTTTATTAATTTTTATTTAATTTATATTTTTTAAATGAGTGATATTTATTTTTATAATTAAAATTAGAAGACAACTATATATAGTTCTTATGAACTATGATTTAATTTGAGGTTAATATCTAAATTTTAAAATATAACACTTTAACGCCAACCCTCTTACAAAATGCAAAAATGTTACATATTATTTAAAATTAATATCCAAAAATCATGTGACACTTAATTTGCACTTCTAGTAAAATCATGTGATTTTTAGATATTAATTTTAAATAGTATCTGAGCTTGTTCACTTTTTGTCATAATTTAGAGTGGTAGAATGTGATATTGTAATTGTCTAGAGATAAAGTGTTAATTTTAACATTTAGATACCAAAATTGTAATTAAGTTATAAATCATAAGATTTATGTAATTTTTCTTAAAAGTAAATAGATGTTAAATTTTAAATTTTAAAATATACTGTAAGAATTATATATATATATATAAACTAACGATCAAATCCAAATATAAATCGATTAAAGTTGAATTGAATTGCTTGGAATATTGTCATTTTAATTGAACACTCCCTTTTTTTTTTTTAACCGTTTCAAATGGACTAAGTGCTCAACCCAATCGAAACTAAATCCCACAGACTCTAGTCCACTTTTGTAACCGCAAAACAACAATTGATAAAACTCTTTTTTTTTTATTATGAACTAATGGGGCCTAGGCCCAATAAAATGTTTTTTGCTTTTGCCATTAGAGTTTGCCCTTCTCCTTTGTTTTTTGTTTTTTTCTTTTTTTCATATGAGCCGTTTTCGTTCTTCGTGGAAGTTCAACTATTTATGCAGTTAAGGATTTAGGACGCATGGACTTCAGTGTTAATAGAAAAACTTTTAAGAGACAAAACTGCTAATAATTGCGTTAGGAGATTGAAAGATAAAATTATATATTTTATCTGAAATTGAGCTTAAACTTCAATTAATAAGTTTCTTACTTCATACATATAATGTATATGTAAACTACCACTTATCGGCTTGTTATATAAGTCAAGGAATTTTATTATATGTATATATAATAATAAAATCTTTTGTTAGTATAAATAGAATAATTAGTTTAAAATAGAATGTAAGTTAAGGTTATTAGATTTATGAACATCTTGACCTAATATATGCTATCCAATCATATAACCTAATATATTTTAATAGTATTAATTAAATTATTTAATTATTAGAAAAACATAACTTGTCAATTAATTTAATAATTAATTAATGTTAATTCACATATTATTTTAATTTAATTTAATATTCTAACAAAAACCTCTTAAAGGTTTGGAAGGGATTGAAAGGTATGTTGTTTTTTCATAAATATCTTTCAAAAGTTTACCTTTCGTATTTATTGTAATTTTGCAAAGGATTATATTGTTTATTTTTTGGCTTTAGTGCCTAAGAGGTGTATGATGCCTCTCTTTGTTAATATTCTCACTAAGGATCCGTTTGATTCGCGATATCACAAACACATTTGTAATGTCTATTATATTCTTATATTTTTTTTTTATCTATCATATTATCATTTTAATTATTAAATTATTTTTTAAAAAATAAAATTAAAAAAATTATTTTTTATCTTACCTACTTTCATCTATTCATTTTTTATATTCATTTTACCATTATATCCTGCAACAAAACGGGCCCTAAGTGTTGGTCAAATGTAGAATAGATATATTTAAAATGAGTAAAAGGAGCAATCCTTATGTTACAAATTTGATGTGAGCTATGACTAGTGAGAATGAATCCTTTTTTTTTTTGACACAAACATAATACTATTATGTTTGATGGGAATAGATACGTTGGATTTAACATTGAAAAAAAAAAAAAAAAGAATGAGAGTATATGAGATTCACATTTTTTTAGTCTATTTCTCTAGTATAATAATATTATATTGGTGTCAAAAAAAATAAAAAGATTCAAATGCATAATTAGTAATAAAAGTTATATACGGCAAAGAAAAAAAAAACCTACAACTTCAAGGCCTCAATCCTGTCTTCATACAAATTTCTGATTTCTTTTTATTTTAGAGAAAAACTTGTTAGATTCAAAATTCAAACTATGTGTTCTTATAAATATGGGTTGCAATTTTTAATTTTTTTTATCCTAGTGATGCTTCTAGTTTATCCAATTATTTGTATATTTAACTTTTAAGTTTACTTTCAATGATAAAAAAATGTATATATTTTTACAAATTTAAAAAGAACTCCGAGAAAGGTGCTTTGGTAACAGCCCAAAACTTTCTCTTTTCTGAAAAAATTTGCCATTCTTTGATTGATTTAAGAGGACGTGCCCCTGTCATGTGATTTTCACTTTGGTTGGGAATGAGAGAAAAATAAATCTAGATCAATAAGTTTGATAAAAAAAAATTAATAAATTGGTCATGATTTCATTTAACCTTAAAAAAAGTTATCTAAAAAAACTGTAGAAAATGAATTAAACCAATAAAAAAAGCTTGTAAAATTGGTAAAAATTGACTAAATTTGTTATTGAAGTGGTCACAAATTAATTTTTAATTTTTTAAATAAAAAAATTGATATTTTATAGTAAAAATTTATAATATTTAACTAATTTTACTTAATTTATTTCATATAAGTTTACTATGATATGCAAAATATATTAATTAATTTTTATACTTTTACATATTTGTATTTATTTTAAATATTAATTTGTACTATATATTAAATTAATTATAAAATACTATATATTTATCCTCTTACATATATATATATATATATATTTTTATTTAAAAAATACTTTTTATTTCAATTTAATGCGAATCTCATATTTAAAGCATCGATGACCTGTTTTGCAAGTTTACCAGGTGGTTGCTGCACCTTATTCCTGCTTTTGGGTTTATTTATTGGGAGAATTTTATTTATTGGGAGAATTACAAACAAAAACTTAAAAGTTGAAAAAAATTATTCAGCAAAATTTATTATTGTTGTTTTATAAAATAAATTATCATTAACTTTAATTTAAATAAGTGGTACTTACCAGGTCCTGCAAAATATTTTTTTTAAAAGTCATAATTCTCCCTTATTTATTTGGGTTGTTGTACCTTATTCCTCCATCTTGTATTATATTTTTGGGTTGATGTACCCTATTACTACTTTTGGGTTTATTTTGGGTTCATGTTTTGGTACATTTTGGGTTTAATATTTTGGCACAGAGTCAAGCGGGGAATCTCCTGTTTGGACCCACCCCTTACTCTGTTGGCCCTACGTCTTTGGATTTGTCGAATGCGGTTCTCGTTTTTTTAATTCCTTTATTCTTAATAGCAGCGTTGATACATAAAAAATTAATAATAAAATAAAAAATAAAAAGTGAAAATATAATTTTAGAAATAAAAATAAATTTTTTACTTTTATTTTAAAAAATTATAAAATAAGATAAACATTTGAGTAATAATTCTATAAACATAATAAGTATTATATATATTTTTTCTCTTTTTTTTTTTCTAACTACCAAACAAGTCTTTAAAGTTTAGATTTTCTATGATGTCTTAAAAATGCTTTTAAAAGAAAAGATATTAAGAAAAAATGAATAGGTTAAAAAAGTCAATTCAATGCACATTTTTATTTTTTATGTTACTTTCTCTCATTTTGAAAATACTTTATATTACAAACTTTATATTTTAAAGGATCAAAATTATATACACCTATTATTGCTTCTCATCCATGCCCTATTTGGTTCCCATGAAAAATTACCATGCCTTTAGAATGGAAAGCCCATTGTCATGATGCTTGTTTGGTTGGCCTTTTTGTATTTGGAAATGGAAAGCCTATTGCTAAAATTCATTGTGTACTTAGGACTCATTTATTACGTAGAATAAAAAGAAATGTTATTGTAAAGGGATTACATTGACGAAGGAAATGAAATAAATAATGTTTGGTATAATTTAAAAAGGAAGATGATTATTTTTGCAAAAATATGTTTGGTTGGGAAAAAATAATGAAGGGATGTAAGGTGGATTGCTTCAAATTTTTGAAGAAATGTTGACTATTAAAAAGGAATGATATAGTAAATGATTGAACTGCTCCTAACTTCTATTTATTTTTAGTCTTAGAATTTTTAATAAATTTACTCTTTTTTAATGGTAGGGAAGAAAGTTCTTCACTTTTAAAAATTAAAAATTTTAATATTTTTTTCTATTTAATGGCAACTTAAATTTTGATATATTTATATTGGATAAATGAATAAAGCCAATATCCAAAGTCAAACATGTTTTGAATTGAAAAGGTTAAAAATAAATATTTTTCATACTTTTTCTTATAATTGTAATCAAGAAACAAATTTTAGAAGTAAAAAACATATAAGTATTATGGTTTTTTTTATTATTGCATTATTTTCATCTAACTAAATATTAAAATATAATGACATTCTTATTCATTTTCATGTCATATCAAACATACAATCAAATTTCATTTCATTAAGAGTCATTTTTATTTTTATTTTTATTTTTATTTTTATAAAAATTATTCTAACAACCAAAGGAGCTATCAAAGGGTCCTGTACTTTTTATTTTAATTAATAAATTCGTATTTATATAAAAAAAAAATGTTTTGGTAAGATTCTCATGATGACATTGAAAGCATCATGAATATTGTGAGAGAAGGCAAGTCAAATAATTATGCATCACAATAAAATAATCCAAGCTACAAGAGGAACACCATGTCATACTTTAAATGAGTATTTAAAGTAACATTCAATTGAATGCAAACCATGATGTTGCATTGCCAAAAACATAATCATGCACTAAACTGGAATCCACGCTTTTTATAAAAAATACAATGCATTATGAAACATAATATTGATGATTCTGACATTTTTTAATCATAATAATAATATGATTTTACCTCGTTTGCATAATGGAAAATGATTAGTGCACCACAATGCAAATTGCTTTTTCTTTTTAAAAAAAATTATTCTGACTGAAGTTTCAACTTGAAATATTTAATTTTAAAAATAATTTTTAATTTAATCATCGGTCAAATCGGTTGAACTAATTAAATCCTAACCCAACACCTTCGCCAAGTCTAAAATTAGATTTTAGAACATTGCCACAAACCATTTGACCCAATGGAGTGTTGGCGGTTAAGGGGACTAATTATAGCCAAAAAGTTGAAAGAAGAATGATTGGATAATGGATAGGTTTCTTACTACGTACTTTGCTTATGAGAGAGATAAGCTAACCAAATGGGGTCACTAACAAAATATATTTAACGCAATCATAAAATAACATCTAACAAATTAGCGCCGTTAGCTAACAAACAGCTCTTTGTTTTGGGAAAAATATGTTTTGTCCATTAATTTTATTTAAAATTTTATTATTATCTTTTAACTTTATTTGATTTTAATTATAGAATGAAAGATTATATTGAACTAGTTAGTTAAATATATGAATTCACTATAAGACCGATTCAATTAATTATCGAAACTAGTATATCAAAAAAATTGGTTACAAATCAATCTACCAAAAAAATAACTATATTGGTCAAATACCATAAATTTTTTTTTTTTTTGGTTTTTTCTTTACCAAGAAGTCAATACAAATAAAGAGAGCTACCAAATAACCATTAAGGATTGTATCCATTAATGGTAGTAATGTATTTGCATACATTTTTAATGTATAAATTTATTTATTATGTCATATTTTAATCTATAAAATTACAAAAATGTATCATTAATTATTTCTAATTTAACCATGATTAAATTAATAAATTGTAAACTAATATTTTCACTTATTCATTAATCGGTTTGGTTTTTAAAACATTTGTTTAAATTTAGTTCCTTAACTTTATTTAAGGTTTTACTTTTATTTCTTAACTTTATTTGGTTACAATTTGATAATTTAAATTTGCCATAGGTTTCACTTTTATCTTATAATTTTATTTTGTTTCAATTTAATCATTTAATTTTAAAAAATTACTCTAATTAAAAAATTACTCTAATGTTTCATTTTCTTAAACATAATCAAGTTAAAATGTTTAATAGAAAAATGTCTTGTGGCTTCTTTATAAGTTAATTCTAATAACACTTATATTAAATAACTTAATAATGTTTGAAAGAAGGAAAGATTTTGAGTGATTTTTGTAAATTAAATAACTAAATTAGAACAAAATAAAATTAAGAAATTGAATTGAAATTTGAGGTAAAATTAAAAGATAAAATTAGAACAAAATGAAATCAAGTAATGAAAGTGAAACCTAATGTCACACTCTAAAATTGATGGCTTCCTAATTTTTGTACTATTTGGTACATTTTATGGTGGAATAGGAAGTCATCTAGTTGTTTTCTTACAAGTTTTGCATCTTAATGTAAATTTTTCTTTAGTTAATGTAAATAAATAAAATGTAGTTTTTGTAGTTATTTTTAACGGTCTTTTGTTTCATTTTGTGTGTTTGCTAATTTTAGGAGAGAGATAAAGGTCTATTAGAATGACATGAAAAGAAAGGAGAATGTTGAAAAATTAAGAGAAAATAAGCAAGTGTCCTCATAATAGCGAGGGTACCATCTTGCAACAGCGAGTGATGGCTGATTGAAAATTTAGAGAAAGTCTAGCAACAATGCAAGTGATAGCAAGAAGACTTAAGGTTTGGAATTGATAATACGCTCGCAATAGCGTGAGGTATTTTTCGCTACAGCAAGACGCATATATTGAAATGCACAATTTTGATTTTTGGATTTAAGACGTAAGAGGTAACTAGGGTTTTGATATTCTAAGGCTTTTGGAGTGAGTTGTGAAGGGAAAACGCATAAAGGAGATTAGTTTTAAATGCAAGAAGCATAGACTAAAGATTGAAGACCGAGAAATTGCACTACCACTGAGTTTTCCTTATCTTCTACCTTTCTTGTTCTATGAATTCTTGTTTTTTTTTTTTTTGAACTTTTTGCTTGGTTGGTATTGTTTAAAGCCATATGTGTCCAAACATTATGGATCCTAGATTTTCTTGAACCTTATTGCCATCTAATTAAGATTTTTTATAGTTAATATTGTTTAATCTTGGATTTGAATACTTGATCTATTGTTCATTTAAGAGCTTGGCCACCTCTTCATGAATTTGGGGGTTAAGATTAGCCCTTTAGAAAGGGAAATCTTAACAGACCATAGGGTTAAGCAACTTAGAATTGTGTTAATCTAATTTCATTCTTAGGTGTAGAGATATATCTAAAGAACCTTAGTAGTTTAAAAGGATTGAGCATAATTGACTTAGTTAATTATGAGAGAGATCTATAATTAAATAGAACAAAAGTCAGAGTGGTTCGAGAGACACTATAACTTAATTTAGTTTCTCGACTCTCAAATCGTTAATTAAACCAATTAATTTAATAACTCAATTCTTGGTAATGAAGAGATATAAAACCAATGGTTCTTTTCATTGACATTTTCAATTAGAAAAATTCTAAAAATTTAGTTTAATCTTCAATTTCATTTTATTTCATTAATGCTTGCATTTTGGTTTATTTCTTGACTTAAATGAAGATGAACACTTCTTAGGCTCAATTACATTTAAATTAATTCCTCATGGAATGACCTTGATCCATTATACTACGTAATCAATCTATACACTTGCAGAATCCATTTCAAAATTAGTGGCTATCAAGTTTTCTAATTTTGTTGATAGCAAATTAAGTTAGATTGTTCTGGACCAAGTAAGTTCTTAGTAGTTTTAGTTTAAAATTATTGTTAGTTTAGTTAATCCTTTTTGTTATTTGGACTTGATTCTAGATATATTACCTAGCAATTACCATAGTTTATGCCACCTAAGGCAAAATCCAAATCAGAACCCATGCCTAAGTTAAAGAAGAAATCGCTAAAGACAAAAAGTGTCTGAGAGATTTTAGTTGAGAGTTCACCTGTAGAGCTCGCAAATATTGAAGAAGAAGAGTTAGATTAAATTGAGAATCAAGAGAAAGTTCTGGTTGAACCACAAGAGTTAGCTCATATTGAAGAACATGGGATAGTTCAAGTAGAAGAACATAGAAGAGCTCTAGACATGGCAGAAGATGAATATGAAAGGTTAGGAGTTAACAACTTTCTTAGTTATAACCTTCATAGGTATCAATTAGGGATCAAAGTCCTAGAGTTCCAAGTGAATAATTTTGAAATTAAACAAACAATACTACAAATATTGCAAATGAACAAACAATTCAGTGGCACCTAACACAAGGACCCAAATAGATATCTCCTTTCTTTCTTGGAGGTGTGTGATTAGTTCAAGAAGAATGGGGTGCCAAAAGATGTGATCCGACTACGAATTTTCCCTCTCTCTCTCTCTCTATAAAGGAAATCTAAAAAGTGGTTGAACAATTTGCCAAAGGGTTTAATTGAGACATGAAAGGATCTTGAAGAAAGGTTTTGGGCACATTTTTTCCCTTATGATAAGATGGTTGATTTTAAAGCTACCATCACTAATTTCAAACGACAGTCGAGTGAAAACTTATATAAGGCATAGGAAAGGTTTAAACAACTTATCAGATAGTGCCCCAATCATAATAAGGACAAATGGGTCTTGGTATAAATATCAATGTTTTTAAAACCAAACTGGTTGTTGAATCGGTGAAGGTACTAGTTCACGGTTCATTGGTTCGAACCAGTAGTAATTAAATATATATTTTTTATTTTATATATTATAATTTAATATAATAAATAATAACAAATAAATATTAATAAATTTTGAAATATATCATGACTAATTATACATAAAAATAAATCAAATATGATATAATATTTAAATTTTAATTTGATTATATATAAAATGTACTTATATAATTTTAATAAAAAGTATATGAATTTTATTTTTAATTTATTATATTAAAAATTTATTATTATAAATAAATTAATAATAGAAATTCAATGATATAGGTGTAATTTATCAATTTAAAGGTCAAGGGTTTAAATCACAAGATTGTTTTAATTTGTTGAAATAAAAACATAATAAGTCTTTAACTCTTTATATTAAATATTGCATTTAGCATACAAAAACTTTGGTTGGTTCAGCGGTGAAGTTGCAGCTAATTCTACCTTAAGGGACAGTGTTCGAGACGCATGAAAGCCAATTTTGGTAATTTGCTAAAATTAAAATTTGAAGTGTCTTTATATTATATATTATATATATGTAAACGAAGATGCCTTTTGGTTCAATGGTGAGAGTGTAGTGGTGACCAACTGAAGAGCTGGGTTCGAGATGCATGGACTCCATTTTACAAAATTATACATAAAAGATGCTGCAGACCGGTTCAATCATAGGTTTGGAGCTGATTTTGGCCTTAAACTAGCCGATTCTTGACCAAGTTTGACCAGTTATGAGACAAACCGATTTTGAGACATGTCTAGACCGAACAGATGGCCAGTTCATCGATTTTCTGGTTAAACCGACTGGTCTGGTTTTTTTTTAATAATCATGATAAATATTCTATTCACAGTTGACTATAAAGTCCAAGACACTGATGGATTCTATGACAAATGGAGGTTTCGAGAAGCAACTAGTAAATCATGTAAATGTCTGGATGATCCTGTAGTAGAGTACGCATAGTGTTCTAGTGAGCGGTAACTAGTGAAGATGGTTGAGAAGAGTTCGGACGATGCCACTTCTCAAATAGCAGCAATACTTACATCAATAAACAAATAGTTTGATTAGTTAGAAGTCCAAGTTCAGAAAAATAATAGCTACATAGGAGTTAATACAGTCCATATGTTAACTATTTCTTATGACTACAGTGGTGAAGCACATCCCTTTAAGTTTTGCCTAATAGGGACTACCCTTGAGTCTTACAATTACATTGGAAATCTTCAACAGGGTCAAAATAATCTATACTCTAATACATACAATCCTGATTAGAGGAATTATCCCAATTTTTCATGGAGCCAGGGTCCTTTTCTTAATCAGTCATTATCCTCTAGACCTAGACCAGTAGCCTTTATGCCACCACCAGAATTTACGCAACAGCAAAGACAACAAGTACCCATTCAAGAGAAGAAATCAAGCATGAAAGAGATAATGATGTAGTTTATGGTTGAGCAAAAAGTAGCAATGAAAAACATGGAAATGCAAATTGGGCAGTTGGCATCGGAGTTGAATATGATGAAGTAAGGTGGATTGTTTAGTGATACAGTTCTTAATCCTAAAAGAAAGGGAAAGGAGTGTAAAGCAATCATTTTGTATAGTGGTAAGCAATTGCTTGAAGTTTATAATTATAGGGAAGAATCAATATGTGAAAAAGATTAAGTTATTTCGAAGGAAAGTGTAGAATTGACTAATTCAGAGGAGAAGGAAGAGTTGAGTAAATAAGAGAAAAATGGAAGTGTAGAGAAAGAAGATAAAAGTAAAGACAAAATAGTTGAATCTCAAAGAAGAGTGCCTCCCCTACCTTTCTTGTAAAGGTTTCAAAAGAAGGCAGTAGAAGAGAAGTACAAAAAGTTTCTACAGATATTCAGACAACTCCATATTAAACATTCTATTTGCTAAAGCTTTGGAGCAAATGCCTTTATATACAAAATTTTTAAAAGAGATGTTAAGTAACAAGAAGAAGCTAAATAAGTTAGGTATAGTGATGCTTATAAAAAAATGTAGTGCAATAATTCTCGACAAATTACCTCCTAAGCTATGAGACCTTAGTACTTTTTTAGTGTTGTGTGTTATTAGAGATAGATTTGAAGGAAGGGCTTTATGCAACCTAAGATCAAGTGCAAACCTAATGCCTCTTGCAATTTTTGAACAACTCTAATTTAAAGAGGTGCAATCCACTTTAATTGATCTTTAATTAGTTGATTGGAATTTATTTAAGCTAAGGGGTATTATCAAAGATGTGATAGTTAAGGTGGACAAAATTATTTTTTCAATTGATTTTATCATCCTAGATATATTGGTTGATAGGAAGCTACCTTTCTTATTGGATAGAACTTTCTTGGCAATAGTTCAAGCTCTCATTGATGTAGAGATAAGTGATATCAAGTTAAAAGTAGGGGATAAAGAGATTCTTTCTAATATGAATAAGGCCATGAAATTGTTTGATCATACAGATGATTATTTTCAGGTTAAGATTCATGAAGAGTTCATTCAAGAAGCACTTGACATATATATAGAGAAATAGTCACTGGAAGTATTGCTACGTGAGATAGACATTAGTGAACAAGATGAGATTGATGAATGTAAGATGGTGCTAGATGCAAATCCTTTATGGTTAAGTTTTTCAAGGCAATTTAAACCATTGAAGTTAAAGTCTATAATGGCTCCATCAATGAAACCATCTATTGAATAACCTCTAAAGTTGGAGTCAAAATCATTACCTTCTCATTTGAATTATGCTTATCTTGGTACGAATAATTCTCTACCGGTTATCATTTCTACTTCTTTGAATGAAGAGCAAGAGAAAAGGTTGATTGATTTATTTAAGGCTCATAAGGCCGCTATAGGTTGGACAATTGTTGACATAAAAGATATTAGTCCATCAATAGTAACGCACAAGATCCTATTGGAAGATAGGCATACAAAGTCTATAGAGGGGTAAAGGAAACTAAACCTAATCACAAAAAAAATAATTAAGAAGGAGATACTTAAGTGGTTGGATGCAAAGGTCAGATACCCTATTTCTGATAGTAGTCGGGTTAGCTTGGTATAATGTGCACCTAAAAAAAGAGGAATGATAGTGGTAAAGAATGATTAGAATGAACTTATCTCCGTTAGAACTATGAGTGGGTGGTGTATTTACCTGGATTATTGGAAGTTAAATGCGGTAACACGCAAAGATCACTTCCCCTTCCCATTTATTGACCAGATGATTAATCGTTTAGCCGAAAAAAAATATTTCTATTTCTTGGATGGATACTCAGGATACAATTAAATAGCAATTATCCCAAAAGATCAAGAAAGACAACATTTTCTTACCCTTATGGTACTTTTGCATTTCAGAGGATGTCCTTCGTGCTATGTAATACTCTACCACTTTTCAACACTGCATGATGTCAATTTTTGTAGACTTCATTGAATATACAATGTAAGTCTTTATAGATGATTTTTCTACCTTTAGAGAATCTTTTGAAACTTGTTTGGCCAATTTAGAACAAGTTCTGAAGAGATGTAAGAAAACAAATTTGGTGTTAAATTAGGAAAAATGTCATTTCATGATTATTGAGGGAATTGTTTTAGGTCACAAGGTGTCTAAACATAATTTGGAAGTAGACCATGCTAAAACAACAATGATTGTGTAGCTTCCACCACCTACTAATGTTAAGGAAGTCTGGAAATTTCTTGGTTATGCCAATTTTTATCACCGATTTAGCAAGAACTTTTCAAAGATCGCAAAGCCTCTTTGTAGATTTTTAGAGAAGGATATACCCTTTAATGTTAGTGATGAATGCCTGAAAGCATTTGAAAAGCTAAAGCAAAAGTTGTTCACTGCACTTATTGTAGTAGCCCTTGATTGGAGCAACCATTTGAGCTCATGTTTAATGCAAGCAATTACACAGTAGAAGTCGTGCTTAGATAGAAGAAAGGTAAAATTTCTCATCCAATCTACTATGTAAGCAAAACCTTGAATAGTGTTCAGGTAAATTATTCCACAACTGAGAAGGAAATATTAACTACAGTTTTACATTTAGTAAATTTTGTGTTTATTTGATAGGTGTTAAAGTGATTGTGCATACTAACCATGCAGTTATTAAATATTTATTAAGTAAAAAAAGGTTAAAACCTAGGGTAATTAGGTAGGTCCTTCTTTTCTAAGAATTTGATATGTATATAGTGGATAGAAAATGGAGTGAGAATCAAGTTGTTGATCACTTCTTTAGGTTAGTTCAAGAGTCTGAATGTTTGGATGATGTTGTGATTGATGATTGTTTTCTTTATGAGTATTTATTCCTTGTTACAAGCTTAACTGATATTCCATATTATGCTAATATTGTGAACTATCTTATGTGCAATGTCTTGTCACCTGATTTAAGTCATTACCAAAAAAGAAAAAATTTTGTATGATGTGACTTGTTATTTATGGAATGAACCTTTTCTTTTTAAAAGATGTGTCGATTATTTAATTAGAAAGCATGTGCCTGAGATTGAGTAAGAGGCCATTTTGCATGCTTGTCACTCATCTACTTATGGAGGTCATTTTGGGGGTCAAAAAACTATACGTTGAGTATTAGAGTTTGGTTTTTATTAGCCTACTTTGTTTAAAGATGCTCACAATTTTGCTGGTGAGTGTGATAGATGCCAAAGGGCAAGGAACATTTCAAGGTAGCATGAAATACCACAATTTGGGATCTTAGAAGTGAAACTCTCTGATATTTGGGGTATGGATTTCATGGATTTATTTCCTTTATCTAGGGGTAATCAATACATACTTATGGTAGTGGAATATGTGAGTAGATGGGCAGAAGCCATGGCTTTGTTTAGCCAAGGATACAAACACAGTGATTCAATTTTTCAAGAAGAATATTCACTTGGTTTGGGGTATCTAGGGCCATTATTACTGATGAAAGAACTTATTTCCATAACAAGCAATTGAAGACTTCATTGGTTAAGTATAAGGTGTATCAACAGATGTCCCTTGCTTATTATCCCTAAACTAATGGGTTGTATGAACTCACCAATAGAGAGATCAAAAGATTCATAGAGAAAACTATCAATAACCTAAAAAAGGATTGGGTTGATAAATTAGATGATGCTCTATGGGCTTACTGAACTATTGTTAGAACATCTATTGGAATGTTATCTTATCGACATGTTTATGGAAAAGTATGCCATCTACCTTTGGAGTTTAAATATAAAGCTTGGTAGGCTATTAAAAAGTTAAACCTTGATCCCAAGCTTACTGCTGCTAAAAGATTGCTTCAACTTAATGAATTAGAAGAATTTTAGTTGGAAGTATATGAAAGTTTAAACATTTACAAGGAAAGAACTAAGAAATGGCATGATTGACATATCCTTCATCGAACCTTTGAATCGAGACAACAAGTATTGTTATTCAATTCAAGGCTCAAGTTGTTCCTTGAAAGCTTAAATTAAGATGGTGAGGGCCTTACACAATCATTTTTGTTGCACCACATGGAGTTGTTAAGATTAAGAATGAGAAATCAAATGACCAATTCAAAGTCAATGGGCAATGACTCAAACACTATTTGGGGGAAGAATGAGACCAATAGAAGATGATCCACAATTAACCTCACATTTTTTAGCATTTGAGATAGTTTGGTTAAAGACTATAAACTTAGTACTCCTAGGGGGCAATCTAAGTCTTTTTACTTTAGATTCTTATTTTTGGTTTTAGTTCTGTTGGTGGTTTGAATGTTTTGATACTTTACTTGATCTTGCAGATCTAGGGGTCTATGAGAAAGGTCACATATTCAGGACAACCTCCTTTTATGGATGCATAGTGAATCATTTAGTATAAGTAGGAAGTTCATATGTTAATTGGGCTAATTTAGTAGTTGTTTTCTCTCACATAATTTAGTGTTTAAGCTAAAATGAATTAAATCAAAGTTTAAATAGAGTATATTGAGGTGTTTTCTTTAAAATTTTTTTAAGTTTCTTCAGTGCCATTTTTCACTATTGCTAATGTATTTTTCATTATTGCAAGAGCAACTTATTCAGGTTCCCGGTACAAAAATCCAAAGAATTCTTTGCCATTGCTTGCACAATTGCAAGAAATTCCATGTTTTAAAAATTCATTGAAGTGTCTTTGCTATTGTGCAAGTACCTTCTTGTAATGGCAAGGTCCTTGTTCCTTTGGCCTGGTACAAATTTCAGGGAGTTGCTTGCTATTGCATGAGTTATAGCGAGATTTTTCATAAATGCCAAAACTTAGGTAAGTATTCTCAATACTGCAAGATGATCAATTTGCAACTATGAGATCTGTTATTTTTATTATTTAGTATATTTTCCAGAGACACTCTCACAGTTACTTGCATAACGGCAAGGCTCTCTAGTAGTTTTAGGTTCTATAACAATCTCTAGTCATTTTCTTTTATATTTTAATCATTACTAATTAACAATTAAATTACAAATTAAAAAAAGAGTAGTTAGTAAAATTAGAATTAATAAAAATAATTTAACTTTTACCAAAATGTAAAAAAAATCTTACCCTTCCTTATATTCTTTCTCGCCATCAAGTATCTCTTCCTCTTCATTTTTATCTTGCTTTTTTTTCATCGTTTAAGGTTTCTCACGCATACATCCTTTTCTCTTAGTCTTTTCGCACCATCGGGTATGTCTTTCCTCGATTTTTTTCTTCATTTTCCTAATTAAAGTTGGCATTTTAGGGATTAGGATTTGAAAGTTTGATTACTTTGATTTAGTAAATATAAGTATTTAGGGTTGCAATAATTGGTTGGGGTGTGCTATTCACATTTTTCCATGTATATGGTCAAACTTTTGCAAGTTTTTCAAGTTCAAAATAGCAATTACCCAATTTTTAGTGTTTTTTTTTTTTTGCTATTACAAAGATGAACTCGCAATGGCGAGTTTACACCAAGTTCATAGAATTCTTGCTTTCATTTCCTTGCACTATTTTAATTGCTTTATTTCATTTTCTTCTCTTAAAATAAGCCTGCTTACTCCTATTTTGGTCTTGAATAATTGATTTTGGTATAGGATTACTTGATTCTCACCTTCTTTTTATCTCCGTGGATTAACTTTGCTTAATCTGTGCAAGTTTATAAATGTTTTAGCTCATTGTGCTTGATTTATTGTTCCTAGGCTTTCTTTGAGTTGTTTGGATTAATGAAGTTATCTTTTATGAAGAATATATTTGTTTCCCATTTGCTTTGGTTCACTGTGCTTCAATTGATAGTATTTGGTATAATGATTCAATGATAACTTTCATGTTATTTTTGTTTACTAAAACATTTGTGTGATCATTTTTTTTTAATACTTTGTGTGCTCTTGAATGTTAGTTAGACGCATTGGTATTGAAGGGAGTGCATGTGTTATATGCTTTATGCCTAAGTGTCTATTTAAACCTAATTATGTAGTATCTTAATTTCTTACTCTTTATATAGACTCAATGACACCCTAAAAGTAGGCCAAGATAGCAAAGGCTTCCATATCCAGACAAAAGTAGAAGAACTATGACAAGGACCAATTTGCCTTTACAAAAGAAAATTTTCATTTTGACAAGAGGTTTTATGATCGAGGACTCACTGAAGATCGATACTATGAGCCTCATCCAGTTGATCTAAATTATAATGATTTTAAGTGGCATAATTTGTAAGGCTTTACTAATAAGCCCATGCATCACATTTCGATGATGATCCAAGAGTTTTATGCCAATTTTGAAGACATAAAAGAAGATAAAGAAAAATATTATTGTAGGAATGCATAGGTACAGGTTAATGGGAAGAGTTATTCAAGACTTTTATGACTTGCCTAATGTTGAACATTGTGCATTCGAGGCTTATATAAACGACCATTAGAGCATTACTTGGGAAGATGCTAAAGGCACGATAGCCAATCAATGGCGAGTTTAATTGACAAACAAAATGTATATTATAGCTCAGGTAAACAAATCTGCATGCTATTGGCTATAGCTTATTTCAACCAACATTCTCATGAGTTTCTATAGTTCTGACATAACTCAAGAAAGAGCCCTTCTCACCTACTATTTCATGACAAAAAAGCTGGCAAATATTACCCACCTTATGATTCTTAACTTTAAGCAAATTGCACTTTTTGAGAAGGCAAGTTTGGCCTACCCCTACATGTTCACTAAGCTGCTTCAAATGGAAGGATAGTTGGGTGTCCAAAAACGATACACAGTTTAAGCCCAAAGGTGTATTCAAGTATGACAATATGAAAGATGAGTAGAGGAGACCTAGACAAGCACGAGCACAACAACAATAGCAACAGGAGATACCTCCACCTCTGTAATATCAAGCATTGGAACCCATGGCTCAAGATGTAGCACCTCAGGCACAATTTAAGAGCTAGGCGAGAGACTCATTTGAGTGATTGGAGGGTCATGTGCTTTCTATTCAAGACTAGTTATAGATATTGATTAACTATTTGATGCCTAACCCTTCACCACCAGCTACACAAGTGCCTTAATCTTTGGTCATTATCTTCCTACAGGACCCTACTTCTCAGGATGTTCCTGAACCATCTGATCCTTAGTTTTAGAGTTCTCTATTTACTCTACTTTCTTTTCTTTCCTTTTATTTACTTAGACTAATATACTAGCTTTTACTTTGGCACCTTTCTTTTTGTTTCTATATATTAGTAAAACTTTGTTTGCTTTTTGGATAACTATGGTATGGATGACTATATACCTTTCTTTAGCCTTCAATACCTTTTGTGCATTACTATTGCAATCTTTATTCATGATATTTGGATTACACTCACTTTTGTGTTTTTTGGTCTTCTTTCTCTTTCTTTTTGACAAATACAAGTCTTGCCAGAGTCTCTTTTTCTCTTCTCTCTGGTCTTTCTGTCAAAGGAGTCTCTGTCTCTCTCTTTTACTTTTATCTTTCTTTAGTCAATTATATCTCTCTTTAACATTGAGGATAATATTAATTCTAAGCGTAGGGGAGGGGATAGAATTTGAAAACTTTTAAGTTAGTTAAGAATTTAGAATTTGTACATATTTTAGTTTCTTTTTGATAGTTTGTACATAGTTTTACTTAGAAAAATATATTAATAATAATAATAGTAAATAAATAATTCAATAGTTGATTAGGATACATAGTTAAACAAAATTTTTGTAAAATTTTTTATCAATTAATTTAGATTTGATTCTCCCCTTGCACTTGATAAATGTGAGATGTGAGATTAGGAGGTTGAATAAACTTGAATCGAATTAATTAATTAATGCGATTATTTTAGCCAATTTCTATTGATTTTCTATAATTTGAGCACTTATTTAATTAGATGGTAATTGTGGTAATTCAATTAATCTTTTAAAAAAACATTAGCTATTTTTCTTTGGTGAATATAATATATTTATTCATAAATGGATATCAAATTGTTAGTTAAGAGGGAAATGATTTGATTTTGTAATGTATTTATATACAAATTGAAAAAAAAAATGAGAAAAGAAATGGAAATACAACCAAGGAATGGAATAAAGTCTATTCCAATGGTTGAAGCTACTTAATAATTGGGGGTTTGCACCAAAAAGTATGAACTTTTGTTTCAAACAGTGGTGTAAACTAAGAGTATGCAATAAGCACTTCGAATCTATTTCTGTAGTTTGAGTAATTGGATGGCTTTATCACCAATGTTGTCATTTGTGTAAAAAGGATCAGGAGAAATGAAAAGGAAAAGTTGAGGAAAAGGAGGGAAAAATAGATAATTGTATCATAGTTATATGTCAAAAGTTAATAAAACCAATGATCTCTCTTGATTAACTTTGATGATTGAAGTTGGAATAGATAATATGAATTACTCTTGGAATTATAATGTTGTCATTAATAAGATCACTTGGTTGCTTTAGGACCATCTGTTGAATCTCATACACACTTTAATCTTTTGGAGAAAAGGTTGTTATGATTGCATTAATTGTTGAATTCCGTTTGAGTTTAGTTAATCTCCTTATTCTAACTATGGTATTAATTCAAGTGTGGAGGAATTGTAAATTTCTGTTGATTGGACTTAAATTGTGAAAATTAGATCCGTTAGTGGTTATTTTATTTGTCATTTTGAGAATTGCTTGGGCACAAGCAATAGTTCAAGTGTGAGGGAGTTTGATGACTCCCTAATTTTGATATTATTTGATACATTTTATGGTGGAATAGGGAGCCATTTAGTTATTTTCTTATAATTTTTACATCTTAATATAGATTTTTCTTTAGTTAGTGTAAATAAATAAAATGTTATTTTTGTGATTAATTTTAGCGGTCTTTTGTTTCATTTTGCATGTATGTTAATTTTAAGAGAGAGATAAAGGCTTATTAAAAGGACATGAAAAGAAGGGAGAATGTATAAAAATCAGGAGAAAATTAGCAAGTGTCCTCACAATAGTAAAGGTACCATCTTGTAATGGCGAGTTATGGCTCATTAAAAATCTAGAGAAAGTTTGGCAATAATGTAGGCAATAATGAGAAGACTTAGGGTTTGGAATTGACACTACTCTCGCAATAGCGAAAGGTATTTTTTCTATAGTAAGACGCATCTACTGAAATACACAGTTTTGATTTTCAAATTAAGATGCAAGAGGCAACTAGGGTTTTAATATTCTGAGAGCTTTTGGAGTGAGTTCTGAAAGAGAAATGTACAGAAGAGTTAGATTTTGGATACAAGAAGCTTAGAGTAAAGATTGAAGATCGAGAAATCGCACAACCACTAAGTTTTCCTTATCTTTTACCTTTCTTCTTCTATAGATTCTTGTTTTTTTGAATTTTTGCTTGGTTTGTATTGTTTAAAGCCATGTGTGGCTAGATATTGTAGAGCTTAGGTTTTCTTGAACGTTATTGCCATGTAATTGAGATTTTATATAGTTAATATAGTTTAATCTTGGATTTGAGTGCTTGATTTGGTTTGTATTGTTCATTTAAGAGTTTGGCCACCTCTTCCATGAATTTGGGGGTTAAGATTAGTTCTTGAGAAAGAAAAATCTTAATGAACCATAGGATTAAGTAATCTAGAATTAGGTAAACCTAATTTCATTCTTAGGTATGGAAATATGTCTAAGGAACCTAAGTGGTTTAAAAGGATTGAGTATAATTGACCTGATTAATTGTGAGAGAGATCTACAATTAAATAGGATAAAAGTTAGAGTGATTTAAGAGATATTTTAGCTTAACTTAGTTTCTCAACTCTCAAATCATTAATTAAACCAATTAACCTAAAAACTCAATTCTTAGTAATAAGGAAATAGAAAACCTATGGTGCTTCTCACTAACATTTCTCATTAGAACAATTCTAAAAGTTTAGTTTAATTTTTGATTTGATTTTGTTTCATTAACGCTTGTATTTTGGTTTGTTTCTTGACTTAAACAAACATCAACATTTTTTGGGCTTAACTACATCTAAATTAATTCATTGTGAGACAGTCTTAATTCACTTTACTATGTAATCGATCCGTATGCTTATGAAATCTATTTTAAAATTAGTGGTTATCAGAAATGTAGGGAGTGATTGGCATAGCGAACCAGGTGAGGTTCCTATCTATAAGCTTAACAGATACAACCTACTAATTAAATAGGGCTTTAGGATGGTTCTTCACAGGTCATAATTACATCAAATATAATCCTATTTCATTATATATCTATATAAATATCGTTAGCTTTTTGTAAAAATTTTGGCAGAGTATCTCTTAAAAGTTAGACATTCCAAATTTCTATAAATAGTTAAAAACTAACAATACTAACAAGGGAGAGATCCATTCTCAACTACCAACTATCAAAATATCAAAAGGACAAAAATAAAGGGAATGGACTTCTACTTATGCCAAGGAGAGCTACATCTATAGTACTTTACAATATCAAACCAAAAATTCTATACTACAAAACAAACACACCCTTGCAATTCAATTACGAGGCTCACTACTTCAAAAGCCTCTGAACCTAGGACGATAGAGGTGGTTTGGACCCAATACCACTATCTAAAAGTGATGAAAATAAAGAAATAAGTTAGAAACTTAATAAGTAGATAATAAATTATAATAATTGATGATATTTAGTAATGACTAAGGTAAACTAAACAACACAAAAATATATGCATGAAATACTCTTTATCAAGTTAAGTCTTTGACATGGAAATCATATGGAAATCCCAAGTTAGCTCTTATTGGTGGTAGTTATACCTTATTGGCAGCTTTTTACCCTTATTACAGGTGGCTACGCCTAATGGACAACTCATTCTCCACCTACTATTAGCATATCATGACATAAATCCTTTAAAGGGTTTCACTTCATTGGCAGCTCCTTACCCTATCACGATTGGCTTCATCTAACGAGTAATTCCTTCTCTGCCTTGACCTTCTTTCATTTTTTTAGGTGCACCTATGCTATAATCTTTGCTAACAATTATTGAATCCCATTACAAAATCACATTTTACCACAAAAATCAAGTAGTATATAACAACCAATGGATTACATATAGTATGGTAAGTGAAACCAAATATATAATCAAAAAAATAATTGAGTAAATAATTGTTTTAAAAAAATAAACTCCAATATGCTAGAATAGATACAACAATGAGTACAAAAAGATTGAAATAAGGAAATTGATTTTTTTTAAGCTATGGCTACAATTAATTAAACTTAAGAGAGGTATGACTAGTATAGGGTTCAAGTTATAAAGTCGTATTTTTAATTTGTATTGCAATACAATTGGTTCTAGTTAGCTAACATATTGATTCCCTATATAAACATTCATGTTTTCTCTATTGTCATTAATCTATATTGTATTTAAATTTCAAAATAACACCGCATAAAATATAAGAGGGATATTTACCATAATTATGCTAATACATAAAGCTAAACCATTGTTTCAATCCACTTTATCACATTATTTAGCCAAAGATATAAAGATCATGTAAGTAAAGGCCTATTATGCTAAGATTACATACAAGTTGATCAGATCAAAATGCAAACTATTGTTAACATAAGCTTATAGACAACAAAGAAACCTACAAAACATATTGTAATTTGTTATTTATTCATTGATGGTGCCCCACACTACCGTAGCATTTAGTCCTTTTCCCACAACTTCCTCCTTCTAATATCAATATTTGCAGAGCTTTTTAACAACACTTATGAATTATTGAGTTATTATATAAGCTTAAACTATCAATTCTTAACCTCTATATAACCCAAAAAATAGCTAATTAACTAAAAACTCACTTTATAAACTTTATCCTTCATTCTTACCACAACCCATGAAATTATGTCTTCTCCTATAGTTGATAATCCATAATTTAAGTTCAAAATTTACTTTAAAGAGCTAAAAATTGAAGGTTAATGCATAAGTGATGCAATTGGGAAGCTCAAATCCATCGCCCTAACCCATCTGCTCACACTCTCGATCAACCAATAAGGAGGAAAGGGGCAGCCACAGATTTGACCTTTTGGAGGAGGGGATAGGGCGAAAATGGGGAGAGGAAGACAAGAATATAAGAATTTGCAAAAAAAAAAAAAGGAGAAAAATAGAAGTAATAAAGGAAGTAGACACACTATTAATGATGGGCCCCACCCATAGCCACCTTCTCGGACCACCAATGATGGAACAGAAGAGGAGAAGGCTAAGAAAAGGTTCACAATGTCGATAAGGGGAATACAGTAGCTAAAAACATAAGCAAATGGCAGGGAGAACCACACAAGAAAGACAAAGAAGAAGCAAGCTATGGTATAGCAAGAACAACGAAATGAGAAAGAATGAAGAAAAGAAAAATAGAATAATAAAAATTATAATATGAAATTAAAAATATAAATTAATATAAAATAAGATAAAATAGAGTACAATGAGGGGAAAAAGAGAAATAAAAGAAGGGATATAAAATTGATACTAATATTTTCCTTCAAACTCTTTTTTTTTTAAGGTCATTACACCCAAGATATATTAAAAGATCAAAAGTGTATTTTAGCAATCTTTTTGGTTTCTATGAAATATTATAAAAAAAGACAAATTATCAATGTTTTAAAAATTGGACTAGTCAATTAATTGAATAGTCATTTAATCTAATTTTTGACCAAGTTTAACTGGTTCATTAGTATATTAATTCTTGGCTATTTTTGGACCAAACAAGAAGTTAGTTCACCAATCCAATTTAGTTTTCATAACACTGCAAATTATAAACAATTTCACTAATAAAAAAGCTACAACATTTTTGTTTCCTATTCATTTCGAGGTTAAATCAATATTATGAAGTCTTTGTAGGTTGTACTAAAAAAATTTAGGTAAGTTATATTTTAGTATTCTTCGATTTGATTTGTTTGCATTTAAGTATCATATGATTTGAATGTTTGAATTCTTGTATCTTATAGCTTAAATCATTAGTATATTAATATTATAAGATTTTATTTTGTTATCTTTTGGATGGAATTTATTAAAATTTTTCTTAAATTTTTAATTTTTTACTTATAAAGACCTAAATTCCTCACTTGATTAATTAGAATTTTAAATTTAACACATACAACACAATATCTTTCAAAGTTTACTCTTAAATAAGATTCTTAATTTGTTTTAAATTCTTACTTTTCTTATCAAATCTTTAATTTTTTATGCATTGAAGATTAAAATTTCTTTCTTGACCAATTGAATTTCAAATTTGATACATATAATATAATATCATTCCCAAATTTTGCCAAAAAAATATAATCCTAGTTTTGTTTCCAATTTTCTATGGAAGATTAAAATTCCTTTCTTGACCAATTAAATTTCAAATTTAATACATATAATACAATGTTGTTCCCAAAATTTGCCCTAAAATATGATCCAAGTTTCATCCCTAATTTTGCCATAAAATTTTAATTTCTTAACAAAATTTCTAATTTTCTATATAGTAAAACCAAAATTTCTTCCTTAGCTAGTCGAAATCTCAAATTCGACATGTATAACATAATATTTTTCTCAGATTTTATCTCTAAATGAAATCCTTAATTTTGCCTTAATTCTCAATTTTCCTAAAAAAAAATCCTTAATTTTTGTACATAGTAGAGAATGAAAGTTTTTCCTTCACCAATGCAAATATCTAATTTCGATAGAAATTTGAGAAATTATGGTAAAATTGTGTCATGTGAACAATAGATTAATAAATTACTAATTGAAAAAAATAGCACGTACTAATATACTAACGATGTAAATTACAAAGTATTAGAATGCAAACTTCAAATCATAGAGTATTCAAATGCAAACAAGTTAAAACCACAAGATACTAAAAGTATAATTTACCCAAAAACTATTCAAAAAGTGATAATAAATTTCTTAAAATGTTTAAAAAGAATAGAATTGTTGTGTTTATAAATTTTTTTAGGAATATGTTTATACAATTTATGATAGTAATCATTTGTGCTAATTTTAAGAACAAAAAAATTCACTTTAGCACAATCTCTGATTTTAAAAAAAAAAGGAAAAAAAATATATACAAAAGTACTTTTCATTCAAAATTTACAATGTACTCACTACATCTTCAAACATTTTTTTAAAGAAAAATGATAAAGTGCATGGATTACTCAAAAAAATAAAAAATTGCTATGTTTATGCCTTTTTTTTTTTTAAGGAATATGATTACACAATTTATGATAGTAATCATTTGTGCAAATTTTAAGAACACTCATAAAAAGAAATCAATTTATACATATTTGTACAACCTCTTATTAAAAGAAAAGGAAAGCTTCAAATACAAAAATTCTTTTGATTCAAAATTTACAATATCCTCATCACATGCGTAGATCTTTTTTTTTTTAATTAAGTAAGAAGAAATAATAATATAAATAGAGTACTTTAACATTATTGGATAAAGTACTAGTGACAAACTTGGAATCTTTTATTAGTGCTATTTTTACATCTATCAATCTCATGACATGTATATACAACATGTTGGTAGGGAATGAATTTAGTATTGCACAGCATAGTATTGCACACTACCAACATCATTAGATTTTAAAAAAAAAATAAAAAATCTGACTTTGTTATATGAAGGGCTAAGATCTATGCAACACGTCAACGTGTTGGATAGTAGAGAAACCAAACATCATATTGGCAAAGGGATTAGATGAACATAAACTTGTCTAATTGAGCCTGAGGAGATTTCTCTCTTGAGAGATGACTTTATTCATGAGCTCTTATAATTGAGGAGATTTGAAGCTGCATAATATAAGTGATTGAAAAAAATATTATTGCCTTTTTTGTTAGTTTTACATGAACAAATATTCTTCTATGAAGATTGGTTCAACTAATTTTAATTTTTTTATTTTATTTCCAGAAGGGGTGATTAATTAATCATGAACAATCCATTTTTGGCTAAATCACTAAAGGTCTATTTGAAAACAAAGAAAAGTGTGGTTGGCAAACTCCCACAATTCTAACAGTCCGTTGAATAATCCCAAGTCGCTCTAACTGTCCTTCATTGCTAAGCTTTTGTCCACTACGAAATAGCGTAATGGGGGAAATAGGACAATGGATTATGATGACGGGATGAAGAAATTGCATAAGTGATGCATTAAGAATTAAAAATTAATTTTATTATTAAAAAATTTAATTGATTATATAGATGTATCATTTTGTAGTTAATTATTTAAAATAACTTTAAGATTAATTAATAGCTATTAATGAAAATGTTCGAGTCTAAAAAATTGCTATCTTGTTATTATTTTGTTAGATAGAATTTATTAATTTTATTGCCTATGAACAAGGCTATATAGCCTTTTCATATATATATATATATATATATATATATAATCAACACTTCATATAATATATAGGAAAAATTATATTCAAGAATTCAAATTTTATAAAATTTATAATAAAAAATTTCGAAAATTGAAATTATTTTTAAAAATTAAAATTATTATTAAATTTTAGAGATTTACTATTAAATTTTTAAAAATTACAATTTAAATGACTTTAATAATAATTTTCTTAAAGTTTAATAGTAACTTTTTTAAATTATAATAATTCTAATTTTTTAAATAATTTTAATTTTAAAATATTTTATTGTTAATTTTATAAAACTTAAATCTTTAAATGCAATTTGTCCTAATATATATGTTAATTACGTGCCATTATAGCAGTTTGTGCAATGTCATGTCACACGCTATGATAAGGTGAAAATAGTAAAAAGAAAAGAAAACCAAGTAAATTTTATTGATAAGTTGATAATAATCAAGTATGACAATTCAAATTTATATGTAAGGTAGATTAAAGAAAATCATAGAAAACAAGTGCAATAGGTGAATTAAAAATCATTGAACGAAAAATAAAGAAAAAAATGTCAATAAGAATAAAAATAGTAAATATCAAATAGACTGAGAGAAGGGAAAAATAAAAATAAAATAAAAACACGATTAAAAAATAACGGTGGGTTCTCATTTTTTTTCTTTTTAGTATGCAAACATAAAAGTGAAAGACGAATTCTTTTTACTTTTCAGTTTTTTAACCTTACCCATGACAACAAGCAAAAAGTTTTGTCTTGGAAGTGTTTGTTTATTCTAATTTGATTATTCTTAAAGATTTAAAATTATTAATGTAATTTATTATTTATAAAAAATAGTAAATAACAATCAATAATATTTTATCCTTTGAAATATAACATATAAGGAAGCTATTATCATTTCCCATATATTCAAAGTTTATTTTTGGAGAGACCATATGTAAGTTTTATTTTTTTTAAAGGTGATATATCAAATAATTTACAGCCTATTTGGTATATAAAAAGTTAGATATGAAAAAAAAAAGATAATTTTATAGGTAAAAAATTATTATAATACCCTTATTTTTAATAATTAAATAATAATTATAAAAATAAAATTAAAATTTTTTCTAACCTTCCTTTTTCTTTTTCGTTTTTGGCTATATACCAAACATGACGTTATATACATATAAAAAAATTTAGAACTGGCGCCAAATCCTTTCCATCAGCCCTTTTTTTTCTAAAATACATTTGAAAAACCTAAACAACTGATACATTTCAGTGCAAGCACTGGAATCTAGATCCATGATATCTAGATTCTTTGATACACAAAAAAAAAAAAAAAGCGTAAAAATAAAAATAAAAACATATGATTTTAAAAATGAAAAATAAATTTAATATTTTATTTTTAGTAATTAAGTAATAATTAATAGATAATGTTAAATAATTATTAAATAATAATTATAAAAATAAAATAAATATTATATAATTTTTTTTTTATTTTCCCTTATCATAAACCTGGTTGTGCAACACTTGGCCATGACAATTTAGCCACGAGACAAACTTGTTCAAAACAAATTGATTTGTTAGATTTCAAGTCATCTCAAAGTATCTGTATTTTCGGTGCAAACGCGTGATCTGCCACCTGTAATGCGCGGGAGAGAAAATAAGACAAATTAAAGGAAAAATTACATTTAAGAATTTAAAGTTTATAATATTTATTTTAAAAGACTTATTATTATTATTTTAGACAAAATTATTATTGATTTTATCTAAAATTAATAGTACCTAATAGTAATAGATCTTTTAGGATAAATATTATAGATTTCAGGTCTCTAAATGTAATTCTTTTAAAATTAATGAATAACTCTTTAAATCATATATAATGCCACAAACTTTAGAAAGGTAATGATGTGAATGCTCTCTCTTGTTATAATTTGTGTGTAATTAGTTATACATGATTATATAATTATATTTGATTTTGATGAAATGAAAATCTGTGTTTGAAAACAAAGAACCATTTATATCCTAAATATAATCACATTATTTATAAAAGATTAGATTTAGATATAATTTATTGTATTTTTGTAATTAAAATTTTTAATTAAAACATGATAAATATATAATTTTTAATAGTATTATAATAAACATATAATTTAATTAAAAAATATATATCTGTCATATTATTATTAAAAATTATATATTTTTATATTTTAATTAAAAAAATATAATAAAAAGAATATAAGAGATCATATATAACTTTTTTTCAAATCATAAAAATAATATGCTAATGGGTGAACTTATGATTAAAGAACTATTTAGCACATTGAATTTATGAATGAAAACAATAAATTAGATATTTAAAATTGAATTTTATATTGATTTGTGCATCAATATCTTGAATTACATTTAATTTAATTTTCAAAATAAGGAGATATTGATTAAAAATGAATGATAAGTACAATCTTAGAGATATTATAATCAAAATAAATTAAATCTAATTTAAAAATTTTTGTGATCGATTGATCCAATGTGATTTATCATAAAGTAAATACATTAAATATTTTAATTAGTTCTTAAAAATAACAAAATTTTAAGTATAGTTTTCAAATATCTACTATCTATTCTCTAATGAAAATATGACATAAGGTTATGTCTTACCGTTTTAATAGCATAATAAAATCTTTCAAAATCCTACTTTTGTATCCAAAAAAGTTTCTATTCTTTTGGGTGTAAACAATTGCATTTAATATTGTCATATGCACGATCGGTAAAACCTAATAAATGTGACAAATTCTTTTTTTTTTGGCTTTGAAAATTACAACTGGGGCTACCCCATTAATGGGGTTGAAAATAAGCGGTGCCGTTAATTAATAACCCATTTAACATTAACAAGTTAACATTAGTGGTCTTCTTTTTCTCTCTCTAAACTTACCGTTTTGCTGGAAGAAAGAAAACAAACAAAGCACCACCACCAACAACCCCCCATAACACCAAAACCAGAGGACAACAGAGAAATCAAAAGCCTTCGATTCAAAGGCTTCTACCTCACCAACCACCTCGGAAAACATCATCAACAGCAGCGAAAGCCAGTGTGACAGAGACTTACCCTCCGACATTTTCTCTCTTCTTGAAGCAAACTCATTCTTTCGTTCCCTTCAGATCTCTCCTTCTCTCTCCTTGATCTATCTCTGTCTCTCTCTCTAGGGTTTTTAATCTCACCGCGTATATATGATCATTCTCTGACACGCCCCCTCAAATCGGTCGCTTCCATTCCAGAGGTGGTTCGACTCACGGTCTCAGATTTTGAGATTTTGGATAGCAATCGTGGTGGTTTCTCACTCGTTTCTTTCGGTTTTTGCAGCTTCGAGCCGGTTTCTGGGATCGAAAATGGTGGTGTCGGGGCCAATCACGCCTGGGCAGGTGTGTAATGTTTGGTTTGATGACACAAATCTAATTTCTATTTTTGAAATTTGGGTTAATCGTAGTGGATGCTGAGGAGTTCAGTTGATATGTGATAGTTCTTGCCGTGCCATGCTGGTGACTTAGTGATCTGGTTGCATGTCTGTTGTCTGCGTCTAATTCTTAACAAGTAGCGGACTCATCAAAACGGAACTTTTTGATAGTGGACAATGGCATACCGATAATACGATGAGGAATGCATGAAAAGTAATATAACTCCTTCTTTAGGTGATAGAAACGGAATTTATAAGTTGAGCTGCTAAACCTGTCATGATCCTAAGAATGCTCGGCTGTGGCACCTAGACGTTGCGGTGGGGTGGGGTGTCTCTTTTCATAATCGTAGCAATATATAAGGTTCTATATATATGAGGAAATTTGGACTTCATCGAATGACAGTATACCTGTTACAATATTTATTTATGAAGCAAAAACTTCAATGCTGTTTGCTCAAACTCGAGCATATTGACTCGTGGTGTAGTCTGGGGAAAAGTTCAAAATTAAAATTTCTGTTTCTCCAAAGGGTATTCATTGAAGAATGCATTTGGGTTGACTAGATTCTGTCTGATTACACTGTCGTGGGCTTCTTTTCTTGCTGGCAATTTTTTTTTTTAAATTAAAGATTTTATTTTGATGTTATCCCAGCTAAGTAACCTCAATCTAGTATCAAATCGAATGTGTTCTTGCTTTTGTTTTGCTCAAGTTTTGAATAAAATTTTGTAAATTTTCTGATGGAGCTTTGCTTATTATGCCCCAGGTTTCTTTTCTGTTGGGTGTCATACCAGTTTTTGTCACATGGATATATGCAGAGTACTTGGAGTATAAGAAAGCCTCATCTCCTCCTAAAGTGTAAGTTTCTTTCATCATTATCGTTATGGGAAATCATTCACTTCAACAGATTGGGTTTTATCAAACGGTAAAGTTGATGATGGATATAGATCAAGAGTATGCTCCCTCTCTTCCATTTGGCTGTATATTTTTTGGTGATTGGTCAGATGTCGTGAAGAAAACCATTGTCTTACTATTTTGAAAAGGTTTAAATGTGACCTTTTCAATTCCCCTCAGGTTGACACTAGAAGCAATTGGAATTGCAGAAAGCCATGATGATCAATCTAAGGAAAACAATACTGTTAGACCAGTAGCCTATGGATTGAATAAAGAAATTCTGACAAGATTTTTGCATTACTTTTCTTTATTTCAGATGTGACAATGATATTCTTCTACCTTTCTGAAATCTTCCAATTCCAGTAGCTTTTATTGGCCAAGGAAATATCAGTATTTTTTTTTTTTGGGTTTTTTGAGTCTTAACCTCTGTTATTTTTGCTTCTGTACTGTTTTTAAAGGAACACTTTTACAGTTGAAAGAAATAGAAGAAATATTAGGGCATATGGACATGCCAACCCCATTTATACACCTCTACAGGGACATCTTTTGGGGGAGGGGGTTGTTGGGGAAGGGTGATTGTTAACAGACATTGACAATGTGGGGAGAGAGTCTTAATGATTGAAGAAAATGGAGAGAATGAAGTGAACTCTTAGAAGCTGGTTATAATGAGATGAGCAATATGGTTCTCTCAATTTAGAAGTTTTAGTGAGGCAGAAAAGGGAGATTTTGAAGGGGGTTGTTGGTAAAACAGCATTCTTTTACTTTGTAATTTACGCACAACAGGCACATTCATGTATGATATGTTTTGTGTGATTACGCAGAAGGTGCTTAACATTTAGTGCTTCTAGTACACGTGAACATGAGATATGTTTAGGATGTTGAAAAATGCCTATTTCTGTGCTTCCTAGAAATTGTTCAACAACATATGTATTTTGAATATCCATGGTATATTATAGTTTTTTAAGATTATGATTTCTTTTTTGCTCTCCTAGACTATAATTTCAAGCATAGTCTGATGAGGATGAGGACAATCATTCTGCATTTGATAAGTCCAATAGTTTATGTATACATATTCCTAAAAGTCTGATGGTGATACATGATAATATCACAACTATAATGATGTAATCTGCATTGGTAAAGGCAAAGTCCTTTTTAAGAGGCCTCATGATGCCAGTGATTGGGGATCATTAATGACCTTAAAATTAGGTATCGAGTTTATTACAATCCCTATACTTACTGATCTGACATTATATTGGGCCTTTAATTTAAGCAATTAATATGAAATTAGAGAATATGCATCAATATATTTAGAAAAAAATAGAGACAGCAAAATTTAAGATTTCATGAACAACTAGATGCTGTCTCTAAAGCCTTGATCTCTTTGGACTTTGGAAATAGCCTGATGATGTTTGTGGAACTTAACAGACATGAACACGTAATGTCTATTACTGTAGTCAAATCAAAACTACTAAAAAGCTATAATAAAATTTTTGTATAAGAAACAATGCATATTGACCTTAAAACTCCTACTAGTGCAGATGAAATGTTTGTAACTTTTATTTCATATAAATTGCTATTAATTTATCTAAGAAAATGAAATGCATCTAAAGTTCTCAATTATTTCTTTGGGCTTAGATGCAATTCTTTGTTTTTCATTACCAATTTCAAAACTTGATCTCTTGCTCTCTGAAGTTTTTATATATGGAAGATATGAGAATGAGTTATCTGCAAATGTTTTCTGATACTTAATAAACCATCTTCTTGGAGTTCAGTCATTCAGATACTAATCTTGATGAATTGGGGAAGGAGACAATTAAGGAAGATGATCGTTCTGTTTTGCTGGAAGCAGGGCTTACGAGATCGGCATCAGCAAAATTCCATGCCTCATCCATTAAATTGAATCTGATTAGGTCATTTTCTAATATATACAATGCCATGGGATTCTTTTAAGTTTTCTTCTTCTATTGTTTTTACTTTTTATCTTTTCACATGATCTGTCTAGGTTTCTGACCATGGATGACTCCTTCTTGTTAGAAAATCGAATGACTTTGAGGGCAATGTGAGTGCTTGTTTTGTAGATAACTCAAGGATTGCATTACATGTTCTGATGATGCATTTACAATTTTGTCTAGGTCGGAGTTTGGGTTGATTCTATTTTATTTCTACATATGTGACCGCACTAATGTACTTGGAGATTCCACAAAGGTACACTAATTCAAATCCATATGTTTCCAGCCACTTTGGCATTAAGGTGCAACTAATATTATTGTCTAGCAGACTAATCCCTTTGATAGAACCTTAAAAGATGCTATGCTGTAAAATGCTTCACTTTGATTATAATTTTCACTTTATAATCTTTTACACTCAGTTTAGTTCATGATTCATCACTTCATACTCTGCACTTTTTAAGCAACAACATTCAATTCCAAAAATGCTTTTTTATTTGACTTGGTGAAGAACACCTACATGTACTGGATCAGATGATTTTTTTTTTTTTTTAATAGATGAATGGTTGTGTGCTATATCTTTAAATCATGGTATGAATTAAATTCTTAATATTTGCAATAAATTTTTGTTTCACTTTTTTTTTCTTAATTTTTTTATTGACAGAACTACAGTCGCGATTTTTTCCTCTTTCTCTACATTCTGTTGATTATAGTCTCAGCCATGACTTCTTTGAAGAAACATAATGACACATCAGCATTTTCTGGAAGAAGCATACTTTACCTTAATCGGCATCAGACAGAGGAGTGGAAAGGATGGATGCAGGTGGGTTCTCCTTTTAGGCTGATATCAAAACTTGTAACTTCATGAAAGAAGATGCTACATGTCTGCTTGGCCTCAAACAAATTTTATATACTATTATCTATTTGTCTGTTTCTTTCTGTTAATATTTGTTGCTAGCCGCAACTTTTATGTGGATATTTCATTGAATTTCATTTATGTTTCATAAATTTTTTTTATGGCATTTCTCTAGCTCATGGATTATTATATTGTAGTAGATGCCAGGAAGAAACTGTGGAGCACTTGAACTGTTGGATGATGTGGGGTAGAATTAAGTTTTTAAGTTGTTGAAATAAAATTTAAGTTGGATGTAGCACAAACTAGGCTTGATGTATGTTACTTCTAGAATGTCATAATTCATATATTCAAAACTTTTTTATGATCTGTTTTATTATCTATTAGGCACATTCTGCTATGTTCATGATTGCAATTATATCTATGTTTTCAGGTCCTTTTCCTAATGTACCATTATTTTGCTGCAACCGAGATATACAATGCAATACGTGTTTTCATTGCTGCATATGTTTGGATGACTGGATTTGGCAACTTCTCCTATTATTATATTCGAAAAGATTTTAGCGTCGCCCGTTTTGCTCAGGTGATACAGAATTCTTAATTTGCACCACCCTCTTTTAGCATGTACAAGATATCTCTAACTCATTTATCTATCTTGCAGATGATGTGGCGTCTTAATTTTTTTGTGGCCTTCTGTTGTATTGTTCTTAACAATGATTATATGCTCTATTATATATGTCCAATGCACACACTTTTTACTTTGATGGTATATGGAGCATTGGGTATATATAATAAGTATAATGAGATAAGTTCGGTGATAGCTGTAAAGATTTCGGCATGCTTTCTTGTGGTGATCCTGATTTGGGAAATCCCAGGTGTCTTTGACATAATCTGGGGTCCATTTGCATTCTTTTTAGGTTAGTAATCTTCGTATCTTGAAGTTTTTAATATTAGTTTAACCTTGATTATGTTGGCTGCCCCTTCTGTTGCAAGGGAACTCTACAGAGTTGCAACAAAGAATTAATTTTTTTTCCCCATAATTTTATTGTTGTAGGCTTTGGATTGAGAATTTTTATTGTCTGTATCTCATTGTAATTAATAATTGCTAATAAAGGCTTTTTTTTGAATAGTTGATGCTTTGTAGCTCTCTTCTAAAATGCATACTTTATCATAAAAGATGATTCAATCTGTAGTTTGCAGGAAACTTTGAAGTTGATTTGCCTTTTTCAAAATATAAGCTAACATACTATTTACTGCAAGTGCATAATGGTCTTTTTTGTATGGCAGGGTATACTGATCCTGCAAAACCAGATCTCCCTCGAATGCATGAGTGGCATTTCAGATCTGGACTTGATCGCTATATCTGGATAATTGGAATGATATATGCCTATTTTCATCCAAATGTAATACCATTAGTTTGTGTGGTGGGTCTTGTTTCATTCTATATCCTGCTATTTTAACACTAGTATTTTACCATATCAGGTTGAGAAATGGATGGAAAAATTGGAGGAGTGTGAAACCAAGAGGAGATACGTAATCAAATTAAGCATTGTTTCGGTTTCTGCATTTGTGAGTTACAAGACTTATAATAAGATTATTTTCTCAGATAGTTTATGGTTCTGCTCTTTTGGTTTTTATGTTATTACTTTAATGATTTTCCTATTTAGAATAATGTGAGAAGTAAGAAAATCTCATCTTTATCATTCTTTTCTAGGTTGGATATTTGTGGTACGAATATATATACAAGCTGGACAAGGTCTCTTACAACAAACTTCACCCTTACACCTCATGGATTCCAATTACGTTAGTATTGTTTAGTTTTCTTCTCCTTTTGCTCATTCTTGTTCTTTCTTTTTTCTTTTTGTTTTTCTTCCTTTCATTGTTGTAGGAAGCACATCTTTGAAAAATACGGGCCTGGCATGTGAAGTTTTTTTTTATCAGTGATCTTAAAGTTCTTACTTTATTAATTTTCCAGTGTTTACATTTGCTTGCGGAATTTCACTCAGCAACTTCGGAGTTACTCTTTGACCCTCTTTGCGTATGTGTTCTTTGCCTTTATTATTGAAGTTCCCTGTGGCAGTTGCTTTGTTAGATAAATAAATCCTACTATTTTCTGTTTCTTAATTTTCTTTACTTACTTTGTATTATCAGGTGGCTTGGCAAGGTTACTTTGGAGACTTATATTTCACAGTTCCACATTTGGTTGAGGTAAGTCAACGTATTAATGAACTTGTTTATTATTTCACTATTCAGCAGGCCTTCTTTTATATATTAATCATGGGAGTGGGTGCCTGTGTGTTCTTATTCATTGGGATGATCAGCCCACAAGAAACATTAAGGGCCATGTGATGCAAATATACAGTGATAGGAAAATCTTAAAAAAAGGATGTTTTGTGATTAGATATGTGCTTGTAATTCCTTTAATATTTTAGGACAGACGTACCCAGATCTTCAGTCTAAGAGGTTGCTTTTAGAGAGCCCATGCTTTTAGTGCAAGAAAGAAACAGCCCTTTTGTTCAGTTTTTCTACATCTACAGGGATAACATGATGGGTTTGAAACCGTGTTTGTTGAAGCGATTGAAAATTACAGAAGCATTTTTTATTCATTTCTCTGGACTTTCTCCTTGTGTGCAATTATCATTTCTTCTGATCAAATTGCTGGTCAAATGGTTGACGTTGCCTATCATTCATTTGTTTTCAATGAGATCCACTAACTGGAAAATTTGTAATTTTAAGTGGTGACAAGCTCTACCGTTCATTGCTAATTTACTAGATTTTAGATCATGACCTTTTTAGTAGTGATTGTAGTTGTTCAAGGTTTCAGAGACAGGGAAATCCCAAATTGGCATGTTCAGATAACATTCCAATCATGACATTATTCTTTTTAATTTACTAAATTGTTTTGTGCTTTTTTCATTTTACTAACATCGGGAAAAATAAGAATAGAAGAAAAACCTGTTTTTTTTTTCGCAGTTTAGGAAAATGTGTAAATAATTTCTCTATTAATATACAGATCTAATATGCCAAACGGACAGCCCAAGTGGCTTCTTTCTCTTATCCCAGAATATCCTTTGCTCAACTTTATGCTCACAACTGCTATATACGTCTTGGTAAGAAGCTTTTCTCTTTTGTTCATTCATTTTTCTCCTTTAATTTAATTTTTTTTTTTCAGTCTCTTGAGAGCCATTGTACTAAGTTGGACCTTTTGTTTAACATGGCTTTTTTCCAGGTATCTCATCGACTTTTTGAGTTAACAAATACACTTAAGGCAACATTTATACCCACAAAAGACAACCGGCGGCTGCTTCATAATTTTCTTGCTGGCATGGCTATTTCCCTTTCTTTGTATTGTATCTCGCTTGTTCTTCTTCAGATCCCTCATTAAATGGTAAGCTTTTATTCGTCGCATTAAGGGTATATGAAGAATCTTGATGAATATATATTGTTACTGGGTGCCAAGGTGCTTGTTGCATGCTATGCTTCTAAAGGGGTGGGGGAGAAAAATATGCCGAGTTTGAATCCTGTTTTCAGTTTTGATTAAATTTAGATGTAGTTTCTTATATTTTTGTTGTTAGGTTTTTTAATTAAAATATAAGAAGTGTATAATTTTTTAATCAAAATATGGCAATTTTATAGTTTAATTAAAAAAAAAATATTTGTCTATAAAAATGATACATTTGTGATGTTATTATTAGAAAGCTATACTAGGGGTGTTTATCACGAAAGCCCTGCCTGGCCAAATTGGGTCAGATTGAGTTAGGCGTAAAAAAAAAAAAAAAACAGGACTGGGCATTGGACTGACCCTTAGGGTTATATTAGCTTGGCCTGATTTGAAAAAATAATTTTTTTTAAAAATTTTTGTTATAAAAATTTATATTAAAATTTTAATTTTTTAATGATAAAATATAATTTTATAAAAACTTATATAAATTTTTTTTAAGGATAATTTTATAATTTCAATAATAAACTTGGGCTAGTCATAAAAGACATATCAGTTTTATCAAGTCCTAAAAATAAAATAAAAAATAATTTTTTATAAAGATTTATATCAAAATTTTACTTCTTTTAACGATTAAATGTAATTTTATAAAAATTTATATAAAAAATTTCTTTTTAGGGAGTTATTTTATAATTTTTATAATAAATGAAAAAGAGAAATACTGGGCCGCTTGGTTTAGCCTTGCCCTGTCTGGTATTGAATTGGGCTGGGCCAGGTTGGGCCCGAGCAATGGGCTTTAATTTTAGAATCCGTTTAAAATCAAGCCAAGTATTAGAATAGGCTAAAGTCCGGCTTGATCCAAGAACACCCCTAACTATATGCTTGTTATATTTTGATTAGATGACCTAACAGTGAAAGATATCAGGAATTGCAGATACGTTTTTTTCTCTCAGTTTTCTTTTTTAAAATTCTGTTTGGCAAAAATATATTTTTAATAACTGTTTTCTATTTTCTGCATCTTAGAACAGAAAAAATGAGCACCCAAAGACATGGAGAAAATACTTTGTATAAATAAATTTGCAAACTAACGTGATTAATCTTCTACATTATTTGTATCCTATAATATAATGATTATGATTTTTATCTATATATTTTGATGTTTTAAATTATAATTTAAATGGAGGCAAGTCAACCCTTGATTTCAAATTAAGATATATGAAAAATTTTCAAAATTATTTCAGGAGTAGATTTTCCAAATGGATTTGTTGTTTTGGAGAAAATATAGGTACAGTTTTTATATCTTTGTTATTAGGTTTTTTAATAATAACAGGACAAATGTATAAGTATTGCAGATAAATATATAATTCTTACGTATCTGTATTGTATGATTGGATTTTTTTAAAGAATTTTTTACACGTAATATTTTTATTAAAAAACTTGATAGCAAAAATTTAGGATACTATGCATAAATTTAGTCCTCTTGTTTTTACGTTTTCAAAACTTGATTTAAAACTCGTGTTGGGAAATCGTTGTCAGAAACAAAACCAAAAACATTATTAAACAGGTAAAGATGTTTATAATATTTTAGACTACTTTGACAGGCTTGAAAATTCAAGACCCCAAAGAGAGCTGCGTGGACAGTTTTCCATTCGGAATGATGTACCTTAAAAGAACTAGTTGGACTAAAAATAAGGATAAATGGAAATGTGGAATCTCACTTTTGGTACAGTGTTCCCTATAGTTGCTGGAAGTATCACCCTCTGTAACAGCATCAGATCTTAACGTTGGTGTTTATTTGCACTGAGGAGATCGGCAGAGGGAGGGATTAACCCCAGAAAATTCTGAATCAATTTTTCTATAAATTCATTTTTGCGGATGCATAAAGGGAGAAGCTAGGGTTGTGTGGAGGTTTCAAGATTGATAACTAGTTCAATTTCTTTTGTGATTTTCTTCTTTTATATTTTTGAAGGATAAGGAAAAATGTATATTCATTTGACAATGTTAGTGGAAACATCAAGTTATCCTTGTAACAAGAATCTACTCTCTGTTTTAATGGCCAGAATTGCTAGTATAGTTTTGTTTTATCATTTAACTGCCGTGAACAATTATTTTATATAGGAAAATGTTTATATGAAGTTAGTTATTTTATAAAAGGAAAAAATTTATATACAATTATTTATATCCTTATTATTAAGTATTATATTTAAACTATGACAAGTGTACAATCTTTTTTTATAAAAATATGATAAGTGTATGGTCTTTGCAGATTAATTATATAATTTTTTAATTAAATTATGCACTTGTTATATTATTATAAAAAAATTATATTTTGTTGTGTTTTATCTGAAAGTTTTGGTAATAAAATTACAAAAAGTATATATAAGTTTAGTCTTTTCATATACTACCTTGTCCCTTTGAAGCCTTAAAAACCTGAGGTGTCAAGCCCATTAGCCTAGCCCAACATAAAAAGTTCAAATGATGGGTTGGGCTCACAAAATTAGAACCCTCGCAAGTGTTCAATCTTTTCCAGCCCATGCAGGTACTAGCCAACCAGGGCCGGCCCAGTGAGTTCTATGAATTGAATTTTTTATTATTAAAAAGTTATAAATTAAAAAAAAAATAGTTAAATTGGGTTAACTTGTCTTTTTTTTTTTTTTTAATAAATAAGATAACTTTAATTTTAATTAAAATATTCAATATATTTGTTAATGATTAAAGATCATTATACAACTATATTTTGTTGGCGTTGTTTTCGTTTTTTTTTTTTTACCCTTTTGAAAACTTAACATATTACAAAAGGAGAAACGAATGATGGAATGAAACTATCAAATTAATTAGTGCTAGGCAAGCCCGTTTTGAATTTGAATATTACTTCGTCACTTCGTCACATTTTAATGTTTAATTTTCTTGTATTGTTCTTGTTAGAAAAAAGAAAGAAAGAAAGAAATAAAATTAATTGTAAGAAATTGTAAAACTTAAAACATTAAACATTATAAAAATGAAAGATAGGTTAAAAATTTTTTTCTAAAGACAGGTGGTTGGCTGAATTGATTGAAATGACATTTTAACTATTTTACAAAACAAATCAATTCACCTCAATTCAGGAAAATAATAAAATAAAGTAAGACATTATTTAGTTTCATACCATATAAACGTATTTTTTATATAATTTATATAATATTTATTATATTTTTGTAATTATTATTTTATTTTTATTTATTTATTTTTATATTTCTTTTTCTTTTATATCATTCAACTAAATAAATCTTAAACTAAATTAGATAGGTTTTGGGTGGATTCATTTTAACTCTTCTAATAACATCTCTCTCATAATAATAATAATAATAATAATAATAATAATTTTGTTTATTGAAACAATGCATCATTGAACTGTAAACTCTATTAGATGATCAATTTTTATTTTATAGCGAGTGTTAATAAAACACTAGATAAGCAATCTTCAATTACATCATTTGTGGCTTTTGAGTTTGATTTGGAGAATATGAATGTATCAAATTGTTAGTCAGACTCCCAAATTCAGAATCAAGCTTGCGTTTGGGGAACTATTAGATTTCAAATTAATGTCAAGCTCTCCGTTGGGAACAGACCTCAAAGCCTTGCTAATAATTTTTTGGATTAGACTCAAATATAATTTTTAAAATATTTTTATTATTAAGTTCTCTAATAAAATTCTAACATATAATTTTCTTTAAAAATTCAATTATATGATGCTAAGTCATAAAATTCAAATATTTGTTTGCAAAAATTATATACCTGTCATGATTTAATAGAGAACATAATATCAAAGATATAAAAAATTGCATTAACTTTTTTTCTTCCACGGTATATTCATCTACTTTTTTCTTCTTTTTTTTCTTGGAAGTTAGATCCTTTATAATTTTTTATTATAAAATTTGAAGAGAGAATAGAAAAAAAAAGAAAGTGGGAAAAAAAAAATAAATCTCATATACACTTTTACTTTTCATGTCACTCTTTCTACGAACGCTGCACAAATTTTATAATAAAGAGTTCTAAAATATCCATATATCTATTTTAATAAAACTTACATATTCTACAATAACCTTTCAAAGAGGGGGGATGACACATTTTTTTTATAAATTATTATTATTTTAACACTTTAGCACAATAGGTGATTTGATTGTTTTTAATAGCTTGTCTTTAATCTCAATGAAGAGGTAAATTGATTAAGCAAAAGTATATGCAAGTTGGTTATGATATAACCTAAATAAATACGACAAAGAAAATTAATATATAAATATACAATTGGCTTTGCCTGAATTTTTGTGGTTTCACTTAAACTGTCATATAAATTATCACATATAATTGTGATGACAATTAATGAATTAAAAAAATTATTAATTTAGAAAAAAAAGAATGAAGAAATGTATGTGAGGAACATGTGATTTGCCAAAGGAATAATTTATAAATGGTGAAACCATAAAAGCAGTCAAACAATATTGCAAAAATACCATGCATTGTTTTTTCTCCTTTAATAACTTTGATGTTAAATGAACGAAGAGTTTTTTTTTTTTAGGGGGATTAAATTTTCTAAAAAGGAGAGAAATAATGTCATAACATATTTTAACTAATTAATTCATATCATTTCCATCTTAAAGTAATGATATTACAACCGTTACATAATTTTTAGCGATGTATTTTGGCCCATTATATACATCAAGTAGAGCTATGGGAGTCAAAATTTGAATTTATTTTTCTTTTTCTTATGGTTATCATATAAAAGTTTGTTTTGATACATAAAACCAAGACATGAGTCCCATTTGCAGTTGGAAGCTATATAACCATTTTGGTCACTTTGATATAATAGGGTTTTAAATTTTAAAAAATTATAATTTTGACTATATAACTCTAATTTATGCAAATTAGGTATTTATGAGAATCTTATAATATGAATTTTATGATGTAAAAATTTTAAGTGAAACTAAATTTATTTGACCCCTCAAAAGTCCAGAAAACTGCAGTTGTTACAGTAATATTTCAGAATTTCAAGTATTTTGGACCAAATTCAAAAATTTATAAAATGTTTTATAGAGTTTTGAAAAATGATATCTTTAATTTGTCAGAGAGTTCTATAAATTCTCTAGTTGCATGCCAAATTTAAGCCCCAATCTAGGTTATTTGGACTGTTAAAGATAAAAGTGCAATTTATAACTTATTTGGATCAAAATTTGATTCTAAAGTGGTCCAAACAGTCTCTAACATGCAATCTCTTCCCTTGATCAAATTTTAATCTATTCATACATAATTTCCATAAGATCCATTGTATGAAATATGCCTTGCATAAAAAATTGGCCATTGCACATCTATTTATGCATATAGACCATAAAGCCTCTCACATATGAAACCATGTACTAAAGGCCAATCTATGCATCAAAATGACATATATATTTATGGTCACAATCTCATACACATGTCACTATTACATATTTTTGTCATATACAAGATGTTTCATCACTAATGTATCTAACATGTCATCATATACAAAATTAATCCATAAACTTCTATTACAACATTCCTAAGGCTTTAACTCTTCTTATTTCCCTTCTTTTTACTTGAAGAACCTGAAATGATTAGTGGAAGATACATAGGGTGAGATTTTTAGGAGAATCTCACTAATAAATCTCAATTCATATCAATACATGCAAGAATGTTATGAGAATGTGCAATGCATGTAGGTCATGAACATTAATTAGCTAAAATACCAACTTTAGCATGCAACTGCAATTCTCACTAATCCATAATATCAAAACATACCACATAGGTTCAACTAAACTCAACTTTGGGTCAAAGATGAGTTACTATGCTCAATACCTTATGATAAAGAGCTTAGAGTTGAAAACATAGTAATATATATGCATAAAACTTATGATAAAAATTATATTAGAGCATAACTCATGAATATATCAAGGAATCATACATACAAGCATCTCAACTCATTCAAACGTTTAAATACATGTAAAATAAGGAAAGATAGCTATCTTATGGACTGAAAAGCTCTAACTACCACTTGCCCTCTTAATTCTTTTCCTTTCCTTAGCCTTCCTTGGCTTGACACCCACAAATTAATGAACTTGGGCTAGCTTGGACTGCATATGTCAATTTGCACTGCAAAATAACTTATTAGGATCTTTTCTAACTCTTGTTATTGATACTTAACCCTATTAGAGCCTAATATGCAACTTTGACCTATTTTAGGTCTTTTAAGATGCGACTCTTATATTTCACTTCCTATATACTAAATCTCATTTTCTATGAGTCATGTAACTGGAAATTCATTGGGACCACCATATGTATGATTAAAAAAGCTTAAGATTAACTTGCTTCTTTTTGAATAAAAAAATCTCACTTTTTGAAATAAGGCTTCTAAATTCAATCCAATGATTTCATTAGTATTTATAATTTTTAGATCACTTATAATTTTAGAATTAATGGAAAAACTCCTTAGGTATTCTAGTTATGCCTTGGCCGAGACATGCACCAACATGCATACACTTAGGAGTTTTGCTTCTTTTTATGGAAAATTTTGATACATATAGATTATCCTTGGCTCTTTTCTAATTTAAGTTTGGTCTTAGGTGTTTTAAAACATTTTTCTAGGGTTCCAAAATTTTCAAGGTACAACAAAAATCCTGGGTGTCCTAATGTACATTATATAACTTCTTACTTGATTCCAATTCCATAATCTTAATCTCTATACTTCAAAACCCCTATTCCTATCAAGTTGGCCAAAATCAATTCCCCTATAGGGTCTCTTTATGTTGGCCAAATATGGAGAAGAGAAGATCTCAAGGGAAGAGCAAGCATCTTATATGGTATCATACCTTGTTGATTGTCTATTGAGTGGAGATTTTTATGATGCAATTAGTTGTTTTAAACTCTCTCCTTTTTTTTGAAGTGTTTAGCCACCAAAATAATTTTTTCAAAAAACCAAAACTTTTAATGAAGAGAGCTTAGAGAGGAGAAGAAGTTTGATAACTAATATAAGGTAAAAAAGTGCATGATTCTTTACCTTTTTTTAGCTTTTTTTCCTCCTCTTTCTCTTTTCTTTTTGGGCAACTCTAAGACCTGAACTAAAAGCAATTGAAGTTGGTTAGAAAGTGCTAGAGGGTGGTGTGATTATATAAGAAGGAAAGGAGATGATTTGTAACAATTTCAAAAATTTTCATTATGTCTTGACATTTTAATATCTTCGTTTGAGCTTATTTTAGATCTTTTTTGAGAATCGTATTTTTTATAATAAAATTTTACGTTCTTTAATTTATTAGAAATATTTAATTTTAAATTTATGGGATTTAAAATAACCCAGACAGTTCAATCAAAGTTCAGATCAATTAACATTTTAAATTATACATCATAAGTGTTTTTGTCATTTTTGATAGTTTCTATGGTTTCTAGAATATTTGAAAACGCTAGTGAGTTTAATTTTAATATTTAAAACTCTTTTCATTGAATTTCTAAAATTTTGTTCAAAATTATAATTTTGCCATTATTTATTGATTTTATTTGGTTAGCCACTTTGGCTTCGATTTTTAAGCCATCAGTGACTTCATATCTAGTTTTTAGATATTCTAATTAATACTCTATCCTTAATTGCCCTTAATTCATCTTGTTTTAGAGTCCTCTTTTATTATCGTATTGGTTATATTTCAATTTTAAAGAATTGCATTTTGCAAATAAAATATAAAACTTCATTCCTAGTTGGGTAAGATTTGGACCTTTTTTTTTTTTTAAATGGCTGAGTCAATTAAGAGCAACCATATGAAATAAACTTGCTCTTTCAAATGGGGAAAAGGTTGTTTAAAGAAGAAGAGAACTTATCCATTGATCAACATGATTTTACTATTTTGGTTATAACATAATGTTACTTAACTACGAAGAAAATATATTAAAGAATTTACAGGATAAAATAAATGATGTAAGATTACCATGGTTTTTTTTTTTCCTTTTTATTGTTGGTCTTTTGTCCTTACAGTTTAAATTATAATTTACCTCTCTTTGATTTGATAAAAAATCAATTTGTTATTATGTGACTCCAAAGGCCATTCATCATTCAGTGAATCGTTTTTTTTAATTATTTAGATATTGTTTGATATTTTTCGTTTTAATTTTATTATAGATAATTTAGTTACAGTTTTATTATTAAAAGTATGTTTTAATTATACCTCGAACAATGTTATAATCTTTTCAAGTTATTATTGTGATAAAATAGATATTTAGAAATTAAAATTAATTGCTTAATTTTAGTAATTTCAGAAAATTACTAAACTGTTATAATGTAAAAAAATAACATTTTTATATTAAAACTATTTATCATTTTAACATTCCCATGCTTCTTCTTAAAGTTTGAATACAAAATATTAGAAGGTGATTAAATATAACGCAAAAAAAATTACAGGAGTCCTTGATAATATATTTTAAGCCACTTGACTTTGTTTCACGTTATAGGAAAATAAACTGCATTTTACCCTTATAGCTATAATTAATTATACAATAAGCTGTATGACAAAAATACCTAAATTATGAATATAATTATATATTGTGAAATGAATTTTGAAAAAATATAAAATTATTTATTGTTTTAACATTTATGTAATTATTATTTTTAATAAAATTTACTTATAATAGTAATCAAAACTCAAAGGGATTAACTCCTTGGTAATAATATATATTGCCTCACCATAGCATATGGTTCAATTCCTTTTATTAGCAGTTTAAGAACAAAATCACAAATAAATCACCAAAACTATTAACAAAATAAAGCACAAAAATGTTGAATGATAAATTTAAGCCGCATGATTTTGATTTAAATTTCAAATTACAAGAAAATAAACTGTAATTTTCCATTATAATTATACAATAACAACTTTTATTGGTAACAAAATATATATAAAGTACTATTACTAATGTAACTATATTTGTATTTAAATCATTTCATTAAAATTTTATATTATTCAATTAAACAAATGCAATTACATGAACAATTGTATAAAGGACAACATTTATTCGTGGTCTTTAAGTTTTTTTTAATAAAAAAGGAATAAGTATATGATTTTTAAATTCTAATATGATAAGTGTATGATTTTTGCAAACAAGTGTATAGTATTTTAATTAAATTATACACTTGTCATATTTTAAGTAAAAAAATTATATACTTATTATATTTTAATTAAAAAATCTGATAACAAAAAAATAAAATAAATTGCATGTAAATGAGTGTAATCCTCATGTAAAATAGTGACCAAAGATCTCATTTAAGTACTATCCCTATCCAATTAACTGATCACAACAACATTGAACTCAACTTGATAATTGGATACCGCAAGCCAATTAACACAAAACCTTAAGTTCTAAGATAATACAAATTTTAACCTTTTAGACGAACTATATAGCCAGTGAATAGATCATGGCATTATATATGTTGGAAAAGACACTCACGCAACCCTTAAATTTTTCAGGCATTCAAAATATCAAAATAGTTTATATTCTCACTTTAAAGAATAAATTATTAACCTATCATTCAAAGCCATCACCTCACTTTGTAAAAGGAGATAATATCTCTTTTTAATGATTTTTTTTTAATGTCTTTTCAATAGCATTTGGAATAACCAACAGGGTGCAGGTCAAGTTGGATCAAATATTGATATAGCTTGATGTCAAACTCAATTCAACATTGAGCCAATTTTTTAGGTTTAGTGTCCAAACTTGGCTTAGTTTTCTTTCTATTTTATATGATGCATATATGCATCTATTATATTTTGTATCCAAACTAATCACTCTCTCTTCCCCCCTTTTGTTTTTTTCCTCTTCTTCTGAAATTTGTTCACATTTGTCATGGGAGAACTTCAAGAAGTACAGCTCCCCAAAATAGGTATGCCAAAATTCTAATCTTACGCAAACAGAAATTATGATTCTCTTCTACTCTGAGATTAGAAATCACGCAGCAAAAATTTGCTGCATATATATTCATGTCTGGTATTCAACTGTTTTGGCAATGTCAGAATAGTATACTAGCTGCACATAGATGATCTTTTGTTCTCATTTCATGTTCTCATCCCTCTTTATATATATATATATATATCCCCAGTTGCAGGCTTAGAGAGATCGATCCTTCCATCGTATGGATACTTAAAAAAAAAGGAGTGGAATTTAGACAATACTTTAAATTTTTAAAAAAAAAATTTAAATTTCATCGTGTTTGTGTCCATGTCAGTGTTCGAGCTTTTTTAACTATCATGTATGAACAATTATGTACATGAAAATGCCTATATATGCATAAGAAGGATGCTAGACGAATAATCTGTTCCAATTAGGCTCGATGTTTTCTAAGACATAAACCTGAAACAAATGCATACTTTGAAAAAACCGAAGGTACCACCGGACATAATTAAGTAGTGGAGATACTTTATAGTAGCACTCTGGTTCTGAAATCTGTCTTCGTAGGTATTTCAGCCACCTAACCATTTCCTTCCTACAGAGTAAGGAAAAAAAAAATCCTCAAAATTTTAGAATCTCTTTTATATGATGAGTGGTAGGAGGTTTCCTTTTGTTAGATACTTAGTTGGATCTCAAGTTGTTGAGACCGTAGAGATTTGTCTTCAGGTCTTAGGTTTTCCACACTAGTTATGTGAAGAATAGCACTCTACACATAGTATTTTAACCAAAAAAACCCTCATTCTTTCATTTAAAGACAATAAATGCAGAGTCATTTAAGTCATTTTCCAATATTTTTCCATTACTATCGTTGCATTAATTGTGAGAAAATAACCTAAATATCCTTTATTTATTTTGTCTTTAAGTAGAAGAGTGAAGAGTTTTTTTGGGGGGTCAAATCATATTGTAGAACTTGGAATTGACATATTAAAGGAAAACTAAACTCTGCTTCACAGGATTTGAGTTCTATTGAAGCAAATCGGAAGAGCGTGTGTGTGTGGATGTAGCACCTCTGTCCAAAATTTGACATGTTATTATACTACATATATAGCAAATGAATTGATCATTTCATTTGTTTTTTCCAGAATCCGAGGGGACCAGAGAAACAAATCCAAATGGGGATACTGGTAATTTCCCCAATCAACCAAGCACTACAATCAAAAGCCAAAAGAGACATTTGCGTTGGTTAAGAATAGCCTTGTATGCTGTTCTTGTCTTGCTGGGCCAATCAGCTGCAGTACTCTTGGGAAGACAGTACTACCAAGAAGGTGGAAAGAGCAAATGGATGGGAACACTCGTCTACTTTGTGGGTTTCCCTATTGTCCTTCCCTATTACTGTATCCCTGCATCCAAACACGCCATTGCAACAAATAGCATTCATAATCACAAGCAACTTTCTGCTTTAATGCTAGCATTTGTCTATGTCTCCCTTGGCCTACTTGTTGCATTAGACTGCTACTTATTCTCTATTGGTCTCCGGTACCTTCCTGTTTCTACATATTCTCTTATTTGCTCATCAAAATTAGCCTTCAATGCCTTATTCTCCTTCTTCCTTAACTCACTGAAATTCACACCTTACATCATAAACTCTCTAGTCCTTTTAACAGTCTCCTCCACCCTCCTTGTGTTTCAAACTGGTTCTTCTTCAGAATCCACAGAAGTTTCAAAAAAGAAGTATGTGATTGGGTTCATATGCACAGTTTCTGCTTCAGCTGGGTATGGATTGGTGCTCTCTCTTACACAGCTTGCATTCAGGAAAGTTTTGAAAAAGCAAAGTTTCAAGGTGATTTTGGACATGATGGTGTATCAGTCACTTGTGGCAACGTTGGCAATACTGGTAGGGCTTTTTGCTAGTGGGGAGTTTAGAGGTTTGGAGGGAGAAATGGAGAAGTATGAGATGGGGAAGGCAAGTTATGTGCTGAATTTGAGCTTCACTGCTATAACATGGCAAGTTTATGTTGTCGGGTGTTTGGGTTTGATTCTTGAGGTGTCATCTCTATTCTCTAATGCCATAAGTGTTCTGGGTTTGCCCATTGTGCCTATTTTGGCTGTGATCTTCTTCCATGATAGAATGCATGGGGTGAAGGCCATCTCTTTGGTGCTTGCTATTTGGGGCTTTTTGTCATACATCTACCAGCAGTACTTAGACGAGACCAATTCCGACACTGGGCACAGAAACAATGATGGTTTTCCCAGAGATTCACCATCACAAGAGGTGAATGGATGAATTGGGTACACTTAAACTGATCAATATAATAATGACAAATAGATTGAGAAACTTCTAAGTAAACTCAAATTATTAACATCAAATCAATAATTAATGGATATCTGAATATGTTAAAAAGTGAGTCATGTAACATCCTCTTCTTTGAATATATTATATAATTATTAATTATTTTAAATAAATTATGATAATTTGTGAAACTTACATGTTCAAATTTAATTTTTGAATAAGATACCTTATGTTTTTTATATAATTAATTATCATTGTTAAAATCAATTATGTGAATAGTATGACGTGTGATAAGTTTAAATTAAAATTTTAGTAAATATATTTAGTTGATTCTTGTAACATTTTTGTGCTCTATATAAATAATATGCTTAGTTCAAATATATCTATTAAATTTGTAGCATAATATTACCTATTATATGTGTCCTCTATAATTCTCATTAGTATGTGAATTACAAAAAATAGTTATATTTATTTAATCTTAAGACATTATGTGCTAATTATAATATGCCTAGTTCTAAGTTTGTATCATAATTCAAAATTAGATTGGAGTAGTTTGTTTAACAAGAAAAGCATTGATCCGGTCTCTAGTCTAATTTAGTTGACCTAGAAAATTGACAAGCTAAAGAATTGATTAAATCAATCAAAATTAAACTAGTCAAAAATCAATCACTTGGTAATTGAAATTTTAAAAAGATTCTTTCCTATAAGATAATATAATTCATCTTGAAGGTAGTAGGAGAAAAAAAGATTGAAATAGAGAAAAATTTAAAGAAAAGAGAATATAACCAAAAGGCATGTATTTGACTATTTTCGATACTTATTCTTCATCATATATTTCATCTTTTAGTAGCATCTTTTTCAGATATTAAGGTATTTGGTCAAAACTATTTCTTCCTCTTTCATTTGCCCCTTCCTTCCCTTCCCCATTTGCATCATCCAAGTCTCAAAAATTTAGAAAGAAAGAGAAGGACATGCGTAGAGAGAAAGAAAGCTATACTTCAAAAAAATTATTTGAGGTAGAAATAATAATTTTTTTTTCTTTTAGCATTTTTGCTATTAGATATCTTCTTATTTTTTTAATACATGGTTAGAGTGTAATTATAATTATAATAGTTTTCATTTATGATTATGCAAATGAATTAAATTAGAACTTTAAATGCATAAATTAAAGCACTTGTACTCAATACATTACCTTAAATTATTTATATTCTTCATGATGAGAAAATTTTGAATTAACATATAATATTCATACTAGATCATTTCAAATTAATCATACCTTTAGTGTAATGTTGAATTTTTTCCATGAATTTTCTGAAGTTTATATGCCAAAAAATTTGAAATAGAATATTCTAAATTATTCATGATAATTATGAAAATTTTAATTAGAATATAAAACTAAATTATTTCAGAATATGCATTGATTTTATCCTCCGTTGAATTATGATTGTGCAATTGGATTGCGTTTATGTGACCTAAAGGAAAGGTTGAATATGTATTTAGACTATTCTAGATATCTACAAAATGTATGGGAAATGACCTTCAAAAGGGGATGTGATAAAAAAGAAAGTTTGTTTTTAGATTGTTGATGAGATTGCCTAGCTATGAGAAAGATAAAGGAAGTTAAGAGGAGATATGAAATGAGAGATGACCTTAAAAAAGAAAAGTATAAAAAGAAGTGATCTCAAAGGAAAAGGACTATAAGGGATTTTGATTGCTTGATTCTTTGATTATAGATCAATTTTAAGGGAAGTCTTATTTAGGAGAAAGTTTTTAACAATTTGATTCTAGTTCATGACGATAAGTACAATTGATAGACATATTCAAAAAAAAAAAAAGAAATAATAAAGATGAGGATATGTTTTTTGCCATGATGATGCATGCATTATTACGAGATATTCTTTTACTGCTAATATGTTTTATTTTGCTACAGTGAATGCAATATAACCAAGAGAATGACTTCTATAGCTTGATACAATTGGGACCATCATGAATTTTTTTTTAATTGTTATTATTATCTATTGAGAATTTTAAAATTTCACTATTTCTCATGATGTGTCTAGCTTACCATGACTACATTGAGGCTAACGTTTGCAGTAGTGATAACATGGTTAGACATCCCGTTCATAGACCTCACAGGTTATGTGTAACACTCTTTTGTTATTACTAATTTTCTCATAATTATTTTAATTTATTTTGTTATTTTTAAATTAATTGACGAAAATCGTACAAAATTTCAACTACAGAAGTTTAATTTATTTTTATATTGTGGGTTGTTATCCACATCATACACTGACACGTTATAGGACAACAACATAGTCTGTAGTTCATTGTGTCCAGATCAAGTTAGTTGACTCTTGTTCCAATCGACTAAATCGTGGAAACTTAAGACCAATGAAGAAAATCTATTGATGACCATAAATTCACCACATGCCATACACAAATCAAAATTTAATCTAACTAAATAATACTCATCTTTATAAAATTGCTAAAAAAGTAGTGTTCTTGATACAAATAGTTGAATATATTTCGTCATTTAAAATTATTAATACACATTTTCCTTTTTTTACAAAAAGTGAAGGCCTTATCCTTTTTGGTTTCCCATAGTTATCCTAATGCTTTAGATCACCTGGACTGGTCCTAACAACGAAACCTCGATCCACATTCATTTAACTTTAGTGGTTATGTGGAGTGCCAACATGGTTTAAATTCTAGTCTGAACACATAGAAAATAATAAGAATTGACATTTCCAGTAAAAGCAATAAGCATTTCAAAATCTGAACACATTACAGAAAATAATAAAAATTGACATTCCCAAGAGAAACAACAAACAATTTGAAATCCATGTAATGGTTTAGTTGTATAAGGTATAGAACACCCTTTTCTTTTACTTCTTTTGTATTAACACAAAAAAAGAAAAAGAAAACAACATGCAAGCACAGATAAAAGCACACAGCCGAGTATATTTATTATATTATTTTTTCCATTGCCTTTTACAAAAGCTAATAAATTTACTGCGCCATGGCTTTATGTCCTACTGTATATACATACAAAATTTGGAGGACATCTACGAACACTAAGATTTATACATACAGCTAATATGAATATATGTTCCACTATATATATTAACAAAATAGCGAAACATTTTTACATATGATCTTATATTAGCATTCTTCTTATTTCTATGCCCACTCTATTCTGACAATGTAGACATGAGTGACAACGAGCACCTCAAAGCCCAAAACGGTAACATACTGCCACTCAACTATAAATTCCTAGGTTAGCCAAAACTTTACCACTGAAAGAAGAACAAGTTAGTCAATTTCAAACTTTAATATAAAACAAGATTGCTTGTGACATAATAATTTTTAACTAAGCATCTTTTAGAGTAGATCCATAAAAAAAAAAATCACTCAATCTGAGATCACCTCCCTTTAAAGGATCGTCCCTCATTTCATAGATATCTCCTCCCTTTTGAGGATTTTTCCTCTGCCAACAAAGACCACTTCTTTTTGAGGACCTTGTCTCTGAGATCACTTTTTTCCATGGATCATTCCTCCCAACACTTCTCTTATTATTTTTTGTAGATAGCATATGAAAATATTACCTATCACAATATTTCAAAAATTTTTCCTTTTTGTTACTTAGATCAAGAAACATGCCACATGCACACGAATTTTTCCTATCATAAAATTTCTGTCATAGACCACCCCAAAGTCATAAAAATCATAAACTAAATGTAACAAATCATAAAAACTAGTTACATATGTATTTTGTCATAAACTAGCAATTTCTCACGAAACATTTGAATTTACCATTTTATTTCCATTTTTGGTATCTTGGTACGTCTATGTCTGTTGTCCAAATTTAGTCACTAGGTCCATCGTCCCATGTCAAAGTCAAGATACACAAATGGTCATCACAATGTCATAGTTCATGTCCAAAACGGTCATAAGGTTATACTCCTTAACCATAGGAAGTCTTTATTTTCATAATTATATTTCCACACATTAAAGAAATTCCACTTTTTCAAGTTGATTATCATTTTCATTCTTTTACTAAAATTTTTGAAACATTTGTATACACACACACACACACACACATATGGTTTCTAAATTTTAATTTCTAGGTTCCATGAGAAATTTGCTAAAAGATAAATATGCATAAGCTAGCAAACTACGTGAACTAAATGCACACTTACGAGATTATTATCACAACAATATGACTATGCAAAACTATACACTACAAAAAAAGTGTATTTAGTATTAGTTATCTAACGTCGGTTGTGGCAACTGACATTAGACACATTAAGAGAGGAAAATTTAATGTCACTTACTTAATGTCAGTTAAAATTGACATTAGTTTTTTTTTAATTATTTTTTAAAAAATAAAAAGGTCACTATCAGAGGGAATTAAAAATTTCTAGCGCTCTGTTATCAGAAAAAACAAAAAGGGAAATCTTATGAAATGAGAGAAAGCCTTAAATCCCTGAAGCATAGAAGTGTGAAATCTAAAAGAGAGAGAGGGAGAAGCTACGACATTTGATTTTGTGGTTTCACTGATAGTTCAAAGCATCGATCGATTGATTCCTTTATTACAGTTCATACGGTTTGGTCTTCTCGAATATGAGCATTTGATTTTGTGCTTGGTTTTTGAGAAAAAAAGGTTTGCATTCCTTTGGCATTCTTTGTTCAGTTCCATTTCCCTTTGTTTTTCTTTTGTAAAATTTAGATTTTGTTTTTACTTGGAACAATGATATACTTTTTCAAACATTTATCCAAAAACAAGTTGGGATTCAAGAGGCTGTGACGGAAGTTTCGGTAATGAAGAGGACAACTTAAGGGAAGGCAAAGAAGACGCTCTGGTTTGTCCTAATCTTCCTCTCCCACTAGCTTATCATTTTGCTCTACTTCACGTCAAATCTCCATTGCTCACCATTTTTTCTTCTTTTTCCATTGCACAAAATTTACCATATCGTAGTTTACTTGCCAACTTTAGGTTAAGGCTAATAAAAATCAATGCATCAAAAGTTTTGCTTCATTGCCTGGGATGAATATCAATTCTTTTATAGCAATCATTTTGCCACTAAGATGATTGTACACTAGAAGGATAAAGTCATTATTCTAGCCACTAACAAATTCATTTGATTGATAGATGATTGTGAAGGATACTATGTATATTAATAGTCTTACTAGTCCATGTACATGTGCTATAATTGTTTAATTGATTCTTTTGGCTTATGAATAATCTGTAATTATTTCTTAACATGATTCTTTGATTGATTTGATGATGCATAATGTTTTATTTGTTGATATAATTGAATTCATTCATTGGTACTGAATTTTTCACTGTAGCAATTTCAGAAAAATTTTGGTTTCATGTTGAATTTGTTGAATTTATTGGGAATTTGAGGAGTTGAATTTCGCTTAGATTTTTGGAGTATATGTTCATCTGTGTGTCTATTTTTTTGATGAATTTTGTTCTTATTTTTAGAGGCACTTGGATGATCAAATTCTCTGATTTTCAAGTTAAGTTCAATTTACCCTATTTCTGTTGATTTTTCTACTAAACCTTGACTTCATGAATTTACTGCAAGCAACACAGACATGATCTTGATCTAAAATTTGACCACAATATTATTGTATATGTGTAGTCTAATATATAATATTTTCATGAATTTTGGAACTCATTTAGATGTACAAATTTACTGATTTTTGGATGTTGTTCACATTTTCAGTTTTTGTTCATTTTTTACCTTAAAAGTCAACTTTGTGGATTTTTCTAGAGCTGCACAGAACTGATCTTACTTTGAATTTTTGTCACATTGTTTGTATATATATTAAGTATGTTCTGCAAAATTTTGGTGAATTTTTGAGTTCATTTTCTTAAGTTAAAGTAGACAATTCAGAAGGTTGTGCAGATGTTCTGTTTTGTCATTTTTTTTTATTTTGTTAGCTACTTTGTTGATTTTTTTGTACTAATCCATATGGAATTTTGAGCTAAATTTTAGTTATACATGTTCTTTGATATGTCTTTTATGTTGAGAAAAAATTGATTTGAGGTTTCAATTTCATTAGCTATGACTTTTTGATTGAGGACTATACATAGTTTAGCATTGTCTCAAAATTAAGCAACTTGATTTATTGGGAATTTTAGGAGTTGAATTTTACTGTGATTTTTGGAGTATATGTTCATCTATGTGTCTATTTTGTTGATGACTTTTGTGCTTATTTTTAGAGGCATCTTGGATGATTAAATTCTCTGATTTTCAAGTTAAGCTCAATTTGCCCTATTTTTGTTGATTTTTTTGTTGAACCTTGACTTCATGAATTTACTGCAAGCAACACAGACATGATCTTGATCTGAAATTTACAACCCAATAACCATAAAATTATTGATGTCGCAAAATCATAAATTAAAAAGGATATCCTAAATAAAAAATATAATTTAATAATTTATACAACTACTTATGTCAATATACAAAATTCCATAAGCTCAAAAACTATGAAATTTATCTGTGCTAAATACAAGCTAAAATTCTTATCCCTAGTAACATATTTTCCTATGGCAATCTTATGAAAATTGGTCTACCACTGGTCGGATAGTCCAAGAGAACACCAACTTGGATGCTTTCCTAGTTCCATTCATGGAAAATAATAGTCTACCATATCCTCCATGTATATTACATGAGAGAGAGAGAGAGAGAAGAGAAACATGGAATATTTATGCATGACAAAACCTAGAAAGTGACACATCTTGCCTTCTTCATGTGCATAAGACAAAATAAAATAAAAGCATGTTAGTTTTTACCTTAACTCACTTTGTCTTCACTCTTTCTTCTCTCTTCTTAGCCTGGCTCTCTCCCCTTCTCACTTTCTCTCTTGGTTTCGAATTTTCTTTCTTTCTTCTCCTAGTGATGCTCTTAGCAGGAATCTTTGCATATATCTCAAATAGTGATTGAGGAAATTAAATTGATTGAATATTTTAGGAATTTAAGTCTTTCAATGACCTTGTTACCCTATGGCTTATGCATAAAGAAGTTTAAAATTGAATGTAATATTAGATTCCAAATTTGAGAAGCACAAGGTACAAAATAAATTTTTTCAATCTCAATTGAACCATAAGGATTTTTCTAAGACAAAAGATGGGACCATCCTCTTTCAAGGAAGATTATGTGTTCTTGCCCAAAGAGGATTAAGGGTTAGAATTTTAAAGGAAGCCAATAAAAGTAAGTACACTATTCACCCTGGTGTAACCAAAATGTATTGAGATCTAAAATGGATGTACTGGTGGCCAGCAATGAAAAAAGAAATTGTTGAATATATGATAGTATTTAATTTGCCAAAAAGTTAAGATAAAACACAAAAATCCCTCAAGATTATTACAACCTTTAGAAATTCCTAAATGAAAATAGGATAGTATCTTAATGGATTTTGTAATAAAATTACCTAGAACTTAGTTTGGGTATGATGTTGCTTGGGTAATAGTAGATAAATTAACAAAATTTGCTCACTTTTTTGCTTATTAAAGCCAACTATCCATGAGACAAGCTAGTCTAATTTTACATCCAAGAAATAATAAAATTACATGGTGTACCCCTCTAGCATTATATCTAATAAAGATCCTAAGTTTACATCTAGTTTCTGAAAAGCTTTATAGAAAGCCTTTGAGGATAAGTTATATTTGCCTATCATCCTTAAACAGATAGCTAGACAGAGAGAATCATTCAAACTTTGGAAGACATATTGAGAGCCTATGTCTTATAATAAGGAGAAAGTTAGGATAAGTACCAACTTTTAATAGAGTTTGCTTACAACAATAGTTTCTATTTTAGCATTAGAATTGTACCTCATGAAGCCTTATATGGTACAAATTTCTTTATCCTACCTATGTGTTGGTACAAGGTAGGATAAAGAAATTTGTTGCGATTTGACCTTGTGCAAAAAATTTTAGAATAGATTAGACTGATTAAGGGTATATTACTTACTACTTGGAGTAGGCAAAAAACCTACTTTGACAAGAGAAGAAAACCTTTAGAATTTGAATAGGGAGAAGATGTGTTCTTGAAAAATACTCCTACTATTAGTATTGGCAGGTCCCAGAAATTTAGAAAATTGAGCCCAAGGTATTTAGGTCCTTCCAAATTATCAAAAGACTCGGGCTAGTTGTTTTTCAAATTGCACTCTCGCCAAAATTGTCCAGCCTCCATGATGTCTTCTATGTCCCTCAACTTTGAAAGTGCATCTCAAATCCTTCACATATTATAGCAAATGAGTCATTGTAAATAAGAAAATAAGCTATAATTTGCCATTATAATTAAACAATAATAGAATTTTTTGAGACAAAATATATACATTACTATTACTAATGTAACTATATTTGTATTTAAATCATTTCATTAAAATTTTATTTTATTTAATTAAACAAATGCAATTACATGAATAATCGTATAAAGTAAAAAATTTATATGTGGTACCTTATATATTTATTATTAAGTTTTCTAATCAAAATAGGACAAATGTATGCTTTTTCAATCATAATATGACAATTGTATAATTTTTGTAAATAAGTGAATGGTTATCCAATTAAATTGCATATTTGTCATATTTAAAGTAAAAAATCATACATTTATTATATTTTAACTGAAAAGTTTGATAACAAAATATAAGAAACTATATATAAATTTAATTCCCATGTAAAATAGTGACCAAAACTCTTATTCAAGTATTATCACTATCCAATTCATTGATGATAGTAACATTCAACTTAAGTAGATAATTGGATACAACAAGCTAATAAATACAAAGCTTAAAATTTTAAGATAATACAAATTTCATTCGTTTGGACTTAAAGTAGTAATTAAATAGATCATGGCATCATATATGTTGAAAAAGACACTCATGCAACCCCTGAACTTTTCAAGCATTCAAAATATCAAAATAGCTTATATTCTCAATTTAAAAATTAAATTACTAACCTACCATCCAAAGCAATCACCTCAATTAATAAAAGAAGATAATATTTCTTCTTAATAACTTGTATTTAATGTTTTTATGATAGCATTTGGACTAACTAATATGGATGCACACGTGATAGATTGGGTTAGGTTGGGTTTTAGCCTAGTGCTTAACATGATTTAACACAGGGCTAATTTTTAGGCTTGATGCTAGACCCAGCTTGGTTCGGTTTATTATAGGACTGGGTTTGGCCTGGCTAAGCCAGGTGATGGGGTCTGGCCAAGCCTTTTTTTTTTAAGTCAAAATTTTTGATAAAAATTATAAAATGACTTCTTAAAATAATAAAATTTGTATATAAATCTCCATAATTTTTGTTTTAAAATATAAATAGGAGTGACTTAGGACAAACTAGCCAACATGGTTGACCTGATGCTCAGTTTAACCCAATCACTTTGCTGGACTAGGTCTACTCAATATTTTTTGGCCTAGCCCAACTTAGTTTGAAATGTCTAGGTGAGACCAAGCTAGTAGAGTTGCTAGGCCACTGGTGCACCCCTCCTAACCAATGGGAGTAATCATCTCAATTGATAAAAGAAAAAAAAATATTTTCTTAACAACTTACATTTGATTTCTTTAAGAGAACACTTGAACTAAGCCAATATGAGAAAATGAACTCTTAAAAGAATATCCAATAATTAAAGTAGGGGTGGTCAAACATGATTTGATCAGTCAAGTTACTTGATCCCAACCCTACTAAATCAAGGCTTCGACCCTATTTTTAAGCCTAAAGATCATACTTAATAAAAAAAAGAATAGGATTTATTCTTTTTTAAATTGGATTGGACTTGAACTTAGATTTATAAATAGGGCTATGCTGGCTTATAATATTTAATACTATATAATTTATAATATATTACGTAAAAGAAAGTAACCAATGTATTTGGGATGTTATTGTCAAATTTAGCTTGAGTTGTAAGGGTGAAATTAAATTTGGCTTGGATATGTATTATTGAATTAGCTATTCATTTTTATTTCTGTGTGTTGTTTTGGGCTAATTCTTGAGGAGGTGTCTTCTCTGTTCTTCAATGCCATATTTGTTCCGGGTCTTCTCATTGCTCCAATTTTGGCAGTGATCTAGTTCCATGATAAAATGCATGGATTAAAGCCCATCTCTTTGGTGCTAGCATTTTGGGGCTTTTGTTCATACATCTATCAGCAGTACCTGAATGAAACCTAGTCCAATACTAAAGTCGGGAACAATGGAGATATTCCCAGAGATTCACCATTACAAAAGGTAAATGGAAGAACTGGGTCCGCTTAAACAGATCAGTATGATAACGACAGAAATAGATTGAGAAATTTTTAGGTAATTAAACTTCGATTATTTACATCAAGTCAATGAATAATAAATACATAAAAATGTTGGAAGTGGGCCTTATAAAATATCTTTCTCCCCTTGGTTTGGTGTACGTAGTTGGGGTCCAAGAATCTCTCAGTAGATATAAATTACAAGATCTCAATCTATGCATAACGGATTATTATAGCAGTCTGCCATGTTTTTAGCCCCATCATCCATGTCAAAATTAAATTAAATTTTTTCTGCTTCATCTTAGCATGACAAGCAGGCTTTTGAACATGAGACATGTTTAGTTAACATCATCCAAGTCTGAAACTAGGCTTTCCGGCAACCAAAGATAGGTGCCACAATCATATCTTGTTTTTCTTCCATTCATTGGTTATATTGACATAAAAGTGGCATTTTCAGATTCTTATTATGCTTCACAGTCAAGAGTCAAGGAAGCTAAAACTAAAAGCTAAGAAGTTATCAAGAGATATACCCTCCCAAGCTTTGCAAGAGATGACGGGAGTGAAGCCCATTGAACACTTGCGGCTGTCACTTCTCTACTATTTAGAGAAACCTTGACCAAATTCCCAGAGTGTCCTCTTGCAAATATAGAAGACATATCCATATATTCCATTTACAAGTAGACAACAGCAATGTCACCTAGAGTTAGTTTAATTGAATTTGTTGGTAAGTGAAATTTGCAGTAGTTTATTGTACGCGAAAAAAAAAGAAAAAAGAGGTGAAACGTGATAAATATATGGTGTGCATGAAAGGCACTGGGAAAGGATGAAGAAAAGAGAGTAAAACTCAGATCCTTCAAAACTGAAATCAAAGAAAAGCGCAGCTAAGTAGTAGTTTCTAAGTCCTAAATGACAACAAGTCTTAATTCCAAAATTAAGCAACACAACGGGCATAAGATGAAGCTTTGTGCTTTGAGTTATAAGATGTAGAATGAGCATATAAAAACATCTACTGTAAAAGAAATGAACTCCAGGATTCAAGATTGATAACTAGTTCAATTTCTTTTGTGATTTTCTTCTTTTATATTTTTGAAGGATAAGGAAAAATGTATATTCATTTGACAATATTAGTGGAAACATCAAGTTGACATCATACCCTTGTAGCAACAGTCTACTCTTTGTTTTAATGGCCAGAATTGCCAGTATAGTTTTGTTTGACCATTTAACTGCCATGAACAATTATTTCATATAAGGAAAAAGTTTATACAAAGTCAGCTATTTTATATAGAAAAAAAATTTATATACAATTACTTATATATTTATTGTCAAATTTTCTAATCAAAATATGATAAATATATTATTTTTACATACTAATATGACAGATGTGTAATTTTTATAGACAATTATGTGATTTCCTAATTAAACAATACATTTGTAGTAAGGATATAAAAAAGTTGTGTATAAGTTTAGTTTTTTAATATATTACTTTGCCCCTTTGAGGCCTTAAAAACTTGAAGTGTGAAGCCTATTAAGTTGACCTAACTTGGACCGTTCAAACAATGGATTGGGCTCACAAAATTAGGATCCTCATAAAAGTTCAATCTTTTCCAGCCGATCAAGGTTGCAAACCCAACAAGGCTGGGCCCGGAAAGTTTTATGAATTGAATTTTTTATTTTTTATTATCAAAAGTTATAAATTTTAAAAATTATATAAAAGAATTATAAATTTATTATGTTCTAATTAAAAACAATTTGATAATATATAAGTAAATATAAGTTTAGTTCTTTCATATATTACTTTGTCTCCTGAAGCTTTAAAAACTCGAGGTGTGAAGGCCATTAAGCTTCTCCAACTTAGACCATTCAAACAATGAGTTGGGTTCACAAATGAGTTTAATCTTTTCAAGGCCGTCAAGGTAGCAAGCCTAACAAGGCTGGCCTGGTGAGTTTTATGAGTTGAATTTTTTATTTTTTATTATTAAAAGGTTATAAACCAGAAAAAGAAATTAATTGGTTAGATTGAGTTAAATTTTTTTTCAATAAATAAAATATTTTTTAATTTTAATTAAAATATTCAACATATTTTTCAATGAATAAAAATCACTATATATACGACTATATGCTGTTTGGCGTTTTTTTCTTTTGTTTTTGTTTTTGTTTTTTTTTTCCGGAAAACATAACAGATTACAAAAGGAGGAAACAATGACCAGGGAGGAATTTTAAAATTAATTAGTGCTAGGCAGACCTGTTCGATCTGAATTTGAATTTTACTTCGTTCCTTGTTCACTGTTTAATTTTTAAAGTTTCGCGTTTTCTCTGTTAAAAAAAGAAGAAAAAATTTCTTTGTAAAAAAGAAAAAAAAAACTGATTGTAAAGAATTTTAAAACTTAAACATAAAAAATTTTTAAAAATAAAAGATAGGTTAAATTTTTTTGTTTGGGGGACAGGTAATTGGTTGAATTGATTGAGTTGACATTTTAACCATCTTACAAAATGAATTAGTTCAATTCAATCCAATAAAGTGGCAAAAATGGAAGGATAAATTAGACTAAATTGGGTGTGGGATTTGGGTCGATCCATTTTAACACCTATAATAAATTCTCTCCCAAAATAATAATAATAATAATAATAATAATAATAATAATAATAATAATAATAATTTTGTTTATTGAAGCAATGCATCACTGAACTGTAAACTCTGTTAGATAAGCAGTTTTTATTTTATAATGAGTGTTAATAAAACGCAATCTTCAATTACTTCATTTGTGTCTTATGAGTTTGATTTGGAGAATTTGAATGTGTCAAATTGTTAGTCCGACTCCAAAATAAAGAAGCAAGCTTGAACAAACTATTATTCAGATTCTAAATTGACAGATCAAGCTCTTCCTTGGGAACAAATGACCCCAAAACCTTAATAATTTTTGTGCAATATTTTTAATATTTTTATTATCAAATTTTTTAATAAAATTATAACACATGTGAATTTTTTTTTTTAAAAATTCAATCATATGATATTGAGTTGTAAAAATAAAATTTTTGTCTATAAAAATTATATCCATATTATATATTTAATATATAAAAATTTACATATAACTTTTTTTTTCCTAACCTTTCATGTTATATTCATCTACTTTTTTAATAGTCTGTCTTTAACCCCAATGAAGAGGTAAATTAATTGAGCAAAAATATATACAAGTTGGTTATGATATAACCTAAATAGATATAAAAAAGAAAATTAATATATAAATATACACGCCGCTTTGTTTGAATTTTTGTGGTTTCACTTAAACTGTCATACAAGTTATCGCCTACAATTGTGATAGCAATTAATGTACAAAGAAAATTATTTATTAAAAAAAAAGCATGAAGAATTGGCTTTTTAGTTTCACCATTAGAGCACTCTGTTTTCTTAATTTAAAAAGAAAAAAATAAATGATGTATGAATATCATGGTTTTTTTTCTTTTATTGTTAGTCTTTTGTCCTTACAATTTAAATTATAATTTACTTCTCTTTCATTTGATATAAAATCAATTTGTTATTATATGACTCCAAAGGCCATTAATCATTCGGTGAATCGTTTTGTTATTACTTAACTATTGTGTGATTTTTTTATTTTTAATTTTATTATAGATAATTTAGTGACATTTTTACTATTAAAAGTATGTTTTAATTATACCTCGAACTTAATGTTATAATCCTATCAAGTTATTATTGTGATAAAATAGATATTTAGAAATTGAATTAATTGCTTTATTTTAGTAATAATTTCAGAAAATTATGAAATTGTTTAATATATAAAAAATAAAATTTAATATTAAAAATATTTACCATTTTAACATTCACATGCTTATTGTTGTTAAAATTTGAATATAAAATATTAGAAGGTAATTAAATATAACACCAAAAATTACAGGAGTGCTGAATAATATATTTCAAGCCACTTGACTCTGATTCACGTTATAGGAAAATAAACTGCATTTTATCCTTATAGCTATAATTATACAATAATAAGCTGTATGACAAAATATACATAATTAAATTATTAATATAATTATATATAGTGAAATGTATTTTGAAAAATGAAATTATTTATAGCTTTAGCATTTATCTAATTATATTTTTAATAAAAATTTTACATATTGTAGTAACAAAAACTCAACGGGATTGGGTTGCTAGTGATAATATGCATAATATATATTACCTCACCATACCATATAGCTCAATTCTTTTTATTAGCAGTTTACGAACAAAATCATAAATAAATCACCAAATATATTAACAAAATAAATCACAAAAATGTTGAATGATAAACTTAAGCCACATGATTTTGATTTAAAATTCAAGTTACAAGAAAATAAGCTGTAATTTGCCATTATAATTATACAACAACAAAATTGTTTTGTGACAAAATATGTATAAATTACTATTACTAATGTAACTATATTTGTATTTAAATTATTTAATTAAAATTTTTTTATTCAATTAAACAAGTGCAATTACATGAAATATAAAGGACAAAATTTATATGTGATATTCTATATTTTTGTTATTAGATTTTTCAGTCAAAATAAGATAAATATATAATTTTTTTAATCATATGATAAGTATATGATTTTTATAAACAAATGTATAATTCGTTAATTAAATTATTCATTGGTCATATTTTAATTAAAAAATTTGATAATAAAAATATAAAAACCTGCATATAAATCTGACTCTTATATTAAATAATGACAAAAAATCTTAGTTGTCATATTTTAACCGATGACAATAACATTCAACTCAAGTTGATAATTAGATATATCAAGCTAATTGACACAAAATCTAAAGTTTTAAGATAATACAAATTTCAATTGCAACCTTTTGGACTTAGTGTAGAAAGTGAATAGATCATGGCATTATATATGTTAAAAAAAAAAACACCCATGCAACCCTTGAACTTTTCAAGCATCGAAAAAATCAAAGTAGCTTATATTCTCACTTTAAAGATTAAATTACAAGGCTCCCATCCAAAGCCTAGTAAAAGAAGATAATGTCCCTTCTTAATAACTTGTATTTAATATCTTTTAAGTAGCATTTGGACTAACCAATGGGAGGACCTCAAGAAGTGCAGCTCCCCATAATAGGTATGCCAAAATTCTCAACTTCCACAAAGAGAAATTATGATCTCTCTTCTGTTCTGAGATTAGAAATCACACAGAAAAAATTTGCGGCATATATACATTCATGTCTGGTATTCTACTGTTTTGACGATGTCAGTATAGTAGACTGGCTGCACATAGATGATCTTTTGTTCTCATTTCATGTTCTCAGCTCATATACATATATATATATATATATATATATATATATATATATATGTAAAAGCGTAGAAAGATCCTTCCATTGCAGTGGAGTTTAGACACAATGAGACATTACTTCATTTTTCTGTAACTTTCCATTATTGTCGTTGCATTGATTGTGAGAAAATAACCTTAATATCCTGTATTTATTTTGTCTTTCCAGGGAAAGAGTAACGATTTTTTATTTTTTATTTTTTTGTCAAACCATATTCAAGCACCTGGAATTGAAATATTAAGGAAAATTAAACTCTGCTTCAAAGGGTTTGAGTTCTATTGAAACAAATTGGAAGAGTGTGTGTGTGTGTGGATGTAGCAGATCTTTTCAGAAATTAACATGTCATTATACTGTATAAATAGCTAATGGATTGATCATTTCAATTGTTTTTTTTTCCAGAATTTAATGGAGCCAAAGAAACAAATCCAAATGAGGGTATTGTTAATTTCCCCAATCAACCAAGCATAATAAGCCAAAGCCAAAAGAGACATCAGCGTTGGTTAAAGATAGCCTTGTATTCTGTTCTTGTCTTGCTGGGCCAATCAGCTGCAGTGCTCTTGGGAAGACAGTACTACCAAGAAGGTGGAAAGAGCAAATGGATAGAAACACTTGTCCCACTTGTGGGTTTCCCAATTCTCCTCCCATATTACTGTATCCCTGCAAGCAAACACCCTACTGCAACAAATAGCATTCACAATCATAAGCAACCTTCTACTTTGATGCTAGCATTTGTCTACGTCTCCCTTGGCCTAATTGTTGCATTACACGGCTACTTATTCTCTCTAGGTCTCTGGTACCTTCCTGTTTCTACATATTCTATTATTTGCTCATCACAATTAGCCTTCAATGCCTTCTTCTCCTTCTTCCTTAACTCACTAAAATTCACACCTTACATCATAAACTCTCTAGTCCTTTTGACAATCTCCTCCACCCTCCTTGTGTTTCAAACTGGTTCTTTTTCAGAATCCACAGAAATTTCAAAAAAAAAAGTATGTGATTGGGTTCATATCCACGGTTTCTGCTTCAGCTGCGTATGGATTGGAGCTTCTCTTACTCAGCTTGCAATCAGGAAAGTTCTGAAAAAGGAAAGTTTCAAGGTGATTTTGGACATGATAGTGTATGAGTCGCTTGTGGCAACTTTGGCAACACTAGTGGGGCTTTTTGCTAGTGGGGAGTTTAGAGGTTTGATGAGAGAAATGGAAGAGTATGAGATGGGGAAGGCAAGTTATGTGCTGAATTTGAGCTTCAGTGCTATAGCATGGCAGGTTTTTACTGTTGGGTGTTTGGGTTTGATTCTTGAGGTATCTTCTCTGTTCTTTAATGCCATAAGTGTTCTGGGTTTGCCCATTGTGCCTATTTTGGCTGTGGTCTTCTTCCATGACAAAATGCATGGGTTGAAGGCCATCTCTTTGGTGCTTGCTCTCTGGGGCTTTTTGTCATACATCTACCAGCAGTACCTAGATGAGACCAATTCCAAGACTGAGCACAGAAACATTGGTGATTTTTTCGAAAATTCACCATCACAAGGGGTGATTGTAATATCTGAGCGGGTATAAACAGATCAACGTGACACGACACTGGTAGACCGAGAAATTCTTGGATGATTAATATGATGCTATGATGCTATGATGCTACGAGAAATAGAAATTCTTAATATATGAATACGCTAGGCAATAATAAATAAATACATAGTAATATAAATAATTAATTGAAATATCCATTTTAATGGATGACTGATGATTGTAGAAGTGGCCATTTTTTATTGGTCTATCATCCACGTGATATACATTCTGCTGCTTTTTGCAATTCTCTTCAATACAATGACCAGCTAGGTGTGAAGAAAAAGGCTGTAATTCATAGATAGATGAAGAATAGAACCACACATGCAATTCATATATGATAATAAATTTTGGGCCAAATTATAAAAATATTTTTACAGTGCTATTTATGAATCAAATAATGGTAATGTAGTTATTCAATTCAAAATTAAATTAAAAATTAACCAAATAATTACATATAGTCTATTTTTTCAAATGCACCTAAGAAATATTATTTTTCAAATGATAGATCACTTTTTATTTCAAGCAAATAATTTTACCAAACATGCCAAAAAAAAAAAGCACCACAAATTACTAACTAAGCTAACTATTTTTAATTCTAAATCTAACTTTAATTTTTTCTTAAAAATGATATTTAACATTTTTTTAAAAACTCTAATTGAGAATATTAACCATTGGAGTAATTAGTACTAATTACTCTTTGCATATATCTAAGAGTTTTTTACGAGAGGCACTTTCTTTAGATGTAAGTGCTACGAGACATACTTGAATTATTCCAACTATGATTGGAAATTTGTGATTCCATCAAAATGCAAAATATCAATTTAAGATAGGGCTGAAATGGATTCATAAATCAAATAGAGTTGTTAGAAATTGTAGAAATAATAAAATCAGAAAATAATGTAGTAGGCTTGGAAATGTATGTTAAACATTATCTTTAAAGTAATATTTGCTCCCTATTGTTGCAGGTTCAAGCAAACTACTTCTAAGAGGAATCCAAAACATCCTAAAAGATTTTACTTAGCAATAATTGTGAAAATTTCTTCTTAAAAGCACTTGCAAAGAATTCAGAGAATGATGGGATATTAGAGAGATAAGAGATAGATCTTTCTCATCCATTTCCTGTCTTTAGAATCAACTATATATTTATGCCATTGAATCTAAACAATCAAGCATTTTTCTTAAAAACTGTTCCTTTTAAATTAAAATTTTCCATCATGCTAATTTTGAATATTCAAAATGTTTTCTGAACATTTCAACTATCATTTGACTATTATAGAGTAAAACCACATGATTCTTGGATCAACAAAGACTTTAAATGCCATATTTTAAAATTTTTTTTAATGTTTTATTTTCAATTGCTAGTTGACTAGTTGCTCTTTGTTAGGAGACCTAAAACTTTTCAATCAACTGAAATTAGATTGTTAGTTCACTGATGATTTTTAGTATTGCAACCTTATTTTTTTGGTGGAATTATCAATTGATTGAAACTTAGCTGTGACTTCTAGTCAATTACCAATTGATTGATAGCTTTTTGATAGTTGATTGGTGACTACTAATGTTGCAGCTTTACTTTCTTGAAGCTTATTAGTCAATTGAAACTTGACTACCAATCGACTAATTACTTTTAATATCACTTATAATTAGTTTTGAACATTAACAAACACCCATGCCAATGTTTTTGAACATGATTGGTTACTTAAGTTATATTGTTTCACTTAAGCTTTTTAAACTATCTCCAACATTGCCGCCAATGAAGGCATGATGTAAGGAGCTTATGTTAGTAAAAAGTGTGAGAAGTAGTCTTATGTAATTTTGATTGGCAAAAGAAAAGAAATAATGAAGCAATAGGATACCTTTCTTATGTAATTTTGATTGGCAAAAGAAAAGAAATAATGAAGCAATAGAATACCTTTGAGTTTGAGTATATATTCATACATATTATCTTTATTTTTTATGTATCTTTCATGCAAATTCATTAACATAAATTCATAATTAAACCGACCACCACATATTCCCAATAATTTGGTGCATGCACTATTTTGCTTTGTTTATTGATTTCATGCATTAATTATATCATCAAGATATAATCTCTCATTTATTTTTCTATTTTTTTTTGTTCATTGATGTCCAAGTTGTCCATGCAATTATGAGTCACCTTTGGCACATGTACAAGCCAAAAGAAAACATGCACACACACACACACACACACACACACACATACACCAAATCTTGAAGAAAGAAGAAAATGATTATTTGGTATATTTTTAATTTCAAAATCTTTGAAAATGGGTTTGCCAAAATGAATTTAGCCCAATCTTGAGAATGAGATGGGTTAGACTAAAGTGTTGCTACGGTGATTTAGTGAGAAGCAAAAACTAGGAACCTGAAATGGGTTAGACTAAAGTTTTGCTACAGTGATTTAGTAAGAAGCGAAAACTAGGAACCTAAAATGGATAAGTTTATATGTGGGATTTTTTACAACAAGTATATCTCTTTGTTTGGTTTATTGATCCACCTCCACTGCTTAGATATTGGATCCCATTGCATTTATATATCAATGATGATAGAGATAATGTTTAGTTGCCATTTAGACTTAATTATACTTACCTATCTGTGTTAATTACATGTTCCAAGCAATGATCGTTTACCCATATAACCCTTAATAAAGGGAGTAGAATTTTAGCATGGATTACAGGATTAGGTTAATTGATCAATGAAAACTAAAACATCTAATTTGCACAGCCATGATTTTTACCTTTATCCTTACTTATCTTGATCTATTTGCAACTCTCACACTCTGATTCTCTCCATTAGCAACTATCTCCCAAAAAAGAAAAAAAAACCACCAACTTGTACAAAAGGGAAAGCCCTTAGAGAGGAATCCATAGCTAGGGTTTTTACCTCTATCCCTACTTATCTTGATCCAGCTAGTTGACAACAATAAGTATAAGGGTTTTTCATTAATTTTTGTTCCTCTTATGGAATTTTTTTTAAAAAAATTGCCTAAAAGAAAAAAAATTATACAAGATAAATATTCTTCTTCCTTTTATTTATCTCTCCTTCTTGAATATTCCATATAATTGATCTCTTTGCCTTCATCTTTTTCTCATTTTGCTTCTTCCTTTTTGTTATTCTTGCAACAACCCACTCATCAAAATGGTAATAGTGCCGATAGCTGAAGCTCTTAGTAGCAATAGTAGCTTCATTCATTGCCATGGCACCACTGCCATTGCCACCACTTTTGCTATTGCCTACGCACTCCTCATGGAGTAGGTCATATAAGCTTGATCGAGCCACATAGAAGATGATGTACATGTTTGAAAATTGAGAGTTCTATTTTATTTGCATTAATGTTGTGTTAGAATATAGAGGAAGGAGTGATGATTTAGAAAGGAAAAAAATAAAAAAAAGGCAAATAAACGAATAGGGACATTATAAGAAAGAGAATAAGGAAACTAAATGAAAGGGATAGATAGTAAATGGAAAAGATTGTTGGGAGAAGATCATGTTGCTTTAATATTGTGACTCCGTATGCTAGGCAAAATATGAGATGAATATGTATGATATACATGAAATTTAAATAATATATAATCTTGCTAACCAAAAAGTGAGGGAAGCACAAAGTAGAGCAACCATATACTTACTAGAGTGTGTAAATAGTAATTAGATGAATTACATAAATAATCACAATGTAACACATAATATGCAAGTGGAGTGAGCAATTAAAGACTCAAATTAAAATGTGCTAAATGTGAGTGAAGGAGGCAAATAATTATCTAATGGAGCGATAAAGCATAGCAAATAACGAACTTTACAATATTATTGAAGGAATAATATGATATACAAGTGGAGGATCTTCCAATAGTGAAGAAGGCAAATTATGTACTAAATAAAAGAGATTAAGGATAAGAAGGACACACAGAGATTTATCCTAGTTCAGCCCCTCTGGCTTATATCCAGTCCCCTTAAACTTCTAAAAGATTTTTCTTCAATCTTTAAAAATTATTACAACAATGATAGTTTTCACATGCTTATCACCAATATAGGTTTTACAAGTCCACCTTAAACTTTCTAGAGAGTTTTCTACAGCTTACTTTTAACAAATTCTTTCAAAGATTTACAATAGTGGATTGAAAGAAAGGATTTTCTCTTTTCAATGAAAAACCAAAGACTAAAAATGTTGTTTTTCTTTCTTAAATGCAATGTTCACAATAATAATCAATTAAAATTTTTATATTTGCTCTTTGATTTCTCGTGTATATGTACACGTTTAGTAGCTTCTAGTCGTTAGAAATAACTTAATTATGTAGAGCCTTTTTGGTTGGACCAATTAAGGCACGTCTCCAACATTCATGAGTTTTCACCTTTGTAGATGCTAGCAGTGTAAGAAATTCTTCCCATGCAATTCATTTGGTCTAATTGTACTAAATGCTATTCAATGCTCAATACGTGGGATTAAAGAAAATTATCATCTTTATATGTAACAAAGACAGTTGCTATAGAGAGAGAGACCAAAAAAAAAAGTTTTCATACTCTATTTATGTTTTGCCTAAATGAAAGTAATCTAGTTTTGTCATATATTCATTAAAGCTTTTGTCTTCAGTAAAAAAAATTATTTGCATGGGCTAGTAGAAACAAATGAGCTTTTATATGAAGGGATTTTGGCTTTTGTTATTATAAAAGTCAACAGCCTAGTCAACCTTAGGCCAACAAATGATGCCTATCTTATTGCGATGATGAGACTAGAAGCACCTTAGTAAGAGACTTAGCTAGCTAGTCTACAGAATGAACATTAGTAAAAAGGAGAGTTTTGGCTTGAACTTGGGTTCAGACAAAGTAGTAATCAATAGTAAACATGCTTCATGCAGCTATGGAAGACATGATTATGATTGAGGTAAGTAGGACCCAAGTTTTTACAAAGAACTAAAAGAGTAGTGGATAGTGGAATGGAAAGTTCTTGAGCAAATGGGTAAGCCAATTAATTTTAGCAGCATCATTAACAATAACATAATATTCAGCTTTGGCGAATGATCTTTCCATCGTTCTCTACTTCTTAGACATCCAATTGATAAAAAAAGGCCAAGAAAAATCACATAAGTAGAGGTGGAAGATTTGTGTCAAACCATCATATATTATATATTTATTCCATATTACATATATTCTTTGGTGGCAATTTATTATAACCAAACCTTTAGCAATAGAAATTTTAGTTACTAAAATTGCCAATTGGTTCCATAATGCTCATACATGGATTTGTACCATTTTGTCTCAAATTCAAGCAAGGCAAATTTGTTACAATCAAGATAACATGTATAAGGAGTTGAGATGTGTTAAAATAATTATTTGTTCAAATTGGCCATATAACACCTATTGAAGACCAAATTTCAAAAATTTATAACTTAAGTTATATAACTCTGATTAATGTAAATTAGGTGTCTTTAGAAAGTTTATGATGTGAATTTTATAAAGATTTTAAGTCAAAATGAATCCATTTGGTCCCTCAAAAGGCATAAAACCTAAGACTAGGATAGAATGAACAATAATTACACAATTATGATTTTTAAGACTAGATTAAACAATTCACTAAATATTTTGTAGAATTCTAAAAACTGAAGGCCTTGGTAGAAAGCTCTTTATGTTCTCTAATTGCCTGCCAAATTTTAGCCTCAAACTAGGTCATTTGAGCTATTAAGGGTATAATCACATTTTATAGCTTAAATGGTTCAAATTTTGGTTTCAAATGATACCAAATGTGCTCTAAATACCATTTCCCATTTTAAGCAAATTTCAATCCACAAATACATTATATTGGATTGATCCATCATGTAAAAATTATCTAGCATCCTAAAATCACCATCCTATATGTAAGAATATACATATATACATATATATATATATAAGAACCTTATATGCCAAATTACATTATATTAAGTCTTACAAGTATTAAATGGTTTCTATATCATAGTCTAGTACTTTTAAATATGTTTGCAGTTCCATATATCAAAATATATGATTATATACTCTTATATGTAATAATGTTTCGTAAACTAATTTCATTGTCAAAAATGATCTCCCTAGGCTTTTTGCTCCTCACTCTTTCTTTCTTGAGCTTCACCTGGACATGGTTAGTGGACATAGGAGAGTGAGATTTAAAGAATCCTACTAGCTAATCTAATATTCAAACACATATATGATTCACTTAAGCACATGGAAGCAATATGCATGTCATATAGGCATAGTTAAACCATAATTCATGCTTTAGAGATGCCATGGCTCAATCAAGAGCAAATCCATGCTTTAGGTACTTTTGGCATAACCTTACCTAATATTTAAGGACTTTTGGTTTAGTCTCATCAACTTTTAAGGGCTTTTAACTTAGTTTCACTCACAATTAGGATTTTTGATCTAGTCTTACCCACATTTAGGGACTTTTGGCATAGTCTTACTAATCAAGAACCAATCCAATTTCAAACGCAAATGAATGTCATGCAATGGCATAATATACTCAAACAATTAACAAGTCATATAATTGGCAAACAATACATATAAACAATCAAGAAACTTAAGTAAACCAATTATACATATATAAGAATGAAGGAAAAGATGCCTTGACACACAAATTTTAATCTGTTTCCCTTGGTTTCTTCCTTTGGTTCCATGCCCCTACACATATACTTCATTATGAATTCACTTGTTTAGCCTAGACATAACAAATGGAGCATAAAATCATCAATGAAACCATATTTATACTCATGTTAGGCTTACATATGCAAACTAGGATTTTATGTATAGTTTATGGCCTCTTTGAATGCCTTAAGTCTTAGAATTCAACTTCTAAACTTCAAAATCTCATCATATATCATATGTATAATTCCCATAGAACTCATTAGAGTCATAAAAAACATAGTTAAACCTACCTAGGGCCATATAGTTTAATTAAGCATATTTGAATCCTAATTTTTCACTTTCAAAAATAGACTTCCTAAATTCATTTCAATGGCTTCATTAGTGTTTATAATTCATATCTAAATCATTCATAACCTTAGAAATAATGAAACAACTCCTTAGGTGTTGGAAACTTCCCTTGGCTTAGACTAGCTCCTTGGTTCCATTTATTAGAGTTTTGTTTGCAACTTAAAGAATTTGTTGGTTTTAGGATCTCCATGATTCATTATTCATTCAATTATGGTATTAGAGACCTTAATTAAGCCCTCTAGGGTTTTAACTCTCTTAAAGGCCAATCCAAACCCTAGGTGAAGATACATGGCATTCTATTGGTTCTTTATCATTTTTATTTTCATATTCTAGTTCTTTGCCCTCTTAAACCTTTAGTTTCACTGTGGATTTATCAAACTCAAATCGCTTTCCTCTTTTACCTCTTTTGGACGAAACATGTAGTGGCTAGGGTTCCAAAATTTTATAATTTTCCTAGCCTAAATCATGCATCATTTAAAAGTATTTTTGATGGAGAATATTTTGGTGTAATTGGTTTTCTTAAAGAAGCTTCTTCATCCAAGAATTTAGCCATAAAACTCACTCTTTTAAGAAACAAAACCATAGAATGAAAGAGGAGAAAGAGTAGGAAAATGTTCATAATAACATCAGAGGTAAAATTAGCATGTTTAGTTACTTGTATGTAGCCTTCTTCCTCCTCCCTTCCTTCCTCTTTTGTCATGCCTCCAAGAGAGCTCAAGGTGGTATCTTAGGTTGGCCAAAATGAAGAGGAAGTGGTGAGGGGTAGTATATATATAAAGGAGCTAGGATTTTATGATTTTGAAAATTTTCAATTTTACCTTTACATTTTATTTCACCGTTTGAGCTCATTTCTTCATATTTTCAAAAACTAATAGCTCCATAATAAAATTTAGACTCTTCTCTTCATTAAAATATGTACTTTGAGTTTATAGGAACTTAAAATAGTCTAGAAAAATTTAGTCAAAGTTATGGTCAACTAAAACACTAAACCGTACACCATTAGGGATTTGACTAAATTAACTTCATCTGGTTAATCTACTAATCTTATTTTATCATATTATGATAAGGAGTATTAATTTCTTAAGCAAATTCTTATATCTCATGAATCCCTGAATTTTCATTGGTTAGGCCCATTTTAGTTCCTTTTAATTCTAACTAGTCCTTCTTAGCCCTATGGCCCTTTTCTAATTAATTCATTCTATTCATTAGGGACTATATTGGTTTGTAAAACATAGAATATTACAATCTGTCATCAATATTGTTGGCCCAATTAGCATTGTAGTAGGCAACTAGTTTCATAGTTGGAAATTTGTAAAGAAGAAGACTATGGTTGAGTGTGGCCTTTAAGTATTGTAAGACATGTTTGATGAATTGCTAGTGAAGAGAGGTTGGCTAGTGCATGAACTAAGACAATTTGTTGATAGCAAATGAGATGTTTAATCTAGGAAGGAAAGTGTTGAAGAGTTCTAAAAACTTGGTAGTATTGAGTAGAATCATTGAGAGATGTAGGGAGACTCCTTTAGCTTTATGCATGTTACGATGAGTAAGCAAATCTATGAAATATTTTCTTTGAGAAAGAAGAAAACATGTAAAGGTGTGACTGACTTCAATTTGCATAACTTGCTATTAGGAAAGTTCTGAAAAAGGGAAGTTTTAAGGTGACATAGGATATGGTAATGTATGAGTCCCTTGTAGCAACTTTGGCAACTCTAATGGGCTTTTTGCAAGTGGGGAGTTTAAGGGTTTGAAGATAGAAATAGACAAGTATAAGATGGGAAAGTCAAGTTATGTGCTAAATTTGAGCTTCACAGCCATAACATGTCAAGTCTATTTTATGGGTTATTTTGGGCTAATTCTTGAGGAGGTGTCTTTTTTGTTCTTTAATGCTGTAAGTGTTATGGGTTTTCCCATTATTCCAATTTTAGTAGTGATCTTGTTCCATGACAAAATGCATGGATTAAAGGCCATCTCTTTGGTGTTATCTTTTTAGGGTTTTTGTTCATACATCTATTAGTAGTGTGTGGATGAAACTAGGTCCAATACTAAAGTTAGAGATAGTGGAGATTTTTCAAAAGATTCACCATCACAAGAGGTGAATGGATAAATTAGGTGCACTTAAATAGATTAATATAATAATGATAAAAATAGATTGAGAAACTTTTAAACTTAGATTATTTACGTCAAGTCAATAATTAATGAATACATAAACATGTTGAAAGTGGGTCTTATTAAATGCCTATCTCTCCTTAGTTTGGTGTATGTAGTTCGGGTTTAGGAATCATATAAATTACAAGCTTTCAATCTATGTGTGGTGGATTATCATAAAGGTCTATCATTTTTTTAGCTCTATCATCTATTTCAAAATTGAAATTCAATTTATTTTTGGCTTCATCTTGGTATGACAAGCAAGCTTTAGAACATGAGACATGCTTACTTAACATCATCCAAGTCTAAAAAGAGGCTTTGTAGCAACCAAACATAAGTGTGACAATCATATCTTATTTTACATACTTCCATTTTCAGATTTTCTTATGCTTTATAGTCAAGTGTCAAAGAAGCTAAAGCTAAAAGCTAACGAGTAGTCAAAAGATATACCTTCTGAGCTTTGCAAGAGATGACTAGAGTAAATCCTGTTGAATGCTTGCATCTTTCATTTTTCTACTATTTGGGAAAAGCTTGATCAAATTCCTAGAGTGTCCTCTTGCAAATATAAAAGTCGTATCCATATATTCCATTTACTAGTAGACTATAAGAATATCTTCTAGAATTTGTTTGATTACATTCGTCAGTAAATGAAAAATTTGTAGTAGTTTGTTGCATGAGAAAGAAAAAGAAAAAAGAGGTGGAACATGACAACAAATCTTAATTCTAAAATTAAGAAACACAATGGGCATAAGATGATCAAAGCTTGTGGTTTGAGTCATAAGATGTACAATAAGCACACATAAATATATATACTTGAAAAGAAATGAACTACAGGATTCTAGCATATTTATTGAATGTTGGAAAATGATCCCCAGTTGAATTTGAGTAGTGATCTATTATCAATGCTACAATTGTAATCATTTCAAAAGAACTCTAAGAATGCATACACCATAATCATCCGATGAATTTATTGTAAAATGAGACCTAAACACATTGTATAATAAAACTTTTTTTTCATATAAATAAGGACACTATATTTAGATAGACATAAGATATATACCTTAACAATTGGAAAGTTGCCTTTATACATAAGGAATTTAAAAACATAACCAAATATATACAAATAGCATTAGGATTTTCATGACACCCTTGAAACTATTTATATAATCTTCCATATTAACACTATTTTTTTGGGTATTCCATGAATTTGATTCCGATGTGAACACTAAAGGGAGAAAGTGGAAATGGATTGAACAAATCTATCTTTCTTCACATTACTCACGTAAGGTGTACCCTATAGAACCATTTAGAACCAAATACTGCATGCTGGACATCATCTTTTGGTTATTCTATTCATGAAGAAGAGGAAGAGGCTAGCCAGTACAGACGATGGCTTCTTGGCTTTCCATTTGATGTTTGGTGGTGGCTTCTTGGCAAGTACCAATAGTGTTGTTATTGTAAACTATATGTAATGTGAAATATGTGTTTTCAATAACATTTGCCCAATTGTTGCTTTTGTTTTTATCTCTAATTTTGCTTTTAATCCTAATTGGGTTGACAAATATAAGTTGAGCAATTTATAAGATGTGAAGGATAAACAATTATGTTGTAATTTTTATATGAAAAAAGGCAATGCTACAAATACATTATTAGATTATTATTGCCATGGCATTACTGACTTATGAGCTTGGTAACACTCTTAGAGTTTCATGGAGCAATGTAGAACCAAGTAAGTGCCTACACATACATATTGATAGTATGTATCTTGAATTTTTTTTTTAACAAATGCTAAAAATATGAATTGTTCATTTTTGTTTTAGTTCTTCACAAGCCTTATGCATCAACCAATGGAATTAGTTATTTCCATTCTCATCTTTACAAATTTTTAATTATTTCTAGATATGAAGTTGTTATCTTCAAAATTAAGAATGACCAACCAAATGGCTTAGTAGTTTATACTTTTAATTCCTATTGTTCAATTGATTTCACCAAGAAAAAAGCCTTTCTCCTTAGTTATAGATCCTAAGACTACTCCAGAAAGTGCCTAATTTAAAACTTGGACTGCAAATGGCTAACACCTATAATAATGGGCTAAAATAAAGAAAGAAAATAGCTATAAAGAAAGGTATAAACAAAGTGATAAATGCTGAAACATAAAAGAATGAATTAAACAATATGAACACGAAAGAATGAAAGGAAAGAGTTGGTATTTGATTAATTGAATATCAAGAGAGTTTCAAAATATGAAAAATGAGCTTATATAGGCTTAAAACTAGTTGTTAACCCCACTAAACCTACATGTCACTACCTCTTAGATTTTCTCCTTATGTTTACAATAAATGAGTGCCACATTAGCTAATATAAAGATTAAAAATTATTATTTAATTGCTGTTTAACTACCATATCAGCTAACTATAACACCCATGTCCCTAAAATTTAGGAAATGGGTTGTGGAGCATATTTTGCACTTTTCTTATCTTGGTTAACTCATGCTTATTCCTTTATCTTTAGCTCATCATGATTAACTATCTTCAACAAATTTTGTGGGCATTACTCTAAATTGTAGGCTAGAATATAAGAGAGTAGGCATGTGATAGAAAAGTATCCAAATTTAATGAATAGACACTTTTCTTTGTTGCACATTATTAAGTCATTTTTTTCTAAAATATTTCATAAAAATCCAATGGATCAAGACATTGCTCGAAGAAACTATAACCTATTTTATCCTCAAAAAGCCTAATTTAGTTAATTGTTTTGCCGATATGGCCTAATCTAGTTGATATTTATCCAATGGATTAGCTAAAGGCGTCCTAATTTATAGACCTAAAGCTTGGTCCAACCCAAATATTTTTTGGTGCTAATATCTTGTCCCCTATATCTTTTCAACTAATGATAATAATAGTACGAAGCAGTTGAAATGATGTATACTTTACTTTTTTTTACTACACTATTTAACCAAGAAGAGGTTAAGATAGGTGTTGGAATGATCTTTACATTTCCAAGTTAGGTTGCCACTTCTGGAACAATTGCTGCTGAAGAAGCTATTCCTTAAACAACACTTTCTCCTCCTTCTACTAATGCCAAGGACTTAGCTTTGTAAGTTTTTAATTTTTGGTCACCTTTCTTGTGTTTTTCTTTTGTTTTATGCTTTGTGCTTGTTTTGTTTTGCCAAACTTTGTTGGATTTAATTAAGGCTAGGTAGCTAGCATGTAGCTACCATTTAAGAAGTAAAATCTTGAATGCTATCCCATATAGATGGGTAGTAAAATTTTAAATATTTCCCATTGATGCTTCTATTTAACTCTTCTCCTTTCATGCTCACTAGTTGATAAGCACCACTAGAAATAACTTGACTTATAATGAAAGGACCTTCCTAATTGGGTCACCATTTGCTAAATTTAAGGTCTTTAGTACAAAATTGGCAAAATGGTTTTCCATATTAGATCTCTTTTATTAAATTTTTTGTGTCTGACTTACCTGCTATATACCTTTATCACTTTTATTTTATTTAGCTGAATATTATTAATGGCCATTAGTCAATCTTCATTAACTAATTCTAATTCCATGTAAAGAGATTAATGATATTGGTTTTGTTCCAAGTCATTTTGCTTAGCCACTTTTAGAGATTTTATGCCATGTTTGGTTTGAGGGGGATAACAAGGAAAGGAACAGAAACGCTTATAGCTAATATGTCACACCATCACATGTCAAAAGCTACAACTTACTAAATTAGAAGACCTTGTATTGCTAGCCAAAAACCTTGTTGACAATGTAACACCATAACTTCTAGCTCCATTTCATGTCATTTATAAGTTTTGTATTATCAATCCCAAGAGCATATGAGAAAGGAGATGGAAATAATAGACTTTTTCTGCGTTGCGCTATATCTAAAAAATTTAATTCGGTGTCACGTGGACTGTGTGAGCTCATATTATACTTCCTCATATTTAATTTTATTATTACAACTCATTTGCATCACAAAAACATGCCTACAATTCATAGAAACTGAAATGGAGCTCAAAATAAGCAAGCATATTTTCGGCCAGATTTGCTCCATTTTCTGACCCAACTTTGGAAAATCATAAATAAATATCAAAAACTCGAAACCATGTAATCTTGGTCATTATGGAAAGCTTAGATGTCTAATTCACACTAAAAATATGCCCAGGTCACGATATTCATCACCCAGGACGTTTGACATCCAAAATAGTCCAAAGGTTTGACTGAAATCTGGAACTATCATAAAATTCTGCAGAAAAATTTGAAAATGTCCAATTAATTCTAAAAAAATTTAATCCATGCAAATGATACCAATCTGAAAAGATGTCAATATTAACTAGAGAGAAAAAATATTTCCAGATCAGTTCATCAAGCTCAGACTTCGAAATTCAATAGAACAGTACTTCTAGTTGGGCAATTTCACTGATACTGGACAGAAACTTCAAAAATTTATATCTCCCTCTTTAGATGTCCAAATGAGGTGCTTCAAGTTGATACGAGTCTCTGTGATTGCCTAATTTTTTTGTATAAAATTTTGTGGCAATTGGACATCATTTGAGCTTTGTGTGACAGAAAACATTTTCGGACCAAATGAATAGTGCAGCAGACCAAATCCATAAAATTTTCCAACTTTAAAAAATCATCAAATATTCTACAGACCTCCAAAAATTATAATCTTTAGCTTTCTAGAAATCTCTCAATGAGACCTAATTGTATGCAAAATTTCAAAGCAAGACAAGCTCATATGGCTAAAATGTGACATAGGGTTCCATTATGGTCAAATTTGGCTCCATATGAGTTACCAAATTTGCCAAATGGGCTTGCCTTAGTTGTGGCACCTTTTGGGCAAGTCTAAAGCATATTTAAGACTTATGTGAGCTGCCCAAATGGTCTCAAACCTCATGCATCTCATTTTGGTTATTCAACCCACATTTATACACATATTCATCAAACTTTAAACTTTCATACTATAACATTATATACTCAAAACATGGGCTAGTGGTTATATATGATAATCATACATCTAGACATCACATAATAGTATATCTACATATGTCTCAAGGTTCATAATACATATACAACATCATATACATCTTGAACTATTATTATGGTTTCAAAATAGACAAAATAAAGTATAAGCTTGTCAATCTCATTCCTTTAATGTTGTTGACTCCCATTAGCATATCCACTTAGTTCACCTAGCATGTTAGATCATTGGAGAGGAGGGGATGAGATTCAAAGAATCCCAACAGCTCATCTCCCATTCAATCATACATAATATGTGCAAAGCAAGCCTTTTAAATGCATGTATGGAGAAAACGGAACTCATAGACATTTTAAAGGCAACCTTGGCATGTGAATCAATCATACAAGACATTCAAGAGCTCACTAAGTGTTTGGATTGGCCTCACACTTCTCCTCATGGTTTTAGACTTGTCTCACTTATTCTTTGAGCACTTTGGACTCAACCATACTCTTGGGAGCCCACTTTGCTTTTGGGAGACTTTTTACTTTGTCTTAACCAAGCTTAAGGGTTCTTGGCTCATCTTCATCAAAGGGAAGAGTTCTTGGCCTCTCCACACTCAAGCAAACGTATTCAATTGAACACATAATATGGCATTAAGCATCATGGCATATAAAGGCATACTAGCATACTTTTCAAAGCTTGAAAATACATATACATACATTTTAAAACAAGCTAAACACACATCCATGCATGAGAGAAGGTGGAGAGAGCTACCTTGTATACAAGCACACATTTTTTCCTTAACTTTCAAGCCTCCTCTTTTGGTCACATACCCACAATTTGGTGGAGATAGTTTCTTTTGGCCTAGATACAAATTATGGGAGCCAATTAAGTTCATGAACCACACTCTAAGGCTACACAACTTAATGAAACACTAGATTGCTCTATAGATTCCATTATGGTCCATATTGGCACGTAATGAAGCAACACCCCTCAAATGACTTCTAGGCCTCATTCTTTCCTTTCAAATATGATTCTTGACTCCTTTTAAGCCTCTTGGAGTCATCACATCATTAAAACAAATGGCCTAGCACCATGTTGCTTCTTTAGGTCATAATATGGAACCTAAGACACCAAATCACTTTCTATGAGTTCTAAATTTTTTCCAAGGCCTCCCTTCACTTTCATTCATCAAATATGACTCAAGAATGGCCTTAGAAAAATTTAAAACTCCCCCCACCTACACAAATCCCTTCTTGGCCGAGACATAGACACCATTTGGGCCATATGGAGTTTTCTTGAAGGGAGAAGCTTGTGGGGAGCATCTTTGGTGTCTCAAGAACTCATTTATACTCTAACTTAGACCTAGGAAACATCATACAAATTCAAAAATTAAAAGGTGCACTTAAAACCCTAGGTTTTGCATCTTGATTTTTAATGCCTATTTCTTGGTTTTCTTTGCATATTCTTATTCCTCTCCATCAAATACCTAAGAATCATCTTTGGTTGGGCTTGAAAATCAGATCTTCCTATGGTTCTTAGGCTAGATCAAAATGGAGAAGAAGTGTGATGAAAGGTATCAACCATAGGATACATTTTTACCTTGTTTCCTTGTTTAATTTGGCTTGAATCTTGATTTCTCCAAGCTCCTCTCTTCAATTCCGAACTTTCCCTTGAATATCTCCCTTGAATCAGATTTATAAACCTCATTTTAATCATAGGAAACAAAGGAGAATGGAGGAAAAGAGGTTTGGAAGAGGAAGAGCATGAAAAACTACTAATTTTCATACCTTAAGCCTTTGATTTCTCCTCCTTTTCTTCCCCTTCTTGTGAGCCTCATCTCCTAGGGTTTTCTTCTGGTTTTAGGCAGAACATGGTCGTGCATAATGAATGGAGGAGAAGGGTGCATCATATATATAGGTGGGAATAAGTTACACTTTTTCAAAAATTTTCATTTTGCCCTTCATACTTTGCATTTTTGTTTCTCTTTCGTTTTAGCTTCTTTTTGAGAACTGTCTTTTTCATTATAAAATTTAGGTTCCCAATCAAGAAAAATGGCTTTGGAATCACTCAAATCGGAGCTAAAACCTTTCCGAACGAATCCGTCAAAGTTTAGGCACACTGACATTGGAAAACATCCACCGGAGGGGATTTAATTGTCCCTGGGCTTCCCATGGTTTTCAAGGCCTCTGAAAACCCAAGAGAACTCAAAATTTTCATTTAAAAAGTCCTCCTGTGTGTTTTTCAAAAAGTGCCCATATTTACGAAAATGCCACTGGCCTTTTGGCAAATTTTTCGAATCACTCTGGCCTTGATTTCTGGGTAACTCAAGACTCAAATCCTCATTTTCTAATATTTAAAATTTTATCATAATTTTATTTGGCCCCAATTCCTTTTATTTTAGGTACTTCCTTTTGTATCTGACCCATTTCTGTCGTTTACGAAAAAACTGAACATTGTGTTTCTCACGTTTACGGAAGGACCGGATGTTACAGACAAGGTCTCGGATTTTATAGTGTAAATTGCAAGATCTATTTACAAGATATCATCTCAGCCTTTAATTTGACATGGTTCAATGTTAACTCATCCTTAATATACTTGCCCAACTAGAAACATGACAAAAGAAGCATAGAATTGGAGTTTAAGATCAAGCATCACAAGTAATTCCATGTAATTCACATTTTCAATTAAGATTTTAACACTTAGTTTGGGCCACATATGGTTCATCTTGAGCTATAGGGGTCTAGACTTCAATCTTTCTTTTTTTTTTTTTAATTCATTTTCATCATAAATATGTTTGTTCATACTCATTTTAGCATGTTTAGCTCAAGGAATGCACAAAATCTTCATAGGACTCGAATTGACAGCATGCACATAAACTCTGCACTAAATTTAAAATTTCATAACTAATTCTAAAAAAATTAAACTCATGTATATGATAGCTTTTTGAAAAGCTCAAGATGTCTAATAATGAATAAAAATAAATCCAGGTCAAGCAAATAGCGTTTAACCTACAAAAATGGATGGAACAATACCAAAGGTCGAGCTGCATTATTGGTACTATCATGCAATTTTAAAAATTCAATTCTCCCTCTACAGAGCTCCAAATGAGGTGCTCTTAGTGGTTATTAAATTCTTATGATGCCAACTATATGTTTGTGAAATCTCATAAGCATTAGACTTCATTTGGCCATCCAAAAATATCAAAAACCAGACTATCTAGAAGTACAATGCTATGACAGTTTCTACATAATTTGGCCAAATTTAAAAAATCATAAGATATTCCACAGAGCTCCAAAAATTATGCTCTTTAACTTTGTGAAACACTCTCAATGAGATCTATATGCTTGCTAAATTTCATGCCAAAACTCATTCATTTGGTTTAGTTTGGGTTTAGGCGCAAAATATGGCTTAAAATAGTAATCATATGACTCTAAATGATACCAAATGGCTATCTACAAGGACCACGACCATTTGAGCAAGTCTAAAAGTTCAAATACTGTATATAGAGGCATCATAATGGGTCCAAATCCTCATAGAACTCAAATTCACTATCTGACATATATAAATACACAGACATCATGGCTCAAGGATGTCAAAATCTTACATTCTCATACGTTTGGCTTCATATTCATTACATATGACATATTTATATACTTTTATACATGCTCAATGTAACACCATACATTCTAGCTCATATCATGCTTTTAAATGGCTTACTATCATGAATCATGTAGGTTTCCCATGAAAAAGGCAAGGAAATAATGATTAATTTTGTGTTGCGTCGCATCTAAAAATTCCATTCGATGTCATGTGGACTGTGTGAGCTCATGCTATACATTATCATATTTAAATACATTAATACAACTCATTTGCATCATAAAATCATGCCCACAACTCATGGAAACCAAAATGAAACTCAAAATACCCAAGTGTAATTTTGGACAGATTTGGCCTCTTTTCTGACCAAATTTTGAAAAATCATAACTAATTCTAAAAAACTTAAATTCATACAATCTTGGACATTTTAAAAAGATAAAGATTTCTACTTCATATTAAAAATATGTTCAGATTATAAGATTCATCATAGAGGACGTTTGACATCCAAAATAGTCCAAAGGTCAGACTTCCTTCTGGAATTATCATAGAATTCTACAGAAAACTTTAAAAATGTCTAATTAATTCCAAAAAAATCCAATCCATACAAATGATACCAATCTAGAAATATATAGATGTTAGCTAGAGATAAAAAATATCTTTGGACCAATTCATCAAGCCCAAACTTTAAAATTTAATAGAATAGTAACTCAAGTCGGGCAAAATTCCTGATACTGGACATAATGTTCAAAAATTTATATCTCCCTCTCTAGACTCTAAATGAGGTTCTTCCAATTGGAATGAGTCACTGTGAATGTCTAGTTTTTCTGTATAAAATTTCATGGCAATTAGACATCATTTGAGCCTCGTGTAACAGAATTCAATTTTGGACCAAATGAATAGTGTAGCAGACCGAAACTATAAAGATTGCCAACTTTGAAAGATTATCAAATGTTCTATAAACCTCTAAAAATTATGATCTTTAGCTTCCTAAAAATCTCTCAATGAAACTTAATTGCATGCTAATTCTCAGATTAAGAATAATTCATTTGGCTAAAAAGTGACATAGGGTTCTATTATAATCAATTTTGGCTCCATATGGGATACCAATATTGCCAAATGGTTTTCCCTTGGTGTTGGCACCTTTTGGATAAGTCTAAAAGCATATTCAAGACTTGTGTGAGTTGCCCAAATGGTCCCAAATCTCATGCTTTTCATTTTGGCCATTTAACCTACACTTATGCACATTTACATCAAACTTCCAAATTGCATACTTTGGCATTACATACTCAAATTCTATTCTAGAGTTCATACATCATATCCATATAGTTATACATCACATAATATCATATTTACACATGTCTCAAAGGTCATAGGCCATTTACAACAACAATATACATCATGAAGCATCATTATGGTTCCAAAAAGATAAAAGCTAAGCATAATAATGTCAATCTCCTTCCTTTAAGATTGTTGGCTCCTATTTCCATAGCCACTTAGTCCACCTAGCATATTAGATTATTAGAGAGGAAGGAATGAGATTCAAAGAATCCCAATAGCTCATCTCCTTTTCAATCATACATAATATATGTAAAGCAAGCCTTAAAAGTGCATGTATGGATATAATACAAATCATGAACATTTAAGGAGCAAGCTTGGCATATGAACACATCATAGAAGATATTCAAGAGCTCACCAAGTGTTTAAATGGGCCTCACACTTCTCTTTATTTATTTTGGACTTGCCTTACCCATTCTTTAAGAGTTTTGGATTCAACCATACTCTTGGGAGCCCACTTTGCCTTTGGGAAACTCTTTACTTTGTTTCAACCAAGTTTAAGGGTTCTTGACTCATCCTCACCATGGTGAAGAGTTTTTAGCCTCTCCACATTCAAGCAAACTCAAAAAAACATCATGCATTCATTTAAAAACATAACATGACATCATGAAATCATGGCATAGAAAATCATGCTAGCATGTTTTTCATGACTTGAAAATACACATACACACATTTTAAAACAAGTTAAATACACATCCATGCATGAGAGAAGGTGGAGAGAGCTACCTTGTGTACAATTACACACTTTTTCCTTGGATTTCAAGCCTCCTCTTTTGGCCACACACCCACAAATTGGTGGAGATGGTTTCTCTTGGCCTAGATATAATTTATGGGAGCCAATTAGGTTCATGAAACATATTCTAAGGGCACACAACTTGGTTAAACACTAGATGGTTCTATAACCCCTATTATGGTCCATAAATGCACATAATGAAGCAACACTCCTCAAATAATTTCTAGACCTCATTCTTTACTTTCAAATATGATTCTTGACTTCTTTTAAGCCTCTTGGAGTCATCACACCATTAAAACAAAGGGCCTAATATCATGTTGCTTCTTTAGGTCATAATATAGAACCTAAGGTATCAAATCAATTTCTATGAGTTCTAAATTTTTTCCAAGGCCTCCCCTCATTTTCATTCATAAAATATGACTCAAGAATGATCTTAGAAAAATTTAAAACTCTCCCCCACTATAAGAACCCCCTTTGGCTGAGACATAGGGCATCTTTGGCCTAAATGGAGATTGCTTTATTTTTTTGAAGGAGGAAGCTTGTGGGGAGCATCTTAAGGGTCTCAAGAATTCATGTAAACTCTTAATTAAACCTAGGAATCATCATACAAAATTAGAATTTGAAAGGTGCACTTGAAACCCTAAGTTTTACATCTTGATTTCTAATGGCTAGTTTGTTGTTTTCTTTGCATATTTTTGTTCTTCTCCATTAAATACCTAAGATTCACCCTTGGTTGGGCTTGGAAATCAGATCCTCCTTGGGTTCTTGGTGTGTGTCAAAGTGGAAAAGAAAGAGAACTCAATATAGCAACCATAGGATGCAATTTTACCTTGTTTCCTTGCTTAGTTTAGCTTAAATCTTGTTTTCTCCAAGCTCTTCTCTTCAAATCCGAAATTTCTCTTGAATTTCTCCCTTGAATCAGATTCATAAACCTCATTTTAATCAAAGGAAATCAAGGAGGATGAAGAAGAGGTGGTGTGGATGGAGAAGAGCATGAAAACAACCATAAACACATACCTTTTGCTTGGATTTCTTCCTTCTTCTTCTTCCTCTCTTGGGCGCCTCTCTCTTAGGGTTTTTCTTCTAGTTTGAGGCTGAATTTTCTGAAGTTAAATGAGGGTAAGTGTGAGGCGCTACCTATATATAGGTAGGGAAAAGTGACTTTTTCAAAAATTCTAATTTTGTCCTTCGTACTTGGCATTTTCGTTTCTCCTTCATTTTAATACCTTTTTAAGAACCATCTTTTCTATTATAAAATTTAGGTTCCCAATTAATAAAATTTCCTTCGGAATCACTCAAGTCGGAGCTAAAACCTTCCCGAATGGATCCATTGAAGTTCAGGTATATTGACGTTGGAAAACATCCATCAGAGGAGATTTAACTGTCCCGGGGCTTTCCATAATTTTTAGGACCTCTAAGAACCCCGAAAAACTAAAAATTTTGATTTAAAAAGCCCTCCTATGTGAATTTCAAAAATTACTCAAAATTATGAAAATGTCATTATGTTTCGTAGGTTTTCCATCAAAATTTGTTTCTTCATTCTAGATCTGTTTTTCCTTTTGTCTAAGGCCAGGATTCTCATTTTTAAGAGTCTAGAATGTTACTCAAATTTTTCAGGATCTTAACTAATTCATTTCGGGGGACTTGTTTTGAAAACGTGTCTGTTTCTGTCGTTTAACAAAAATCAGACATTACACTCTAGGGTTCACAACTCATAATTTACTTATATATACATACTTTGACATCAAGTTACACAATATCTTATTATATTATCAAAGTATCATCACTCATACTCTATGGCTCCTATTCTTTGCTTCTTGGGCTTCACCTAGATAAAGTTAGATGGAAAGTGGGGGAGGGTGAGATTTAAAGAATCCCAATATCTCTTTCACTCTGCAAGTAAGCATATATGACATATTATCATGTCAAAGAACATAAGTATGCACCAAAAGCTTCTAAGAATCAAACATAAACATGTTTTCAAAATCATATGAACATGTCAATATCAAAATCAAGCTTTAGGGAGTTTTGGTTTAGCCTCACCCAATTATTTGGGACTTTTGGATTAGCCTTACCCATTTTCTAGAGACTTTTAACTTAGTCTCACTCATTCCAAGAGATTTTTAGCCTTGTCCAACCCATTTCTAAGGACTTTTGGCTTCACCTTACCCATTCTAAGGGACTTTTGATATCACCTCACCCATTAAAAGCAAAGTCACATTCCAAACACAATTCAAGAAATATAATGGTACCATAACATCAAACCAATAGCTAGAAACATGTTTTATGATTCAAACATCTATATAAGCATTCAATGACAATCCAACAACCAAGAAACAAATACAAGAAAGGATGGAGAGCTACCTTTTCAAGAATGCACCTAGTTTCTCCTTAGTTTCTAACTTCTCTTCTCTTGGCCTCACAAGCATACTTGGGAGAGACTCGATTTGTTTGGCCTAGACACATTAAATAACACACAAAGGTATCAATGGAACCATCTTTAGCCTTACTCAAGCCTTGTATAAGCCACTTTTAGCTTTAGGCATCCATATGGTTCCATATAGTAGCATAATGAAGTAACCCACATAATTCATTATCTTAGCTCTAATTTCTCACTCAATCTAAGTCACATGACTCTATTTAAGCTCATTAGAGTCATTACAAACTCAAATCAAGGAGCCTAACACCAAATTGCTTATTATACATAATGGAACCTAAACTTTCAACTTTCAAACTATAGTTCCTAAATTCAAACCAATGGTTCCATTGGTGTTTATTATTCATATATAGACTATTTCTATCTTTGGAATTAAAGAAAACTCTCCTTAAGTGCACTTTCCCCCCTTGGCCGACACATGCACACATAAAAGAGCGCATGGAGCTTTCTTAGTTTTCTTAGGGAATTCGGTATCCATGAAGCTCTTTAGACCTCTTATGAACTCAAATATGCTCTTTGATGGTCTAAAATATCATTTTATAGCTTTTATATTTCCTAAGGTGCAAGTGAAATCCTAGGTATAGAAACTTGCAACCTATAGCCTTTCATGGCTTTCTTTTTGCATAATCTTACTCTCTACACTTCTAAGCACTTGTTTCTAGTAAATTTTCATCACACAAAAACTTTCTTCTCACTTTCTCTCTAGGCTAAATTATGGAAGAAAAAAAGACTAAGGAAGTGGCAATATAATGGCTTACAGTGTACATCATTTGAAAGCTTGTTAAGTAGTGATTCTTATACTATAGTTGTTTGCTTCAAACTTTCACTTTTCCTTAAAAGTTTAGCCATCAAACTCCCCCTTTCAAGAATCTAAAACCATCAAGAGAAAGAGAATAAAGAGAGAGAAAGTTTCATAACTAGCTTGTTGCAAAATTCCATGTATTTTCATACACTTTTGCCTTAGTTTCCTTTCTTTCTCCTCCATCTCTCTTAGATGCCATGGCTAGTCTGATTCTGAGCTCAAGTGTTGTTTTGGAAGGGTAGAGGGGCTGACTTTATTATATTAAAACATGGAGTAAGATTTTTATAACAATTCCCGAATATTGATTATGGCCTTCAACTTCCATTCCTTCATTTGGGCTCATCCTCTAGTTTAATAAAAATATGCTATTCAAATTTTATGGAATTCAGAATTATCCTGAATCATCTAGTCAAAGTTTCAGTCAACTCTTTATTGAAAACACACATTGGGAGGATTTTAACCATTATGATGGTTTCCATGGTTTCTGGGGCCTCTAAGAACCCTAAGAATCTTAATTTTTCAATTTAAAACTCTCTCCTTTGAGTTTTCTAAAAGTTGTTCGAAATTATGAAAATGCCACTGACCTTTGTAACTCTCTGTTTAGTCATTTTGGCTCTGATTCCAGGTTATCTTGAGGCTCTTAATTATATTTTTAGATGTTCTAATTAACATCTATATCTCAACTAGCCTTAGTTCCATGCTTGCCTCTTAAGGCTAGCTAGATTAGTCATCATAGGGACATTTGCCACTAGATTTGAATATGGAGTGGATTGACTAGCATTCAATGATGATGTAAACTATTTTTTTATTTGCATTTGTCTTTGTTCCCATCCTCTAATGTTTTACACTTCATTATGTACCATTAGCTAGACAATCTTGGTTAACTGTCTAGATATATAGTATATAAGATTGTTTAATCCCATTTCTATTTGTTGTCAGATGAATGAGGTTGTCATAACTATGAGCTGATTGTATTAAGCTATTTCATCCATATTAAAATTTGCTTATCCCATAGTCAATGGCAAGGTTGTGGTCACAGGTTGTCCCATGATTGTTGGTGTCACATCTTTGAACTTGACATCATAGCTTTGTTAAGAAACTTAGGGGTTGAAAGCATTATGGTTGTCATCCTTTTTTGCTTGAGTCGCTTTTCCCATATAGTAGGTGCATGTGCCACTTATAGTTATGGCTAGGTGATGCAAATTGGATTGGAATTTTATTATAGTCCCACTGAGTGTGCCAAAAATTACTAGCATACGAAATTAGGAATGGCTAACTGAATGGCTCAGCAAGCTTGCACTTTTTATTCTAATTATTCAAGTGATTTCACCAAGGAAGGGGCTTTGTTCCTCAGTTATGGATCCCTGGGCTACTCTAGAAAGTGCCTACTTTAAAGCTTAGACTACAAATGACTAACACCTACGATTATAAGCTAAAATAAAGGAAGAAAATAGCTATAAACAAAGTTGTAAATAAAGAATGAAAGGTAAAAGCTAGTATTTGATTGATTGAATATCGAGAGAGTTTTAAAATATGAAAAATAAGCTTATGTAGGCTAAAATCTAGTCGTTAACGCCATTAAACCTACTTGCCACTACTTTTTGGATTTTCTCCCCCTATTTACAACAATGTAGGATCATGGCCAATGGTTTGTTAATAAATGAGTGTCACGTTAGCTAATATGAAGATTAGAAATTATTGTTTAACTACTGTTTAATAGCCATATTAGCTACCACAATACCTGTGTCTCTAAAATTAAAGGTCTTTAAACATATTTTGCACTTTCCTTGACTTAGTCAACTTATGGATATTCTTTTTTCTTCAATTGATCATGATTAACTACTTTTGTTGATTTTGTGGACATTACCCTAAATTATAGGTTAAATATAGGAAAATGGGCATGTGACAAAAAATCATCCAAATTTAATGAATATTCACTTTCCTCTACTATAAGTCATTAGGGTTTTTTTAAAAAATAATTTTAAAAAATCCAATTGATTAATACATGACCCAAAGATGTTATAGCCTATTTTATCTCAAAAAGCCCAATTTAGCTAACTTGTTTAGCAAATATGGCCCAATCTAGTCGATATTTATCTAATGGATTAGCTAAAGGTGGCCTAATTTATAGGCCTAAAGCTTGGTCTAACGTAAATGTTTTTTGGTGCTAATAGAAGTGTAATGGATCATGATTTGGAAAAAGATTTTATTAGGCCCATTATATTAGCTCAACTGGCTAGCCCACTAACAACACTTAACTACATTAAAAGTATATTTAAAGAGTTTCTCTATAAATACCAAGTACATACTTCAATATGGTCTTGCTTCCAAATCTTTTAACTTAATAAGCAAATATATAGTCTTGGCTCTCTCTCCTACCTATCTTGCAATTTACATTTTTTGTCTTTGACTTTAAAGTTAGGGTCCAAAATGGGGCTTGAGATTGTATTATGGCTCTAACCACTCTTTATTGTACAGGACTTATTGGACCTAACCACTAGGAAAATTGATTATATCACTATTGGTTCATCAAAGAGTTAAAATGTGTGCAGATGGTGATAGTTGCTATTTTGTGATAATATTATTCAGAAGAAGTTTTTTCAACTGTCATTCTACATTAATATTACAACTCTACAACAAAGCTTCATTTTAAAGAATTACTTATAAATCTTTAAGAACATATCTAATTCATTCAAATATTTTCTATGAACAAGCTCAACTGTTCATTTTGGGTCTCAGAAATAAAGCTTCTAAGTCCTAACATAAACTTATATTTTATTTATTTATTTACTTTTACAAAGAAGCATCTATTTTAGTTGTCACTATATCACATGAAAATTGCAGTAGTTGATGTCAACAAATCTATTAACCACATTTTCAAACTGATTCTATGAAGAAGCAAAATGCATCTTGGTTGCTAATAATTGATGTGGTTTGATATTGCACCACTGTTTATCACCTCTTATGATAGGATTTTGCTATTGTAGGAATAAAACAAAATGAAACTGTCACGTTTTGAAATGATGACATGACTGGCATAGAAGATGAAATGATCTCATATTTGTAAGCCTAATTAAACATATAAAATCTTAGTTTCTCATCATACCGATTGAACCCCAATGAAAGTAGAGATAACTTAACACTTTAATACAATTGTGTATTTCAAATAAATTTCCTTTCTCTCTCTTGCATCAAATTCCCCTCATATTTAAACAAGACAACAATCACCAGTCAAGGAGGAAAGAGAGCTCCACTCTCATTTTCCAAACAAGACAAAATATACCTAACAAAGTAAAGATCCTGTTTGTAACCTATGGAGTGAACTCTAGAGTATAAACATATACATACAAAGATAGTAGTTAGTTAATATTGGACTAACCGATTGGTAGCTCTTGACTAACAACACTCTTGAGATAGGCCAAAAGAGCATCTGGATACAATTCCAATATCTATAAAAATAAATAATAGAATGAGCCACAGTACTCACTAAGTAGAACATAAATCACAATAACTAAAGGAATGAATGGGTACAGAGTTTCTTGAAAACATTATTCACATGAGAGTCAATAAACAATCACAAATTCGTATTATTTTAAATAATAATAAGAATAAAATAATTCATAAATGATATGAAATAACAATGTCAATGTGTAAATAATTCAACATTTGTGTCATAGTTAAAATGAATACTTCAAAAAAAAAGTTCTTGTTGTGAGGTCATTTAGTAAACAAGAATAGGAAGCATCTAGTTAAAACCAAAATAAAATAAACGCAGAGCACATAGCTCGCGAGGGTAAGTAACTACAGACACAAAGCATACAACTCTCGATAATCAGAATAAATCCATATATGGTGGCTTACACACGAGGCTAGCAACACCCCTGGTAGCTGGGGTTCAGATCGAGGTGTACCAAGGTTAACAAATACTACTGTTAGTTGCAGAGTTAATACTAGATAACTTCCAAAAGAAATCCAAATTCATGTATTTATATTTAAAATATTTAGAAGGTTCAAAATCAAAATACTATCATAGTTCATAATTATCAAACTGAGGGTAGTCTTTTATCACAATTTATCACTTAAAGTAGCATACAATTTCAAATCCAACTTAGTAACAATCATATTTTAACATAACAAAATTTGAAAGATTTAATAGCCAAAATATTTGCATGCATGAAGATACTTCCTAAGAAGCCCATCCCAAGGCCATGTAAAAACAAGCAAGAACTAAAGAAGTAAAAACTGAAGGAAGGTTAAAAATGTATCAAGATTTATAATCTACTCATAGTGCTTGTTGCATTCTATGGGTCCTTTTATCACCAGACCACCGCCACTTCCTTTGATGGAAAAATATCTAAAAGTTTTTCCTAAGACAAAGTCATATCAACCCATTCAATTCTAAGGACTATATTAAGATGTGTTTCCATTTCACTTAAGCAATTTAACTTAGCTTGCTTTTAAGTTCCTATCTAAATAATATTTATAACTTTATTCATAATCTCCCTTAGCTAGACTATCTTAATTTAACTCCTTCCTTATTTAATTAAATTCTACCAAATAATTTCTAGCTTCAATGTTAATTTATCGTATTTTAACTTAGTTAATTAATTAATTCATTTAACTTAAAAAAATTTACTTTATTAGTTCTCATTCTAATATTGATCCTACATTTATAATCAACTACTTAATTTACTATTTGACAAACGCTTATATATACATATTACCATCATTAACCTCATTTACATAATTAATAATTTCTTCTTCTTCTTCTTCTTCTTCTTCTTCTTCTTCTTTAACTAAAAGCAACATTCAAGACAACGTTATCACTTTAATACTTCCATATAAAAATTTACCACAACTTGCCCAAAGCATTCAAGCTCTTGGAATTAAAACATTAGTATATTTGTAGATTAACTAGAATCATTATGCCTTAATCAACATGCCTTGAACAACTACTATATCTTTCTAATTCCTCAAAAGTATGAGATTACACACTGATTTATACTTGATAATTTTTAAAATTTAAATTAGTATCATTCTAGTATAACTTAAAAATAGTTAGCCCAAAAGGTGGACATCTAAATTTCAAACCCCAATGCACCAGCAATAAAAATAAAAATAAAAAAAGGATTTGCATAAATACGAGCCTCAATCTACTTAGTCATTTTTAGTTGAACCAAGAATTGCCACAAGGTTCATGTCACAAATTCATATCACTTAAGTAGATACAAAATGAGTTATAACAATTATCACATAGCCTAATAACAAGTCATGCCATTTCTATGATGCTTATGTATCAATATATAGACTATAAGTGCATAAACATTTGGTGTGGTAAAGTGACATTCATTAAACAACATGAGCAGGTAGAAGATGTGATAGCAACTTTGCAAAACATGTTACACCGTCACTACTCTGTTTCATTAAGAGGATTTACCGATGTATTTTACAAAAATTATTTTACTTTATATTAAACTTATTCCTTTCATCCACCTATGTATGAGTGCAACTTTAACATATAGAATCGGAGTGGCAAATTCTAGAATTTTACCATACATCATCCAATACTTAGAATCTTCATTAATTAATTATTTACTGATCTTGAGAAGTGTTATGAAGTCTTAGGAATTGTAATTATGAAACCTTCATTATTTAAGCTATATATAGTCACACATTGCACTTAAGCCACAACAAATGATTTCATTACTATATACTAACAACTTATATAGTAAATAGCATAGAGGAAAGAGAACCCTTTATATCCCATCTTATACCCTAATATTGTTTTTTTCTAAAATAAATTTGCAATCAATACAATAAAATTCTATTATTTCACCACAACTTATTCCTATTCAATAAGACTTTTTCCCCCTAGTTAATCCTTGGTTTGCTATAGCCCTACTACCCAACTTGCATAATAAGTATTTTGGCCATTCCATTAAGGCAAACAAGGGAGGTTAATTAAGAATACAAGAATTATTTAAAGGATTTTTTTTTTTTGGGTTGGACAATAGTAGCAGACGTGAGAAGGAATAAATTCCACACTAGAAAAAGAAAAGAAGTAAGGAAAGAACAAAGTGAAAAGAAGCTAATCGAAATTCTAAGATGAGAAGATGCACCTCCATTGCTGTCACTGTTGAATGAAGGAAACAAATGTTGAAGGAGTAATAGCATAGAAGCATGAAGCAGCTAAATGAGAGTTAGTTGAGATGGACAGCTTTTAGTCAACAACAAGGAGAATAAAAGGGTTGAAAATATTGAACAAATTTAGGGGAGAAAAAAATGTTATATTTGAACTTCCTCACATTGTCTATGGTGTCAAAGATGCTCGAACTCAAAGTAGAAAAATGAAGAATGTGAAAAGTAACATCAAGTGAGTATAGTAATACAAGAATAAAGCAAAACGTGTGGTGCAAGGATAAAGTCACAATCTGAAGCAAGGGAAGGACATGAAGGTATCACTAGACTCTTCTACCATTAATTATCCAAAGGGATTTATAAGCAATAATAAGAAAACACAAGGGTTGGGAAGGAAATTGTGAAAGTTGCAGAAAGAGTATGTAAAAGGTTCCATCTAATGTCAACATATCCCTCACAAGGGTTGGGAACGAAATTGTGAAAGTTGCAAAAAGAGTATGTAAAAGGTTCCATCTACTAGTTCAAATTTCAAAATTAAATGAAGTTATTATAGAAAAATTGACCATAATTCAAACCAAGGCAAAATGTTCCCATAATGGATTTCTAGTTGATACTTAATTAATCATTTGGGATTTCAAAGAGATACTTAATTACTTGTTATAATTTAGGTTTTTTAATTATTTTATTTGTTTAGGACTTGTGGGTTATAGCTTTGTAGAGGTGAATCCAGGGATACAAAATCTCTTCTCTTTTAACAAATCAAAATTTAATGTCCTACTTGAAAAGTTAACATGACATGTCAACTAATCTATTAAGAGAAAATGATCCAAAATAATGGAAATACTAACTTGTAGTAAAACCAAAATTTATAGAGATTAACTTATATTGTACTTTTAAATACTAAAAGTTTGGATCCTTTATAGCATTGCGCATTATGCAATTGGAGAGAGAAAGATTCTAGAAACTACGTCCAACATTGAAAGTTTTGAAATTTCCTCAAATCAAGATCCTCTAAAGTGGTGAAGTATGAAGAGATAGAGGGTGCTTTGCCATTCTTTTAAAGTAAACCCCGCCCTTCTTCTCTGCCTTTCTAACTTCACCAATGTCCCACCCTCAACATATGGGAATGACCGGCATGAAAGATAACTGGTTACTCTTCCATAAGCCTATCCAAAACAAAACTCTACCAAATGATCAGATAATAGTTTTATAGATCAATGTCAAATGATAGAACCAAAGCATTCAATGATGAAAAGTGCAAGACAAATATATTTAGTTACAGGTGACTTCTTGTAGAAATTTTGGCAGAGTCTCCCCTATAATTTAAACCTCTCGAAATATTTACAATTCGCCTAACCAATACAATTGCATCTAAAGGGAGTTCTATTATCAGTCCAGACCAGCATACAACAATATCTAGGGGTGGGGGATCTTATCTGTGGTTCAGTGGAACTATATTCAACATTTTAGAGAATGAATTAAATCACATGTACATCATCAAAATATGCCCACGCAAATGGATGTGGGGCTCACAAAAAAGAAATGAATATTCAACTACTTCTGTGCTACTGAGGGTGGATTAAGGTCCACACCACTATCTGAAAAAAAAAAAATACACAAGGTGAGTTGGACACTCAGTGAATAAATAATGCCAACCATAACGGTAGGGACAAACCACGTTTTACAATTAAAGATAAATAATGCATGAAATATGCCTTATATGAGTCATTTCAAAAAAATATGGAAGGAGCATCTAAACAGAAACAAACGGAGTAGACATAGAGCACACAGCCTGTGGGGAAAATAACCATAGATGCAAAGCATCCTGCTTGCGAAAATAAAACAGATTCACAAGGAGAATAAAATGGAAGAAATTTAGGGGAGCAAAAAATGTTATATTTGAATTTTCCTCACATTGTCTATGGTGTCAAAGATGTCTTCTGAACATGTAGTGACTACCCACGCAGGGCTAGCAACACCCTGCTAACTGGGGTATAGAGCCTGTTGCACCATGGTTAACCAATACTATAGTTAGCTGTAGAGTTCTATAATAGACTACTCCCATAAAAATGATTTACAAAATATGCCTTTAAAAACATCAAAACTCATAATTATGTCGACTTTCAATCAGAGAATAAGATTAGATTAATTCATTAAATGCCTCATGTATGGAAAATCAAAACATATCAACCATAAATTTTTACATTCAGAAAGATAGGATCAAGGAATGGTTTATCATTAAAAAAAAAAAGACTTTTAGTGGCGACTTTTGTCGCCACTAAAAGTTAAAAAGTTGCCACTAATTAGCTTTAGTGGCAACATTGCTACTAGGTCGAGGCTAATACCCTTGTAACAAAAGGTCTTTAGTGGCGACAAAAATGTTGCCACTAAAAAATGTCATTCAGTGGCGATAAATGTTGCCACTAAAGCTCTATTAATTTGTCCTCTATTGAAGATTGCCACTAAAGGAGGACTTTTAGTGACGATGGTTGTTGTCACTAAAAGAAACTTTTAGTGGTGACAATAGTTGCCACTAAGGCCTAATTAGAAGACCTATTTTTAGTGGCGACTTTAGTCACCGCTAAAAGTTCTTAATTTAAAAAAAAATTAATAGCAATAATGGTCTCCATTAAAAAGTCTTTTAATTTTTTTTAATTTATTTTATATTTTTGATTACCCATGTAAAGTTTAATCTAATTTCATATTCTTAAATTATCAAATTAAAATTAAAATTTATTAAATAAAGTGAGATATATGCTTTAACTTTTTAGTTCAGCACTTAAAGAAGGAAAAGACAAGTCAAACTCCTAATCAATTTTATAACATTATTAGTTTTACTTACTGTCATACAAACCTAAAATAAAACAAAATTAAAGCACATTAAATTCCAAATCAAAATAGCTACTTCTCTATATAAAAGTTTCAAAATTGATAATGTCTTTATTAGCTCCAAAGAGCATCAAAGTTACGCAATAATGAATAGGCTTGAACTTCGAATAATAATTTTATTATCCCATTTCTATTAAGCACTCCAGTAACAGTGTATAAAAAAAACAATAAATAAAGAAGATTTTTAAAATTTAACATGCAGATCACTTACATTTATTTGGATTAATTCTAGACTGAGACAAATTTATTTGACTTGTCTAAAGCATTTATAGAAAAAGAAAAATAAATGATAACACTCATTAAAAGATAAATGATAAGAATACTAAATCATGTAAAATCCATAAACAAAAAGGCATAAATAACATGTTCTAAACATTAAGCCAATTGTTCACAACAAAATAAACATACAAAAGAACTTTCATACCAAATTTCAAGTCAAAATTCTATATGAGCTAATACAGAAAAATCAACGAAGAAAGTTGAAAATAAAAAAAGCTACTAAATAAGACATTTGTATGGTCTAGGAAAAAGCCAACAAAAATCAACGAAATGAACATAAAAATTCACTAAAAAATTACTTATATAACCAAACATACAAACTAGTTTGTATAAAAAATTTTAGAGAAAAATCATGTTTATATTATTCATAGAAAATTTGCAAAGTTAAGCTATAGTTAAGAAACACTAAAAATAAGGCATTTTGAACTATATATAAAAATCCATGTATTTACCTTATCAAACCAATCTAGAAAGATCTGAAAAAAAAAGATTAACATGATTCCTAACATATTGATCAAGAAACATGTCAAAAATCATGGCTTAATTAAACTAAACAAAGTCCCAATAAATTTAGCAAAATCAACATGATACATTGCTCAACATAAAAATTTTCAATAGTCCAATACTCAATTCAAAAATTAATCTCTACCAAGCAAATGAACCTAAAACACAATAAAACCCTAATAATCTATTCCTTAACATGTTACCAAACACAACAACAAAAATCAAGAAATGAAATGGAAAAGTCAAGTATATGAAAACAATTTATACACCTAACTCAGCTCAGAATAAACAAAGAAAGAATAGACAATTAGAAAAACTATTTATATTTATATTAATTATAAAAAATATATTAAAGTTTAAAAATAATAATCTTATCAATAAGCCATATTAAATACACATGCCAGTCCAGTGTGACAAAATTACTTCATTTGACCATCACTTTAGAGTTTGGACAAAAAGGTCACCTATATAGTAAACTTTGAGGTTTGAAGTAGTTAAAAGAACACACATAAGGTATGCAATAAACCATGTTTCTTTTTGTGGATAAGCAATCAATGAATGGTGGATGTAAGGAAAAAAAGGAGAAAAAGCTATTAAATTACCACATCAAATATAAGTCATTATATGCCCTAAAAGTAAAATGTCACCACAAAGTATAAATGAAAGTTGCATATACCATCAAAGCCTTTAATAGTTCATTTCTTCAAACATCAATATGCCTCTCGTTGGCTGGTCAAGAAATAGGAACACACAAATAAATAGACCCCTAATGAGAATGTGGATCCTAAACCCCTAAACGAAAGATATCATATTCAAAAGACACTATCCTAATAACCAAACTTCAAACTTCAAAATATCAACACCTTGCTAGAACATCTAGTCATAGGTTACTATGGGATGGGTTTGGATCCGAAAAAGAGATCAAATTCATTAACTGCCAAGAAGCAATTCAATTAGCAATAAATGCTTTATTAAATATATTTTAAGTTAAAAAAGCTTTTAAGGTTCTAGTTCCTCACTTCTTCATCCCTCGAAAGAACCAAAGTAAAGATGAAACTTATTATACCAACAAAATCTATGGTACTCATTTGGTATTATCACTGAGTATTAATATATTTAGTTTAGATTTAATTATATGTAGAAAAAAATTACTAACATAGACCTAACATCATTTTATTATATATTAATATGATAATATCTAATATTTTAAGTAGTTTTGGTACATATTTAATATTTAATAAGATTGAAAAAAATTTAAATATGTGTAGGATTCAGATTTTTTTAGGTAGCTATAATACGAGATTCTCACATATTAAAAGCATTCACAATTAGCATCATATAATGATGACCCTATACATAGTCCTTAGCAAATTATTAATTGACAATTTTATATCTCTTTCTAAAGATACAATTCGAGAAACAAGCTTTGCATGTCAAATTCTTCACTAAGTACAATGACATAACCCAATCACACTTACTTAAAGTTGATAATAAAGCACCTACACATCAATTTTTAAGCATATGAATTAAAATTTTGATAATGCTTTTTCTTTACTATAACCTATCATTAATTAATTATAAAGTACTTTATTGGAAAAAAAATGCATGTATATATGCTTGCAACTAAATTAGAACTAAACTTCCACAAACATCTTTATAACAAAAACATTGAAAATGTCTAAGTCTAAGCTTCCATAAGCAACTATAGTGCTTCATTATTAAAATATTTTTAACATTTCCTTCTATCCTAACTCCATTAAAAATTTAACATTATGCCTAAATGATTGTTGCTTTGGAGAGAGTGAGTAATATGAGGCATCAGTTAATGGTGTTAGATAAGTCATAAATAAATATGTAAGGTTTAGCTGTTTATTAATATTAACATTAATATTTATTCATTTATTTAGTAATACTAATTGTTATTTATTTATTAATATTAATTATTATTTTAATTTTTATAAATATTTAAATAAATTTATTTAAATTTATAAATTTTAAAAATAGAAATATAAATCAATGAAATAATTGAACAAGATTAAGAAAGAAGGTTAACAATGAAAACATTTTAAGATTAAAGGATTAAATTTTAGGAAAAAAATGACATGTAGATGATGAAAATAAAATGCACCAATATGCCATAGAGTAAAATAGAGTTTTTCTATGATTTTAATGACAAACAAGCAAGAATAACAATAGTTGTTGAGAGAGTAACTTGATTCATGCCTCAACATTAGCTTTAATGGCTAAAAAAGGATTTTCAACATCTTATACATAACTATTGTCTTTTTCTATCATAACTTGACTTATTGACCATACATTTTGTTGAATTTCTATCTATCACTGTCAACTCTCCAACTTATGGTTTGGAAAAGATTGATTATATTTAACACACAAAACATACAAGAACGTGCACACAAGGTTCCTATAACTGCTCCATTAACATTTAAGGATTGGGGAGGGTTGGGGATGCTTGACCTTGTATGGATCGGCTAGACCATTCGTTTATTAAGCAATTAGCTTAGCCTCCAAAAATATCATTCAAAGTAATAATAACAAGTAACAATGCTATTTCAAGTGGGTCCATTAACATTTGACAATGACATCAAATGCCTTAAGTTTAAGTCATCAAAGTTTACTCTCCTTTATTACCTTTTTATAATCAAAAGTTTTGGTATCCTTAAAGAAAGATAATCTATGACAAACACAACATGTAAGCATGATGGGAACAGACAATCTTGCAGACTAAGTAGGAAGTGGGAGAGATACAGAAGTAATCAGCAACTTAAAAAGATATAGCATTTGTTATAAGTATGGAACAATCATTTGTATCAGATTTAACACAACCAATATGTTCATATTCTCAAATTTCAAAAACAATAACGTATTGGGAATAGAAAATATGAGATTTTTTCCTTGTAATAAGCTTATTTATTTTTATAAAGACATATTATTAAAGAGAAATAAGAAAAAATACAACTATAAGAGTATAAGATATTCTCCAAAAATAAAATGAAAACAAAAGAAAAAGGAAAAAAACTAGACAAGCTCAAAAGAGGTTACTTCCACCAATCTAACATATATTACCAAATACTGAATTATCTATTGAGCAAAATAATTCAGAAATATATAATAAACCTTAGAACAAAAGGTCTCACCTCCATTGTGCTCCTTTCTCCTTAAGCATTGTAGTGTATATTGGCGTCAACAACTTGCTAAAGATGAATATAAAAGACAATGTCAAATGGGGAGAAAAGTATCTAAATCTTATTTGACAGAACAACACTTGTTTACTTATAGCTAAAATGGGAATATTTTACAAATGCAAGTTCACTAGGTAAACACATACAATTACCTATCTTAGACAAAAAATTAAGTTATACATGACATCCATAATTGTTATTTTTAACAATATTTATAGTTTTAGAAGAAATCTCCCTTAAAAAAAAACTATTACTTGAAATGTTGTTTTAAAAAGAATAAATCAATTGTTTAATTAGTTTTTGATAAACCCTTTTATAAAAAATATCAAAATCATTTATGAATGACATGGGCTTCCATCAATAATAGTACTTAGAAGGAGCTTTCAACATGCTTCCAAAGATATTACTACCAAAAAATAGGTACGGAAAGCTACATAGTATGCAAATACCTCATTCTCATAAGTAGGCCTTGGCAAGAAGGATGAATCATGATATACTAAGATCATGGTTTTTTTTTTTTATTTTAAAAAATGTTTACATTTGCTAATGCTTTTGTTTTCTCTAATTTTTTTTTTCAAATTTTATTGAAGGTTCCAGAATGACACAATAGCTAATAAATGTTGATGAACGTGGATGCATGTTAAATATTTTCTAAATTTCAGATTTTAGTGACTTTGTAATATGAACTTGTTGCAAAACTATGGTTTGATAGCTAGCCTCAGAATTTAGTTACTCTGTTGGTGTGTGATAGACATGTGTGTCTCTTTTGACAATTTACGAATATTTTAATAAATCATGCTTTGTGCCTTGGATTACTGTTTTCCTAGGAGCAACACCCCACCCCCAATTCCTAGGGGATATTATTCTTTTATATACAATTGCATTCTTACTTCTATACCCTTGTCATTTGGATTTAGATGGTTCTTTCTTAGGTCTCTGTTTCTTTTTCTTCCTTATATTTTTTAATATGATACAAGTGGATCGACTTAGAAAATATTCAATTTGATCATAGAACTCTTTTCCTCTAATGGATGACAACTTCTCTTTTACCTTGTATATGTTTACCCTTAGCCATAGTTTCTAATTCCAGAATGGTCTCCATTCCTGTTGAACATATAGGTACAGCCAATTTTTAGATATTTTGTTCTGCACATTCATTATGTACGATACAATAATTAGAGTTAGTGTTTGCACCAGTAAGACTTTACTTTATAAAAAGAGAATAAAAGACAACGAAGATGGAAAGGTAGATAAGTAAATTCAATTTTATTCAGGTATTATTGCATGCTTTAGGTGGAAACTCTGTATGGTGTGCTCAGAGAGTCTAACATATTATGCACTAAAAAGTATAGTATAGTTGCCTCACACAAACAAAAATGAAAAAAACAAAACAATATATAATTATCCATTGAATCTCATAAAAAGCAGAGGATCCTTAATTCTGAAGCAATTTAGATGCACTTTGCATACTTCAAGTTAATGGGAGATAGATGTATATTTAGTAGAACTCATCTTTTACTTGTTTAAGTATCTGTTTACTATTAATTTGATGAACATACGCCGACCAATATAAGAAACTTTCAAATACAGTAATTATTAAGGCTTGTGTCAGTTTATCTTCATTGTGATAAAAAAAGGACAGCAACATCATCCACACAATTAGAACTAATAGAGACCTTAGGACAGCCCCACAAGCTTATGCCAAAATCGACTAGCACCCCTGGAATACCTCAGCATTTATGGCAATTAGGTAATAGTTTGAACCTGTAACATCTGGTCCCTTCGTAAACGTGAGAAACGCAATGTTCAATTTCTCTGTAAACGTTAGAAATGGACAAAATATAAAAGGAAGTCCTCGAAATAGAAGGAATTGGGGTTAACTAAAATTATAATAAAAATTTAAATATTAGAAAATGAGGATTTAAGGTTTAAGATGCCCCAAAACCAGAGCCAGAAGAGATCAAAAAATTTACTGAAGGAAGTAGGGGCATTTTTGTAATTTCTGGAAAATTTTGAAAACTCACAGGAGGGCTTTTTAAATGAAAATTTTAAGCTTTTTAGAGTTCTCATAGGCCCTGAATACTATGGGAACCTCTAGAACAGTTAAAACCCCTCTGATGAGCGATTTCGGCTGTTAGTTGACCAAAACTTTGACTGAATGGTTCGAAATGGTTTTAGATCCTTTTTGAGTGATTCCAAAGGCAATTATTATGATTAAGAGCCTAAAGAATATGATGAAAAATACGAATTTCAAAAATGAGTTGATTTGAGCCAAAATGATAAGAACAAAGAATAGGGACTAAAATATAAAATAGAAAAGTGCATAAGTGGACTCTTCACCTTCTTAAAGTACATTTTTCTTTGGCCTTTGATTAACCGACCTTCTTTCTACCAAAAATAGAGCATGAGACCAAGGGAGAGAGACGCACTAAGAGAGCTCAAGAGGAGGAAGAAAAGGCTAACAAAAGGTAGAGATTTCCATAGTCTTTCTTCTTGAAACCTTCCTCTCCTCTCTTTGCTTCATCTTTCCATGTTTTTGGTGAATGAAATGGTTCTATTTTGGCCTTGAATCAGAGGGAAAAAGTTAGAAATCCAAAGAGGAAGCTAAGGCAAGAAGAAACACTCTTGAAAGAAGGTTGAACCCAAGGTAATTTCTTGCTTTTTGTTGCTTCTTCCTTCTTGCTCTTCCTTGTGTGTATAATGCCTAAAAACAAAGCCATATAGGGGAGGAAAGTTCTGACCTAGAACTAATAAGAAACCATGAAATTGGAGTGTGAGAACTTAGAATATGCCAAGAAATTGCAAGCAAAACTAAGGAATTCCAAGTTAGAAAAGTGTAGAGCTTTTGAACACCTTGCAAAAACTGATTTGATATATGAGTTTCCTTGCATGTGTGAGTATTTGATTGAGCTCCTAAGACCTCTAGGAAGCCTCCCAAGTGTGTCTCCCATCAAGGAAAAATCAAGAAGGTCATGAACTCTTCTTCCTCCCATAGTCTCAGCCTAGGTAAGTTCTTATAGCTAGGGAGAGTTTTAAATTTTTCTAAGGCCATTCTTGAGTCATATGTGATGAGTGAAGATGAGTAGAGGCCTTGGAAAAAATTTAGAACTCAAAGAAAGTGAATTGGTGTCATAGACCCTATTATGTGACCTAAAGAAGCAACATGTGTTTAGGCCCTTCATTTTAATCATGTGATAACTCCAAGAGGCTTAAAAGGAGTCAAGAATCATATTTGAAAAGAAAGAATAGAGCCTAGAATTTAATTGAGGGGTGTTGCTTCATTAGGTACCTTTATGGACCATAATAAGGTCTATAGCATAACCTAGTATCTAGGCAAGTGGTATGATTTTAGAAATTGTTCCATGAGTAATTCATGCTTCTTTTGGTGTGTTTAGGCTAAGAGAAATGATCTCTACCTTTTTGGGTCTGTGAGGTCAGGGAGAGGAGTTAAGGCTTAAGGAAAAAGTGTGTAAATGCAAGCAAGGTAGCTCTCTCCACCTTCTCTCATGCATGGATGTGTGTTTAGCTTGTTTTAGAATGTGTGTATGTGTATTTTCAAGCTTTGAAAAGTATGCTAGCATGCCTTTATATTCTATGATTCTTGATGCCATGTTATGTTTTCTAATGAATGCATGATGTTTGTATGAGTTTGCTTGAGTGTGGAGAGGCCAAGAATTCTTCCCTTTGGTAAGGATGAGCCAAGAACCCTTAAGCTTGGTTGAGACAAAGCAAAGAGTCTCCCAAAAGCAAAGTGGACTCCCAAGAGTATGGTTGAGTCCAAAGTGCTCAAGAAATGGGTGAGGTAAGTCCAAAACCCATGAGGAGAAGTGTGAGGCCAATTCAAACACTTGATGAGTTCTTGAATGATTTGTATGAGTTGTTCACATGCCAACTTTGCTTCTAAAATGTCCATGGCTTTTATTTTCTCCATGCATGCATTTGTAAGGCTTGCTTGAACATATTATGTATGATTGAATGGGAGATGAGCTATTGGGATTCTTTGAATCTCACTCCCTCCTCTCCAATGCTCTAACATGCTAGGTGGACCAAGTAGTTATGGTGAAGGGAGCCAACAACCATGAAGAGCAAAGATTGACAAGCTTATGTCTTGTTTTGTCTATTTTGGAACCATAATGATGGTTCATAATGTATATGATTTTGTATATGTAACATGAACCTTGAGACATATGTAAATGTACTATTATATGATGTTTAGATATATGAAAATGATATATGACCCATAGCACTTATTTTAAGTATGTAATGCCAAAGTGTGCAATATGGAATTTTGATGAAAGTATGCATAAGTGTGGGTTGAATGGCCAAAATGAGATGTATGAGATTTGGGACTATTTGGGCAGCTCACTTAAGTCTCAAATGTGCTTTTATACTTGCCCAAAAGGTGCCAAGACTAAGGGAAAGCCATTTGGCAACTTTGATACCCTATATGGAGCCAAAATTGACTATTATGGAACCATATGTCACTTTTTAGCCAAATGAGCTAGTATTGATATGAAATTTGGCATGCAATTAAGTCTCATTGAGATATTTTTGGGAAGCTAAAGAACATAATTCTCTGAGATCTAGAGAATATTTGATGAATTTTCAAAGTTGGGATTTTTCATGGATTTTGGTATGGGTACTGTTCATACTAATAGTTTTGTATTTTGTATCACCTGATGGCCAAATGGTATCTAATGCTTGTGAACTTTTATATGCATAAACTAAAAGTAATAATATTTCTGTAGCCACCATGATCACCTCATTTGGAGGTCTAAACGGAGAGTTATGCATTTTTGAAGTTAACTGTCAGTACTAGTGGTGCCCCAGGAGTTTAGTTACTATTCCATAGGTTCCTGATGGCTAAACGTATCTTTTCATTCTAGAATTATTTTTAGTATCAAGTTAACATTTGTAGCTTTCTAGAATGACTGAATGTGTGTGATTTAGATTTTTATAGAATTAGTTATGAATTTCAGAAGTTTGTATCAGTAAACTGAACAGCAGCCCAGGCAGCTAGCGACCTCTGTAGCTTCTTAGATGTCAAACGCCCTGTGTGATGAATGTTTTGACCTAGGTGTATTTTTAGTATGTATACATCCTAAGCTTTCCAGAATGACCAACATTGCATGATTTCGAATTTTTTAGATTTATTTATGATTTTCCAAAATTGGGTCAAAAAATGGAGCAAATCTGGCCAAAAATATGCTTGCTTATTTTGAGCTCCATTTCGATTTCCATGAATTGTAGGCATGTTTTTATGATGTAAATGAGTTATAATAATGGAATCAAATATGAGAATGTATAACATGAGCTCACACGGTCCACGTGACACCGATTGCAAATTTTTTAGCATAGCGCAACGCAAATAAACCCATTATTTTTATTTCCCTCTTTATATGCTTTTATGGAAATAATGAGGTGAAACTTATGAATGTCATGAAATGAGCTAGAATTTATGGTGTTATAGAACCCATAGAAAAATCATTCGTTATGTTATGCCTCTAGTACTTTGGACTTTTCCCCGAGGATTATTCCATTTCCTGCATTAGGCTTATTAATTTTTGGACAGTTGAATTGATACTTGTTCAATGGCAAACTTAGAATTAATTAATCTTTTCCCAATAGCTATCGGCTAGCTTTGGATAGATGCTTTACTAGTGGCAACAAAAGCTTCTTCTTCTTAATTTCATTTGATGGCAGAGACTGTGATGAATCATGATATGCTAGTTCTTCTGTATTTTTTATCATAAAGATAACTATAGTGTAACAAAAGCGTTCACTACTTGCAGCTATACTTTCACATAATTGTAAAAGAAGCCCTACACACTAACTTATAGTGTACATGTAGAGAGGAAACAATTATATGTAATGACATATATTTCTAGCTTGCTTCCTATCATTTCTAAGTCTCACACCACGAATTACACAGAGGGAATGGAAAAATGGCATTAAAATAATGTCTTATTTAGCTTTGCGTCGCGTATGAAAATTCTATTCAGTGTCATGCAGACCATTTGAGCTCATAAATCATATTCTCATATTTAGTTACATAAATATAACTTATTTTCATCACCAAAGTTGGCCCACAACTCGTGGAATTCAAAGGGGAGCATCAAACTCACACTATTATTTTTGGCTAGAATTTCAGTTTTTCTATCACAACTTCAGAAATTCATAACTAAATCTACAAATATTGAAATCAAGCATTCTTGGCTATAATGGAAATTTAAACATGTCTACTTTATGTCAAAAATATGTCCATGCCATCAAACATAATACAAAAAGCATTTGATAGGTGAAAAGTGGCAAAGGTTCGGACAGTTATTGGTATTGATGCAAGTGTCTATTATAAATTTCAAAAATGTCCAATTAATTCCAAAAAAATCCAATCGATGTAAATGATACTAATTTGGAAATCTATGAATGTTAGGTTTATGGTAAAAATAGATTCAAACAAAAGCAAGCACGTTCAGATATTGAAATTTAATGGAATAATGACTTAGGTCGTGCTGTGCTACTGTTGTTGTTCCAAAAATTCAAAAATTCATATCTCTTAGCTCAGACCTCCAAATGAGGTGCTTCTAATTGCTACAAGTCACTATAATGTCAAGTTTCAACCTATAAAATTTCATAACCATTGGACCACGTTTACCCCTTGGATGACACAATTCCATAACTGACCAAATGAATAGTACTGGTACAAATCTGAAATTCTGAAACCAACTTTGAAAAATCATAGAAAATTCCACAGACCTCCAAATGACCTGGTCTTTGGCTTCCTAAAAAGGTCTAGGCAAGATCTAATTGCATGAAAAATTTCAAGTCAAGAAGAAGTCATTTGTTCAGACTTTGTCATAACTCAAAATTATAGCACTTTTAGTCCCAACAAGAGGCAAATTTGGTCCAAATGTGCTTTACATTTCTCCACACACATTTGAGCAACTTAAAAAGTATAAATATGGCATAAATGAGTCTCTCATAAGGTCTGAATTATCATACAACTTAAATTCATCATGACACTTCCATAAATATACAAGCACAAATGGGCTTCCAAAGGGTCAAATTGCACAATTCCATTCATTTAACTCTATTCTTAATACATATACTATCTTTACATAATTTTACACTTGTTCAAAGTGTCATGGCTCAAAAATAACATATCCATATATTCTTTGACATTCTAGTATATCAAAACTAGCAAAATTTTTCAAGAGATGGATATTTAAGCTCCTTGGCTTCCATCCTTTGGATTTTGAACTCTACCTAGATCATATGAGATGAGAAAAAAGAGGGAGTGAGATTCATTGAATCTCAATAGCTCATACACCTATCTAAGCACATTTTCAAGGCATGTAACATGTCAAAAGTACAAGAATGTAATCAATCAATTCATAAAGCATTCCACTTTCATATTTTTGTATCACAAACTCATGTCAAGTATAAGAATGAACTCTAGGGACTTTTGGTTTGGTTTCACCCCATTTCTAGGACTTTTGGGATTGCCTCACTCTTGGTTCTTGGGACTTTTGACTTAGCCTCACCCATCCAAGGGACTCTTAGCTTTGTCTCACCCATGCCATGAGACTTTTGGCACTATCTCACCCTTGTAAGCTATTTCCACAATTCAATGATATTCAAGAAAGCATATTGGCACCAAAATAGCAACATAGCATCAAGTGACATGTCTCAAACATACAAATATACACACAAGCACACAATGACACATATGCAACAAGAAATGCAACAAGAAAAGGTGGAGAGCTACCTTGGTGCAAATTCAATCTTTAGTTTATTTGTTCTTTCTCCTTGTCAGTTCTACAAGCACAAAAAGGTGGGGTTGGATTTCCTTGGCCTATTCACAATAAACAACACTTAATTATACTCTTGGAATAAGTTATGACATCCAACTCACTCTTAACACTACACTTTGTTCTATTTGTCATAACATGGTTCCATTAAGGACCTAATGAAGTAACTACCCTAATAAACTTTCTTAGTTCTATTCTCTTGCCATATTTAGACTCTTGACCTCATTTAAGGTCCTTGAAGCCATCACACACTCACTTTCACAAACCTAGGTCTATATTACTTCTTAAGGTTACATTATGGAAGCCATTGTCTCATCTCCTTACCTAAGGCTTCTAAATTTTTTCCAAGGGTTTCTGCTATCTTCTTTTATCATATAAAGTCCCAAATCAAGTTTGAAACCATTTAAAACATCCCCTAGCTATCTCTAAGGGTCTTGACCAATTTATACTTCCATTAAAGACCTATGGAGTTTGAAATTTTTTCTTAATAGATGGGATACTTGGGAGGCTCCCTAGGAGTCTTAGAAACTAAAAAAAATACTCACATATTATGAGAAAGTCTTAAATCAACCTAGATTTTAAACTATGTTCAAGCACCCCACACTTTTCCAACTTGAGTTTTACTAGTTTTCCATGCAATTTCTTAGTATTTCCCGACTACCCATGGTCTAAAACTCTCAATTCTCTCTCATTTCAGAACAAAATCTCCTCCCCTCTCATGGCTTTGGTCGAACACACACACTAAGGGAACAAGAAGGAGAGGTGATGGAAAGTCAAGAATTCACCTTAAATCAAGCCTTCTTCAAGAGTTCTTCCTCTTCCCTCTTCCTCCTCCTTGAATATCGAATTTGTCTCCTCTAGTCTGACCCCAAATCAGCAGCAAAAATTGCATTAAAGCCGTGAAAAGATGAAGCAAGAAGAGGAGGATGAAGTTTTAAGAGGAAAAAGTATCAAAATCTTACACTTTCTCACCTTTCCTTGGCTTTTCTTCCTCCCTCTTTTCCCCCTCTTTGTGCGCCCAAGATAGTAGCTCTTTTTTCTGAAATTTGGGTAGAAGAAAGTTGGTTTAAGGAGGGAGAGAGTGAACGTGGCTTAAGAAAGAGAATTTAGAAGCTTCCTTTGACAATTTGTTTCCATTTTTGCCCTTCCATAATGGCATTTTCGGTTTGGCTTTGTTTTAGCTCTTTTTTGAGAACCTTCTTTTCCATAATAAAACTTAGGTTCTCAATTTAATAAAATGCATTTGAAATCACTCAAATCAGAGTTAAAAACCTTTTCGAACGAGCCGGTCAAAGTTTGGGTCAACTGATGTCAGAAAGAGTACATTGGAGGGGCTTTACCGGTCTCGGGGCGTCCTATGATTTTTGGGGCCTTTGAGAACCCTGGAAAACTCAAAATTTCCATTTAAAAATCCCTCCTAGGTGTTTTTTCAAAATTTCCTTTATTTACGAAAATGTCACTGGCCTTTTGGCAAATTTTTTGAATCACTTTACCCCTGGTTTCTGGGCAACGCAAGGCTCAAATCCTCATTTTCTATTAAATAAAATTTTGTCCAAATTTTATTTGGTCTTAAATCACTCATCTCAGGGGACTTGCTTTTCAAACTGGCCCGTTTGGTGTTTTTACAACATATCAGGCATTACATTATATGACAGACAAATTATAGTGCACCTAATAGAAGTTATGGAACAATTTTAAGAAAGAAGGGAACACCTCAAGATAAGACAACTAGAAACATATATTGTACTTGAAAAGTCATCAAAGGCAAAATGAAAGGCAAGGATCTTCAATTTCTTTCTGTCCTATTTTAGCCCATCGTAAATCAGAAAAAAAAAAAAAGGATGATAAGAGTTTGTGGAAATGCTTTGCTTTGTTGGTCACTAATAGAGACTAAATTCTCACAAAGCAAAACAAAGAAAAGAGAAGGATTGGAAAGTCACCTTCAAATTGAAGCTTTAATATCCCAAATATACTTTCTCATCCAATCAATCAAAAACCTCCAAATTTGAGCAACCTTAAATCAGAAATTTTTGCTTAAATGAAAAATTAATCAAATAGGATTATAGTGCAAGGAGAAGAGATGAGCTTTCCTGGAACTCACATTGATCGAAAATATTCTCTTCACCTACGTGCAAAGCTTAAGGGTTGAAAATGGTGGCTCCATCCTACGTTGTTCTCTCCTCTCCCTCCAGCGCTACATGCATCGTGAAAGTTAAGTGGGAAGATGGGTGGTGGCTTAAGTGATGGATGCGCTAGGGCATGGGTAATTGGGTTAATGGGTTATCTTTTTCATTTTTAGTTTTTCTATTTTTCTATTATTATTTATTATATTATTAATTAATTTAAATTTTGATTAACTTAAAATAACATTATTAATTATTTAATAATATCTTTTATTATTTAGATGCTTATCTAGATTAATTAAGATTATGTTAATTAAATTAATTAGGATAAGAAAAGACTAACTAATATCTCAACTATATATCTTAATTATGTTTAATATATAATTAATATTATTATTATTAGATAATAAATTATTTATAGATTTTCTTTATTTTAGTTATTTTTTATTTTCTTATTCATTAAATTTAGTCAATTTTATATTTTTTTATTTATCTATTTATTTTAAGAGTTATTATCTTTATTAAATAGTTGTTTAAATTAATTAAGATTAGGTTATTTAGATTAATTAGAATGAAGAAAAGACTTATTAATGTCTCAACTATATATTTCAATTATATATAAAATATATAGAATTATATAACATATATAAATATAAACAACATAATTAATTAATATTATAGATCATTTACTTTGTAGGTTTTTTATTTTAGTTATTTTTATTTGTTTTATTTATTTAATTTAATCAATTTTTTATTTTTGCTCTTATCTATTTATTTTAAAAGTTATTATCTTTATTAGAGAGATATCTAAATTAAATAAGATAAAGAAAAGATCGACACAACTAAATCTTTTGCATATTCATCTAGGTTTTGGTAAAAAAAATTATATATATATATATATATATATATATATATATATATATATATATATATATATATATATATATATATATATATATATATATATATATATTAAATGGTGGGTAGTTAGAAGCTTATACAAAAATACATTTTTTAAATGGTGGCAAGCTTAGATGGTATGAAAAACTAAAATATACACACTTTCCTTTGATATGAAAGGATAATTAAAATGTCCTTGAGGATAGTTTTATTTTTTTATTAAAAACATAATTGATTAAAAATGTATTTTTTAACTTTTATTGAAATTTTATTTTTTATTTTTAAATTTTTAAATTTAATTTATTCGACATTAAAAAATTGATTTTTTGATATTAGTTTAATATATATTTAATACTTATTATATTATATAAATAATAAATATGGGGATATTTTGGTTAAAATAAAAATAATTTTAGCTTCTTTTTTTTAGCACGAAATGTCAATGTTATGTATCTTTTAACTTTAAGATAAGGGAGTATAATTTTCAAAAATGGATAGAAAGACTTTGTAATTTAAACCTCCAAGAAAAGGGGAATTTATCCAAACATTTAATAGCATTTATATTTGGTTTATATTTGGTTATCTAAAAAATTTGGATAAAATTTAAGGAGAAGTGGATAGTTTTTTAACTTTGAATATTTTCTAAACAATATTTGATAATATCTTTTTTTACTTTAAAAAATATTCAAAACAAGTAGCTTTTAAATTTGAATAATGACACTGTTTGAGAAATTGATGATATAACCTCTTGAAAACTCTTTTTTGCCCTTTAAAAGAAAAATCTATAATAAAGATAAAGAGAAATACTTTTTATCCAAAAAAAAGAGAGAAATATAAAAAATGTACCATATTCAAGCTTCCTTCTATTAAATGTTCGAGTGTCAGCAGCTTAAGTATCAATTTTTATGAACGTGGATACTTTCAAATGAATAAATAATAAGATATCTCTTAAGTGAAAAAAAATTTCAAAAAAAAAAAAGAAAATAAATTTATACACACTCTTTCTTTATATATCACTTCTTCTCACTTCTACTTTACCATTTACTTAATTGAAATCATCCAAGCTTAGAAGTTTATGGTTTTGATTTCTTATTTAAATGGAGATTTGATTTGATTTAGTTAAATCTCTTACTTTTAATTCAAAATTTTCATTTAATAAATGATTATTTATTTGCTGTTTCTAATCTATTTCTTATTCAAATTTTGTTTTATTATTTTTTAACCTTCTTATAAAAAAACTCCTTGTAAATATAGGTAATTCTTTAAAGCTTTTGGAATTATTAATTTTAAAAAAATTAAAAATAAAATTATTAATCCAAGTTAAATTGAGAATTAATTAAACATTTTAAAATGCTCTAGCTTAAATTTAAATAATATTGTTAATAATTTAATAATATGTACAAAATGTAAACAATATAATCAATTAATATTACTAATATTTAATAATCTATTAACAATTGTTTATTTTAGTTATTTTTATTTGTTTAATTTTATCCATTTATATTTTTTCTTTTATTTTATGAGTTATTATTTTTATTTGATAATTATCTAAATTAATTAAAATAAATAAAATACTAGCTAATGTTTCAAGTATATATATTAATTATATATAATATATATAATTATAAAATACATATAAGAATAAAAATATAACTAATTAACATTAATAAAAAAATAATTTATTCACATATTTTTTTATTTTAGTTATTTTAATTTTTCTTATTTATTTTATTTTATTTTAGTTATTATCTTTATTAAACAAGTAGTTTAACTTTGTTTTGGGTTTCTAAAAGGAATACTGGCATTGAGTGTTTTTGAAAAGGAAGAGTAAGTAAGAAAAGTTGCTAGGATTTTGGAAAATTAATTTTATGTATTATTTATTTATTTTTATTTTGAAAAATTAATTAGAGTTATGTATAAATACTTTCTTTGTCAAACTTTTAGCAAATTTTGATGAACAAAATTTTCCTCTCCCTTTCTTAATCTTACCACCCCCTTCATTCATTGAACAAAAAGAGAGAAGATGAGGCATGCGGAGATTAAATAAATTTGAATTTGAATTTAAAGGAAAAGAAATTTGAAACAAAATAGAGATGGGGATTTCGAATTTGAGAGAAGAAGTAGATAAGTAGAACAAGCTTCAATGTTAGCTTTGAATGACAAATAAGTGAATGGAAAAGAAAGTGTAGATTTGAAGATTAAAGAAGAAGAAGAGTTAAATAAAGAGAGAAGAGGAGAGTGTGGATGTAGAAGTGTATTGGAGAAGAGAATACAAATATGATTTATGGCTAGAAGAAAAGGAAAAGATGAAATTTAGGATTGAATTAGTATCTTTTATATTATTTTATAAAATTGTTTTAAAAAATGATATATATATATATATATATATAAATTCTAAAAAGATTTATCATTTGATATTAAATTATAAATAAATAAAATTTAAATATGCAATATTTTTAAAACTAGATTGGTCATTGAATTAATGGAAACATTGATTTAGGGTTTATTATTTTCATCATAGTTGAACTTTGATTGAACTGATGATAATTAAATATATTTTTAAAATTTTATATATTAAAAATATAATAAAAAAATAAATATTAATCAATTTGAAATGTTTAATTATTGATTGTATTCTTTTTAAAATATCTAAGAAATCATTTCTAATTGAAAAATGAAAACTACTGATAATTAAAATTTAAAAATATTTAATATTTAATGTGATTCCCAAATTATATTAAGATTCTCTTATCATTAAAAATAAGAAGGCAAAGGGTTTAGAAATAATAAATTAGAATAAGTACATTATGAAATGAAAAAAAATTAACCAAATTAAAAATATAATTATAATTACAAATAGTATATGTATTAGTTTTGTTGTTTTTAAATATTATATTTATATATATAATTGTTTGTTTTATTATTTTATTTATAAGTTTATATATATTAAATAATGCATGACATAACTACAAAAAGCTTGTGATACAATCAATTTAAGTGTTAACCATTTGTTTTTTAATTTTTTGGCTCAAGTCTCATTCATGCCACTTTTACATATAAAAATGTTGCCAAGCTTTTAGTGGTGACTCATATAGTTTGCCATTAAAACTTACTTTTAGTGGCAACATTTGGTCACCATTAAAAGTTTTAATACAGATATCTTTGGATAAAAAATAAAATAAAATGTCAAAATTTTAGTGGTGACATTTGGTTGTTACTAAAAGTTATTTTTAGTGGCAACTTATATAGTTGCCACTAAATGTTTTGGTATAAAATTTTTGAATGTTAAAAAAAAAAAATTTGCTAAACTTTTAGTGACAACTAAATATTGTCAGTAAAAATTTAGGAACAAAAATTTTCGGATTAAAAAAATAAAATTTTGCCAAAACTTTTAGTGGCAATACAATGTTGCCACTAAAAAGTACTTTTAGGAGCAACATTTTTGTTGCCACAAAAGACTTTTAGTGGCAACTCATTTTGGTCGCTACTAAAGATCTTGCTAAAATAAAAAATAGTATTTTAATAACAACTTTTAGTGACAACGTAATAAAGTCATCACTAAAAATATATTTTTAGCGACGACTTTTTTTAGTCACTATTAAAAGTCGTCACTAAAAGTCTATTTTTTTGTAATAATCCCTAGGATACAGTAAAATGTAAATACATACCAAGTAATTAAATAAAAAGTAAATAATTAGATTATGTTTATCACATAAAGTATAATCAGCTTTAAAGCAAAGAAATGAAACTAAAATTATACCGTACTCATGGTCAGCATTACTTACTCACCCCTTAAGATGACGTCAGAACAATTTCCTATCGTATCCTTTGCTAAATTCTTAGTGTACTTATTTCTCTCCAAATATCCTACAACACCAATTCACCAAGTCTTAGTACTAGAATACCGCCAGTTTATTTCATAATAATAATAAAAAGAAGAATTTCTCTTAAATCATAGTGACTAGTCAAATGCCTTTAACATAGTAACAATATGAACCTATTTGTTAAAACTACAATTTCAATTCTAAAAAAAAAATCATCTCCCAATTCCAACCACTGTTAAAGTATACATACTTCATCTATAAGCTACTTAATGATTTCAAGAGTCTCAACTTAGGACATAGGCTATGTTTGGGAGTTTAGGAAGGAATGAAATGGAACGGATATTAATGGAATATAATGGAATGGAATGGAGTGGAGTGGAACTTAATGGAACATACCATTGTTTGGGAGTTTTACATTCATTTGACCATTGTTTGGGAGTTATTATAAAATGAATGGTATGGAATGGATAAAAATTATTTTCTTCCAATGTCACCCTTATAAATTGTTTTAGATAAAAAGTGTAAATAAATTCTCAAAACTCTTCTCCTATTACACAATAACTAGATAAAAACATATTTTAGTATATGAATTTTATTTATATTATTTTTATGTTTGTACAAGACCAATTAGTTTCTAAATTAAAATTTTTTAAGATAATTAATTATTATTTAAAAATATTTCAACATGGTGAACTTTTTTAAAGAGTTCTTCTCTCTCTTTTTTCTTTTGTAAGTTTTGTAAAAGGATTTTCATAATTTTGTATCAGTTAAATAAGATTAGAATAATATTGTAATTTAAATATTTAACCTTGGTCATTCCATCCTTGATCCCTCAAATTGGGGGGACAAGAAAAAATGAGCTTTTGGATGGCTTGGGAAGCCATCTCTTGTCATTCCACTCACCCAAAAAAAAAACTTCCGAACAATGGTTTAACTCTTAAATCCATTCCATTCCACTTCATTCCCCCCTAAAATAAACTCCCAAACATACCCATAAGGATCTAAAAATAAGCATAAGCCTGAAAATCAAACAATAGATTAGGTATCAATGGAAAGTGGAATTAAAATTCTCACTTTCATTCAATAGCAAGGACTAAGCATACTTATCAAAAAATGAGAATTAATCCCTTAGCATATATACTTCTTATGACATCTTTAGGGCCAAGTACACATTATACTTTCATATTTACTCATCTTACATAATTATCCTAACAAAATTCCCAACTCTTGTATCCACAATTTTTAGCATTTAGATTCATTCATTATCCTTTCATTCATTCATTTTTTTTTTCTCTAGCAACGTTTCATATATATATATATATATATATGTACATACACCAATTGCATCGCTACTCATATCCCCTCCACTTTTAGCCATAGTACACACATACACACATGAAGTTCATGGTAATAGACACCACAGATTGAAGGTATCAAATGGGAAGAATTAACACCACAAGGGAGAAGAGCACCTAACAATGCGAGCTTGAATTTTAGACCTCAAAATAAACATAGCCCTCTCTCTTCCTTGACACCCCAAGACTGCACTTACCAAGCAACTCCATACACCATTCTTTCTGCACTAAAATAGCCGAAAGTTAGGGGGGAAAGAAAGGCGTGAAGGGTGAGTTTCTATGCGCAACACAAAAGGACCTAATACACCATTAAGTAGGAAAGCTTGAGGGAGGAGATGAATGTATCTTACCAGCCACCCCCACACTAAAATGTCTACCCAAAACAAAGACCACACAGCATAAAAGTATGATGCCTAAAAATAGGTCAAACCAGCTCGAGTTGTATCAAGAAGTGGTGTGTAGAAACTGATGCAAGAAGGAGCAAGTTGTAGTGAAAGATGGATGATAGGTTGTAGATGTTTTTGGTCGCCTCCTTCCTCTGCTCTCTAACTGAAAAGATGGCAATAGGTGGAAGAAAACATGCTATAGAAGATGGAGATAAGAAATGACCCAAAACCCACTCTTTAAATTAGGCAAATAGGGGCATATTCGACATAATGGAAAAATGACAGGAGATGATGAAATTCATTACTACCAACAAATCCAAGCATTATATTCAGTTATTTCTAAACCATAAGATTCCTATATATAATCAGGTCATTACAACCAATTCACAGAATTCTCTATTTTAGAGGATCCTGATTCAATTTTCTCTCTTCAATTGATCTAGCCTTTCTCTTTCCAATTGCATCCATTGATTTTTCACTCCAACTATAGAAGATCCGAATTGAAAGACTAAATTGTTATTTAATATACTTTTACAAACTCAAACATTTTTAATATAGTCCTTAAAGAATTTCTCGTTGGATTGTAAGTTGTTATTAGATGATGTTGATGCTTATTTATAGAATCTTAATGGAAAACTAGAGAGATGTGCAATCTCCAACTATACTTCATTGAGAGTTGATTTGGAGAATACAAATGGGCATAATGATGGGTATCAAATTGTCAGCTACACATCAAAATTTAATGTGTTACTTGAGAAGTTAACATGACACTGCAATTATTCCATTAAAAGAAAATGATTTAACATGATGAAAGATCTAACGTGCAGTGAATTCAAAATTTGTTGAAAACTAGTATAAAATTGCATCTTTAGAGACTAGACTGATATAATGTATCTTTCACGGACTTATAAATTGTTAATATAGTCCAGAAACAATTCATCGTTGAATTTTAAAATGTTAGTAAGATGATAATTTTTTTTTACAATAAATCTTAATGGTATGTGCAATCTCCAACTACTTCATTGACAGTTTGAATTTAGGAGACTACAAATGCCCATAAAAATTGGTATCAAATTGTTAGTTACAAACCTAAAATTTAAGAATAAATTACACAAACTTTCTTTAAATTTTACTAAAATTATATAGATATCTTTCTCTATTTTTAAAATATAAATATATCTGTCTTAGAATAAAAGTTACGCTATACTTAATATAGTTTTAAATGTTTTGATCAAACTGCCCTTCATTAACTACTCTTATATATATATATATATATATATATATATATATATATATATTTACAAATGATATTTTAATTAAAAATTTTAAAATTATACTAAAGTGTATTTTTGAAAAAAAAAAGGAGGTATGTATAATTTTAGTAAAATTCAAAAGAAATTTGTGTAATTTATTCAAAATTTTATGTATCACTTGAAAAATTAATCAACAGTGACACACCAAACTGTTGGTTAGACTCTAAAATGAAGAATCAAACTTGCGTTTAGGGAACAAGTTACCCCAAAACTTTGTTGAAATGATATATTCATCTGTCTTTAAAGAAAACTTTTGTGAATCATTTGATTCTGGTGTGAATAATTTTCCTTGAAATGAAGAAATTAATTAATTAATTAGGTAAATAAAATTATGCACAAACCAGTTCAAACACCATCTAAATAAATATAAAATAGAAAATCAATACATAATTTTACAAGTGGCTTTCTCTGAGTTGTTGTTGTTTTACTTAAAATTATTATGTTAGTTATTGTGCATAGTTGTGACAAGTGACGACACAATACAAATAATGCATTAAAAAACATTCTTGATTAAAAGAAAAAAAAAGGAAGAATTAATGGTTTTTTGGTTTCACCATTAGAAAAACTTTGTACTCTTGTAATAACAATATTCCTTTATGTTGTAACTTCAGTATTCACGCGATCGACCAATTGAAATAGTGAAAGCATAATAGCAGTAAAACAAGATTACGCAAATACTATACATTGGTTTTTCTCATTTAATAGGTTTGGCACTAAATTTTACCAAAAAAGAGAGAAACAAAGATAAAAAGCTTGATTCCTAGTTTGGTAAGATTTGGACCCTTTTTTAATCAATGTCTAGTCTACGAAAGAGCTCCGCCGCTTTGACCCTTCCACCATATGGTTAATTAAATATGCACTTCCATATAGGGTTGTAAGCTAACTGAGCCAAATCAAAATTTAGTGCTTTCAAGCTCGATTTGTTTAACAAATAAATTATTTAAATTTAATTAAATAAGTTAAAAAAAATACAATAAAATTTGACTTGCTTTATTAATTAAGCTCGAGTTCAGCCCATACAAGATTACATAAGATTACACATAAATGAGTTCTACGAATTTAACGCGTTAAATGAGCTTTTATAATATTAAAAGGATATTTATAGTTTGCAATATATAATTATATATATAATATTTGAATATTTATGGTATTTCAATTTAAACGTGTTGTTTACAAACTAAACGAGCTGAACTTCAAATTTTTAAGTTCAATTTGTTTAATTAAATAAGTCCAATGTTATATTCAAACTTGTTCGTTTAATAAATTATCTGAGCTTAAATAAACTTTTACACGGATCAAATTAAAACTACTTATAAACAATTCGATTCATTTATAGCCATACTTACAAATGGGTATGATAGCCACAAAACCAATGTCGCTAAGGGAGGCAAAAACGAGTACATGTGTAAATGATGTGGCCCACGCCACAATAGTAATATTGTGGCTGCATCATATGATGATGTAGGTTGTAATTTAAAACATATTACGCATATCTAAAGCTATTGTCGAAGCTATGTTGCCCTTCGTTGAAGCCTCAATGCCATCCATGAAATATTCAAATTCTATTAATCAATTTCGAAGATTTGAACTTTGTTTCCTTGGGTTTTAGTGTTTTGGAGATTATAATTTTATTTTGTTTTGTTCCATTGTAAAATATGGTTTTAATCTTTGCAGGCTTATGTTTGATAAAAACAGTCATGCAAGTATTTTGTGGGTTCGCTTTGCATCTGCAAGGGTTCTCCAAATTCCTTGAGTAGGTCCATGGATTTGAGTTCTCCCAGACTTAATAAGGTGATTTCACTTTTTGGGCTTGATTGTAGAAAAAAGTCATCTGAGCATCGATTTGGGAACTCTAAATTTGTAATGGAGCTTTGTTCTTTGCGTTTGGGTTCTTTCGGGATTTGAATTGAGAAATTAGGGTTCAAATTGAGTTGTATGGGCTGTTTGGACGTAGTTAGTTACTTGGTTTGTGCTAGGGTAGTGGTTTGCCCGTGGAAAGCTTGTAGTGTTCTGTGTTGGTAGTGCTTTGTAGTTGCGTTTCTGCTATTTAATAGATATTTTTGTCTTCTATCATCTTGGTGCATGACATTGTCTTGATCATTGGTTTTCTTATATTTTTGGCGGAGTGGGTAATGTTCGGGTTGTGGGGAAGCGTAATTTGGTTACTTATAAAGGAACAACAATGCTTTCTACCGCACTTCATGCTATAACAATGCTTTAGAAACCAAAACGTGAGAAAACAGCTAGATCATGCAAAGCTTCAACAATCCCTTTACAATATAATAACAAGCACTTGGTGTTATGACCATATATAATATTGTTTGGCATATTGGCTACTCAAACTAAAATATTATTTCTTTCCTCCGAGTTTCTAAGCACTGTGCAGAAAACGGCCTGTCAGAATATTTTTTAGAATATGGCCAATGAATTTCAAGTGGAAGTGCATTTTGGTAAAAGTTAGATCAAATACGTGAAACATTCGTTTGGTGCAGCAGACTTTGTTGGGCCAATTACTTCTTCAAGAGCAGGAGGCAAGCAACAGAATAGTAGGTAAGTGCTTAATTGTATATAATATACCAGACTTTGTTTTTTGTGATGATATGCTTTGTTAATAGACATAAATTATTTTTGTCTTTTTATTTTCAGTACTATTCTAATCATAGTTCCTGAAATTAGATTAGCCAATATTATAGGTACAAAGGTAGGGGCCAAATTAACCAGCTAATTGCTCAAAAGGACGCATGCGTTTTGTTGGTATGAGTGTTTGTCTTTTTATTTTCAGTACTATTCTAATCATAGTTCCTGAAGTTAGATTAGCCAATATTATAGGTACAAAGGTAGGGGCCAAATTAACCAGCTAATTGCTCAAAAGGACGCATGCGTTTTGTTGGTATGAGTTTTTGTCTTTTTATTTTCAGTACTATTCTAATCATAGTTCCTGAAGTCAGATTAGCCAATATTATAGGTACAAAGGTAGGGGCCAAATTAACCAGCTAATTGCTCAAAAGGACGCATGCGTTTTGTTGGTATGAGTGTGTGTGTGTGTGTATACACACACACATACATATACAAGAGTACGTGCATCTGATACACACACACACATACATATACAAGAGTACGTGCATCTGATGATCTAAATCAATCCTCTTTCTTTCTTTCTTTTTAGTTTTTTCCATGACACAGGCTTGCCATATATAAGGAATAACGTAAAGGGCAAATTAACTAAAAATTGTTATCAATCAAGAGCCACCACATACACAGTCAAATAGCAAATTAAACATGTTATATATATATATATATATATGTTAATTAAAAGTCAAACTTTGCTGCCCTAGTTGCAATGGCCTTTTAATTAATGTAGTGGAAATCATCTTATTCATGATTCGAGATACATGATTTAATGCGATTCCATACGGAAACAATATAGATTGTATAATGAATCATGAAAGATCCAGAATCACACCATGAATTCCCAGAATTGATCACATCACATCAGAAATAGCAATTCACCATGGTTTGGCGATTCAAAAAAAGGCAGCAGCATCAGGTCACAAAGTTTGGTCCTTCGTGACCTAACGCAACTTGTTTGGCTAGAGAAGACAACACTTTTTGTTTTATCCTTTTTATCTTACTGAAAGGGTGTTGTTGGTTCTTGCAAATAATTATCCTCCCTTTTAAAAATTAAAAGTGCAGAAGCTCTAGAATGAATCTGGCTAAAAATGAGACAAGAAATTATGATCCGTGTAGTCAACTTAGTAGCACCCAGTGTTTTATTAGCATACATTGGCTTCTTTCCAAATGACATAGGATGTGTTGTTTGAATTAAAAAACTCCAAATTAATTATTCCTACTCCTATACATATACAAACCTAAACCTTTAAACCCTATTTAATATTCCAATTTACCTCTGCGACAAGCAACAATAGACGCTAAGGGTGAGTGGCTTCTGGCTAGAGAACAGGTCACAAAATTTCTTAGTTTTTGCCTTAAGCAATTTCTTACTTTCTTCTCTTATAATTAAGTTATGGCTCCAAGAAGAGAAGGCAAAGAAAGATGTTGCTTAGGATCGTTGCAAGTCTCTTGAGACTTGGTTACATGTTAAATGTAACTATTATCCAAAAACAATGTGGGGAGGAGCATTTAGGATGAAGCATCGTCTAGTTAAGAAGTTGCACCTTGTGAACAAGCACCAAAGGAGGTAAGAAATTTATTTAAAAAATTTTAGATGGTATGAACAAGGATGATGATAATGTTGTTGATTGCTTTTATGATAAATGAAATAAAAAACATGATTCACAAAATAAAAGATTCATAGAAGAGTAAAAGGAAAAAGGGAAGTAGCTCTAGCTTTAAGCCTATGAATTTCTAGCTCTAAGCCTATGAAACAACGAACTATGAATGCAATGGTAAATGATAAAGATAAGGTGGTTAGGGATATCTGTAAATGCATATATGTTAATGCATTGCCATTTACTTTGGTAAAGGATCCATTATTTATTAATATGCTGAAATCAATTAGTGAATATGGTAGAGGTTTGAAATCACCTACTTATCATGAAGTAAGAGTTTCAATCTTGAAGAAAGAGGTTGATCTTGTCAATTCCAATTTGGATAAATATAAAGCTGAATAGAAGAAAAATAGTTGTACATTGATGTTAGATGGATGGACTGATGGAAAAGGTGGGTCTTTTACTAATTTTCTTGTTAATAGCCTTAAGGAATTATTTTTTAAAAATTTATTGACACTAGTAGTTTTATTAAAGATGCTAAAAAAATGTTTGAATTATTGGATGAGATGATGATGGAATCGGGGAGAAAAATGTGGTCCAAGTAGTGATAGACAATGCTTCAACCCTTGTATCTGTAGGAAATAAGTTGATGGACAAAAGAAAACAACTTTTTTGGTCTCCTTATGTTGCCCATTGTCATGATTTGATTCTTGAAGACATCGATGATGTCACGATATTTCATAATACCATTGAAAAGGCCAAAAAAAAATTATGACTTTTATTTATAGGCACATTGGGTGCTTAATTTATTCAAAAGTTATTCCAAAGGTAAAGAATTAGCTAGGCCAACAATAAAAAAGTTTGCCACATCTTATTTGACAATGAATTCTATTTTAGATCAAAAGATTGCGCTTTGATCTATGTTTGCATTAGAAAAATGGTCTAAAAGTACATATGCTTTTATGAATGGAGCAAAAATTGTGGAAGATATAGTTCTAATTAATTCAAGGTTTTAAAAGTTTATTAAATACTGCTTGAACTGTGTGTCTCCTCTTGTGAAAGTCCTTAGACTTGTTGATGGTGATTCAAAGCTAGTAATAAGATATATTTATGAGGCTATGGATAGAGCAAAGGAATAAATAGCAAATAATTTTAATAATGTGGAAAGTAAGTATAAAAAAAATATGGGAAATTATAGACAAGCATTAGGACTATCAACTCCATAGGCCTCTTCATGCAGCAATATATTTTTTAAATCTTAAGTAAGTTTTTCTTAGAAACAATTTTAATTTTTATGTAATATATTTATGTTATTTTTATTTATTATTATATCTTATATTATCCTAATAACTTTATAGGTTCCATTATGATTCAAAGTTTAACCCAAATATTGAGGTAAAAGTTAGATTGTACAAAACATTGGATAGGATGTGTCTTGATAATGAGACTCGAGTCAAAATTGATTCCCAAATTGAAAAATTTGACAAAGCAAAGGAGCTCTTTGGATATAGTTTAGCAATTGCAACTAGAGAAAAGAAGCAATCTAATAATTATTCATTTAGTAATGCAATTTATTACTTTATTTATGTTAAGCATTATATATAGTAATTAATCAATTCTTTATTTATAATTTTTTGGGGGGCTAACTTTATGGTGGAATAGTTTTGGAGAAGAGTACAAAGAACTATAGACACTTGCCATCCATATCTTAAGCCTTACTTGTAGTGTTATGGGGTGCGAGAGGAATTGGAGTGTATTTGATCATATCCACTCTAAGAGAAGAAACTGCTTAAAGCAACAAAAGTTGAATGTTCTTGTATTTATTAAATACAATCTTCAATTTGAGATTATACAAAAGTAAAGAAAGGCAAAAGAAGATACATATAATCCTATTTGCTTATCAAATCTTGAATTTGATGATAAGTAGATTACTAAACAAGAGGAGCCTCACTTAAAAGGAAACTCCTGAATGGATGTCCATAAGTGCTTCAAGATTGATGAAGGAGATCCTAATAATAAAAGAAAGAAGGGTATTGCACTTGCAATTTTAAACTTCTTTTTGCAAATGTTTAAACTATTTTTTCTTGTTTAATCACTTATATAATATAATTACATATGTGATATGTCTATTTTTAGATCCATGAAATCCTAATGCCAACACAAAAGATAAAGGAAAAGGCATTTAGATACAATATAATATAGAACAAGACAATGGAGGTGATGATGACGGTGAAGAAAAAGAAGAAGATGATAAAGGAATCATCATGCTAGATGATGATAAAAATAATAGTTATAGTGATGATATTAGTCTCAATGAATAGGAAAATAATTAATTTTGATCTTGGTTATTTATGAGTTTTTAACTATTTATTAAAGTTATCACTTCGACAGACAATTATTAAGTTATACTTTATAAATTATAATTTTGTTTTGTGAGGCTTATTCACAATTTATTTAATATATTTTGAATTATTTTTTAATATGTCTTTGAATTTTATGATTCGATACAATTTACAATTCAAAAATTAACTTTCTAATTTATGATTTGAATCGTGATTCAATTACTATGCTTTTAATTTTTTTGCTCTTTCATAATTTCAAACACCCAATAAGCACGGCATGCATGGTTATTTACCTTCATTGACTTTTTACATTTTTTTCCATTCAGAAACCAAAACGTGACAAAACAACAAAAGCTTTAAAAAGGAGAAAGCAACCTCAAGATCTGCATGTTTTAGAAAAGCCTGGGCTGTACCAATATGTCGTTTCAAGACAAAGGAAAAGAACAAAGTGTATGTTAACTTATTGAAATAGTTTTATTACTTTGTATATTTGAAACTAATATGATACATTACTATTAAGATATACTAATAGTGTATGATACATTGTATGTTTGTGGGTTGTTGCTCTGATTATCTAATGATAAAACTCTTCATCATTTCAACTATATGATTATTTTGATTAAGGATGAGATATAAACTACTAGAGAGCAGACAAATAGTTATGAAAACATTATAAGAATGTTGAGTGAAAAATTCGTTTAAAATACATAATTTTAATTCAAATCACAATAAAAATAAATTATAATTTAAATTCTTTTGTGATAAAATATACTGAAATTACTAATGTAACTATATTTGAATTTGAATGGTTTCAATAAAATTTTATTTTATTTGTCAACCAGACAAACGCAGTTGCAGAAATAATGGAATAAAACCAGTGACAAAAATGTCATATGAGTATTATTACTATCCCATAAATGATGGCACAACATTCCACCAGCCAACTCACAAGGTCACAAGTTTTAGTGTTAATTGATGATTTAGTTTTTTTTTTTTTGAAATATTACTTTTTATTCAATTCAGTCCTATAAAAATAAAATCTTTCAATTTTATTTTTAAAAGATCACTGTTCTATTAATTTAGTTTTCTGAAGATGAAATATGTAATACCCATTAATCAAGAGATTAGTGGGAATAATAATAATAATGATAATAAAATGATAATGATTTAATTATGACATAATGAAACATTGGATAAAAAGTGATAATTAGAAGTATTTCTAACCACTGATGGGCAGTGTAACGCTGCAACCAAAGGACCTGCGTTCTATTCCCTACACGACTAACCATGCTCCTATTTTTATCCCCGTTTTCCTGGGAAATTACCCCAATACCCTAAGAATTTTGACAACCAAAACCGTGATTCTCTCATGCTTGTTCATCTCTTTTGGTAATTTGCTATGTTGCTTCTCTCTCCAGAAGAGTCCATTTGGTCATGGGGTCCTTGCTCAGAAAGATTCAGAGGAGAGAAGCATTTCACGCCTTCTCCATTTTGGTCCAAAACCCTCCTCCTTTTCGTGAAAATTCCTTGTATCTGCCACCATTGTTGCTGAGTTGGAGCTCGATTCAGCTGTGTTTTGGTCTCCCCAGCCAGCTCTTGGCCATCTGCACTCATCTTCATATCATTGCTACAGCTCACACTCCATTTATCATTACCAAAAAAAAAAGCGTCATTTTCCAGCAGTGTTTTGCTTTTAGCGGCATTTCCAACCGTTGTTGAATGCATTAAGTGGTGGTGGAATAACGGCCACTATTGCGGCTGTTGAAAGGCATTTTGCAATGTTTTTCTGCAACCGTCGGAATAATTGCAACTAATTGTTAGCAGTAGTGAACGTTAATTTTCTGACAGTTGTTGACTATCCGAATTGGGGTGAAAAACTTAGTTATTCTAAACAATTTTTGATGGTTTTAGTGTGAATTGCATCGATAATATTTTTTTGCATATAATTAGCAGTAATTTGAAAAACCATTGCTAATTACACTTTTATGTTATACATACACACGTGAATCTATGTGTGTATGTATATATATATATGTATGTATTTACACCTTATTATACTATATATATATATATATATTTACTACACAATATTGGAATTACCGGTAGTTTTTTGGTCAAATATTAGCGATTTGGATTTTCGTCGGCAAATACATAGCATTTACCGGCGGTGAATTACAATCTTCAGTGGGTGTAAATTGCCAACAATTGCCAAACCCTCATCATTTTCACACCCCACCCCACACCCCCAAAAGAAAGTTTTTATCTGGCGCTAGTGTATTCACTCTCACGCCATCACTTTGCTTTAGATTCACTCTCCCAAACCTTCATCACTTTCACTCTCCCAAACTCTTGCTGATTTCACCCCAAACACTTTCTCCATTGCTGATTTTTGCTCCTAAACCTTTTCTCCGTCACTAAATTTGCCCAAGCCCTGGATTTCCATTGCTAATTTCGCTCAAAACCTCCCTTCACTTTCTCCATTTGTTGATTAGGCCAAAACCTCCACTCTCAATTTTTCACCTTCTCCTATCATTCATATCTTTGTTCTTCATTATGTTTCAATTTTCAAATTAGTGCAGTTGTGAATCACCACCTTTTGGTTAAATGGAAAAGTTTTGGGCTTCATTGGTGTCGGTAAGTTCCTTTGATGGTATTCCTTTCGATTTCCATTTTTCGCTCATGGATGTGCCTGTTTAGTTCTACAGTCATATACCCTTTGATTGTCAATGGATGTGGCTATTTTGTTCATGGATGTGTCTATTTTTCATCTATTATTTTTTTTCTTGGTTGTAGCATTGTTGTTTGTCTATTCAAATTTGTACAGAATAATGAGCTCTTAGTGCTGCATTGCTTCTATTTGCTTCTATTTAGCCAAAGGGTTCCTGGGTCTTCTTTTTTAAGTAAATGCGTTTGAATATACTTTTTTAGCTTTCACTTGGTTTCTTTTTAGTCACTTTAGTTATAGCTGATTTATTTAGCCTAAACATCTTTGCGAACTATATGATAGCCTATTTATACCTGCAAGAGTGTCTCTATACTCACAGTAGTTGTGGACCGCTGCTAATTGCATGATGAACTACCATGAATTGTACAATACAATTAGCAGCAATTATTACCGCGGTTGAAAAATAATTACTACTAACTGAGTATGGGCTGTAAAGACAATGGCTAGCCAACCACTACTATGTCATTTAGTGCTGGTTGTGGTGAATTAATACATTAATTGAAAATAAAAACTGCCAATACTACAAAGTGATAAAGTATTGTGCATAATGTTCAACTAACTATCCCAAAAGAGAAAAGATTATGATAAGAAGATGAAGGACATCAATTACGTACATTTCCTCGAAAAAGAGACAGACATTAAATATCTTAAAAGTTTGAAATAGAAATTTGCCAATCATAAACAGCTAAGAGCAGTATACCTCAGGATCGATTATGTAGGAAGACTCTGGCAGTGGTAACACATCCTTGAATACACCCTTAAAGATGTATTGCACGCAAGTCTTCAATGCCTTTATTTCCTCATCTTTAGAGTGCAGTTGAGACTGTAATTTCACCACTTTGTTGCTAGTAGCACCACCACCAACATTAGGCTAGTTTTGCATCTCGCTAAAATTGTGAGTGTTTGATCCAAATACTTGACATGGTGTGGGGCCAAAACCTAGGCCTTGAACCCTGCCTAGATGCTCTAGGCCTAATACGTGAGCAAAAGAATCATGCTAGCTAATAGTCTGGGATGAATCATGTTGCGACTCGTGATTAGAAATGTCTTCTTGCAAATAATTATTAGAAGAGATGGCCAAAATAACTAAATTATCAAAATCACCAAAAAAATTATTAAATTAATAACATAATATAAACAGTTCAAACTTACATTATTAATCCTTGCTGTTTTATTCGCGAACGAGCCATTCAACTTCTTATGGGTCTAAATATAAAAGGCACCTTGACTCAGGTCCACCAATCGCAATTTTCTAAGATTGTAAAATAAATAGTGTTAATTTTACAAAACATATTTACAAACTCTTAACATCTCATGCCTCGTTTTGGCAAAGCTCTTGAAGCCTCTAATGTGTGGCATCACCAACTTCTATTTATTAGCAATATTTGTTTCAAATCTGTACGTTTGATTACAATAACAGTGTGGGTCAAGAAGCAGAGTAAAAATTAAAATTAACTTTTATATCTTCCTTAAGGGCTAATTCATGTACACCTCATTTTCAAATAACTTTGAGTATGCAGAAGGCAAAATGGTAGCATAATCAGTCAATAGGAGCAGAAGGCAAAATGGTAGTATCAGTCAATAGGAGCATTACCTGAGTTAACGTGTGATATTAAAGTATTAAAAAAATCTACATGCCATATTTTTATTAGAGAACCTAATGATAGCAATCTTCTAAATAACTTTACGAAAGGGTCCAATGATCATCAGATAGTGTTATTCATAAAACTTTTGTAATTCCCAGCAATATGCGTTCAAAATGCATAATTTCATATCCTTCACGTAATATAACATCAAAATTACATAACAGAATGCTTCCTATCCTCAAGGCATGTAAAATGATAAAGTATGGTAGACAAGCTTGAGGTTGAGATATACATTAACTTTGGCAAAATTTTATATATATAGCCATCTGTCAAAATTCAGCAGGTATCCAGAATCAATCAGGTTGCAGTGCATTATAGAAAAGGGAATCACAAATTGCCTCACATCTTCCACGTTCTGTAAACATCGATATCAACACAAAACATCGTAATTTGTACTTGAGTATTCAGATAACTAACATATACCAGATATTCATATAGCTAACGCAATAGAAAAGTAGAAGCAAGAAAGAAGAAACAAGAGAGAAAAGAAGTCACAGTTCTACACTCTTTGCTCGAATGCTGGTCAAGTCCACAAAGTGACATGCCCAGAACCTCAAAATTCTCAAGCAAAATCAGAACCCATTATGGCATGTTCACACTTTCAGAGAAGCATGCATAGTATCTTACCTTAAATTGCACACACCAGACCAAACATAACCAAAATTTCTCAATAGCTTTCATATAGAATTGGAAAGGAAAGCAAGAAGCAAAGCTAGAATTTACCACATTTATTTGTTTAGAAACATCTAATTAGTCAGAATGCAAAGTCAAATACAAAAGGAATGAGGGAAAATCTAAGCAAATAATGAATTGCAACTATGAAAAGCCCAAGCACAGAAAAGGAAGATGGAATTGATCTCATGTGGAGGGTGGTAATCATTCAGTGGAAACTGCTGTAAAAAATTAAATGGAACTACCTCCTTCTATTTTTTGAGAAAACCAAAAAGTATAAAGTGTGGGTATGCTTTAAGTGAAATATTTGAATTTGGATGTCTCCAGTGAATATATATATATATATTATGAAAAAGAATCGAATAATAAACTATATGCAAAAAGAACTTCAAGTTCTCAATAAAGCATAAAGACGATGCCAAAAAAAAAAACACCAAAAAACATTTTTTTTATTGAGATTAAAAAAAATGTCAATATAAATAGAACTACTCTCAAATGCACATATCATAAACACAAATGAGCAAACAGTAACAATGGTACTAGTAACTAAAATTGAAGTTTCCTCAAGACCTGAATGCTGGCAAGGCAAGCATCAGAGCAAACTCCACCCAATTTAAAAACATATTTTAATTGAATGGCGCCAAGTCACAATTTAGAGCTCTAAGTCATAACAACAATGGGAGTGAAATGCCTTATTTAATTGATTCAGAAAAGCAACATTTGATTTTACCTTTGCATGTGGAAACAGGAAGCACAAACAGTGACATCCTCATGCTGTTTTCCATCATGTATTCATCATCATTAATTCAAAGATATAAGTGCAGATCAACGTGCCAAACATCAACCAAAACAAGCAGCACTTTGGGACAGTGATTAGATACATTTAGAGACTTGTACAGAAACAAACCACCAAAAGTCCAACACCTACTATATTTATTAGGACTATGTACTACAGAAAATCAACAATAAGAAAAATGACCAACAATTAATAATCTCAAATAACCAAATATTCATTTAATCAGTCACCCTCTGAGGCTAATTTATCATCACAAAATGCTGCACCTAAAATTCAAAGCTAACAAAGTTCAGCAAGTAGCATTTTCAATCTCTTATACAAAAACAAGTGGTAAGCAGAAGAAAAAATGCAGTTGGTATCTTCTTTTCTCATACTAAAAAAGCAAAAGAACACCAACCAATTATAAAAAACTAGATAACAAACATGTCCATTGTTGAATGACAACCTTACCATTTTATCAGGACGTGAACGATAATTAATAAAGCAAGAATTAGTTTCAGTTGCAGATGTATCAAAAGCACTAGCAAACATAGCAACCTAAAACAAAAGTAATTCAGAGCTATATATTATTTGAATAAAGGTAATGTTGTAATTGTATTGTTGTGTAAATTGCAAGTAATTCGGAGTTAAGCCAGCCTGTTGGAAATAAATACTCTTATTTAATTTTAAGTACATCTTAAACAAGTTCAATTAGGCTGAAACTTTTGGGATAAGTTGCTTTGTCTCAGACATTTTTCCTTTCGCCGTAGTAAATCACATCTAATTTATCAATTTATAAAATGAATCCAAAACAACAGGTGCAGTTGTGTACTGAGGTTTAATTTAAAGCTTTGCTTGGCCCAAACGGCCAAAGAGACCAAATTACTAGTGAGGAAGAGACAAGGACATGTGAGGTGTTGAGATGTAAAAGTCCTTTTGAGGAAAAGGAGGAGGAAACTTTCAGTGATATTGAGGGATACTCTTCCAAAAATATGACAATATTTGAGGGTTTGGAAAAGTAAATAAAGCAGAGAGAGAAAGAGTGCGGTTGGAAATGATGGCTGCAAAAGCTTGCAGATTAAAATAATAGCAGGGCCCTCCCAGTACCGATATTGCTTTAGTGGTGGTACAGGGAGATTTCAAGCCATAAAATGCTTTTCCTTTTTTCCCTTTTCATTGTTTATCACATGGGTGTGGTATCAGGCACATGGGAGTGGTATCACTGGGGGACTTTAAACTTTGAATGTTTGATCCCGTATTGTTACTTTTATGAGTGGGAATAATTGCACAACTATCTAGTGTTTCTTTTGGTTCATATTGGTAATTGTTGCACGTGATATCTAATATATAAAATCGTCACACTGTGTAGATATGGTGTAAGAAATTGCGTTAAAAATGTGGGAAAAGAAAAGAAATCTATTCTTAATTGCCCTAGTTTGTTTCCAATAAAAATTCCGAAAAGAAGAGGAACTTACAGTCAATGAAAGATCTTTTCAAGCTCATTATGAGCGATTAAAATTTAAAAAGGAAAAAAGGGGCTAGCAAATGAAAGCTATATTATAAGATAAACAGCAATTGTAATTTATTTCAACAAAGAGCATTATATCACATTATCATGTACCATTAGGCCTTTACTACTACTAGACACATAAAAGACAAACAACAACTGTTAGGCATTATTATACATAATGTAGGAAGGGAGGGCCCTTGCTCTGGTAAGACCACAAAAAAAAAAAAGAAGGAGTCCCGGGGGGGGGGGGGGGGGGGGGTGGTGGGGAAGACCCTAATATTAGTTTGCATTGAGCTGGATATATAGTCAGAACATTAACTACGAAGTTCAACATTGGATGTCCACAAGATCTTAAGTTCAAACTCAGTAGCCCTCTTTTATTAAATGCTTCAATAGGGACCAACTAAACAGCTCAACAGACGCTTCCTCCTTATATGCGTCAACCCAATCTCATCCACAAGGAAAAGCACGATGTTTAGGAAGCCAAACTAAGAAGACTTTTCGGGAAAAAAAATTTAATTTTCTAACCAGCGAAAAATATGAATATTAGAGTATGAACCTTCCAAAAAAGGGAGGAAGATCAACTTCACAGAAGGCTAGCTACTTTTTTCCGTCACTACCGTTACGAACAATATGAGCATAGTTTAAAATATCAAATGGACTCTATATTCTTCTAATTTTGACCATGTTGTCTGTTTCTGTACCTTTATTATCAACCATTCTGCAAACCTAGGCTTTCTTCCGAAATGAAAAGTAAAAAGTATCCTCGTAACAGGTCTCTTAAATTATAAATTTGAAAGTGAAAATATCTTTCACAAATTCTCGCAAATTCCAGCAATCAATCAAAGGGAGCATATGCCTCAAATAAGAGGCAAGGACATTTCAAGGAGGAAATAGAACGATTCACACCATCTTAGTCATGACAAAAACACCTGAATGAAGAAACAAGAAGATATCTAGAAAAGGCATTTACAATTACGCCGAAAATCTTACTCTCTTTTACCTCCCGCTCTCCTCAATTTCTACTAACCCAAATACCCTAGTCCATTTGTTCTATGCAACAGACCCTAAAAGCTTTGTTGTTTGTTCACTTGCCGATTGAGGAGGGGGGATTTGGCCTAATAGAGAATAGAAATGAGAGAAGGAGGGTGTTCTGGATTTGGGTGAATAGAGAATAGAGAGGGAGCGTTTGGGTGAAATGAGAGAAGTTAGAAGGAGAAATCAGAGAACGGAGAGAACGAGGATGGGATTGGGAACAGAGAGAACTGGGAGTAGAAATGAAAAACTGAGAATGGAGGGTAATTTGAGAGTGAAAGTGAGAAAGGGATGGAGTCTCGCGTGAGGATGAAAGTGAGAAAGAAGCTCCAGCACGAGAGAGGAACCTTTTTTTTTTTTTTCAATTATTGGTATTTTTAGACCATTGAAAATTATTAAATAACTGCCAGTACTTGCTTCTTATTTAGCGGTGGTTGCTAATTCACTATAAATTAACAAACAATCACCAGAAATTTCTTTGTTTTCAGACGGCTTAACATTCATTGAGAAAATCACCGTTAAAGGTATATTTACCAGCTATTTTTTAAAACTATCCGTAAATGAAGGCAACAAATGTCCAGTTTCCTTGCAGTGTGTTTCTTCAGAGTTACCTTGTTTCTGTGTAAATGTAGCTTTGTCAAACTTCAGCTTCTCTTATCCATTCTCCTTTATCATTTATTTTGGTTGTCGTTATTTGTTCTGAAACTCTCAACTTGCGCTACTTCCCTAGTTGCTATGATGGTACCCGAGAGTCCACCTTTTCAGTCACAACATCTTCCCCACCCACCCCCCAAAAAAAAAAAAAAAAAGAAAGAAAAGAAAAATTGGTGTTGGCATGTCTTTTCAAGGCAGGCAACTTCATCATTCCATGGCTCCATTTTCCCCCACACAATCTTGTTTATTTATCGCGTTCATTCTAATCCTAGCCAAGGTAGGCAACTTCATCATTCCATGGCTCCATTTTTCTCCACACAATCTTGTTTATTTATCCTGGCCAAGGTAGGCACCTTCATCATTCCATGGCTCCATTTTCTCCACACAATCTTGTTTATTTATCGCGTCCATTTCTCCACACAATCTTGTTTATTTATCGCGTCCATTCTAAATCCTAGCCACTTAGTAGCACGTTTTCCCACTCAATATATTCAACTTCTTTCTTCCTTAGAGTCGTAACCTTATGTTGGGGAATTATTTGGCGGAGCTGCTGATTAAAGAGTAAAACAAATACAAGCCGTTTGGTTAGAGATTGTAAAAATAAAAAAAAATAAAAAAAATAGATAAGTAAGAGTAGGTAAATAAATAAAAAATTTTCTACCTCCTACCTTTAAAAATTTAATTTGATAATTAAAATAATAATTTAATTGATAACAAAATAATTATAAAAATATAATAGACATTATACAAGATATATAAACAGAATGCATTTATCTCACAATAAACCAAACAACCCAATAGGCTCCAACAGAGTGAGGTAAGCTAACCCTTCTTATTGCTAGTCTTTCTCATACTTGGGCTAAAATTTAGAATTTTGCCTCATGGGGATAAACATGAATGATAAATTTAATTAAGGCTAGAGCTAAGAAAGGAAATTGATTAGATAGCGCATTAAGTAAGCTAAGATAGATTAACACTAGCAAGAGGGATTGAATAGATAATAGAGAAATTAAAGCAAGTTCAGCATTAAGATAGACTTAGGATTTAGCTACGTAATAGGTAACAGGAAAATGAGTTAAATATTATTCAAGGACAAAGATGAGAGTAGGAATTTATTTTGTAAAATTAAATCAATTAGAGATTGATTGTCTAAGTAGGAATTTATGGGCAAAACATTAACTAATTAAAGTAGTGAATTATTCAAGTTCATCTAGGCCAAGATAATCACAAACTAAGTGTTTCAATAGGTAGAAATGATAATCAAGATTTTGACAAAACAATAAATCAAAGTAACTAAGAGGTCAAGGTTGTTCAATAGAATGTAATTAAACCATGAAGAATTTAAAGTAAAGTAGTCAAGCTGTTAATGAACCTAGTAGTAGGAAGGGTAGGACTAATTCATGTAGCCCAAGATAATAACAAACTAAGTGTTTTAATAGGTAGAAATGATCATCAAGATTTTGACAAAACAATAAATCGAAGTAATTGAGAGGATAGAGAGGTTCAATAGAATATAATTAAACCATGAAGAATTCAAACTAGCGTAGTCTAGCTAAGAGGAGTTAATGAACCTAGTGGTAGGAAGGGTAGGATTAAGACTTAACGTAAAATGGGCTACTTCACTAGGTTTAATAGGAAAAGAAAGGAGGCCTAAATTGAGTTCTTGAAATTAGAAATTTATCATGATTGTTCTTGGAAATCTCTTGGATAACTCTATGGAAGAGTGTGTCAGTTCAAAAGTAGAAAAATTAATAATTGTTAAGCAAATATTGTTAGTAAATTATAGAGTACAATATGTTTTTAACATTTCTTTCTGTTTTCATTTTTTTATTTTTTTTTGTATTTTACATATTTATTGGGACAAGTTTTCTGGGTAGTATCTCTTATGTGTGCATATTTCGATATTAAATTTTTTAGAGTAGAATATGTCATGTATGCTTATGTTATCAAATGGATTTAAATTGGTACAATGAATAAAAGTGTTACATTTGGAAATTTGAAAAATGATAAGTTACCTCAATATGTCTTTATATGTTTGTTTAAATGTTTTATGACTATAAAATATTATACCATTAATTTATATTATGAATCACTTTATCTAAAAGATTTTGATAGAAGAATTATATCTTATTATACGATATTATATGTATAAGATAAGATTGCACATAATACTAATTGTTAATAGTAATTTTGTTAGCTTTTAGTGCACCTTAAATATTATCATATGATTTTTGTGATTGTGTACCAAAGGATATTGGGCTGAATGCTTCTTGATGGATATTTTGACAAGCACTTATGTTTGGATTTATGATTATTTACTTTCACGAATTGTATTCCCATATTAGTATATGATATATGTTATAAATTAAAGTTATTGCTATAATTGTATCAAAGTGTTTTCGTTATTGATGTTTGCTTGTGTTTCATCACTTAAATTCTAATGCATGAATTTAATCTTTTCTATTTTCTCATAACTATGCCTTGTTAATTCTCTGACTTGATTAAATGATATATGTTTTGCACATACTATATACATGTTTCCCTTTGATCATGTTAGTCTTTCTCATACTTATGCTAAAATTTAAAATTTTTCCTTGTGGGGATAAACATGAATAATAAATTTAATTAAGGCTAAAGGTAGGAATGGGAATTGATTAGGTACTAAATTAAGTAAGCTAAGATATATTAAAATTGGCAAGTGGGATTAAATAGGTAATAGAGAAATTAAAGCAAGTTAGGCATGTAAAATAGGCTAGCACAAGAAGCAAGAATTAAGTAGGTAATAGGTAACCAAAAAAAAAAAAAAGAGTTAAATATTATTCTAGGAGAAGACAAAAGTAGGAATTTATTTTGTAGAATTAAATCAAGTAGAGATTGATTCTCTAAGTAGGAATTTCTTAGGTAAAGCATTAGTTAATTAATTAAAGTAGTGAATTAATCAAGTTCATCTAGGACAAGCTAATAGCAAACTAAGGGTTTTAATAGGTAGAAATGATAACCAAGATGTTGACAAAACAATAAATCAAAGTAACTAAGAGGACAGGGAAGTTTAGTAGAATGTAATTAAACTATGAAGAATTTAAACTAGGATAGTCTAGCCAAGAGGGGGTTAATAAACCTAATTGTAGGAAGGGTAGGATTAAGACTTAACATAAGATGAGCTACTTTGACCAAGTTTAATAGGAAAATTAAGGAATCCTAAATTGAGTTTTTGAGATTAAAAAGCTTTATGATTGTTCTAAGATATCTCTTGGGTACTTCTGTGGAAGAGTGTGATAGTGGTTTGGTATCAAAAGAACTTATATTTGTTTAGCAAGCAATGTAAGTAGACTATAAAGTATAATATATTTTAAAATTTTATTTTCTTTTCTTTTTTCTATTTTATGTTTGTATTTTGCATGTTCATTAAGATGGACATCCTAGATAATATCTCTTGTATATGTGTGTTATAAAAAACTTTTAAGAATTAAAATATCAATTTTTTGCAATTTTTAATTCTCATATGAATCATACAAATCTTAATTATTTCACACATTCAAAACGTCAAAAAGTAGCTTATATTTTCAGAAAAATTATATTTAAGGACCTAAAAATGAAGAAATTTATTTTTAAGAACCTATTACTATTATGTTTAATTATTTATTGTTAAAATCAGTGATAATCAATCCTAAAACAAGTAGTAATAGATCTTTAAAAATAATTCTTTTTTTATTTTTGGGTCCTCTATTATAATTCTCTCTTTTAAAACTTAAAGGAAAAATTATGTTTAAGGATCAATAAGAGAAAAAATTTATTTTTAAGGACCATTACCATTAGGTTCAATGGTTTGTTATTAAACTTAATAGTAATCATCCTAAAATAAATGATAACAGATTTTTAAAAATAAATATATTCACTTTTTGGTGATTTATTATAATTCTCCCAAAGTTTAAATCACCAACCTACCATTCCGCTAACAAAATGTCGCCGTATAATCCATGAGTTATATCACTAATTGAGCGCGTGTTCTGTTATAATTCTCCCTATATTCTCCCTTTTAAAGTTTAAATCACCAACCTACCATTCCGCTAACAAAATGTCGCCGTATAATCCATGAGTTATATCACCAATTGAGCGCATGTTCTGTACCGTGTGACACTCACCATCTGCCTCTCTTCTGTTTTATCATTTGACTCATGTAAGTGTGTATATATATATATATGTATCAATCCATTTTATTTTGTACTCAAACTCATTATTCTCTCTCTTTCTCTCTCTCTTCCCTTTCTCTCTTTGCTCTACTTCTGAAATTTGTTCACTTTGCCATGGGAGAACCTCAAGAAGTGCAGTACCCCATAATAGGTATGTCAAAATTCTCATCTCCTACAAACAGAGATTATTATCTCTCTTCTGTTCTGAGATTAGAAATCACACAGCAAAAATGTGCTACATATCTACATTCATGTCTGGTATTCTACCGTTTTGACAATGTCAGAATAGTAGACTGGCTGCTCATAGATACTTTTGTCCTCATTTCATGTTCTCATATATATATATATGTATGTATTCAGTTCTGGTTGTAGGCTTAGAGATACTTTCATGCCTCGGATACTTAAACAGACTTGAATGGAGTTTAGGCACAATATGACACTTTAAAATTAAACATAAATATTTCAAATTTTGTTAGTGTTTTAATATTTGTATCTATATCAGTATCCACGCTTTTTAACTTTCATATATGAAAAACATGTACATGAAAGTGTAATGGAACAGGAAATCAACTGGTTTTATTGATGTAGTAATGGACTGGATTTCCCTTCCCAGAAGCAATTTAGGGAAGAAATCAGTCTGGCATTACAAAGCTGAAGAAAGAAAAGAAAAGAAAAGAAAACAGCAAATCTCCCTCTGGTAATCCGAGAGCCCAGAGTACTCTCCCCACATGAAGCTCCTTCTGCCTACCTCCTCCCACACCATTCCTGCCTTCACAAAGCTACCCACCGTCACCCTCTCTCACTTTTTCTCTCCCCCAACTTCCCACGTGAGTTAGTTACGCAAGGCTCTATTACCCGCCACCTCACTAGTGGTCCCATATCTCCTACTCCTCCTAACATAAACCTTCCCATATTTGGGCCTATCAGCCATGGGCCCATCAAAGTGCCTGTACTTGCATAAGAAAGATGCTACGAGGAATAATCTGGTCCAATAAAGTTCGATGATTTGTAAGACATAAACCTGAAACAAATGCATACTCCGATAAAAACAAAGGTATCACCGGACATAATTAAGCGGTAGAGATGCCTTGTAGCAGCACCTTGGTTCTGAAATCTATCTGCATAGGTATTTCAGTCACCGATCCATTTCCTTCCTACAGAGCAAAAAAACAAAATACTCCTCAAAATTTTAGACTCTCTTCTATATAAGTCACTACAATATAGCTCGGCTCCTGATGAATGGCAGGAAGTTTCCATATGTTAGACACGTAGTTGAATCTGAGGTGGTTTGAGACAAGGAGGAATAGCAACTTTCACATAGGGTATTTTAAAACAAAAGAAACCTTCATACTTTCACTTAATGATGATAAATGTAGGGTATTTAAGTTATTTTCTCATAACTTTCCACTAATATGGTTGTATTATTAGTTGTGTGAAAATGACCTAAATGTTCCTTTATTTATTTTGTCTTTTAAGTGGATTGATAATTTATTTGACTTTTCCAGAGTCAGATGGAGCCAAAGAAAAAAATCCAAATGGTGTTACTGGTAATTTCCTCAATCAACCGAGCACTATAATCAAAAGCCAAAAGAGATATCAACGTTGGTTAAGAATAGCCTTTTATGCTGTTCTTGTCTTGCTGGGCCAATCCGCTGCAACACTCTTGGGAAGACAGTACTACCAAGAAGGTGGAAAGAGCAGATGGATGGGAACACTTGTCCAGCTTGTGGGTTTCCCTATTCTCCTCCCATATTACTGTATCCCTGCGTCCAAACGCCACACTGCAACAAATAGCATCCATAATCATCAGCAACCTTCTGCTTTAATGCTAGCATTTGTCTATGTCTCCATTGGCCTATTCGTTGCATTAAACTGCTACTTATATTCTACTGGTCTCCGATACCTTCCTGTTTCTACATATTCTCTTATCTGCTCATCACAATTAGGCTTCAACGCCTTCTTCTCCTTCTTCCTTAACTCACTCAAATTCACACCTTACATCATAAACTCTCTATTCCTTTTAACAGTCTCCTCCACCCTCCTTGTGTTTCAAACTGGTTCTTCAGAATCTGCAGAAGTTTCAAAAAAGAAGTATGTGATTGGGTTCATATGCACAGTTTCTGCCTCAGCTGGGTATGGATTGGTGCTTTCTCTTGCACAGCTTGTATTCAGAAAAGTTCTGAAAAAGGGAAGTTTCAGGGTGATTTTGGACATGATGGTGTGTCAGTCGCTTGTGGCAACTTTGGTAACGCTAGTGGGGCTTTTTACTAGTGGGGAGTTTAGAGGTTTGAAGGAAGAAATGGGGGAGTATGAGATGGGGAAGGCAAGTTATGTGCTGAATTTGAGCTTCACTGCTATAACATGGCAGGTTTTTTCTGGGGGATGTTTGGGTTTGATTCTTGAGGTGTCTTCTCTGTTCTCTAATGCCGTAAGTGTTCTGGGTTTGCCCATTGTGCCTATTATGGCTGTGGTCTTCTTCCATGACAGGATGCATGGGTTGAAGGCCATCTCTTTGGTTCTTGCTCTTTGGGGCTTTCTATCCTACATCTACCAGCAGTATCTAGATGAGACCAATTCCAATACTGAGCACAGAAACAATGGTGATTTTCCCAGACATTCACCATCACAAGAGATGACTAGATTATCTGAGCAGGTTTAAACAGATCAATGTGGCACTAGTAAACCAAAAAATTCTCTGGTAAATGTGGTGTATGTACACTAAATCAATGATAAATAGACATAGAGATATGTCAGAGGTGTCCAACTGAATTTCTATCTTTCGTTTGATTAATGTATGTAGATCAAGTCTATGGATGACTTGATTATATAAGCGAATTTCTAGCTCTTCAGATGAAACCAAGGTCAATGTTGAACGCAAACAGCGGTGACTTTCTCAAAACCACCATCACTACAAGTAAATAAAATATTTGAATGGGCTTAAACAGATCAATACACATGACATTAGAAAACTGAAATTTTTAGGTAGACTCGGCATATGTAGATCAAGTAATTTGATACATCTACACCAAATCATTTGATAAAATCTCAGGGGCTTTTCATCATACATCTATCAGCAATACTTGGATGAAACAAAGTGCAACACTAAACACAGGAACCTTGGTGGTTTTCCCAGAGATTCACCATTGCTAGAGGTGAATAGATGAATTGGGTGTCAAAGATATCAATGTGCTGCTAACAGACTAAAATATTCTTAAACTTCATGTATGGACATCAAACTAACGATAAATGAACACAAGGGAATCTTACTGAATATTCTTCTTTCATTCACGTTGATTATATGAATTGAGTCTGTCTAAAAATCTCTAATAGGCATAAATTATGAGCTATCAATCTATGAAAGACTGCTTACTATTTTTTATAAAGCAGTCGCGATTTTTTCAGCCCAATCATCCATCTGTTACATTTTGCAGCTTTTACTCTGCTTTGAATTCATGGACCAGTTATTTATTGGCATCAACTGTAGGCTTAAACAGATTAATACGATGATAAGAGAACGGGAAATTCTTACGTATATACTAGGTCAATAGTTAAAAAAAAAAAAAAAATAGTGATATAAATAATTACTTGAAATATCCATTTTAATGGATGCATGACTGATGATTATAGAAGTGGCCATTTTTTATTAGTGTATCATCCATTTGATACATTTTACAGAATTTTGTAATTCTATTTCAATACAATGACCAGCAATTTATTGTCATCAATGAAAATAGATGTGAAGAAAAATGCTGTATTCATAGATATGTAGATGGAGTGTAGAACCATATTCTGCCGGCGATTGGGGAAAACCGGGGGCTTTGTTTGCAGAACTGAACGACCACACATACAGTACATATATGATAATAAATTTCGGGCCAAATTATAGAAAATATTTTTACAGTGCTGTTTATGAATCAAATAACGGTAATGTAGTTATTCAATTCAAAATTAAATTAGAAGTTAACCGATTAATTACATTATATATATATGATCGCTTGATTTATATAAATAAATAGGGTAAGTTTTATGATTTGGTCGAAATTAATTTATCTTTTATATGGAGTAAAGTATTTTATTTAAATCAAGTGTGGTTTGTTTTGCTACTGCATGATTTTTTTATTTTAATTTTAATAAAAATAAATATATAAAAGTTAAAATTAACCATCTATTTCATCGTTGAAAGTATAATAGAATATTAAATATAATATATGTATTTTAAAAAAAGGTAATCGTACATATTTTAATTATAAAAAGGGTTATTAATTATTTAATAATTTGTAACTTTCTAATACTTCTTTTTTTTTACTTTTAAAATTTATAAAAATAATGTCTTATCCACATAATTTTTTTCCCTGAAATTAAAAATAAATCTTCATTTCTCAATCAACAAGAGATAGCTCTAATCCAGTTGCCAAAACTGACAAGGGTGGGAATGCCTAAAATGCACATTCACTCTCATTGTGCACATTTGTTTTTTCTCCCTTTCTGGAAAGTGAGTGGAATTATTGGATTCAATGATCACGGACTTGATATAAATAGAGTTAGAGAGTCAATAATTCAAACAAATCATATAATTAATGCAATCATAGATTTCACTTTGAAACAATCAAATAATGACAAAAAAAAATGTAATTTTCATTAAGAACAGTTAGAGAATTGTTTATTCATAGAAAGCAAACGAAAGCAAATGGATAAAATACTCATTCCCGTTGCTATCCTTTTGGAACACCTTTAAGGACGTAGGGACCGCGAGAGACCAAGCAAGCAAAGTGAGAACAAGAAAATGTTGTTTGTATTGTTGTGTGCCATTGATTTAGGTCTAGAATTTTTAGTGGAACTTGGAATTTTGTGATTATTGGGGAAGTTTTAGGAAGATTTTACATGGAGAATTAATGGATAGGTGATGATGACATTGGCTTTGGCAATGAAATTTACATGTTAACTTTTTTCATTTAGTAAAGTAGCAATGTTAGAGGTGAGAAAAAATTTGATTAGTTTATGTCAGTTAAAAAAATTAAATAAAACTAACAAACTTAAGGATAAAAGTAAAATTTAAAGCAAATTTAAAGAACCAAAAGTATACTTATGTTATTATTTTTTGTCCTTGAAAAAGGAATTGTGTCAAATGTGCAAGATATTGTGTCAAGTTAAAATTAAAATAAATTATTTTGGTGAAGGGGAGTATATAGGTATTTAATAATTTATAACACATGACTTTATTTAAAAATAAATTTGGTAATAATTCAATGATTTGAAACCTTTCAATATTTTTTTATCACTTTTAAAATTTATAAAGATAATGTCTTATGAACGTAAATTTTTCTTCTCCGAAATATAAAAAATCTTTATTTCTCAATGAAAATGGGATAGCCCTTATGCAAATGTCAAAACTCAAAAGGGTAAGAATATCTATTCACTCTCTATTATTGCACTATTATAAAACAACTCAAGCGATAGAGAAAAGAGGATTTAGAAAAAAAATATAGAATAAGAGAAATGCTTCTCAAATTTCTATTCATTATTTTCAATGCAAATGGGATGCATATTTATATGTACAAATTTGTAACTCCAAAAGGTCATATTCTAAATGCAAAATAATATATTATAAAGTAGGACATAAAGGTGGGAAATGAATATTCAAAGAGTTACACATTTTTGAAAAAATATGAGAAGAAGAGTTACAATTCTTAAAGTCAAAGAGTTACAATTCTTGAAGGAGATGATCATCCACATAAAGAACCACATAAATAATGGAATCATAACATATCTTTCAATGAATTTTGGGGTTAAGAAACTAAATAGACATCTATCATAAAAGATAAATTCATAATGCTTCCCCTTGGATGTCCATTGTATAAGGAATATGCCTCATTAAAACCTTACTAGAGAAAAACCCAGTGGGAAGAAACCTTAAAGAAGAAAAAAGAATATATCATTCCTTGTACACTCTCCCTGTTCACAATGTCACTGTAGATCTTTGACCTGTTGCATCCCAATTTTATGTACTAATCTTTCAAATGTTGAGGTAGGTAATGCTTTGGTGAACAAGTCAGCTAGATTATCACTTAAACGAATTTGTTGAACATCAATATCACATCACCATTCTTTTGAAGATCATGGGTGAAAAAGAATTTTGGTGAAATGTGCTTTATTCTATCTTCTTTGATATATCCTTCCTTCAATTGAGTTATGCATGCCGTATTGTCTTCATACAGTACAGTTGGAGTTTTCTTATAAGAAGATAACCTACATGTTTCTCGGATATGTTGAGTCATAGACCTCAACCAAAAACATTTTCAACTTGCTTCATAAACTGCTATAATTTTTGCATCATTCGAGGAAGTGGCCACAAGTGTTTGTTTATTGGAATGCCATGAAATACTTATATTTCCGCTTGTAAATATATAGTCTATTTGAGATCTAGCTTTGCACGAGTCAGATAAGTATCTAGCATTTGCATATTTCAAAAGTTTTAATCTAAATCCATTTACATATAACATGCCCATATCAATAGTACCTCAAAGATAGTGGAAAACATGTTTAACTCCAGTCCAATATCTCTGTGTTGGAGTTGAATTAAATATGGCTAACAAGCTTATAGCAAAAGCTATATAAGGTCTTATATTGTTAGCAAGATATATTAATGTACTAATTACACTAAGATATAGTATTTTAGGACTAAGAAGTTTTTCATTATCATCTCGAGATCAAAAAATATCTTTTTTCATATCAAGTGACCAAACAACCATTGGGATACTTAATGGATGTGCTTTATCCATATAAAATCTTTTAAGAACCTTTTGTGTATAGTTTGATTGATGTATAAAAATTCTATCTTTCAAATGCTCAATCTATAGGCCAAGACGAAACTTTGTTTTTCTAAGAACTTTCATTTCAAATTCATTTTTAAAACAATCTACTAGTTTTAAAATCTCTTCTGGAGTTTCAATAATATTCAAATCATCAACATATATAACAATGATTCCAAATCTCGAATTTGACCATTTTATAAAAACACATGGATATATATGGTCATTCTTATATTCTTCCTTTAACAAATATTCACTAAAATGATTATACCACATTTGTCCAGATTGTTTTAGTCTATACAAGGATCTTTGTAATTTAATTGAATAAAGTTCCCAGAACTTTGAATTATATGCTTCAGACATCTTAAATCCTTATGGAATTTTCATATAGATATCATGATTAAGTAAGCCATATAAATATCCTGTAACAACATCCATAAGACTCATATCATGTAAAAACCGACATGCATGCCCTCATTCTGCACTTTCCTGATATGCCCCTTCTTATCCACTTTTAGCTGGTCTTTAACGTAATTTGTTTCTCGAACCATCGCTAAATATCCTTGACACCCCCTTTTCAAGAGCCTCTGAGCTTCTATCATTGATATTAAATTGTTTGGTGCTTCACTTCGATCACCTTGAATGACAAAGGGAGATTTACCAGGAGAATTACATCTCACTAACTTAAGATGACAATCCACCACTGCATAGCAGGACGCTAACCAATCCATCTCGAGTATCATATCAAACTCTGCTATTGCAAGCACTATCAAGTCAACTAACGTCTCGCAATTGGCCAGTGTAATCACACATGCCTTATACACCCATTCAACCATTACAAATTCCCCCACTGGGGTCGGTCAGAAAAAAGGAGCAGACTTGCGCTGGAAACTGAACTGCATCTTCTCTCCTCTGCTGAGTGCCATTTTCGCTGTTTCTGGTTTCGTTTTTCTGCTGCTGCTGTTGCCTCCTGGTGGTGTTGCGTGAGCTGTTGTTTGCTGGTGATCTAACGTCAGAAACACATCCTCTTCCAAGTCTGGAGTTGTTGCCGTAAGTGTGCAATTTCTGGTTCCAGTTTCACAGCGTTCCCCTCCCCTGTTTTGCTTGTTCTGTGATGCGTTTCTGTGTGTGTGGCCAGCCGAGGAAACTGTGCATAGAAAGAAAAGAAAAAGGTGCAAGAGGATGAGTTGGTTGGAGCAAATTTGATTCCCTTCAAGCTTCAAAGTAATTCTACTTTCCGATACGGTGACTTCTCCCATTTTCTGGATATACTTCTAAATCAAAAATCAAATTCTATTGTGCTTCTTACTTGCCAATTCTTGATTGTGCTTCCTCTCTTGAATGAATTTAAGTCTTTAAAATTTCCTTTTTAGGCCATGTAATCTCGAAAGATGGGGTGCAAGTAGATCCAAGTAAGGTGAAAGCGGTTCAAAACTAGCTGAGACCTACTACAGTTACAGAGATTCATAGTTTTTTGGGCTTGGCAGGCTATTATCGTCGGTTTGTTAAAGACTTTTCTAAAATAGCTGCGCCATTAACAAAATTAACCCAGAAAAATGTAAAATTTCAGTGGTCTAACATGTGTGAAGAGGGTTTTCAGAAATTGAAAGATTGTCTGACTTCTGCACCAATTTTGACATTACCCTCGGGGTCTGGAGGTTATATTGTGTACTGCGATGCTTCTAGGATTGGCTTGGGATGTGTATTGATGCAGCATGGTCACGTGATTGCTTATGCCTCTAGACAACTTAAGAAGCATGAGCAGAACTACCCAACGCATGATTTAGAAATGGCGGCAATGGTCTTTGCTCTCAAAATTTGGAGACATTATTTATATGGTGAGACCTGTGAACCGAATTTTTTTAGGGGGAGAGATTGTAAAAATCGACGTGCATGCCTTCATTCATGGGAAGTTGACTTTTCAAAGGAGTTTTTGATGCTGCCGCATAGCATTTTACTTCCTCCTTCTGCACTTTCCTGATATGCCCTTTCTCATCCACTTTTAGCTGGTCTTTAACGTAATTTGCTTCTCTCAAATTCTGCAGCACTGAACCTATACCTATATCCATCTCTTCGGTCACAAAAAAGGAGCAGACTTGCGCTGGAAACTGAACTGCATCTTCTCTCCTCTGCTGAGTGCCATTTTCGCTATTTCTGGTTTAGTTTTTCTGCTGCTGCTGTTGCCTCTTGGTGGTGTTGCGTGAGCTGCTATTTGCTGGTGATCTAACGCCAGAAACACATCCTCTTCCAAGTCTGGAGTTGCTGCTGTAAGTGTGCAATTTCTGGTTCCAGTTTCATAGTGTTCCCCTCCCCTGTTTTGCTTGTTCTGTGATGCGTTTCTGTGTGTGTGGCCAGCCGAGGAAACTGTACGCAGAAAGAAAAGAAAAAGGTGCAAGAGGATGAGTTGGTTGGAGCAAATTTGATTCCCTTCAAGCTTCAAAGTAATTCTACTTTCCGATACGGTGACTTCTCCCATTTTCTGTATATACTTCCAAATCAAAAATCAAATTCTATTGTGCTTCTTACTTGCCAATTCTTGATTGTGCTTCCTCTCTTGAATGAATTTAAGCCTTTAAAATGATCTGCCGCCATATATGGATGCATATATATATAGACCTATATCTATATATATGTGTGTTGTATGGATATGGAAGGCATGGAATGGAGGAGTGGATGGTAGATTTAAACTCCTTAAAAAAAAATCAAATATATAATTCTAACATGCTAAATGAATGAAGAATAGCTACCAGTGTTTCTTGCTTTACTAGAATTTTATTCGAATAGGCTAAGCTCATGAGATAAAGTTTTAGTGATTCACACTCTAAAATCTAGTGAATGGGTATTGTAGGGTACTCAGGAGATTGAGTTATAGCTGAGGAGTGGGCAGGGAATGTCGGTATCATCTTAGGAGGTGAGTAAGTAATGCGGACCGTGAGTAACTCATATTTATTATTTTGTTACTAAGTTTCCTTGTAGTGCTCTAAAAATTTGAAAATCTATTTATGGAGATACGTATTTAAATGTTGTGTTATGTACATGTTTACTGAAAATTGATTTAAACATGAAATTTTGCAAATTGATGCCTGTTGCTCAATCCTTCATGGGACCTCCGACTTCATTTTCTGCTGGTACTGACAGGCACAGAGGATCGTTTCGAGGGGTTAGCACGATGTCCACCCCAGTTTCTACTCCATCTCGTCAATCTAGAGGTCCTTGTTCCATTTGTGGGAAGATACATTCAGGCACTTGCCATAGCGAGACGGGAGCATGTTTTCGTTGTGGGCAAGTTGGACATTTGGTGAGAGATTGTCCGCAGCGTTACCCTGATTCTAGTCAGGGATTAAATAGATAGGGGTACTTTGCACGCATTTCAGTTTCTACCTCCCACGTAGCTTCCTCTGGTGTGTGGTGGCACCATAAAACTTTTACTGATGAAATCTCCTTGGAACGTAACTTCTTCGTTTGTCTATCCAAGATTGCCACAGGAGTTTCTTCATAAGTCAAACCTTCACCCAAGGAAATATCTTGACTCTGTAATACGTGAGAGGGATCAGGGAGATACTTCCTTAACAGTGAGACATAAAATACTGGGTGAATATTGGATAATTCAGGTGGCAACGCCAGCCTATAGGCCACATTCCCAACTCGCTCTAGGATCTCAAATGGCCCTATATATCTCGGGGTTAACTTCCCTTTCTTCTCAAATCTCATCACGCCTTTCATAGGAGACACCCTGAGAAACACATAGTCTCCAATCATAAACTCCAAATCACGGCGCCGGTGATCCACATATGCTTTCTGCCTGCTCTGAGCTGCTATCAATCTCTCCTCGATTACTTTTACCTTTTCTAAGGCATCTTGTACTAACTCAGGCCCTAATGCTTTAACTTCTCCAGTTTCAAACCATCCAATGGGAGATCTACACCGTCTCCCATACAATGCCTCGAAGGGTGCCATCTGTATGCTAGCTTGATAACTATTATTATAAGCAAATTCCACCAATGATAAATAGTTATCCCAGCTACCACCAAAGTCCATCACACACAACCTTAACATATCCTCTAGTGTTTGTATAGCCCTCTCAGATTGCCCATCAGTTTGAGGATGAAAGGCCATGCTAAGATCCAATCGGGTACCCATAGCCTCTTGAAAGGCTCTCCAAATTTAGGTGTATGTTGAGTTGAGTGGTTGTAGAAATATTGGGAGGTCCAAATTATAGAGGAGACTCTGCCGAAATTTCTACAAAAGTCACATAAAAGAAAAACTTATACGTTTTGTATAGAAGTGATTTAGAAATGATATTCTCAGTTTTATAAATTATCCGAACATACAACTGGGGGAAATTTATCTGAATTTTAGTAGAGGAGGTTAATACAAATCGATTTATGGTAGGGGAATTTGTTATCTTTTGTGCCGACATACTTAAAATTGTGGGTTGTGACATATCAAGTTTTTCATGCACTGCCATACTAATAAGATAACGAAATATGATTGCATCCACCACAGGAGAATAAGTGAATTCATAATTAATTCCAGGTCTTTGTGGGAACCCTTGTGTGACAAGTCGCGCTTTACATTTCATAACTTCATTTTACTCATTTTGTTTACTCATAAATACCCATTTGTATCTAACGGGTATTACACCTTCAGGTGTTCGGACTATACGCCCAAAAATCTCACATTTTTCAAATGAGTTCAATTCTACTTGAATTGCGTCTTTCCATTTTGAGTAATCATATCTAAGTCGACACTCATCGACGGATGTAGATTCATGATTCTTATTATCATTTGTAACATTAAGTGCTATAAAGTATGCAAAAGTGTTGTCGACCACTATTTTCTTATCAATTTCAAGTACCTGAACTTCTTTTGGAGTTACGTTACTTGTTATGTCTTTAGACTTTTAAAGAGTATCTATTTTTTAATGGGCTCATTAGGAATAATTATTCCTTTCCTATTACAGTTTCTATCTTTTGAACCGATTGGTCTACCACGCTTTTGGCGTACTTTGAATTCATTAGCTATTTCAGTTACAGATTGTCCTTTAAGGACTTCAATTCTTACAGGAGTATTTGCAGCTAGTATATCTGACTTTGTCACTCTTTTTCGATCATTAACTACATCTGGCAATTGATTTGTTATACTTTGTAAGTGACTTATTTTTTAAACTTCAAATTCACATTGTTTTGTGCGAGAATCAAGATATGTCAAATTATTCCACGTAATTTCTTTGACAAGCAACTTATCTTTTTCTCCCTTTAATGTTGGAAAAACTAACTCATCAAAATGACAATCAGCAAAATATGCTATAAATACATCTCCTATCATTGGCTCAAAACATCTTATAATGGAAGGAGAATCACACCCAACATATATTCTTATTCTCCATTGAGGTCCTATCTTAGTACATTGTGGTAGAGTTATTGGAACATATACTGCACATCCAAAAATTCTAATATAGGAAATATTTGGCTCCTGACCATGAGCTAGTTGTAAAGGAGAGTATTTATGATAATTTGTTGGTCTTATGTGTATAAGTGCTACTACATGCAAAATTGCATGTCCATAAGCAAAAACAAGGAGATTCATTCTCATTAGTAAAGGCCTAAGAATAAACAATTCAGCTAAATCATTTTGTGTATGAACATAAGCTACAAGATGTTCAACATTTATTCCAATTGATATATAATAGCAATTAAAAGCTTGTGAAGAAAATTCTTCAGCGTTATCAAGTTGAATAGACTTAATAGTATAATCTAAAAATTGTGCTCTTAATCGAATAATTTAAGCAAATAATCTTGCAAACGCCAGGTTGTGAGTTGATAACAAGCATATATGAAATTATCTGTTGGATGCATATATTAATACCATAAAATATCTAAATGGTCAAGATGGTGGATAAACAAACCCACAAATGTCACCATGTATACGTTCTAGAAAAGCTGGAGATTCAATTCCAACTTTAGTTAGTGATGACTTAATAATTAATTTATCTTGAAAACAAGTAGCGCATAAGAATTTCTTAGGGTGCCTATGTGAATTCTCAATAATTTTTTACATCATTATTGTTTCGGGATGCCCTAACTGTTCATGCCAAATGATAAATATTTTTGAACCTATAAACTTCTAGTTTATAATTGTATGTACCTCAATTGTACTAATTCTTGTATAGTATAAACCGGAAAAGAAAGTTGATAATTTTTCTAGTATCCTTTTCTTATCAGAAATAATGCTCGTAATATAGAGGTATTCATTATTTTCTTCATATACAGTCTCTATATGATATCCATTACGATGAATATCTTTAAAACTCAACAAATTTCTTTGAGACTTAGAAGAAAATAGAAAATTATTTATAATAAATCTCGTTTCTTCCTGTAATATGATGATAGCTATTCCACCTCTTTCAATTAATTTTGTAGCCCTAAAAATTATAGTAACATAAGTTTCACCCATGTTTTTTTTAGAAAAGCATTTTTTATCTCTTAAGGTCATATGGGTGCTAGCACTATTTGCGAGATATATATCTTCATTCATCTTTTCTAAAATTAAACAAAATAGAAGTATAAGAAACATTATAAAGATTCATACTTAAAATTTCATATAAACTTATAGTTATAAAAAAATTACAAGCACATAAATTTTAAACATCAATATTTTCTTGTGGATTGATTAAAAAAAATCTGATACATCTAAGTGTATAGCATTTATAGGATTATTGGCAAAATCATCATGTAGATTTGCAAAATCAGTCTTAATACCTTTCTCTTTTTCCTTCATTGATGCTTGATAGAAATCAACAAGATGTTTTATTGTACGACAAATATGTGACCAATGTCCATTCATGCCAGTACAATAGCAGGAATTTTCTGAATTCTTCACATGCCTCTTTTGTCCACTTATGCTTTTTTGTTTTTCTTCTCTCTTATTCCATTTTTGGTGGTAAGTAACATTCTTATGATAAGGAGCATTATTTCTTCTTCGACCACATCCACGGCCTTGACCACGACCATAACCACAACCATGTCCTCGTCTATTATTATTAATCATAGTCACATTCACTTTAAGGAATAGAGTTAAACCAGTTGGATGGGCTTTATGATTTTTTATTAGAAGCTCGTTATTTTGTTCAGCCACAAGAAGACATGAAATTAATTGTAAGTATTTTTCAAATCCTTTTTCTTTATATTGCTGCTGTAAGAGCATATTAGAGGCATGAAAAGTAAAGAAAGTTTCCTTTAACATATCTTTTTTAGTTATTACTTCTCCGCACAATTTTAATTGAGAGCTAATACGAAACATTGTGGAGTTATATTCATTGACTGATTTAAAATCTTGCCATCGTTACGAGCCAAACTCTGAGCCATAACCGACACTTAGACCACGCCAAGTATGATTGGCCTAGCCTAGTAAGCCTGGCAACTCATTCAATGCTCATACTTTTATATAAGCATACATACAATGATTAAAGGTTGCCAAAAATCTAGCAGCACCTCTCTAAAAATTAGACATCCTAACCCTACAAATTCAACACAACCCAATATATTTCATTTCAAAAATTCACTAGTATCTTATATCTTTGAATTCATGCCACAATATAGTATAGTACATAAGTTTTTCAAAATATAATCAAATGGCATTACAATGGTCATTATATGGCCTACAAAGAAGTATAACATTCATATGACTCAAAATAATGTAACCTAGTAGCCTATGTGTCTTGGAGTCCCTACATAACCCAACCGATCAAAATATCCTACTATCTGTGTTTGGGTGGCATGCAGGTCCCAGAACACCTAAATTTACTTTATGCTGATATGAAATATGACAAAGAAAAAAGGTAAGCCTACCACTGGCTTAGTGAATGCATAGATAACAAAACAAGTGGAAGGAAAAACAAATAGATTTAGAGTTTTTGCAATAAATTACTTGGACAAATAATTGATTAATATATATATATATATATATTGATAGCAATTAAATTATGTTGTAGGCTACCAACAAAACTGTAATTTAAAATTAATGAACATAAGATAAAAAAAGTATCACGAGAAAGAATTATAAATAACCCTGATTGTCGCCACACATGATTCAATACTACTATTAATGCCACTGTATAATATCACAATATCACCACCATCATCGAGTGCTGCCACACGGTGTACATCTCACGATATATCTAATATAATTATCACTAAGTGCCATCACATAGTGATTATTCATTACTTTAACTAGATGCATCTAAGCCGTTACCCCTGCTAACGACTACGAGGTTTTAATCAAATTTCCATTTATGATTTTGAAATGAAATGATTTAAATAAATTAAATATCAATAAGTAAATAAATAAGTAAAAATTAGATCAAATAAAAAAGTAATTTAAATAAATATATACAATGAGTCAACAGCTTTATATAGATAAAATAAAAATAATGAATCAAAAATTTTATATAATAAAATTATAAATAAAATTCATTCATCATCTCTACAACATAATAACTATGTATATATATATATATATATAATTTCACACGTATATTATGATCCTTATAAAGTTTAAAATGCAAAATTTGTTTCCCTGACAACGTGAACAAGATAAATCATAAAATGTGAAGATGGGCTAGCAATACAAAATATGGAGTAAAAAGAAAATGCCGCTTTGTAATCTACACATTCACCTGTGAGGATCGATCGTAAAGGTCCCAAATTCCAAAAATTTGAAAAGATCTCCAATTGAAAAAGTAGCCTTAATATCACCTATAATTATATTGAATATAAGAATATCACTTTACTTACTCTATTAGTTTCTAATATGTTTAATATAATTAATTTCACCCTTTAACACCTAAATCCATAATTATAATTTAAATTTTCTAATACCACTATAAACCCTGGGTTTTGGATTTCACCAATTAATTGCTACAATCCAATTTAAATTTCTAAAATTTATTTTGAGGTTAGAATATATCTTAAGAAGATTAAATGAGCATTTTATAAGTGCCAATTCATACCTTAGAGGATTAAATCAAAAAGCCCCAATTTGAGAAGCTTCCCACAGTCCAAATGAAAAAGCAATCAGCAACTAAGATTTTAGATCATCATTGGCATAAAAATGGAGCAAGAATGGAAGTTAAAATCAAAGGAAAATCAACCCAACACACAAGAGAAAAAGGGAGGATGAAAATGGAGTGAAAATGGAGGCTACCATACATGGTTTCCATCCCATGCATCAGCTAGCCAAGGGCACTGTTCATCCACTTTAAGCCACTTGAAGAATGACGGTAGCAGCGTTTTGTAGTGGGGAACAATTTGCAAGCAATGGAACGAAGAAAAATGGAAGAAAAAGAGGAAGGAGGAGCTGCGTTTGAAGCTACAGACGGGAAGAACTTTTGAAGAAAGAGAGAGAAAAAAAAAGAATGGGGAGATGTGCTGCGTATGGTCAAAAGTAAGGAGGAAGGAAGGAAATGATATTATAAAGGAAAAAGAAAAAATTATAAAAGTGCCCAGAGTTTTCTAATGGAGTTTGTATAAGACTCATAGAAAAGTTATTCTTACATCTCTAAAAGTGAAATAAGGATTCCACAATTATCTAGAGTTCTTATATCAATAAATGTTAAAATTTTGGAATATAAAAATATCCCAATGAGTATAAGATAGATGTCAAAATAGCTTTTTAAGATAATATTAAAACTCTAGAATTTTCTTAAAACTTATCTAAATATTATTTTTATCCTAAAACTAATGTTATCTAATTTAATTATTTATTCTACTATTATTATTTTAATTTAGGTTATTACACAATCATAGATACATCCAATCATAATGAGCCTTTGAAAGAATAACAATTTTTTAGTGGTCATACCTCTCTTTCAAACTATTCCAGAGCATAAGTGGATCTTTTACCATAAGATATTTAGATTTCAACCTCTCATGGAGGTGATAACAAAGGAAAATCATTGCCTTAGTGTGATTTTGCATTGACTCATTATTTCTTTTTTTTTTTATGGTATTTCCAAGACCCATTGTATTAAGGTAAATTTCAACATCTAAAATCCAAAACAAATAATTCTTGCCCGAAAGATTAAGGCCACAAATTCAAGCTCCATAAAATTTGACATGATAATTCAAATAAAATAAAACTAATAGAAAAATTAATGAGTAAGATGGAAAGATCTTACCCTTCTTACTCAAATGATTAAGAGCAAATTCGTGCTGATAATGCGTTATAAAACAACTTAGGAAATAGAGAAAAGAGGGTTTAGAGAAAATATAGAATAAAAGAAATGCTTTTCAAATTTCTATTCATCACTCTCAATGCAAATAGGATGTATATTTACATGTACAAATTTGTAACTCTAAAAGGTCACATTTTAAATGTGAAATAATATATCATAAAGTAGGGCATAAAGGTGGAAAATGATTATTCAAAGAGTTATAAATTTTTGAAAAAATATGAAAAAAAGAGTTACAATTCTTGAAATAGATGATCATCCACATAAAAAATGGAATCATAACATATCTTTTAATGAATTTGAGGGTTTATAAACTAAAGGAACATCCATTATAATAGATGGATTTATAACAACATAATTTTTCTTTTTTAAGAGTGAATGGAAAATTAAGAGAATCAATGACCCTGAACTTGATATTAAATGATTCAATGGAATCTGAAGAAAAAATAGAGTCAAAGAGTCTCCCAGAAAAACAAAGCAACAACACAATTGTCAAAACTCTTTGCATTACTATTTATGGTTGAAACTTTAGTTCTCTTTAAAAAAGTACAAATGCCATTGAATTTGGATTTGAAATGGGTCTGAAATAGAACCTAATTATAAAAAGCTTATAGCTACAATTAATTCCAATTCTATTTGTTTAAATTGAAAGAGTTTGTACATCATAAAAGATGTTATCCACTTTGATAAGAAATTTTTTTGTTCTTCTTTTTGAGTTTTTAGAACTCTTAAATTACAAATCATAATTAGATTTTATCTAAAAAATATGATAAAGAAATAATCATTATTAGATTATAAATTAATTAAGGCCAAGAAAATTTATTAATTTTTTGATTGAGAATTTATTATAAGAAGGAAAAGAGAATAACAAAATTTTAACTAATCTTTCAAAGTCTTTGAAAGTGGGTTTGTCAAAATGAAATTGGCCCAATCTTGAGAATGAGATGGGTTAGACTGAAGTTTTGCTAGGGTGATTTAGTAAGAAGCAAAAATTAGGAACCTGAAATGGATAGGTTTATATGTACGATTTTTAATAGCAAGTATATCGATCCAACTTCACGAGTTAGATCTGCATTTATGCATTAACTGTATGAGCTTGTTTTAGAACAATGATAATGGAGTAATGTTTAATTAGTTATGATTTGCACTTAATTATACTTACCTATTTGTGTCAATTATATGTTTCCAGCAATGGTTACGTTGTATAAGCCTTTATAAAGGGAGGACACATTTTTAGCATGGATTATAGGCTTTGCTTAAATGATTAGTGAAATTGAAATATCTACATAGACACACATCTTTTCTTTTGTTCTTTTTTGTTTTGAGAGTTTGAAAAAATAAGGATTGAGATTGAATTTCTTTTCTATTTTGAATTATATAGACTCACTTTGATATCTTGACATTGGTTGAATGCATATTTCTCATACCCATACCATCTTAACTAAACAAAGTTGAATGATTCAAACAAATCATTAACACTATTGGAGATTTCACTTCGAAACATTCAAGTAGTGACGTCTGTCCAAGAATAATTACAAAATTTTTACGAAGGAAACAAATGCAAATTGATAAAATATTAACTGTAGACAACGTTAAATAAAACCAATTGGGCAAAATGATTCACGCTGCTGTGATACTGGAATTGGACCACCTTCAAATTAAGCAAGAAAAAAAAGCTCTAATTCCAAGAGACAGCGCACTTTGTTTTTTGCTTCCTTCTTTAAAAAGTCAAATTTACCTATCCCTTTTTCTTTTATTCTTTTGATTTTGATGGTGCCCCAATTAGCTTAACTTCAAGATTTTTTTTTTTAATAACTAATGATGGACTCTAACAAGAATCATCATTACATCATATTACATATGTATGTATATATATAAAGCTTTTTATTACCATTTATTTACTATTCATTTATTATTATTTGTTTGTAGGTTATAAAGTATAATATATTTTAAACTTATCTTTTTGCTTTCACTTTCTCTATTTTATGTTTGTATTTTGCATCTTTGTTAAAATGGACATCCTAAATAGTATCTCTTGTATGTTTATATTAATGAACAATAAATCTTCTAGACTATAATATGTATGTATGCTTATGTTATCAAATAGATATGAATTGATATGATTACTAAAAATATGACTTTCAAAAATTTGAAAGGTGATAAGTAACCTTTTATAAGTTTGTTTAAATGTTTTATTGCTATGAAATGCTATACTATTCATTGTGTAAATTAATGTTGCAGATCACTTGATTTGGAAGATTTTAGTGTAAGATTTGTATTTTATTATATGATATTATATGTATAAGGTAGGATTTTATAGAACGCTGATTATTAACAATAGTTCTATTACCCCTCAATACAACCTAGATATATATTATCACATGATCTATGTGATTGAATACTAGAAGGGTACCTGATAGATTATAGGCTGAACACTCGTGTTAAGATATATGGTTATTTGCTTAAATTTACAGGTTGTGTGCCTATGTTAATATATGATATATGTTAGAAATTAAAATTCTGTACAGACCATCATAATGCTATAATCGTATCAAAGTGTTTTCTTTACTAATGTTTGCTTGTATTTTATCATTTAAATTCTAATGCATGAACCTGATCTTTTCTATTTTCTTATAATTATGCCTTATTAATTTTATAACTTTATTAAATCATATATGTTTTGTACATACTATAAACATTTGTCCCTTTGATCATGTAATAAACCAATTTTTCTTATTATCGAGCTTATTGTCATTTAACTTTACTAAATAAATGAAACATTAACCTTGTCTAACGTATATTTCTCCTTTGATGATTTCTTGCTAACTTATATCCAAAATTAAAATTCATTTTTAACAAAAAAATTTTATTACTACATGTCCCTCTTGTTATTGTGTTTTATCTTTGACTTATTGAGTACTGCAACTCATATTTTTATTTATTATTGCAAATAGTTAAGTTATGTTTGATCCATCTCCTCTAGCATAATTTGAGATTGTCCTTTGTGGTGAGCCCAACATTATTTTTCTTAGATAGGTTTATGTTGTAGTCATCTGCATATGTGTCTCATATTTTGTACTCTAGATGTTGGCTCTACAAGTTTATAGGCAAGACGTCCATCATTTAATGAAAATTAGACATTACACGATGCAGAATAGAAAGCTCTGCTCTCAATAACAAATAACAAAATATAACCACTTTTTTAAAGTAAGTCTCCAAAAATGAATTAGTTAAGGTTCCAAAAAATTTGAGTAATATTCTAGACTCCTAAAAATGAAAATTCTAGACTCAGACTAAAGGAAAAATAAAGCTAGAATGAAGAAACAAATTTTGATGAAAATCTTACAAAATGTAATTGCATTTTTGTAATTTTGAGTAAATTATGGAATTCACACAAGAGGAATTTTTAAATGAAAATTTTGAGTTTTCCAGGATTTTCAGAGGCCCTGAAAACCATGGCAAGCCCCGGGACAGTTAAATCCCCTTCGGTCGATGTTTTCCAACATCAGTGTACCCGAATTTTGACGGATTCGTTTGAAAAGGTTTTAACTCCGATTTGAGTGATTCCAAAGGCATTTTACTAAATTAGGAACCTAAATTTTATAATTGAAAAAGACAGTTCTTAAAAAAGAGTTAAAATGAATGAGAAATGAAAATGCCAAGAACAAAGGGCAAAATAGAAATTTTTAAAAAAGCCATTCTCCTCCACTTATATATATGAGGCACCCCACTCTCCTATTCATTTAGTCTCATATTGTTCTGCCCTAAACCAGAGGAAAACCCCTAGGAGAGTGGTGCACCAAGGGAAGAAGAAGGAGAAGAGAAATCAAGGCAAAAAGGTATAGTTTCTTAGTAATATTTCATGCTTTCTTCTATCCAAACCTCCTCTCCTCCATTCTCCCTTGTTTCCTTTGATTAACATGAAGTTTAAAAATCTATTTTAAGGGAGATATTAAGGAAAAATTTCAGATTTGAAGAGAGGAGCTTGGAGAAAGCAAGATTCAAGTAAGAAAAAGTAAAAAAATAAGGTAATTTCTTCTTTTATAGTTGATATCTCTTCCTCCCCTTCCTCCATCATTTTGCCCCACTCAAGAAACCCTAGGAGGGGTTGATTTTTAAGCAAAACCAAGAGTGATTCTAAGGAAAAAAGGTGTATAGATTAAGAATATGCAAAGGGAATTAAAAAAAATCATAGAATTTCAAGATGCAATTTTTAGGATTTCAAGTCTACCTTGTAAAATCTGATTTTGTACAATGATTCCTAGGCTTAAATAAGAGTTTAAATAAGTTTTTAAGATCTCTAGAAGTTCCCCTATATGCATCTTTCCTTGAGAAAACTAAGAAAACTCTATGGAACCCATTATACTCCATTGTCTCGGCCTAAGGGAGATAACATAGCTAGGAAGAGTTTTAAATTTTTCTAAACCCATTTTTGAGTCATATATGATGAATGAATATGAAGGGAAGCCATGGAAAAAATTTAGGAAGCTTAGAAAGTGAGATGATACTTTATGTTCCATAATATGCCCTAAAGAAGTAACATGTAGTTAGGCTCTTTATTTTCATTGTGTGATGACTTCAAGAGGTTTAAAAGGAGTCAAGAATCATATTTGAAAGGAAAGAATAGAGCCTAGAATTTATTTGAGGGGTATTACTTCATTAGGTGCATTTATGAAACCATAATAAGGATTATAGATGAAGCTAGTGTCTAAGCAAGTTGTGTGGCCTTAGAATTAATTCTATGAGCCTAATTGGCTTCCATAAATTGTGTTTAGGCCAAGAGAAATTATCCCCACACTTTTGTGTGTGTGGCCAAGGAGGGAGCTTGAATTCAAGAGAAAAAGTGTGTAATTGTATCCAAGGTAGCTTACTCCTCCTTCTCTCATGCATGATTGCTTGCTTTACTTATCTTTGAATGTGTGTGTATGTATTTTTAAGCCATGAAAAGTGTTCTAGCATGACTTTGATTCCATGGTGCCATGATGTTATAATATGCTTTCATATGATATTTATGATGTATGCTTGGGTTTGCTTGAGTGTGATGAGGCTAAGAACCCTTAGCTATGGTGAGGATGAGCCAAGAACCCTTAAAATTAGTTGAGACAAAGTAAAGAATCTTCTAAAAGTGAGTTAGACTCCCAAGAGCATAGTTGAGTCCAAGAATTTTTTCAAGAATAGGTGAGGCAAGTCCAAAATCTACAAGTAAATGAGTGAGACCAATCCACTTGCTTGGCAAGCCTTTGTATGCTATGTATGACTTTTCACAAATGATAAAAATGCCTCTTGAATGTTTGCATATGTTAACATGATTATACATGCATTTATGAGACTTTTTTGCATCTTTTATATATGATTGAATGGGAGATGAGCTATTGGGATTTTTTGAATCTCATCCCCTCCTTCCCAATATTCTAACATGCTAGGTGGACTAAGTGGGTAAGGTAATAGAAGCCAACCACCTTGAAGATGAGAAGATGACATGAAAGTGCTTAAATTTTGCTTCTTTAAGGCCATACAAGTGGCAAAAGATGTAACCAATGGATGTATACATATTATGATGTTATGAACATATATAATTATGATAATATGTCATGTATGAATGGGATAATAGGTTATGTGACCATTAGAATGTAATTTGAGTATGCTATGACAATGTGGCTTCTTGAATGAGTTTATGTAATTGTGTATAATTGCAAGTGACATAGCCAAAATGAGAGGTATGAGGTTTGGCACCAATTGAGTAGCTTACGCAAGTCCTAATTATGCTTTTGGACTTGCCCAAGAGATGCCAAACTCCAAGGAAAGCTATTTGGGTATTTTGGTATCCTATATGGAGCCAAAATTAACTATAATGGAACCCTATATCACTTTTTGCCCAAATGAGCTCTTCTTGATCTGATATTTGGCATATAATTGGATCTTGTTGAGAGTTTTTTGGGAAGGTAAAGAACAGAATTTTTGGAGATCTATAGAATATTTGATGAATTTTCAAATTTTCAAATTTTTTGATTTTGGTCATGTTACTATTCACTCATGTCCGAAAATGAAATTTATTATATAGGGCTTAAATAATATCCGATTACTAGGAAATTTTATACAAAAAAATTAGACATTCCCAGTAACTTGTGCCATAGAAGCACCTTATTTGGATGTCTAGAGAGAGATATATGAAATTTTAAAAAATCTATCCAGTATTAGGAACTTTAGCCGATCTCAGTTAATGTTTGATTGAGTTTCAAGGTATGGGCATACCTGAATTATTCTAGAGTTATTTTTTCCCTTTAGCTAACATCTACAAATTTTCAGATTGATATCATTTGCATGGATTGAGTTTTTGTGGAATTAAGTGAACATTTTTTAAATTTGTTATAGAATTCTGTGACAGTACTAGTAGACAGCCTGACCTTTTGACCATTTCAAATGTTAAACATCTTTTATGTTGAATGTTATGGTCTAGACATATTTTTAGCATCAATTAAACATGTGTAGCTTTCCAGAATGACTAAGAATGTATGATTTCAATTTTTTTAGAATTAGTTATGATTCTTCAAAGTTGTGACAAAAATGAGGACAATTCTAGCTAAAAATATATATGTATATTTTAAGCTTCCCTTTTAATTCCACGAGATATAAGCCACTTTTGATGATGCAAATAAGTTATATTCATGTAATTAAATATGAGAATGTGATGTATGAGCTCACATGGTTCACGTGACACTGAATGAAATTTTTATATGCGATGTAATGCTAAAATAATAATTATTTTAATGCCTTTTTCTTTGAGAATTTTTATGATTCTTAGAAATGATCGATTTAAAGGCATGAGATAAACTAGAAATTATGACGTTACACATAGGATTGGATTGATTGTTTGTAAATAATTTAGGATGTTCCAAATTTAGGGAAAACTTAGCTGGATTTTCTACCTAGAAAAAAACAAAGTTAAGTATGAGATATGATATGAGGAAAAAGATGTAAATTTGAATTCAATATGAATGAAAATTTTTTTATGGAATTATGTTTTAAATTGGAATGGTGATTTACAATATGATTATGCATTGAAGTAAACAAGGATTTACGTATAGTATGTCTGACAGGTTTACAGATATGGGGTTTTTTATATTCTATATCAATCATGTCTTCACTTCAGAGCGCAACAAAATCTTCAATTTAATGTTCTAAATATTTTTTGTCAATCAAAATAGTCTTTCAAGGAACTTTTGTGGATACTCTTGCATTCTAAAATCTTGCTCTAATATAAAAAATATTGCGTTAGGATTGAAAACACCTAAACAAGTGTATATAATCCGTTAGTAACTTTTCTAAAGAAATATTTTAATTAGAAAAAAATATTTTAAGAATTAAATTAATAGAAGAATAATATATTAAAAGCTAAATTAAAAAATTTCATCTCTAAAGAATTAAATTAAAATAAGTAATTTTTTTAAAAATTAAATTATTAATTTACTCAAAATTTCACAATCTCAATGCAAAATTAAGTTTTTTAGACCAATATAGTGGGGTCCTACAGTAAGTACATACAAATGACATATTAATAACTATTGGAAAAGACCATCACGCGTGACTTGTTAAAATATCCCTTAAAATATTTGTACGTTCGACCACTTCTTTTGTACATGGGTCATTGAGTAAGCCATGGCCATCATATATATATATATATATATATATATGTATGTATGTATGTATGTATAAAAGTAAAGTTGTCTGTCTTTGCACATATATATATATATATATTAACAATTTTTTATCCACAATCTAACTACTAATTGAGTACAGTTTAGTATTGAAGTATAAAATTCAAGATTTCGTTATCAATTAATTCATATGAGTATATATGATTTTTCTATTGAGCAATACATAATATTTCTACAGTCATATCTATGAAATTTCTTGAACAAGTTAAAGAAAACTATTTTAAATCCTTAACTTCTATAATTCATTAGCCCAGTTTTGATGTTGAAGCAAAAAGTATTTGAAGTATGTATGCAAGAAAAACAACCAAAATGAAACTATTAAAATATATAAAGTTCACTCCAAAAAAGATTACTAGTAGAACAACTTTTAAGAATTAAATTATCAATTTTTTGTAATTTTTAATTCTCACATGAATCATGCAAACCTTAATTATTTCACACATCCAAAATGTCAAAAAATAGCTTATATTCTCCCTTTTAAAGTTTAAATTACCAACGTACCATTCCACTCTCAAAATGTCCCCATACATATATGTCACCAACTGAGCGCGTGTTCTGGACCGTGTGACCCCCATCATCTGCCTTTCTTCTTTTTTATCATATGACTCAGGTATGTGTGTATATATCAATCCATTTTATTTTGTACACAAGCTCATTATCCTCTCTCTCTCTCTCTCTCTTCCCCTTCACTCTTTTATCCTCTTCTGAAATTAGTTCACATTTGCCATGGGAGAACCCCAAGAAGTGCAGGTCCCCACAATAGGTATGTCAAAATTCTCATCTTCTACAGAGATAATGATCCCTCTTCTGTTCTGAGATTAGAAATCACACAGCAAAAATTTGCTGCAAATATACGTTCATTTCTGGTATTCTACTGTTTTGACAATGTCAGAATAGTAGACAGGCTGCATATAGATCATCTTTTGTTCTCATATATATATATATATATATATATATATATCTTTTCAGTTCTGGTTGTAGACTTAGAGATACTTTCATGCCTCGGATACTTAAACAAACATGAGTGGCGTTTAGGCACAATATGACACTTTAAAATTAAATATAAACGTTTCAAATTTTGTTAGTGTTTTAATATTTGTATCTTTACTTGTGTATATATCAGCATCCGTGCTTTTTAACTTTCATAGATGAAAACATATACATGAAAGTGCCTATACATGCATAAGAAAGATGCTACAGAGGAATAATCCTGTTCCAATTGAGTTCTACGATTTCTAAGATATAAACCTGAAAGAAATGCATACTCCGATAGAAACAAAGGTATCAACGGGAATACCGGGCATAATTAGGTGGTAAAGATGCCTTATAGGAGCACTTTTGCATAGGTATTTCAGTCACCTATCCATGTCCTTCCTACAGAGGAATTTTCTTTTTGTGTTGGTGGGGGGGAGGGGACTCCTCAAAATTTTAGAATCTCTTCTGTATAAGTCATACAATATAGTTTGACTCCTGATGAGTGTTAGGAAGTTTCAATTTGTTAGACACATAGTTGAATCTTAGGTGGTTGAGACCATGAGGAATAGCAATTTTCACATAGGGTATCTAAACCATTAAATAAATAAAACCTTCATACTTTCACTTAAAGACGATAAATGTAGGGTATTTAAATTATTTTCTCATAACTTTCCACTGATATGGTTATATTATTAGTTGTGTGAAAATGACCTAAATGTTACTTTATTTATTTTTGTCTTGTAAGTGGAAGAGTCACATTCATTTTTTGGGTCAAGGCATATTGAAGCACCTGGAAATGACATATTGAAGGAAAATTAAACTCTGCTTTAAAGGATTTGATCTCTATTAAAGCAAATCAGATGAGAGTGTGTGTGTGTGTGTGTAGCTGCTCTACCCAGAAATTGACATGTTATTATATATAGGTAATGGATTGATCATTTATTTGATTTTTCCAGAATCAGATGGAACCAAAGAAAAAAATCCAAATGGGGTTGCTGGTAATTTCCCCAATCAACCAGGCACTATAATCAAAAGCCAAAAGAGATATCAACGTTGGTTAAGAATAGCCTTTTATGCTGTTCTTGTCTTGCTGGGCCAATCAGCTGCAACACTCTTGGGAAGACAGTACTACCAAGGTGGTGGAAAGAGCAAATGGATGGGAACACTTGTCCAGCTTGGCGGTTTCCCTATTCTCCTCCCATATTACTGTATCCCTGCATCCAAACGCCTCACTGCAGCAAATAGCATCCATAATCATAAGCAACCTTCTGCTTTAATGCTAGCATTTGTCTATGTCTCCCTTGGCCTTCTGGTTGCATTAAACAGCTACTTATATTCTACTGGTCTCCGGTACCTTCCTGTTTCTACATATTCTCTTATCTGCTCATCACAATTAGGCTTCAATGCCTTCTTCTCCTTCTTCCTTAACTCACTCAAATTCACACCTTACATCATAAACTCTCTATTCCTTTTAACAGTCTCCTCCACCCTCCTTGTGTTTCAAACTGGTTCTTCAGAATCTGCAGAAGTTTCAAAAAAGAAGTATGTGATTGGGTTCATATGCACAGTTTCTGCTTCAGCTGGGTATGGATTGGTGCTTTCTCTCGCACAGCTTGCATTCAGGAAAGTTCTGAAAAAGGGTAGTTTCAGAGTGATTTTGGACATGATGGTGTGTCAGTCACTTGTGGCAACTTTGGCAACACTAGTGGGGCTTTTTACTAGTGGGGAGTTTAGAGGTTTGAAGGAAGAAATGGGGGAGTATGAGATGGGGAAGGCAAGTTATGTGCTGAATTTGAGCTTCACTGCTATAACATGGCAGGTTTTTTCTGTGGGATGTTTGGGTTTGATTCTTGAGGTGTCTTCTCTGTTCTCTAATGCCGTAAGTGTTCTGGGTTTGCCCATTGTGCCTATTATGGCTGTGGTCTTCTTCCATGACAGGATGCATGGGTTGAAGGCCATCTCTTTGGTCCTTGCTCTTTGGGGCTTTCTATCATACATCTACCAGCAGTACCTAGATGACACCAATTCCAATACTGAGCACAGAAACAATGGTGATTTTCCCAGACATTCACCATCACAAGAGATGAATAGATTATCTGAGCAGGTTTAAACAGATCAATGTGACACTGGTAAACCAAAAAATACTCTGGTAAATGTGGTGTATGTACACTAAATCAATGATAAATAGACAGAGAGATATGTCATAGAGGTGTCCAAGTGAATTTCTATCTTTCATTTGATTAATGTATGTAGATCAAGTCTATCGAAAGATATCTCGAGAGACATAAATTAAAAGCTCTCAATATATGGATGACTGATTATAGAAGTGAATTTCTAGCTCTTTGGAGCATTCTGTCATATATCTACGGCCAGTACTTAGATGAAACCATGGTCAATGCTGAACGCAAACAGCGGTAAGTTTCTCACAGATCCACCATCAGTACAAGTGAATAAAATATTTGAATGGGCTTAAACAGATCAATATATATGACATTAGAAAACTGAAAGTTTTAGGTAGACTCGGCATATGTAGATCAAGTAATTTGATACATCTACACCAAATCATTTGATAAAATCTCAGGGGCTTTACATCATACATCTATCAGCAATACTTGGATGAAACAAAGTTCAACACTAAACACAGGAACCATGGTGGTTTTCCCAGAGATTCACCATTGCTAGAGGTGAATAGATGAATTGGGTGTCAAACATATCAACGTGTTGCTAACAAACTAAAAAATTCTTAGACTTCATGTATGGACATCAAACTAAAGATAAATGAACACAAGTGAATCTTACTGAATATTCTTCTTTCATTCACGTTGATTATATAAATTGAGTCTGTCTAAAAATCTCTAATAGGCATAAATTATGAGCTATCAATCTCTGATAGACTGCTCACTATTTTTTATAAAGCAGTTGCGATTTTTTCAGCCCAATCATCCATCTGTTACATTTTGCAGCTTTTGCTCTGCTTTGAATTCACGGACCAGTTATTTATTGCCATCAATTGTAGGCTTAAACAGATTAATATGATGATAAGAGAACGGGAAATTCTTACGTATATACTGGGTCAATAATTAAAAAAAAAAAAAACATAGTGATATAAATAATTACTTGAAATATCCATTTTAATGGATGCCTGACTGATGATTATAGAAGTGGCCATTTTTTATTAGTGTATCATCCATGTGATACATTCTGCAGCATTTTGTAATTCTATTTCAATACAATGACCAGCAATTTAATGTTATCAACAAAAATAGGTGTGAAGAAAAATGCTGTATTCATAGATATGTAGATGGAGAATAGAACCACATTCTGCCGGCGATATGGGAAAAACCTGGGGCTTTGTTTGCAGAACTGAACGACCACACATACAGTACATATGTGATAATAAATTTCGGGGTCAAATTATAGAAAATATTTTGACAGTGCTATTTATGAATAAAATAATGGTAATGTAGTTATTCAATTCAAAATTAAATTAGAAATTAACCGAATAATTACATTATATATATGATTGCATGGTATATAGAAATAAATATGGTAAGTTTTATGATTTGCTCCGAAATTAATTTATCTTTTATATGGTGTAAAGTATTTTATTTAAATCAAGTGTGGTTTGTTTTGCTACTACATGATATTTTTTATTTTTATTTTGATAAAAAATAATTATATAAAAGTTAAATTAAGCATCAATTTCATGGTTGAAAGTATAACAGAATATTAAATACAATATATGTATTTTAAAAAAATTTATAGTACATATTTTCATTATGAAAAAGGGTTATTAATTATTTAATAATTTGTAACCTTCTAATACTTCCTTTTTTTGGCTTTTAAAATTTATAAAAATAATGTCTTATCCACATAAGTTTTTTTTTCCGAAATAAAAAAAAAATCTTCATTTTTCAATGAACAAGAGATAGCTCTAATCCAGTTCCCAAAACTGACAAGGGGGGGAATGCCTAGAATACACATTCACTCTCATTATGCACTTTTTTTTTTTTTGGCCTCTTCTGGAAAGTGAATGGAATTAGGGGATCCAATGATCACGGACTTGATATTCAAGGATTCAACCGATAAAAAAAATAGAGTTAGAGAGTCAATAATTCAAACAAATCATATAATTAATGCAATCATAAATTTCACTTTAAAACAATCAAATAATGACAAAAAGATGTAATTTTCATTAAGAACATTTAGAGAATTGTTTATTCATAGAGAGCAAACGAAAGCAAATGGATAAAATACTCATTCCCGTTGCTATCCTTTTGGAACACCTTTAAGGACGAAGGGACCACGAGAGACCAAGCACGCAAAGTGAGAACAAGAAAATGTTGTTTGTATTGCTGTGTGCAATTGATTTAGGTCTAGATTTTTTAGTGGAACTTGGAATTTTGTGATTATTGTGGAAGTTTTAGGAAAATTTTACACGGATAGGTGATGATGACATTGGTTTTGGCATAAAAATTTACATGTTAACGTTTTTCATTTAGTAAAGTAACAATGTTAGTGGTGAGAAGAAATTTGATTAGTTTATGTAAGTTAAAAAATTAAACAAAACTAACAAACTTAAGTATGAATGTAAAATTTAAAGCACATTTAAAGAACCAAAAGTATACTTTTGTTATTATTTTTTGTCCGCGAAAAAGGAATAGTGTCAAATGTGCAAGATATTGTGTCAAGTTAAAATTAAATTAAATTATTTTGGTGACGGAGAGTATATAGTTATTTAGTAATTTATAACACATGATTTTATTTAAAAATATATTTGGTAATAATTTAATGATTTGAAACTTTCCAATATTTTTTTTATCACTTTTAAAATTTATAAAAATAATGTCTTATGCATGTAAGTTTTTCTTCTCTGAAATATAAAAAATCTTCATTTTTCAATAAAAATGGGATAGCTCTAATGCAAATGTCAAAACTCAAAAAGGTAAGAATATCTATTTACTCTTCATCATTGCATTGTTATAAAACAACTTAAGAGATAGAGAAAAGAAGATTTAGAAAAAATATAAAATAAGAAAAATGCTTTTCAAATTTCTATTCATTACTCTCAATGCAAATGATATGCATATTTATAGGTATAAATTTATAATTCCAAAATGTCACATCCTAAATGTGAAATAATACACCATAAAGTAGAGTATAAAGGTGAGAAATGAATATTCAAAGAGTTACACATTCTTGAAAGAATATGAAAAGAAGAGTTACAATTCTTGAAGTCAAAATGTTACAATTCTTGAAGGAGATGATCATTTACATAAAGAGCTATATAAAGAATGGAATCATAACATATCTTTCAATGAATTTTGGGGTTAAGAAACTAAAGGAACATCCACCATAATGGATGGATTCATAACACTCTCCCTTAGATGTCCATTGTATAAGGAATATGTCTCATTAAAACCTTACGGGAGAAAAACTCAGTGGAAAAAAATCCTAGTGAATGAAAATGAGCATACTGTTACTTGTACACTTCCTTTGTTCACAATATCATTGTAGATCTTTGAGTCATCGCATCCCAATTTTATGTACTAATCTTTCAAATATTGAGGTAGGTAATGCCTTGATAAATAAGTCGCTAGATTATCACTTAAATAAATTTGTTGAACATCAATATCACCATTCTTTTGAAGATCATAGGTGAAAAAGAATTTTGGTGAAATGTGTTTTGTTCTATCTTCTTTGATGTACCTTTTCTTCAATTGAGCTATACATCCCCCATTGTCTTTATACAATACAGTTTGAGTTTTCTTGCAAGAAAATAATCCATATGTTTCTTAGATATGTTGAGTCATAGACCTTAACCAAATACATCTCGACTTGCTTCATGAACTGCTATAATTTCTGCATCATTCGAGGAAGTGGCTACAAGTGTTTGTTTAGTGGAACCCCATGAAACAACTATATTTCCTCTTATAAATATATAGTCTGTTTGAGATTTAGCTTTGTGTGGGTCAAATAAGTATCTAGCATCTACATATCCCAGAATTTTTGATCTACATCCATTTGCATATAACAAGCACATATTAACAGTACCTTAAAGATATTGAAAAACATGTTTAACTCTAGTCCAATGTCTTCATGTGGGAACTGAACTAAATCTGGCTAACAAGCTTATAGCAAAAATTATATTAGGTCTTGTATTGTTAGCAAGATATATTAATGCACTAATTGTACTAAGATATGATACTTCAGGACCAAGAAGTTTTTCATTATCATCTCAAAGTTGAAAAATATCCTTTTTCACATCAAGTGACCAAACAACCATTAGGGTACTTAATGAATGTTCTTTATTCATCTAAAATCTTTAAGAACCTTTTGTGTGTAGTTTGATTGATGTATAAAAATTTCATCTTTCAAATGATTAATTTGTCGGCTGAGACAAAACTTTGGCTTTCCAAGATCTTTCATTTCAAATTCCTTGTTTAAACAATCTTCTGCTTTTAAAATCTCTTCTAGAGTTCCAATAATGTTCAAATCATCAACATATACAACGATGATTGCAAATCTTGAATTTGACCATTTTATGAAAACACATGGATATATATGATCATTCTTATATTCTTCCTTTAACAAATATTCACTAAGACAATTATATCACATTCGTCTAGATTGATTTAGTCCATACAAAGATCTTTGTAATTTAATTAAATAAAGTTCCCGAAACTTTGAATTATATGCTTTAGACATCTTAAATTCTTCTGGGCTTTTCATATAGATGTCATAATCAAGTAGGCCATATAAATATGCTGTAACAACATCCATAAAATGCATATCAAGTTTTTCATGCATTACTATACTAATAAGATAATGAAATGTGATTGCATTCACCACAGGAGAATAAGTGAATTCATAATCAATTCCATGTCTTTGTGAGAAATCTTGTGTGACAAGTTGTGCTTTATATCTCACAACTTTATTTTTCTCATTTCGTTTACACACAAATACCCATTTGTACCTAACGGATATTACACCTACAAGTGTTCAGAGTATAGGCCTAAAAGCCTCATGTTTTTTAAGTGAATTCAATTTTGCTTAAATTGTGTCTTTCCATTTTGGCCAATCATATCTAAGTCGACACTCATTGACGGATGTAGGTTCATGATTCTCATTATCATTTATAACATTAAGTGCTACAAAGCATGCAAAAGTGTTGTCGACAACTATTTTCTTATAGTTGAATATTCTTCCCGTAGAAATATAACTTATTGAGATCTCTTTATTTTTATCAGTTTCAAGTACCTAAACTTGTTCTAGAGTTATGTTACTTGTTATGTCTCTAGACTCTTTAAGAGTATCCATTTCTTTAATGGGCTTATTAGGAATAATTTTTTCTTTCCATTTGTGGAGATTTTTATCTTTTGAATCGATTGGTCTACCACTCTTCTGTAGTGCTTTGGACTCATTAGCTATGTCAATTACAGATTGTTCTTTAGAGAGTTCAATTCTTACAGGAGTATTTGCAGCTAGTATATGTGACTGTCACTCTCTTTAGGTCAGTAAATGTATCTGGCAGTTGATTTGATATACTTTGTAAGTGAATTATCTTTGGACTTCAAGTTCACATTGTTTTGTGCGAGGATTAAGATATGTCAAATTATTCCGCGTAATTTTTTTGACAAGCTACTTATCTTTTTCTCCCTTTAATGTTGGAAAAACTAACTCATCAAAATAACAATCAGTAAAACTTGTTGTAAATACATCTCTTGTCATTGGCTTAAGATATCTTATAATGGAAGGAGAATCATACCCAGTATATATTCCTAACCTCCAATGAGATCCCATCTTAGTACATTGTGGTGGAGCTATTGGAATATATACTATACATCCAAAAATTCTAATATGGGAAATATTTAGCTCCTGACCATAAGCTAGTTGTAAAGGCAAGTATTTATAATAATTTGTTGGTCTTAAGCGTATAAGTAAAGGCTTAGCAATTAATCGAAATCTTTTAATAAACAGGGAGATTTGTTTTTATTAGTAAAGGCCTAGCAATTAATCGAAGTCTTTTAATAAACAATTTAGTTAAACCATTTTATGTATGAACATGAGTTACAGGATGTTCAACAAGTATTCCAATTGACATGCAATAGTTATTAAAAGCTTGTGAAGAAAATTCTCCAACATTATCAAGCCAAATAGATTTGATGGTATAATTTGAAAATTATGCTCTTAATCGAATAATTTGAGCAAGTAATCTTGCAAACGCCAGGTTGCAAGTTGATAACAAGCATACATGAGACCATCTGTTAGATTCGTCTATTAATACCATAAAATATCTAAATGGTTTAGATGGTGGATATATAGGCCCATAAATGTCACCATATACACATTCTAGAAAAGCTAGAGATTCAGTTCCAACTTTAGTTAGTGATGGCTTAATAATTAATTTACCTTGAGAACAAGTAGCATATGAGAATTCCTTCAATTGAAAAATCTTCAGCTTTTTCAATGGGTGCCCATATGAATTCTCAATAATTTTTTGCATCCTTATTTTCCAGAATGCCCCACCCATTCATGCCAAATGGTAAATAATTTTAAATTTATAAACTTTTAGTTTATAGTTGTATGTATCTCAATTGTACTAATTCTTGTATAGTACAAACCAGAAGAGAAAGTTAATAATTTTTCTAGTATCTTTTTCTTACCAGAAATAATGTGTGTAATATAGAAGTATTTATTATTTTTTTCACTTATAGTCTCTACATGATATCCATTATGACGAATATCTTCAATAGAGCATTATTTATAATAAATCTCATTTCTTCAAGTAATATGATGATAGCTATTCCAGATCCTTTAATTGATCTTATACTACTAGAAATTGTAGCAATATAAGCTTCACTCATGTTTATTTGAGAAAAATATTTTTTATCTTTTAAGATTGTATGGATGTTTGCACTATTTGCGAGACGTATATCTTCATTCATCTTTTTTAAAATTAAACAAAACAGAAGTATAAGAAACATTATAAATATTCATACTTAAAATTTCATATAAACTTATAATTATAAAAATAATTACAAATAGATAAACTTATTTTAAGCATTAATATTCTCTTGTGGGTTGACAAAAAATGCTGATACATCTATATGTGTAACATTTATAGGATCTTTGACAAAATTATCATATAGATTAATAAAATTGGTCTCAACACCTTTCTCATTTTCTTTCATTGATGTTTGATAGAGATCAATAAGATGTTTTACAGTACGACAGGTGTGAACACCGTATTTTGTCTGAACAAATTTAAAATAAATAATAATAATAACAACAACAACAACAAAATCAAATTAGCAAAATATGAAAAAAAATAAAAAAATGAAGGAAAGATACTTTTAAAAAAAAGGATATTAAACTTTTTCCCCAAATTCCTAAAGCCTAAATAACTCAATCTAAAAAAAAAAGGGAAAAAGGAAAAGAAAACCAAAAATTGAAAAGCAAGTTAAAAAAATATAAAACCAAATTAAAAAATAATTAAAATTAAAACTAAAAATTTGAAAAAAATTTGAAAAAAAAAAAAGAAAAGGATATTAAACTTTAACAAAAACAAATAGGATTCAAGGGCCAATTATTTCAAACAAAAAAAGAAGAAGAGGGGAATAGACGACACATATAAAAAGCCCACCAATCAATATCTTTTCAGCCCAGTATCCAAATCCTATAGGCTCAACACCAAAAACCAAAAAGAGAAGAGGTATAGGGTATGGAAGGGCTCAGAACGTAAGTAATCCAGAACCCCTTTCACCCTTTTGGGTTTCTGCCACCAATGAAGAACAGGATTGAAGTACATGGCAGAAGGCAAGAATGGGAGCCAGTATCCAGTGTTTTAGAGGAACTAGCAGAGGATTAAGGGTGCGGTCGAGGAGTTGACCTCCTCTCATGTCTGTTTCATCGTCAAAGGCCAAGAAAAGGAGACGCGATAATAGAAAGGGAGGATGAAGATACGGATTAAGGAAAGGGAAGGAAGTGGAAAAGAGGATTTCCTAATTCAGACCAAGGCACAGTAGAGATTGAAGAGGTCTGAGATTAAAAAGGGAAGGGGGAACCCCAAAGAAAAGAAAAGGAAGAGATTTGAGGGAGAAAGAGTAAGAGATCTAAAAAAAAAGGGCTGAGACTGGGAGAGAGAGAGAGATTGGGAGTGAACTTGAGGGGAGAGGGATTAAAAGGAGTGTCTGAGGAAGAATGGGTAAACGGAGATGGAGAAAGGGGGTCAGAGTCTCAGAGGGGCAAAAAGGAATTGAAATTAGGAATCTAGCTGTCTGGGTTCAACTAATGAGTAGGGGGGATCTTGGGTTTTAATTTCGAAGGGAGGATGATGATGAAAAGGAGCAGCTCAAGTGCAGTAGGAAGACAGTAAAAAGAAACCCATTTCGCTAGTCACGATTCCTATAGGTAAGATTTTATATCTGATGTCAATTTTATAATGGCTTGAATGTGATGTCAATTTATTAGTTTGTGCACTGTGATATGGCTGATGACCTAGTATAAATTACTACATCCTATGTTTGTTTTAAAGAATGCCTAACAAGTGTTTGACGAAAGGTTCAAGAGAAGCGTCTGAGAGCAAATTAGATGTCTGACCTTTGTAATTGTTGTGTTAAATGCCTTATGGAATCATGGCTATGACTTTGACCTCTATATTGCTATTTTGTGAATGGATGAATATGCATCTTGGATAGGTGATTGCATGAGCGCTTTAGTTTTCCTTTTCAATTATCTAATTGATTGTTGAGAGGTGACATGATAATGCATCTTGAATAGAAAAAGAGGAGGGGAATATTTGGAACAATCAAAGCTAATTTTAGTCTTATTTGCCAATACCACATTCTCGAAATATCAATGTTTTGCTCCCCTTTAAATCGTTAGAATGTAGGCATGAAGATGTAATCCCGATCCTCTTCACGTTCAATAAGGGAATCTAACATGGAGGGCTTAAAAATGGTTTGTATGGCATATTTAGGTTGAATATGCAATGAGGAATCAGACATGTTCAATCAATTCTGTGAAATCGTTCATTTCTTTCAACAATGTTCTACGCAATTCTACCTTATCATTTTCTTTCTCTAGTTGTGGAAAACCTCATGGATAGATGAAATGTGTACTCAGAGAACTCTTGGAAAGAGTTCAAAGAAGCGTGGACATAAGCAAATTTTATTGGTCTTACATTTCATTTCGTGAATAAAGTTTTCAAGGCTATACACAAGCTGTAGCATTGCCAAAATAATTGCAAATATATTATTTTGACTTTATTTTTTATTTTAGAATAACTGTGTAGGGTTTTATATCTCCTCAGGCATATAAGGGTTAACCGAAGTACCATGTGTGACAATAAATCTCCTTGGTACTCTTTGGTTCTCTTTATTTGCAAGTTTGAGGGTTCCAATGGTCTTATTCAATTAATTTTGCCTAAAAAAAAAAAAAGAAAAAGCCAAATGAAGTTTTAAAAATATATAAATAGTTTTTCCTAGAAGACTAGTTTTTAAAACCCAAAAAAGAAACCAAAGAAACCTTTTTCAACAATTGGTTGTTAATTTACAAAAAAGGTTTAAGGTTCTTCTCAAAAAATAAGGAATTAGATTTTCAAAATTAATTATCCTTTTTGTAGTATGTCTTTTGGAAATTTGACAAAAATAAAAAATATGATAAAAAACTAAATAAAAATATACATGAAATACAATGAGAAAGAAAAAGAACATACAAATAAAAATAAAAACAAGAAAAAGGAGAGAAGGAAAGGAAAATAAGTGAATTTTTCAGACTTATGAAGATTTCTTTTAATAAAGTACATTTTATAGAAGTGAAAAGCTTTCATTAAATAAAATAAATATAAAAAGAAAAGGAAATAAAATTAAAAAAATCAAAATAAAAAAAACCAAAATCTAACGAAAAATATTTTTCAAACAAAAATAAAAATAAAAATGTAAAAAAAAATCATTTGTAAGGATTAAGAATCAAAATTTAATCAAAGCCAAAAGAAAAAAAAAAAAGAGAGAAGCCCTTTTACTTGAACAAAAATAAATAAATGAAAAAATTAAAAAGGAAAAATTAAAAATCAAAATCAACAAAATTAATTTTTAAAAAAAGGAAAAAAAGAAGAAAAGAAAGAGTAAAAAAAAAAGAAAATAAGGAAAGAAAATAAAAAATAATAATAAAACAAAAAAAAATCAAAAGGAAAAAGCAAAAATCAAAACACGAGAAAAATCAAGAAAGTCAAAAATTAAAATCAAATCAAATAAAAAGTTTTATAAATGCAAAAAAAAAAAAAAAAAAAAAAGAAAAAATCCTTTTTTAATTTCATAAAAAAAGAATCATTAAAGCCATATGAAAAGACAAAAAAACAAAAGAAAAATGAAAAAATAAATTAAAAACCAAAAAAATCAAAAGACATAGAAAGAGAAAAAATTGAAAATGCAAAAAAAGTAAAAAAAATAAAGTTAATTTTACCTTTAACGAATTAAAACATATCAACTAATTTTAAATTCGTTTTATTTGTTAAAAGGAAAAGTAATTTTTATTTTTTTTATTTTTTTGCCAAAAAATAATACAAAAACAAAAAAATAAAAAAAAACAAAACAAAACAAAAAACAACACAAAAAAATGAAAAATAACAAAAATACTAAAAAACAAACAAACAAACAAAAACAAAAAAAACAAAAACAAAAACAAAAATAACAAAAACCACAAGAAACAAAAACAAAACACTCATCATCTAAATATAGTTTTTAAATTCAAATTACATAGACTTTGATTCCTATTGTAGGGGACGTAAGCCTTAAGCTCTCATTCTATGTCAAATCTACCTTTATAAATAATCAGTTTCTTTTAATTTATTTCCTTCATTTCTTTAATTTCTTTTCCTTTGTTTACTTTTAATTTTACTTCCTTAAATTTTTGCTTATGTCTTGCATGTAATTTGTTAAGGAGAATTAAAATAAATTAAAAGTTATATTAATTTTGCACAACTAACTTAGGGTAACTATTCTTAGTGATAGGTGTTATGGGGTGCCTAACACCTTTTCCACTCACAATTAATTCCCAAACCTATATTCAATTAGTAGACCATTTTTTTTTTTATAAAAAGGATTTTTCAAGGTTTTGCTTCTTACAAAATAAAATTTTAATGGCGAATCTACTTCTATTTTAATTCTAATTTCGATTTTTGTTTCTTTTGAAAATCAAACTTTCTTTTGAAATTCTTTTCTTTTAAGGCGCCGCACAATTGCATTTTCAAATGTGATAATTTGGCGATTCCACTAGGGAGAGTTTGAGAGTCAAGCCCGTTAGTTATGAAAGATATTATGGCTTTCCTTTCATTTTAATTCTCCTTTTTTGTTGGTTGTTTGGCTCACATGATTAGGGTAGATAATATGCCATTCACATACTTACTTTATTTGCTTTATTGATTGTACATAATATGTGTTAGATTAGATAACTGCGAATAAAACCTTAAGGTAGATGACCACATCTGTATATATTTGTTTATATTTGTACAAATGCTTTTCTCTTCCATTTGTTATGCTAATCTGCCAAGTAGATGAGGGTTGGGTAGTTCATAAGGTGAAAAGGTAAATGCTCTTCTCACACACATCACTGAGACACAATTACCTCACACACATTAGGTCTGAGTGTGCCTAGGTTAGTAGAGGTTTATATTGATTTCCCTGTGAAGCCTTGTGCTTCTTGAGGCTATCATGAAGACCTCACCTAAATTGTACCTTGTTATATGAGTTTGACCTGTATAGGATCTTTTTCTTCTTAAAGTTGGATTTATATTATGAGATTCTCATCTTACAGTAGGGGCAATTTGGAGACCAATGTTTTAGGAGTCATAGACCTACCCCAAAAAAAGGTACTAATAGTCAAGCTCTATATGCCTCATAAATAGTTAGAGCCATACTTTTGCAAACCTGAGATCCTAACCTAAAGTTTATCCATGTTAGGACAAATAAAGACATTTTTTTTATTTGTTTCATCACCAATTCCATGCATCCCATAAAATCCATAAGAAAAGTGACACACCGTCACTGTTCACTAGAGTAGCTAACAAGATGTCATTGCACAATTAGATAGACATTAGCTACAAAGGTACGAGTTACTTAAACCAGCCCTTGCCTAGTGGGTTTCCAACCTCAAGAGGCCATAATCGCATTCATGATAGTCCCTTGAAAGGGAAATCTTTTGGCATACATCTTTACACACACTAAAATGGAAGACGAGATAAAAGAATGAATAATCCAACTTCTATTTTTTCTCTAAAATTTCCATCCCCATAAGATAATAAATTTCTCATAGAAAAATGGCATTTTCAAAATTTTGAAAAATAACAATATCCTTAAGTTTCGCCATATCAACAAATGAGTGACATGTCTTAGTCATGATTTGAGCCATTATACAGGCATCAATCATGTAAAAATGTATATTTCTCTCAGATTAGGTGTCAACTACTTTTTCTCCAATGGAGCAATAAGCTCCTTGTGAAAAAGTATAAAGTTTTTCCTCTTTTCCTGTATCAAGGCATTGTTCTCAATGATAAATGAGTACTTAATTCTGAATTCATCATATACTAGGGGGAATTATTATATTAACTTGTTAATTAAATTCTAAAGCTCATACCTTATGGAGCAATAAGTTCCTGAAGAGAAACAAAATTATCAAGTTAATAATGATAGTCGCCTAACCAACAATCTTTGGTGTGCTAACCGATGAGTTTTGAAGTAGTGATTTATTGTTCAAACTAATTGGCATAACAGAAGTGATGGAACCTTTGGGCAATAAGCAACATATGAGTTTGGAAACAAACTAGGCTAATCGCAATGGGTACAAAAATCAAAGTCAAGGCAGAAGTAGAGTCAATTGAAAGCTTGATTATATTAAGCTAAAAAATTGAAAAGAAAACATATCCAAGATTTTCGAAGGAATTCTGGAGATATTCTAGATTTATTGTGAATACCAGTTTGGCCAGAAGTACTTTCAGCCTTAGCTCAATATTGGGACAATTCATTAAGATGTTTTGCATTCCCAATGTTCTAGATCAAACCTACTTTAGAAGAATATGGGAGCTTCATAAAATGCATCTCTGAGAAAAAATACATTAGTTTATTACTACCTGGGATATTTACCATCAAAACATGTAGTGGCTTAGATTTTAGGAAAAGATCCTGACAGGATCTAATTACACCAAAGAGGATAGACAGAAGACCTTTTGAGAAAATATGTGGAGAACCGTTTGGAGATCTTAGCTAAAAAGGAAGATCGGGCTACCTTCAAAAGGTTCTTGCCTTAGCCATATATGGATTTGTGCTATTTCCATTGGCAGTAGGAATAATTGACTTGGTAGCTGTGAGTGTTTTATGGATGATGAAAAATCAAGGTGTAAATCCTATGTCGACTGTGCTAGCAAAAACGTTCCTAATGTTGAGCTTTTGTTAACAAGAAAAAGGAGGAAAACTAAAATGTTGTCTTTAGCTCCTTATGATTTGGATTTTCAATCACATCTATGGGAGGAAATATCAGTTGGGTCAATAACATGACACCATACATCACCCGATTAGAGACTTCCTTCATCGTGAAAGTGTTGTCTTGTCATCATCAAAGATGAGTTGTGATGATTGGGCCCATTTACTTGGTTAGTTAGATGACAACACAATTTGGTGGAAACTTACCTAGTAGGAAAGTGAAGAGATCATGTGTTGTTGTGGAGAGTTTCTAAATATACCATTGATGAGCCCTCGAGGTTACATGAATTACAATCCATTGATTATTCTCCAATAGTGTGCATACATGCAAGATGTTCCTTCTAAGGAGACAACACGCCTAATTTACTTCTACCACCATGACCCAGAAGCCAAAGTGCTTTGCTAGAAAATTAGAAGCACATAGAGCAAAGTTGTGTGCAAAGGAAAATTTGAATTGGGTAAGCTTGTCATAGCCACGACTAAGGAATATCAAGAATGGCTAAAAGAAAAGGCCAAAGGGGCTAACCCTTCCTTTGGGCCACCTAATCCTTTGCATGACAATGACATGCAAGTGATTGATGAAAATTTTGCAACGCAAGTGGAGGGCAAGAAGAAAAAATTGAGGCATTTAGAAGAAGAGAGACAAGAGTGTGTGAGGAGTTTGAACCAGATGCAAAGTGAATGTGCAATCCTACGAGCAGAAGTTACTAAGGCAAAAAGGTATAAAGGGAGCATTGGAGGTAAGGAGGTGAAGAGGTTGAAGGAAGAAAACACAAAATTAAAGGGTGCAATAGAAGAAGCTCAACGATAGGTTACAGAAAATGAAAAAAAAGATGCATATTAACAGCGCCAAGCTAATAAGAGTTGTTAAGGAAAAAGACATACTAGAAAGATAAGTGCATAAGCTTGAATCAAGAGAGACTCAATAAGAAATTGACATGCTAGCGAGAGAATTATAGAAGAAGATGAATAAGCTAGCCACTATCAAGAGTGATAATGCTACAATCATGCAAAATTTGATAAAACAACTCAATCAACAAGCCTAGATGATCGAGGTATGGAAAGCTCTCCACATTGAACAAACGATGGAAAAGGAAAGGTTTGTGGGTTGGTTTGAGATGGCAACTCTCCTAACAAGTGAGATTATCCTTAATTTCATAAGAGCGCTTAAGGAAGCTCCTGACCAATTCGTTACACACGCCAGTTGAGAAAACAGAATTCTTTGTGCTATGTAATGATGTTGTAACAGAATTAAAAAACCTCAGTAGTTGTTAATTCCTCAAGTACTGATATAACCACAAGATGCTATTATGAAAATTTGGAATTTTCCTAAATTAATTGATATATGTATTTCCTTTACATGCAATGAGAACAAAATGACTCAGATAGATGCAAAGACACTAATCATGTAGGGATTCATATTCCCTCTTGTATCAAATGTTAACTCTGATTCTCTACATGGGTTAATAAAACCTTTTAAGAAATTAAAGTGCCCAATGTTCCCCTATCGTTATACCAAAATAGCTTGCTCAAATCATTACTTCAATTTGAAATAAAATATTTCTTAACATAACTAAATTGGTCATATTTTATTGCAGAATAATAATAAAAGTGCTAAGTAAAAAGGGAAGGCAATATTGCACCTCCGAAACGTAATCCATCTAACCAGACCCTTCCTCTTATTAGAGTCTACAACACTCATTTGAGAAGTAGAATTATGGAGGGGCATCAGATAGAAGGAAGTCTGAGGGTTGAGGAGGATACGACTACTTTGAATAGTCACATCACAACCATGGAAAATCAAATGGCTCAAATGTGCGAAATGATGAAGATGTTGTTGGAAACCCTTAAAAGGAAAAGGCGTTGATAATCCACCTAGTCATTTACCTATCATTGCGCAGATGGGAACAAGCTCACCAAGAATAATTATAACGGAGGCTCATTCTAGTCAAATGGTGAACCCTATTTCAACCAGAGAGGAATACATAAGAACCTCCTATGAAAGTAGTTGACAGACAAAGTTTCCAAGAAGAAGTAAAAGATAAGCAAAATTTCCCTAGCTATGATACTGCGTATGCATTCCAGATCCTGATTGCAGACAATAAAGGGAAGATTAATGATGCTAAGGAGGACTAGGAAAGAGAGTTAGGAGAAGTGAAGGACCAGCTCTATAGTTTACAAGGACCAACTTTATGGGGATCATTGAATGTGGAAAATTGTGCTCGATCCCAGAAGTATTAATTCCAAAGAAGTTTAAAGTTCCAGATTTTGACAAATACAATAATACTGGTAATTCAGTTTATCATCTTAAATCGTACTGCACAAAGATAACTGTCTGGTCTAGGGATAAAAATTTTCTGATAAATTTCTTCCCAGAAAATTTGACTGGGTCTGCTTTATTATGGTACATGCAGCTAGACCTTACAAAAATTCATAAATGGAGAGATTTTACAAATGCTTTCATGAAGCAATATAAATTCAACCTTGACACTACCCCTAACTAGAGAGCAACTAAAAAGAATGAGCAAGAAGCCAACTGAGTCATTTAAGGAGTATACTCAAAAGTGGAGATTGATAGCCTCCCAAGTTCAACCTCTAATGATCAGATCAGAGTTTTGTTCATACTTTATTCGGACTCTATTTAATCCATTTTATAAAATCATGCTAGCAACTCATGTTATTGATTTTGCTGATCTAATTGAGGCAAGAGAGAGAATTGATGCAGACATTCATGATGGGAAACTTATATCTCCTTAAACTGAGGTGGCTTTAGGAAAGGACAAAGCACGAAGAGGAAAGAAGGGGACATAAACTACATTCAACCCTCAAAGCCATTCTTACAACAACCAATGTCTTATCAAGTTAGTAGAAGGGGTGAAGGTTAAAGTCAATTTAAACCAGCTATAAATGGACAAAGACAACATGAGAGGGGAGCCAATGTATAACTGAAAGATGACTGGCCATGGTTGACTTTAAATCTACTAATGTGAAGTTATACCAGAAATTGTTGAAAGCAAAACTCATAAGGCCATGATATGCAAAAAGGATATAACCATTGTACCCTGCGTAGTACAACCCCAACATCTCTTGTGAGTATCATATGGGTGCCCCAAAATATTCAATTGAGAACGACATCACTTTTAACAAGAACATGTTGGATCTGATTGAGTTAAACCATATCCAACTTAACCCCAAGGAAGATTCGACAACTGCCATCAACCCTCTACCTAGTCACGAGCAATAGGTGAACGCTAAAGGACTGGGGTTTTCCAGAAATGCCAATACTATTAAACTCCCCAAGAAGACTCTGTTAGATAATCTTCAATTAGCTTGGTAGATGTTAGAGTTACCATAAGAAAGGTTGGTTGAAACTATCATTGGGCCATTAGTTAAGTTTTATGATTTTTATCAACAAGATATAGACTATGACATCAAGGATTGCATGCAATTTTGAAAGGCATTAGAGAAATTAATGATGCTGGGGGTTATGGTTGTAGAGAAATCAGATGAAGAAATTTGTGTAATAGATGAGAAGTACGTTGATGTCATTATTCCCAATAAACAACTAAAAATAGTTACTCTAACTGTTGAAAAGCCTCTTTTGACATCGGGCTATCTCATTCCCCTTTCCCTAACATAACCATTAGTGGTTATCAACATGCTAGCTCCATTCCCATATCAAAGCAGCCATGCCATACCGTGGAGATATGAGGAAATTTGGGACCACCCTTTAAATCAAATGGTAATTGCCAAATTAGAAGAAGAACTTGTCACAAGTATAGTTGAAGCAAGACATATCACCCAAAATGGCAGGGCTTATCTCCCAACAAATATTGACAAGCGTAGGAAAAGGAAAGGAATTGATAGTGATGACTAGAAAAAGGAGAAAGAAAGGAAAGAAGATAATGCTAATTAAGAGTTCCTATGAATCATGAAACAAAGCGAATATGAAATGGTAAAGCAATTAAAGAAAACTCCAGCCCGAATTTCAATGGGGTCTTTAGTAATGAGCTCGAAGGTACATCATCAAGCTTAGTAAAAGGTCTTAGAGGAGGCATATGTACAGCCTAACATTACCACAGAAAAAGTAGCTACTGTAATAAACATCGTCAAGTCCACATCTGTCATCTCATTTTCTGAAGAAGAGATTGTGGGGACATCCGCCAATTAGGCTAAGGCCCTACACATTACTCTGAAATGCAACGGGTTCATAATTGCAAAGGTTCTAATTAATGAGGGGTCAGCACTAAATGTGCTGCCACTAACCACATTTGAGCAATTGGCAATGGAAGCATCACACATTGAAAAAATCGATATGCTGGTTAGAGTATTCGATGGCTCTAAAAGAGTCGTGGTTGGTACTATCTGTCTATATTTGGAAATTGGGCTAAAAGTATTTGCAGTGGACTTTTAGGCAATGGACATTGATCTCTCCTACACAATATTGCTAGGAAGGCCATGGATCCACTTTGCTGGCATTATTCCTTCCATTGTTCACCAAAGAGTCAAATTCATTGATAATGGGAGGATAATCACTGTCAAAAGAGAAAAGGAGATAATGATGAGTAAGCCCAGTTTCTTGTCATATATTGAAGCTACTGAATAGGATAGGGAAATGCTATTTCAAAGTCTAGAGATGGATGGAAGCCTCTTGTCAAAAATGTCAATCAGATCGTGATGAAAATCCTAAAAGGAAATGGATTCAAATCTGAAAAAGTATTAGGAATACAATTACAAGGAATTGAATGACCTATTATGCTTCCAGAGAACCCTAATCATCAAGGATTAAAGTATGGACCCTGGCTATCAAACCCAGTAGAGGAGCAATCAAGAGCAAAGGGAAGTAAGAAGCAAGAGAAGCTAAAAATCCCCTATATCAGAGAAACTTTTTTGGCTCCCTTAGAGGTTATGAACCGGTTAAGTATTTCTATAGTTGATAATGAAGCAGTGCAAGGAGTCAAAGCTTAGATTTCAATTGATGATACTAGAGAAAGATTGGATAATTGGGAAATTGAGGATATCCATGATGTCGTAGCATTAGAGTAATTTTTTCAATCATGTTATTCTTTTATTTTAATTTGTTTAAAAGACACCTTTCTTTACAATTTCAGTTAATACTTTATGTGAATTATGAATGACAGTGGTATTTGGTGAATGGAATTAAAATTCCTTGGATTGTCTTGCCTTTTCTCTTTTACTCTTTTTCTATTCGTTTATTTTGTTTTATTTCTTCCTCCAAGAAATTGTTTTCCTTGAAACTTCTATCTAATGTAGAGTTTGCTGGGCCCCTGTTGAGTGATTTATGCATTACTATGGATATGCATGATTTTGAATCAAATCTTTGAAAAAATGCTCAATTCTGTGGATAAAGGAATAATCCCACATGAAGAAATAATTGAAAACATAAATTTGGGGATAGAGGAAAATAAAAGGGAAGTTAAATTGGTTGATAATCCGAAAAGAGAGGAAATGATTTGGCTCTTAAAGATTATATGGATGTCTTTGCATGGTCCTATCAAGACATGCCTAGACTTGATCCAAAAATTACTTTTCACATGATTCCGTTACTCCCAAATGTGGAAACAAAGACACAAAAATTAAGAAGAATAAGCCTCGACATGTCATTGAAAATAAAAGAGGAGGTTAGAAGCTAGTTTCCTTCAAGCATCCATGTATCTTCAATGGGGAGCAAGGTACCTATCCTTAAAAAGGATGGAAGGGTCCGTATGTGTGTTGATTATAGGGATCTAAACAAAGCAAGTTCGAAGGATGATTTTCCATTACCCTATATTGATGTTTTAGTTGACAATACGACACAAGCCCATTGGTATTCCTTTATGTATGGTTACTCAGGGTACAATCAGATCCTTATGTATAAAGATCATAAAGAGAAAACTATATTTATCATACCATAGGGGACATACTATTATAAGGTAATGCCATTTAGGTTAAAGAATACTGGGACAACTTACCAGTAAGCCATGATGGCACTCGTTTATGATATAATGCACAAGGAGGTTAAAGTGTACGTTAATGATATGGTGGCTAAATTTGCAGAAAGAGAAAGTCACGTGGTAGTCTTAAGAAGGCTATTTGAAAGGTTGCGTAAATACAAACTCTATTTAAATCCCAAAAAATGCATTTTTAGGGCTTGACTGGGAAGTTGTTGGGTTTTATGGTGAGCTAAAAGGGAATAGAAGTAGACCCTAACAAAGTGAAAGCACTCCGAGAAATGTTATCTCCCCAAATAGAAAAGGAAGTACAAAACTTTTGGGTTGGCTAAATTACATAGCAATGTTCATTACCAATTTAACTACAACCTATGAGCCATTTTTCAAGTTGTTAAGGAAAAACTATGCTAGAGGATGGGATAGTAGTTGCCAACAAGCGTTTGACAAGATCAAAGATTATTTATTAAATTCCCTAATTTTGGTCCTACCCATACTGTAACAACTTTGAAAAAAAATGTGTGACACAAGGACTATATTATAGTATTTTGAAATTTTAGGGGCCAAATTTCTATTCTTTCTAAAATATATTAAAAAATTCCCAATACCCACTTATTTTACTTTTTCCATTCTTCTCTGCCGTGTCATTATTCCCATTTCTGGTTCTTTTCTTCTTCTGTCCTTTCTTTTTGTTCCTGCACTGTTTCTTTTATTCTTTATTCTTTCAAACCCCTTCACCCTTGTTCTTCTTCCTTTCCTCCCTTTCCTTTCTTGTTGTCTCCTAGTTAGCTCCTCCATTTGCCACAAAAATTTGACCCATAAGCAATTGTAGAGGTGTTCTGCTCTTCATTGTTATAGCAAAAGAGAAGCAACTATGGTGGGGTTTTAAGTTATATTTAGGTTGCTTCTACTTTGCTTCATTTCTCCCTTGACTTTAGGTAAAGGATCCTTCCTATTTCTTATTCTTTGTTGCCAAAATTAGATTTTGCTTAAGGGAGTTGGTTTATGGAAGGAACAGGGAAGAAAAAACCTAGTTATACTTTTTATGTATGTTGGATCTAGATGGGGGGAAATTTAAAAGCTAGGAAATTCCATGTTTATTCTTTGATTGACTAAATTTTGTGGTAAACTCTATTAAGGGTGTTGTGATTAGAAAGGAGTTCATTCCATTGACTTTTAGGGTGAAGAGTCACTTATTGAAATTCTTAAATTTGGACTCCCCAAAAGAGGTTCGAGAGACAATTCTTCTTCAAGCTCATTATTAGTTCAAGGCCACAGGAATTACGGTGTCACTTTGTGTTGTGAGTAAATAATACTTGCTATAACAAATTTATTACTTGTTCATTGTAAAATAATGGAATGCTAAACTTGATTTCATTATGTGTGATTAAAAAGGAAGTATTAATTGATGTTATTGAAACATCTTAATTGTCAATTAACTAATTTAGTATACTTGGATAATTATTTAATTAGTTAATTATTTTAGCCATTTTTTTATTTAAAAAGTGGTCTACTATAAAAACCTACAACTAATAGCAGTAGTTGTTATTCTTGGTACACCTCGATCTGAACCCTAGCTAGTAGAGGTGTTGCTAGCCTCGTGTGTCGGCCACCACACATGGATCTGTTTGAATGGTTACATATAAGCTACCTCGATATTATGATTTCCTCATAAGTGATGTGCTTAGCATTTATTTAATTTGGTTCTATTTAGACACATCAATTATTGCTACACATGAGTTTTTAAATGTTAGTCATGTATATTATCGAATTTATCTGTTATAAATATGACGAAATAAAATTTATTAAATATTATGTTATTACTTACATTTTTATATAAATTTAAGTTTAAAGGTAGATTATTCCTTATGATTTGCATCTTGGTCATAGTTAGTATTATCCACTCACTGAGTTTCAAATTCACCCCTTTTTAATTTCTTTTCATTACAACTAGTGATATGGGTTTAAAACTAGCACAGGAATGACCACTTCAAGATATTGAGCCCTACGTGATTTTGTTAGGGCTTTTTTTTGTGAACTTTTGAAATTATAATTAGGTATATTACTTCTTCTTAGTTGTAGCTCCCATTATACATAGGTAGGGTCCTCATTCCTTTTTTAATTATTTAATGCTTCAGATTAAGAGTGGAGCTCTCTTGTTATTTTTTTGATTGGTTGTTTGTTTATTTGTAGGAATTTTGGGCAGTCTTATATTTAGGGAAAACTCTATCAAAATTTCTATGAAAAGTTAAATGAACTATTTTGTAATCAATTTTTTTTTGGTAATATTGTATAAATCTTTTAGTAAAAGAAAGCCTCTTTAAGTGTCCAAATAATTGTTTCACTTTGTCATCTTACCTTTTATGTGTATGATTCTGGTGGTTAAGAGGCTTATGGTTATGAGTTTCGACTCATAGACCATGCCAGTTATACCTCTTTCTTTTTGGGGGTGTAACATACACTGGGGCGACCTTTAATTCTTTACTTAACAATTTTGTCGAGATCGATGGCGGCTGTGCTAGGCAATAGGACACCTCTATAAAGAAGGAGCAAGTGATTTATTACTTGAGCAAAAAATTTAATGAATGTGAAACTTGTTATTTATTGATTGAGAAGACTTATTGCGGGTTGGCATGGACAACCAGATGCTTGTGACAGTATATGCTTTATTATACCACTTGGTTAATTTCCTGAATTGACCTCATCAAATATATTTTTGAAAACCCACATGTTTCTAGAAGAGTCTTTAAGTGGCAGGTGATTCTGTCTAAGTACGATGTCAAATATATGACTCAGAAGTCTATAAAAGGAAGTGTTACAGTAATTCACTTAGATGAGAATCCTTTGGATGAATACCAGCCACTAGATTTCCATTTCCCTGATGAGGACATATTGGATATAGAAAATGATGAAGATGATAAAAGTGATGATGATGGACAATGGAAGATGTATTTTGATAGAGTAGCAAACATGCATGGCTACGGTGTTAGAGCTGTGATTTTATCTCCTAAGGGAAAACAATTTCCAGTCACCATTAAATTGGAGTTTGAATGCCCTAATAATGTAGTTGAATATAAAGCTTGTATTAATGGGTTAAATGCAACTATAACTCTTGGTATAAAAAGTCTAAAAGATTTTGGTGACTTAGCTCTTATAATTCATCAAGTGACAATGGCAGACTAAGGACTTAAAACTAATATCAGAAATTTTTGGCTCAACTGATTAACTAGTTTGATGAAATTATTTTCATCATGTAACTCGAGACAAAAATCAATTTGCTAATGCTTTAATCACTTTAGTAGTGATAATCCCACTTGACTATGGGGTCCAAGTCTAACCACTCCAAGTCGAAGCCAGAGATTTGCCAGATTTGTCAGCATATTGCTTAAATATAGAAGAAGAACATGATGGGCAACCTTGGTATCATGATATTAAAACTTATATGACTAGTAGAAAGTACCTCACTGAAGCCACTGAGAATGATAAAAGGACTATTTGGCGTCTAGCTATGAATTTCTTCATCAGCAACAGTATACTGTACAAAAGAAGTCATGATGGCATACTACTGTATGTGGTATGCATGCAAATGGTCTCACCTTGGCTAAACAAATTTAGAGGTAGGGGTTTTTTTTGTTGACAATGGTGAAGGACTACATTGAGTATGTTTGAAAATGTCATAAATGTCAAATATACTCAGTAAAATCAATACACTACCAGTCTTATTACACAATCTAGTGGCACCTTGGCTATCTTTTATGTGGGGAATTAATGTAATCGAATCAATTAACCCTAAGGCTTCAAATGGATTGCTTTATCCTAGTCGCCATTGATTATTTCATTAAATCGATAGAAGCTAATTCCCTCACCAGTGTCACTTAAAAAGCTTTTTGCAAATTCCTCAAAATAAACAGCATTTGTCATTATGGACTACCTAAAAGGATCATTACAAATAACACTGCAAACTTGAATGGAGTAGAAGTCTCTAAATTCTATGAATGGTTTAAGATCAAATACCACAATTCAACACCATATCGACCACAAATAAATGGGGTAGTGGAGGCAACAAATAAAAATATAAAAAAGATCATTGCTAAAATGATGATCACTTACAAGGACTAGCACAAAATGCTTCCATATGCATTGCACGGGTATTGCACAACTATGTGTACCTCAACTGGGGCAACTCCTTATTCTCTGGTTTATGGAATGGAAGCCGTTACACTAATTGAGGTTGAAATCCCATCTTGACGAGTGTTAGTTGAAGCCAACTTAGATGAACGTGACTAGGTAAAAACCCAATGTGAATAGTCAAATATGATTGAGGAATGAAGACTCACTGTAATGTGTCACGAACAATTGTATCAAAAGAGAATGCAAGAGCTTTTGATAAAAAGCTTCATCCTAAGAAATTTAAAAGTGGTGACTTAATCCTCAAAATGATCCAGCCAAACCAGGATGATACTTGGGGCAAATGGGCTCCTACCTATGAAGGACCTTATATTATTAAGCATGCTCTCTCAAGATGAGCATTGGTTTTGATGGACATGGATGGTTGTGAATTAACCAAACCTATTAACTCAGATGCTATTAAACAATATTTCACATAAAAAGTAAAGGCTTGCTGGGTTGAAAACCCGAAAGGGCAGCCTAGGTAAAAGTTAAAGCATAATAAACGCTCGCTAAGTTGAAAACCTAAAAAGGCAGCCTAGGCAAAAGCTAGAGCATAATAAAAGCTTGCTAGGTTAAAAACCTGAAAGGGTGGCCTAGGCAAAAATTAAAGTTATAAAAAAGGAAAAAAAAGGAGAAAACAAAAAGGAAAGCCCATTAGGCAATAAAGCGCCTAAGCAAAAGTTAGGGCAAATAGAAGAAAATAGAATCCAACAAAATTGAGAATCTTAGGCTAAGCTGGATGAAATGCATATTCTGTGTAAAGCAATAAATCGTCTTCTGGGGATACGTAGGGCCAACTGTAGAGGGCATTCTTCAAAAAATCCTTTTGGACCTAGTTCTTTTATGTTTCCTTCATTCCAAATTCCTTGTTGTCTTGGCTCATATGAAAAACTTCTCTCTGGGGATTATTCTTCTGATAATTTCTCATCCATATTTTTTTTTTCATTTATATTGTGACTACAACATTCATGGTTCATATAGTAAATTAATAACTTAAGAATGACATTTATCGAAACCATTACTTGGCATGTTAGTTTTGATATCCTCTGTGGATCAATTATCCTAATCGTTACGAAACAGATAGATTGGGACCTAATATTAAACCAGTGACTAAGTGTCACTTTCATCTCAAACTTAATCATCAAGGCATTCATAAATGATATATGTGGTGATTTTTCTTGCCATGAAACAAGTAATAGGAACAACTGTGGTTTCAAGGGTGACATACAAAATCCTTTGTCGGGGAAGAATAAAAATGATCAATTAAAGGCAAGCCAAGGGGCTAAGGGTCTAGTTAAATGGACATCTAGTTTCAAAAGTACAACATGCTCTTCCTCTATGGTCTATCAGTTAAAAAATCAACATTTTTACATTTGGTAATACCTTTGAACTAGCACTCTCATGAGAAAAAAAAAAGAAAAAGAAAAGAGAGAAAAAGAAAAAGAAAGTAGAGAAAGAAAATGAAAAATTGAAAATCAAAGAATAATAGAAAAAGAGATAATAAGAATGGAATAATAAACTATTAAAATAAAATTTCAGAACTGTCATACACATTTCATAATGAAACAAGTGAAAGTTAGAATTTACGTGATGCTAAACAAAGCATGCCTTTATGTTCCATGCCTGCATATATAATACAAACCCTGGTTTACACTAGGATAAATAAAAAATGTGCATCTCATGAAATAAAACATTACGTGCTTCATGCATCTCCACCCTTACATACATTACATAGACCCTGGTTCAAGTTGGGACAACTTAAAAAGAAAACAAAATAAAACAAAGTTTTTGAACTTGAAAAATTAATACCAAAATTATACCTTTTAAGTCCTGCATAAAATAGACACCTTAAAGTCCTACACAGAACAGGCATCCAAATTCCTGCATAGAACAGGCATCCAAATTCCTGCACAAAATAGGCACCTTGAAGACCTGCACAGAATAAACACTTTTAAGCCTTACACAGAATAGGCATATAAAGTCCTACACAAAATAGGCACCTTTCAATCTTGCATAGAATAGGCACCTTTAAGTCTTACACAGAACAGGCATCCAAAGTCCTGTACAGAACAGGCATCGAAAGTCCTGCATAGAATAGACACTTTTTAAGCCATGCATAGAATAGGCATCCAAAGTCTTGTATATAACAGATACCTTTAAGTCCTACATAGAATAGCATCTTAAGTCCTACACAGAATAAGCACCTTAAAGTCTTGCATAGAACAGGCACTTTTTAAGCGATGCGCAGAATATGCATCCAAAGTTTTGCATAAAATAGGCACCTTAAAGTTTTGCACTGAACAGGCACCTTAAGTCCTGCATAGAACAGGCGTCTTTTAGTCCTGCACAGAACATACATCCAAAGTCCTGTACAGAATAGGCACTTTAAAATCCTCTACAGAACAGGTACTTTTAAGCCCTATACAAAATAGGCATCCAAAGTCCTATACAAAATAGGCACCCTTAAAGTCTTACATAGACCAGGCACCCTTAAAACCTTGCACAGAATAGGAATCTTTAAGTCTTGCACAAAACAAGTACCTTTTTAAGACTTGCATTAGCAAGCACTTCTCACTTCCTTTCTCTTTGATCCAGTCCTGGCACTTCTAAGTAAGTTAACTTGCCTTGATTTATTAGCTCCCCAAACAAAATACATGTTTTCATTTTTATTTATTTTTAAGTTAAGGATATCAAAGTTGCATATTTGATCCTTTTAAAGAATAAGTAAAGAGGGACAACCTGTAAACTTCATATTTTGTTTAGGTCGCTTTTCCTCTTTTGCTTATTGTCTAGTTACGCAAAGAAGCAATCAAATCATCCTAGACAAAATACGTGTTCTTTATCTTTCCTTGTTCCTCATGCAAAAATATTAAAAATTACATTTTCAATTTCTTTGCCCAAGAAATAAAGAAAGAGGGGTAACTGTAAACACTGTATTTTGTCCAGACAAATATAATAAAATCAAATTGGCAAAATATGAAAAAATAAAAAAATGCAGGAAAGTTACCTTTTTTTTAAAAAAAAAAGGGTATTAAACATTTTCCCCAAATTTTTAAAGCCCAAATAACTCAATCTAAAAAAAAGAAGGAAAAGAAAAAGAAAACCAACAATTGAAAAGTAAGTTAAAAAATATAAAAGTAAATTAAAAAAAATTAATTAAAATTAAAATTAAAAATTGGAGAAAAAATTCAAAAATGAAAAAAAAAAAAAAAACAAAAAGGGAAAAATAGAGAGAAAAGATCTCCAAAAAAAAAAGGGAGACAAATTAACAAAAACAAATGTGCTTGAAGGGCCAATCATCTCAAACAAAAAAGAAGAGGGGAAAAGACAGCACACATAAAAAGCCCACCAATCAATATCTTTTCGGCCCAATATCTAAATCCTATAAGCCTAACACCAAAAACCAAAAGAGAAAAAGAGGCACAGAGTATGGAAGGGCTTAAAACGTAAGTAATCCAGAACCCTTTTCACGCTTTTGGTTCTCTGCCACCAATAAAGAATAGGATTGAAGCACATGGCAGAAGGCAAGAACAAGAGGTAGCATCTAGCATTTCAAAGGAACCAACAGAAAGAAGAGCAGAGGATAGGGGATGTGCTCAAGGAGTTGACCTTCCCTCACATCCCTTTCACCATTGAAGGCCAAGGAAATGAGATGCCAAGGATTTCGAGGAGAGGGAACCATTGAAGGCACAGTAGAGATTGAAGAGGTTTGAGATTAAAAATGCGTAAGGATGGAGATGAAAAGGGAAGGAAGTAATTCTTGATTTAGACCAAGGCATAGTAGAGAATGAAAAGTAAGGATGGAGATGTGGATCGAGGAGAGGGAAGGAAGCAGAAAAGAGGAATTCTTGATTTAGACCAAGGCACAGTAGAGATTAAAGAGGTTTGAGATTAAAAATGGAAAGGGGGAACTTGAAAGAAAAGAAAAGGAAGAGATTCGAGGAGGAAAGAGCAAGAGATAAAAAAAAGGGAGGCTAAGACTGGGAAACAGAGAGAGTGAGAGATTGGAAGTGAACTTGAGGGAGGAGAGATTAGAAGGAGCGTTTAAGGAAGAAGGGGAGCATAGAGATGGAGAAAGGGGGCCAGAGTCTTAGAGGGGCAAAGAGGAATTGAAATTAGGAATCTAGCTGTCTGGGTTCAGCTAGTGAGTGGGGGGATCCTGGGTTCTGGTTTCGAAGGGAGGATGGTAATGAAAAGGAGCAGCTTAAGTGCAGTAAGAGGACAGTAAAAAGAAACCCATTTCGCTGGTCACGATTCTTGCAGGTAAGATGTTATATCTGGTGTCAATTTATAACATCTTGAATGTGATGTCGATGTATTAGTTTGTGCACTGTGATATGGCTGATGACCTAGTATAAATTACTACATCCTATGTTTGTTTTAAAGAATGCCCAACAAGTGCTTGGCGAAAGGTTTGAGAGAAGTGTCTAAGAGCGAATTAGATGTTTGACCTTTGTAATTGATGTGTTAATAGCCTTATGGAATCATGGCGGTGATTTTGACCTCTATATTACTTTTTTATGAATGGATGAATATGCATCTTGGATAGATGATTGCATGAGCGCTTTAGTTTTCTTTTTCAATTATCTGATTGATTGTTGAGAGGTGACACGATAACGCATCTTGAATAGAAAAAGAGGAGGGGAATATTTGGGACAATCAAAGCTAATTTTGGTTTCATTTGCTAATACCACATTCTCGAAATATCAATGTTTTGCTCCCCTTTGAATCGTTAAAATGTAGGCATGAAGATGTAATCCCGATCCTCTTCGTGTTCAATAAGGGAATCTGACATGGGGGGCTTACAAATGGTCTATATGGCATATTTAGGTTGAACATGCAATGAGGAATCAGACCATGTTCAATCAATTCTGTGAAATCATTCATTTCTTTCAACGATGTTCTGCGCAATTCTATCCTATCATTTTCTTTCTCTAGTTGTGGAAAATAATTGCAAATATATTATTTTGACTTTATTTTTTTTTTAAAACAGCTGTGTAGGATTTTATATCTCCTCAGGTGTATAGGGGTCAATCGGAGTACTATGTGTGACAATAAGTCTCCCTGGTACTCTTTAGTTTTTTTTATTAACAAGTTTGGGGGTTCCAATGGTCCTATTCAATTAATTTTGCCTAAAAGAAAAAAAACAGAAAAAGCGAAATGAAGTTTTAAAAATATATGCATAGTTTTTTCTAGAAGAATGGTTTTTAAAACCCAAAAAATAAACTAAAGAAGCCTTTTTCAACAATTGGTTGTTAATTTACAAAAAAGGTTTAAGGTTCTTCTCAAAAAATAAGGAATTAGATTTTCAAAATTAATTATCCCTTTTGGAGTATGTCTTTTGGAAAAAGAAAAAAATAAAAAAAAAATATGATAAAAAAATAAATAAAAATGTACATGAAATACAATGAGAAAGAAAAACAAAAAAAAATAAAAAAAAAAAGAAAAAGAAAAAGGAGAGAAGGCAAGGAAAATAAGTGAATTTTTCAGACTTATGAAGATTTCTTTTAATAAATTATATTTTATAGAAGTGAAAACTTTCTTTAAATAAAACAAATATAAAAAGAAATGGAAATAAAATTAAAAAAATCAAAATCTGATGGAAAATATTTTTCAAACAAAAATCAAAACAAAAATGTAAAAAAAAAAATTAATTGTAAGGAATAAGAATCAAAATTTAATCGAAGCCAAAAAAAAAAAGAGAGAAGCCCTTTTATTTAAACAAGAGTAAATAAATGAAAAAATCCAAAAAATAAGGGAAAATTAAAAAATCAAAATCAAAAAAATTAATTAAAAAAAAAAAAAAAAAGAAGAAAAGAAAAAGTCAAAACAAAAAGAAAATAATGAAAGAAAATAAAAAAAAACCAAATCAAAAGCAAAAAGGAAAAATCAAAACACAAGAAAAATAAAGAAAGTCAAAAATTAAAATCAAATCAAATAAAAATTTTTAAAAATGAAAAAAGACAAAAAAAAAAAAGAAAAATGCTTTTTTAATTTTCATTAAAAAAAATATTAAAGTCATAAGAAAACACATAAACAAAACAAAACAAAAATGAAAACAATAAATTAAAAAAAATCAAAAGACATAGAAAGAGAAAAATCCTTTTTTAATTTTCATTAAAAAAAATATTAAAGTCATAAGAAAACACATAAACAAAACAAAACAAAAATGAAAACAATAAATTAAAAAAAATCAAAAGACATAGAAAGAGAAAAATAAAAGAGAAAAAAAAAACTGAAAATGCAAGAAAAAGTAAAAAAATAATATTAATTCTACCTTTAACAAATCAAAACACATCAACCAATTCTAAATTCATTTTATTTGTTAAAAGGAAAGGTAATTTTTATTTTCTTTATCTTTTTCCCAAAAAACAATACAAAAACAAAAAAAGCAAAAATAATAATAAAAACAAAACAAAACAACACAAAAATAAAAACAAAAAATAACAAATAAGAAAAATACTAAAAAAAACAAACAAACAAAAACAAAAGAACAAAAACAAAAACAACAAAAACCACAAGAAACAAAAACAAGACACCCACCATTTAAATATAGTTTTTAAATTCGAATTACGTGGATTTTGATCTCTATTGTAGACTACGTAGGCTCTAGGCTCTTATCCTAAGTTAAGTCTACATTTGTAAATAATTAGTTTCTTTTAATTTTATTTCTTTAATTTCTTTCTTTTAATTTTATTTCTTTAATTTCTTTTCCTTTTTTTATTTTTAATTTTACTTTCTTAAATTTTTTCTTTTGTCTTACATGTGATTTGTTAAGGGGAATTAAAATAGATTAAAGGTCATATTAATTTTGCATAACTAACTTAGAATAATCATTCTTAGCAATGGGTATTGTGGGGTATCTAATACCTTCCCCACTTATAATCGACTCCCGAACCTGTATTCAGCTTTTTCAAAGTTTTGCCTTTTAAAAAAATAAAATTTTAGTGGTGACTTTACTTCTATTTTAATTCTGATTTCGGTTTTTGTTTCCTTGGAAATCAAAATTTCTTTTGAAATTCTTTTCTCTTAAGGCGCTACGAGGTCGCATTTTTTAGTTTGACAATAGGTACATGACTAATGTCCATTTATACCACAATGATAGCATGAATTTTCTGAATTCTTCATAAACTTTTTTTGTCCACTTGTGCTTCCTTGTTTTTCTTCTCTCTTATTCCATTTTTTGTGGTAAAGTAACATTCTTATGATAAGGAGCATTGTTTGTTCCTCGGCCACGTCCACGTCTTCGTCCATTATTATTAATCATAGTCACATTCACTTCAGGAAATGAAGTTGAACCAATTAGACGGATTTCATGATTTTTCATTAGTAGCTCATTATTTTGTTCAATTACAAGAAATTATGAAATTAATTATGAGTATTTTTTAAACCATTTTTCTCTATATTGCTATTATAGGAACATATTAAAGGCATGAATAATAAAAAGAATTTTTGTTAATATATCTTTTTCAGTAATTACTTCGTATAATTTTAATTGAGAGCTAGTATGAAATATTGCGGAGTTATACTCTTTAACTGATTTAAAATCTTGTAATAGTAGATACATCTAATCATAACAAGCATTTGGAAGAATAACAGTTTTTTTGTAGTCATACCTCTCTTTCAAACTATTTAAGAATATAAGTGGATCTTTCACTGTAAGATATTCAAATTTCAACCTCTCATAGGGGTGATGACGAAAGAAAATTGTTCCTATCCTTTTGAAAGCGTATATGCAAGTATACATATCGCAACAATAATAAAGTAATGAATAGAGTATCGTTTCCACGAGAATTTGTCACTAAGTTAATTGCTAAGTACTAAAATTATACACCTTAATCTAAATCAAGCTAACAATAAAAGTTACAGAGCCTCGTGGATATTGTCCTTGATAGATGGCTTCTCCCATTAACTCCCAGGTTTTGTTCTTCTTGGAAGATGATTTCTCCCATTAGCTCCCAAGAAAACACGTCCACGTGGGGAGAGTATTACTCCCACTTATAAGGCCCTAACCCAAGTCCCTCCTTTTCCGATGTAGGACTAATATGAAAATAAACTAAACTAAATACATAAAATAAAAAATAAATGAGAGACACCATTCTAGATGAAATTGGAAAGCAAAATGATTTGGCATTATAACTTTTCTTAGCATTTCATATGAACTAATTATCTCCCCTCATCTTACTCTTAATGTCATTAATAGTCTAGGACTTTTATTTACTTATAAGCATCTTCCGAATTACATATAAGAATTTTCCTAACCAATCCATAATTCCTTATGCAATTAATTTAGAAGCTTAATCAAGAATATGTCTTAATATGACTATATGAGGCCAGTAGGTATATTCCTATCCTACAAGTAAATCAATTTGCTCAACATTGCAAATTTCATGAACCTACGCTACACAATCCATGGTCAAGTCCTAAAATCCTTTTTTCAAGTTCATTTAGGTTACCCAAATCATCTAATAGTTTTCACACATTTAGAAGCATGAAACATAATGATTGAGTAATTAAATCATACCATTAATTGCAAATAAAGAGAGTAAATACAACATATTACAAGTTAGAGTTCATTACAATTCCAAATCAACAAGTTTAGCTCATAATTACAAGAAACAGCAATATTAAGAACAAAGCATAAATCAAATGGACAAAGAAATACAAGGAAAAGCAAGAGAAGAAGAGAAAAATTAAATTAATCGGTGAATCTTTCTCGAACCCAAGCTTCTTCTATGGCATTTGAAGCTGTAAACCCTTCTTTCTCTTCCCCAAAACCTTTAAAATGACAGCCTCCCTTGAAGAAGTGTTGAAAACCCTTTAAAACACTAAAAAAATGTGGCTAAAAAGTGGTGCATTTTGTATTTTTTTCGAGTTGTGCTGTGGTGGCGGTCAAAAGCGCAGCAGTGAAATGAATTTTTTTACTACAGTGGTGGAAAGCGTCGCGGTGCAAAATTTTACGCCACAACTCATTTTGCTTCTATTTCTCAATGCATCGCGGTGCTTAAATTTGTTGTCGCTGCGCTGCATTTTCTTTAGCAACAATTTTGAGTGTCATCTTTTGCTCTTTTATCTTTTCTTCTTTTTCTTAATTTTTTTTCTTTTTCTTTTTCTTTTCGATCATTTTTCAACAAATCTTCTTAATACTTGTTGTTTTGCATGCCAATACTTCTAAAATTGTTTTTTTTTTTTTTATAATTGTAACCCTACAAAAATATAAAATTTATCTAATTAATATTTGTAATCTACTAATAAAAGTTAAACAATTTAATAATATAAAAATCTAGATAAAAACACAAAATACTATTTGTACCTAACTAGTGTAAAAAATTAACTCAAAATCAAAGAAATAAAACCAAAACTTACTAAATATTGACTTGGTTAAATTTTACTAATTTTATATATAAAAAACATAAAATAAGTTCAATATTTATGTGATAAGTCTTTTAAAATATTAAAAAAATCATGATAATTTAGGAATTTATCAAAAATCATCGTCTTAGCGCGATTTTACATTGACTCATTATTTCTTTCTTTGATGGTATTTCCAAGGCCCATTGCATCAAAGTAAATTTCTGCATCTAAAATTCAAGACATAATTTTTACTCGAAAGATCAAGGGCTGTAAATTCAAGTTTCGTAAGATTTAACATGATAATTCAAATAAAATAAAACTAATAAAAAAATTAATGAGTAAAATGAAAAGCTCTTACCGTTCTTGTTTAAATGATCAAAAGAAAATTTATGCTCATATTGCATTATAAAACAACTCAAGAGATAGAGAAAAGTGGGTTTAGAGAAAATATAAAATAAGATAAATACTTCTCAAATTTCTATTCATCACTCTCAATACAAATGGGATGTATATGTATAAGTACAAATTTGTGACTCTAAAAGGTCATATCTTAAATGTGAAATAATATATCATAAAGTAGAATATAAAGGTGAGAAATGAATATTCAAAGAGTTACACATTCTTGAAAGAATATGAGAAGAAGATTTATAATTCTTGAAGTCAAAAGGTTACAATTCTTGAAAGAGATGATCATCCACATAAAGAACTACATAAAAAGGGAATCATAACATATTTTTCAATAAATTTGGGGATTAAGAAACTAAAGAGACATCTACCATAATAGATGGATTTATAACAACATAATTTCTCTTTTTTAAAAGTGAATGGAAAATTAAGAGAATCAATGACCCTGAACTTGATATGAAATGATTCAACGGAATCCGAAGAAAAAATAGAAAGCCAAAGAGTCTCCCAGAAAAACAAAGCAACAACGCAGTTGTCAAAACTCTTTGCATTACTATGTATGGTTGAAACTTTAATTCTCTTTAAAAAAGTACAAATGCCATTGAATTTGAATTTGAAATAGGTTTGAAATAGAACCTGATTATAAAAAGCTTATAAGTACTATTAATTCCAATTCTATTTGTTTAAATTGAAAGAGTTTGTATATGGTAAAAGATGTTATCCACTTTAATAAGAAATTTTTTTGTTCTTCTTCTTGAGTTTTTAGAAATCTTAAATTACAAATCATAATTAGATTTTATCTAAAAAATATGATAAAGAAATAATCATTACTAGATTATAAATGAACTAAGGCCAAGAAAAATTATTAATTTTTTGATTGAGAATTTATTATAAGAAGGAAAAGAGGATAACAAAATTTTAACTAATCTTTCAAAGTCTTTGAAAGTGGGTTTGTCAAAATGAAATTGGCCCAGTCTTGAGAATGAGATGGGTTAGACTGAAGTTTTGCTAGGGTGATTTGGTAAGAAGCAAAAATTAAGAACCTGAAATGGATAGGTTTATATGTAGGATTTTTAACAGCAAGTATATCGATCCACCTCTACGGGTTAGATATGCATTTATGCATCAACCGCATGAGCTTGTTTCAGAACAATGATGATGGAGTAATGCTTAATTAGTTATCATCTGCACTTAATTATATGTACGTATCTGTGTCAATTATATGTTCCCAATAATGGTTACGTATGCGTATAAACCTTTATAAAGGGAGGACACATTTACATACGTCTTTTCTTTTTCTCTTTTTTGTTTTGAGAGTTTAAAAGAAAAAAGGATTGAGATTGAATTCCTTTTTTGTTTTGAATTATATAGACTCACTTTGATATCTTGACATTGGTTGAATGCATATTTCTCATACCCATACTAAACAAAGTTGAATGATTCAAACAAATCATCAATACTATTAGAGATTTCACTCTGAAACATTCAAGTGGTGACGGAGGTCCAAGAATAATTAGAAAATTTTTACGAAGGAAACAAAAGCAAATTGACAAAATATTAACTGTAGATAACGTTAAATAAAACCAAATGAGCAAAATGACTCACAATGCTGCGATATTGGAATTGGACCACCTTCAAATAAAAGCAAGGAAAAAAAAAGCTCTAATTCCAAGAGACACCACATTTTTTCCCCCTTCCTTCTTTAAAAAGTGAAATTTACCTATCCTTTTTTTTTTTCCTTCTTTTGATTTGGCCGGTGCCTCTATTAACTTGACTTCAAGCTTTTTTTTTTCTTAATAACTAATGATGGACTCTAACAAGAATCATCATTATTATCACATTGTATATATATATATATATAAAGTTTTTTATTACTATTCATTTATTATTCTTTGTTAATAAATTATAAGGCATAATATATTTTAAACTTAAATTTTCGCTTTCACTTTCTCCATTTTATGTTTGTATTTTGTGTGTTTGTTAAAATGGGCATCCTAAATAGTATCTCTTGTATGTTTATATTATGAACACTAAATCTTCTAGACTATAATAAAGTATGTATGCTTATGTTATCAAATAGATATAAATTAGTATAATCACTAAAAATGTGACCTTCAGAAATTTGAAAGGTGATAAGTAACCTCAATATATTTTTATAGGTATGTTTAAATGTTTTATTGTTATTAAATACTATATTATTAATTGTGTAAATTTATGTTGCAAATCACTTGATTTGGAAAGATTTCAATGTAAGATTTATATTTTATTATATGATATTATATGTATAAAGTAGATTTTAAAAAACGTTGATTGTTAACAATAATCTTATTAGCTCTCAATATAGCCTAGATATATATATTATCACATGATCTCTTTGATTGAATACCATAACGGTACTTGATGGATTATAGGCTAAGCACTCATATTAAGATATATGGTTATTTATTTTTACAGGTTGTGTACCCATATTAATATATGATATATGTTAAAAATTAGAGTTCTGTACTGACTTCATAATGCTATAATTGTATCAAAGTGTTTTCTTTACTAATGTTTGCTTGTATTTCATCATTTAAATTCTAATGCATGAATTTGATCTTTTTTATTTTCTTATAATTATGCCTTATTAATTCTATAACTTGATTAAATCATGTAAATGTTTTGTACGTACTATAGACATTTGTCCCTTTGATCATGTAATAAACCAATTTTTCTTATTATCGAGCTTATTGTCATTTAACTTTACTGAATAAATGAAACATTAACCTTGTATAATGTATATTTCTCCTTTGATGATTTCTTGCTAATTTATATCCAAAGTTAAAACTTATTTTTAATAGAAAAACTTTATTACGGCATGTCCCTCCAATTATTGTGTTTTATCTTCGACTTATTGAATATTGCAACTCATTTTTTTCATTTATTATTGCAAATGGTTAAGTTATATTTGATCCATCTCCTCTAGCATAATTTGAGAGTGTCCTTTGTGGTGAGCCCAACATTGTTTTTCTTAGATAGGTTTATGTTGTAGTCATGTGTATATATGTCTCATATTTTGTATTCTAGATGTTGACTCTACAAGTTTAAAGGCAAGATGTCCATTCTACGTGGTTATATTTTGTTATTTGTTATTGAGAGCATAGCTTTCTATTCTATATGGGATTGGATTGATTGTTTGTAGATAATTTAGGACGTCTCAAATTTAGGGAAAATTTTGCTGGATTTTCTATCAAAAAAAAAAAGTTAAGTATGAGATATGATATGAGGAAAGGATGTAAGTTTGAATTCAATATGAATGAAAATTTTTTTATGGAATTATGTTTTAAATTGGAATGGTCATTTACAATATGATTATGCATTGAAGTAAACAACGATTTATGGATAGAATGTTTGACAGGTTTACAGATAGGGGGTTTTCTATATTTTATATCAATCATGTTTTCATTTCAGAGCGTAACAAAATCCTCAGTTTAATGTTCTAAATATTTTTTGCCAATCAAATTAGTTTTTTCAAAAAGCTTTTTTGTAGATACTCTTGCATTCTAAAATCTTGCTCTAATATAAAAAAATATTGCATTGGGATTGAAAACATCAAACAAGTGTATATAATTAGCTAATAACTTTTTAAAGAACTATTTTAATTAGAAAAAGTATTTTAAGAATTAAATTAATTGAAGAATAATTTAATAAAACTTAAATTAAAAAATTTTATTTTTAAAGAATTAAATTAAAATAAATAATTTTTAAAAAATTAAATTATTAATTTAGTCTAAATTTCACAATTGAAAATTTTAGTTTTTTTGACCCATATAGAATGATTTTACAGTAAGTATATAAAAATGACATATTAATAACTGTTGGAAAAGACCATCATACGTCACTTGTTAAAATATCTCTTAAAATAGTTGTACCTTCGATCACTTATTTTGTACTTGAGTCATTGAGTCAATGGTCACCTTTTATTTATATATATATATATATATATATATATATATAAAAAAGTAAAGTTATTTGTCTTTTTAATTTTGTACATTCACACATATGTATATATTTATATTAACAATTTTTTATAGCCAGCTACTAATTGAGTCCATTTTAATATTGAAGTATAAAATTCAAGATTTCGTTATCAATCAATTCATATGAGTATATATGATTTTTCTATTGTGCAATACATAATATTTCTACAGTCATGTCTATGAAATTTCTTGAACAAGTTGAAAACTATTTTAAATCCTTAACTTCTATAACTAATTAGCCGAGTTTTGATGTTGAGGCATAAAGTATTTGAAGTATGTATGCAAGAAAAACAACCGAAATGAAACTATTAAAATATATAAAGTTCACTCGAAAAAAGATTAGTTGTAGAAAAACTTTTAAGAATTAAAATATCAATTTTTGTAATTTTTAATTCTCATATGAATCATGCAAACCTTAATTATTTCACACATCCAAAATGTCAAAAAATATCTTATATTCTCCCTTTTAAAGTATAAATTACCAACCTAGCATTCCACCATCAAGATGTCCCCATATAATCCATGAGTTATATATCACCAATTGAGCGCGTGTTCTGTACCGTGTGACACCCATCATCTGCCTTTCTTCGGTTTGATCATATGACTCATGTATGTGTATATATATCAATCATTTTATTTTGTACACAAACTTATTATCCTCTCTCTCTCTCTCTCTCTCTCTCTCTCTCTCTCTCTTCCCCTTCACTCTTTTATCCTCTTCTGAAATTTGTTCACATTTGCCATGGGAGAACCCCAAGAAGGGCAGGTCCCCAGAATAGGTATGTCAAAATTCTCATCTTCTACAGAGATTATGATCTCTCTTGTGTTCTGAGATTAGAAATCACACAGCAAAAATTTGCTACAAATATACGTTCATGTCTGGTATTCTACTGTTTTGACAATGTCAGAAAGTAGATTGGCTGCATAGAGATCATCTTTTGTTCTCATATATATATATATATATATATATATCTATTCAGTTTTGGTTGTAGGCTTAGAGATACTTTCATGCCTCGGATACTTAAAACAAACATGAGTGGAGTTTAGGCACAATATGACACTTTAAAATTAAACATAAATGTTTCAAATTTTGTTAGTGTTTTAATATTATATCAGTATCCGTGCTTTTTAACTTTCATAGGTGAAAACATGTACATGAAAGTGCCTATACATGCATAAGAAAGATGCTACAGAGGAATAATCCGGTTCCAATTGAGTTCTATGATTTCTAAGACATAAACCTGAAAGAAATGCATACTCCGATACAAACAAAGGTATCAATGGAAATACCGGACATAATTAAGTGGTAAAGATGCCTAAGAGGAGCACTTTTGCATAGGTATTTCAGTCACCTATCCATTTCCTTCCTACAGAGGAGTTGGTTTTTTTGTGTGGGGGGGAAGACTCCTCAAAATTTTAGAATCTCTTCTGTATAAGTCACTACAATATAGTTTGACTCCTGATGAGTGGTAGGAAGTTTCAATTTGTTAGACACATAGTTGAATCTTAAATGGTTGAGACCATGAGGAATAGCAATTTTCACATATGGTATCTTAACCAAAATACTAAAAATAAAACCTTCATACTTTCACTTAAAGACGATAAATGTAAGGTATTTAAATTATTTTCTCATAACTTTCCACTGATGTCGTCGTATTATTAGCTGTGTGATAATGACCTAAATGTTCCTTTATTTATTTTGTCTTTTAAGTGGAAGAGTCACATTTTTTTTTTGGTCAAGGCATATTGAAGCACCTGGAAATGACATATTGAAGGAAAATTAGACTCTGCTTTAAAGGATTTGAGCTCCATTAAAGCAAAGCAGAAGAGTGTGTGTGTGGCAGCTCTACCCAAAAATTGACATGTTATTATGCTATATATATAGGTAATGGATTGATCATTTATTTGACTTTTCCAGAATCAGATGAAGCCAAAGGAAAAAATCCAAATGGGGTTGCTGGTAATTTCCCCAATCAACCAGGCACTATAATCAAAAGCCAAAAGAGATATCAACGTTGGTTAAGAATAGCCTTTTATGCTGTTCTTGTCTTGCTGGGCCAATCAGCTGCAACACTCTTGGGAAGACAGTACTACCAAGGTGGTGGAAAGAGCAAATGGATGGGAACACTTGTCCAGCTTGTGGGTTTCCCTATTCTCCTCCCATATTACTGTATCCCTGCATCCAAACGCCTCACTGCAGCAAATAGCATCCATAATCATAAGCAACCTTCTGCTTTAATGCTAGCATGTGTCTATGTCTCCCTTGGCCTACTTGTTGCATTAAACTGCTACTTATATTCTATTGGTCTCCGGTACCTTCCTGTTTCTACATATTCTCTTATCTGCTCATCACAATTAGGCTTCAACGCCTTCTTCTCCTTCTTCCTTAACTCACTCAAATTCACACCTTACATCATAAACTCTCTATTCCTTTTAACAGTCTCTTCCACCCTCCTTGTGTTTCAAACTGGCTCTTCAGAATCTGCAGAAGTCTCAAAAAAGAAGTATGTGATTGGGTTCATATGCACAGTTTTTGCTTCAGCTGTGTATGGATTGGTGCTTTCTCTCACACAGCTTGCATTCACGAAAGTTATGAAAGAGAGAAGTTTCAGGGTGATTTTGGACATGATAGTGTATCAGTCGCTTGTGGCAACTTCGGTAACACTAGTGGGGCTTTTTACTAGTGGGGAGTTTAGAGGTTTGAAGGAAGAAATGGGGGAGTATGAGATGGGGAAGGCAAGTTATGTGCTGAATTTGAGCTTCACTGCTATAACATGGCAGGTTTTTTCTATGGGATGTTTGGGTTTGATTCTTGAGGTGTCTTCTCTATTCTCTAATGCCATAAGTGTTCTGGGTTTGCCCATTGTGCCTATTATGGCTGTGGTCTTCTTCCATGACAGGATGCATGGGTTGAAGGCCATCTCTTTGGTCCTTGCTCTTTGGGGCTTTCTGTCATACCTCTACCAGCAGTACCTAGATGAGACCAATTCCAATACGGAGCACAGAAACAATGGTGATTTTCCCAGACATTCACCATCACAAGAGATGAATAGATTATCTGAGCAGGTTTAAACAGATCAATGTGAGACTGGTAGACCAAGAAATTCCCTGCTAAATGTGGTGTATGTACACTAAATCAATGATAAATAGACACAAAGATATGTCATAGATGGGTCCAAGTGAATTTCTGTCTCTGATTTGATTAATGTGTGTAAATCGAGTTGATCGAAAAATATCTCGAGAGATTAAATTAAAAGCTCTCAATATATGGATGACTGATTATAGAAGTGAATTTCTAGCTCTTTGGAGCATTCTATCATACATCTACCACCAGTACTTGGATGAGACCAAGGTCACTGCTGAACACAAATAGTGGTGATTTTCTCAAAGATCCACCATCACTACGAGTGAATAAATGATTTTAATGGGGTTAAACAGATCAATATACATGACATTAGAAAACTGAAATTTTTAGGTAGACTCGGCATACGTAGATCAATTAATTTGATACATCTACACCAAGTCATTTGATAATATCGCAGGGGCTTTTCATCATACATCTATCAGCAATACTTGGATGAAACAAAGTCCAACACTAAACACAGGAACCGTGGTGGTTTTCCCAGAGATTCACCATTGCTAAATGATGAATAGATGAATTGAGTGTCAAGGACTTATGCACATAACAACATATCAATGTGTTGCTAACAGACTGAAAAATTCTTCGATAGACCTCATGTATGGACATCAAACTAACGATAAATGAACACAAGTGAATCTTACTGAATATTCTTCTTTCATTCACGTTGATTATATAAATTGATTCTGTCTAAAAATCTCTAATAGGCACAAATTATGAGCTATCAATCTATGAAAGACTGCTTACTAATTTTTTTAATTCATGCTTTACATTAAAATTTTCATTATCACACAGGGTGCAATAAAATCCTCTACCGAAAGAATCTTACTGCAAATCTGGTTTTGGAAACAAGAAGAATGAGAGGGAACGGGACAAAGGCGCAGGGGAGGGGCAAACTAACGGAATCTATCATTTACGGTTGGGGTCCAAAATAGTGAAATTCCCAAAGTGTCCTTCTGCCTCCGTCCCCATTTACTCATTTCTCCAACACGAGTAATTCGTGCTTATTCTTTCCTTCACCTCACTTTATTGTTTACACTCATCACTCAACCCCTTTTCCCCTCTCCAATCCACGCCCTTCAATTCTGATTACATTTACACCCTTTCCTTCATAAAATATTTATAAGGTCAGATTGAAAGTAAATGATTCACTAACACACTAATTTAATAATAATAATAATAATCTATGCTGCATATTAAAAAAAATTAAATACGTTAATGTAATTAATAACGACTCCAATTATTATATGCATAATAATTTTAAAATATGTTAAACAACATTTCGTTAATATGTTGATAATCGACAACTTATGTGATTTATTACAGCAAGAATCCCTTCCTTTCACAATTAAAAAAGGAGTTCATTTGAAAAACATGCTAATGACAATAAAATAAACAAATAAAGATCACGTTCTTTGGAAGAATATAAACGAATGTTTTAAATAATTCTGTGACAATAATCAAGCGATCTATCCAATCTTTGACAAAATCGTTTGATTTGCTTGTGGTTTATGCTTGAGTCATGAAAGTTTTCGAATTGCTATGCTCCATTACCCTTCATTCTCTTAATTTGTGTTAGCTCTCTGAGGTTTAGAACAGTCAGATAATATACCCCAAGCGATGTTTTACATTTTGCAGCTTTTGCTCTGCATTGAATTCATGGACCACCTATTTATTGCCATCAATGGTAGGCTTAAACAGATTAATATGATGCAAAGAGAAAGGGAAATTCTTATGTATATACTAGGTCAATAATAATAAAAAATAAATTCATAGTGAGATAAATAATTACTTGAAATATCCATTTTAATGGATGCATGACTGATGATTATAGAAGTGGCCATTTTTTATTGGTCTATCATCCCTGTGATACATTCTGCAGCATTTTGTAATTCTCTTTCAATACAATGACCAGCAATTTATTGTCATCAATGAAAATAGGTGTGAAGAAAAAAGCAGTATTCATAGACATATAGATGGAGAATACAACCACATTCTGCCGGCGATAAGGGGAAATCCGGGGGCTTTGTTTGCAGAACTGAACAACCAAACATACAGTACATATATGATAATAAATTTCGGGCCAAATTATAGAAAATATTTTTACAGTGCTGTTTATGAATCAAATAACGGTAATGTAGTTATTCAATTCAAAATTAAATTAGAAGTTAACCGAATAATTACATTATATATATATATATATATATGATCGCTTGATTTATATAAATAAATAGGGTAAGTTTTATGATTTGGTCGAAATTAATTTATCTTATATGGAGTAATCAAGTGTGGTTTGTTTTGCTACTGCATGATTTTTTTATTTTAATTTTAATAAAAATAAATATATAAAATTTAAAATTAACCATCTATTTCATCGTTGAAAGTATAATAGAATATTAAATATAATATATGTATTTTAAAAAAAGGTAATCGTACATATTTTAATTATAAAAAGGGTTATTAATTATTTAATAATTTGTAACTTTCTAATACTTCTTTTTTTTTTTACTTTTAAAATTTATAAAAATAATGTCTTATCCACATAATTTTTTTCCCTGAAATTAAAAAAAAATCTTCATTTCTCAATCAACAAGAGATAGCTCTAATCCAGTTGCCAAAACTGACAAGGGTGGGAATGCCTAAAATGCACATTCACTCTCATTGTGCACATTTGTTTTTTCTCCCTTTCTGGAAAGTGAGTGGAATTATTGGATTCAATGATCACGGACTTGATATAAATAGAGTTAGAGAGTCAATAATTCAAACAAATCATATCATTAATGCAATCATAGATTTCACTTTGAAACAATCAAATAATGACAAAAAGATGTAATTTTCATTAAGAACATTTTTAGAGGATTGTTTATTCGTAGAGAGCAAACGAAAGCAAATGGATAAGATACTCATTCCCGTTGCTATCCTTTTGGAACACCTTTAAAGGCGTAGGGACCACGACAGACCAAGCAAGCAAAGTAAGAACAAGAAAATGTTGTTTGTATTGTTGTGTGCAATTGATTTAGGTCTACCTTTTTTAGTGGAACTTGGAATTTTGTGATTATTGGGGAAGTTTCAGGAAGATTTTACATGGACAATTAATGGATAGGTGATGATGATATTGGCTTTGGCAATAAAATAATATACATGTTAACGTTTTTCATTTAGTAAAGTAGCAATGTTAGAGGTGAGAAAAAATTTGATTAGTTTATGTAAGTTAAAAAATTAAATGAAACTAAGAAACTTATGGATAAAAGTAAAATTTAAAGCAAATTTAAAGAATCAAAAGTACACTTTTGTTATTATTTTTTTGTCCACGAAAAAGGAATTGTGTCAAATGTGCAAGATATTGTGTCAAGTTAAAATTAAAATAAATTATTTTGGTGAAGGGGAGTATATAGTTATTTAATAATTTATAACACATGACTTTATTTAAAAATAAATTTGGTAATAATTTAATGATTTGAAACTTTCCAATATTTTTTCATCACTTTTAAAATTTATAAAACTAATGTCTTATGCATGTAAGTTTTTCTTTTCCGAAATATAAAAATTCTTCATTTTTCAATGAAAATGGGATAGCTCTGATGCAAATGTCAAAACTCAAAAGGGTAAGAATATCTATTCACTCTCCATCATTGCACATAATTTTTCTTTTTTAAGAGTGAATGGAAAATTAAGGGAATCGATGATCTTGAACTTGATATTAAATGATTCAACGGAATCCGAAGAAAAAAAAATAGAGAGCCAAAGAGTCTCCCAGGAAAGCAAAGCAACAACGCAGTTGTCAAAACTCTTTGCATTACTATTTATTGTTGAAACTTTCGTTCTCTTTAAAAAAGTACAAATGCCATTGAAATTGAAATTGAAATAGGTTTGAAATAAAACCTGATTATAAAAAGCTTATAGCTACTATTAATTCCAATTCTATTTGTTTAAATTGAAAGAGTTTGTACATCGTAAAAGATGTTATCCACCTTAATTTTTTTGTTCTTCTTCTTGAGTTTTCAGAACTCTTAAATTACAAATCCTAATTAGATTTTATCTAAAAAATAAGATAAAGAAATGATCATTATTAGATTATAAATTAATTAAGGCCAAGAAAATTTATTCATTTTTTGATTGAGGATTTATTATAAGAAGGAAAAGAGAATAACAAAACTTTAACTAATCTTTCAAAATCTTAGAAAGTACGCGTATAAACCTTTATAAAAGGAGGACACATTTTTAGCATGGATTATAGGCTTTGTTTAATCGATCAGTGAAACTGAAATATTTGCATAGACACACGTCTTCTCTTTTTTTGTTTTTGAATTGAGAGTTTAAAAGAAAAAAGGATTGAGATTGAATTTCTTTTTTGTTTTGAATTATATAGACTCACTTTGATATCTTGACATTGGTTGAACGCATATGCATATTTCTCGTACCCATACCATCTTAACTAAACAAAGTTGAATGATTCAAACAAATCATTAATACTATTGGAGATTTCACTTCGAAACATTCAAGTAGTGACAGAGGTCCAAGAATAATTAGAACTTTTTTACGAAGGAAACAAAAGCAAATCGACAAAATATTAACTGTGGACAACGTTAAATAAAACCGAATAGGCACCATGACTCACGCTGCTGCGATAATGGAATCAGACCGCCTTCAAATTAAGCAAGAAAAAAAAAGCTCTAATTCCAAGATACCGTGTAATGTCCGATTTTTGTTAAATGACGGAAATGGGCACGTTATACAAATACACACTTTTCCTTTAGCTTTCAAGCCTTCTCTTTTGGCCATACACTCACAAGTTGGTAGAGATAATTTCTCTTGGCCTAGATACAAATTATGGGAACTAATTAAGTTCATGAAACACACTCTAAGGCTACACAACTTAATGAAATACTAGATTACTCTATAGGTTCTATTATGGTCCATATTAGTTCCTAAGGAAGCAACACCCTTAAATGATTTCTGAGCCTCATTCTTTCTTTTCAAATATAATTCTTGATTCCTTTTAAATATTTTAGAGTCATCACATCATTAAAACAAAAGTCCTAGTACCATATTACTTCTTTAGGTTATATTATGGAACTTAAGATACCAAATCGCTTTCCATGAGTTCTAAAATTTTTCCAAGGCTTTCCCTCATTTTCATTAATCAAATATGATTCAAGAATGGCCTTAGAAAAATTTAGAACTCTCCCCTACACCTAGAACTCTTCTTGGCCGAGACATAGGCTTCCTTTGGGCTTCTTGGAGTTCCAAATCATGCAATCTTGGTCATTGTGAAAAGTTTAGGATGTCTACTTCACACTAAAAATACGTCCAGGTCACAACATTCATCACATAGGATGTTTGACATCCAAAAAGCTACAGAAGTCGCTAGCTGCCTGGGTTGCTGTACAGATTATTGATATAAACTTCTGAAATTCATAACTAATTCTATAAAAATCAAAATCACACACATTTGGTCATTCTGGAAAGTTACAAATGTTAATTTGATGCTAAAAATAATTTCAGAATGAAACAAATACAATTAGCCATGATTCTTAGGTCTAAGTAAGAGTATAAATGAGTTCTTGAGACACCTAAGATGCTCTCCACAAGCTTCCTCCTTCAAGAAAAGCAAGAGAACTCCAAGAAGCCCAAAGGAAGCCTATGTCTCGGCCAAGAAGAGTTCTAGGTATGGGGGAGAGTTTTAATTTTTCTAAGGCCATTGTTGAATCATATTTGATGAATGAAAATAAGGAGAAGTCTTGGAAAAAATTTAGAACTCATAGAAAGTGATTTGGTATCTTAGGTTCCATAATATGACCTAAAGAAGCAATATGGTGCTAGGCCTTTTGTTTTAATGATGTGATGACTCCAAGAGGCTTAAAAGGAGTCAAGAATCATATTTGAAAAGAAAGAATGAGGCCTAGAAATCATTTAAGGGGTATTGCTTCATTAGGTGCCAATATGGACCATAATAGAACCTATAGAGCAATCTAGTGTTTCATTAAGTTGTACAGCCTTAGAGTGTGTTTCATGAACTTAATTGGCTCCCATAATTTGTATCTAAGCCAAGAGAAACTATCTCCACCAACTTGTGAGTGTGTGGCCGAAAGAGGAGGCTTGAAAGCTAAAGGAAAAGTGTATATTTATATACAAGGTATCTCTCTTCACATTTTCTAGAATTTATGGTGTTACAGACAACACATTTTTTTTCCCTTCCTTCTTTAAAAAGTCAAATTTACCTATCCCTTTTTTTTTTTTCCTTCTTTTGATGGACATCCTAAATAGTATCTCTTATATGTTTATATTATGAATATTAAATCTTCTATACTATAATATATATATGCTTATGTTATCAAATAGATATGAAGTGGTATGATTACTAATAATATGACCTTAAAAAATTTGAAAGGTGATAAGTAACCTTTTATAGGTTTGCTTAAATTCTTTATTGTTATGAAATATTATATCATTAATTGTGTAAATTTATGTTGCGGATCACTTGATTTGAAAGATTTCAGTGTAAGATTTATATTTTATTATATGATATTACATATATAAGGTAGGATTTTATGAAACGTTGGTTGTTAACAACAATTCTATTAACTCTTAATACATCCTAGATATATATTATCACATGATCTCTATGATTGAATATTAGAAGGGCACCTGATGAATTATAGGCAGAACACTCATATTAAGATATATGGTTATTTACCTTTACAGGTTGTGTGCCTATGTTAATATATGATATATGTTAGAAATTAGAGTTCTATACGGACCTTTATAATCCTATAATTGTATCAAAGTGTTTTGTTTACTAAAGTTTGCTTGTATTTCATCATTTAAATTATAATGCATGAACTTGATCTTTTCTATTTTCTTATAACTATGCCTTATTAATTTTATAACTTGATCATCATGTATGTTTTGTGCGTATTATAAACATTTGTCCCTTTGATCATGTAATAAACCAAAATTTCTTATTATCGAGCTTTTTGTCATTTAACTTTACTAAATAAATGAAACATTAGCCTTGTATGATGTATATTTCTCCTTTGATGATTTTTTGCTAACTTATATCCAAAGTTAAATCTTATTTTTAATAAAAAAATTTATTACTACATGTCCCTCCAATTATTGTGTTTTATCTTTGACTTATTAAATACCGCAACTTATTATTTTATTTATTATCGCAAATAATTAAGTTGTGTTTGATCCATCTCCTCTAGCATAATTGGAGAGTGTCCTTTGTGGTGAGCCCAACATTATTTTTCTTGGATAGGTTTATGTTGTAGCCATGTATATATATGTCTCATATTTTGTACTCTAAATGTTGGCTCTACAAGTTTACAGGCAAGATGTCCATTCTACGTGATTATATTTTATTTGTTATTTGTTATTGAGAGCAGAGCTTTCTATTCTGCATGGCATTGGATTGATTGTTTGTAGATAATTTAGGATGTTCCAAATTTAGGGAAAACTTTGCTGGATTTTTTACCAAAAAAAAAAAAGTTAAGTATGAGATATGATATGAGGAAAAGATGTAAATTAGAATTCAATATGAATGAAATTTTTTTTTATGGAATTATGTTTTAAATTGGAATGGTCATTTACAATATGATTATGCATTGAAGTAAACAAGGATTTACGGACAGTATGTTTGACGGGTTTACAGATATGGGGTTTTCTATATTTTATATCAATCATGTCTTCATTTCATAGCGTAGCCAAATCCCCCAATTTAATGTTCTAAATAATTTTTGTCAATCAAAATAATTTTTTCAAGAAACTTTTGTGGATACTCTTGCATTTTAAAATCTTGCACTAATATAAAAATATTGCGTTGGGATTGAAAACACATAAACAAGTGTATATAATTAGTTAATAACTTTTCTAAAGAACTATTTTAATTAGAAAAAAAAAATTTAAGAATTAAATGAGTAGAAGAATAATTTATTAAAAGCTAAATTTTAAAATAAGTAATTTTTTAAAAATTAAATTATTAATTTACTCAAAATTTCACAATCTCAATGCAAAATTCAATTTTTTAGACCCATATAGTGTGGTCCTACAATAGGCACATAAAAGTGACATATTAATAACTGTTCTAAAAGACCGTCATGCGTGACTTGTTGAAATATCCCTTAAAATATTTGTACGTTCGACCACTTCTTTTGTACATGGGTCATTGAGTCAGCCATGGCCATCATACACACACACACACACACACACACACACACACACACACACACACACACACATATATATATATACACATAAAAGTAAAGTTATTTATCTTTCCAATTTTGCGCGTGAGTGTCCCCACACACACACACACACATATATATATATTATCAATTTTTTATCTATAAGCTAGCTACTAATTGAGTACAGTTTAGTATTGAAGTATAAAATTCAAGATTTCGTTATCAATTAATTCATATGAGTATATATGATTTTTCTATTGAGCAATACATAATATTCCTACAGTCATATCTATGAAATTTCTTGAACAAGTTAAAGAAAACTACTTTAAATCATTAACTTCTATAACTAATTAGCCGAGTTTTGATGTTGAAGCATAAAGTATTTGAATATGTATGCAAGAAAAACAACCAAAATGAAACTATTAAAATATATAAAGTTCACTCGCAAAATGATTACTAGGAGAAAAACTTTTAAGAATTAAAATATCAATTTTTTGTAATTTTTAATTCTCATTTGAATCATGCGAACCTTAATTATTTCACATATCCAAAATGTCAAAAAATAGCTTATATTCTCCCTTTTAAAGTTTAAATTACCAACCTACTATTCCACTAACAAAATGTCCCCATATAATCCATGAGTTATCTATCACCAATTGAGCGCGTGTTCTGTACCGTGTGACACCCATCATTTGCCTTTCTTGTGTTTGATCATATGACTCATGTATGTGTATATATCAATCCATTTTATTTTGTACACAAACTCATTATCCTCTCTCTCTCTCTCTCTTCCCCTTCACTCTTTTATCCTCTTCTGAAATTTGTTCACATTTGCCATGGGAGAACCCCAAGAAGTGCAGCTCTCCACAATAGGTATGTCAAAATCCTCATCTTCTACAGAGATTATGATCTCTTTTCTGCTCTGAGATTAGAAATCACAGAGCAAAAATTTGCTACAAATATACATTCATGTCTGGTATTGTACTGTTTTGACAATGTCAGAATAGTAGACTGGCTGCATATAGATCATCTTTTGTTCACTATATATATATATATATATATATATATATCTATTCAGTTCTGGTTGTAGACTTAGAGATACTTTCATGCCTCGGATACCTAAACAAACATGAGTGGAGTTTAGGCACAATATGACCCTTTAAAATTAAGCATAAATGTTCCAAATTTTGTTAGTGTTTTAATATTTGTATCTATACTTGTGTGTATATCAGTATCCGTACTTTTTAACTTTCATAGATGAAAACATGTACATGAAAGTGCCTATACATGCATAAGAAAGATGCTACAGGGGAATAATCCGGTTCCAATTGAGTTCTATGATTTCTAATACATAAACCTGAAAGAAATGCATACTCCGATAGAAACAAAGGTATCAACGGAAATACCGGAAATAATTAGGTGGTAAAGATACCTTATAGGAGCAGTTTTGCATTTCAGTCACCTATCCACTTCCTTCCTACAGAGGATTTTAGTTTTTCTTGTTGAGAGGGGGGGGGGGGGGGGGTTGTGGGGGATCCTCAAAATTTTAGAATCTCTTCTGTATAAGTCACTACAATATAGTTTGACTCCTGATGAGTGGTAAGAAGTTTCAATTTATTAGACACATAATTGAATCTTAGGTGGTTGAGATCATGAGGAATAGCAATTTTCACATAGGGTATCTTAACCAAAAATAAAAATAAAAAATAAAACCTTCATACTTTGACTTAAAGATGATAAATATAGGGTATTTAAATTATTTTCTCATAACTTTCCACTGATATGGTTGTATTATTAGCTGTGTGAAAATGACCTAAATGTTCCTTTATTTATTTTGTCTTTTAAGTGGAAGAGTCATATTTTTTTTTTTTGGTCAAGGCATATTGAAGCACGTGGAAATGACATATTGAAGGAAAATTAAACTCCGCTTTAAAGGATTTGAGCTCCATTAAAGCAAATCAGAAGAGTGTGTGTGTGTGTGTGTGTGTGTGTAGCAGCTCTACCCAAAAATTGACATGTTATTATGCTATATATAGGCAATGGATTGATCATTTATTTGATTTTTCCAGAATCAGATGGAGCCAAAGAAAAAAATCCAAATGGGGTTACTGGTAATTTCCCTAATCAACCAAGCACTATAATCGAAAGCCAAAAGAGATATCAACGTTGGTTAAGAATAGCCTTTTATGCTGTTCTTGTCTTGCTGGGCCAATCAGCTGCAACACTCTTGGGAAGACAGTACTACCAAGAAGGTGGAAAGAGCAAATGGATGGGAACACTTGTCCAGCTTGTGGGTTTCCCTATTCTCCTCCCATATTACTGTATCCCTGCGTCCAAACGCCACACTGCAACAAATAGCATCCATAATCATCAGCAACCTTCTGCTTTAATGCTAGCATTTGTCTATGTCTCCATTGGCCTATTCGTTGCATTAAACTGCTACTTATGTTCTACTGGTCTCCGGTACCTTCCTGTTTCTACATATTCTCTTATCTGCTCATCACAATTAGGCTTCAATGCCTTCTTCTCCTTCTTCCTTAACTCACTCAAATTCACACCTTACATCATAAACTCTCTATTCCTTTTAACAGTCTCCTCCGCCCTCCTTGTGTTTCAAACTGGCTCTTCAGAATCTGCAGAAGTCTCAACAAAGAAGTATGTGATTGGGTTCATATGCACAATTTTTTCTTCAGCTGTGTCTGGATTGGTGCTTTCTCTCACACAGCTTGCATTCAGGAAAGTTATGAAAAAGAGAAGTTTCCGGGTGATTTTGGACATGATAGTGTGTCAGTCACTAGTGGCAACTTCGGCAGCACTGCTGGGGCTTTTTACTAGTGGGGAGTTTAGAGGTTTGAAGGAAGAAATGGGGGAGTATGAGATGGGGAAGGCAAGTTATGTGCTGACTTTGAGCTTCACTGCTATAACATGGCAAGTTTTTGTTATCGGGTGTTTGGGTTTGATTCTTGAGGTGTCTTCCCTATTCTCTAATGCCATAAGTGTTCTGGGTTTGCCCATTGTGCCTATTATGGCTGTGGTCTTCTTCCATGACAGGATGCATGGGTTGAAGGCCATCTCTTTGGTCCTTGCTCTTTGGGGCTTTCTGTCATACCTCTACCAGCAGTACCTAGATGAGACCAATTCCAATACGGAGCAAAGAAACAATGGTGATTTTCCCAGACATTTACCATCACAAGAGATGAATAGATTATCTGAGCAGGTTTAAACAGATCAATGTGACACTGGTAGACCAAGAAATTCCCTGCTAAATGTGGTGTATGTACACTAAATCAATGATAAATAGACACAAAGATATGTCATAGATGGGTCCAAGTGAATTTCTGTCTCTGATTTGATTAATGTGTGTAAATCGAGTTGATCGAAAAATATCTCGAGAGATTAAATTAAAAGCTCTCAATATATGGATGACTGATTATAGAAGTGAATTTCTAGCTCTTTGGAGCATTGTGTCATACATCTACCACCGGTACTTGGATGAGACAAGGTCAATGCTGAACACAAATAGTGGTGATTTTCTCAAAGATCCACCATCACTACAAGTGAATAAATGATTTGAATGGGCTTAAACAGATCAATATAATTAGAAAACTGAAATTTTTAGGTAGACTTGGCATATGTAGATCAACTAATTTGATACATCTACACCAACTCATTTGATAATATGGCAGGGGCTTGTCATCATACATCTATCAGCAATACTTGGATGAAACAAAGTGCAACACTAAACACAGGAACCATGGTGGTTTTCCCAGAGATTCACCATTGCTAGAGGCGAATAGATGAATTGGGTGTCAAACATATCAATGTGTTGCTAACAGACTGAAAAATTCTTAGATAGACTTCACGTATGGACATCAAACTAACGATAAATGAACACAAGTGAATCTTACTGAATATTCTTCTTTCATTCACGTTGATTATATAAATTGAGTCTGTCTAAATCTCTAATAGGCATATATTATGAGCTATCAATCTATGAAAGACTGCTTACTAGTTTTTATAAAGCAGTCGCGATGTTTTACATTTTGCCGCTTTTGCTCTGCTTTGAATTCATGGACCACCTATTTTTTGCCATCAATGGCAGGCTTAAACAGATTAATATGATGCTAAGAGAAAGGGAAATTCTTATGTATATACTAGGTCAATAATAATAAAAAATAAATTCATAGTGAGATAAATAATTACTTGAAATATCCATTTTTATAGGTCTATCAACCCTGTGATACATACTGCAGCATTTTGTAATTCTCTTTCAATACAATACAACAACAACAACAACAACAACAACAATAACAATAACAATAAGCCTTTTTCCTCTTCTCTTTCAATACAATAGCCAGCAATTTATTGTCATCAATGAAAAATTGGTGTGAAGAAAAAACCACATTCTGCTAGCGATATGGGGAAAAACGGGGGCTTTGTTTGCAGAACTGAACAACCACACATACAGTTCATATAGGATTATAAATTTTGGGCCAAATTATAAAAAAGAAAATATTTTTACAGTGCCATTTATGAATCAAATAATGGTAACGTAGTTATTCAGTTCAAAATTAACCGAATAATTACATTATATATATGATTGCGTGGTTTGTATAAATAAATAGGGTAAGTTTCATGATTTGGTCCGAAATTAATTTATCTTTTATATGGTGTAAAGTATTTTATTTAAATCAAGTGTGGTTTGTTTTGCTACTACATGATATTTTTTATTTTAATTTTAATAAAAATAATTATATAAAAGTTAAAATTTACCATCAATTTCATTGTTGAAAATATAATAGAATATTAATACAATACATGTATTTTTTTAAAAAAATTTATAGTACATATTTTAATTATAAAAAGGTTATTAATTATTTAATAATTTGTAGCTTTCTAATACTTCTTTTTTCACTTGTAAAATTTATAAAAATAATGTCTCATCGACATAAGTTTTTCATTTTTTTAAAAATGAAAAATATCTTCATTTCTCAATAAAAAAGAGATAGCTCTAATCCGTTGTCAAAACTGACAAGGGTGGGAATGCCTAAAATACACATTCACTCTCATTGCCACAATATTTTTCTTTTCTTTTTGGAAAGTGAATGGTAAATTAGGGGATTCAATAATCATGGACTTGATATTCAAGGATTCAACGGAATCCAAAAAAAAAAAAACTAGAGTCAAGGAGTCAATAATTCAAACAAATCATATAATTAATACAATCATAGATTTCACTTTGAAACAATCAAATAATGACAAAAGATGTAATTTTTCAAACCTTCAAGGTATTGCATGACGTAGGGACCACGAGACAGCAAGCAAGCAAAGTGAAAAGCAAGAAAATGCTGTTTGTATTGCCGTGTGCCACTGATTTAGGTCTAGATATTTTATTGGAACTTGGAATGCCGTGTTTAATGTGAAAGCTTTAGGAAGATTTTATATGGAGAATTAATGGATAGGTGATGATGACATTGGTTTTGGCATAAAAATTTACATGTTAACATTTTTCATTTAGTAAAGTAACAATGTTAGAGGTAAGAAAAAAGTTGATTACTTTATGTAAGTTAAAAAAACTAAATAAAACTAAACAAATTTAAGAGATAAAAGTGAAATTTGAAGCAAATTTAAAGAATTAATAGTACACTTTTGTTATTATCTTTTTGTCCACCAAACAGGAATTGTATCAAATGTGCAAGATATTGTGTCGAGTTAAAATCAAAATAAATTATTTTGGCAAAGGAGAGAATATAGTTATTTAATAATTTATAACACATGATTTTATTTTTTATTTTTAAATATTTGGCAATAATTTAATGATTTGAAACTCTCCAATATTTTTTTATCACTTTTAAAATTTACAAAAATAATGTCTCACGCACGTAAGGTTTTCTTTTCTGAAATATAAAAATCTTTATTTCTCAATGAAAATGGGAGAGCTCTGATGCAAATGTCAAAACCCAAAAGGGTAAGAATACCTATTCACTCTCAGTCATTGCACACAAATTGTTCTAGTTCTTTGAATTTGAAACAGGTTGAAAAAGAATTTGATTTTGAAGAGCCTATAACTCCTATTAATTCCAATTCTACTTGTTCGAATTGAAAGAGTTTGTAGATAGTGAAAGATATTATCCATCTTAATAAGAAAATTCCTTATTCTTTTCTTTTGAGTTCTTCAATCTGTTAGACTACAAATCATTATTAGATTTTATATAAAAGATAAGAGAAAGAAATAATTATTATTAAATTATAAATCAATAGTCGAAATTATTATAAAAATCATCATATATCCGGAAGAAAGAAGAAAATGATTATTTGGTATGTTGGATGGTTGTAATTAAAAGTCAAAATGTTTATTAATTTTTTCAATTGAGAATTTATTATAAGAAGGAAAAGAGAATAACAAATTTTTGACTAATCTTTCAGAATCTTTGAAAGTGGGTTTGTCAAAGTCTTGAGAATGAGATGGATTAGAGTGAAGTTGTGCTAATCTGAAATTGACAAGTTTCTATGTAGGATTTTTAACAGCAAGTTTATCTCCTTGTTTGGTACACTGATCCACATCCATGGGTTAGATCTGTAATTATGCATCATGGTTCTAAATTACGGTCCGTATAATTAAATTCTGCATTTAATGTGGCTACAATATTACTTTTGTGGTGTGAATCGCATCTGCATTAATCAACCACAATGTCTGTAATCTTTTTTATAATATTGACAACACCTGCAACTGTAATCGCAACGTAACGGGAACTGTGATTGTAATTTAAAACCATGTTATGCATCAACCACAATGTGCTTGTTTCAGAACAATTATGATGGAGATAATGTTTAATTAGTTATCATTTGCGCTTAATTATACTTACCTATTTGTGTCAATTATATGTTCTCAGCAACGGTTATGTACGCGTATAAATGTTTACAAAGGGAGTACAAATTTTCAGCATGGATTATAGGCTTTGGTTAATTGATCAGTGAAACTGAAATATCTGCATAGATACACGTCTTTTTTTTTTTTTTTTGAGAATAAGAAAAAAGGATTGAGATTGAATTTCTTTTCTGTTTTGAATTATATAGACTCATCTTGATATCTTGACATTGGTTGAATACATATTTCTCATACCATATACCACGTTATACATGACTAAACAAAGTTGAATGATTCAAACAAATCATTAATACAATTAGAGATTTGACTTTGAAATATTCTAGTGACGAAGGTCCATAGATAATTGAAGAATTTTTACAAAGGAAACAAAAGCAAATGGACAAAATATAACTGTAGACAACATTAAACAAAACCAAATGGGCAAAATGACTCACGCTGCTGCATTACTGGAATTGGAACCCCTTCAAAGCAAGCAAGAAAAAAATCTCCAAGTACAAGAGAAAGAGCACACTTTCTTTTTCTTCCTGCTTTAAAAATTCAAAATTTACTTATCCCCCCTTTTTTTTTCCTTCTTTTTATTTTAACGGTGCCCCAGTTAACTTAACTTCAAGCTTCTTCTTTTTGTTTAAATAGCTAGTGATGGACTCTTGGTGGGGGAAAAAAAAGCGATCACATCAATTATAGTTTAAAAATAATATTAAAAATTTTATTTTTTATATATAATAATGATTTTACGGTCAGAGGTGTCATCTACTTTTGTTCTAGCTGAATCTTTTTTAAGATAATTTTAAAAGCATATTCTTAAAAAAACTGTACATAGTAATAAAAAGAGATTATATCTAGACAAATTATTAACTAAGCTATACTATGCATTCTCAATCTAACTTTAAAAACATTTTATTTGAAAAACCCCCCAGCCTTTAGTTTACACTTTGTATATAACAATTGGAATAATTAGTAAATTAATTACTTACATATGTTCAAGAGTCTTATCTCCAATTACTCATTCTTTAGATATAACTGGCTTGTTTGGTATGGGGTGGGAAAGGGAAATGAAAATGAAAAATTGAGAAAAATACTCATTTTAATTTTATGATTATTTTTTAATTATTATTCAATATTATTAATTAATTAATTATTAATTATTTATTAATCATTAAAAGTATAGATATTTAGGTCATTTTCCTTTTATAAAATTAATTTTATTTTTATACCTAATTTTTCACATACTAAGTGGGCTGTAAATGTTAAAAGAATTTGATGTACTTAAAGTTGAATTCTTAATCCACTCCTAAATAATAATAACAATAATAATAATAATAATAATAATAATAATAATAATAATAATAATAACTACTACTACTATCTGAATATAATTATTAACTATTTAAAATTTAATATCCTCATGACCGCGATGCACGTTGACCAAATAGTGGAAATATGAAGTCTGAATGGGAGAAAGTTGCAACGCGCTAAATAGAAAAAACCCACCAAGTGACTGAAGCTCTTCTATTTTTTCTTTCTTGCTCTCTCTCTCTCTCTCTCTCTCTGCAGCTCTCGCTGGTGGCGATTCTCTTCAATAGCTACTATCTCTTAAAAAACCCATCAACGGTCAACCTTTGCAAAAGAGAAAGCCGTTAGAGAGGAATCAATAGCCATGGTTTTTACCTCCATCCTCGCTTATCTTGATCCAGCCAGCTGACAGCAACAGGTAAAAGGTTTTTTCTTCAATTTTTGTTCCCGTCATGTTTTTTTTTTTGCAACAAATTTTCAAAAGATAATTATTCTTGTTACTTTTGTTTATCCCTCTTCTTGAATATTCCAGATATTCGATCTCTTTGCCTCCTTCATCTTTTTCTCATTTTGTTTCCTCCTTGTTGTTACTCCAGCAGCAACCCAATCATCGCAACGGCGACAGTGCCGGCGGCGGAAGCTCTCAGCAGCAGCAGCAGCTTCTTCTGCCGCCACCTTCACCGTCGCCGCCGCCCACGCAATCTCACGGAGCAGGTGGCCGGGTTTGATCAGGCCACGTACCGATGCCGGAGGCAGCACCGCCTGTACAATCTTCTGACCTTGTGGAGGCTGCTAATTCAATCTCTTCTCCCTCAAATTTCAGCCAATGGAAAAAAATGAAACGTATTGGATGTGGTGGCTTTGGAATTGTCAGCGTTGCCCTCAACAGGTATATAAAATTTTGAGCAAATTGATATTTTAATCCTTTAGAGATATATAGGATTTTTATTTAATCTTTTAATAACTAGTCAATGAGACATGTAATGTAATTTACTATACTGTTGAAACAGTTCTTTCATTTCTGACAGTGAAACTAAAGAATTATGTGCAATAAAGGAAATGTTTGACAGGGGCGATCCTCGTACTGCAAAGTGTCTACATCAGGTTTGTCCTTGATTACAATTTATTTGTTAGACGGAGCTATTTTCCAACTAACTTGTATTTTTGTGCTTTTTAGTTTATTTGTCACGAGGCTCGAAATTTTTAATAGAGTCTACTAGTTCCCTGTTATTAGTTTTTCTCTAATCCATAACAAAATTGTTATTCTTCAAATAAAACTTCATTTAATTAAGTATAAAGATGACTGTAATATCCAATGTTTTTAAAATCGGATCGGTCATTGAACCGGTGGAAGTATTGGTTCACGATTTATTAGTCCAACTGTGGTCGAACCGTAGTCGAACCGGTAATAATTAAATATATTATTTAAAAAAATTTATGTATTAAAATTTTAATATAACAAATAAATATTAATACATTTTAAATATTTGATTACTAATTTAATATTTTTTAAGATATCACAAAAATTAATGTTTAATTTAAAATAAAAATTATCTATGATTAAAAGTTAAGAATATTTAATATTAAATTTTTAGAATTTCTAAATCATATTAAGATTCTACTTATTATTAAAAAATAAAATAATAAATAATAATTTTAGCTAAGTATCTTGATATTTGAGAGAAATATTATTAGGAAATTAAATATAATAAAAAATAAGTATAAAAAATAATTAATTATGTATATTTTATTTTTCTTATATTCTCTTTTTAAAAAAAAAAATCATATTTCAACTCCCTCATCTTTTTTATTACCTTCTATTTTTAATTTGTCAAATTTATTTAAAATGAATTATTCTATTATATAAGAAAAAATTTAAAAAAAAAAAAATTTGTCTCAGACCGGTTCAAACCAGTTCAAACCGATTTTTTCAGTCTGATTTTCACCGGTTTTGACCGGTTCTTGACCGGTTTGACCGATTCTTGACCGGTTTTTTGATTGATCGGTTTTTCAACTCAACCGAACCGGACCAGAACCGAACCGGACCAGGGACCGATTCCCGGTCGAACCGGTCCAACCAGTCGGTCCGGTCCGGTTCTCAAAACATAGATCAACTGATATTTTAATTTAAAAAAATCAGTATAAAAGCCAATTAGCTATTCTGTTACTCTCTGAATGCTTGGGAAATTCTTATTTGCTTGTCTTTCCTCAATAGTTCGCTGGGCTGCTCAAGATAGGCCCTGTGCGTATATCATGACGATGTTGTTATTTGACGTACGACAATGTTTAAAAGTAAGTGTATTTGCAATTAGCAGGTTATACCGTTCAAATGTCTTGATCTTCTTTCTAATTTTCTTCTTTTCAGGAAATCCAAATTCTCGGCCAACTGAAACATCCAAACATTGTAAAATATTATGATAGTGAAATAGTAAGTAATCTCCTGATTTATAATTAGGCAATCATCAATATTCGTGGATCACTTATTTATAGAGTAGCCATAAATTCTTGTATATGATTGGTTAATTATGTGTTTGTAGGTTGGAAACCAAATTTCTCTATATATGGAATATGTCCGACCTGGTTCATTGAGAAAATACATATCGGCACGAGGTCCTTTAGAAGAACCTTTAGTTGGAGAGTTCACTAAACAAATTCTCTCTGGGTTGCTTTACTTGCACAGCCAAAGAGTAGTTCACAGGTATAATCACATTGTTGGATGGTGATAATGAAAGACAAAAGAATGTTTTATTAAATTCTTTTTATTAAGAATTTATCATAGAAGGAGAGAAGAAATCATCTCCTCTCATCTTTCAAAATCATCTGAGAAAGCGGGGTTGCCAAAATTAATTTCAATCAGATTCAATGTTGATGGAAAAAACTCAAATTGCATATCAATAAATTAAATTATTTCAATTATTTTAATTAAATATGAATTTATAATAATATATTAATACTTAATTACTTTTTTTTATTAAACCACTTTTTTTAGTTTATCTTATTAACTTTAAACATATCCAAATAAAAATATATATAATTAATCCTTTATTTCCCTTCTCTCTCCCTCTTTTTTTTGTTATTTTTTTTCTTCTTAACTCCTTAACATACCTCTTTTGTTGGTAAAGATTCCCTAATTAACCTTTAACTAAGAGAAAATGCTAACTCAGCATGGTATTTTTAAATATTTGGTGTGTTGTGTTTATTTCTTTTCTTTTATGCGTATATAGGGACATTAAAGCAAATAACTTACTTGTTGATTCTTACAACAATGTTGTCAAGCTTGCTGACTTTGGTTTGGCTAAGCATGTAAGTTTCTTGAACATTTCCCGCATCTAATACACTAATTAATTACTTGCATTAGTATTATATTAGTCATCTTTGTTAAAAAATTGCATTTAGTAGCTAACAAGATTTGTAGATTTTGAACTTGAAAAAAAAAAAAAACACCTACATACCGTGATCTTTAGCTCCAATAGAAATGTCTTCCCTTAACTATATCAGATCTCAATTAACTCCGTGATCTGTACGTCCCATATCAATTATTCCTTGTCGTTTGAATTGGTTATTAAATTTAATGTCAGCCAAGTAAAATTACTAAAATACCCTTCTCACTTCTTCTTTTTAACCCTTTATTTTCACTTATTCCATAGTCTAAATTGCTTGCTAATTGATCTTTCCTCAATACACACACACACACACACACAGAAAATAAAATCAAATTATGGAAAGGATCAGGTAAATTGCCTACTTTTAGTTTTTGCAAACTTTTATAAATTAAAGGGAATTGCAATCGGAGGTAAAAATTAGGATGAAGAAGTACAATTTCTCTTTTTATATACGTGAATCTGTTATAATCCTGTTGGTTATTTGTGGCCATTTTAATACCCTTGGAATTGATATATATGACAGTCCCTATAGTCAGCAAGAATAACTTGGCGTTTCTGTGTTGTAGCTAGATTTATCTGTAGGCAATCACTCTGAGAAGGGAACTATACATTACACAGCTCCAGAGGTTTGTAAATTTATACCACCCTTCATTACTCTGATGTTACATAGTATTCCTTAATGCACTTGTTTCTCACACAGATTCTTGAAGACAAAGAATACAGCTGCTCCGGTCAAGCTTTTGCCTCTGATATATGGAGTTTGGGTTGTACAGTCATTGAAATGCTCACAGGGAAGCCTCCTTGGCGTCATCTTGAACAAGTACGTACTTCCACACTTCACTATAGAATTCCAAAAAGGAAAAAAAAAATCGTTGCGTGAGATAATCCAATTTCTATTTACCTCCAAACTATTCTTAATTATTGGTATCAATATTTTTTTCAAGGAAATTTTATTTATCTATTCTAATTTTTTTCAATTAATTAAACTTTTTAAAATCTCTTATTTATTTTCCTTATTGCAAAAACCCTCCTCAGTGACTAAATTAGATGTTGTCTTTAACTGATTCGACATTATGTACATCACATGAAAAATTATAATTAGTTTATTGTCCAAAGAATAGATTGGCTGGGTATTCTTAAAAATAGGAGCGCAACCTCCCTATTTAAATGACTCTTCCAGGAAAAGTGAAGTAGTTACCTCCTCTTTATTAGTAAGAAGGACCCATTGACTAATGGAGACATATCTTTTCAATTAACTTATTAGAAGATATTTTGACTTTGTAATTAAATGATCGTGACTCTTAATTAAATAACTTATTATAATTTTGGGTAAAAGCCACGTAAAAAGAGTAGGTAAATGCTATTTCAAAAAACATTTCTTTGAAATATATTTTTTTAAGTAGCTAACTTCACCTCAAGGAAAAAAGTTTATTGTCGTTGTTATTGTAATATTTTCCCTAGGTGAAATGTTGAACTTTGGCTATACGAGAGCAACAGAGGATGTTGTGTATACTTTTTTTCCAAATAATTTCAAAAGAAGCAGAATATTGTATCTGTATATATATGATCTTTCATTTATTAGATAAAAGATATCACTTAGAAAAGCTCATCTATTATGCAGGTGCAAGTCATGTTTAAGGTTTGTATTGATAATCAAAATCCTCCAATCCCAGAAACATTGTCAGTAGAGGGCAAAGATTTTCTCGAGCTATGCTTCAAAAGAAATCCATCTGAGCGACCATCCGCTAAAGAATTGCTACGACATTCATTCGTGACAGGACGACCACAAGTGGAGCGAGCAAGGACCTTAAGCGAAGTGCTAGAAGATGAATTAGACGATGATATAACGGTTCTAAATCCAACCCACAACATTCAAATTGGTACTGAGTAGTGAGTACGCTTTCGAAGCTGCTAATTCAATCTCTTCTACAACCAATTACAGCCAATGGAAAAAAATCCGTTGTGTTTGGCGTGACGAATTTGGTTTTGTTAGTCTTGCCTGCAACAGGTACATAGAGAGTAAATTGGTATTTTGGTTCTTTAAAAATACAAGTTATTTTAATTTAATTTTTTAACAAATAATTAATGAGACATGTGGTCTAGCCTAATAAACTGTTAAATACTTGTGTAGTGATCAAAGTATTGTATTTTATAACATGATTTATTTTTCATTTCTGACAGAAAAACCGGAGAATTATGTGCAGTAAAGGAATTATTTGACAATGATGGTCCTCGATTTGCAAAGTTTGTAGATGTTAGTCCTTTACTACAATTTATTTATCATACATAGCTTTTCAGTTTTTGCATTGGCATTGGACACTGTTTAGTTGGTCCGAGATTGCTCGAGATTTTTAATGGATTTTACTAATTTCTCGAATTCATTACTTTTTTTTTTCAAATAAAATTTCCTTTAAGTATAAAAAACCAGTAATCTGTTACTCTCTGAAAGCGTGAGATATCTCCTTGGCTCTCATGTCTATAGTGAAGAAGAGATCCCTTCTCTCCCCCTCCAAGAACACTTCTCGTTCCTATCTCTCTCATATTTTTCTATAAAATCATTTTCCTACTCAAAAATTAAATTTTGTTTAAATCCTATAAAAAATATTGTATAATATAATTTTACTGCCTCTAGGAGGATGAAATTGAAACAAAAAAAATCAAACTTCTACTAATTAAGGAAACGTGTGCATATGTGTGGAGCCTATCAAATGAGAGAAATAATCTTATACAAGAATTGTGAGGGGAAAATATAATTATATATATAGGTTTCTTACACAATAAAATAAGTGTGTTTGCAATTTATGGGTTATACTGTTCAAATGTCTAGATCGTCTTTTTAATTTTTCTACCTTTCAGGAAATCCAAATTCTCAGCCAACTGGAACATCCAAACATTGTAAAGTATTATGGCTGTGAAATGGTAAGTAATCTCCTTATTTATGATGAAGCAACCCTCAATTGTGGATGGCTTATAAATTCTTCCATATATGTATTATATATATAATTGATTTGTGTTTGTAGGTTGGAAACCAAATTTTTTTATATGCGGAATACGTCCAACGTGGTACATTGAAGAAATTTATCTCAGAACTAGGTGCTTTCGAAGAATCTTTGGTTAGAAAATTCACTGCAAAAATTCTCTGTGGATTGGCTTACTTGCATAGCCAAAGAGTAGTTCATAGGTATAATCACTCACTTGATATGCGACACTGCATGAGTTCTGGACAATAGCATATATATATATATATACTCTTAAAAAAGGAGAAAATGATTATTACGTATGCTTAATGGTGATAATAAAAGAGAAAATGAAATTGTGAAAACGAGCTAAGCCCACCCTTGAAAATGAGATGGGCTAGACTGAAGTTTTACGAGCCTATTTTGCACATGGGTTTTTAGCCAGCCCTATTTATCAACTTGCATCCCAAAACAAAACCCAATGATCTACCGAACCCTATTTACATATACGTATGATTTTTTAACTGCAACTATATCTCCTTACTTGGTATGTTGATCCACCTCCACTTCTTGGATATTGAATTTCACTGCATTTGCATATCAACCACATGAGCTTGATTCAAAACAATGATTATGCAGTTAATGTTTAATTAGTTACCATTTGCACTTAATTATACTTAACTTATCTATATGTGTCAACTGTATTATGGTATTCATTATTTACCAAATGAAGAATCTGCATTCCAATTTCAGTCCGATTCAAAATTTTCAAATTGCATATTAATAAAATAAATAATTATTATAATTAAATATGAATTTATAAAAACATATTAATAATTAATTACTTTTTTAGTAATTTTTTTTTTTACTTTATCTTATTAACTTTAAACATCCAAATAAGAAAAATTTTATTATTCATTTTTTCTTTCTTTTTTATTATGTTTTGGCTTTTCCTCTTAACTCCTTAACATACTTTTAACTAGGTGAAAATGCTAACTCAGTGTGGTATTTTTAATTATTTGGTATCTTGTTTATTTCTTTTTTTATTTTTATTTTATATGCTTATACAGGGCCATCAGAGCGGATAACGTACTTGTTGATTCTTACTACATTGTCAAGCTCGGTTGCTTTGGTTTGGCTAAGCATGTAAGTTCTTGAAAATCTCTTGCATCTAATACAGTGATTAATTACTTGCATTAGTATTGTCACAACCCAAATTCTGAGCCATGACCGGCGCATAGGCTAAACTATTCTGGAGATCGGGTTAGCCTAACAAGCCTTACCAAATTTAAATTCAACTATTATATCACATATTTTAACTAACCCATATACTCACAAGTTTTAGAAAATTTAATATATAGTTCATTATGCCATTAGGGGCTACCGAAAATTCGGTAGCATCTCTCCTAAAAATTGGACATCCCATCCTGAAAAATAAACTAAACCAGCACCAACACCAGTATCAACAAGTTATATAATCAAAATGCCTAGTTAGGAAAGTAATAACAATATTACATATTATAAGTGACCATATAATATGGACAGTTCCAAAACTCTTTCTCTACACCTAAATGCCACCACATCATGGAGTCTGACACAATTACACAAAATTTAAATACCTACTCTAAGAGTCTGGTAGCTCACGAGCTCTCAGATCACTTTACTCCTTCACTCCCTGGTCTGAAAAATAAGGAAAGAAAAGGAGTAAGCCTACCACTGGCTTAGTGAGTGTATAAATAATAAAGTGCATAAAAAAAAAATAAGTGCATACCAAAGTTCCTAAAAATCAATGATTATCAAATAATTTAGGTAATAAAATTTATGGATGAAGTGAAAAATAATTATTTAAATAAAAAGAAACCTTTAGATAAAATCTATATTTCTTAAATATAAGAGAAATATTTTAAGAATGGGTATTATAGAATCATCAAACCACATCATCATATATCATGGCATTTCTTTGGATTCATCCAATCTTATCACTTTCACAATATACATCTAATACCCCAGGTCGTAGCACTGGATACATCACATCGCAGTGCCATAACAATTTATAACTTATTCTAGGTGCACCTAGGCCGTTATCTCCGTTAACGGCTACGAGATCCTAACTAGATTCTCATTCATTATATAAAATAAAAATAATTCAAATAACATTTAGCTATCAAAATTAAATAAAGAATTAAAAGGTAAATAAATAATTAACTAAGACAAGTTAACCTTTATTATAATCTCTATAATATATGAGATTACAAAATAACATAAAATATTTTCTCATAAATAAATATAAACATAAACACACCACCACTTTCTTTCCATCCAATTCATTCTTTTGTGTTTCACAAGAATATATCACACCACATTTCAACTATCAATTTCTTTTTGATAAATTTATTAAATCATCATATATATATATATATATATATATATATATATATATATATATATATATATATATATATATATATATATATATATATATATATATATATATATATATATATATATATATATATATATCCATTTTGAAGTTTTAAAAACACCAAGCACATAAATCATACAATTGAAAATTTCACCATGAAAAATATAAATTGGAATAAAATAGATAAATTACTCTATTATCTACACACTCACCAATTTGGGACTAATAGTATAAGTCCCTATTCCTTACTGTTTAATGCTGAGTCTCAGTTACAGAGTCTCCAACGATATTGTCCCCGAACGGCACGCTGACCCAAGGGGTTTTGTTTTTCCCTGCCTTCCGGGTTCGAGGGTCTTCAACCCAGCCTTCCCCGTTCGTTGGGAAAACGCGTCATTGGTGGGGAGAGCTTTGCTCCCACTTATAAGCCCTTAGCACAGGCCCTTTTCAGCCGATGTGGGACTTTACAATCCACCTCCCTTTTTGGGCCGACCCGTCCTTAGGTCGCACATGGGTCAGGATTGCTCTGATACCAAACAACTTACAGAGCCTCCAACGATATTGTCCCCGAGCGGCACGCTGACCCAAGGGGTTTTGTTCTTCCTTGCCTTCCGGGTTCGAGGGTCTTCGACCCAGCCTTGGTATCACCTAAAATTATAACCAATATAAATTAATTATATTAGTCACTCCAATAATATCCATAGTTATTTATATAACCTAATATACTCCCTAAAACGTAAATTCCTAAATTCTTATATACTTTTTTATCCTAAATACTAACCCTAAATTTGGGATTTTTCAATCTAAGCTTCTATAACTTAAATTAAATTTAAAATTCACTTCTTGAAGCTTCAAAGATGAAATATGAAGTGTTTATTTACACTTAAATGTAGAAATTCAAGAAGCCCCAAATTGGAAGCTCACCTACGGCAATTTGAGCAACAAAAATTGAATATCCTATTAGCTTCAATAAATCATAGAAAAAGATGAAGATTGATGATAGAAACTGAAAAAGAAAATGGAATAACTAATCCTTACAAAATTCACAAATTTTTCCATGGTTGAATAGCAAAAGAAGAGAAGGAGAAGGGAGATGAAATATTTACCCAATAACAGTTTTATGGCAACTAAATCTATCGGAAATGAGTGGGTAATGGTGTCCAACAAGAAGAGGGAAATGGATTCTTGTGGCTAGCTGAAATTCATGCTTCAATGGAGGTGCTACGGTGGAGAAAAAAAAAGACGACTCAAGCAAAGCAAAACGGAAGAAAAGTTACACAAGAAGAAAGAAAGAAAAAGTGGCTTTGGGAGAGAGAAAAGGTGAAGCAAAAGAAAAGGGACGTGGCATCAGATGAGGGAAATGGAGAGAAAGTATGTTTAGGAATTATTAAATTATTCTTTAGCTAATATTGTACTTTTACCCCTAACAAGTCTAATTGCTTTAATTGATATTTAAAAAGATTAGAAAAGTCCTTAAAAATTTTTTCTATGAACCTAAAATAGATATAAAATTTATTTATATATTTTTTTCCTAAAATATATTATTTATTTATTTATTATACTACATATATATATATATATAGGTATTACAAGTATTATATTAGTCATCTTTTTTTAATTATATTTAATTACTAGCAAGATTTGGATTTATTTCTATGCCCTTAAAGACCTTCATCCTCTTAGTATTTCATGTTTGACATTCTGGGTGGGTCAAACCCCATTGCCACGGCTACGTTTATAGGACGACGACAATATTTGACGATGAACCAACCACAAGGCATGAGATAGGATCAGGTTTAGTTAGGGAGGCATAAGGGTTTTATATAACAAGTGTCCTGGATGGAACCAGCCAAATCTTGATTTTCACTTAAAATGTTCTAATTTGATTACACTACAATGGATTTTCATGTCATATATTCCTCTTTTGTCCTATAAATCCCATAGTAAGATTCAAAAGTTGCTGGTCCAAATACTTTCTATACTTCATCTTTTTCTAAAACAACTATTCCATAATTTGACTTTAGACTAAAGGAAAGATGAAGAGAAGGATAACAACCAATTTAGACACTAGAAGGTTATTGCAATAGAGATGATCGATCAAGCGGTGAATTGCCTTTTTTCTTTAAATATACATTAAGAGGGACATTGCATTTGAAAATAAAGATCAAGATAGGTAATTACAATTTTTTCTTTTTTCTTTTTCAAATACATACATGCATATATATATATATATATATATATATATATATATATATATATATATATATATATATATATATATATATATATATATATAATCCTATCGGTTCTTTTTGGCCATTTGAATTGGAATTGATATGAGAATGCTTATATATATTAAACTAGAATGACTTGTCTTTTCTGCGTTGAATAGCTACATTTATCAGCTGGCAATCACTCAATTAAGGGGACTATATATTGGACAGCTCCAGAGGTATGTATATTTATACTACTCTTCATTATTCTGATGTTACATAATATTCCTTAATACACTTGTTTCTCATACAGATTGTTGAATGCAAAGAATATAGCTGCTCGGGTCAAGCTTTTGCTGCTGATATATGGAGTTTGGGTTGTGTAATCATTGAAATGCTTACAGGGAAACATCCTTGGCATGGTCTTGAACAAGTAAATACTTTTACACTTTAATATAGAAATAACGTAGCATTAGATAATCGGATTTGCATTTGCCTCCCGACCATTCTTATGGGGATCAATATATTTTCTTGTTAAGGACATTTCATTTACCTACCCTATTTTTTGTTTCCAATTATAATTTCTTCAATTAATTAATTTCTGTAAAATCTCTTAATTATTTGCCTCATTGCTAAAACCTTTCTCATTGACTAAATTAGCCGATATCTTTGATTGACTTGACACCATTTGTGTATCACATGAAAAATTACACATATGTGCCACATTGATTATTGGTTGATAAATAATAATTAGTTTAAGAATTTGTTAAATTAAAAGAAAAAAATATATTTTAATTTTTATTTGTATATATTTAAATATAATTTGATAAATAATGATCAAAGTGAGAATATTTAGATTACCAAACAACATGCTCTAGTTGTTGCCCAAATAAAAAGTCACCCACCATGTATTTAGATTAATAAATTTTATTTTAGTAAAATAATTAAAAATTAAACTAAGTTGTATATTTTAAAAATAGAAAAAAATGTCTATAATTTTTAACAAAAATAAAAAAAAATATGTGTAATTTACTTAAAAATTAATATTGGATAAAAGCCATGTGGAAAGAGTAGGTAATTAAATGTTATTTCCAATAATTTATTAGCAGAGATATTGTCTGTATCTATGGTTCTCTCATTTATTTGTTGAAGATATCACTTAAAGAAAGCTCATTCATTAAGCAGGTGCAAGCCATCAGGAGGGTTTGTTATGATAAACAAAATCCTCCAATCCCAGAAACATTGTCAAGAGAGGGCAAAGAATTTCTCGAACTCTGCTTTGAAAGAAATCCAGCTGAGCGGCCATCTGCTAAAGCATTACTAGAGCATCCATTCGTGAAAGAAAGGGGCTGCTGACCTGTGAAAGTTTGATATGGCCTTAAGAGATTACTGGCAAGTTGTGCTTTGTTATATCTTGTGTATTCTTATTTCTTAACAAATATCGCATATAGATGGAGCATCATATATCATACAGGGTATAACGGTATGGCTGGCATAGGACAACGTGCCACACATCATGACAACTCCAAAAGCGCACACTCTATTCAGTCTTTCATTATTGGAAAGATTGTATTTATGGTCACATAACACACTTTGCCATATATAACACTAGTTATGATTGCATATATGCATGGTGCTAAACGGCAGCTTAATTTGGTAGCTTTTTAATTTTTGATCTTCATATGTTCTAGGTATGTCTTTCCATGGAGCTTGCGAGAGAAGAAATTCCATCGATAACTCTAAGTATATGTGACATGTTTCTCCATCCAAATCTTCTTATAAAGAAGGGGATTTTCTGGATTTGTGAGATTAATCACAGGTCCTATCTCAGATTCGAACTTGGGATAAAAGAACGAGATGCAAATCCTTTCCTTCTCTGAATTCATCCTTGCCCTAAATGTGCTCCACACTTTCGTATGGTACTCATAATCTGCAACTTTCACATATTGCACCATTCAATTACAAATCTAACCACCATGCTAATTAAGACATTGACATTACAAAAAAAATTAAAGAAGATACTATGACTTTGTAATTAAATTACTGTGACTCAACCAAATTACTGACGCTATAACACTCAACCAAATTTATCATCCTATAGCAGGGTCGGCATGGTCATCTTAAGAGAAACCACGATGATCAACTTTATTCTTCTTTTCTGATCTGTCTTGGTCTTTATTAGAACTTGAGATTTTATTTGTTTCACTCTCCTCTAAGGCCCAAAACTCTGGGCTGGCAAAACAATCCCTTAACGAACTAGTTAGCCCCTTTGGGCTCTTGTTGGGCCTAAAGTCGAGCTAACTGACTGCTATGGAGCCCGTGAACTGAGGGCAATGTGGTTGCCCAATTCGTAGTTTTAACCACCGATTACCAGCAGCTCATTCCCATATCCCTTACCCCTGTCACCTAACGATGCAAGAATTTTAGCAATTGATTGGGAATTTTGATTTCTATATAATTAAATATCCATTAGCCAACTTTGAGACGTCAAACTTGTTGACTCAGTGAAAGTTCAAAATCCTTGATAAAAGCCCACCCATGTTTAAGATCTGTTCATCACTATTTTACTAAACTAGATTATTTGTGTGTTTAATTATTCCATCACTTTATCAATACACCTTTTTCAAAAACAAAAATTTCTATAAAAGTTTTTTTTTGGTCCATTCTTATGTTTGACATTTCAGAAAAACACAAGTCAACTTTACTTTTATTTCACTATCGTCTCTCTAGGTTTGATTAGATGTTTCTTCAGATTTTTCTTGAAACAAAATCACTTCTAGATTTTCAATTTCTTGCATATGAGGTTGTGCACTCACAGAGGGTAGCCACTGCAAAATAGAACAGAAAAAGAATTGAAAATAGCTAAAGTAAAACTATGCACAGTGCTTAAATTCAAACTAGGTGTGCTAGTATTAATATTGACAAAAAATACTTTGGCACACAAATTCTCAGCAGCGGCGCCAAAAACTTGTTGCTCTCTTGAAGCATACACGCAAGTATATGTATCGCGAAGGTAATATAGTGATAAGAAAAGATCATTCCCTCGAGGATTTGTTATCAAAATAATGTTAAGTACTAAAATTCACACCCTAAAGCGAATCAATTTTTAATAGTTGGTGTTAGAAAGAAATGATTATAGATTAAAAGCTATACAGAGCTCAAGGTTAGTATTTGGATGTTCTGGGTGAATAGTGGCATCTAGGATTATTAGTCCCTCTTGTATTTCATAATGATTTGCTCAATACTCAGTACTTTTGTTCTCAATGATGATACATATTGGCCTAGGGTTCACTTATTCCTATAAGTATTCTTCCAAATCTCATATAGGGTTATTCAATCAATTTCATAATTCTTTATAAAACCAACAAGGATCAAATTGTTAGCACAATACCTAATTTGACCATGTAAGGCTAATGAGTATATTCCTATCTCATTAACTAAACCATCAATCTACTCTAGCAAGTTTCAAGTACTCACACCACTCAACTCCCGATCTAACCTTCCTTTCCTTTTCCTAAGTTCAAGTAAGGTATTAAATCATCCTAAGTGTTGGCCAATCAATTAGAGAGTATGAAGTATGGAGTTGAATGAACAGTGACCATTGATTGCAAAGTTAGAGTGAGGAACAATCATTGATCTATACAAGAGTTCCCAATAATCATAGATTAGAGAGTTTAGCTATACATGATCATAAAAACTAGAGGCAAAATTGAAGTGAAAGTCAAATACATCAGAAATAATTAAAAGAATAGAAAAAAGGAAGAAGAAACTCAGAAATGGTGATTGTTTCAGCTTCACTATTCAATCCCTAGCTTCCTTCTTCTCTAAGATGCCTTCTTAGCTCTCTCTAGCCTCCACACACTTGGAACAAAGCAAAAACAACCCAGAATGACGGCTCTTTTCCATTCCCCTCGTATATGAAGCCAGAAACCTTAAAAACCTTTGTAAAGAAAACACTACATTTAGTTAATTCATTTTGCACTGCGACTCAGCATTTCGCGCCATGACTAGGCTGAGTTCTGGGTAATATACGCCATGGCCTGATTAGGATACGCCATCGCGAGATTGGCTTCGAGATGGAATGCAAGCTCTCGCCTCAGCACACATTATTTTTGCTGCGGCAAGTTTGGCTTTTGTGTGACTTTATGCCGCGGCTTAACACGTTCTCACTGTGGATTTAGCTTCTCTCAACCAGCGCTGCAGATCAACACATCCTCACTGTGGATTTAGCTTCTCTCGACCAACGTCGCGGCTTAGCACGTTCTCGCTGTGGCATCGTCAACTTCTGAATAGATTTTTGTTGTGGCGATAATAGGTTGCGCTACGATGCAGGTTGCCTAGCACGCTTGCTCTTTGATTTCTTCCCTTTTAGCCGTGACATGATGAATTTTGGGCTGTGACGAGCTTTCAAAAATGTAGAAACTAGTAGCTTTGAAGCCTCTTTCACCTGAGAATGCTTAATCTCTCTGAAATATGTATCATATAACAGGAACAAAGTGTGATTAGTTATTAATATACTCAAAGTTAAATAAAAAATTATTATTTTTTAAGTAAAAATTAAGTATAGAGTTATTTATCCTAAATATATTTATTTTATTTATAAAAATATTATTTATCTTTTAATTAAAAGTTAATATTATTTTTATTAAAAAAAATATGTACAATAATATGAATAGATAGAAATTATCAAATTTTTATGAAGAAAACAAAAGCAAATGGACCAAATATTGACTGTAGACATCATTAAATAAAACCAAATAGGCAAAATGACACGCTGCTGCGTTACTCGAATTGGACCACCTTCAAATTAAGCAAGAAAAAAATCTCCAATTCGAAGAGAAGAGCACGCTTTTTTATTTGTTTTTTTCCTTCTTTAAAAATTCAAACTTTACCTAACGCTTATTTTTTTTTCCTTTTTTTAATTTTGACGGCGCCCCAGTTAACTAAACTTCAAGCTTTTGTTTTTTTTGGGGGATGGACTCTTGGTGTGAAAAAAATAGCAATCACATCAATTATAGTTTAAAAATAATATTAAAAAAGTTTATTTTTATATATAATAATGATATTATGGTCAGAGGTGTCATCTAGTTTTGCTCTGGTTGAATCTTTTTCGAGATAATTTTAAAAGCATATTCTTAAAAAAAACTGTGCAAAGTAGTAAAAAGAAATTATATCTAGACAAATTATTAACTAAGCTATCTATGCATTCTCAATCTAACTTTAAAACATTTTCTCTAAAAATTTAATTTTTAACATTTTATTTAAAAAACTCCAAGCCTTTAGTTTACACTTTGTATATAACAATTGAAATAATTAGTAAATTAATTACTTACATATGTTCAAGAGTCTTATCTCAAATTACTCATTCTTTAGATATAATTGGCTTGTTTGGTTTGGGGGTGGGAAAGGGAAATAGAAATGAAAAATTAGGTAAAATATTCATCTTACATTTATAATTATTTTTCAATGATTATTTAATATTATATATTAATTATTAAAAGTAATTGTATTTGGATTTTTTTTATAAAATTATCTTTTTTATTTATATATTTATATTTAATTTTCTACATATTGCTGACTGTAAGTGTTAAAAGAATTTGATGTACTTAAAGTTGAATTCTTAATCCACCCCTAAATTTTAAGATCCTGTGCCTCATTGGTAATAATAATAATAATAATTTCTACTATCTGAATATAATTATTAACTATTTAAAATTTAATATCCTCATGACTGCGATGCGCGTTGACCAATGAGTGGAAATATGAAGTCGGAATAGGAGAAAGTCGCAACGCGCAAAATGGAAAAACCCCACCAACTGACTGAAGCTCTTCTATTACTTCTTTCTTGCTCTCTCTCTCTCTATCTGCAGCTCTCACTGGTGGCGATTCTCTCCAATAGCTACTATCTCTTAAAAAACCCATCAACCTTTGCAGAAGAGAAAGCCTTAGAGAGGAATCAATAGCCATGGTTTTTACCTCCATCCTCGCTTATCTTGATCCAGCCAGCTGACAGCAACAGGTATAAGGGATTTTCTTCAATTTTTGCTCCCATCATGGTTTTTTTTGGGCAAAAAATTTTCAAAAGATAAATATTCTTGTTGCTTTTGTTTATCCCTCTTCTTGAATATTCCAGATATTTGATCTCTTTGCCTCCTTCTTCTTTTTCTCATTTTGTTTCCTCCTTTTTGTTACTCCAGCAGCAACCCAATCATCGCAACGGCGGAAGTGCCGGCGGCGGAAGCTCTCAGCAGCAGCAGCAGCAGCTTCTTCTGCCCCCACCTTCACCTTCGCCGCCGCTCACGCAACCTCACGGAGCAGGTGGCAGGGTTTGATCAGGCCACATGCCGATGCCGGAGGCAGCACCGCCTTTACAATCTTCTGGCCTTTTCGAGGCTGCTAATTCAATCTCTTTTCCCTCGAATTTTAGCCAATGGAAAAAAATGAGACGTATTGGAGGTGGTAGATTTGGAATTGTCAGTGTTGCCCTCAACATGTATATAAAATTTTGGGCAAATTGATATTTTAATCCTTTAAAGATTCATATATATATTATTTTAATTTAATCTTTTAATAACTAATTAATGAGACATGTAATGTAATTTACTAAACTGTTAAAAAAACGGTTTTTCATTTCTGACAGAGAAACTAAAGAAGTATGTGCAATAAAGGAAATGTTTGACAGGGGCGATCCTCATACCGTAAAGTGTCTACACCAGGTTCGTCCTTTATTAGAATTTATTTCTTAGACGTAGCTATTTTCCTACTAACTTGTATTCTTGTACTTTTCAGTTTGGGAAAATTGCATTTAAGACCTAAATTTTGTAAAATTCACAAAAATAAGATTTTAAAAATTAAAATTTTTTAAAGACCAAAATTACTATAATTTATTACTAAAATTTAAAAAATTATTATCAATTTTTAAAGGAGTTACTATTAAATTTACTTAAATTATGACTTTTTTAAAACTTAATAATAAATTTTCTAAATATAATAGTAAATTTTTTTACTATTTACTAGTAATTTTGGGTTTTAGGAATAATTTTAATTTTTAAAATTTTTTATTATAAATTTTACAAAATCTGAATTCTTAAATGTAATTTTTCTTTTTAATTTTTTACATTGGCATTTGACTCTGTTTAGTTGTCACGAGGATTGAGGTTCCTCGAAATTTTTAATGGATTCTACTAATTATCTGTTATTAGTTTTTCTCTAATCCATAACAAAATTGTTATTCTTCAAATAAAACTTCGTTTAATTAAGTATAAAGATGACTGTAATATCAACTGATTTTTTGATTAAAAAAATTAGTATATAAGCCAATTAGCCATTCTGTTACTCTCTGAAAGCATGAGAAATTCTTATTTGCTAATCTTTCCTCAATAGCTCTCTGGCCTTCTCAAGACAGGCCCTGCGCGTATATCATAACGATGTTGGTATTTGACATACGACAATCTTTAAAAGTTAAGTGTGTTTGTAATTAGTATGTTATACTGTTCAAATGTCTTGATCTTCTTTCTAATTTTGCTTCTTTTCAGGAAATCCAAATTCTCAGCCAACTGAAACATCCAAACATTGTAAAATATTATGACAGTGAAATAGTAAGTAATCTTCTGATTTATAATTAAGCAACCATTAATATTTGTGGATCACTTATTTATAGAGATCTATAAATTCTTGTATATAATTGGTTAATTATGTGTTTGTAGGTTGGAAACCAAATTTCTCTATATATGGAATATGTCCGACCCGGTTCATTGGGAAAATACATATCAGCACGAGGTCCTTTAGAAGAACCTTTAGTTGGAGAGTTCACTAAGCAAATTCTCGCTGGGTTGGTATACTTGCACAGCCAAAGAGTAGTTCACAGGTATAATCACATTGTTGGATAGTGATAATGAAAGACAAAAAAATGTTTTATTAATTTTTTTTAATTAAGAATTTATCATAGAAAGAGAGGAGAAATCATTTCCTCTCATCTTTCAAAATCATCTGAGAAAGTGGGGTTGTCAAAATTAATTTCAATCAGATTCAATGTTAATGGAAAAAACTCAAATTGCATATCAATAAATTAAATTATTTCAATTATTTTAATTAAATATGATTAACACTTAATTACTTTTTTTATTAAACCGCTTTTTTTTTGTTTTATCCTATTAACTTTAAACATATCCAAATAAGAAAAAATATATATAATTAATCCCTTATTCCCCTTCTCTCTCCCTCTTTTTTTTTTTATTATTATTCTTTTTTTCTTCTTAACTCCTGAACATACCTTTTTCGTTGATAACGACTCCTTAATTAACCTTTAACTAGGAGAAAATGCTCAATCAGCATGGTATTTTAAAATATTTGGTGGGTTGTGTTTATTTCTTTTCTTTTATGCTTATATAGGGACATTAAAGCGAATAACTTACTTGTTGATTCCTACAACAATGTTGTTAAGCTTGCTGACTTTGGTTTGGCTAAGCATGTAAGTTTCTTGAACATTTCCTGCATCTAATACACTAATTAATTACTTGTATTAGTATTATATTAGCCACCTTTGTTCACAAGTTGTATTTAATAACTAGCAAGATTTCGAGATTTTGAACTTTAAAAAAAAGAAATTTACACGTACATACCATGATGTTTAGCTCCAATAGAAATGTGTTCCCTTAATCTATAAAATATCGCAATTAACTTCCTGATCTACTAGTCCTACAACAATTTATTCCTTGTCGTTTAAATTGGTTGTTAAATTTAATGTCAGCCAAGTAAAATTACTAAAATACCCTTCTCCCTTCTTCTTTTTAACACTTCATCCTCACTTATTCCATAGCCTTTGCTTGCTAAATGATCTTCTCTCTCTCTCTCTCTCTCTCTCTCTATACACACACACACACACACACAAAATAAAATCAAATTATAGAAAGGATCAAGTAAATTGCATACTTCTAGTTTTTATTTTGCAAACTTTTATAAATTCGGGGGAATTGTAATCGGAGGTAAAAATTAGGATGAATAAGTACAATTTCTCTTTTTATATACATGAGTGTGTTATAATCCTGTTGGTTATTTGTGGCCGTTTTAATACCCTTGGAATTTATATTACAGTCCTTATATTCAGCAAGAATAACTTGGCTTTTCTTTGTTGAATAGCTAGATTTATCTGTAGGCAATCACTCTGAGAAGGGAACTATACATTATACAGCTCCAGAGGTATGTATATTTATACCACTCTTCATTACTATGTTGTTACTTAGTATTCCTTAATATACTTGTTTCTCACACAGAGTCTTGAAAACAAAGAATATAGCTGCTCGAGTCAAGCTTTTGCCGCTGATATATGGAGTTTGGGTTGTACAATCATTGAAATGCTCACAGGGAAGCCTCCTTGGCGTGAACTTGAACAGGTAAATACTTTTACACTTCACTATAGAATTCCCAAAAAAATACGTTGCATTAGATAATACGATTTCCATTTGCCTCCAAGCTATTCTTAATTGTTGGTATCAATATTTTTTTAAGGAAATTTTATTTGTCTATTCTAACATTTGCCCTCAATTATAATTTTCTTTTCAATTAATTAAACTTTGTAAAATCTCTTATTTATTTGCCTTATTCCAAAACCCCTCCTCCCTAACTAAATTAGATGTCATCTTTAACTGATTTAACATTATGTGCGTATCACATGAAAAAGTACACTAATTCATCGTGGTTTATTGTCCAAAGAATAGATTGGCTGGGTATTCTTAAAAATAGGAGCACCGCCTCCCTATTTGAATGTCTCTTTCCAGAAGTACCCTAAGTCAAGTTGTTACCTCCTCCTTATTAGTAAGAAGGACTTATTAACTAGCGGAAACACCTCTTCTCAATATACTTATTAGAAGATACTATGACTTTGTAATTAAATTACTGTGACTCCTACTTAAATAAACTATTATAATTTTGGGTAAAAGCCACGTAAGAAGAGCAGGTAAATGCTATTTCCAAAAATAATTTTTGTTCGGGGTTATCTTTTTTCGCGGTGACATGTTAAACTTTGGCTGTACGACGGCAACAGAGGAAGTTGTGTATACTTTTTTTAAAAAATAATTTCGAAATTAGCAGAGATATTTTGTGTGTGTATGGATCTTTCATTTGTTAGTTAAAGTAAGCATATCACTTAGAAAAGCTCATCTATTATGCAGGTGCAAGTCATGTTTAAGGTTTGTATTGATAATCAAAATCCTCCAATCCCGGAAACATTGTCACTAGAAGGCAAAGATTTTCTCGAGCTCTGCTTTAAAAGAAATCCATCTCAGCGACCATCCGCTGAAGAATTGCTAGGGCATTCATTCGTGACAGGACGACCACAAGTGGAGCGAGCAAGGACCTTAAGCGAAGTGCTAGAAGATGAATTAGACGATGATATAACGGTTCTAAATCCAACCCACAACATTCAAATTGGTACTGAGTACGCTTTCGAAGCTGCTAATTCAATGTCTTCTACAACCAATTACAGCCAATGGCAAAAAATCCGTTGTGTTTGGTGTGACGAATATGGTTTTGTTAGTCTTGCCTGCAACAGGTACATAGAATTTGGAGTAAATTGGCATTTTGGTTCTTTAAAAATACAAGTTTTTTTAATTTAATTTTTTAACAAATAATGAATGAGACATGTGGTCTAGCCTAATAAACTGTTAAATACTTGTGTAGTGATCAAAGTATTGTATTTTATAACATGTTTTATTTTTCATTTCTGACAGAAAAACCGGAGAATTATGCGCAGTAAAGGAATTATTTGACAATGATGATCCTCGATTTGCAAAGTTTGTAGATGTTAGTCCTTTATTACAATTTATTTATCATACATAGCTATCTTTCTGCCAACTTCTATTTTTGTGCTTTTCAGTTTTTGGATTGGCATTGGACACTGTTTAGTTGGTCCGAGATTGCTCGAGATTTTTAATGGATTTTACTAATTTCTCTAATTCATTACTAATTTTTTTTTTCAAATAAAATTTCCTTTAAGTATAAAAAATCAGTAATCTGTTACTCTCTCTGAAAGCGTGAGATATCTCCTTGGCTCTCATGTCTATAGTGAAGAAGAGATCCCTTCTCTCCCCCTCCAAGAGCACTTCTCGTTCCTATCTCTGTCATACTTTTCTATAAAATCATTTTCCTACTCAAAAATTAATTTTTTTTTAAATCCTATAAAAATATTGTATAATATAATTTTACTGCCTCTAGTAGGATGAAATTGAAACAAACAAAATCAAACTTTTACTAATTAAGGAAACGTGTGCATATGCGTGGCGCCTATCAAATGAGAGAAATAATCTTATACAAGAATTGTGAGGGGAAAATATAATTATATATATATATATAGGTTTCTTACACAATAAAATAAGTGTGTTTGCAATTTATTGGTTATACCGTTCAAATGTCTAGATCTTCTTTTTAATTTTTCTTCCTTTCAGGAAATCCAGATTCTCAGCCAACTGGAACATCCAAACATTGTAAAGTATTATGGCTGTGAAATAGTAAGTAATCTCCTTATTTATGATGAGGCAACCCGCAATTGTGGATGGCTTATAAATTCTTCCATGTATGTATTATATATATAATTTATTTGTGTTTGTAGGTTGGAAACCAAATTTTTTTATATACGGAATACGTCCAACGTGGTACATTGAAGAAATTTATCTCAGAACTAGGTGCTTTCGAAGAATCTTTGGTTAGAAAATTCACTGCAAAAATTCTCTGTGGATTGGCTTACTTGCATAGCCAAAGAGTAGTTCATAGGTATAATCACTTACTTGATATGCTACACTGCATGAGTTCTGGACAATAGCATGGGCTTAATGGTGATAATACTCTTGAAAAGGAGAAAATGATTATTACGTATGCTTAATGGTGATAATAAAAGAGAAAATGAAATTGTGAAAACGAGCTAAGCCCACCCTTGAAAATGAGATGGGCTAGACTGAAGTTTTATGAGCCTATTTTGCACATGGGTTTTTAGCTAGCCCTATTTATCAACTTGCATCCCAAAACAAAACCCAATGATCTACCGAGCCCTATTTATATATACGTATGATTTTTAACTGCAACTATATCTCCTTACTTGGTATGTTGATCCACCTCCACTGCTTGGATATTGAATTTCACTGCATTTGCATATCAACCGCATGAGCTTGATTCAAAATAATGCTGGTGCAGTTAATGTTTAATTAGTTACCATTTGCACTTAATTATACTTAACTTACCTATATGTGTCAACTGTATTATGGTATTCATTATTTACCAATTGAAGAATCTGCATTCCAATTTCAGTCTGTTTCAAAATTTTCAAATTGCATATTAATAAAATAAATAATTATTATAATTAAATATGAATTTATAAAAACATATTAATAATTAATTACTTTTTATTAAAACTTTTTTTCTGCTTTAATTTATCTTATTAACTTTAAACATCCAAATAAGAAAAATTTTATTGTTCATTTTTTCTTTCTTTTTTATTATGTTTTGGCTTTTCCTCTTAACTCCTTAACATACTTTTAACTAGGTGAAAATGCTAACTCAGTGTGGTATTTTTAATTATTTGGTGTCTTGTTTATTTCTTTTTTTATTTTTATTTTATATGCTTATACAGGGCCATCAGAGCGGATAACGTACTTGTTGATTCTTACTACATTGTCAAGCTCGGTTGCTTTGGTTTGGCTAAGCATGTAAGTTCTTGAAAATCTCTAGCATCTAATACACTGATTAATTACTTGCATTAGTATTATATTAGTCATCTTTTTTTTAATTATATTTAATTACTAGCAAGATTTGGATTTATTTCTATGCCCTTAAAGACTTTCATCCTCTTAGTATTTCATGTTTGACATTCTGGGTGGGTCAAACCCCATTGCCAGGGCTACGTTTAGGACGACGACGATATTTGACGATGAACCAACCGCAAGGTATGAGAGAGGATCAGGTTTAGTTAGGGAGGCATAAGGGTTTTATATAACAAGTGTCCTGGATGGAACCAGCCAAATCTTGATTTTCACTTAAAATGTTCTAATTTGATTACACTACAACGGATTTTCATGTCATATATTCCTCTTTTGTCCTATAAATCCCATAGTAAGATTCAAAAGTTGCTGGTCCAAATACTTTCTATACTTCATCTTTTTTCTAAAACAACTATTCCATAATTTGACTTTAGACTAAAGGAAAGATGAAGAGAAGGATAACAACCGATTTAGACACTAGAAGGATAACAATATATAATCCTATCGGTTCTTTTTGGCCATTTGAATTGGAATTGATATGAGAATGCTTATATATATTAAACTAGAATGACTTGTCTTTTCTGCGTTGAATAGCTACATTTATCAGCTGGCAATCACTCAATTAAGGGGACTATATATTGGACAGCTCCAGAGGTATGTATATTTATACTACTCTTCATTATTCTGATGTTACATAATATTCCTTAGTACACTTGTTTCTCATACAGATTGTTGAATGCAAAGAATATAGCTGCTCGGGTCAAGCTTTTGCTGCTGATATATGGAGTTTGGGTTGTGTAATCATTGAAATGCTTACAGGGAAACATCCTTGGCATGGTCTTGAACAAGTAAATACTTTTACACTTTAATTATTTGCCTCATTGCTAAAACCTTTCTCATTGACTAAATTAGCCGATATCTTTGATTGACTTGACACCATTTGTGTATCACATGAAAAATTACACATATGTGCCACATTGATTATTGGTTGATAAATAATAATTAGTTTAAGAATTTGTTAAATTAAAAGAAAAAAAAACATATTTTAATTTTTATTTGTATATATTTAAATATATTTTGATAAATAATGATCAAAGTGAGAATATTTAGATTACCAAACAACATGCTCTAGTTGTTGCCCAAATAAAAAGTCACCCACCATGTATTTAGATTAATAAATTTTATTTTAGTAAAATAATTAAAAATTAAACTAAGTTGTATATTTTAAAAATAGAAAAAAATGTCTATAATTTTTAACAAAATTTAAAAAAATCTGTGTAATTTACTTAAAAATTAATATTGGATAAAAGCCGTGTGGAAAGAGTAGGTAATTAAATGTTATTTCCAATAATTTATTAGCAGAGATATTGTGTCTGTATCTATGGTTTTCTCATTTATTTGTTGAAGATATCACTTAAAGAAAGCTCCTTCATTAAGCAGGTGCAAGCCATCAGGAGGGTTTGTTATCATAAACAAAATCCTCCAATCCCAGAAACATTGTCAAGAGAGGGCAAAGAATTTCTCGAACTCTGCTTTAAAAGAAATCCAACCGAGCGGCCATCTGCTAAAGCATTACTAGAGCATCCATTCGTGAAAGAAAGGGGCTGCTGACCTGTGAAAGTTTGATATGGCCTTATGAGATTACTGGGAAGTTGTGCTTTGTTACATCTTGTGTATTCTTATTTCTTAACAAATATAGCATATAGATGGAGCATCATATATCATACAGGGTATAACGGTATGGCTGGCATAGGACAATGTACCACACATCATGACAACTCCAAAAGCGCACACTCTATTCAGTCTTTCATTATTGGAAATATTGTATTTATGGTCACATAACACACTTTGCCATATATAACACTAGTTATGATTGCATACATGCATGGTGCTAAGCGGCAGCTTAATTTTGTAGCTTTTTAATTTTTGATCTTCATATGTTCTAGGTATGTTATGTCTTTCCATCGAGCTTGCGAGAGAAGAAATTCCATCGATAACTCTTAAGTATATATGACATGTTTCTCCATTCAAATCTTCTTATGAAGAAGGGGATTTTCTGGATTTGTGAGATTAATCGCAGGTCCTATCTCAGATTCGAACTTGGAATAAAAGAACGAGGTGGAAATCCTTTCCTTCTCTGAATTCATCCTCGTCCTAAATGTGCTCCACACTTTCGTATGGTGCTCATAATCTGCAAGTTTCACATATTGCACCATTCAATTACAAATCTAACCACCATGCTAATTAAGACATTGACATTACAAAAATAATAAAAAAAACAAAAAAGAAGAATATAATTTACGGGCTTTTCTCTCTTTTTTCTTCCGTTTAACTAGGGTTGAAAATTTTTAGCAAACTTGGCAAAAAAGAACATAGCAATGGGCATCCTCTCCTTGTCTGAATTCGTCTTGGCCCCATATATGCTTCACACTTTTGTGTGCCCCCCATTGTTCATATAATGCACCATGTCATGTGGACACAAAGACACTAGTCGAGTGTAGCATAAATTACTTTTTCTACGTTTCGGTTTCATTGAAGATTAAATATGTGAATTGCATGTTATGACAGTCACCTGCAATCCTTTTAAGTGGATCTTTTCTATGGTCCATTTCTGATCGGCTCAGTTTGCTATATTATACTCTTCGGGTTTTCACATTTTCAGGTCGGGTAAATCAGTGATGACCTTGTTCTATTTACATAAATTTGGCTGGAACTATTTTTCGTTTGAGGTTCTGACTTTAATCTTTTGATGAGGTAATCAGACAGCAACTGCTCAAAATATAGTTACCCTACTCTTCAAATATAAAATCCTTTGATAGAAATGAATTCTTTCTCCAGTCCCACAAAATATATACCAAATGAAATTATTCAATAAATTTATTGCCTTTTTCCTTCTACTTCCTCCTACCAAACAGGGCATAGGTTCTTTGTTGTTCTTATAAGAGTATACACACCTGCCCTTGAATGCTCAAGCATAAAAAAATTAAAATAAAACAAAATGTTAATATAATTGGCCTATCAGATATACTTGTCATTTGTTCATTATTTTTTATCTTTCGAAACCATTTTTGAAGGCTATGAAAAAAATGCAGATACGGAAAGGTGATTTTAAGCAATTATTAGCTCAAACAGAGAATTCACTAAACCTCTTGAATTTATATATTCGGACATCCGGGCCCTTCTCCAATCAAAACCACATTAGAATATTGGCATATTATATTTATTTCTTCAATGTCTATACCAAATATATATTGATCTATTTTCTTAAACACAAATCCGAAGCCTTTGCCACATTCCAGCATTTCAAATCCCCAGTTGAACTCTAATTTGGACCAAAATAATGGAGGGGCAGAATACAATACTTTCTCAAATTTTCCAGCCTCCAATGGTATCCATCACAGAATCAATTGCCCACATACCTAGAACAATATGGGTTAGCAGAATGAAAACAGACACATGGTTGAAATGGGCCTCCTCTTCCTTGCCTCGCTCCTCCCTGCCCCTTAAATATTGATTTAGCAACAGCAGCAGCAGGGGTATAAACCAAAAGGCTACTTATTCTCTCTTGATCCTACTTCTATCAAATCAGTCCTATCTCAACCAGTATGGAAACATGCTATGGAGGAAGAATACCAAAGCCTTACTCGGGAACTAAACCTAGAAGCTAGTATTACTACCTAAAGGTAAAAGACTCATAGGCCACAAATGAGTCTTCAAGCTCAAACAAAATCCAACTGGCCTAGTCTCAAAACAAAAAGCTCGTTTGATGGCATAAGTTTTCACAAAGAATTTGGCAATTGACTATACTAAAACTTTCTCCCCAGTTGTGAAACCTACAATTATCAGAATTGTACTTACCATGATTCTCATATAAGGTTGGCATCTCCCCCAACTAGACATCAACAATGCTTTCTTGAGTGGCGATCTCAGTGAAGAAGTGCACATGACACAACCAAGTGGGTTTAAAGCACTAGGTCACTGGTTGGCAAACTCACAAGGGCTTCATATGGCCTCAAGCACGCCCCATAAGCATGGTTTGAGAAACTAGGAGGTACACTCAAAAGCTTTGATTTCCAATCTACAAGATGTGACAATTCATTATTCTTCAAAATAACACCTACATTTTGTCGCTTGTATTGATATATGTTAATGACATCATAATCACAAGCTCCTTCAAATCCGAAATCATTCAACTGATATAGCAGCTCAGCATAACCTTTGCACTCAAGGACTTATGGCCCTTAAACTATGTTTTAATTGGGCATCCAAGTCAGCCAAACCTCAGATGGAGGACTTCACCTTGCTTAAACCAAATATATGAAAGACGCTTGTTAGCTGAGGCTGACATGTCAAACATAAAACCCATGCCAACATCAATTATCGCAAGTCTAAAGCTCTCTGTCAGCGATGGTACTCCTCTAACTGATCCTCACAGATATTGGTAGATTGAAGGAGCTCTCCAATACATAACCATCACAAGACCTTGGTTGTCATTCCTTGTTCATGAAGTTAGTCAGTTCATGCATTCACCCACTGAGATTCATTGGAAAGCAGTTAAAAGGATCCTGTGTTACCTCAGTGGCACCTTGGATCATGACCTTCACTTTAGGAGATCAACATCCTTATAGCTCATGGCCCTATGTGATACAGATTGGGCCTCAAATCCAAATGATCAAAGGACCAACTTCGGTTATTGTGTCTCCTTTGGTTCAAACATTGTCTCATAGTCCTCTAAAATGTAGGTTGTTGTCTCACGCTCAATTGTTGAAGTAGAATGTGAGAGTCTAGCCCCAGTTGGGTTGTTCTAATTGTCTACTGTTAGAACTTCACATACCCACCTCTATATCTTCAATTGTCTACTGTGAGAATCTCAGTGCAGTCATGTTGGCAGCTAATCCAGTTCTTAATGCTCGGACAAAGCACATTGAACTAGCTATCTATTTTGTAAGAGAAAAGGTTCAGAGCTAACAACTTGAAGTACATCATATCCCCTCTCATGCACAAATGCAAATATTCTCACCAAACCAATTGCTCAAAGCCAATTCATCTTGCAATGCTTCAAACTTAGAGTTGAATCAACATCCAATCTGATTTGGTGGGGAGATATGGAGAGTAACAATAATAACCAAAAATCACAAACATAACTGATAAATTAGTTTGTTATTGTTTTAATCACTGAATGACTGAAACTTATGTACATATTCACTATATATAGAAACATTGAAATTAGAGTAATTATCATTGACCTAACAGTTGAATTAGAAGCAATTATCATGTTAATCATGTATATTAAATTTTAAAACAAGTTGATGACAATAATTATGTAATCAAATAGTTATTAGGCATTTTATATTAGAAAAGTATATTGTATATTAATTTCTAATATGTTGATAGAGTACAAAATCATGTTGGATTGATAAAAATTTTTTAAGGTGTAATCTTCATAATTAGAACTTCTAATTCAATAGTAAATTTTGTAAGAAACTCATCTTATAAACAATTTTTTCACTAAAGTAAGACTAAATTCAAATATGTGTGTGTGTGTGTGTGTGTGTGTGTGTAGACTTTTAGTGTCTAATGCATGCAGTGTCTTTTCTCCTTCTAATGTGACTGATGCACTAGATGCCAGGTTATACAAGGGCAACAGAGGAAGTTGTGTATACTTTTCTTCCAAAATAATTCCAACAAGGATACTGTATCTATATATAGGATCTTTCATTTATTAGTTAAAGATATCACTAAAAAAAATCTCATCTATTAAGCAGCAGCATGTCATGCATAAGGTTTGTATAGATAAATAAGATCCTCTAATACCAAAAGAATTGTCTCCAGAGGGCCAACATTTTCTCAAATGTTGCTTTACAAGAACTTCAGCCAAGAAGCCATCTGCTAAAGAATTACTAGGGCATTCATTCTTCAAAGGACAAGCTGGGAGAAAAACATAGCATTTGTTGCTATTTTTAGAGTTTTCGTAGGTAAATTTAGTCAACACACGTTTTTCCTAAGTTTCTCATCTGCCATATAATCTACAAAATTGAGAAGCAAATTTAAAGAATAAAAATTCATTCATTTGAAATTATCAATTGATATAAAAATGTGAAAATGGTTAATAGGCCAAAAATGATTATCCATAAAGGGTCAAATCACCATCGAGGGGGAAGTGCCTAAAGGAACTCTTCTTCGAGGTTAGCCCATCGACCTTAACATTCTTCATGATTGGTCTTTGGGATGACCTTCTTTTAAGCTTTCAAGTTCCAACCAAGCTTTTTTGGGGTCGGTCTTGGACAAATTTAAAAGGAGAAAGTGATTTTTGGAGGGGTATGTGCATGTGTATATATATATATTATATTTGTTTCATTAAAGAAAATTGTTTGAATTAGAAATATGTGATTTTTAAATTTTTAAGGAAATGAAATAAAGCAAATTTAAAAGAATTTAAATATTCACCTTCACCACTACAAGAAAAAAAGAGATCATAAAAAGAAAAATCCATTTCTTAATAAGGTAAAATCCATATCTAAACAATTAGAGACAGGGAAAAATTTTGTCCTTAGTTTTGGCATTCCGCCCCCCCTCCCCCAAAAAAAAAAATGAGACCAAAAAACAACTTTCACCTTAGATTTAGAGACAAAAAATTTTATCTCAAAAGAAATCTGTTCCTAATTTCTGTGATAGGGATATCCTTAATGGGAGATAAAATGTATATTCCATCTCTAATTCATCCTCTAATAAGAGATAGATTAGAGATGAAAAATTTTGTCTCTAATCATAGATAAAAATTTTTCATCTAAAATAGAATTTTCCATTTCTAATAAAAACTTTTCGTCTCTATATTAGAGACAAGATCAAAGATGGAAAACATTCGTTTCTAATCAGGGACGGAATTTCCATCTTCGATCCATCTCTAAATTTGCTTTTTAAGCTAAAAAAATATATGTAGCAATAATTTTAATCACTGTTAAATGTGTATAATTTATTATTATTGTAATTCTTTTTGGGGGGAAAACCCACCATTTACAAATACTGCAAACCTATGAGCTACAAACTGAAAAATTTTAGAACAAATTCATCAAGCAAATGAGTTCAAAAGGCCCAAGCTACTATGACAATGACAGCAGCAAATTCCCCCCTCCCCCCCCCCCCCCCCCAAAAAAAAAAATGACCAACAATATAAAAATGCCATGTTCAATGACAGATAGTAACAGATTTTCCATTCATGATTTTAGGCTTAGATGTAACTAATAATAATCACATGGCTCTAATCAATAGATAAGAAACCAAAATTCCCAGCTCCCACACCTTCCTTTTCGAAGAATGCAAAATGATATATATGAAAGCTATTCATAGCAAGGTTAAGCCCGGTTAATGAAAAGGCAGCATAGATTAGCACACAATAAGAAAAAGCTAAAAGGATTATGAGATAATTTAAAACTGAAGGCTCAATGTTAGTCATATAATTTTAAAAAATTAAAAAGAAAAAAAAATGATTCCAATATAGTTGAGATAGCCATTTTAAATTAGCAAAGGAATATTACGCCCAAAGATTTTACATCACAAGCTTGTCATAAACTGATATTCCAGTCATATTACTACAAAACACAAATCAAGATCCAAATGCAAAAGAAATAAAAGAGAAAAAGAAATTAAAAGTTTCAAACCTCGGGGTGATCTTGGACCTGGCCATTAAACATAAGTGATCTCTCCAAAGCTAGTGACGCAACCTAACATCCAGTATAAAACAAATTCAAAACTCAAACCAAGTTAGAAATCATGCTAAAACCTGAATGGACATTAGTATGCACTTTAGCTCATCATTCTAGCACAAAATTGAGTTAAAAACTATGGCTAGAACATGCGAAAATTCTTATGATAGCAAGCATCACCACAGCTCATCATTTTAGTACAAAATTGAGTTAAAAAAGTATGATTAGATTATGATAAAATCCCAGGGACAACAAGCATCACTACTGATTTCTTTATGAGTCTTTTGACAACAAATGCAAACTCAAAAATTAAAACAAAAATGAAAGTAACACAAAAAAATGCATTCTTCCATATTTTGTCATATTAGCAACATTAGCATACCAATTAGATTATCAACACCAACTTAAAAATTAAACAAAAATTCAAGAAAAATTGTTCAAATATGAAGTTGTTCCAACACACTTAATCAATTAATATTATGATCAAATGCAAAGAAAAAGCAAAGTTGGACATTACTAGTTAATCAATAATATATTATGATTGATTGCAGCAGTATTAACATCTAATTTTTCTTCAGTTCAAAAAGTTCTAGGCTGCTTTCAGGAGAATCATCACTAGAAGAAGTTTCTACAAATTTAAACCAATAAAATTTAACTTTGCATTGCCATTTTTGGTGACTCTTGCTCTGCACATTGCATCCTGGTTTTGGGGACATCTTGATTAACTCCAATAGTCCCAAATAACACATTTGGCCCTGAAGAAAGAAAAAGCAAAAATAGATTACAACATGTTAATTCTATATAGTTAGAATCCACCATAGCCAATAAAAACTTCATGCTTCCTAGGTTTCAAAGGTTTCAAAAAACGCTCCTAAATTAAAGTAAAAGAGAGTAAACAACTCATTGACATTTAAAGAAAACCATATGGTTAAAGGGTTCACACACCATTAAGTAACAAAAACAACAAGGTGAAGAAAAAGCAGAACTCTTACTATAAACAACCCAAACAATTCAAGAAACTATGATGGTGTTTTACCTTTGCTTTCTTCAGGTTGTCATCAGGTTTTCTCTTGGAAAACTTGAAAGCCACTAGAATAGTTTACGCATAAATTACTTGATTAGGAAATGTTGCTATAAAATCCAAGTTCAATGATCTAGCAAGTATGACAATCATGAAAGAAAATCCAATGATTGTTAAAAATTGTTTTAAAAAGGGCTAAATTGTACATAACTACTCTAACTTAAAGTTATGTGTAGATAACTTTTTTGAACTTCAAAATTTGACAATGAATTCTTTTAAACTTTTGAATTTGTGCAAATAACTCCCTACCATTAGTTATTTTGTTATTTTACTAATATAACGTGACACGTTATAAAGGTTGTTTACACATAACCTAAAATGCAAGGGATTATTTGCATATAACCTAAAGTTTAAGGGAGTTCTTTGCCCAAAAAAATGAAGTTTAAAAGGTTCATTATCATTGATGTGTCACTATTTGCTAGTAAAATAATGGACTAACTAATGGTAAGGAGATTATCTATACAAGGTTCATTGTCAAGTTGTAAAGGTTAAGGATTACCTGCATATGACTTAAAAGTTTAAGGAGTTCTATGCAATTTAACATTTACAAAATGATATAATTATTTATAATACCTTATTTTGAGTGGAAAGAACAACTATGTAATTGTTTGTAATACAAGACTGGTGTATAAGAAAGTATAACAATCTTTCAACAATTAAGAGTAAGAAAGATAAGAATTTAAACTAACCAATAACCTCAATACCTCATCGATCCAGTATCAAACCCTTAACCCATAGCCCACTAGATTCCACCATTACTAAGGATGGAAGATTACAGTAAGAATAAAGCCAAAATTCAAACTTACCCAAATCACTCATGAAAGACCTAAGAAAATGCAACAACTAGCAGGTTGAAATTGAGGAAATGGCTGCAAGAATTGAAGGAATATTGATGATAAAATTTTCAAAATAGGAGGAAGAATATGGTGCCAATAAGGCTGGAAATCATAAAGAGAGAACTCACCACAAGAAGGAACCAAGGTGCAGCAATTTTAGGTAGAAAGAGGCCTTAAACTCGGATGTTTCTGGCCAGGGAACCAGCTCCGATTTGCACATTCTTGGCCGTGAAAAGGCCAGGGAACCAAAGAAGAAGAGCATCAATTTCGGCAAGTGCAATTGGGTGGAGATGGTGGATTCCGGTGAGTCTTTCTTGGTTAGGCAGAAACGCAGTGATTGGTGAGGAGGTTGAAGAATCGCATGCGGAAGGAAATGACCGACAGAGAAAGAGCTTCTGATTTTCAGACCTCTTTTCTTTTTTCTCTACCTCCTTTTCTTTATATAGTAGAAAGTCATTTAAAAAAAAAGGGGAATGGGATTTTAAAAAAAAAGCGAGGGACAATTTTGAGTCTAAATTTGCTCATTTTCAGATGTGAAAATGACATCTTTTCACATCTGAAAATGAGCACTCATTTTCACCCAATCAGAGCCGTCCACTTGATCCCATGCTCAGCAACTTGCCACATTGCAAGGGAGGAGGATCACCAGAACTTCAGGTGTAGTAGAGAAAGAGAAATAATGGTGGGGATCCAAATCCCATTGCAAGAGTGTCATTAAATGTGAAATGCTGTGTTTCATTCTTTCATTTTTCTGATTTTGGAGATACAATTAAAGCCGTGGCTGATGTCCGACGATAGGCCATGCCTCCTTATAGGGGTGTTTATGAGTAAGGTCGGGTCGGATATTTAGTATGTTTGATGTTTGACTTGATTAAGATATTTGACTTATTTTTATGCCCGTAACTCGGCTTTTGACCTGAAACAAACTTGATTTTAGGACAGGTTAGGGCGGTTTAGAGTCACCCGAAAATTTTTTTTAATAAATTGATACTTAATATAAAAATATTTTTTTGTAGGTTTATAGGCATATACTTCAAAATAATAGGCTTTTAAAACTTTTATATTTTTATCAATAATAAAAAAATAACTTAGTATTATCAAATAAAATATAAGTTATACTAGCATAATTAATTTTAGGTAAATATGTATATTTTTATTATTCAATAAAAGAAATGTCACTAAGCATATATATCAATAATAAAAATAATTTAAAAATAAAAAAAAAATTAAATAAATAATTAAAGTTACAATATATAAAAAGAATTAGATAAAATAAACATAAATATATATATATATATATTTATATATAAGATAACAAGATATTAATAATTAAAAAAAAATATTAGAGCAAATTGGGTAAAATGTCTTTGCCCATAACCCGACCCGACCCGACCTGATCTAATTAGGCCGGGCTAGGGCGAGCCCCTGTCTTTGCCCATAACTCGACCCGACCTGATTTAATTAGGCCGGGTTAGGGCGAGCCCCTATGGCCGACCAGGACAATGAACACCCCTACCTCCTCCTACGTCTGCACCCACGTCCAGAAGCTGCGCTTTTACATTGCGGATTATAGCTTTCATTTGGCACAAAATGTCCCTCCATCTCTGTAACTTCCTTCTGTGCAAGAAGCAGTAATATTTCGTTCATTAATCCTGCTAAGCTCCTCACACAAAATGCTGTAAATTCAAAATTGGAATCCTGCATAAAAATTAATTAATTTGCATCATTCCAATGCCACAAAAACTAATCATATAAAACCAAGCCGGCATAAAATTTCCTGCAATCACAATCAAACCAACCATCTAATAGAGGCCTGAAGCAATAAGGAGCTTCACAATGCATTAGCCATCTAATAGATCCAAAATCATAATTCCAAATCCTGATTTGGTTAGAGAATACCAAAAGACAATACCAATAAAATAAACTTTAAATATGTTGACCAAGCAAAGTTAAAGGCTTAAAGTGCTTTAATTTCAAACAATTACACATTACCCATTGATCTCTTTCCTAACGAGATTCTTCTGATATATGCTACCAAGCCAAGAAATGCTTCAATCACTACTTTCAAACAAGACTTAATCCAGTTCATTGTCTCCGCTCATATGTCTTTCAAACTAAACTCGAACATAGCGAACTCAAAATTATCTAGTAGATTGGTCAGTGAAAATGGTCTTATCATGCCTCCCTTTGTGATCCACAAATCGAAAGCAGCAAATTGCACCAAGAATGAAAACATCAGGAATCACCATTCAAGTTCATTATTTGAAAACATCTATCATAAAACCCCAAATTATTCTTTTTTTTTGGGGGGCGGGGGGGGGGGGAAGTAAATTAAACCATTCACCACAATCTTTGGGTTGAGGAGAGAAAGGGGGGGGGGGGGAAGGGAAGTAAATTAAACCATTCATCACAATCCAATGACCACGAGATATCACACCAGTAACCACAATCAAAGGCAATATCAGCAAATGGCAAGCAATAAAAAAAAAAAACTATCAAGGTCCAAAGAAAAGCATTGATCCCATCTCTCTCTTTATTTATTTATTTTTTTCTCCCATTCTATCCTCAAAACACATGCAACGTCATAGTGGCAAACACATGAGTTACAGCAATAAGGCACTTATCAGTGGTCCAGTGGTAGTGGAAAAGGCTGGTGGCGAAGAGTGTCTGTTGCTACTAGTTTGTTAGCATTCACGAAGAGGTGAATTATGGAACAGTAGAGGCCGGCCGGTCACAATCGATGAAAATCGAAGGGAGGAGAGAAAAATGAAATCTGAAGGGGGAGGGGGCCTTTTCTTTTTTCTTCGGAATTTTGACTCGCATAACTGCCATTCTTATTTCTCCATATGCAATACATATTTTTTTTAATAAAATAATGGGTCAACGTTTTTTGAAAACCGTGACCTTAAGGATGAAATTTTTTTATTTTTTATTTTTATTTAAAAAATATATTATTAATAACTTATTTTTTATGTATGAAATAGATTTTGTGAAATTTAATACATTATTATTTGTAAAAATTTTTAGTTATATTAATATAATATTTATATAGGTAGAGAAAAAATTAATATAAATATTAATTATAAGGTTTTAAAAGATATAAAATATCAAAATTGTTTTGAAAAAATAAGCTAAGTATTTTAAAAAAATAAAAAGTGAAATAATTGAAATTTGATAAAATATTTAAAAATAAAATAATTTCAAAAAATAAAATATCATTAGCTAAGAATAATTAAATAATAATTTTTTTAAAGATGATAAAATGAATTAGGAATTTAATTTTTTTAAATCTCTTTCATTTTTTATTATTTTTAAATTGTTATAATTGATATTTATATTAATTCTTTAATGTGTTTATTTATAAAATAATTAACTTAATACAATTAAAATCTTTTAGGATTATTAAACTTTTAAATTTCTAAAATCATATTTAATATATAAAAAATAGACAATTATAAATTACAAGTAAATTTTTTAATTAGTTTTATCGGTTTCATGGTAAATAATTTTATATTTATTACAATTAATATTTTTATTACGTAAATTACTTCATCTAAAATTTTTTTCACAAAAACTCATTTCATGATTAAATAAAAAAATAATTAAATTTAGGAATCATAATTGACCCTCCAACCGCGACTCAATGATATATTAAAATAAAAAAATTCTCTGATAACCCCAATTTTTCAAATAAAAAAATTTTAATTAATAATAAAAAAATTCATATTTTATGTAGGAAAATAATAATTTTAACTTATTCTAACTTTTTCTCTAAAGTTAAAATTTTTATTCATTTAATATTGAGGTCAATAATACTTAACAAGTATACTTAATTATTGATCAAAATGTTTAACACTCTTACTAATTATCACCTCTTACAAAAATTAAATTTTATTTTTTAAAAAAATTTAATTTTTGTAATTCATTTTATCATATTTAAAAGAATTATTATTTAATTTTTCTTAACTAATGATCTTTTAACCTTTTAAACTACAAAAAATTTTAGATGAAGTAATTTACATAATGAAAATATTAATTATAATAAATATGAAATTATTTACCATGAAACCAATAAAACTAATTAAAAAATTTACTTGTAATTTATAATTGTCTATTTTTTTTTATATTAAATATGATTTTAGAAATTTAAAAGTTTGATAACCCTAAAAGATTTTGAGTGTATTAAGTTATTTATTTTATAAATAAACACATTAAATAATTAATATAAGTATCAATTATAATAATTTAAAAATAATAAAATGAAAGAGATTTTTAAAAAAATACATTTCTTAATCCATTTTATCATCTTTAAAAAATTATTATTTAATTTTTCTTAACTAATGATCTTTTGTTTTTTCGAAATTTTTTCATTTTTAAATATTTTATCAAATTTCAATTATTTGACTTTTATTTTTTAAAAACACTTAGCTTATTTTTTCAAAACAATTTTGATTTTTTATATCTTTTAAGACCTTATAATTAATATTTATATTAATTTTTTCTCTACCTATAAAACCATTATATTAATATAACTGAAAATTTTTACAAATAATAATTTATTAAATTTTACAAAATTCATTTAATACATAAAAAATAAGTTATTAATAACATATTTTTAAAATAAAATTAAACGTAAAATGGGTCACAGTTGTTGTGACCCATTTTTTCATTCTTGGGGTCACGGCTTTCAAAAAACCATGGCCCATTATTTTATTAAAAAAAATATGTGTATTGCATATGGAGCATTATTTTATTAAAAAAAATATGCATTGTATATGGAGAAATAAAAATGGTGGTTATGCATGGAGTGAATTTATAATTTGCTCCATTGTACCTGAGTCAAAACCACCCTTTTCTTCAATACTCTAAACTACTTTGTTGCCTTTCACAAAGGCGAAGAGGTGGATTGTGTAATCGGGGAGGTTGGCAGGTCACAATCAACGACGATCATAGGGAAGGACAAACTGAGAGGCTTTTTGACTCTAATATGCCAAAAAAAAAGACATGCAAACTCAGCGCTCCAAATATTTTTTTAAATATTTAAAAATTTTTTTAATAAGTCATGGCATCAAATTAGTTTTAAAAGAAATTTTTTTTTTTTATTTGAGGGTCACAGGTCATGGACTCATGATTCTCAAAGCTACAGCCAATGAGTTACAGCTATGTTGCAGCATAGCTTCAGCTACCCATTCCCTTCTCCCTTCTCACAGCTTCTCCACCCCCTCCCCTTTCATTCTTCATCTTCCTCTCTCATTGTTCATTGTCAGTTTTTGCCTCATCATATTGTTCTTGTATTAACCAAGCATCTCTCGCACTAGTAGTTTACAAATTTTTCTTTAGTATCTTTCTAAAACACTCTCATTTTACATATTATCAAGTGGAAGAGCAAATTATCAAAGTTTCCTATTATCACTCTTGCAAAATTCTTCAATATTTTCAGGTACAAATATTAAGTTAAAGTATTGTAAAATAAAAAAAGATAAAGTTTCTTGTAATAATTTTTTGTTTAATATATGATATTGAAAAAAAAAAGTATAAATTTTTCTATTTAACTTTTAATTAATATTTTAATATTTATGAACATATTTAGACTTTCATATATTTAGTTTACATTTTTTATATCTGATTTTTTTTTTATATATTTAGGGAAAAAATCATTCTATGATTCAACAGAAGAAAAAAGTAGAATAAATTGTAAATTGACATTGTTAGTTAGTTAATAATTTTGTAGAGATAAGAAACAAATTTTGGAATAATGTATTACATTCATATTTATATAATTAAACTGTTGAGTTTATATTATTTATTTGCTTGTATTTAGTTAAAAAAGAATAATTTGAATATATATATCTATGATTATTTAGTATTTAGTTTATTATATTATTATTTTATTTTGAGGATAAGTTCCATTTGTATTTCTATAAATTGGAAAATAAAACTTTTTATTAATTTGTTGACCATCTAACTTAATAAAAAAATTATTATATATGTTTTTTAAATCTATATAATGTATAATACTTAATAGGAATAGGAAAATTGTATAAAAATAAATAAATGTAAGTTGAAATATAAAAAATATATTTATATGTGAATAAATGACAAAAAAATTAGGTAAGCAAAAAAAATACATTTAGAAAAATATAAATGATATGGAAGTTGATTTTTATATAAATAAATATATTGTAATATATATATATATAAGAAGTAAATAAAAATATATTTATGTATATATTTTTATTGAGGAACTATGTAAAAATTTATATATATATATATAAGCAAAATAAAAATATAATGAAATGAGTTAAATAATTTTTAATTTAGACATGTATAAATATTATTTTATGTAGTTTAATAAAAATATGTATATATTTTGGTATATGACTTCATATATGTAACTAAATGTTGTTAATGAATTTTTTTTATGTGCTATTATACCAATTCTATGATAGGAATCAGAATGAATTTGAGAAAGGAAATCATATGCATCTATGCAAATAAAAAATTTTGTGATAGCAAGGAAGATGCAACATTTGTATGTGATAGACAAAAAATATTAAAATTTGACGCAAATATTACTTTCAACGGGTTGAATAAGGTGATATGCAAAAAGCTGCAATTAGCTTCAAATTAATTTGTGTCTAAGTTGGTATATAGATATACTCATTCCCATAATCCTACAAAGTATTTGATGTGCATTCTAGAGGATGATTCTGATATCCAAACTATGTGGGAAGTCAACTAGAAATTTCTAAATTAATTAGACGCACCATATATATATGCGCATTTTATCAACTAGTGATGTAAATTTGAATATGGCCCAAGCTAAGATTCATGCACTATTATCCCTCCCGTCCATAAGCCAGTTTCAAAATACGAATGACTATTCTTCACAATTTGACTTTTACATGCAAGATGTTGGCCATTTTGCTTCCCACCTGCTGTCTACTTTACATGCCAATCAAGCTCGTTGCATCAGCCTATTTTCAATACAAATCCTCCGTCACCTTTAAATGAAGCGGAGGATATTGTGGATGATTTTGAAAAGAAGGATGAATATGATGCTCCGCTAATGTTAATGACCAACTATAAAATGATTTATATCAAAGCATAGAATAGGCAGAGTTATATTAATAAAGTATCAAATTTTAAATTTTTGTATACATAATATTATAAAGTTCTTATTCAAAAGTAATGCTCTTCCCATTAGAAAAGAAGAGACCAAGTACAAAGAGTCTATTCTCGAACAGTGGCCCACCTATTTACGGCATTGTATTGGCAAAGCTAAAAAGGCAAAGTGTGTGGGATAATCTTTATCTCATTGAAGAAGCTACTGTCTACTGGTTGAAGAGGTATTAAACCTTTGTATGGGCCATACAATGAGGGATTTGGATCATCTATATTTAGCAAGTAAATGCATAGTATTTAGAGAGAGAGAGAGAAAAATGAGAGTAAATAAAAAGGAAGAAAGTGGATCCCATACACAATTTTTGTATTACTCTTTTCTAAATGTACACAGTGCATTATTGCAGAGGATCTGTATCATATAAATAAGATAGTAATCTAAAGGCACCGATATTCTCTACGGTGCTTTCAACATAGTGCTATGTTAAAGTTTTTAAACCTCACTTGTTGCACAACACTGTACTGTGTTAAAGTTTTTAAACCTCACTTGCTGCACAGCACGCTGTGTTGCACAGCAGGTGATCCATTCATAATCCAAAGAGTTCTTACTTTAATCCACTGTGACGGCATAGAACTAATGCATTTATCCATAATTTTAAAAGTGAATTACTCAACCTCCCTTAAATTGTATAACTTTTCATTCTATTATAATAATACATACAAATTGCCCTAAATTAAAATATGAATAAAATACATAAAAATAATATTTATTTCTTTAATTAAAAATAAAATTTATTAAAAATATTTTTAACTTTTATTTTAATATTCTTTATTTTGTGTTGAAAACTATAAATTTTATATATTTTAGATTTAAAATTGATTATTATTATTTAGATTATGTATATATGTATGTTTTTAATACTTGTTAAATTATACAAATAATAGATATAAGAATATGTTGGTCAAAACAAGTGTAATTATAGCATATTTTTTGTTGCAAAGGTGATCAGTGTAACATATCTCTTGATTTTAAAGGAGGCTAGTGTAAATTTTCAAAATCAAAGAAAAATTCATAATTTAAACATCTCTCAAGGGAGAAAAGTATAATTTATACCAGTAGTATAGGGCCTGTGCATTTAAATGGATGAAAATTGTAAAAGAGGAGGAACATATTTGTAACCATGAGATAAGGAAAAATTGGGGGGAAGAAAAAGGTAACACATACGTAGCCCAAGGGACAAAATCGGCTTGTGAATACTGTTCTTTTGAAAGTTTATATATATATATATATATATATATAAAAGAAACGGACATATAAGATGCATTTTCTCTATTCTCGTCTAGCTTCACTATATTCCCCTTTATAATGTTGGCATAGACAATATAGTCCAAGACTTTGAAATGATCAACCTTGAGCTTTTTCTTAGACAAGGCTTCGAATTCATATGGAGTTCTACTTGGATCAACTTTTGTGGGGAACTGGTTGAGAATTAAATTGTTGTATTAACAACTTTAACCTATAAGTGCTTTGATAGATTATTACCTTGTAGCATGGTGCATGCCATATCAACGATAGTTCTATTTTTTTTTTCTCTTTTGCGATACTATTCTGCTAAGGTGTGTGTTGAACTATGAGCTCTTTCTTGATGTTATTATTTTTGTAGAACTTGATGAATCTGTGATAAGTGAATTCTTCCCCACAATCAATTGTCAAAACTTAGAGAGAATGCCCACTTTTTTTTTGGTTTTAGCAAGGGTTTTAAATTGAGTAAAGTAGGAGAATGCATTTGATTTTTGCTCCATAAAATAAATTTACATTATGCGGGTATAATCTTTGACAACAAGCAGAAAATATCTCTTTCAATCGAGAGTGGAGGTTTTTGAAGGACTCGCATGCACCAACTCTAGTAGAGTTTTTGCTCTTTGGGATGATTTTTAGAATGGCAATTTATGCATTTTCCCAGGAATGCATCATTCATATACTTTCTTTTCACAATGCATATATGGAAGTCTAACTACCATTTCTTTTTGATTTAGTAATTTAAGGCTACGATGAAGAAGTATGAGATGACTGATTTTTGCCTCATAAGATGCTCTCTTGGAATGCAAGTCAAGCTTAGGTTTGTATAGATATTTATTATTTTTTTCAAGAAAAGTATGCAAATGATTTGCTAAAGAAATTCAAGATGAAAGACTGCAAGTTAGCATCCGCTCTAATGGGAACTAATAAGAAGTTATCAAAGGAAAATGAAAAAGGAAATGTGGTTTATCTTATAAACATTAGGCCCGATATAGTGCATGTTGTTAGCATTGTTTCAATATTCATGAGCAAGCTCAACAAGTCTCATTTCACAGTTGCAAAAAGAATCTTGAGATTTGTCAAATATATAAAAAAACTTTTGTATTATGTACACAAGAAAGAACAAGCGCAATTTGGTTGGGTATATTGATGGCAATTGGGCCGGAAGCATTGATAACAAGAAGAGCGCAATAAGATATATTTTTATTCTGGACTCTAGGGTAATTTCCATGGGCGTCAAAGAAGTAAAATATAGTCACACTTTTGTTCATAGAAGTTGAATATATGGCAACAACAAGTGTAACATTTGAAGCAATTTCGCTTAGAAGAATCCTAAAGAATTTACATCAACATGGCAATGACGAACAAGAATATTGGAATTTAACATTATGTCCACCGTGGCAATGACAAAGAATCCTATATTCCATCATTGTGCTAAGTATATTGAAATTTGACATTATTTTATTTGAGAGTTTGTGGAATGAGGAGAAATTGAGTTAGAGTTTTGCAAATCCGAAGATGAGCTTGTAGATAATATTATGAAACCAATTATTGTGGAAAAATTTGTCAAGTTCAGAGAAATGTTTAAAGTTATGACTTTTTCTAGATTAAGGAAAATTGTTAGAAGTTAATCTAAAAAATCCAGCTGAAGCGTGGCAGTGCAAGAGATATAATAAATTTTTCAAAAGATCTAGACAATTCAAGAGGCTTACATCTTGGCGGTGGCATAATGCGAAGCAATGGAGAATTTTAGAAAGGCGTCATATCATCCGAAGCAAGCAGGCAGCAAATTATCTTAAAAATAAATATTATAATCTGATAGATCGGTGTAGAAGGATATAGATGAAGAAGTAACCTTATGCAATATAAATAGGGGCACTTGTCTTGCATTTTATGTAGCGAATCCAAAGTGAGAAATCAAAAAGCAACTTCAAGCAACATTATACACGTGCCTTCTAATTTTCTCTTCCTCTCTTGCATATCCATTCAAATACCATTATCCCATCTTCCAAAATTCCAAAATCGTGACATCATTTCCTATAATCCAATTCCGTCATTTTTACACCGTATCATCCATGAGATACATTCTGCAGCTTTTTCTTCTCTTTCAATACAATAACCAGCTATTTATTGTCATTCAAAAAAAAAAAATGCACCGATTGATACGGGTATGTACGACATGATATGCAGGATACGATAATTTTTAAAATTTTAGCGTACTCATCTGATCCTTTATAAAGGGAGTAGAAGTTAATTTTTAGTATGGATTACAGGATTAGGTTAATTGATCAGTGAAAACTGAATTCTAATCTGTGTCTGCATATAGACTCAGATAATTAGATTATAAGAGATTCCATTTCAAAATATCCTAACGGCGGGGAATTGATTTTGTTTTTTGTTTCTTCAGACATATTTCGTTGGTTTTTGGAAGACTTGAATGTTGACTTTGAAATCTAAAAGAAGAACTTGGATGTTGCCTGTTGGGTTCGAGATTTTTAGGATGGATTACAAAAATCAATGATTCAAACAAATCATATAATTAATATTATAAGAGATTCTACTTTAGAATATTCCAACAGGGGGGGAAGGTCCAAGAAGTATTAGAGACTAGTTTATAAAGTAAACAAAGCAAATGGATAAAATATTCACTTATACATACAGACAACATTAAATAAAACCCAAATGTCTCACCCTAATGCTCTACTGGAATTGATATGAATTGAAGAAAGAAAGTTGGACGGTGATAATGAAAGGCCCAAGAAGTTTTATTGAATTTTTTTTATTGAGAATTTACTATACGAAGGGGAGAAGAATAATTATTTTTTAAACTAATCTTTACAAAATTATTTGAAAGTGGGCTTCTCAAAATGAATTTGGTCCAGTATTGAAAGTGAGATGGGTTAGACTGAAGTTTTGCTAAGGTCATTTATATATCAACCACATGAGCCTGATTCAGAAAAATTATGATGGAGATAATGTTTACCTATCTGTGTCAATTATATGTTCCAAACAGTAGTCAGTTATTTTTCATTCCCATATTACAGATGACTAAACAGAGTTTTAGCATGAATTACAGGATAAGGTTAATTAATCAGGGATTGAGATTTTTTTTTTTTCTGGAATAATATAGACTTACTTTGATGTCATGACATTGGTTCAATACATATTTTTGATTCCCATATTGTACATGACTAAACAGACTTTACTGATTCAAACAAATTATATGATTGATATATCAAAGATTCGACTTTGAAATATTCTAGCAGTGGCCAAAGGGTTAAGAACAATTAGAGAATTGTTCACAAAGTAAACGAAAGCAAATGGACAAAATAACCACGGTAGACAACATTAAATAAAACAAAATGAGCAAAATGACTCAGTCAAAATTGGACCACCTTCAGAACAAGAAAAAAATCTACAATTCCACGAGAAAGAGCAGTCTCCCTCTTCTTTTGAGTCAGTCAATTTCCCGTTGAAAATTCAAACTTTACCTACTCCTGTTATTTTTTTTTTCCTTCCTTTAATTTTTATAGGGTGCCCCAATTAACTTAATTTCAAGCTTGTTTCTTTTCCTTTTTTTTAATATAATAATATGATAAGGGGTATCATTTACCTTTGTCCTAATTAAGTCTCTTTCGAGATAATTTCAAGAGCACACTCTTTTAAATGAGCCTGTTCTATCCCAAAACACTTTTAAAAAAATTAAACACGAAGTAATAAAAAGCAATTATATCTAGAACTTACTAACTAAGCTAACTACTTTAAATTGTAAATCTAACTTTAAAAATATTTTCTCTGTAAAAGATAATAATTAACATTTTACTTGAAAAACTCAAATTGAGAACCATTGGAGTAATTAGAAAATTAATTAATCTTTACATATATTAAAAGTTATTGGCTCAAGTAACATTTGTTCTGAATATATATATATATATATATATATAAAAGTAATAAAATAATTTGATTTACTTGGATTGGGTTCTTAATCCACTCTTAGACCCTAAGATCTTGTGTCTTATTCGCAAATAATAATAATAATAATAACAACTACTACTACTACTATTTGAATATAATTATTAACCATTTGAATTTTAATATTCTTATGACTGCAATGCACCTGACTTGATCAAATGAGTGGAAAAATAGAGGAGTCTGAATAGTAAAATGTCGCTAGGAGCAGGCTAAAAGGTCTGAAATGCTGCCACAACATTAGAACTTGGCCACTAAACTAATATTATTACTATAAGATGGGGTGCGTCACAATAGATTATAGATCGAAATATTAATTAAATAGTAAATGAAATGATTTGGTCATGGATAGTTGTGTTTTGAAGCAAATTATCTTCCCTTATCATGGCCACTTTTGTTGACTTACAATGAACTAAAAGATTAAATTTTAGTTGATATAAATATTGTGCAAAAATGAAATATATAAAATGTCAAGAAGTCCACAATTAAAGTGAACAGAAAAAGAGGCATATTAGAAAGTGAAATTTTGAATTAGGTGATTTTAAGGGCTATAAATCTCCTTGCGAAACAAAACCGTAAGTGTGAAAAAATTAGCGTGCGTGAGTGTTTTTTGAGTGTATTTCTATGCATACCCTTCCTGCAAATTCATAATCAATATACCCACCACGTATTTCCAACAACTCGAGTATGCAGTGTATGCTTTTGCAATTTATTGATTTCATCGCGTGCCTTGATGGAGATGGTGGAGATTCATATTGATCTAATGAGTTTCTTTGCAGATTAGCAGCTAAGTTATGGAGAACCAAGATCAATCGGCAGATGCAAATAAATCAAAGGCTGATGAAGCGGTTTCGAACCCAGCCGGCAACATTCAAGTTAGTACGTCAATGGATTCTGACGACGAATTCGGAGTGCTAGCAGACGAATCAGAAGATGATAGAATGATACCGAGCCCAACGGATTGCATTCAAATTGGTACCTCACAAGACAGAACTAGCAATCAGTTCTCGTTTGGCACAAGCTTAGATGTTTGTCAGTCTCGGGTGCCAACGGAAGTCGATCCTGACCATCAAAAATCATACCGACGCCGTACATACAGTTCCAGGTATTAGACAATTCTCTCCCTTTCTTTTGTAGATGTCATTCGTATTCTATTTTAAAGTGGAAAAAAATAGAAATTAATTTCCAGTGTAAATTACATTTAATAAGAAAGTTCTTAGGGGAAAATATCAATTTGATAGTTTTCAAGTGGCTAAATTAATGTTTGTGTGTACTTAAAAAGAATGTTCTATTATGTATTTGAGGTGCATGCATGAAAGTTCAATTATTTATTCATGTAATTAGGTATATACCTTGTATATTCAGTGTTCAATAGTATGACAAGCAATTGAAAATAAAAGTGAATTCAAGTAAATTCATCTTCCATGGAAATGTTTCTTCCTCTTGCTTCCAAAACATTAAACCCATAAATTATATTCTAATTACAAAATTGCTACATGGACTTTTTAACATAACGAAACACTACATGAATTTTAAAAATGCAATACAACATTCCCATCAAAGTACTGTTTGGCGTTTGGTGCTCAGGGGTGTTTTGTTATATTTTTAAAATTCATGATGGATTGTTTTATTACTTTTTAAAATTCATGTATCAATTTTGCAATTAAATAACAGGATAAAATTCTTACCTTGTTCTTAAAGGATAAGTCACTGAATATTAATTTGGTCTTAAATTCTTAATTTGGTCTTTTAAAGGATAATCCTCTCAATAAAGTGGCCATGCTTAGAGCCCTATTTTTATGAAGAAAAAACAGCTCTTTTTTTTTTTTTCTCTTTTTTATTTTATATATGTTTTGGTTGTTTTGTCCTATATGAAAAGCTACTTTCTATGATAGAAATGAAAAGAAAAATTGGAGCTTGACCTTTAAAACATAAGTAAAAATTATTATTTTATAATGAAAGAAACTTGTACACAACACTTATACTTTTGTTATTAAGTTTTTCAATAAAAAACATGATTTGTGTATAATTATTTAATAATAATATAACAAATATATGATTTTTGTAAATAATTATATGATTTTTTAATTAAACCATACATTTATTATATTTTAATTGGAGAACTTGATAGAAAATATATAAGAAATTGAACCTAAACTTAAAATTATTAATTAAAAAATTACAGCATGGTGATTGAAAGTGAAACAGGGACAACTAATGCCCCTTTTATCCATGACCATGGGGGCAGCAGTGCCTTTACAATCTCCTGACCTTTTGGAAAGCTGCTAATTCAATCTCTTGTACCATGAATTTTAGCCAATGGGACAAAATGGAGCGCATCGGCGGTGATGGATTTGGATTTGTTCGTCTTGCCATCAACAGGTATATACAACAATTCTGAGTAAATTGATGTTTTACATTTTTAAAAATGCGCATTATCTTAATTTAATTTTTCAAAAAATAATTAACGAGACATCTGATGAAGCTTAATAACCTTTTAAATACTTACGTATTTATCAAAATGTTGTATTTTATAAACTTGGATGTGAGTGTATAATTTGAAAGACTGCTTATGCAAAATTTTGACGGCCAGTTATTGGTCATATTAATTGTTTGTGCTGCCCACGATATGTGTATAAAATTTATAGTAAATTGATATTTTGATTCTCTAAAATCGTATTATTTTAATTTAATTTTTAGCAAATACTTAATGCGACATGTAATGTAACTTAATAAACTGTTAAATACTTGTTAAAAGGTTATATTTTTCCTTTCTGGCAGAAAAACTGGAGAATTATGTGCAGTAAAGGAATTGTTTGACACTGAATATCATGAAATTACAAAGTCTCTACACCAGGTTTGTTGGCTATTAGTATTACAATTTATTTGTCAGACATAGCTATTTTCCTGCTTACTTGTATTTGTGTGCTTTTTAGTTTTTAAATTGGCATTGGACACTGTTTAGTAATCATGAAGACTGAGGCTGCTCGAGATTTTTAATGGATTTTACTAATTGATTATTAGTTTTTCTCTAATTTATTACGAAAATTGTTAATTTTCAAATAAAACTTTATTTGAGTATAAAGAAGACTTAATATTAATTGATTTTTTAATTAAAAAAATTCTGTAAGCCAATCAAACAACTCTGTTACTCTCTCTAAGAGCATGAGAAATTCTTACTTGCTAATCCTTCCTCAGTAGCTCTCTAGCCTGCTCAAGACAAGCCCTGCGCGTATATATCATGTGACAACGTTGGTGTTTGACACACACGTCTGAACATATAAATGTGTTTATAATTAATAGGTTATTCTGTTCAAATGTGCTGAGATCTTACTTTTCTAGTTTATCTTCTTTCCAGGAAATGCAAATTCTCACCCAACTGAGACATCTGAACATTGTAAAGTATTATGGCACTGAAATAGTAAGTAATCTCCTGATTTATGATCAGGCAACCATCAGTTGTCTATCACTTTGTATATTTTTAGAGTACCCATAAATTCTTCCATATATAATTGTTTTATGTGTTTGTAGGTTGGAAACCAAATTTCTCTATATATGGAATATGTCCAGCCCGGTTCATTAGGGAAATACATCAATACCCACGGTGCTTTAGAAGAATCCTTAGTTCGAGAGTTTACTGCACAAATTCTCTCTGGTTTGGTTTATTTGCACGGCAAAAGAGTAGTTCACAGGTATAATCACATAGTTGATGTGTAGCACTGGTATATATATTATCTTGAGGAAAGAAGAAAATTATTATTTGACGGTGATAATGAAAGGCAAAAAAAAAAAAAAAAGTCTTATTGAGAAGTTATTATAAGGAGGGGAGGAGAAAATGCTAACTCAAAATGGTATTTTTAAATATTTGATGACTTGTTTATTTCCTTCTTTTCTTTTATGCTTATATAGGGACATCAAAGCGGATAACTTACTTTTTGATTCTTACAACGTTATTAAGCTTGCTGACTTTGGGTTGGCTCAGCATGTAAGTTTTTTAACACCTCCTACATCGTATACACTGATTAATTACTTGCATTAGTGTTAAATTAGCCCCCCTTTTTTTCCTTTTTAAATTGTATTTAATTACTAGCAAGATTTGGAGATTTTGGACTCTTCTTTTTTCATTTTTGAAAAATATGCACTTACACACCTTGATCTTTACTTCGAATTGCAATGTTTCTCCATAATCAATAAAAAATTACCATTGACTCCCTAATCTATTAGTTTTATTACAATTATTCTCTATTGTCTAAATTGTTGTTAAGTTTAACGTTAAATAAGTAAAATTACTAATTCTTGTTAACACTTTGTACTCTTCTTCACTTATTTTGTAGTCTAAATTGCTTGCTAATTGATCTTTCCTTACCATATATGTTGGGTTATGAGGTACTTGCCTATAAAGTAGAAGTAGATCTTCAAATTCTTCTATCTTGCATGGTTTGGATTGTGATCATTAGTGGAACCACAATCTCTTTTCCATAGCAAATGCCCCCCAGTAAAAGAAAATTATAGTGTAGCAATTCTACAAAAGGAAACACTTTTCTCTTTGTTCTAAAATCAGTGTAGAGAGAGTTGTGTGAATGGGAGAATACACTCTTGAGAAATCTTATGATTAGTTTTTCTTCTCTTAATTAATTCCCACAATGACCCACACCCATTTTAAAAAAACTGACAACCCATTTAAAATTCAAATTTTAGTTGGTTAATTAATTAATTAATAAAAATTAATTCATTAATTTATTAATTAAATAGGATTGTCGAGTCGGGTTATGTGTTGGCCTATTATAAGCAGTTCATTTGTTAACATCTCCCACTCATACATGATGAGATGAACAACATAAAACTTTTTGCTTCTCTTGAACTTTCATATCAAGTGCTCTGTTGTGATTGCTCAGGTATAACATTCGGAAGTTCTTATACTAGCAGTCCTATTATAGGACTAACATAAGAGACTATAACCCATAATTATATACCATATATTTTTATTTGTCCCTCAAATGCCTTAGATTCACCGATATGCACTATGCTCATAGCAAATCTAATCCCTCTTGAGTATAATTTTACTCAGATTGCCTTTTTAAATACATAGTATCTACACTTATGATATTACTAAAACAATTTTATAACAAGCATGCCTTAGACACTAGCATAGTTTGTATATTTTGGGTAATCTTTCTTTCACCCATGTACCACTTGAATCATAACCAGTAGCTTTCCTAGTAGTACTACTTTAGGTAGAATTATCATAACCATAGGATGTATGCTAAAGTAACAAACATTGACTCACCTCTACCTAATATTGTTAAAGTCATAAGGGCACCAATGAAAGAATTTTTTTCCTTTTTAAGACTCCCATAGTAATGAAGTAGGGATCTATTCACTTGCTTCCCATTTGCAGTTATTAAATACAAGTAGTATGAATTGCATGTTATAATGTTTCTCTTATTTTATAGTAGTACATTTAATTTGATTTTTATTAACAATATATAGATCTTAGTCTAGACACACATAGTGCCTAACTTAAATTATACCATTTCCTTCACCTTTTATGATGCCTATAGAGAATTCACATTTGGCTATAGTTATTATGAGTGAAGAGAATCCATAAAGCTTTAAGTGTTTGAATCTTATCTCGACCTTCCTCTTTCCTTTTGTTGATGTGATGTATTTATATTTTGTGTTCTTTTTTTGCCACATAGGTGCTTCTATTGTCTCATATGGTGAACACAAATGTCTTATATTTGTTTTCTTTTCCTGAGCCTTAAAGGTGGTTGCTTATGTGAGAGAGCCAACCTTATCAACATATATGACATATTGTTCTTTATGTATATGTTATTTATGATTAATGAAGTTCTAAGTTCCACACTCTTACACTCATGCAATTTTAAGGTTTTTGAAGTATTGTCATAGAATTAATTTGAAAAGAAGCTTATGCAACATGATAGAAAAGTTTAAGCTAATTAGACTCTAATACCAATCTTAGGTTATGAGGTAATGTTGCTTACTTGAAGCATACACGCAAGTATACGTATCGCAAAAGTAATATAGTGATAAGAAAAGATCATTCCCTCGAAGATTTATTGTCAAAACTTGTCAAGTATCAAAATTTATACCCTATCTTAAATTAAGCAAATCAATTTTAAGTGCTTGTATTAACAAGAAATGATTATCGATTATGTATTATGCAGAGTTTAAAGATTAGTGTTTGGATTTCTTGGGTGAATAGTAGCATCTAGGATTATTAGTTCCTATTATATTTCATAGCAATTTACTTCAACACTTAGTACCTTTACTCTTAATGGTGATACATGTTAGTCTAAGGTTCATTTGCTCCTATAAGTATTTTTCCAAATCACATATAGAGTTATCTAATCAACTTCATATTTCCTTATGAAATTAATTAAGATCAAATTGACAGCACAATACCTAATTTGACCATGTGAAATTAATGAGTATATTCCTATCCCATTAACTAAACTATCTACCTTCCCAAATAAGTTTCAAGTACTCACACTACTCAACGGTTAATCTAACTTCCCTTTCCCTTTTCCAAGTTCAAGCAAAAGTATCAAATCAATCAATTATTGGCCAATTAATTAGAGAGCATGGAGCATGAAGTTGAATGAACAAGTATTCATCATTAATTGCAAAATCAGAGTGAGGAACAATAACTAATCCATACAAGAGTTCCTAATAATCCTAGATTAGGGAGTTTAGCTACACATGTTCATGAAAACCAACAACAAAGTTAAAGCAAAGGTCAGATACATCAGAAAAGTTGCAAAGAGAAGAAGAATGAAGGAAGAAACTCATAAATGAATCTTGTCTTTGCTTCAATCTTCAATCCCTAGTATCCCATTACTTCAAAATGCCTTTCTTGGCTTTCCCCAACCTCTACACACTCAGACTAGACTAAAACAACCCAAAATGATGGCTCCCTTCACATCTATGGCCATAAGAAGTAGAAAACCCTTAAAATTTTGACCAAAAAAATGTGGTGTTTTGTTGAAAAGCATTACGTTGTGGCTTAGAATCTCACTCGGCAATGAAGCAAAGTACTAGATCAGTATGAGCCATTGCTTGCTTCTTTACACCACAACGAGTTTGGCTACCAGATGGCCTAAATATAATACGAGGCATGGTGCAGCATATTCTCGTTATGGTGCATTTAGTCTCTACCTGCCATCATGCCATGATTCAACTTGCTCTTGCTGTGACTTCAACTTGTCTCAATCCATGCCATGGCTTTGCACGTTCTCGGTGCGTCGTGTTTAGGTTCTATGTGATGTTTCACAATGGTGTGATTAGGATGCGCTGCGACACAAATTGTCTTGCAAGCTTGCCTTCGGTTTCTTCCTTTTTAGTTGCGACTTGATGAATTTTGGCCATGGCAAACTTCTAAAAACAATAGCTACAAGTACTCTGAAGCCTCTTTACATAAGGAATTTTAATCCTCTCTTAAATATGTACCCTAAAATAAAGGCAAAGTATTATTAGTTCTAGATATATTCAAATTTAAAAAAAACCTTATCATTTACAATGTAAAAGTTGAGTATGGAGCTATTTATCCTAAGTGTATTTATTTTATCTATAAAAAGTATTATTTACTATGTAATTAAAGGCTAAATCCATATTAACTAAAAGAAAATATGCACAATAACATAAGAAAGAGGGAGTTATTAGGTACTTGTAAAGTGGATATGGATATTCAAATTCTTCTATCCCATATAGTTTGGATATTTATTATCACTAATAGACCACATTTCTTTTTCCATAACAAATGCACCATAGTCTAAAAGAAATTATAGTGTGGCAATTCTACAAAGAGAGACTGCTTTCTCTCTGAATTGAGTTATGTGTAGAGAGAGATGTCTAAATGGTAGAAAACACTATAAAGGAACCTTACAATAAGTTTTTCTCCTTTTAATTAACTCCCACAATAATCCATACCTTTTAAAAATAATTGATAACTTATTTAAAATTCAAAATTAATTAATTAATTAATTAAATTAGATTTTTTGGTTAGGTTATAGGTTAGGATATTATGGATAGCCTATTTTCCAACAATATATACAATAAAATCAAATTACATAATGGATCAAGTAAACCTACTTTTGGTTTTCCCTCAACATATATTTTATTATTTTTTATATATTAGGGACATTGCAAGTGGAGGTAAAGATGAAGGTAAATAAGTGCAATTTCTACTTATATATATGTGTGTGTGTTATATTCTTGTTGGTTATTTGTGGCCATTTTAATACCCTTGTAATTGATATTACAATCCTTATAGTCAGCAAGAATAATTTAGCTTTTTTTTTGCTTTGAATAGCTTAATCACTTTGAGAGGGGAATATATTGGACAGCTCCTGAGGTATGTATATTTATATTACTTTACATTACTCTGATGTTACATAGTATTCCTTAACACACTTGTTTCTCATATAGATTTTTGAACATAAAGAATATAACAGCTCAAGTCATGCTTTTGCTGCTGATATATGGAGTTTGGGTTGTGCAATCATTGAGATGCTCACAGGGAAGCATCCTTGGCTTGGTTTTGAACCGGTAAATATTTTTACACTAACATAGAGTTAACTTTGCATTTGATAATCCGATTTCTAATTACCTCCAAACTATTTTTAATGGGATTAATTTTTTAAGGAAAATTTAGGTACCTACTCTAATTTTTACCCTCAATTTTAATTTTCATTTAATTAAAATTTGTACACTCTCTTATTTATTTTCCTTATTATGAAAACCTTCCTTTCCAACTAAATAAAAGGTTATCTTTAACTGACTTAACATCATGTATGGGTCATATAAAAATTACACTTACCTATTGTAGTTGTTATCTTTAATTGTCATTTCCCCTTTAACTAGTTAACAATAATGAGGTAGACAAATGAGTTATTTAATTACAAAATAAATCAATTAAAGGGAAAATTACAATTGTGGACAAAGATCATGGTGGGTAATTGCAATCTTTTTTAAATATTAAATCATGAGTAGAGATAACGTTTAATTTAATAATAAGTAATGTTACAATGGGGGAAAATTACATTTAGTAACAAATTAACAAGGTAGGTGCTCTGAGAAAAGGGGTTTATTGGTTTGGAGATACATAACAAACAAATAGACCAATAACTATGATGTCTTAGTTGGAGAAAAGTGAAGAGTTTTGGGTAAACACTTAGCAAGAGAAGACAACTTAAATGTAACTTTAACTTAACTTTCTCTTTGAAAGTGTTGCAAAACTTAAAGGCTAAAAACAAAGTTCTTGATAAATAGAGTCTTTTTTTTTACAAAGTTCAAAGGTTTCTTGGAATTCTAGGAGAATGTTTAAGGTTGCAATGATTAGGAATCCTAAAAGTTCTAAAAGAGTGCAAGTGTAAGAGCATTTATGTCTATAAAGTGTAAGTCTCTCTTTCTAATGACTAGTGGGTACATTTATTGTAAGAGCTTTGAGTTAATAGTTCATGCCCAAAAGAAGCATTATTGAGAATGTAGGGCACTACTTGCACACGTTAAATTAGTACATGGACTTGTGGGCTAGATAGTGGTGCTAAAATTATAGGGGTTGTGAGATTATAGGTGTAATGGTTAGTGGTGATGTGTCTAGATGGCTAGGCTAAGGAGTATTTACCATGAATGCTACCTTCTTAAGAAAGAAAAGGGTAGTAAGGGAGAAGGATAAGCTCAGTTAGAACAACTACTTTATTTACTAATTATGGGACTCTTACTTGGTTTGCTTAGAGTAATCATGCTTAGGAAAGAGATCCCTTCAGGCCAATCTTACCAAGCCACTCCCTAAGACAGTTTCCCAAGAAAGGCTGATGAAGATCACTCCTTTGTCACATTTCTAGACTCATTCAAGTTGGATACCACAAATAGCACTAAGCCTTCATCGAACTCACTTAAAGAGTGTTGCTTTCTCATGAAATCAAAGTAACTTTTGTATAATTCTTCACAAGCTACCACTTTGGGAGAAGGGATAACCTTATCACTCTCTCCTTTCACTTTAAGCTTCTTAAGAAGGGGAGAGTGAGTTAACCTAGTTTACGACCTTGAGGACATATTCATTGGACACTCTAAAGCACCTGTTATAATAGTGGGACTAGATTGCTTGGATGCTTTAGTGTCAAAGTGACTAGCATTAGGGGTTGGCACCATAGAGTGGGCTATCTTGGCATGAAAGAGAAGTCATAATGCGTAGGCCATGCAAGATATCCTACTTACATTTATGATCAAAAGAATATATTGGCCAAGTATTCTTAAAGAGAAGGGCATGGTCTTTTTATCTAAATTATTCTTGTTAACTAGCTAGAATTACCCTAAGTTAAGTCACTACAATAAAGATGGAATTTAGAGAAGGAAAATTCTCTCATTGTTTCCTTACCAAAACAACTCAATAAAGGGTTAGTAAGGGAACCACAAGGAATTGTTCCCTTGCAAAATATTAGTTGCTATGTAGTAGAGGAAATTTTCCCTCCTTAATCCCTCATTGACCAAATTGTGAGGTAAAATTCCTTGCTAGAGAGGGAATTATGAAGGAAACTCCCTTGTTAATCTCTCATTGGGGAAAAAAAGGAAATTGCTTAAGAAGAGACTTGAACTCCTCCTTTCTTCCTTGATGCAGAGCAAGTTATTACTAAATGTTCCTAACTTCAATTTATATTCCTTACTTCAATTTACTCTCCTCTTACGTTTGAAACTAAAATGAAAACAAATTCTTTAGGCTACATATCCATGATCTTGAGCATCATTCTCATTAGTGAAGTGCCCATATTATTCAAGATCATGATGTTCATCTTATAGAACTTGCTCTTATTTTAGTTCAAAACTTAAGAAGAGTAAATTGATGTTGGGAACATTTAGAAACACACTTATATGGTGAAAAATAGGAGGAGTTCAAGCCTTTCCCTAAGTAATATGATTTGGCATAGATTGTGGTGAAATAAATCATAGTTGATGGATGAAGACATACTTGAAAGGCAATGGAATTGAAGTTACCACTAAATTTAGTGTAGGTTGATTTTAGTATTTCAAGGATATACTTAAGAGAAAGCAACATTGTTTTTGCTTCCTGAAGCACATCCTTAAAATATTAAAATCACTTTGCCAATTGGTTGTTGATTAGGAAAGTTATTCCTACTTTAGGTAGGAGAGAATAACCAATAAGAATATTCATGGTTATCCTATACCATTTGGCAAGGAAGAGAAAAAGTAAACTAGACATCTTCACCTCTTTTCACTTTAATTTCCATGGTTCTATCTCATCATCTTCATGGATTCATCTTATAGTCACCCACTAAGAAAAAGAAAGGAATCAATGTCAACTTGTAAGTGGCATAGTAATTAGATTAACCAAAAGGAACCATAACCATCTAATTCTAACAAAGGACAAATATAGATAGGACACACATGACCATGGATAGGACCTTGACAAAGTATTCTTTTAACTTATAGATAAATGAAAAGCCTATTATACATATTTTCAATTAAACCCCCATCACCCATTAAACACTCCTTTGTCTTCTTGTTTTATCAACCAAAATAGCAAACAAGAGCCCTTTTGCTTTTAATGTAGTACCATGGAACACTATAATATGAATCATGCTCAACTAAATCCATCTTTTGATCCACTAAATTTATTTAAACATACTAATAATAGTATTCAAGTAATACAATCATTATTATCATCATCATCAACAACAACAACAATAAAGCTTTTTCTCACTAAGTGAGATCGGGTATATGGATCAATTGAGGTCATAAAGTCCTATTATAAATTATATTTTTAAACAAGCTATTTAAGTCTAAATCTCTTTTAATAGTTTTTTCTATAGTTTTTCTTGGTCTTCTTCTAACTCTAACTTTTGGACTACTTTTCATCCAATCTACTCTTCTAACTCGGGTTTCTATAAGTTTCCTTCACACATGCCTAAACTATCTAAGTTGTAATTCTACAATCTTTTTCTGTGATAGGTGTGGCTTCCACTTTCTCTCTAATATATTTATTTTTAATTCTATCTTATCTAGTGTGTCCACTCATCCAATGCAATATTTTCATCTCTGTAATATTGAGCTTAGTCTCTTGTTAACTTTTTATTACCCAATACTTAATTCCATATAATATTGAAAATCTTATAGCTGTATAGTAGAATTTACTTTTAAGTTTGAGTGGTATTCTTTTATCACAAATAATGGCCAAAGCACTCCTCCATTTTATCCACCCTACTTAAATCCTATGTTTTATATCTTCCTTTATTTCCTCGTAACATTGTAATATGGATCCAAGATACTTAAACTGTGTGACTTATGGTATGGTATGTTCTTCAATTATCACTTCTGCATTAGAACTAGTGTGACTCTTACTAAACTTACACTCTATATATTCTATTTTACTTCTACTTAAACAAAATCTATAAGTTTTCAAAGCTAGTTTTCACATCTTTAACTTCTCATTAATTTCCTCTCTTGATTTTTCAATTAGGACTATATCATTTGTAAAAAGTATGCATTATGGTATCGGCTCTTGGATGTTTTCAGTAAGCACATCTAAGACTAAAGTAAAAAGATAAAAGTTCAGAGTTGACCCCTGATATAAACCAATAGTTATTGAAAAATCCTCTGTGGATCTGCCTTTTATTATTACACTAGTTGTAACTCGATCATACATATCTTGAATTGCGCGAATATAAGCTATACGTGCTCCTTTTTTCTCTAAAACCTTCTATAAAATCTCTTTTAGCATGTTATCATATGCTTTCTTCCAATTAATGAACACCATGTGTAAATCTCTTTGATTCTCTCGATATCTCTCCATTAATCTTTACAACAAGTATATCACTTTTATGATCAACTTCTTGATATAAAACCAAATTAATTCTCTGTAACTTGAGTCTCTTGCCTTAACCTTCACTCAATTATCTTCTCCTATAACTTCATAATATGGCTTATAAGTTTAATTCTTCTATAATTTGCACAATTTTGAATGTCCCATTTATTCTTAATGAATAGGGACTAAAGTACTTTTTCACTTGTCTAACATTCTCTCAGATATCATAATTTCATTAAATAACTTTGTGAGTTAACTTATACCTTTTACTCCTAAACCTTTCTATACCTTAATGGGTATATTATCTAGTCCAATTAATCTGCCATTTTCCATTCGCTTTAATGCTTCTTTTACCTCTAACTCTCAAATCCTATGATAAAAAGTATAATTTTGATCTTTCTCTTTAGTGTCTAACCTATTCAAATGCAATAAAATCTCATATCCTTCATTAAATGGCCTATGAAATAACCCTTCCACTGTTTCTGATATCTTGTTTTTTGACTAAGACTTTTCCTTCTTCATCTTTAATTCATTTCCCTTGGTCCATGTCTCTTGTCTTTTTTTTTTTTTCTTACTTTTAGCTAGCTTATAAATATTTCTTTCTCTAACTTTAGTATCTAAGGATTGGTATAACCCATCAAGTGCCCTAACTCTCGCTTCACTCACCGTCTTCTTAGTGTCTTTCTTAGCTACCTTATATTTTTCCTAATTTCATCACCCTTACATAAAGACCATGCTTTATAACACTCTCTTTTAACTTTAACCTTATTTTGCACGTTTGTATCCTACCATTAAAATTCTTTATCTTTAGGTCCAAAACTTCTTAATTCACCTAATATTTTCTTTGCCACCTTCCTAATCTCTTTAGCCATCTTGTTCCATATATCATTAGCACTTTCTTATACTTCCCAGGATCCTTCCTCTATAATCCATCTCTGCAAACTCTTTTCTTTATCCCCTTTCAATTACTACCACTTAATCATTGACATCCTATCTTGGCCTTTGCTTTTTACTCTCTTCTTAACTTGAACATCCATAATCAAGACTTTATGTTGAGTAGTCAATCTCTTTAGGTATAACTTTACAATTCATGAAAAGTTTTTTTTTTTAATTTCCAAATCAATTTGAAAGCATTGCCCCCCATTTTTGTACATGATAAGATGCTCCTCATGTTTCCTAAACTAAGCATTAGCCAATGTAAGATCGAACGCCAATGAAAAGTCTAAAATAGTTTTACCCTTTGTATTTGTTTCCTCTAAACCATGTTCCCTATGCCCACTCTCGTAACCTCTAGATACACTCCCCATATGACCATTTAGATCTCCTCCTAGAAAAATCTTTTTTCCTAATAGTATTTTTTGAACTAAACATTCTAAGTTCTCTCAAAACTTTATCTTGTAATATTTTTCTAACTCTGCTTGTAGTATATAAGCACTAATAATATTAAAAGTTTTCTTTTCCACTACAAATTTTAATGTAATGATTCTATCTCCTAACCTTTTTATATTCATCAAAACATTTTTTCAAAACTTATCTACAATTATACCTACCCCATTTCTAGATTTAGCCTTACCAATGCATCAAAGTTTAAAACATGAAGTGTCTAATTCTTTTATTTTTTCTCTTACCCATTTGGTTTCTTGTATATACATAAAATTAATCTTTCTCCTAATCATAGTATCTACTATTTCTATGGACTTACCCATAAGTATACTTATATTCTAAGTCTTAAAATGAATCATACTCTCGTAAACTAGCTTATTTACCTACACTCGTTTATGAAAATGTAAGAATCCTTGTTTATTTTTCACTACACCTAGGCAGCAATGTAGTGGCTCTTGCTCATTTTTCACTATACTCCAGCTATATAGCGTGTTACTTTTGGGCAATAACCTAGCATTACCTTTAATACATCAATGATTCATGTCATAAAAATTTGATAAAGTTTTACATTGGCTATCGACTGCCTAACACAACCCTCATCAAAGTTCAACATAGGTAGAGTTAAGTAATTTCCTTGAAACAAAAAGCAATCCTTAAAGCTTTTTAATCTATTTTATCTGGCTAAATGTGATCAAGCAAGGGAGAATAGTAATATCAGAATTCAATCAAGTAAGAATAGACAGCGATACTCAAGTAACATAATCTTTCTTAAGGTAGAAACCAAATAGTTCCTCACATTCATACTATTCCACATTGAAGGATAACAAAATGAGAAAGCCAAGTGAACTCACATTCATACCATTCTGCTTAAAAATCAAAGACATGTAAGGATTTAAAACCAAAAAATAACAAAAGGGTGAAATCCCTATGAGAAGTTAAGAGAGAGTAAGGGAGGGAAGCAATAGGGGGAGGGGAAAAGAGGAGACATATCTCTGAGTCTAAGTGTGTGTGAGAGCTTGAGGGTATTAGATTCAAAAGCAGATTAGGGAGAGACATATATCCCTTGCTAATTTAAAAATTTTTAGTGAGGGATATATCCCTCCCTTAATTTTTAGCAAGGGATATAATTCAATAAGGGAAATTTTTCTTGTCATTTTGCTGCTAAATTGTCACAAAAGTTGACCCAAGCTTTTGGACCTTTTTTCACTCTAGACTACGATGAATTAGTTAGAGGAAGTAGTATCCTTGCTATTCCCTCATTAATTAGTGAGGGAATTAGTCTCTCACTGAATTCCCTTGCTATTTTGTTTTTTGTTTTATTTTATTTTGGATGTGGTAGTTGCATTGTATTAGCAAAGAGCACCCATTAATTAGTAAAAGGACTTCTTATATAGTACAAGCAACTCTTCTCAATTAACTTACTTGAAAATATTATGACTTTCTAATTAAATTATTGTGACTCCTAACTTAATTTAATGTTATAATATTTCTTAATAAATTAATATTAATTAATTGTATAAAAGTCGTGTAGGAAGAGGAGGTAAATGCTATTTGTGATGACGTTTTTTCGGTAATCTTTTGTCCCATTGAGATGTGGAACTTTGATGATGAGGACAACAGAAGCTGTGTATACTTTTTTCAAAATAATTTCGAAATTAGAATGGATCTTTCATTTATTAGTTAAAGATATCACTAAAAAAGAATCTCATCTATTAAGCAGCTGCAAGTCATGTTTAGGGTTTGTCATCATAAACAAAGTCCTCCAATCCCAGAAACATTGTCACCAGAGGGCAAAGATTTTCTTGAACGTTGCTTTACAAGAAATCCGACCAAGCGGCCATCTGCTAAAGCATTACTAAAGCATTCTTTCGTGAAAGAAAAGGGGCTGTTGACATGTGAAAGTTCGATGTGGCCTTATGAGATTATTGGAAGTTGTGCTTTGTTATACCTTTATTTTCCCTTTTGTCTTCTACTTTCTGGATTATTGGGAATTTTGTGGGGTGTTTTGTAGATCAAAGAATGTATACGGCTAAGGCAATCAAATTCACTACGAGGAATAAAGTCTTTACTCTTTAGCCGTAGAATATTGGTCGCTATTTTTAGAGTTTTTGTTGATAAATTTAGTCAATACACATTGTCAATATTTGACTTTTAGTCTTTAAAAAATTTATTTTCATTGCTAAGTCTTTTTGCTAATCATCATATTTGTTTTTTTTATACTTTTCTATGAATAATAACTTACGAAATTTAATTCATATGCATAATATATAAAATTGAAAGCCAAATCATCAGTCTTCATCCCTTTTTAGTGGTCTGGTTATTTAGCATTTACCAGTGCATTTGGAGAGCAAGTGAGCAAAAGTCTTTATAGTATCTTTAGTCTTTTAGGTTTCTCATAAAAATTTAATAGTTAGAATTTCTAGATTTAGATTCTTAGTAAACGAACCAAGGGGATTGAATGTTTTAAAAGATTGATGCTTTCCTTTAGGAAAGAGATTGTAAAAATTAGGTGTTAGTCTTCCTATAAAAGATAGGTGTAGTTTCTCCCTAATTGAGGGTTGCCACCCTATATTTGATGATTGCCCAAAATATACAAAAGCTCTTCTTTTTTTTGTAAAGTAAAATAATCCGAACCTCCAATGGCGGAGCTAGTTGACCCTGAGTTAGGGGACAAAAAAGATTTTCTCTTAAAAAATTGTCATCTTATTTTAAAAATTTATATTTTTGTAGTAATTGTAGTATATTGTTTAAATAAGACACCCACCTTTAAACTTTTAGATTATTAAGCAAAATTGAGATTAACTTACCAATAATATTCTAACTTTCCTCCTAAATTTAGAAACAAATTTAAATTTAATTTAGCAGTGTACTAACAATTACTCTTTATATTAATATTAACAAAATTTCACTCCAAAAACTCATGAGGACATAGTTCTATATCTACTCAATTCATATAATGTATCACAAGGATATACTAAAAGAATGCACCTTCACTTAACAAAATCATAACAGCTCAATAAACAACTCATAAAAGCATTTTGATAGGAAAAAGGAAAAGGAGGGAAAGTGAGAAAAGAGGAAGAAAGGTGGGGAGGAAATAAGAAAAGGAAAAAGAAATGAAGTGAAAGGAAGGCAAAGAGGCAAAAAAAAGTTTAAATTAAAATGTTATAAATTCAAACATAAATAAATAAATTATAAATGTATAAATATAAAATATATATATATATATATGTGGGTTTAGTTAATTCAATAAATTCAGTAACTTTAAATTTTCAAGAGATATAGGGGCATAATATCCAAATTTAATTCTATATGGATAAAATTTTTTTAAAAAACTGAGGACCCAAGAGGAGGGGCGGGGAGGAATTGTCCATCCTCATTAATACTTAGCTTCGCCACTGCAAACTTCTATAAATTGTTGTATGCGAATTTCTCCTAATCTTCATCCTCTGAATATTTAACATAATTAATCGTTATTGATTATTTGAAAAGTATAAGGCAATCTTATATAAGCTTTCTAGTTTATTTTAAGTTGGATTTAAGGAAAAATTACACTTAAGGACCAAAACTTTTTAAAATTTACAATAAAAGACCTTAAAAAATGAAATTACTTATAAGGACCAATCTTATTAGCTAGTTTTAGGGAACTTACAACTAAATTTAAACAAATAATTATCTAATTTTAGGAAAGTTGCGGTTTAAGTAACTTGGTAGTAACTTTTTTAAAACATGGTAATAACTTTCTTAAATTCTATTAATAAGTCTTTTAGAACCCAGTATTAACTTTGGTTCTTGAGAGTAATTTCAATTTTTAAGGTATTTTATTGTAAATTTTACAAAATTTGAGTCTTTAAAATATAATTTTTCCTTGACTTAAAACCGTTGAAAATAGTTTGCTTCTGATTGAAAATTCTTTTCAAGATAAGCTTTATTTTTAAGTTTCTCTTCTGCCCCAAAATTTCTCTTTTGTCACCCACAACCTAATTAATTAATGTAAAAGAAGTTCATGTTGTAACTAACTAGAAATCTCAACAATCTCATGCTTTCATTAAAAACTCCGGAAAACTGATCGTGTGGAAGTGGAGCTGGCAAACCGGAAGAGTGATACTAATAGCTGGGAATTAGAATTTAGTACCATGTCCAGTTAGAAGTTAAACGTCGAGCTATATATTCGCATATAAATTGCGTAAACTGGCTAGGCAATAATGCGCCATTTCAATATATAATAAAAGAAAAAATGCACAGAGGTTCTTTCACTGTAATTCATTTATAAATAGTTATTATGTCTTTTGAAATTCGAATAAAAAAGACTTACTTTTATCTTGCTTGAAAGCAAATCCCTCCATCCTTTTGTTAAACATTTAAAGGAAGCCTCATATGCCCACGTAGAAAAACACGTAACATGTTCTAATTAGCCAACGCTTTCAGCATAGTATTTTTTGCCAACTTCTATCATGTCATTTACAATTTGTAATTAGAGAATAAAAAAAAAAGAGAATTAAATAATAAAAAGCTAAAAGAACAAAAAAAATTGTGCTATAATAGTTGGTTTGGTCCTTTTTTCGTTTTTATTATTTTATTATTTATTTACAAATTATAAATGACATATTATAATCTAGCAATAAATAAAGAAATATAATGATTGGCAAATCATGACTTGCTGTGTGTCCTTCCATACACATGTTCATATGAATTTTGCCTTCAAAATTGACAAAAGATGGATATGGAAGAGTCTGCTTCAAAGTTAATGTACAGAAGTTTATTATCCAGATTTCAAAATGGTAGTTGTTTACAATTGGATCAAAGTACAGGGCATCTGTGCATTTTTACTTATAATACAATATAAAATAAAATATATGCAATTTTTTTGAAAAAAAGTATTGTTTAGGTTTATTTCGTAAATAAATTATTAAATGCAATTCTCTATGCATTTAATCATTATAATTCTTTTAATAAAAATAAAAACATTGATTTTTTTTAATGATTCAAAATATCTTTTTTGTTTTAAATATTTCCCATATCATGGTTTTGTTCAAGATTGGACAAAAAATACTTAAAAATTATATTTAAATTTTGTCTAATAAACAATTATATGCTTAAGTCTCTCTCTCTCCCCCCTTCTCCCTCCCTCCCTCCCTCCCTCCATCCATGTGATCTTAATAGCGCACTCCTTCGCATTGGAATCATTTATCTAAAAGTGTTTTTTTTTAAAAAAAAATTGAACATAAATTAATAAAAAGAGATACTATCCTATTAATAACTAATTAAGTAAAATTTTTAGTTTAAAATTTTTTTAAAGAAAATAGCAATTAAAATTTTGTTTAATACAAAAGGAAGGTAGGAGATGGGTGTCACATGGTATTGAACACATGCTTTAAAGGGAATTTTAGATACTTACCTATGCAAAAGTGCATGCATTTGCTTGAATATCTTGTCCCATGCAGTTTGGACCAGAATTATATGATGAAATTTGGTCACTTTTCCATAGAAGATGCATCATAGTCCAGAAAAATGAAGGATAAGGAATTCTTTATGTTTTGTGTCTCTTGTCTCTTATGTTTTTCTTAAGAGAGTTTGAGAAAGTGACCATTCATTCTCACATGATTATTTTTGTCATACTATGATGCGATAGCACAATTCCTATATCACATTGTGCCTATAATATCATTTTTCATATATCCAACACTTTTAACAGTAGAAATAACCAACATTAAATGTCAAATTAATTCATTTCCCCTTAAATGAACCATTTCAACTTACTAAACTCATCTTTCATCTTTAATACACTTGTTCAATTAGAAATATTGCAAAAAGAGGTATGAAATTTGAGTTTGAGCCATGCACATCAAAACTAGCATCATACTACCACCTTTCATAGATTTCATAATTTTGTCAAAATTTCAAAACTTTATATCTTGAGTTAGAGAGCTTCAAATCATGGAAATTTGGATTCTATGGAAAGCTTAGGATATGAACTAGCTACTGTAAAAATTTCATATAAAAAAAATTTCGTTTGGGCCATAAAACCCTAATAAAATAGTACCACTATTAGATTTTCATGCATATGTAGACCTAAAACTTTGAAAATACATATCGTGAGTTACATAACTCCAAATTGAGTAACTTTAGTAGTTATGAAAAGCTTATAATGCCAACTATATTTCTATAAAATTTTATGAGTATTGAAGTTAATTTGGCCCTTCAAATACATAGAAAACCATAACTAACCAAATAAATAGTGACAAGGCATTTCTGCATAATTCAGCTAATTTTGAAAAATCATAAGAAATTCTACAAAACTCTAAAATTTGTATACTTTAGCTCTATGAAAAGCTCTAAATGATATTTAAATGCTGCCAAATTTCATGCTAAAATTCATTCATTTGGTCTAGTTTTAGTTCAAGGACAAAATATGGCTCATTTTAGTACCAACTTTGCATCAAATGGTCCATAATGTGGTTTTATAATGCAAGTGACTATTTAAGCATGCCTAGCACATAAAATACAGCATATATAGGGGCATCATATCAAGTCCAAAACCTCATGGAACTCAAAATCACTTTCTCACTTGGCCTTATACACATACTTTCCATAGAATACGCATACCAAAAATTCATATTGTTACATATATACTTCCAAATATGGTACATACATCACATTCTCATACTTTTGCATGTGTGAAAAAGGTTTACATTACATATATAATTTATACAAATACACTTTGACATGAAATTACTCAAAATCCTATTTTATTGTCAAAATGGCACAAATCAAGCTTCTTGGCCTCCATTCTTTGTTCATGAGAATTTCTTAGACAAGGTTAGATATAAAGTAGGGGAGAGTGAGATTTAAAAGATCCCAATAGCTCATTCACCATTTCAAGTATACATATATGGCATATTATCATTTCAAAGAATGTGAGCATGTATCCAATGTTTCTAAATATCAAACATAATCATTTTCACAAAGTCATATGAATCAATCAAGATAAAAAACAAGCTCTAGAGGCCTTTGGTCTAACCTCACCCAATTATATAGGACTTTTGGATTAACCTCACCCATTTTAGGGACTTTTGACTTAGCCTTATTCATTTCATGAGACTTTTGCTCTTGTTTCACCCTTACTTAGGGACTTTTGGCTTCACTTCACCTAATTCAAGGGACTTTTAGCACAACATCACCCATTAAGAGCCATTACACATTCCAAATGAAATTTAAAAAGCATAATGGTACCAAAGTATCAAACTAATGTCAATAAACATGTTTCATGACTCAACCATACATACAAGTAATCAATGACAATCAAACAATCAAAACATGTATACAAGAATAGGTGAAGAGCTATCTTGAGTCAAGAAGCACAACTTTCTTCCTTGGTTCCCTAGCTTCTCCTCTTAGCCTCCCACACACACACTTGGGAGAGGTTTGCTTTACTTGCCCTAGAAACATCAAACAGTACATAAACGAATCAATGGAACCATCTCTATCCTCACATAAACTCTACACAAGTCAATTCCATCTTAAGGCATCCATATGGTTCCATATTGTAGAATAATGAAGCAACTTATACGATTCATTGTCTTGGCTCCAATTTCTCACCCAATCTAAGTCACATGACTGCATTTAAGCTTAGTAAAGTTATCACAAACTAAAATTAAGGAGCCTAATACCAAGTTGCTTCTTTATGCATAATGAGATCCTAAACTTTTAACTTTCAAAATATGGTTCTTAAATTCAAATCAATGGTTTCTTTGGTATTTATCATTCATATCTAGGCCACTCATAATCTTAGAACTAAGAAAAACTCTCTCTAGGTACTTCCTTTAGAGCTTGGCTGAGACACCCACCAATTGGAACACTCATGGAATTTTGTTTGTTTTTCTCATGGAAATAGTAGTGGCAAAGCTTCCTAGGTCTTTTATGAAGTTAATTACACTCTTACACAACCTAGAATATCATTTTAAAGCTTTAAATCTCCTTAGATGTAGTCAAAACCCTAATTTCCATAACGTATTATCTATAGCCTCTTTTTGAGTTCTATTGCTTCCATATGATTCATCATGCTTCAAAACCCCAATTTCTACCAAGTTTGGATCAAAATAAAACTCCCTACATAGCCCCCTAGTTTTAGTTGAAATGGAGGGTTCCATAGAAGAACCAAGAAAGCAATTTTTCCATAGTAAAACATACCTTTTCTTAAAGTTTATCAAGTAGGCTTTCTCAAGCTTTCAAGGTTTCCTCTAAATCCTTTCTTCCTTCTATTGAACTAGCCACAAAATATCACCATTTAAAACACCAAAATCATAAGAAGAGAGAGGAGAAAAATGAAAAGAACTTTAGTGAAGGGAAGATGATGAAAAAGTAGCAAAATCTTGCCCTTTCAAACTTGTTTTCTTCCTTCCTTGCTCTCTCTTCTTGTGCACCACTCAAGACTGGTCTAGGTTTCATTTTGGCTAGATGAAAGTTGGTTTAAGTGAGGTAGAAGTGGGATGTGCTAAATAAGAAGGAATGGCTTCATTATAACAACTTTCAAATTTTCATTTTTGTCCTTCAACTTGGTTTTCTTCATTAGAGCTTATTTCAACTCTTTTTTCAAAATTTTTTTTTGTCATCATAAGATTTAGGTAATCTAATTCATAAAATGCCTTTGGTTCCACCCAAATTAGATTTAAAACCTTACTGAACTATCTAGTCAAAGTTTTGGTCAATCGATGATCTAAAATATACATTGGAAGAGTTTTAACCATTTTAGAGGTTCTTATAGTTTTTAGAGCTTTTAAGAGCCCTAAGAAACTCAATTTGCTCGTTTAAAACTTTTTCCTTTAAGTTTTCAAAAAGTTATCTGAAATTATAATTTTGCCACTATATTTCCTTTTAATTTGTTGAATCATTTTGACCCAAATTTTAGGCTATCTTTGGACTCTTACCTACATTTTTAGATGTTTTAATTCTCATTGTAATCTTAATTAGTCTCAATTTGCATTGCTTTAGAGTGATTTTGTCTTATTTTATTAGGTTTAATTCAGTTTCTGAAAAAATAGTTGTTACAATTTTTTCCCTTCTTCAAATTAATTGACTCTCATAATAATAACCAAAAAATTGAATTTAAAATTCAAAATAATTATTAACTAGTTATTAATTAATTAAGCAAATTATCAATTTATTAATTTATGAACTTGGGTTGTTAACTCAAGTTATGGGTTAGCCTATAATGGGTGGCCTTAAATCCAACATTTCTCACACAAATATGGTGGGATGAATAACACATAAATTTTCACTTCTCTTGGACTCTTATGCCAAGTGCTCTACCTCAGACATAATTTTTGGGAACTCTTACATTAGAAATCCTATTATTAGATAAGCATAAGAGACACATCTCATAGATATGCATTTATATGTGTGCTTTAGATACCCTAAATTAACCTATATATATACTACACTCTGTACCATAGCAAATCTACTCCCTTATGAGTTTGATCATACTCAAATTGCCTTTTTATATGCATAGTATTCAGATTTATGATATTACTATAACAACTTTATAACAAATATCTCAAATACTAGCATAATTGTGTATATTTCAAAGAATTTTCCTTTCACTCACATACCATTTAGATCAAAACCAATTGCTTTCTTAGTAATACTCTTTTAGGTCGAATTACCATAAGCATAAGATACATGCTAAAGTAATAAACACTAACTCATCTTCTCATAATATTGCTAAAGTGATAAGGGCATGAAAGGATCTATTCTTTTCAAGGAGTCACATAGCAATGAAGCAGGGATTGATGTACTTACTTCCTAACTGCTTAAGCACATGTAGTATGAATTACATCTTATGGTGTCTCTCTTATCTCATAAAAGCATATGGTGATTTGATTTATCAACATTATACAAATTCTACTATTTTTTTTTGCCCCCATGGAGCATGAAAGAGAATTTGTATTTAGCTACAGAGATTATAGATGGTGGGAATCCATAATTTCATCCATATGCATTTATGTGTTTAGATCTTATTTCAACCTTTTGTTTCTTTTATAAAGGTGACATATTTCTATTTGTATTCTTTCTTTACCATATTGGTGCTTCCATTGCCTTATATGACAAATACAGATGTCTCATCTTTGCTTACTCTTCTTAAGCACTAAAGGTAGTTGCTTGTATGAGTGAGGCAACCTTATCAATCTATATGGCATACTATCATTGTATATATGTTATCTATAATCATGGCATAACACATATGTTTAGTCAATAATTAAGTTGTACATAGTGCATAATACTCTATATTCTAAACATACGAGGAGACTCTACATTTTTGTCATACACATCTTTAGGTATAGGTTTTGTTAGGAGATCAACTAATATCTTTTATGTATACATATTATAAACTAACACTTTTATGTGCTATTGCATCTTTCTTGTTCTCATATCTATGCTCTTTGTCCCATTTTGATATTTAGGGTCTTTGGTGTAGTCTATGGCTTATCATCTATCAAATTGATCAATATTAGACTTAATGTCCTAATGACGATTCTTAAGTGTTTCATAATCCTCTTTAGCCTCATAACCTTTTGCACTATTGCAGAACATGCAATAAATTTTGCTTTTATTATGAATATTTATGCATATCTATATTTTGTTGCTCTAAGATATGATATCATTATTCAGAAAGAATATATATTTAGAAGTTGATTTTCATGCATCTAAATTGCCTCTGCAATTCATATTGAAGAATCTTTTCAAGCACAATCACTTACTTAACAATGTAGTGCATAGTCTATAATGCCTTTTAAGTATCTTAAGATTCTTTAATAACATTCTATTGCCATTGAATGGGATTTGACTAATATCAATTTATAAGGTCAATCACTAATAAATATCCATATCATTGCATATATATGTCAACAACATTAGAGTAAAGGGCTCTTTACATAATTTTCAATGTACACTACCAAAAAATAATTTTTTGTGATGGTTTTTTATAGTAATAACCATTGCAAACAAAGCATTTAGATGCGATTGTTTCAACTATTACAATTTTGTAGTGGTTGTTAGATAATTACTGTAATATTACAACAATTATTTAAAATTGTTGTAAAAGTTTTTTCTTTCTTTTTTTCTTTTTTGCAGCAATTTCTTTAGCACCAGTTGCAAAAAAAATATACCCCTTTCAACAAAACCAAATTTCAAATCTAGATTCTAAAATCAAATCTAGCTATGCAATGCCTTCAGGGAACGAGCCAACCATCATTGTCTATCCTCGCTGCACTATCCTATGCCATCCGTCTATATGTCTTTTGTGTATTGTCCATGCACCATTTATGCATTGCATTTCATCTCCATTTCAACTCTTTTTCATCTTTTTCAACCATTGTGAGCTATTTTCTTACATTTGTATCCATTTTCTTTTATGTATTGGTTGGTTGATAACTGGAGATTTGTTCTATTTATGTAGTTTACTTATATTTTATGTCATTTTCTATCTATTTTCTTGTGTTTTCAAGTCTTTTTTTTATATTTGATTCAAATGAATTATTTTTTATATGCTATTTAGATTTGATACTACACTAAGAATTTTAGAATAATAATGATATAGAAATTTTAACATCACTAAAAGTTCTATGATTTATAATATTTGTGGCATTTGTCCCTTTTTTATGCATTGATTGTTTGCTAATTAGAAATACATTTTTGTTGTGTTGTTTATTTAGATTTGAGTAGTTTTTTATTCTTTAAAAATTTTTGGATATGATGATACTACACTTAGAATTTTAAATTATAATATTTTCTAATGGTTGAGACTTACAAGTTGCACCTTCTTTAAGTTTTATAATATTATGGTTTTGTCTAATATTTGAGATATGAGGCTATCATTGCTTAAAAAAAATGAATTTAGTTTTGTATAGATTGTAAAACATACTTGACCGTAATACTAATTAAAAGAAAAAAAGAACTTCCTCTTAAGTTCTTATTTTATTGCATATGAACTTATATAGTTGTTTTCTTTCTATATTTATCTATTTCTAATTATATTACATGAACCACTTTTAAATTGGCATTAGACATATTGTTTTGAGAAGTGGATAAGTCTTAGATTGAAAGACCTAGGAACACTTCTGAATATGTAGAAGGATTAAATAGATTTTTAGACTCTATATTTATTGAAAAATTGTTGAAGGTAGGATAATATGTCCATATTCTAAATGCAAGTTTAACAAATGGCAAATTAGACATGTAGTTATGATCATCTAATTGTTAAACAATTTCCAAGAGGGTACATTATAGTTGAAATTCCTTCAGAGCCACATGTGATTCAAGATAGGATTTTTATTAATATCTTGTATAAGGCATGGTCAATGATGCATTTGGGCATCACCCTATTGATAACCCTATACTTGGCAACTTTTATAATTGTGGTTTGTATTTGGCAAACTTGAAATTGATGTTTTGATAAGAGGTTTAGATTTGGAAATATTATAATTGTAGGTTGAATTGGCCATACTTGGTAATATCTTGATTATGTCTTATGGCTAGTGGACTTGGTAATATTTTGCTTAAGGTTAATGGAATTGAGAATAGTTGGCAATATTGTGATTATGGGTTATGGAACTGGTCATACTTGGCAATTTTTATAATTGTGGTATTGGTAATATTGTGGTAATACAAGAAAACATTTTTGAACACATCTAGTTCAATGTCTTGACTTCAAGAAATATCATCAGAAGACTCATTAACTTATGCTTTAGGAAGTTAAGAGCATAAGGTCATGTTCAAGGCTTGGGATTAGGTCTTTTCCCATCTCAAGTGTTTGGATGTTCTACCCATTCTTACAATGAGACATGTTCTTTTACTTGTTTTACGATAGGGTTAGAAAGCCAAGTTTCTCAATTGCAAATAATGGTGGCTAAGCAGGTAAGAATGATTGATGCAACAATGGATTTCATTCTCCAGAATTATGAAGGTCACCTAGCCCTAAATTTGCTTCCTTATAAGCTCTAATAGTAATATTTAATAATTTTATTAAATAATATTTATTTCTTGTAATTTAATTATTATGTTTCTAATGATACACTATATTTTCAATTTAGGCACCAGATTAAGGGAGTGGGCATTGAGCTAGTATAGGAGAATGTTCCAATAAAAAATAAGACCGTCAATAGATTTATCACCAGCAGGATCTTTCATTAAATAATATTGTAATTGTATGACTAATTTATTGATTTGTAAGACTTCTATTTTAGTGACAGTAATATTGCATATGAATTAGATCTAATTTTTACTTTTATATCTAATTATAATTTAAAAATTCATAATTCTTATGATTGTTGTTTACTAACTATTTTTAGTTATATTTATAATAAGGTTCAAATATTAAAAAACCAAAATTTTAAAAAATAGCAATACTTGCATTAATGATGGTTGAAATTGTCACTAAAGGGATTTTTTTTTTTGGGTGTAACAACTATACCATAATTGCTACTAAATTTGTGCCGTAACTTATGGCAATTGACTCAACTGCTACAAAAAACTAGTCAACCACTACAAAAACTTATTGCAACTATTGTTCTTGAAGTTGAAAACAACCTTTGCAATATGATTCCTTATAAAGCATTTAACAATGATTTCTCAACCATCGTTAAAGTTCATAGCAATCATTTTATGTCATGAAACAATTGTCATAAAATGCCATTTTTTTGCTAGTAGTAGGTTCACTTTGAGAACATATCTCATGACCTATACTATTACCTTTTACTATAGGCATATTGATAGGTTTACAACCTTTCATGTTGAATTGCTCAAGGATTTCCCACTTATAATTCTCTTGTGAAAAACAATCAATTTCTCCAAGTGATTTTCTTAGATGGATCTTAAAATCCAAGGATATACTCTACTTTGCCAATATTCTTCATCTCAAAATTTAAGAATAATTATTCTTTAACGACTATTAAAGAATCTAGATTATTTCCAACAAATACTATATTATCCAGAGAAAGAAATAATATTACAAAATTTCCTTTAAACCACTTAATGTAAATATTATAGTCTTCATCAATTATTTGAAGTTCATGATATGTTGCTACTCAATGAAATATCAAATACCGTTATCTAAATCATTATTTTAGTCCATAAATAGACCTTTGGAGCCTACAAACTTTGTCTTTCATTACTTTCTTAATAAAATTTAATGGTTTTCCCATATAGATATCTTCATTTTGTTCTTCATTAAGAAAAAAATGCAATTTTTACATCCATTTAATGCATATGCAAGCCCAAACTTACAACTATAGCTAATGTTAACTTGATCAAAATAAATTATACAATAAGTGAAAAGGTATCTTCATATTTTATACCTTCCCATTATGTATACCCTTTAGTTATTAAGTTGTCTTATATCTTTCTATTGATTTACTTGGCCTTCTATTTATTTTAAGAACTCATTTGTCATCAATTGTCTTTCAACCAAATGGATGACCAACCCAGATATCGTTTGTCCTCATTGAATCCATCTCTTCTTCACTTGTTCTTATCCATTTTTTCTTAATAGGGCATAACAAAGCCTCTTGAATAGTGTTTGATTCCTTATCACTACAAAAAATTTGATAATTAGTGATGATTTTTTTGGCATTTAGTAGTTGTTTTTAGCCACCATTAACTGATTAAGTAGTAGTTGGATAGCTGTATAACACCATAATTTCTTAGCTTATTTCATACAATCTCTATGCCTCATATCAAGGAACTCATAAAAGAGGTAAGAAAAATAGCATTAAATAATACATTTCTTAGCGTTGCATTACATATAAAATTTTCATTTAGTGTCGTGGACCATGTGAGCTCATGTATCATATTCTCATATTTAATTACATAGATGTAACTCATTTTTATTATCAAAAGTGGCCTACAACTCGAGAAAAACAAGGGAATACATAAAATTTATATATGCATTTTTTGCCAGAATTTTCTCACTTCTATCACAAACATTGGAAAATCATAACTAATTCTAGAAAAGTTAAAATCATATATTCTTTGTCATTCTGGAAAGCTAACATGTCTAGTTTATGTTAAAAATATGTCCAAACAATGAAATACCACATAGAAGGCATTTGACATTAGAAAAGGTGCAGAGGTTTGGCTAGCTACCGGAATTGTTACAGCTTTCTGCTACAAATTTTAAAAATATCCAATTAATTTTAAAAAAATTCAATCTATACAAATGATACCAATATGGAAAGCTACAGATGTGGGCTAGAGGGAAAAAATAAATCCAAACCAGCTCAGGCACGTTCATGCATCAAAAATTAATCAAACAATACCTAAGGTCAGTTTAAACGCCTGATACTAGGTAGAAACTTTAAAAATTAATATCTCCCTCTCTAGACATCCAAATAAGGTGCTTCTAATTGGAATAAGTCACTGGGAGTGTCTAGTTTCTTTATATAAAAGTTTATGGCAATTGGATATCATTTGGCCCCTGAGTGACATAAATCATTTTTAGACCAGTATGAACAGTAACCTGACCAAAATTAGAATTTTTCCCAATTTTGAAAATTCATCAAATATTTCATAGATCTCAAAAAATTTAGCACTTTAGCTTCTCAAAAAGCTCTTATCAAGCCCTAAATGCATACCAAATCTCAAATCAAGAAAGGTTCATTTGGATAAAAAGTGATATAGTTTTCTAATATGGTCAATTTTAGTCTATATTAGAGACCAAACATGTCCAAATGACTTTCCATGGTGTTTGTTACCTCTTAGGCAAGTTTCAAACCATGAATGTGCCTTGTATAAACTGCCCAAATGGTCCTAAATTTCATGCATCTCAATTTGGCCATTCCACTTCCATTTATACATTAATGCATCAAACTTTTAAGAAGCAAAATTTGCCATCACATGTTCAATATACATTCTAGTATTCACATAATATAATCTCTCATTTATACATCACATATTAACATAATTGCACATGCTCAAGAGATCATGGGTCATATAAATAATAGGTTACATCAATAGTCATTCATCAAGCCTTAAAGTAGCCAAATCCATGCACTTTAATGTCAAGCTCTCATCCCTCATGTGGTTGGCTCCCATTTCCTTGCTCTCTTGGTCTACCTAGTACGTTAGAATATTAGAGAGGAGGGAATGAGATTCAAAGAATCTCAATAGCTCATCTCCCTTTTAATCACACATAAATGATGCAAAACCAATCTTGAAAATGCATGCATGGGTAGCATAGGATGTGCAATCATCCAACAGACATTTTCAACATTTGAGCAAGTCATATATGGCATACAAAGGCTTGCCAAATAAGTGGATTAGTCTCACCCATTCACTTGTGGATCTTGAACTTGCCTCACTTATTCTTTAAGAGGTTCTTGGACTCAACCTTGCTCTTGGGAGTCAACCTCACTTTTGGAAGACTCTTCACTTTGCTCAACCAAACTTTAGGGGTTCTTGGTTTATCCTCACCATGGCTAAGGGTTCTTGACTTCTCCACACTTAAACAAACTAAAGCAAGCATTATATATATCATTTAGAAATATAATGAATCATCATGGCACTATGGCATATGAAATCATGCTAGAATGCTTTTCATGGATTAAAACATACATACACACATTCAAAGACAAGTCAAACATACATTCATGCATGACAGAAGGAGGAGTGAGCTACCTTGGAAGCAAGCACACACTTTTTCTCTTAAATTTCCTCTCCCTTCTTTGGCCTCACACACACAAAGGTGTGGAAATGATTTTTCTTAACCTAGACACAATTTATGGAAACCAATTAGGTTCATGGAATTAATTTTAAGTCCACACAACTTCCTCACACACTAGCTTGGCCTATAAACCCCTTTATGTTTCTAAGAAAGCACTTAATGAAGCAACACCCATCAAATAAATTCTAGGCTTCTTTCTTTCCTTTCAAATATGATTTTTGACTCCTTTTAAGCCTCTTGGAGTCATCACATAATTAAATAAAGGGTCTAACTACATGTTGCTTCTTTAGGTCATAATATGGAACATATAAGGCCAACTCACTTTCTATAGTTTCTAAATTGTTCCCAAGGCTTCCCCTTATCTTCACTCATCATATATGACTAAAAAATGAGCTTAAAAAATTTTAAAACTCTCCCTAGGCATGCAAACCCCTCTTGGCTGAACCTAGGAAGCATTTTGCTCTTCATGGACTTTGCTTTGTTTTCTTGATGGAGGAAGCACATGGGGAGACTTCTAGGGATCTTAAGAGCTCATTTAAACTCTTATTTAGGCATAGAAATCAAGGTATCAAATTAGATTTTGCAAGGACCATATGAAATCCTAGACTTTGCATCTTGAATTTCCATGGTTATTTGTTAATTCTCTTTGCATATTCTTATTTTGCACACCCTTTTTCCTAAGAATCATCCTTGGTTCTACCTAAAAACTAAACCCTCCTATGACTTCTTGAGTGGGGCGAATCATAGGGAGGAGGGAAGCAAAGGGTAGCAACCATGGAAAAAGAAATTACTTTATGTTTCCTTGTTTTCTCACTTGAATCTTGTGTTCTTTGGCCTCCTCTCTTCAAATCCGAATTTTTCCCTTAATTTTACCCTTAAAATAGATTTATAAACTTCATTATAACCATAGGAAACAAAGAAGAATAGAGGAGAAGAGATTTGGAAAGAAGAAAGCATGAAAAACTACCAAAATTCCATACCTTTAAGCCTTAATTTCTCCTCCTCTTCTTCTTCTTCTTCTTGTGCGCCACTCTCCTAGGGTTTCTTCTCTAGTTTGGGGTAGAAAAATATGAAGCTATGTGAGTGGGAGAGTGGGGCGCCCTTTATATCTATAGCTAGAAGAAGAATGACTTTTTAAAAATTCTCGTTTTGCTATTTGTTTTTGGCATTTTCGTTTCTAATACGTTTTAGCTCCTTTTTTAGAACCACCTTTTCTATTATAAAATTTAGATTCCCAATTTAGTAAAATTCCTTTGGAATTATTCAAATCAGAGCTAAAACCTTCCCGAACAAATCCATCAAATTTGGGTACACTAACATTGGAAAACATCCACCGGAGGGGTTTTAACTGTCCTAGGCCTTCTTATGGTTTTTAAGGCCTCTGAGAATTCTAAAGAACTTGAAACTTTCATTTAAAAATCCCTTTTGTGTGAATTCTAAAATTTGCTCAAAATTACGAAAATGCCATTACATTTCGTAAGTTTTTTGTAAGAAATTGTTTCTTCATTTTAACTCTATTTTTCTTCTGTCTGAGCCTAAAATTCTCTTTTTTAAGAGTCTAGAATGTCATTCAATTTTTTTAGGACCTTATCTAATTCATTTTGGGAGACATACTTTGTAAATGCGCCCGTTTCCATCATTTAACGAAGACTAGACATTACAATTCTCCCCCTTTAAAAAATTTCATCCTCGAAATTTAGATAACATACCTCATGGGAAGAGGTCTGGATGCTTCTTTCTTATATCATCCTCTAGCTCCCATATAGCCTCTTCGGGAGATAACTCCTTCCAAACCACTTTCATCAGAAGTATCGTCTTATTCCGTAACTACTTGAGTTTAACGTCCACGATCCAATTGGTGATACTATGTATGATAGATTATCCTATAACTGCACATTCTCATATTCTATGACATGTGAGGGGTTAGGCTGATACTTTTTGAGCTATGAAACATGGAATATATGGTGCAATTGGCTCAGGTTTGGGGGAGGGGTTAGTCTATAGGCCACAGGTCCTACTTTATCAAGAATCTGAAAAAGACCTATGTATTTTGGACTGAGTTTTTTACATTTTATGGACCAACCTATTCCTGTGACTGGAGACACTCTAATAAATACATAGTCTCTAATATCAAACTCTAACGGCTATCTATGTTTATCTACATAACTTTTCTGTCCACTCTAGGCCATCAATAGTTTCTTTTTAATGGTCTTAATCTTTCTAGAATTCTGGTTCACTAATTCTAGGCCTATGAGGCGTTGCTCTCCTAGCTCAACCTAACACATCGAAGACCTACACTTCCTCCTATACAACGCCTCGTACGGTGCCATCTGTATACTTGCATGATAGCTGTTATTATAAGCAAACTCCGCTAGAGGAGTATGTATCCTAGTTTCCTTTCATTTCTAGCATACACACCTTCAGCATGTCCTCTAGGGATTGGATAGTTCTTTTAGTTTGACTATCTGTCTATGGGGTGATAGGCTATGCTAAATCTAAGTCTGGTACCTAGAGCATCTTGTAATAATCTTTAGAAATTCGAAGTGAATCTGGGATCTCTATCTGATACTATGCTTCTAGGCACACCATGTAGTCTAACTATCTCTCGTATGTACAACTGGGCTAGCTTATATAGGGTATAAGTGGCTTTTATAGGTAGGAAATGCTCTGGCCCTGTTAATCTATCCACTATTACCCATATTACATCATGCCCCGATGATGTCCTGGATAATCCCATGACAAAATCTATAGCTATGATATCCCATTTCCACTCTGGGATATCTAGGGGCTGAAATAATCCAACTAGTTTTTGGTACTCTATTTTAACTCTTTGACATATTAGACATTCTGCTATGTCTGTTTTCATTCTAGGCCACCAGAATAATTTCTTTAAGTCTTGATACATTTTATTGCTACCCGGATGAATAGTCTACTTGCTCTTATTTGCCTCGCCTAATATTTTCTCTTTGATTTAGGCATATACAGCCTATCCCTGTATCTGACTATGTCATCCTCAGATAGATTGAACTATTGGATACTACCTTGGGCTATTTGAGCTTTAATCTTATTTACATGGTTATCTATTCGTTAGGCCTATCTTATTTGCTCCCTTAGGTCATTTTCTATTTGAGTTTCACTCATTAATAGTTTTCCCAAATGCACCTCACAGGAAAGACTCATATCTCTGAATCTCTTAATCAATTCTTGCTTTCAAATCATCATAAAAGCCATGTGCATGGATTTTCTACTCAGGGCATTAGCTACCACAGTAGCCTCACCAGGATGGTATTTCAATGTGAAATCATAATCTTTCAAAAATTCTAACCATCTCCACTATCTCATATTCAGCTCTTTTTGTTCAAATAAATATTTAAGGCTTTTATGGTCACTGTACATTTCTATAGCTGTCCCATATAAGTAGTGTCTCCATATTTTCAAAGCAAATACCATTACGGCTAACTCTAGGTCATGTGTGGGGTAATTTTCTTCGTGAAGTTTCAACTGTCTAGAAGTATAAGCTACCACTCAGCCTTTCTGCATAAGCACACATCTTAATCCTTTCTTAGAGGCATCACTATAAACTATAGAAGTCTCTCTAAGGTCAGGGAGTACTAAAACTGGGGTCATGGTAAACTTGTATTTCAACTCCTAAAAACTACTCTCATATTTTTCATTCCATACAAATGATACATTCTTTCTAGTAAGTTGGGTTAGTGGCATCGCTATCTGAGAAAAGCTCTAAATTAACTTCCTATAGTTACTTGCTAAACCTAGGAAGCTCCTGATCTTTGTCACTGTCTTAAGTCTTTCCTATTGTAATATTGCCTTTACCTTATGGGGATCTACTGCGACCCCTACCTGGGAGATCACATGGCCTTGGAATTAAACTTCTGTGAGCCAGAACTCACATTTATTAAGTTTAGCATAGAGCTGTCTCTCTCTCAAGATTTCCAAGGCTAATCTTAGATGTTGTTTATGTTTCTCTATAAAGACAACTACAAATCTATCTAAGTATAGCTTGAACACTCTGTTCATATAATCCATGAATACTGCGGGTGCATTTGTCAACATGAATGGCATAACTAAAAACTCATAGTGCCCATATCTAGTTCTAAATGCTATCTTGAGAATATCCTCAACTTTTATTCTGAGCTGATGATATCTTGACTTGAGGTCTATCTTAGAAAATACTGACACTCTTACTAACTGATCTAGGAGGTCATCTATACGAGGGAGAAGGTACTTATTCTTAATGGTTATCTTATTGAGTTCTCTGTAATCTATACATAGCCTAAGACTTTTATCTTTCTTCTTTACAAATAAGACTAGAGCTTTCCATAGCAAGATACTAGGTCTGATAAAACTCTTATCTAAAAGCTCTTATATCTGTTTCTTAAGCTCAACTAGCTTAGTGGGAGCGATCCTATACAGGGCCTTAGACACTGGACCCATTCCAAGTACAATGTCTATAAAAAACTCAACCTCTTTCTTTAGGGGTAGTCTACTAATCTCTTTAGGGAATACCTCTGGAAACTTTCTTACTATGAGAATCTCATCTATACCCTCTTCTACCTCGGCCTAAACTGAAAAGAAAACTAGGTATCCCTAAGAACCATGTCCCATAGACCTCTCAGCTTGGGAGGTGGTCATAATAGATAACTCAATCCTCATACTAGGCACAGTCCCGCACTTAAGTAAAGTAATGCATTTGTGGCTACAATCTAGTATGGTGTTATTTGTAGATATCTAGTTCATGCTAATGATCACATCAATATCAATAAGGGGCATACAAATCAAATCAAGGGTGGTAAGGCAGTAATTAAACTGGACCACATAATTCAAGCAAACATAGGAGGTAATGGCTTGGTGTCCTGTGGGGGTAAATACATGCAAATCATATGGTAGTGTATGCATACTCAGACCCAACCTCCCAACACAGTCATATAATATGAAAGAATGGCTAGCATCCGAATTAAATAATGTAGTTACAGAAAAATCATTTATTCTAATAGTACCTTGGATTAGTCTCGAGGACTGGCTAGCCTCCTGTTGTGACAGGGTAAAGACTCTACCCTGAGTCTGAGGTCTGGGAGCAGTAGCCATCTCCCTCTGCTGGGTAAACTGCTGAGGAGCCTGGGTGCAGTCCCTAGCCATGTGTCTTAGCCTACCATACTGGAAACATACATTCTACCTCACGTAACATGGTCTGGTTCTATGATTCTTGCCACATTAGGGACATGTGATGGATGTAAAGCTACCTCTACTAGACTGAGTCCTCTGTTTCTTACCCCTTTGGCTTCATTGACTTCTGCCACCTCTCTTACTAGTAACTACAGCCTATGATCCCTCTCTAGGTCTCTTGGGCTTAAGGAAGGCTGGTTTGGCACTGGAAGTAGGCTACATCATTCTAAGGTTCACTTCCATCACTCTACATATCTTAACTAGGGTGTTAAAGTGTCTGATTCTCTGTGACACTACCCTGTTTCTGATCTCAGAGAGTAAACCTTTCTTTAACCTGTCTGATCTCCACCTCTCATCATTATGTCTCTGTAAATAGGAGGAGTATCAGGAGAGCTCTATGAATTTGGCCACGTATTGGACCATGAACATCCCTTCTGTCTATTTCAGGAGTATAAACTCTGACTCTTTCTCATCTCTAACTAAACTGGGGAAGTACTTCTCATAAAAGGCCTGGAGGAATGCCTCCCATGTAATTGGAAGGTTCCTCGCCTGCAAGATAGGCTCAGTGCCCCTCCACTAGAAATCTGCTTCTTTCTCTAGTTAGAAAATAGCCATAGTGGCTTTTTTGCTCAGACATGCACTCTATCACACAAAAGATTTTCTCTAGTTTTATAATCTAGGCATTGGCTTTCTCTGTGTTCATCTCACCATCAAAGGTGGGAGGCCCGAATTTCTTAAACTGGGTGATGACCTGGCTAATAGAGTGCTGCTCCTGAGCTAATGGAATAGGGGCAACCATCTGTACATGTGGCTGTGGGTCTAAGTGAGTCACCCTTGAATGCTCGGGATGATTCGAGTGGTGAGGTGGCTGTAGGGGAGGAGGTGAAGGGCCCTCGCTTTCTCTCTTAGCAAGTCGTTCCTATAACTGCATAATAACGACTTGCTGCTGATCTAGGCAAGCCATAGTAAACTGTAGGGCTCCAGCAACTGGTTCACTAGGCTTGGCTCTATCATCTACACTAGCCTTTCTAGAGGGCTGACCTCTCCTAGTGTTCACCATCTTGTTGAAACATCATAACAAACTTTAATATGAAAAAGGAACACTTTCGCACCATCACACACTCAATTCATCCATAAAGAAGCTCATATATATTTAGGCAACTCATAAACACAAGCCATAACCCACATCAAGAGCCTAAACTTGTGCTCTAATACCAATAAATGTAATACTATAATTCCTTAGCTCATTTCATACCATCTCTATGCCTCATATCAAGCAACTCATAAAAGAGGCAAGAAAAATAGCATTAAATAATACATTTCTTATGTTGTGTCACGTATAAAATTTTCATTCGATGTCTCGTAGACCATGTGAGCTTATGTATCATATTCTCATATTTAAGTACATAGATACAACTCATTTTCATCATCAAAAGTGGCCTACAACCCAAGGAAAACAAGGGAATATATAAAATTCATATACGCATTTTCAGCCAAAATTTTCTCACTTCTATCACAAATTTTGGAAAATCATAAATAATTTTAGAAAAATTGAACTCATGAATTATTTATCATTCCAGAAAGCTACACATGTCTAATTTACGTTAAAAATATGTTCACACCATGAAACACCATATAGAAGGTGTTTGACATTTGAAAAAGTGTAGAGGTCTGGCTAGCTACTGGTATTGTTATAGCTTTCTACTACAAACTTAAAAAATGTCCAATTAATTTCACAAAAATCCAATCAATGCAAATGATATCAATATAGAAATATAAAGATGTTGGCTAGAGAGAAAAAAATATCTCCAAACTATCTCAGGCACGTCCAGGTATAAAAAATCAATCAAACAATACTTGAGGTCAGTCTGAATGCCTAATACTGGGCAAAAACTTTAAAAATTCATATATCCCTCTCTAGACATTCAAATGAGGTGATTCTAATTGGCATAAGTCACTGGGAGTGTCTAGTTTTTTTATATAAAATTTTATGGCAATTGGATATCATTTGGCCCCTGAGTGACAAAAATCATTTTCAAACCAGTATGAACAGTAACCTGACCAAAATTAAAATTTTTTTCAATTTTAAAAATTCATCAAATATTCCATAGACATCCAAAAATTCAGCACTTTAACTTCTCAAAAAGCTCTTATCAAGCCCTAAATGCATGCCAAATCTCAAATCAAGAAAAGTTCATTTGGATAAAAAGTGATATAGGTTTTTAATATGGTCAATTTTAGTCTATATTAGAGACCAAACATGTCCAAATGACTTTCCATGGTGTTTGGCACCTCTTGAGTAAGTTTCAAAGCATGAATGTGACTTGTATGAACTGCCCAAATGGTCCCAAACTTCATGTATCTCAATTTGGCGATTCCACTTCCATTTATACATTAATGCATCAAACTTTTAAGAAGCAAAATTTGCCATCACATGTTCAATATACATTCTAGTATTCACATAACATAATTTCTCATTTATACATCACATATTAACATAATTATCACATAATTACACATGCTCAAGAGATCATAGGTCATATATAATAATAGGTTACATAAGTAACACCATAATTTCTAGCTCATTTCTATCACATTTGCATGCTCATATGATACATTCCATAAGGGGAGGTAAGAAAATTCATTAAAATAATACATTTCTTTGTGTTGCGTCGCATATAAAATTTCGTTCGATGTCATGTGGACCATGTGAGCTTATAAACATATTCAAATATTTAATTACATGGATACAACTCATTTGGATCATCAAAAGTGGCCTACATCTCAAGAAACTCGAAGGAAAGCTCAAAATATACATACACATTTTGGAATAGAATTTGGCTCATTTCTGTCACAATTTTGAAAAATCATAACTAAATCTAGAAAAATTGAAATTGGCATTCTTAACCATTCTAGAAAGATATAGATGTCTACTTCATACTAAAAATATGTTTAGACTATAACAATCATCATAGAGGATGTTTGATATTTGAAATGATCCAGAGGTCAAACTGTTCATTAGTGTTGTTACAGATTTCTATAGCATACTTAAAAAATGTACAATTAATTCCAAAAAAATCCAATCTATAAAAATGATATCAATTTAGAAAGTTTTAGATGTTAGCTAGAGGGAAAAAATAACTTTAGACTAGCTCAGGCATGCCCAGACCTTGAAATCTAATCAAATATTAATAGAGGTCGGGTGAAGCTCCTAATACTGGACAAATTCTGTAACAATTCATATCTCTCTCTCTAGGCCTCCAACTGAGGTGGTTCTAGTTAGCATAAATCACTGGGAATGTCTAGTTTCGTTGTATAAAATCTCATGGTAATTGGACATCATTTGTGCCTCATGTGACAAATTTCGTTTTTGGACCAGTATGAACAGTGACATGACCAAAATCAAAAAATTTGCTAATTTTGAAAATTCATCAAATATTCTGTAGACCTCCAAAAATTATGTTCTTTAGCCTCCTAAAAACCTCTCAAAAAGATCTAATTTCATGCCTAATCTCATATCAAGAAGAGCTCATTTGGCTAAAAAGTGATATAGGGTTTTATTATAGCCAATTTTAGCTCCATATAGGGTACCAAAATGTCCAAATAGTTTTCCTTGAGTTTTGGCACCTTTTAGGCAAGTCTAAAAGCATAATTAGGACTTGTGTAAGCTACACAAATAGTCCCAAACCTCATGCATATCATTTTGACCATTTTCATCCACATATATGCACACTTACATCAATTTTTCAAGAAACATAACTTGGCATTACATACTCAATTTACATTCTAGTATTCACATATCATATCTTTTCATTTATAAATCACATATTAGCATGATTACACATGTCCAAAAGGTCATAGACCATATACATCAATGGATTACATCATTTGATATAAATATGGTCTTAAAGAACTAAAAACTTTGCATTTGTTGTCATTCTCTCATCTTCAAGGTGGTTGGCTTCCATTTCCTTGTCCACTTGGTCCACCTAGCATATTAGATCATTGGAGAGGAGGGAATGAGATTCAAAGAATCCCAATAGCTCATCTCCCTTTCAATCACATATAATATATGCAAAACAAATCTTCAAAATACATGCATGGATATGATAGATGTCATGAACATTCAAGAAGCAAGCTTGGCATGTGAATAAGTCATACAAGACATCCAAGAGCTTGCCTAGTGGATGGATTGGCCTCACCCTTTTTCTTATGGATTTTAGACTTGCCTCACCTATTCTTTAAGTGATTCTTAGACTCAATCATGCTTTTGGGAGCCCACTTTACTTTTGGGAGACTCTTTACTTTGTTTCAACCAATCTTAAGGGTTCTTGACTCATCTTTACCATGGTTAAGAGTTCTTAGCCTCTCCATACTCAAGCAAACTCAAATAAACATCATAACATCATTTAGAAACATAATATGTCATCATGAAATCATGTCATATAAATCATACTAGTATACTTTTTATAGCTTGAAAAATACACATATACACATTGTAACAACCAAGAAAGGGAAAAGGAAAAAGAAAGAAGGAAGCTGGAAATTTTTGAAATCCAGAAATTTTGCTAAGTCTACTTGCAATAGCGAGAAATAGTCTCGCTACAGCGAGAGGGCTTGTTCATAATAGCGAAAGTGATTCTAGCTATAGCGAGTGTGAGCATTCCATACAAAAACCAGGGGGCTGCTCGCCGTAGCGTACGCCATAGCGAGAGTGGAGGTCTGGAACTGACACAAACTCGCCATAGCGAAGGTTAAACCTCGCCATAACGAATGGAATTTATATGTGCTCGCCATAGCGAAGGTGATTAACACGAGCTCGCCGTAGCGAAGGTTAATTTTTGCCGTAGTGAGGGTCAGTCCGGAAAAGAGTAAATAGTGAGAAAATGACTTCATAATACGCCCCAACTCATTCTTTCTCTCATATTTGCCCTAGACTTCGACCCAAGGAGAGAAAAGAGGCGTGGAGAGTGAGAAAGACCAAGAGAACAAAGGAAAGGTAAGCAAGTTCCTCTCACTTCTTCTTAGAATTCTGATCTCCTCTCTTTCCTCTCTTTTCCTATGGTTTTGTTTATGAAATTAGTTGGATTTTGGGCATGGGTCAGAAGAGAGAAAGTGGAAAACACCCTTGAATCTCTTTGTTTTTTTTGAAAATGTTGTTTCCACTACCTTAAGAGCTTGAGAGAGAGAAAGAGTTGATGGCATTCTAGAGAGAGAGAGAGAACCCTAGGTTCTTGTATGTTATGAGGGTTACTCTGAAGATTATATTTTAAGAGAGTAATTTATACTCTTTGATTGTGTCTAGGCTCAAGTGAAGCACCTCCATCAAGGTGTGATTGTGAACCTAAGAAGGGAGAAGAGGAATTGAAAGGAAAAGCTAGTGTTGGCTCATAAGGTAGCTTTCTTTCCACTCTTTCTTGTTGCATTCTTGGATGTAATAGTCATTGTATGTTTATGTATATGCTTAATGTGTGAGATATGATGTATGTTATTGCCATGATGCATTGTTGACAATATGCTTGTGTGATGGATTGTGAGAATTGCTCGGGTGAGGTAGTGCCGAAAGTCCCTTGAGATGGGTGAGGTAAAGCCGAAAGTCCCTTGAGATGGCTGAGACAAGGCCAAAAGTCCCTAAACTCGGGTGAGGCCATCCAAAAGTCCCTAAACTCGGGTGAGGCTAGACCAAAAGTCCCTGGAGCCCATTTTTGGCATTATTGTGATTTCCATAGCATGTACAACATGTATTATGTGATTGAGAATGGTTGGATGCCAAATTGCATGCTTTGAATTGTTATATGCCTTGATTGCTTACTTGAATGAGTGCATAAGCTACTGAGATTCCATGAATCTCACCCTTTCCCCTCTCATATTATCATGCTAGGTGAATCTCAAGGAGGAGCAAGTGCACACCAAGGAGCCTAGGAACATGTTAGCTAGATGATAGTTTATTTTGGTTATTTTGTTGTAAAGTGGTGCCAAATGAATATGCACCAACTATTTTTGAGATGTAAATATTGTAACAAGTATAAATGTATGGATATGTGATGTACAAACTATGCATAGAGCCAAATCAATGGAAATGTGAGTTTTGCCTCTTTTGTTGAATGAATGTAATAGTGTATTTTTGGCCGTAGCATAGTGAATTTGGAATGTATGTTGATTTGGACCACTTGAACAAGTTATATAGACTATTGTTATGCTTTTAAACTTGTCCATGAGTGGCTAGAACATGTGAGAGGCCATTTGGACCTTTTGGGTGCCAAAACCGGTAATTTTGTGAGCTCCGTCAAAATATGATCGGATGAGCTCTTCTTGTTATGAAATTTTGCATGCCTCTAGAGTTTGTAGAAAGCTTCCCAAGAACCTAAAGTAGGTAATATTTGGAGGTCTAGAGAATATTTAGGGAATTTTTGAAATTAGGGAAAATTGAATGGATTGGTCATGTACTGTTACCATAGGTCAGAAATGAAATCTGTGGCATTTATGGACCAAATGGAGTCCAAATGCGGTGAAATTTTATACACATAAACTAGACAACCACAAGGAACTATAGGAACTAGAACCACCTAAATCGGAGGTCTGTAGAGAGAGAATGAACCTTCTAACATTCTATATCAGCATCAGGGAGCCCATCTGACCTCCATCACTGTTCCATCGATTTTCAGGGTCTAGGGGCTACTAAACTGATCTAGACTTATTTTTTTCCTCTAGTAGACATCTGTAGCTTTTCAATTTGGTATAGTATTCCCAGATTAGAGTTTTTTGGATTTAATTATGGATTTTCGAAGTTCATGACAGTAAACTGGGCTAAAAACAGAGACAGTCAGACCTTTACCTGATTTTTAATGTCAAAATGGTCTAAACACCGAGATTTGGATTGAGAATTATTTTTAGTGTAAAGTTAACACTTAGAGCTTTCTAGAGAGCTATGGTTTACTAGATTCCCATTTTTCTACAATTAGATATGATTTTCCAAAGTAGAGCCAAAAATCAGACTTTTGGGCGAATGTGAGAAATTGCATTTTTCTGGTTTTTGACTCCATACCCATGGCTTATGGTTTGTTTTATGCTATGTCTGAGTTGTATAAATGGAGTGTGAGTAGAGAATGTAATTGATGGGTTCAAAGGACCCACGGGGCAAAAAATGAGTGTTTGAAACCCCGTTTTATAGCATGAAAATGCCACGGATAGTATTGATTATTTGGAAATCATATGGAACCAAGCCCAGAGGGAGGCTAGATAGAGTTAGTACACTAAGGTGTTACACACATTCTAAGATAAGCTAAACACATATCTATGCATGAGAGAAGGTGGAGAGAGCTACCTTGCACACAATCAATCACACACTTTTCCTTTTAAATCCAAGCTCCATTTTTTGGCCACACACAAATAAAAGTGTAGGGAAGGTTTCTCTTGGCCTAGACATAATTTATGGAAGCCAAATAGGTTCATGAAACAAATTCTAAGGCCATACAATTTGCTTAGATACTAGGTTGGTTTATAACCTCATTATGGTTCCATAATTGCACCTAATGAAGCAACACTCTTCAAATAAATTCTAGGCTCCATTCTTTCCTTTCAAATATGATCCTTGACTCCTTTTAAGCCTCTTGGAGTCATCACACAATTAAAATAAAGAGCCTAACTACATGTTGCTTTTTTAGGTCATAATATAGAACCTAAAGCACCAATTTACTTTCTAAGTGTTCTAAATTTTTTCCAAGACCTCCCCTCATTTTCATTCATCATATATGACTCAAAAATGGGTTTAGAAAAATTTAAAACTCTCCCTAGCTAGGAGAACCCATCTTGGCTGAGGCTATGGAAGAAATTAGGTCTCTTAGAGTTTGCTTTGTTTTCTCATGGGAGGATGCATGTGGGGAGCCTTTTAGGGATCTTAGGAACTCATTTAAACTCTTATTTAGGCTTAGAAATCATCATACAAAGTCAGATTTTACAAAGTGCAATTGAAATCCTAGAAATTGCATCTTGAAATCTAATAGTTTTTTGTTAATTTTCTTTACATATTCTTAATCTCCATACCTTTTTCCTTAGATTCATCCGTGGTTCTACCTAAAATTCAAGTCCTCCTAGAGTTTCTCATGCTAGGCGAAATGGAGGAGGAGAGGAACCAAAGGTATCAACCATAGGAAGAGAAATTACTTAGTTTTCTTCCTTTCTCCAAGCTCCTCTCTTCAAATAAAAAATTTCCCCTAATTTTCTCCCTTAAATCAGATTTGTAAACTTCATTTTAATCAAAAGAAACAAAGGAGAATGAAGGAGAGGAGGTGTGGATGGGAGAAAGCATGAAAAACTACCATGGAAGTATACCTTTAAGCTTGGATTTCTCCTTCTTCCTCTTCCTCTCTTGTGTGCCTAAAACCCTAGCTCCCTTCTTTGAAATTGGGCAAACATTTCTGAGTCTAAATGAGGGAGAAAGTGGGGTGCTACCTATATATAGGGGGAGGAGGAAGCATTTTTCAAAAATTCTCATTTTGCCCTTCGTTCTTTGCATTTTCCTTTCTCCTTTGTTTTAGCTCCTTTCTGAGAACCGTCTTTTGCATTATGAAATTTAGGTTCCTAATTTAATAAAATGCCTTTGGAATCACTCAAATCAGAGCTAAAACCTTCCCGAACGAATCCGTCAAAGTTCAGGTACACTAATATTAGAAAACGTCTACCGGAGGGGATTTAACTATCCCCGGGGCTTCCTATGGTTTTCAGGGCCTCTGAGAACCTCAGAAAACTTAAAAATTTCATTTAAAAAGCCCTCCTATGTGAATTCCAAAATTTACTCAAAATTACGAAAATACCATTACGTTTCGTAAGATTTCTGTCAAAATTTATTTCTTTATTCTAGCTCCATTTTTCCTTTTGTATAAGGCTAGGATTCTCATTTTAGGAGTCTAGAATGTTACTCAAATTTTTTGAGACCTTAACTAATTCATTTCGAGGGACTTGCTTTGAAGACGCTCCCGTTTCCGTCGTTTAACAAAAATTGGACATTATAACATCAATAGTCATTCATCAAGCCTTAAAGTAGCCAAATCCATGCACTTTAAGGTCAAGCTCTCATCCCTCATGTGGTTAGCTCCTATTTCCTTGCTCTCTTCGTTCATCTAGCATGTTAGAACATTGGAGAGGAGGGAATAAGATTCAAAGAATCCCAATAGCTCATCTCCCTTTCAATCACACATAAATGATGCAAAACCAATCTTAAAAATGCATGCATGAGTAGCATAGGATGTGCAATCATCCAAGAGACATTTTCAACATTTGAACAAGTCATATATAGCATACAAAGGCTTTCCAAGTAAGTGGATTAACCTCACCCATTCACTTGTGAATCTTGGACTTACCTCACCCATTCTTTAAGAGGTTCTTAGACTTAACCTTGCTTTTGGGAGTCAACCTCACTTTTGGGAAACTCTTCACTTTGTCTCAACCAAAATTCAAGGGTTTTTGGCTCATCCTTACCATAGCTAAGGGTTATTGGCTTCTCCACACTCAAGCAAACCAGAGCAAGCATCATAAACATTTTTTAGAAATATAATGAATCATCATGGCACTATGGCATATGAAATCATGCTAGAATACTTTTCATGGCTTAAAACATACATACACACATTTAAAGACAAGTCAAGTATACATTCATGTATGATAGAAGGAGGAGTGAGCTACCTTGGAAGCAAGCACACACTTTTTCTCTTGAATTTCCCCTCCCTTCTTCGGCCTCACACACACAAAGGTGTGGGAATGATTTTTCTTGGCCTTGACACAATTTATGGGAGCCAATTAGGTTCATGGAATTAATTTTAAAGCCACACAACTTCTTCACAGACTAACTTGGCCTATAAAGCCCTTTATGTTTCCAAGAAAGCACCTAGTGGAGCAACACCCATTAAATAAATTCTAGGCTTCTTTCTTTCCTTTCAAATATGATTTTTGACTCCTTTTAAGCCTCTTGGAGTCATCACATAATTAAATAAAGGGCCTAACTATATATTGCTTCTTTAGGTCATAATATAGAACATATAAGGCCAAGTCACTTTTTATAGTTTCTAAATTGTTCCCAAGGCTTCCCCTCATCTTCACTCATCATATATGACTCAAAAATCAGCTTAGAAAAATTTAAAACTCTCCCTAGGTATGCAAACCCCTCTTGGCCGAACCTAGGAAGCATTTTGCTCTTCATGGACTTTGTTTTGTTTTCTTGATGGAGGAAGCACATGGGGAGACTTCTAGGAATCTTAGGAGCTCATTTAAACTCTCATTTAGGCATAGAAATCAAGGTATCAAATTAGATTTTGCAAGGAACATATGAAATCCTAGACTTTGCATCTTGAATTTTTATGGTTATTTAGTAATTCTTTTTGCATATTCTTATTCTGCACACCCTTTTTTCTAAGAATTACCCTTGTTTCTACCTAAAAACTAAACCCTTATATGACTTCTTGAGTGGGGCGAATCATAGGGAGGAAGGATGCAACGGGTATCAACCATGGAAGAAGAAACTCCCTTGTTTTTTTTTTGTTTTCTCACTTGAATCTTGTGTTCTTTGACCTCCTCTCTTCAAATCCGAATTTTTGCCTTAATTTCTACCTTAAAAGAATTTTATAAACTTCATTATAATCATAGGAAATAAAAGAGAATATAAGAGAAAAGGTTTGAAAAGAAGAAAGTATGAAAGACTACCAAAATTCTATACCTTCAAGCCTTGATTTCTCCTCCTCTTCTTCTTCTTCTTGTGCACCACTCTCTTAGGGTTTCTTCTCTGGTTTGGGGCAAAAAAATATAAAGCTATGTGAGTGGGAGAGTGGGGCGCCTATATATATAAGGTAGAGGAAGAATGACTTTTCAAAAATTTCTATTTTGTCCTTCGTTTTTAGCACTTTTGTTTCTAATTTTTTTTATCTCCTTTTTTAGAACTATTTTTTCCATTATAAAATTTAGGTTTCCAATTTAGTAAAATGCCTTTGGAATCACTCAAATCAGAGCTAAAACTTTTCTGAACAAATCTGTCAAAATTAAAGTACACTAACATTAGAAAATGTCCACCGGAAGGGGTTTTAACTATTTTGGGGCTTCCCATGGTTTTTAGTGTCTTTGAGAACCCCAAAGAACTCAAAAATTTTATTTAGAAAGCCTTCGTGTGTGAATTCCAAAATTTACTCAAAATTACGAAAATGCCATTATGTTTCGTAAGTTTTTTGTAAGAAATTATTTCTTCATTCTAGCTTTATTTTTCTTTCCATTTGAGCCAAAAATTCTCATTTCTAAGAGTCTAGAATGTTACTCAAATTTTTTAGGACCTTATCTAATTCAAGGACTTGCTTTGAAAACATGCCTATTTTTGTCGTTTAACGAAAACTGGACATTACAGGCTGAAACCTTTGCAATTATGCATTCTTAATTAGTGGTAGTTATTTTTTGATAGTGGGATTAACTTTTGCTAATTAAGTTTTTTTTGGTGTTCACAATTGGTGGCAATTGATACTACTGAATTGGAAGTGGTGGGTTAAATTAGTGGCAGTAAGTGCCATTAGTTGAAAATTGCCTGATTGTATTGGATTCTAATCTAGTTTAGGAAGTGGTTGGAAAATTATATCTAATTAGAAATAATTTTTTAAATTATATATAGATTTATATTTACATTTATATTAGTTATAAACTTGATTATACATTATTAGAATATCTTTATAAAAATTATCAACCATTGTGCCAAAACATGTATATAATATAATTTTCAAAAAAGTACAATTCATACATTTATTAAAATAAAAATTGTTAGTGTTACAGAATCCTAATAACAAATTGTTAACCTATTTTTATATAATGCTATTCAATTAAACTTTCCAAAATGAAAAGAAAAAAAAGTGCAAATAAATTCTTAATTGTTTTGAGTTCGACTTGAAGAAAACAAAAAGTGTAGATCATCTACATCTCCCTGAAAAATAAAAGGGTAAAATCATCTCACTTTATTTAAAGAGCAACCATATAATGATATAGCCAAAATTAGAAGACTAACAAGGAACATAATGATAATATATATTTGAATAAATTAAGTGTTATTTGTGGTTGATCATGGAAATTACAAGATACAATCCTATCCCTAAAGGTTTCAACTCACTGTTACAAATGGCATGTGCATTGCATGCAAATTGCAAGATTAGAAGGATTTAAATTGAAATTGCAAGTAAATTTCTTTTAGATCAAGTTTCCAAGTATTTAGTTCGATTGTTATTATATTTCATTTTTTTCTTTAAGATGTTATAGATTTCAAGAGAGCAATTAGATAAAGTTGAAGATATTATTGACTTTAATACTTTAAAATGAAATTTTTGGTTAGAAAAAGAGGAATTAAGGAATAGCACATACTAATGGCAAAGACAAGGACTCCATAGATGCCAAGGTAGCTTCAGAAATTAAAAAAAAATGCCATCTAAATGTTATGTGTGGAATATATGGGTTGATCATGCAAAGATCAATCATATATATGGGTGATGCTTGAATTAAACTAAAGCATTTTAATCAATAATAGTAGAAACTAACTTATTAGGTTCAACTATCAAATCAAGACTCTATCTTAGACATTAAATTCATGCAACTCTTATCAACCAAAATTGTGGTACAAAAGTGGCATTTTTAAAACTTGTTACAACTTCATTGTTGCTTGTATGTTTGCCAACAAAATTCAATGGTCCTTTAAAAGTTTATGTGTATTCACAGTAGGTTGTCGCCCTAAAAATGTGAAAGCAATTTAATAGAAAAACCAACAAATTAAACTTGCAATGGAAAATATTGATACTAAATGGCCATTTAAAGGCCATATCTAGAAACCATAAACTCCTTACTCTAAGGGAATAAAAGAACTTAATAGGAAAAAATAAAAATTTGCACATCGATATCATATAGGTGATAGTGACAATATATTGATTCCAACCAATGCTTTGCCCACTTTCATGTTGAAGGTTATGTATATATGTGTCTTGAGTTTTGGCATTAATTATATAAGTATCTTCCATGTTTCAAATCTTAGGCTCCTAGTATACTTAGAATTTTGTCTCATTATTAAATTAGAAGCATCTCCTTAGTATCAGTAACAAAACCATTTTTTGTGAACCATTTAATTAGTATCAATAAGAAAAACTAAATCTTTATTTTCACTTATACAAGTAGGTTTGAATATTGATAAGCATGATATTTTATATATTTTAATCCCCTAACTTAGGTGTCTTAGTATCCAATTATGGCTTTAGGAATTTAATTAAGTGGAATTTGATTTTAATTTGCCATTTTTACAATTGAGGAATCATTTTGCAAATTATTGATTCTTAATGCTTAAATTTATCTTAAATAAATTCCGAATATTTCCACTTAATACCTTCCAATTTTTGTGTGTAGAATTTCAATGGACAATTAAAGCTTGGATGGAAAATTGAATTGGGGAAGCTACAGAGAAGAAGCTGACGTGAAAAGGATGCATGTGGCCAATGGCTCAAGTAATTTATTCACGTACAGCTGGAGCACACAAGAAACATATACAAAACCACAAGTTGGAGCTGCAGAAACAAAGCACGAAGCACGTGCAGAACATCCAGTAGCTGAACAGAAATGGAAGAAAGAGCGTCGAATGCTTGCATGAGCTGAAATCAAGATGAAGAGACGCTGAAACAGAGACTGGACGCTGGACTCGAACTGGACAGCAGGAGCACGCCTGGAGCTTGAGAAAACGTTGGAGCTGGACGAGGAACAATTTCATTCATTCATCTCTGGACTGGACAGCAATTCGAAGAGCAGAAGGAATGCACAGTGAAACGAAATGAAGCTTCTGATCAGAGAACCAGCTACAGCGTGATGAAGAAAAGCTTGTACAGAAGCTGAAGCAGAAACAAATACACATGAGCTGCAACCCGACGTGAACAAAAACAAAGAGGCATGCAGAAGCTACAGTAACCAATATGGGAATATTATATTTAGCTTTGAATGGGGCCCACACTCATGCATAATAGCTTCAGATAATTAAAATGAGAAGGAGGAGCATGTGGAATCACTTAAAGGACTCACGTGAGAGGAGAAATACACGCCCATTCCATTCGCCCGGCCCATTCAACGCACATAAGGCCATTCATTCACTCATTACGTAAATTCAATTCACGACGTCATTTTATATATCCCATTCACGCTCAAACCCTAGCCGTCTTTGATAAATAGAGGCCTTCACACTATATTTCGACCATCATTCATTCAGGGGGATTGAACTTGAGAGGAGAGACGGCAGAAACAAAAGGGAGGTTCAGCGCTGAAAAAGAAGAGTTCTTTCTTTCTTGATGGCTGCCTCTTTGATTGATTCTCCTTTAATTGATCCTTCCATGGCAGCTTGAATTCCTTGTGGTGGCTAGCTGAAGATTGAATTCTCCTAGATGAAGATTTGAGCTCTACATCTTCTATTGAATTTGGATAAAACTCCCTTGCCCAATCTTTTGATTTTAGCATTATTTCCTTTATTAAATTGTCTAGGTTTAGCTTTTTGGTTTAGGAATTTAATTGCTGGAATTACTGGATTGAATTAATTCTTGGATTGAACTTGATTTGAATTTTGGAATTATTTTTTATCATCATGTGTTTGGAAAAATTCCAGAATTAATACTGTGCAATTGAACTCTAAATTCCTCTTGACTTTGGGCTAATTGATGCAATGGTTATTGGGTTAGTTAGCTGGAACTTTTGTGCAATTAATTGCTTAAGGGGTTAATTAATCTAATTGGTGAATTAGCATCTTTAGTGAATTGTGCAGTGGCTTTCATAAATCAATCAAATTTAGTGTAGTGTGTTCTTATTCTTAATTCAATTAATTAGTTGTTTAAGGTTTCTTGTGGTTGCAAAATTCTTTGAACAATTGATGAATTGAACCTTGGATGGTTATTCAAGAACCTTATGAGGAATGCACTAAAGAGCAAGAACTTAATCCTAAATTGGTAAGCTAAATAGAGCAAGGATAATTGAACTCTAGGGAATCCAATTGAAAGCTAGTTACCTCATTTACTTGATAAATCACTTGAACTTAGTTTTAGATTTCTAATTCTTGTCAATTAATTTTAGTTCGATTAAATTCTAGCATATCAAACCCCCAAATTAGATCCTAATAGTAATACTTAGAATATTCTTCCATAAACAATTTAAGACACAAACTCCTTGGAAAGATGACCTAGGTTGCACCATTATCTACAAAATTTATTTTGCTACCTAGTTTTATTTGAGATTGCACGACACGATCATCAAATTTTCTTTGATATGTTTATAAGAAACATATAATATACTAAAACCATCAATAACATTTCTTAAATTTATAGTCCAAAAATTGAATAACTCTTTAATTTCCTTTTAGATTTTGAAGACATTAATTTTTCTTTGTTTTTTAAATTTTAAATTAGATATCTCATTACACAAAAAGGCATTATGGCTAGATTATAATATCTAGTTTTTTAGAAACTAAACAAAATTGATATTGTGGTATGGCAAGACCCTAAAGCAAAGTAAATTAAGATTGATGGAGAATATAATGTTAATTAAAACATCTAAAAATGCAATTAGGTGCCTAAGAATAGTCTAAAATTAGAGCAAAAATGGCTAAACGATATGAATGAAAGCTAGTGGCAAAATCGTAATTTTGGCCAACCTTTTGAAAACTCAAAGGAGAATGCTTTAACTAATAAAATTGACTTCATTAGGGTTTTCAGAGCCCCAAAAAATCATAAGAACCGTTAGAATGATTAAAATATTTTCGATGTACAAATTAGGTCGTCAATTGATCTAAATTTTGTTTTAGGTTGTTCTGAATGCTATAAAATTGAAACAAAATATTTTTAATAAACTAGATGACCTAAATTTCATGATGAAAAAGACGATTCTCAAAAAGCAAACAAAGAAAGGGAAGTTTAAGGGCAAAATGGGAATATAGAAAATTTATAAACCTTAGCTTACCACTATATAAATCACGCCCCACTCCTTCTCCTTCACTTTTGGCCAAAAATTTTCCACTCCAAACCAAGCCAAGAGGCGTCCCAGGAAGCAAAGGGAAAGGAAGCTACCAAACATAAAAAATTGTAAGGAATTTGTTTATGATTTCTATATAAACTAGTTTTTACTCTTCCTCTTTCTTCCTATAGTTTTGGCTTCTTGAAAGATGGAGTTTTATGGCTGGAAACTTGGGGGACGAATTTTTTGCAAGGAAACCAAATATGCCATATTGATATGCAATTAAAGCCTTTACAATTGGTATATGCTTTGGTATGGGAAAATTTCTTTTCCTTGTTTCTCTAGAACTCCATAGGTTCGGCCAACATAAGAGGGAGGTGAAGGGAATTGATTTTTCCTTGAACATCATGGGGATTAGATTTTTGGAATGTAAAAATTAAGAATATGTCATTAGAATCATATAGGAAGCTATTGGTTGCAAGTTATGGAACCTCGAGTTTTACTTGCACCTTAGGAAGTATGAAACTTTGGATTGCTATTTCATATTATGTAAGAGTATAATTAAGCTAAGAAAAGGCTAGGGAGGCTTCATAAGTGCTAATTCCCTAAATGAATAGAACAAAACGTTATGGAAGCCCATTTAGGACATTGTCTCAGCCAAGCATGGTTTAAGATACCTAGAAAGATTTTTCTTTGATTCTACGGTTATAAAAGGTCTAGATATGAATTACAAACACTAAAGAAACTATTGGTTTGAATTTAGAAGTCTTATTTTGAAAAGTAAAAATTTAAGGTTCCATTATGCATAAAGAAGCAACTACTTGTTAGGCTCTTTGAATTGAGTTTGTGATAACTTTAATGAGTTTAAATGGAGTCATATGGTTTATATTGGATGAGATTTTGGGCCAAAAATTAATTTGTAAAGGTTGCTTCATTATACCCTTAAATAGAGCCATATGGAAACCTAAAGTTAATACTAGCTTATGTAAGGCTTACTTGAGTCCAAATATGGTTTCATTGATATAATTGTGCCTTATTTGATGTGTCTCAGCCAAACAAGTAAAACTCCCCTCAAGTGCTTGTGTGAGGCTAAGAAGAACAATTAAGAGCAAAGGAGGAATTAAATTTGATTTTTGTATGAGGTAGCTCTTCATCCATTCTTGCATATATATGTTGGTAGTTTGTTTGGTCTTGAATTGCTTGTATGTCTTAATTGCTATTTATATATGTTATTGTTTGATTGATGATAATATGCATTTGTTTGACAATGATTGTATTTGGAATGAATCTGATTCTTAAATGAGTGAGGTTATGCCAAAAGTCCCTTGAATTAGGTGAAGTGAGACCAAAAGTCCTTAAATGTGGATGAGATAAGGCTAAAAGTCTCAAATATAAACAAGGCTAAGTCAAAAGTCCCTAAAGGAGGGTGAAAATAAACCAAAAGTCCTAAATTATAGGATGAGATTAGACTAAAAGTCCCTAGAGTTTGTTTTACTCTTAATAGGGCCATATAATCCCTTATGTATGAATATGATTGATTTTGGATGGTATAATATGCTACTTTCTCTTCTTGACCTTGAACATGTCATATATGTGTCCTTGAATGATGAATGAGCTATTGAGATTCCTTAAATCTCATTTTTCTCTATATTATTCCTAACCATGTCTAGGGAATCATCAAGAACTCAAGGATGGAAACCAAAGAGTATAAGACCCATACTTAGACAATTGTTTAGGTTTTTGTGTAATTTGTTGCACATAAAAGGATATAATTGATGAATTTGAGATGCAATCCTTCATACATACTTAATAGCATGTGAGTATCGTGTATGTATCATTTTTTAGTGAAAATACAAGAGATTATGCCATTTGACCATATTAGTGTCATGAAATGTATGTATGTAATGGCAAATGGGAGAGTGAAATTGAATTGCAAGATGTTTGAGACATGATAAACCAGTTGTATATGTTGTGTTTTACATTTGAGATTTGCCCAACTGGTCACATGAATTAAAGTGATCCATTTTAAACCATTTGGACCCAAAATTGCATCACATTAAGCGATATTTTGCATATAAACCAAAAATTGAACAAATGGACAAATTTTTGAATGAAATTTGGTACACATTTAGAGCTCACTTAGAACTTTCATAGAGTTAAAGGATACAATTTTTGGATCTTTGTAAAATTTATTATGACTTTTCAAAGTTAGCTAAAATGTAGAAAATTCTTAGCACTGTTCATTTGGTTCAGATATGGTTTTTTGTGGCTTTGAGGGGTCAAATAGACTTCTCATAAAATTTTACAGGTATATAGTTGACATATAAGCTTTATGTGGCCACCACGTTTGCATAAATTAGAGTTGTGTGTCATAAGATATACATGTTTGAAGTTTAGGATTTGTTATATGAATCAATAGTTAGTATTATTCCATTGAATTTTGTGGATCAAATGAATTCAATTTTACTTGAAAATTTTATAACATGTAGTTTATATCCTAAGCTTTCTAGAGATACCTAAATTGCATGAATTGGAATAATCTAGCTTAAGATATAAAGTTTTAAAGTTGTCATTTAGTATGTGCAAATGTGCAAAGTGTGGTATTTTAAAGCATATGCCATCACCTTTGAAATTTGTGATGATTTTCTATGATGTTCTGAGCTTAGTAAACTTGTGTGGCATGAATTTGGGGATTTCTATGATGACAATAATTATTTATGCAAAATTTGAGGAATTGATGTTTTAATAACGGTATGAACCATTGCCAAAAATATTGATATAAGGGAATTATTGTTGTTAATGAAAGATGAGATTAAATATATGTACATCTTATGATGGTATGACATAGATTAAGATGACATAGTAGAGTCATCAAATATAATTAGACAATATTGGCCACACCTTTATAGAAGAAAAATATTTTAAAAAAAAGAAAGAAAAAAAGAAGAGACAACACACCTTTAAGTTCAAATTTAAACATTAGAGGAAAAAAGTCCAAATCTAAATTATAATATAAGAAAACTAAAATCACATCTAATTTTTTAAAAAAATATAGAAATAAAAAATAAGAAGAACTATTTTTTATAGAGAGACAAGACAATTTAGCCTTTATGATTATCTCTTAAGGACCTTCTTTCTTGAAGTGCAATGTAGTGTTGTGGGTTTGATAAGAAGAGTTACAAGTCTTCAAAAACACAATTTAAAAGCCAAAACTCCATTATTAAACTAAAAAAAAAAAGTTCCATCGCAAAGTGTAATACCATAATTATATAGCTCATCTCATTCCTTGTTTAAACTCATTTCCAAGAAATACACAAGTTTCCCAAGAAAGAGCAATAAAAATAATGAATAAATTTGTGTTGCATAGCAGATAAATTTTTCATTCGATGTCCCATGGACTATATGTAATGAACGTAATTTTCATAAAACAATGAAATGAGTCATGTAAAAATAAGTCCTCTGAAATGACCTAGATAATGTCCCAAAAAATTTGGGTTAAGTCCTAGACTCCTAAAAATGATAATTCTAGACTTAGATAGAAAGAAAAACGGAGTTAGGATGGAGAAATAATTTGTGACGGAAACTGACGAAACATAATGGCATTTTTGTAAATAAGTGTAACTTTTGGAAAACCACATAGGAGGGCTTTTTAAATGAAAGTTTTGAGTTGTCCAAGGTTCTCAGAGGCCCCAAAAACTATGGGAAGCCCTGAGACTGGTAAAGCCCCTTCAGTGTATGTTTTTCAACGTTAGTTGACCCAAACTTTAACTGGTTCATTCGGTAAGGTTTTAGCTCCAAATTGAGTGATTCCAAAGGTATTTTATTAAATTGGGAACCTAAATTTTATGATAAAAAATACAGTTCTAAAAAAAGAGCTAAAACAAAGCTGAAACGAAATTACTATTACAGAAGGGCAAAATTGGAAATAAAAGCTTCTAGAATGTCCTAAACACTTCCACGCTTTTCTTCCATCTTCTTCCTTTTATTGAGCACGAAATTTTTTGCCCAAAATATAGAAGTTATTCTGTTCTCTTAAGCACACAAGAAGGAGGAGAAAAAGAGGAAGAAAACCAAGGAGAAACTAGGTAATTTCATGGCTTTTCTTGCTTTATCTTCCTCCAATCTTGTTTTCCTCTCTTCCTCCTTCCTTTCCATGGATTTTTTTAAATGATTTGGTTCTATTTTTGACCCAGACCTAAGGAGGAAAATTTGAATTTGCCAAGGAGAAGGGAATTAAGGAAGAAAAGCTTTGAAAACAAGCTTGAAACTAAGGTATTTTTCCATTCTTGATGCTTCATCTTGATTGCTCCTCTTTGTGGTAGTTTCGGCCAGCCTAGGGGGGATAGAAGGAGATGAATTTTGGGCAAAACCAAGGAAGAAACCTAGGGAAAAGAGTGCAAGGATTAAGAATATGGCAAAAATTCCAAGAAAAACCAATAGAAAACAAGTTAGAAAAGTGTAGTGCTTTCTAAGATTTTGTAAAATCTGATTTTGTGTAAATGTTTCTTTGGCTATTTAAATGTTCCCTTGAGCTCCTAAGACCTCTAGAAAGCCTCCCAAGTGGCTCTCCCATCAAGGAAAAATCACAAAGTCCATGAACCTTCCTTATGGTGCATATTTCGGCCAAGCTAGGTTCATTAGGCTAGGGGATATTTTAATTTGTTCTAACTTTAGTTTGAGACTTTATATGATGTTAGAAGATGAGAGAAATCATTGGGAAAAATTTAGGAGCCATAGGTTGGGAGATGGGACAATGGTGTCCATAATGGTGTCTTATGAAGCAACTTAGTCTTCCAATGTTGCAATTGAATATGTGATGGCTTCAAGGACCTTAAATGAGTCCAAGAAGTTTAGAAATAATAAAAGAATAGAGCCTAGAACTTGGATGATATGAGTTACTTTAATGGACCATTTTTGGAACCAATATGCCCATTATGGAACTAAGTGTGTGTTTAAGAGTGAACCTAGTGTCTTGGCTTGCTTCAAGTGTGTAATTGTATGATGTTTGTGATATCTAAGTCAAGAGAACCCTACTCCACCTAAGTGCTCTTGTGAGACCAAGAAGGGAAAGGAAGTGGCAAAGTAAGCTTGCATAAATTAAAAGGTAGCACTCCACCTCATTCTCTTGCATTCTTGTGTGCATATGTATATGTTGTGTTCTTGTATATACTCTTGTGATTTGAGAATATGCCACTTGATGTCTTAAAATTGAATTGGTACCAATGTGTCTTCTTGAATGACTATGGTTGTGGAAAGAGCTCATAAGGATGAGGTGATGCCAAAAGTCCCTTGATGAAAGTGAGGAGATGCCAAAAGTCTCATAGCATGGGTGAAACAAGGCCAAAAGTCCCTTGAATGGGTGATGCTAGGTCAAAAGTCCCTAGGCCAAGAGTGAGATAAATCCAAAAGTCCTAGAAATGGGGTGAGGCTAAACCAAAAGTCCCTAGAACATGAAAGTGGTCTTGACATGTTGATGTGGCAAGAAGTGAGATTTATTACACACTTTATGCTTGCATATTCATATATTTGATATATGTATGTCTTGAATGTGGTGTGAATGGGTGTGTGAGTTATTGAGATTCTTGAAATCTCACTCCCCTTTCCCTCTCATGCTTAAAATGTCTAGGTGGTGCCCAAGGCCAAGGAAATGCAAGCCAAGAATATTAAATGGCTACACTTTGTTTAATTTGTAGTGTAAATTGTAATAGAGTGTCAAGAAGAATTGTACATGTTACTTTTGGTTGTGTAACACCTTGAGCATATGTAATATAATGTATAGACTATATGTATAATGTATGTAGTATTAAATCAATAAAGATATGTAATTGGACCCTTGAATGGCATGTGTGTTTAGTGCACAAATAGATGTTGAGAGACCAAAATAAGATGCATGGGATTTGGGACCATTTGGGTAGTCTCTATAAGTCATATTTGTGCTTTGAAACTTGCCCAAGAGGTGCCAAACAATTAAGAAAGCCATTTGGACAAATTGGTTACCCATATGGAAAAAAAACGTACCATTTTAGGAGGCTATACCACTATTTGTCCAAATGATCTCTTCTTGGTCTGAAATTTGGCATGCATCTAAAACTTATTAAGATATTTTTGGAAAGCTAAAGTTGGTAATTTTTGGAGGTCTTTGAAATATTTGGCAAATTGTTGAAGTTAAAAAATTTTTTAGTTTTGGCAAATTATAAGATAAAATTTTCTATCACTCATAAGGAAAATGATGTCTAATTGCCACAAAATTTTATACAAAAAAATTAGAAATTTCCAGTGACTTGTGCCAATTAGAAGCACCTCATTTTGAGGTCTAGAGAGGAAGATATGAATTTTTGAACATTCTATCTAGTATCAGGACCCTTACCCAACCTGAGTTACTATTCTATTGAATTCCAAGATTTGGGCTACTTGAGCTGGTCTGGAAATATTTTTTTCCTCTAGCTAACATCCATAGCTTTCTATATTAGTATCATTTTCATAGATTAGACTTTTTTGGAATTAATTGGATGTTTTCAAAATTTGCTGTAGAATCTGTGACAGCATCAGGAGGCAATTTGACCTCTGGACCTTTTCAAATGTCAAAAGCCCTCTGCGATGGATGTTATGGTCTAAGCATATTTTTAGTGTAAATTAAACATCCATAGATTTCTAGAATGGCTAAGAATGTGTGATTTCAATTTTTTCAAAATTAGTTATGATTTTTTAAAGTTTGCCCAGAAAAAGGGCCAAAGCTAGCCTAAAATAAACCTCCATATTCCATGTTCCATTTCAGTTTCCATGAGTTGTACGCATGATTTTATGATACAAATGAGTTTTATACATGTAATTAAATATGATAAATTATAGTATGAGCTCACACGGTCCACGTGACACCGAACAGAATTTTTATATGCGATGCAACGTAAAAATAATCAATATTTTAATGCCATTTTCTTGCCTCTCATATGTATTGATTGATATGAGGTATAAAGATAGTATGAAATGAGCTAAAAAAGTATGATATTTCACTGTATGAACTTATTCAACTCATTTTCATAATTAATTACACAAATACAACTCAAAAACATCTCACAAAGTGGCCTAAAACTCTACAAGTGGATGGAATACACAAAAATACTAGGTGCAGCTTTGGGTAGGAATTCTAGCTTTCTGTCATAAATTTTGAAAAATCATAACTAATTTTAGAAAAATATAAATCATGAATTCTTTACCATTCTGGAAAGCTACAAATTTCTACTTTATGTAAAAAAATATATTCAGATCTCAATAGGGGCTGCTAGCTACTGTAAATTGATGGAATAGTACCAGAGGTTGACTGTCATCCCTGGTACTAACCTCTAACTTCAAAAATTCATATCTCCCTGCTCAAAGGTCCAATTGGGGTGATCTTTATGGCTATGGAAAGATTATTATGTCTAGTTTATGACTGTAACATTTTATGAGCATTAGACATTCTTTAGCCCATAAATGATATAGCTCAATTTTCTGACCATATGAACAATACCAATATCAGTTCAGTAAAAAAATGCCAATTTTGAAAAATCATAATTAATTCCACAAAGCTCTAAATAATCTTCTCTTTCACTTCCAAAAAGTCTCTGAATAAGATCTATATGTGTGCCAAATTTCATGGGCAAATTCATTTATTTGATCAGATCTTGACATTAAGTTGCAAGATGGCTCATTCTGTATCTTACAAAGGGTCCAAATGGTCCATTTTGAGCTCCAAGGCACCCATGACCACTTGAGCACATAGGAATGCACCAAAATGACCTTCTAAACTTGTCTTAAAGGTGCACCCAATGTAGAATTTGAAAACTCACTCTCTCACCCTATGCCATACACAAGATTACACAAGGCTAGTCTTGTCATTCCATACCCAAAATGCACTATACCATTCATGTAACATTAAATCTTATTTGTACATGATACATTTATATAATTACACATGATCATAAGGTAATAGGACATATACAATAATAGATTACAATATTTGCCACTCATATGGCCATAAAAAAGCAAAATCAAGATACTTTGTTGTCATACTTTCATCTTCCAACTTGATGGCTTCCATTACCTTGCTCACTAGGTTCATCTAGCATGTTAGAACTTTAGAGAGGAGGCAATAAGATTCAAAGAATCCCAATAGCTCATCTTCCATTTCAACCATATTTAAAGTATGTAAAACAAGTCTTGAAAATGCATGCCTGAGTACAAGGAACAATATGAGCATTCAAGGAGAATTCTTGACATATGAGTAAGTCATACAAAGCATCTATAAGCTTGCCAAGTAAGTGGATTAGCCTCACCCATTCACTTATAGATTTTGGACTTGCCTCACCCATTTTCTCTAGGAGGTTTTGGCTCAACCTCACCTCACTCTTGGGAGACACTTTGCTTGGTCTCAACAATTTTTAAGGGTTCTTGGCTCATCTTCATCATGACTAAGAGTTCTTGGCTTCTCCACACTTAAGCAAATCCAAGCAAACATGTTACACATCATTTGAAAGCATAATGTAACATCATGGCACCATGAAATAAAAGCTCATGCTAGAATACCTTTTATAGCTTAAAACACACATATACACATTCAAAGACAAGTCAAGCATACATTCATGTATGAGAGAAGGAGGAGTGAGCTACCTTTGTTGCAACCACACACTTTTCCTCTTGAAAAAATGCTCCCTTCCTCGGGTTCACACACACAAGGGTGTGGGATTAGTTTCTCTTGGCGTAAACACAATATATGGAAGCAAATTAAGTTCTTGAAGTCATTTTTAAGGCCATGCATCTACTTGAAACTCTAACTTTGCCTTATTGTTCAATTATGGCTCCTAAATATACTTAATGAAGCAACACCCATCAAATGAGTTCTAGGCTCTATTCTTTCCTTTCATATATGATTCTTGACTCCTTTTAAGCCTCTTGGAGTCATCACACAATTAAAATAAAGAGCCTAACTATATGTTGCTTCCTTAGGCCATATTATGTGTAACGTCCAGTTTTTGTTAAACGACAGAAACAGGGGCATTTTCAAAGCAAGTCCTCCAAAATAAATTAGTTAAGGTCCTAAAAAGTTTGAGAAATATTATAGACTCCTTAAAATGAGAATCCTAGCCTTAGATGGAAAGAAAAATGGAGTTAGAATAAAGAAACAAATTTTGACATTTTTGTAATGGCATTTTCGTAATTTTGAGCAAATTTAGGAATTCACATAGGAGGGCTTTTTAAATGAAAGTTTTGAATTCTTTAGGGTTCTTAGAGGCCCTGAAAACTATGGGAAGTCCCGAGACAGTTAAACCCCTCCGGTGGATATTTTCTAATGTCGGTGTGCCCGAATTTTTTCAGATTAGTTTAGGAAGGTTTCAACTCTGATTTGAGTGATTCCAAAAGAATTTTACTAAATTGGGAACCTAAATTTATAATGGAAAAAAGGTTCTAAAAAAGGAGCTAAAACGAAGGAGAAACAAAAATACAAAGAACGGAGGGCAAAATGAAAATTTTTGAAAAAGTCACTTTCCTATCCCTATATATGGTGGCGCCCCGCTTTCTCCCTCATTCGGACTTAGAAATTTCTGCCTAATTTCAGAGGGGAGAGCTAGGATTTTGGGCGCACAAGAGAGGAAGAAGAAAGATGAAGAATTCAAGCTTAAAGATATGTTTCCGTAGCAGTTTTTCATGCTTTCTTCCATCCATGCCTCCTTTCCTTCATTTTCATTTATTTCCTTTCATTAAAATGGAGCTTATAAATCTGATTCAAGGGAGAAACTCAAGGAAATTTTTGGATTTGAAGAGAGGAGCTTGGAGAAAGCAAGATTTAAGCAAGAATAAGCAAGGAAACTACGTAATTTCTCTTCCTATGGTTGCTATCTTCATCCTCCCTCCTTCTCCATTTCGCTTGACCCTAGGAACCATAAGAGAATTTGATTTTTATTTTGAACCAAGGATGAATCTAAGGAAAAAGGGTATGGAGATTAAGAATATGTAAAGGGAATTAACAAAAAAATCATTAGATTTCAAGATACAAATTTTAGAGCTTTGTGTGCACCATGTAAAATATGATTTTGCATGATGATTCCTAGGCCTAAATAAGAGTTTAAATGAGCTTCCAAGCTCTCTAAAAAGTTCTCCATATGCTTCTTCCCTTGAGAAAATAAAGAAAGCTCCATGAATTCCAATAAGCTCCATAGTCTTGGCCAACCAAGGAAAGGGTAGTTAGGGAGAGTTTTAAATTTTTCTAAGCCTATTCTTGAGCCATATATGATGAATAAAAATGAGGGGAGGCCTTAAGAAAAATTTAGAACTTATAGAAAGTGAGTTGGTGCTTTAGGTTTTATATTATGACCTAAAAAAGCAATATGTAGTTAGGCTCTTTGTTTTAATTGTGTGATGACTCCAAGAGACCTAAAAGGAGTCAAGAATCATATTTGAAAGGAAAAAACAGAGCCTAAAAATTATTTGAGGGGTGTTTTTTCATTAGGTGTATTTATGGATCATAATGAGGTTATAAGCCAACCTAGTGTTTAAGCAAATTGCATAGCCTTAGAATTGAGTTCATGAACCTAATTGGCTTCCACAAATTGTGTCTAGGCCAAGAGAAAGCATCTCCACAGGTTTTTGTGTGTGGCCGAAAGAGGGAGCATTCTTTCAAAGGGAAAAGTATGTGATTGTGTGCAAAGTAGCTTTCTCCACCTTCTTTCATGCATGGATATGTGTTTAGCTTGTCTTAGAATGTGTGTATGTGTATTTTCAAGCCATGAAAAGTATGCCAGCATGATTTTATATGCCATGATTTCATGATGACATATTATGTTTTTAAATGATGCTTTGATGTTTGTATGAGTTTACTTGAGTGTGGAGAGGTCAAAAACTCTTAAACATGGTGAGGATAAGCCAAGAACCCTTGAGATTAGTTAAGACAAAGCAAAGAGTCTCCCAAAAGAAAAGTGGGGTCCCAAGTGCATGGTTGAGTCTAAGAATCTCTTAAAGAATGGGTGAGGTAAGTCCAAAATCCATGAGGAAAAGGGGTGAGACCAATCCATCCACTTGGTAAGCTCTTGAATGTCTTGTATAACTTATTTACATGCTAAGCTTGCTTCTTGAATGTTCATGACATTAATTATATCCATGCATACATTTTTCAAGACTTACTTTGCATCCATTATGTATGATTGAATGGGAGATGAGCTATTGGGATTCTTTGAATCTCATTCCCTCCTCTCTAATGATCTAATATGCTAGGTGGACTAAGTGGACAAGGTAATGGAAGCCAACCACCTTGAAGAAGAGAGCTTGACAACCTAATGCATAATTTTTTGTTCTTTAAGGCCATAATCGTGTCAAAGAATGTAATCACATGATGTATATGGTCTATGACCTCTTGAACATGTGTAATTATGATATTATGCCATGAATGAATGAGAGGATATGTTATGTAGTCACTGGAATGTGAATTGAGTATATGATGGCAAATTAATCTCATGAATGGTTTGATGGAAATGTACATATGTGTGGATAAAATGGCCAAAATGAGATGCATGAGGTTTGGAACCATTTGGGCAGTTTACACATGTCCTAATTATGCTTTTAGACTTGCCCAAGAGGTGCTAAACCCTAAGGAAAACCATTTGGACATTTTGGTATCCCATATGGAGCCACAATTGACCATAATGGAACCCTATGTCACTTTTTATCCAAATGAGCTCTTCTTGATCTAAGATTTATCATGCAATTAGAACTTGTTGAGAGCCTTTTGTAAAGGTGAAGAACATAATTTTTGGAGGTCTACAAAATATTTGATAAATTTTCAAAGTTAGCAATTTTTCTAATTTTTGTCTTGTCACTGTTCATACTGATCCGAAAATGAAATCTGTCACACAGGGCCCAAATGATGTCCAATTGTCACAAAATTTTATATAATGAAACTAGAAATTTATGCTAATTGGAAGCACCTCATTTGGAGGTCTAGAGAGGGAGATATAAATTTTTAAAGAATCTGTCCAGTATTAGTAGGTTCACCCGACCTCAGTTACTATTTGATTAGATTTTAAGGTCTGGTCGTCCCTGAGCGGATTTGGAGTTATTTTTTCCCTTTAGCTAACATCCACAACTTTCTAGATTGGTATCATTTGCTTATATTAGATTTTTGTGAAATTAATTGGACATTTTCAAAATTTACTACAGAAATCTATAATAGCACAAGTGGACAGCTTGACCTCTGAACCTTTTCGGATGTCAAACGTCCTCTATAATGGATGTTATAGTCTGGACATATTTTAAGTGTGAATTAGACCTCCGTAGCTTTCCAGGATGACCAATAATGCATAATTTCAAGTTTTCTAGAATTAGTTATGATTTTCCCAAATTTGGACAAAAACGGGGCAAATTCTGGCTGAAATTTAATATGCATACTTTAAGCTTCCCTTCGAGTTCCATGAGTTGTAGGCCACATTTTATGATCCAAATGAGTTGTATTCATGTAGATAAATACAATAATATGTTGTGTGAGCTCACGTGATCCACGTGACACCGAATGGAATTTTTATACACGACGCAACGTGAAAATATTCATTATTTTATTGCCTTTTTTATTGGTAACTCACATGATTCATGAACTTGAGTTATTAAAATACATGAGATGAGTTAGAAATCATGGTATTACATTTATTGGTATCAGAGCAAAGGTTCAGGCTCTTGATGTGGGTTGTGGCTTGTATTTATGAGTTGCTTATATGCATATGAGCTTGTTCTCGAATGAATTGAGTGTGTTTGATGGTGGAAGTGTTCTATTGTTTCATGTTAAAGTTTGTTATGATGTTTCAATATAATGGTGAACACTAAGAGAGGTCGGCCCTTTAGAATGGCTCGTGCTGATGAAGCCGGGCCTAGTGATCTAGTTGCTGGAGCCTTATAGTCTATTATGGCTTGCCTAAATCAGCAGCAGGCCTTTATTATGTAGTTACAAGAATAGCTTGCTAAGAGAGATAGTCAGGGCCCTACACCTACTCCTCTTCAGCTACCTCCACACTCAGATCATCCCAAGCATTCAAAGGCAACTCATTTAGATCCACAGCTACATGTACAAGTGGTTGCCTTGATTCCACTAGCTCATATGCCTCTAGCTTAGCAATAGCCTTTGACTAGAAAGATCATTACCTAGTATAGAAAATTCAGGCCTCCTACCTTTGATGGTGAGCTGAATTCAGATAAAGCTGAGGCCTGGATTATGCAATTAGAGAAGATATTCGAGGCGATAGAGTGCACGTCTAAGCAAAAAGCCAAGATAGTGTCTTTCAGTTGTAGAAAGAAGCAGACTATTAGTGGAAGGGCACCGAGCCTATTCTGAGGGCGAGGAATTCCCTGATCACATGAGAGGTATTCCTTCAGGTATTCCATGAGAAATACTTCCCCAGTTTTATTAAGGATGAGAAAGAGTCAGAGTTTATTCTGTTTAAACAAATAGAGGGAATGTCTGTGGACCAATATGTGGCAAAATTTGTAGAGCTCTCTCGATACTTTTCTTATCTACAAAGACATGATGATGAGAGATGGAGAGTAGACAGATTAAAGAAAGACCTACTCCTTGAGATTAGAGACAGGGTAGTGCCACATAGAATTAGACACTTTAACACCGTTATAGAAATATGCAGAGTTACGGAGATGAACCTAAAGATGATGCAACCTTCTTCTAGTGCTAGACCACCCCTTCCTGAGCCCAAGAGACCTAAAGAGGGATTGCATGCTGTAGTTATTGGCAGGAGAGGTGGCAAAGGTCAGTGGGGCCGAAAGGGGAAGAGACATAGGACTTAGTCCAGCCGAGATAGCTTCACACCTATCACATGTCCCTAGTGTAGCAAGAACCACGGCACTGAACTGTGTTTTGTGGGGCAGAATGTGTGTTTCAGGTGTGGTAGGCCAAGACATATGGCCAAGGATTGCACACAGGCTCTTCTGCCAATTACACAGCAGAGGGAGATGACTCTTCCTCCCATATCTCAGACCCAGGGTAGAGTCTTTGCCCTGTCACAACAGGAGGCTAGCCAGTCCCCAAGTATGATTCAAGGTACTATTAGAATAAATGATTTTTTTGTAACTGTATTATTTCATTTGGGTGCTAGCCATTCCTTTATATCATATGACTATGCTAGGAGGTTGGGTCTGAGTATGCATGCACTTCTATATGATTTACATATATCTACCTCCATAAGAGGTTGGGCCATTACCTCCTATGCTTGTTTGAATTGTATGATCCAATTTAATCATTGCCTTACTACCCTTGATTTGATTTGTATGCCCCTTATTGATATTAATGTGATCATTGGCATGAACTGGATGTTTGTAAATAATGCCACACTAGATTGTAGCCATAGATCTATTACTTTACTTAAGTGTGGGACTGTGCCTAGTATGAGGATTGAGTTATCTGTCATGACCACCTCCTAGGCTGAGAGATCTCTAGGGCATGGTTGTTAGGGGTATCTAGTCTTCTTTTTAGTCTAGGCTGAGGTAGAAGAAGGTATAGGTGAGATTTTCGTAGTAAGGGAGTTTCCCAAGGTATTCCCTAGAGAGATTAGTGGACTACCCCCAGAAAGAGAGGTAGGGTTTCCTATAGACATTATACTTGAGGCAGGTCCAGCGTCTAAGGCCTCATATAGGATGGCCCCCACTGAGTTAACTGAGCTTAAAAAATAGATAGAAGAGCTCTTAAAGAAGGGTTTCATTAGACCTAGTGTTTCACAGTGGGGAGCTCTAGTTTCATTTGTAAAGAAAAAATATGGAAGCCTTAGTCTATGTATAGATTACCAAAAACTCAATAAGATCACCATTAAGAATAAGTACCCCCTCTCACACATAGATTACCTCCTAGATCAATTAGTAGGAGCATCAGTGTTTTCCAACATAGACCTTAGGTCGAGATATCACCAACTTAGAATAAAGGCTAAGGATACTCCTAAGACAGCCTTTAGAACTAGATACAGGAACTATGAATTTTTAGTTATGCCTTTCAAGTTGACGAATGCACCTGCAGTATTCATGGATTATATGAATAGAATTTTCAGGCCATATTTAGATAGATTCATAGTTGTCTTCATAGATAACATCTTTCTCTACTCAAAAAGTAAAGAGGAACACGAGTAGCACTTGAGATTATCCTTAGAGACCCTGAAAAAGAGACAAATGTGCGCTAAACTTAGTAAATGTGAGTTTTGGCTCACTAAAGTTCAATTTTTAGGTCATGTGATCTCCTAGGCAGGGGTTGCAGTAGATCCCTATAAGGTAGAGGCAGTATTATAGTGGGAGAGACCTAGGACAGTGACCAGAATCAGGAGCTTCCTAAGTTTAGCAGGTTATTATAGGAGGTTCATTTAGGGCTTTTCTCAGATAGCGATGCCACTGACCCAGCTTACTAGAAAGAATGTGCTATTTGTGTGGAATGAGAAATGTGTAAGTAGTTTTCAGGAATTGAAGTACAAGCTAACCACGGCCCCAGTTTTAGTACTCTCTGACCCTAGAGAAACTTTTGTAGGATGCAGTGATGCCTCTAAGAAAGGGTTAGGATGTGTACTTATGCAGAAAGGTCGAGTGGTAGCTGTAGTGGTATTTGCTTTGAAAATATGGAGACATTACTTATACGAGGCAGCTATAGAAATTTATAGTGACCACAAGAGTCTTAAATATTTATTTGAAAAGAAAGAATTGAATATAAGACAGCGAAGATGGTTAGAATTCTTGAAAGATTATGATTTCACATTGAAATATCATTCTAGTATGGCTAATGTAGTAGCTAATGCCCTGAGTAGAAAATCCATACATATGGCCTGTATGATGATCAAAGAGCAAGAATTGATTGAGAGATTCAGAGATATGAGTCTCTCTTGCGAGGTGTATTCAGGTAAGCTATTAATAAGTGAAACCCAAATAGAAAATGACCTGAGGGGTCAAATAAGATAGGCCTAACAAGTAGATAACCATAAAGCATAATTAAAGCCCAGATAGCCCAGGGTAACATTCAAGAATTCAATCTATTTGAGGATGACATAGTGAGATACAGGGATAGGCTTTATGTGCCTAAAAATATAGAAATCAAAGAGAAAATATTAGAGAAGGCACATAAGAGTAAATATACCATTCATCCAGGCAGTAATAAAAAGTACCAAGATTTAAAGAAAATGTTCTAGTAGCCTAGAATGAAAACAGACATAACAGAATATGTCTCTCGGTGTCTAGTATGCCAAAAAGTGAAAATAGAACACCAGAAACTAACTGGGTTACTTCAACCCCTAGATATCCCAGAGTGGAAATGGGATAGTATAGTTATAGATTTTGTCATGAGCTTACCCATGACATCATCAGGATATGATGCAATATAGGTAATAGTTGATAGGTTAACAAAGTCAGCACACTTCTTACCTATGGAAAGCCACTTATACCATAGATAAATTAGCCTAGCTGTATATCAGGGAGATAGTTAGACTACATGGTGTACCTAGGAGCATAGTTTCATATTGAGATCCCAGATTCACATCAAATTTCTGGAGATCATTACAAGATGCTTTAGGTGCCAGACTTAGATAGAGTACGGCCTATCATCCTCAGACGGATGGATAAATGGAGAGAACCATCCAAACCCTAAAGGGCATGTTGAGGGCATGTGTTTTAGAAATGAAAAGAAACTGGGATACATACTTGCCTCTAGCGGAGTTTGCCTATAATATTAGTTATCATGCAAGTATACTGATGGTACCGTATAAGGCATTGTATGGGAGGAAGTGCAGGTCTCCAATGTGTTAGGTTGAGCTAGGAGAGCGAAGCCTTATAGGCCCAGAGTTAGTGGACCAAACTTCCAGACAAATAGAAACCATTAGAAAGAAACTTTTGACGACTCAAAGTAGACAAAAAGGTTATGCAGATAAACAGAGACGACCGTTAAAGTTTGAGATTAGAGACCATGTCTTTATTAGAGTGTCTCCAGTCATCGAGATAGGTCAGTCCATTAAGAACAAAAAGCTCGGTCCAAAATACATAAATCTTTTCCAGATTCTTGTTAAAGTAGGAACTGTGGCTTACAGACTAGAACTTCCCTCAAACTTAAGCCAAGTGCACAACGTATTTCATGTTTCTTAGCTTAAAAAGTACTAGCCCCGACCCTTCACATGTCTAGAATATGTGAATGTGCAGTTATAGAATGATCTATCATACATAGTATCACCAGATCAGATTGTAGACGTTAGACTCAAGCAATTACGGAATAAGACGATACCTTTGAAAGGGGTTATCTCCCGAAGAAGTGACCTGGGAACTAGAGGATGATATGAGAAGGAAATATCTAGAGCTCTTCCCATGAGGTATGTTATCTAAATTTCGAGGATGAAATTTTTAAAGGGGGGAGAATTGTAATGTTCGATTTTCGTTAAACGATAAAAACAGGCATTTCCAAAGCAAGTCCCCCAAAATGAATTAGTTAAGATCCTGAAAAATTTGAGTAACATTTTAGAATCCTAAAAATGAGAATTCTAGCCTCAGATGGAAGGAAAACAGAGTTAGAATGAAGAAACAATTTTTGACGGAAATCTTACGAAACATAATGGCATTTTCATAATTTTGAGCAAATTTTGGAATTCACATAGGAGGGCTTTTTAAATAAAAGTTTTGAGTTCTCCAAGGTTCTTAGAGGCCCTGAAAACCATGGGAAGCCCCAGGACAGTTAAATCCCTTCTGATGGATGTTTTCCAATGTTGGTGTGCCCGAACTTTTACGGATTAGTTCGGGAAGGTTTTAACTCCAATTTGAGTGATTTCAAAGGCCTTTTACTAAATTGGGAACCTAAATTTTATAATGGAAAAGATGGTTCCCAAAAAATGAGTTAAAACGAAGGAGAAACAAAAATGCAAAGAACGAAGGGCAAAATGAGAATTTTTGAAAAAGTCACTTTCCTACCCCTATATATAAGTGGCGCCTCACTTTCTCCCTCATTTGGACTCAAAAATTTCTACCTAATTTCAGAGGAGAGAGTTAGGATTTTGGGCACACAAGAGAAGAAGAAGAAGAAGGAAGAATTCAAGCTTAAAGGTATGTTTCCATGGCAGTTTTTCATGCTTTCTTCCATCCATACCTTCTCTCCTTCATTCTCCTTTATTTCCTTTGATTAAAATAGAGTTTATAAATCTAATTCAAGGGAGAAACTTAAGGGAATTTTTGGATTGAAGATAGGAGCTTGGAGAAAGTAAGATTTAAGCAAGAATAAGCAAGGAAACTAAGTAATTTCTCTTCCTATCGTTGCTATCTTCATCCTCCCTCCTTCTCCATTTCACCTGACCCTAGGAACCATAGGAGGATTTGATTTTCAAACAGAACTAAGGATAAATCTAAGGAAAAAGGGTGTGGATATTAAGAATATACAAAGGGAATTAACAAAAAAACCATTAGGTTTCAAGATATAAATTATAGGGTTTTGTATGCATCTTATAAAATTTGATTTTGTATGATGATTCCTAGGCCTAAATAAGAGTTTAAATGAGCTACCAAGTCCCTAAAAGGCTCCCCATATGCTTCTTCCCTTGAGAAAACAAAGAAAGCTCTATGAATGCCAATAAGCTCCATAGTCTCGGCCACGTAAGGAAATGGTAGCTGGGGAGAGTTTTACATTTTTCTAAACTCATTCTTGAGTCATATATGATGAATAAAAATGAGGACAGGCCTTAGGAAAAATTTGGAACTTATAGAAAGTGAGTTAGTGCTTTATGTTCCATATTATGACCTAAAGAAGCAACATATAGTTAGGCTCTTTGTTTTAATTGTGTGATGACTCCAAGAGGCCTTAAAGGAGTTAAGAATCATATTTGAAAGGAAAGAGTGGAGCTTAGAAATTATTTAAAGGGTGTTGCTTCATTAGGTGCATTTATAGACCGTAATGAGATTATAAGCCGACCTAGTGTTTAAGCAAATTGCATAGCCTTAGAATTGAGTTCATGAACCTAATTGGTTTCCATAAATTGTGTCTAGGCCAAGAAAAAGCTTCTCCACAAGTTTTTGTGTGTGTGGCCAAAAGAGGGAGCATTCTTTCAAAGGGAAAAGTGTGTGATTGTGTGCAAGGTAGCTCTCTCCACCTTTTTTTAAGCATGGATGTGTGTTTAGCTTGTCTTAGAATGTGTGTATGTGTATTTTCAAGCCATGAAAATTATGCCAGCATGATTTTATATGCCATAATTTCATGATGACATATTATGTTTTTAAATGATGCTATGATATTTGTATGAGTTTGCTTGGGTGTGGAGAGGTCAAGAACTCTTAACCATGATGAGGATGAGCCAAGAACCCTTAAGATTGGTTGAGACAAAGCAAAGAGTCTTCCAAAAGCAAAGTGGGCTCCCAAGTGCATGGTTGAGTCCAAGAATCTCTTAAAGAATGGGTGAGACAAGTCCAAAATCTATGAGGAAAAGAGGTGAGGCCAATCCATCCACTTGGTAAGCTCTTGAATATCTTGTATGACTTATTTACATGCTAAGCTTGCTTCTTGAATGTTCATGACATTAATTATATCCATGCATGCATTTTTCAAGACTTACTTTGCATCCATTATGTATGATTGAATGGGAGATCAGCTATTATGATTCTTTGAATCTCATTCCCTCCTTTCTAATGATCTAATATGCTAGGTGGACCAAGTGGACAAGGTAATGGAAGCCAACCACCTTGAAGAAGAGAGCTTGACAACCTAATGCATAATTTTTGGTTCTTTAAGGCCATAATCGTGTCAAAGAATGTAATCACAGGATGTATATGGTCTATGACCTCTTGAACATGTGTAATTATAATATTATGCCATGAATGAATGAGAGGATATGTTATGTAGCCACTAGAATGTGAATTAAGTATATGATGGCAAATTAATCTCATGAATGGTTTGATGGAAATGTGCATATGTGTGGATGAAATGGCCAAAATGAAATGCATGAGATTTGGGACCATTTGAGCAGTTTACACATGTCCTAATTATGCTTTTAGAATTTCCCAAGAGGTGTTAAACCCCAAGGAAAACCATTTAGACATTTTGGTATCCCATATGGAGCCACAATTGACCATAATAAAACCTTATGTCACTTTTTATCCAACTGAGCTCTTCTTGATATAAGATTTATCATGCAAGTAGAACTTATTGAGAGCTTTTTGGAAAGATAAAGAACATAATTTTTGAAGGTCTACAGAATATTTGATGAATTTTCAAAGTTAGCAATTTTTCTAATTTTGGTCTTGTCACTGTTCATACATATCCGAAAATGAAATCTATCACACAGGGCTCAAATGATGTCCAATTATCACAAAATTTTATAGAATGAAACTTGAAATTTGTGCTAATTAGAAGCACCTCATTTGGAAGTCTAAAGAGGGAGATATGAATTTTTAAAGAATCTGTCCAGTATCAGTATGTTCACCCGACCTCAGTTACTATTTAATTAGATTTCAAGGTTTGGGCGTCCTTGAGTTGATTTGGAGTTATTTTTTCCCTCTAGTTAACATCTACAACTTTCTAGATTGGTATCATTTGCTTGGATTATATTTTTTTGAAATTAATTGGACATTTTCAAAATTTGCTACAAAAATCTATAATAGCACTAGTGGACAGCTTGACTTTTGAACTTTTTCGGATGTCAAACATCCTCTATGATGGATGTTATAGTCTGGACATATTTTTAGTATGAATTAGACCTCTGTAGCTTTCTAGAATGACTAAGAATGCATAATTTTAGATTTTCGAGAATTAGTTATGATTTTTCAAACTTTGGACAGAAAAGGGGCAAATTCTGGCCAAATTTAATATGCATACTTTAAGCTTCCCTTCGAGTTCCATGAGTTATAGGCCATATTTTATGATCCAAATGAGTTGTATTCATGTAAATAAATACAAGAATGTGTTGTATGAGCTCATGCCATCCACGTGACACTGAATGAAATTTTTGTATAAGACATAATACAAAAATATTCATTATTTTTATTGCCTTTTTTATTGGTAACTCATATAATTCATGAACTTGAGTTATTAAAAAGCATGAGATGAGCTAGAAATTATGGTGTTACACTATGGAACATATAAGGCCACCTCACTTTCTATGGTTTCTCAATTTTTTCCAAGGCTTCCCTTCATCTTCACTCATTATATATGACTTAAAAATAGGTTTGGAACAAATTAAAGCTATCCTTAGGTACTATAACCCTCCTAGGTCAAGATTTTTGGCACCTATGGACTTTGTTTTGTTTTTTTGGTGGAAGATGCATATGGGAAACCTGTTAGGGATTATAGGAGTTCATTTAAACATTCATTTAGGCCTATGAATCATTGTACTAAATTAAATTTTTTAAGGAACACCTAAAATTCTAACTTTGCTATCTTGATTTTCCACGGTTGTTTGTTAATTCCATTTGCATATTACACTCCATTTCCTAAGATTCACCCTTGGTTTTGCCCAAAATCCAAGCCCTCTTATAGCTTCTCATGTTGGATGAACCAAGGAAGAAAGGGGAGAAAAAGTGGCTACCATGGGATGGAGATTTTACCTTGTTTTTCCTTATTTTCTTGGTTGTTTCTTCCTTTCCTTGCCTTCCTCTCTTCAAATCCAAATTTTTTCCTCTGTTTTTCCCACAAAACAGATCCAAAAACTTCAATAAAATCATAGGAAAGAAAGGAAAAATGGAGAAGAAGAGGTTTACTAAAAAGAAAGCATGAAAAAACTAAGAAAATACATACCTTTTGCCTTGTCTTTCTCCTTCTCTTCCTTTGCCTCTTGTGTGCCTCACTCTTAGGGTTTTTGCTCTAGTTTAGGGTAGAAACTAAATGAGCTAAATGAGTGAGGAGGTGGGGGTGCCCTATATATATAGGTGGGGTTTAAGAAAGACTTTTCAAAAATTTCAATTTTGCCCTTTTGTCTTGGTATTTTTGTTTCTGGTTCGTTTTAGCTCCTTGTAGAGAACCATCTTTTTCATTATGAAATTTAGGTTTCCAATTTAATAAAATTCCTTTAGAATCACTCAAATCAAAGCTAAAACCTTCTCGAACAAATCCATCAAAATTCGGGTGAACCAATGTTGGAATACTTCCACTAGAGGGGTTTTAACTATCCTGAGGCTTCCCATGGTTTTTAGGGCCTCTGAGAATCTCGGAGAACTTAAAACTTTTATTTTAAAAGCCCTTCTATGAGAATTCCAAAATTTACTCAAAATTACGAAAATATCATTATGTTTCGCTAACCTGTCGTTCAATTTCGTTTCTTCTTTCTAGCTCTATTTTTCTTTCTGTCTGAGCTTAAGATTCTTATTTTTAGGAGTTTAGAATGCTATTTAAATTTTTTGGGACCTTAACTAATTCATTTTGGGGGACTTGCTTTGAAAATATACCCATTTTCATCGTTTAACGAAAATCAGATATTACATAAAGCATACATTTGGAAGCTAGATATAACTTCCACAAGTATTATGCAATTAATAAAACTAACCTTATTAGTACTAGCTTGTTTTACGATTGCACAACTAAGATCAAGATTATCATTGGTAACAAGTTATACTGCTTGTTTTAGAATTTCATTTGCAATATTTAAACCCTAAAGTGAAGTCCTCAATTGACTTAATATTGATGCACTTAAAGATTCTTGGAAGAATCTTGAGTAACAATAAGTATAAGTAATAAAATCATGGAACATACAAGCATGAAATCTTAAAGAAATTGCTTTTATTTAATTTTGACATATATGATTGCAAAAATTATGATATTATAAATAAAATTATTAATTTGCATTGTTGAAAAATAAACAATAACATCATTAGGCTACCATTTAAGATTATTAGTTTAAGATCCTTTACTAGATCTCAAATGATACAAGAATCATCCACAAGTCAATAACCATTAATAATGTAGTGAAACTATGATAACAACAAAGTATATGTTGTAGTAGTACACAATTAAAATGGAAGAGAGAGAAAGGCATCAAGCCTTGTCTAACCAAAAACAATCTAGCTAGTAATTTCCCTATTGCCTTCAAAGTTATCTTTCAAGTACTATGAGCAACCACTAGTGGGCTTAATATCTTAACAACATTTTTACACTTTCAAAATCACAAAATTAGCTCTAAGGGTTATCCTTGTCTTTCTAAATTGTTTATCCTTTTAGAAAACCTTGGAGTCCATATTTATAGGCTTGCTAACAATCACTAGTAAAGTACTAATTGAATAAATTTAGAGGCATTATTTGACTCAAAATAGATTTTGAGGAAGAGAACTAGACCTTATCGAAAAAAGCTCACTCTTATGAAGTTGTGTGAACTTTTAATCTATTTTTCTCAACCATTTTCTTGGAATTACTCTCTAATTTCTTACCCCTACATCATATTTCACAAAAAGAAGTTAGTGATCCAAATTACTAAGTGAGAAAGTTTATGGAATACACAAAGCTTGGTACAAAAAAGAGTTTCACTTCAATCATATCCCTTTAATACCAGTTAATACTATAACTAATAAGATATAAGTATTTCCAATTAATTCCATGACAATTCCTCTCCCTATAAAAGAGTCAAGACTTATTAAGGGCCCTAACAAACTCCTAAAGGAAAAGAACCCATGTATTAATCATATTACTTAGAAAATCCATATAACATTGGAAAGGAAAAAAGCAACAAGCCATACAGCCTTAACTCCATGGAATACAACATTTTCTTAATGACAAAAAAATAGTGATATTAACATCTTAAAAAATATTAAAAGAGGTGGACTAGTATTTTCTCAATATTTTTCCAAATAAGAGAATCATAATAAACAAACTTATGAAGTTCATGCCAGCTTATTTTTTAATTCATTATAATTTTTTGCTTGCCCTGCTTAAAGAGATATTTAAGTGTTTAAGTAGCAAAAGACTTGCTAGAAATTAAAAGAAAAAAAAAAGAAAAAGACCAAATTTAAGGGTTGCTAATTAGTGTCTTTAGAACATTGGTTAAATAACAATGAGCATTAATTGAGCTTGTCTTTTTTTCTTTAAAAGACTAAACTATTTTTACTTTTTGTTTTCTTTATCCAACTTTATATAAATTTTTAAAAAATAATTTTGACATAAGCACTAAAGGAAGTGAGATTATTTAGGAATACAAAAAGCATTAAAGAAGAGCTAAGATACAATGTAGCAAACTATAAGGGATTTATTATTGCTCTATTTGTAATACCCGTTTATTCTAAAATGCCTTAATTACTAAAGGAGGTCCCTTAAATAGAAATATTTGAGGCAAAATAAAATTAAGACAATAATCTAAAAAGTTAAAAATGAGGATTTGAGGCTTGAGTTTCCCAAAAAATTAAGCTATAAGAGCTAGGAAAACTTTTTGAAAAAATGTGGGACAATTTTGTAATTTTTGAAAAATTTGAAAAACTCACAGGAGGGCTTTTTAAATAGAAAATTTAAGTTTTTGGGGTTCTTAGAGGCCTTGAAAATCATGGAAACCCTGGGAACAGTTGAAACCCTTCCAGTGAGCGATTTCAGTCGTCGATTGACTGAACAGTTTGAAATGGTTTTAAATCTAATTTGGGTGAAATCAAAGCTATTTTATGAATTATAGGACCCAACTTTTATGATGAAAAAGATGAATTTCAGAAAGGAGTTGAAATAAACCCAAACAGTAAAAACTAAGATGAGCGACTAAATTGCAAAGTTAGAAAGTTATGTAAATAGAAACATGGCCTCATTAAAATGTCCCAGATCTGTTCTCCACTCTAACCGACTCTCTTGCATATTGAAATAGAACCAAAGAGAGCTGAGAGTGGTGCACAAGAGGGAGAACAAAGGGAGGAGGAAGCAAGCCTTGAAAGTGTAATATTTAGCCACTTTTTCTTACTCCTTGCTTTGTTAAACTTCTTCCCCTCTTCTTCCTCTTCCTTCTCATAGTTTTAGTGATTAATTTGGTGTTAATATGGGGTTGGTTCAAGAGAGGGAAGAGAGGATTTGGAAGTTCTCTTGGTAGCATAAGGAAGCTCCCTTGAAAGGCTTGTAAATAAGGTAAGTAAATCATAGTATAATTGCTTCTTCTTGATTTCTTCTTCCTTATTGGTTTTGGTCAGAATAAGGGCTATAGAATAGAGGTCTAATTCTAATCTAAACATGATAGTAAGTAAGGCTTTGAGGCATGGGGAATCCAATAAAGCAATTAGGAATCAAAGTGAACCATTAGATAGCAAGTTGTAATAACTAGATATTTAATTGTACCTTGACAAATATGAAACTTTCTAAGGTTAATTTAGGTTGTCTAAGAGCATGTCTGAGCTCTCAAGACATCTAAGAAGTTTCATGGATGCCTAATCCCCTAGGAAATTAAAGGAAACTCCATAAGCTCCCAAGTGTGGGTGATTCTCGGCCAAGGAAGGAAGAGGGTACCTAGGGATTGTTTTCTTTGTTCCAAGGCTTAAAGTGGTCTAGATATAAATTATAGACACCAAAATAACCATTGGTTTTAATTTAAAAACCATGTTTTGAAAGTTGGAAGTTAGGTTCCCATTTTAGGCATAAAGAAGCAGCTTGATATTTGGCTCCTTGGATTGAATTTGTGATAACTCTAATGACTTTCAATGGAGTCATGTGACCTAGATTGAGTGAGAAATGGGAGGCTAGACCTTGAATTATATAGGTTGCTTCATTATACTCTTGTATGGAACCATAATTGTGTCATAAGCTAGATATAGCTTGTGTAATGTTTATGTAAGAGTAGAGATGGTTCCAATGATTGAATTATGTCTTGTTTATTGTGTCTAGGCCAAGTGAAGCAAGTCCTTCCTAGGTATGGGTGTGAAACTAAGCCAATGAAGTAAGGAAACAAAGGAAGAATTTATCTTCTTGAACCAAGGTAGCTCTCTATCCTTTCTTTTGTGTGTTTTATGGTTGTATAATTTTCATTGGATGCTTGTATGTGTGTTTGAATCTTAACACATGCCAACTGCCATTGCTTGATTAATATGGTACCATTATGTTTCTTAAAGTGGCTTTTGTTTATGAAATTGCTTTTTGTGGGTGAGGTTGTGCCAAAAATCCCTTGGAATGGGTGAGGTGAAGCTAAAAGTCCTTAAGAATGGGTTAGAGAAGGCCAAAAGTCTCAAGGATGAATGAGGCTAAGTCAAAAGTCCCTAGAAAAAGGGTGAGGCCAATATAAAAATCCAAAAAATAGAGTAAGGCTAGACCAAAAGTCCCTAGAACTTAATCTTGACCTTGACATATTTTGATAATGTGGAAAATGTGGTTTGTATGATTCTTGTTTATATTGGATGCAAACTTGTGTTCCTTGAAATGATTATATGCCTATATGCTTACTTGCAAGGGTATATGAGCTCTTGAGAGTCCATGAATCTCACCCATTCCCTCTTTTATCTAAGCATGCTTAGGTGGAGCTTAAGAAAGCAAGAATGGGAGTCAAGGAGCATAGGAAGCTATCTCTTGACAATAGCTTATTTTGTGATGTAATTAAATGTCAAAGTTTGTATGTATGAGTCAATTTTTGGATGTAAACACTTGAGTAATTGTAAAAGTATGTAAATGTAGTGTATGAATCATATTTGGAGCCACAAGAATGAGAATATGTGATTTTGGCTTTTGAAAGCCTATTCTTAAATGTGTATTTATGCATGCGGGATAGTGATTTTGAGGTTTATGTAGATTTAGACCATTTAGAATGCTTATATATGTTGTGTTTATGCTATGAGACATGATCAAATGGTCATGGAAGTGATAGAAGACCATTTAGCACATTTTTTATCCAAATTGGTACCAAAGAGTGCCATATTCTTGAGCTAAATCACAAACTGACCAAATGGACAAATTTTCCCATGAAATTTGATTTGAATATAGATCTTATCTACAGTTTTTCACAAAGTAATTTGGAACTCTAGAAAATTTATTATGATTTTTTAAAGTTGAAAAAATTTGCAGAAATGGTAATAATACTATTCATATGGTCAGTTTTTTCTTCTATGTCATCTAGGCGTGTAATGACATCCAATGCTCATAAACTTTTACAGCCATAAACTAAACATGATAAGCATTTTGTAGCACTTGAGAGCACCATAATTAGAGGTTTGTAAAGGGATAACCAAATTTTTAAAGTTTCATAATAGTACCACTAATGCACCTTGACCTTTAGTATTGTTCCATCAATTTTCACGAGTTAAACGCCATTTTTTTTATCTAAATTTATTTTTATCATTAGTAGAAATCTAGTGCTTTTTAGAATATATGGCTTGCTTGATTTTGATTTTTTTAGAATTAGTTATGAATTTCCAAAATTCATATTAGAAACTTGGAACACCAACCTAAGGCTAAAAATATGATTTTATGGAATATGGTTCAAAGTCCATGGTTTATGTAATGAATGGTGATGTTTCTGATATGATTAAGTATATTATAAATGAAAATGACCTGAGGATAAGTTAAATGGATCTTATGGGCAATAATGAACAATTTTGGTATCTAATATACAATGTTTTCATTGGAAGGGTTACTAAAGACATGTAATTGTGTATGATTTGTCATGAATGTTGTAATTTGAGGCTTATGAGTTTAGGTATTGCTATTCCTATTCCAAGCTTAGGTTGTCTCAAGACTTAGTCAAGTTTGAATATAATACACTACAAATATCCAATTACTTGAGGTTCTTCACAAACTCTATTTCACTATAAGAAGATTGGGCCAAAAAATTGATAATAAGATTACTAAGGAAGGGTGTCTTTAGTACTTACGGTTGTGAAATTCTCATATGGACCAAGGTCTTATGTATGTTTATAAATATTCCTACCTTTCTTTGTAGGTCACAAAGCTCACACTCCTTCATGATACTACCATCATATATTCCCAATATGAGAAATTCCATATCAGTTTGGTCAAATAAAATAATAGCTTTTAGTTAAGGTAGTTTATTGATCTACTCTAATAACCTTTGTTGTAGTGTAGGACAAGGTAGATATGCCATCTAAAAAGATAGCTAAAGTTACAGATAAGGGAACCAACAAGAGCTTAAAAACAACCCGTAAATAGTAACTTCATAAGTAAACAATTAGTTTAATTCACTTAAACTAAAGATATATCTTTTTTTTAAAAAAGGAATTTACATTTACAGTCCTAAAAGACCGACCATTTTGCTCTTCATTGTTAATACCATCTTTTGTTAGAATTCCTACAAGCTAGATCTACAAATTTGAACAATAAGCAAGATAACAAAAAAATTACCAATATTTGTAGAACCACTAACTATAACACCCTATTATGACAAAATATAAGGGAAGAGGAAGTTGAATCAAGCCTAAATTTCATTCATGCAAAAATAGCATAACAAGGTGCTCATAATTACAATGAAAACAAACTCTATAATTTATAACTAAGGTTTATAAGGTTAAAGCAAGGCAGCAAACATGGAAGGTTATTCAATTCCCAAAACATAATAGAATCGAGGAGGGAAATTACCTATCTTTCTATGCTATCCTTCCTCTTTGATTTTTTTCTTTTTGTTTGACTCTTGACAAAGGTTTCTTCGAGAGTGAGCAAATATCCTTCATTTGTCTTCTTCTTTGTTCAAGAGTGAGCAGATGAAGATGAAAGGTTTCTTCGAGAGTAAAAGGACATGGGTTTGGTCAAGAGTGAGGGAACAAGCAGTTTGTTCTAAAGTGAAAAGGGGAAAGTGAGTTGATGAGTTTATAGATCAAAGAAGATGGAGAGTGAAAGTGAGTCTAGTGTGAATGGGGATGGAAATTATGATTGAGATATAGGGTTTTGGGAATTAGGAACTCAGGGTGCAAGAGTGAGAAATTGGGAAAGTGAGGACTGAGTGGTGTGCGAGTGAAATTAGGAGAGATGATATACATTTTTGTTTTCATTTTGGCAGTTATTAACTGCTTTAATTTGCTAAGTAACCACTAAAATCTTCTATTCATTTATTAGTAGTTTGTAACCACTAGAAATTGAAAACAAAACCATCAATGATTACAATGATTTTCAATAGCTTGCATCCATTAAGAAAAATGGTGCTAATTGCACATTTACTTGCAACTTTGAAAAACTGCTGGGAATTGCTTGTTGCAAATTACTATTTCTTTTTATAGTGTACTGTCATGTTAAGTACCTTTGAGCATTACCCTTTTAATCTCAAATCGACATTTAGACATACTATCTTGGTTACCTTTATGTAGTAGGTTTTTTTGTGCAATATTATCATCTTACACCAAGCTTCCACATAGATAAACAATTTGAGGTATAACTACTTTATTCCTCTATATCTTGATTATGTGTCTCATCAAGATATGTAGCCTTGTCAATCTCTCTCCCCAATTAGGAAATATATTCTCTTAAAATATGGTATCTTTTAACCAATTTTAGCTATACTTTCACCTTTGTTTTTGTCATACCATATTACTCTAGCCTTTATCACTCATTTACTTAGTTCCACATCCTTGGCATAACAACATTCTCAAGAAAATATATTAAAATAATGTAATATTTTGCATTATGTAGAGTTCAAAATTTTTGTTTTACATCTCGTGGCCATATGAATTCACTCATATTATTTTCGACTCCAAATACAAGCAAACAAGTTAGAACCAGCCCAAAATGTTCCATGTTTCCTGAGCTTAGGACATCCACACATAAAATCACAAGTTCAATCTTAGGTTCTATTACCAAATTTTTTATGTAAATTTTGGAAAATCATAATTAAATCTAAAAAAATTGAAATCTAGTAAATGATGGCTTTCTAGAAATCTATGAATGTTAAATATAGGTTAAAAATCATTCCAAGCCATGAAAACACCAGCTAAACCACGATTGACAATAGAAAAACACCAAAGGTCTAGCTACTTAGGTTTGCTATCATAAGTCACTGATATAAACTTTAAAACTTCATAACTAATTTTAGAAAAATCAAAACCTAGCAAACCATACCACTTTGGAAAGCTATAGATGTCTACTAGAGGGTAAAAATAATTTCAAACAAAAAAAAGGATGTTAAGCCCATGAAAACTTATGGAACAATACCAGAGTTTATGCTACATTCCTGATACTAGCATGCAACTTCAAAAATTTGGTTCCCCCTTTACAGACCTTCAAATGGGGTGATCTTAGTGGTTATAGAAAGATTATTATGTCTAGTTTATCTTTATAAAATTTTATAGCCATTGGACACCACTTGGCCTAAGATGACATAAGGAAAGAAATTGATCAAATGAACAATACATCCTAACATTCAACATTTTCCTCCCAATTTTGAAAAATTATAAAAAAATTCTATAGAGCTCCAATTTAGGTGATTTTTTACTCTACAAAAAGCTCTAGATAAGACCTATATGTAGGCCAAATTTCATGAGAAATTTTTTTCCATTTGGTCAATTTGTGATATAGGGTTCCATAATGGTCATTTTTAAGCATCCAAAGGGTCAAATACAAACTATTCTTGCTTCTAATTTGTCCAAGGCCACTTGGGTGTGTGGAAAAACTTAAAAATAGTCTATTAGACTTGTCTAAGGAGTCCAAATATTCATGCATCACAAAATCACTATCTCACTTGTTCACATACACAAGATCTTACAAACTCGTCCAAATATCTCAATATCAAAAATATCTATTCTCATTTATATGCTTTCAATTTCCATATATACATCATACATCCATGTATATACATATGTTCAAGTGGCTATACATCATTTACAACATGGGGTTATTGACGGGCTTGTCGTACAACCCTCAAAATAAAACTAGGTTGATCTAAAAATATAGCAAGTGGCACAACCTAGGTCATCTCCCTTGGAATTGGAATTCAATGTTTAATTAGGTTTCCTAAATGTTAAAAATCCTAAAAGCTATCTAGTTTGGGGGTTTTTGAATGAATTAGACTAATCTAAAACTAAATTGAACTAAAATTTCTAAACACTATCTATTTGGATGAATTATGGATGATAATGGTCTTGTGACTAGCTTAGGAATCGTCTCTTGGTATCCACTATCCTTATCCTATTCCAATTGTGATTAATTATGGCCTAAGAATTCTTAATTATGTTCATTAGCAAATGATCTTGAATAACCATTCAAGATTCAAGAGATTAATAATCTAATGTTGAATTGAGACCTCAATTCCACATTAAACCGTTAACTCTTATCCTTAAGATCAATGAACATCCAATTTGATTGATTAACTAATTAATTATCTTCTGATTCATCATCCAAAAATGTTTAATTAACCAACTAAACACCAAGGAATTCTCAGATAGACATTTAAACACATATCCTCACTCATGCATTTCATCGAACACCTTCGTGGCATACATGGGAGATTAGAGAGAATAATGAAAAATCAAATTCAAATTTAACCAATTAATCAACAAAAAAGGTTTCCTAATCAGTGTCTAACCAGCCACTAATTAATTACACAAATCCCTAATCAAATATAACTCAACCGAGATTGTATAGAATAAGAAAAAGTGTAGGAAAATTAAAGAAAATCTTAGCCAGAATTTTGCTTCTTCTCCAAGGATTCAAGCTTCAACCAAGAGCTTCCTCCCTTGCTAGCCTCAAGATGGAGATTAGATCTTCATGTTATGATGGAATGAAGATGGAGAGAATGGATGAGATGGATGAATGGAGGCGTGGGTGAATGGTTGATGATCGGATGGAGGTGTCCCTCAATCCCAGGCGAGAGTATGATCAGGCGTGAATAAATAGACTATGGAATGGGGAGAAGACGTGAATGGGTTGGACTCTGGATGGAGGCGTGTTTGAATGGGCTGCTGGCGTCGTTTAAAGGGAAAGACGGAGGTGTGGTTTTAACGTGAATTCTCCTCTCCTTCAGCCTTATTCTCACGTGATTCTTTTATTGATTCCACGTGCTCATCTTCTCATTCCAATTATCTGAAACCTTCTTATGTGAATGTGTATAAACGTGGGACCCACTGTGAATTTAATAATCCATGTTGGCTTCAGCGTTTCTGTTCACGTGTTTCTTCTTCTTCAGCTTCTGCATGTGTTTGGAACGTTGCTGCATCCTTTTCATTCATGTTCACGTCTGGTTCCTTGTGGCTCTCTTCATCGTGATGTTGTTCTGGTTCTGCCTCGTCGTTCTGCAGCTTCTTCGTTTTCTCGAGTTCCAGCCCTCCTCTCCAACTGCAATGAAGTCCGAAGATGGATGAGTGAATGAGCTTCAGGTTTTGCGTCGGTGAAGTTCGAAGAAGCTAAAATGAATAAGCAATGCGTCTCTCTCAAGCTCCAGCGTCCGTAGAACCAGAAGCCAGCTCCTTTTCCCTCCTCTGTTTCTGCAGCTTCTTTACGTGGCAGCCTCTCTCTTCGTTCTTCTCTGTTCAGCTCCATTTTTCTGTTCGTGTGCTTCGTGTGTTGCTCGAGTCTGCTGCCATGTGTTTTCTGTTCATGTTCTCTTCTTCGTTCCAGAGCATGACTTCACCTTCTATTCAAGCTCAAATGCTTCTTGTTACAGCTGCTACTTCAAGCTTCGTGTGTTTCTACTCGCTGCTTCATCTCGTGGAGCTCCTCTGTTTCTGCATGAGTGTGTGAGCTGTTTGTGTTCTGTTTGCTTCGTTCTTCCCTCAATCTGCACGAAACTGTGGCTTATTCTTCATTCTTAGCTTGTGCTTCTTCATGCGTTGCTCTCCTCCTCATTGGTTTCAGGTTACTTCCTCTGTTCTGCCCAGCTTCGTCTCTATTCTGCAGCTTTTACATGGTTCTACTTCCTTCGTGCAGCTTCTGTTTATACCACACGTTGCTTTCTTCTCTGCTAAGTGCTGCTGCTTCTTGTGTGAGTGTAGAACCCGTGGCAATGTGCTGGACGAGCTGCTCTTTCTGCATGCATGGCTTTGTTTCTTGCTTTTCTGCTGCTTTTCCACATTGGCTGCTTCTATGTTTCTCATCGTGGCTCAGCTTCATATCCTTCACGTTGCTGTCCAGTTGCTTGTGTACGTGGTATTTCTCCTCTGTTTTGAAACAGTTGCTTCTCATTTAAACTTCAGCCCAAGATTCTTCTTCAGCTACTGGTCTCGTGTTTCCTTCATTCACTTTGCTTCTGTTCATTCAACTCGTGTAGCTTACATGAAGGTTACCCAAGCTCCTTTGAACTCAATGCTCTTCCCCATTCAAACCAAGCTTACGTGGTATTGACGGGCTTGTCGTGCAACCCTCAAAATAAAACTAGGTTGATCTAAAAATATAGCAAGTGGCACAACCTAGGTCATCTCCCTTGGAATTGGAATTCAATGTTCAATTAGGTTCTCTACGTGTTCTAAGGTCCTAGAACTATTTAATTTGGGGGGTTTTTAATTGAATTAAACTATCCTAAACTGAATTGAAACAAATTTCCTAATATCTACCTAATTAGATAAATTGTGGGTGGAGAATGGTCTTGTGACTAGCTTAGGAATCATCTCTTGGTATCCACTATCCTTATCCTATTCCAATTGTGATTAATTATGGCCTACGAACTCCTAATTATGTTCATTAGCAAATGATCTTGAATAACCATTCAAGATTCAAGAGATTAATAATCTAATATTGAATTGAGACCTCAATCCCGCGTTAAACCATTAACTCTTGTCCTTAAGATCAATGAACACCCAACTTAATTGATTAACTAATTAATTATCTTCTGATTCATCATCCAAAAATGTTTAATTAACCAACTAAACAACAAGGAATTCTCAAATAGACATTTAAACACACAACCTTACTCATGCAATTCATCGAACACCTTCGTGGCATACATGAGAGATTAGAGAGAATAATGAAAAATCATATTTAAATTCAACCAATTAATCAACAAAAAAGGTTTCCTAATCAGTGTCTAACCAGCCACTAATTAATTACACCAATTCCTAATCAAATATAACTTAACCAAGATTATACAAAATAAGAAAAAGTGTAGGAAAAATAAGAAAATCTTAGCCAGAATTCTGCATTCTTCCAAGGATTCAAGCTTCTACTCAAAAGTTTCCTCCCTTGCTAGCCTCAAGATGAATGAATTAGATCTTCATTCGGTGGATGGATGATGGAGTATGGAATGGAGAGATGGATGTGTGGATGGAGGCGTAGGAGGCGAGGGTATGATCAGGCGTGAAGACGTGAGAGTGGGCTGTGTGGGTGAGAGGCGTGTATTATATATAGGCGAGGTTGTATGAGACGTGGATGATATGGAGACGAGGTTCAGCGAATGACGGAATAGGCGAATGACCTAATGGAATGTGTGTTGAATGGGCTGGGCTGAATGAAGTTACGTGTTTAAATGGATGAATGAATAATGACGGAATCCAGCGTTATTCACTTGCTAACCTGGTTCCTAATTCTCACGTGGCTTGCTTAAATTTTCACGTGCTCCCTCTTCCCTTGGCTCCAGCGTTTTTATCTTGTGCTGACCTTGCCAATTACCTGAAGCTTTAATATAACGTGGGCCCCAGTTCAAAGCTAAATATAATATTCAATGTTTTGCTTCAGCGTTTTGCCTAAACTCCCCACGTGATTGCTGCTGTAGCTTCTGCATGTTCTAACCAGACGTGATTTCCAGCTCTCTCTCTTCTTCATGCGTTGCTTCTGGTTCTGCCCCGTCGTTCTGCTCGTTTTCTTTCTCATTTTCTGTTCGTTCTGCACACAAACTCGAGCTTCTCACATGACTGTCCAGACCCAGCGTTTTCATTCATCGTGCATTCTGCTCTTAATTCTCTTCTGCACAGCTTCTTCCTCTGTTCAGCGTGTAGTTCTCGCTTCTTCTCTATTCTGCAGCTTTTACATGGTTCTACTTCCTTCGTGCAGCTTCTGTTTATACCACACGTTGCTTTCTTCTCTGCTAAGTGCTGCTGCTTCTTGTGTGAGTGTAGAACCCGTGGCAATGTGCTGGACGAGCTGCTCTTTCTGCATGCATGGCTTTGTTTCTTGCTTTTCTGCTGCTTTTCCACATTGGCTGCTTCTATGTTTCTCATCGTGGTTCAGCTTCATATCCTTCACGTTGCTGTCCAGTTGCTTGTGTACGTGGTATTTCTCCTCTGTTTTGAAACAGTTGCTTCTCATTTAAACTTCAGCCCAAGATTCTTCTTCAGCTACTGGTCTCGTGTTTCCTTCATTCACTTTGCTTCTGTTCATTCAACTCGTGTAGCTTACATGAAGGTTACCCAAGCTCCTTTGAACTCAATGCTCTTCCCCATTCAAACCAGAACCCACTCTCTTCCTTGTGAACTTCTTGCTTTGCTTCATCCTTCCATCAAACTCATGGCTTTGTGGATGGTTCTCTTCATCTTTCTAACTCGTGGCTTTCTTCTCCCCTCATCTTTAAAACAAATTCTCCTTCAAAGCTCCAATTCATATTAAAATTCTGCATAAAAGAGTGGGAAAAATCAAATGGAATTATCCACAAAATTATTTAAAAGAAATTCATACATTAAAAACCAATACTTTGCAACTTAATTCCTTAAATGTAGAAATAGCCAATTAAAATCAAATTCCATTCAATTGTCTTCATTAAGCCACATTTAATTATTAAAATGACTAAGTTAGGAGGATTAAAAATAGATAAAATATGTGTTTATCAAATTCCCCCACACTTAAACCTTTGCACTCCTGGGCAAAGCTTAAAATCCGAGATAAAGAATGAATTTGAAACACCCGGCTAGTAGAATGGCAAGTGGGGAATCAAAATGGGAAAGAAAGTGTAAAAGTCACAAGTTAGAGACTAATCACAACTCTTCAACACTTCAACAATCAAAGTTAACTTCACTTGCATCAAGAATTAAGTTCCATGGCAATTTTATTTGAAAAGAATGAATTAAAATGCATAGCCTCTCACATGGATTAGTGTTTACTCTCATCTCTCAAGTGTTTATGGGCAATGTATATCACTCAAATTTCACCTATCAAAGTTCACTACCATAAGCTTGTCCAGCTTCTAAATCTCCACCACCTATGCCAAATGCAAAGCACAAATCAAAGGACTTTATTCAGGGTTGTAATGGGGCTAGGGAATGAAATGAATGGATAACAAAAATAAGGGGAAAAACTAAACAAATAGATACCTTAGAACCTCAAGAGCACTCAATGACAATCTAGAATAGGGAAGAATGTGCATTCAAGGCCTTATTTCCAACAAGTATAAATAGTTTTATACTCAATCTAAAGTACTTCTTTCTTTTGATTTTTTCAATAACTTTTCCTCTCTTTTTATTTTTTTTTTTTTTCAAATTCTTTTCTTTTGCTTTCTTTTTGCTTTTCTATTCTTTTCTTTGCATTGCATTTTTTTTTTTGAACAAATTCTTTGAATCACAATGGCCTTAATGGATGCAAAGCACACATTCACCTATCCTATTTAGGTGTGATGCTCCTTGAAAATTCCTAAGGCATCTTAAAACAAGGTGGGAATATATTTAATGGCTATAGGCTAACAAGAAAAGAAAAGAAGGTTCAAAGTGGCTAAAACAATGGATAAAGATGCATGTAGGGTTGGCTTTTTGGCTCTAGTTAAAATAGAAATGAATGCCTTATCATTTTTATGCATGCAAGTGCAAATGTGGCCTCAACAAAGAATCAAGACAAGTTCTAGAGTGAAACAAAGATAGGTGAATACACACTAGAATTGAACAATTAGGCTCAAATTCTCACCAGCTAATGGCTATCAAATAATTCATTGAAATCAAACTCATTGCCACTTCACTTGAATCAAAACACAAGATCTATCACTTATCATGTCTACATGAATCCAAGCTAATAATCATCTCAACTTGCAAATTTTACAGAAAAATTCAAAAGTTTTCTCAAAAATTTCAAAATTTATTATTATTATTTTATTTTATTTTTTTTTTCAAAACAAGGAAAAAGATGGATGGAATGGATGGAATGAAATGACTCTCTCCCCCACACTTAAATGTTACATTGTCCTCAATGTCAGCACCAGTCCAGTAAACAGATAAACAACATAAGATAAAGAGTGAAAAGAGAAAATACAACCGGATGAATTTGAATATGGAGATTCCAAGGATGGCTTAGATTTCCTTTTTTAGCTGGTTAGCAACCTTTTATTACCTACAAAGCAAAAAAATAAACTGTAATGCAATAAAGAAAAGAAAACTACATCCTAAACTAAGAAGTGTTTTATTAAGGACTAACTAATCATATGTATCAAAAATTAAAATCAAAACTACTTTATTCCTTCTTAACTGGACAAATTTGAGTCTAACCACTTTAAAGCATTTTGATTGATCATTCAGTGTTGACTCATGGACTTTCTTAACCAACAGTAGTTTAGGAAAGTCATTTTCAGCATATGTAGGACCAAGAAAAGAAGAAAAATCAAATTTAAGACAATTAAAACTAAAGAAAGAAAATTTAAAATCAAAATTTCCTAAAAATCTATCAAAACCAATAAAATCTATAGGACTCTCATCAGTAAGAGTCACTGCATCAATAGGAAAATTAAACTGCAACTTCTCATAATCCTTTAAGTTCAAGGTGTCTGACAACTGCTTTTCCTCTACTGGGAGAGCCTGTGATTCGTTGGGAACTATTTCACCTACCTCAGAAATCTGTTCAGGACTTTCAACAATAGAGATGACATCTTCCCTGAACAAAGAGACATTAGTAGGCTCATAACATTCTAGACAATGATTAACAACAAAATCAAGTCTCCTACTAGCATCAACAACAGCAAAAGGATCAATAGAATTTTCAACATCAGCACTATCACTATGCATATTATCATCAACACTAGTATGATCAGAGAAATCAGTCTTATCAGTCATTTCAGCACAAACAAAGGATTCCATGGATTCAATAGACTTATCAGACTCCAAAAATTCATTTATCTCAGCACATATAGGACACGTATGCATATCATCACATAAGCATTGTGAATTAGAGTCTGAATTATCAATGAGCTGCTCAACAAATTCAATGTCTATATCCTTTTCACATGCTACATTCATTATTTTAGTAGGCACACCATCACAGGCTAGTGAGGAATCATGATTATCAGAATATGTGATAGACTCACTAGTCTCAATGGAAGAATTGATTTGGGAGTATTCATCACATATAGCAGATTCAACACACACATAGTCAAGAGATGCATCTAAATCAGCTATGTCACATGATTCAAATGGCATGTTGTCTTTAAATTCAGAAGGTGCATCATCAACAGACTTAACTAATTCCACACTAGGAACAACATGATAATCACATTCCAAGTCACCCCCACACTTATCTTCTACCCTAGACTCAATAGAATCATCATTAACAGGTACAGAAATAAATTCATCACTATAATCATAGCTAGGTGTAGACAATCCAAGTGCATCAGTACATAAGGAATCATGAACATCAACAATTGTATCAATTTTGTTCAATGAACTACCATAATCAACCATATCAGGAGATTCAACAATAATTTCCTCATCAACAACATTATCATCATGTAATTCAGAATCAACAACATTATATGCATTAGGAATCACAGTGCTATCAAGCAAACTAGATTCAGTTCCAACAAATTGTAAAACATTAGAAGATGGAAGGATATTACCTAATAGATAAGACTCTTCTTCTTCTATACATTCCCTTCTAATTTGCTCTTCAATTAATTCAGTAGCACTTGAAATCGGTTGATTCATTTGAAATCCTGAATCCTTCAATTGTTGGTCAAAGAGTTGTAACCGTTCAGTTATCCGTTGGGCCATTTGCTGCATTTGCTGCATTTGCTGATGTTGAATATCACAAGCTTCCATTAGTTGCCTCATCCTTTCTTCCGAACTTGGTTCCCTTTGAGGATCTTGTTGCATGTACCCCTCATGGTAATTGTAAGGACGATAGTTTGGCTCTTGCATATGGTAATCAAGGTATGGCTCTTGCATATGGAAGTTATGATGTGGTTCATAATGAGGATGGTAATTTGGACGAATCTCATATGGATGGTGGTATGGTTGGTAGCATACTTGTTGATATTGTTGGGCTTGTTGCTCTTGTCTTTGTCTTTCAAGAAGACCATGAAGCATTGACATGGCATTATCCAACTTCTGAGAAATCCTATCATTTGCATAAGGATCATAAACACCTTGATTAGAAAAATATGGATCCATTTAAAGCAAAGAAAAATGAGAAGCACAATTACTTTTAGCACAAAACAAATCACTAACAAGGTATAACAAAAATTAATCAAAATCAAGAAAATAAAATTCAAATGAAGCTAAGACTTACTTAACTATGAAAAACACTCCTAAACAGAGGTTAGTGACAAAAAACAAAGTCACAAAAAATAAAGAAAATAAATCCAGAAAAATTGAAAAATTCCTAAAAAATTCGAAAAAATACTAAAAAAAATTAGAAAAAGTGCCTCAAACGTTGGAATTTGGCCAAAAAATGGTGCACCTAATAGTTATGCTATTATTTTTGCTCAAAACACCCAAAAACCTTGAAAAACAAAGTATGAGAATTTTCTGGGCACTTTGAACGAAAATTCCAGCAACCAGGACAATTAACGCGCAACACCAAAATTAACCGATTCCAAGTTCAAAACAGAACGAAAATCAAATCAAAACAGAACTAAAACAAAGATAAAACAAAACAAAAACACTTAGAAAACTTTCTCAAACAATTGAGACTCCAAATTCCCCGGCAACGGCGCCAAATTTTGACGGGCTTGTCGTGCAACCCTCAAAATAAAACTAGGTTGATCTAAAAATATAGCAAGTGGCACAACCTAGGTCATCTCCCTTGGAATTGGAATTCAATGTTCAATTAGGTTCTCTACGTGTTCTAAGGTCCTAGAACTATTTAATTTGGGGGGTTTTTAATTGAATTAAACTATCCTAAACTGAATTGAAACAAATTTCCTAATATCTACCTAATTAGATAAATTGTGGGTGGAGAATGGTCTTGTGACTAGCTTAGGAATCATCTCTTGGTATCCACTATCCTTATCCTATTCCAATTGTGATTAATTATGGCCTACGAACTCCTAATTATGTTCATTAGCAAATGATCTTGAATAACCATTCAAGATTCAAGAGATTAATAATCTAATATTGAATTGAGACCTCAATCCCGCGTTAAACCATTAACTCTTGTCCTTAAGATCAATGAACACCCAACTTAATTGATTAACTAATTAATTATCTTCTGATTCATCATCCAAAAATGTTTAATTAACCAACTAAACAACAAGGAATTCTCAAATAGACATTTAAACACACAACCTTACTCATGCAATTCATCGAACACCTTCGTGGCATACATGAGAGATTAGAGAGAATAATGAAAAATCATATTTAAATTCAACCAATTAATCAACAAAAAAGGTTTCCTAATCAGTGTCTAACCAGCCACTAATTAATTACACCAATTCCTAATCAAATATAACTTAACCAAGATTATACAAAATAAGAAAAAGTGTAGGAAAAATAAGAAAATCTTAGCCAGAATTCTGCATTCTTCCAAGGATTCAAGCTTCTACTCAAAAGTTTCCTCCCTTGCTAGCCTCAAGATGAATGAATTAGATCTTCATTCGGTGGATGGATGATGGAGTATGGAATGGAGAGATGGATGTGTGGATGGAGGCGTAGGAGGCGAGGGTATGATCAGGCGTGAAGACGTGAGAGTGGGCTGTGGGTGAGAGGCGTGTATTATATATAGGCGAGGTTGTATGAGACGTGGATGATATGGAGACGAGGTTCAGCGAATGACGGAATAGGCGAATGACCTAATGGAATGTGTGTTGAATGGGCTGGGCTGAATGAAGTTACGTGTTTAAATGGATGAATGAATAATGACGGAATCCAGCGTTATTCACTTGCTAACCTGGTTCCTAATTCTCACGTGGCTTGCTTAAATTTTCACGTGCTCCCTCTTCCCTTGGCTCCAGCGTTTTTATCTTGTGCTGACCTTGCCAATTACCTGAAGCTTTAATATAACGTGGGCCCCAGTTCAAAGCTAAATATAATATTCAATGTTTTGCTTCAGCGTTTTGCCTAAACTCCCCACGTGATTGCTGCTGTAGCTTCTGCATGTTCTAACCAGACGTGATTTCCAGCTCTCTCTCTTCTTCATGCGTTGCTTCTGGTTTTGCCCCGTCGTTCTGCTCGTTTTCTTTCTCATTTTCTGTTCGTTCTGCACACAAACTCGAGCTTCTCACATGACTGTCCAGACCCAGCGTTTTCATTCATCGTGCATTCTGCTCTTAATTCTCTTCTGCACAGCTTCTTCCTCTGTTCAGCGTGTAGTTCTCGCTTCTTCTCTATTCTGCAGCTTTTACATGGTTCTACTTCCTTCGTGCAGCTTCTGTTTATACCACACGTTGCTTTCTTCTCTGCTAAGTGCTGCTGCTTCTTGTGTGAGTGTAGAACCCGTGGCAATGTGCTGGACGAGCTGCTCTTTCTGCATGCATGGCTTTGTTTCTTGCTTTTCTGCTGCTTTTCCACATTGGCTGCTTCTATGTTTCTCATCGTGGTTCAGCTTCATATCCTTCACGTTGCTGTCCAGTTGCTTGTGTACGTGGCATTTCTCCTCTGTTTTGAAACAGTTGCTTCTCATTTAAACTTCAGCCCAAGATTCTTCTTCAGCTACTGGTCTCGTGTTTCCTTCATTCACTTTGCTTCTGTTCATTCAACTCGTGTAGCTTACATGAAGGTTACCCAAGCTCCTTTGAACTCAATGCTCTTCCCCATTCAAACCAGAACCCACTCTCTTCCTTGTGAACTTCTTGCTTTGCTTCATCCTTCCATCAAACTCATGGCTTTGTGGATGGTTCTCTTCATCTTTCTAACTCGTGGCTTTCTTCTCCCCTCATCTTTAAAACAAATTCTCCTTCAAAGCTCCAATTCATATTAAAATTATGCATAAAAGAGTGGGAAAAATCAAATGGAATTATCCACAAAATTATTTAAAAGAAATTCATACATTAAAAACCAATACTTTGCAACTTAATTCCTTAAATGTAGAAATAGCCAATTAAAATCAAATTCCATTCAATTGTCTTCATTAAGCCACATTTAATTATTAAAATGACTAAGTTAGGAGGATTAAAAATCAAATTTTGACGGGCTTATCGTACAACCCTCAAAATAAAACTAGGTTGATCTAAAAATATAGCAAGTGGCACAACCTAGGTCATCTCCCTTGGAATTGGAATTCAATGTTTAATTAGGTTTCCTAAATGTTAAAAATCCTAAAAGCTATCTAGTTTGGGGGTTTTTGAATTGAATTAAACTATCCTAAACTGAATTGAAACAAATTTCCTAATATCTACCTAATTAGATAAATTGTGGGTGGAGAATGGTCTTGTGACTAGCTTAGGAATCATCTCTTGGTATCCACTATCCTTATCCTATTCCAATTGTGATTAATTATGGCCTAAGAACTCCTAATTATGTTCATTAGCAAATGATCTTGAATAACCATTCAAGATTCAAGAGATTAATAATCTAATATTGAATTGAGACCTCAATCCCGCGTTAAACCATTAACTCTTGTCCTTAAGATCAATGAACACCCAACTTAATTGATTAACTAATTAATTATCTTCTGTTCTGCCCAGCTTCGTGTTTTGCTCATGTTTCTGCTCAAAAGTTCCATCCTTCGTCTTACCTCCATGCACGTTCAGCTTGCTCATTCTTCACGTTGCTTCCACGTGGTTCTTCTCATATATGTTCATGCCTTGCATTTCCCATGCTAGCTTCAACTCTTTAGTAATCATGTGCTGAGAGATGGACGAATTGATGAATGATTGTTGCCTATGAGCTTTTATTCCCACATCATCTTCCATGTCGAACAGAACCATGCATCTGCTTCACATTCTCAAGCTTTTAGCTCCCCAAAAAGTACACTTAAAGCTCAATCTTCACCTTTAATTCAATTTCCCATTCAAGCTATTTGTCCATCAAAAATTCTGCACAAAAGAATGAAAAATATTCAATAGAATTATCCACAAAATTCATTTAAAATGATTTATGCATTTAAAATCAATTATTTTGCCAATTAATTCGTAAAGTGTAGAGAATGGTTACTAAACAAAATTCCATCTAAGTAAATTCATTAAGCCTTATTTAATCATTAAAATGTCCAAGTTTAGGAGAATAAAATAAATAAAAATATGTGTTTATCAAATTCCCCCACACTTAAACCTTTGCACTCCTGGGCAAAGCTCAAAATCCAAGATAAAAGAGTGATTTGAAACACCCGGCTTGTGGAATGGCAAGTGGAAAATGAAAATGGGAAAGGGAAAGTAAAAATCACAAATTAGAGACTAATCATAACTTTTCAACACTTCAACAATCCAAGCTAATTTCACTTGTATCAAGAATTAAGCTCCATGGCAATTTCATTTGAAAAGAATGAACTGAAATGCATAGCCCTCTCACATGGTTAGTGTTTACTCTCATCTCTCAAGTGTTTATGGGAAATGTGTTTCACTCAAATTCCACCTATCCAAGCTCACTACCATAAGCTTGTCAAGTTTCTAAGTCTCCACCACTCATGCCAAATGCAATGCACAAATCAAAGGACTTTATTAAGGGTTGTAATGGGGCTAAGGGAGATGAAATGAATGGATACAAAAAGAAGGGGAAAAACTAAACAAATGGATACCTTAGAACCTCAAGAGCACTCAATGACAATATAGGATAAGGAAGAGTGTGCTTTCAAGGCCTTATTTTAATTAGTAACAGGTAATTACAAACTCAAATTGAAATACTTTTTTTTTTCTTTTGATTTCCTGTTGCTTTTCTTCTCTTTTTTTTTTTTGCATTTTTTTTTCTTTTCTATCTTTTCTTCTTTTTGCATTTTTTTTTTAAAACAAATTCACTAACAGTGGCCTTAATGGATGCAAAGCACACACTCTTTCTTCCCAAACAGGTGTAATGCTCCTTGAAATTCCTAAGGCATCCTAAAACAGGGTGGAAATATATTTAATGGCTATAGGCTAACAAGAAAAGAAAATCAAGTCCAAAGTGGCTAAACAATGGATAAAATGAATGTATGGTTAGCTTTTTGGCTCTCTAGCCATAAAAGAAATGAATGCCTTATCATTTTTATGCATGCACGTGCAAATGTGGCCTCAACAAAGAATCAAGACAAGTTCTAGAGTGAAATAAAGATAGGTGAATACATACTAGAATTGAATAATTAAGGCTCAAATCCTCACCAGTTAATTGCTATCAAATAATTCATTGAAATCAGATTCATTGCCACTTAGCTTGAATCAAGACACAAGATTCATTACTTATCATGTCTAGGTGAATCCAAGCTAAAATCATCTTAACTTGCAACTTTTACAGAAAAATTGAAGAAAAATCACGCTAGTTTTCAAAAATTTTAAAAAAAATTTTTTTTTTTTTGAAAAAAAGATGGATGGAATGAAATGACTCTCTCCCCCACACTTAAATGTTGCATTGTCCTCAATGTCAGCACACAATCCAGTAAACAGATAAACAACACAATATAAAAGTAAGTGAAAAGAGAGAATACAACCGGATGAAGTTGATAATGAAGATCTCAAAGGTGGCTAAGATGTTCATTGTAGCTGGCTAGCAATTTATTTCCTACAAAATAGAAACAAAAGAAACTGTAATGCGAAAAAGAAAAAGAAAACTAAATCCTAAACTAAGAAGAGCTCTATCAGCAACTAACTAATCATACGTATCAAAAACCAAAATCAAAACTACTTTATTTCTTCTTAACTGGATAATTTTGAGTCTCACTACTTTAAAGCATTTTGATTGATCATGCAATGTTGACTCATGGACTTTCTCAACCATCAGAAGTCTCAAAAAATCATTTTTAGTAAATTTAGGAACAAGAAAAGAAGAAACATCAAATTTAAGATAATTAAAACTAAAGAAAGAAAATTCAAAATCAAACTGAAAATTTGAACTTTCTAAAAATCTATCAAATCCAATAAAATCTACTTGACTCCCTTCAGTAAGAGTCACTACATCCACAGAAAAGTCTAATTGCAACCTCTCACAATCCTTTGAGTTCAAGGTGTCTGATAGTTGTTTTTCCTCTACTGGGAGAGTCTGTGATTTGTTGGGAACTATTTTACCAACCTCAGGAATCTGTTCAGGATTCTCAACAATAGAGACAGCATCTTCCCTGACCAAAGAGACATCAGTAGGCTCACAAAATTCTAAACAATTATTAACAGCAAAATCTAGTCTTTCACTAGTATCAACAAGAGCACAAGCATCAATAGAATTTTCAATACCAACACTATCTTTATGCATATTCTCATCAATACTAGTATGATCAGAAGAATCAGGTTCATTAACACTTTCAGTGCAAGCTAAGGATTCCATGGATTCAGTAGACTTATCAGACTTTAGAAACTCATTAATCTCAGCACATATAGGACATGTATGCATATCATCACATAAGCACTTAAGAGTTAAGTCTGATTCATCAACAACAATTTGCTCAACAATTTCACTGTCTATATTCTCATCACATGCGACATCTACCATTTCATTATCCATATCAGCACATGCCAGTGAGGAATCATGATGATCAGTATATGTGAGAGACTCACTAGTCTCAATGGAAGAATTAATTTGGGAGCATCTATCACATACAACAGATTCAACACACACACAATCAAGAAATGCATCCAAATCAGTTATGTCACATGATCTAGATGGCATGTTGTCCCTAAACTCAGTAGATGCATCATCAACAGACTTCTTAACCAATTCTACACCAGGAACAAAATAATCATTGCATTCTAGGTCACCCCCACACTTATCTTCTACCCTAGACTCAAGAGATTCATCAATTGATTTAAAAATGAAATTTTCACTATAATCACAGCTAGGAGTAGACATCCCAAGTGCATCAGTACACAAGGGTTCATGAACATCAATAGATGTGTCAGTTTTGCTCAATGAACTACCACAATCAACCAAATCAGGAGATTCAACAATAATTTCTTCATCAACATCTTCATCATGCAATTCAGAATCAACAACATTATATGCATCAGGGATCACAGTGCTATCATGCAAATTAGAGTCAGTTCCAACAAATTGTAAAATATTAGAAGATGGAAGGATATTACCAAATGAATAGGACTCTTCCTCCTCTATACATTCTCTTCTAATTTGCTCTTCAATTGATTCATTAGCACTTGAAGTCGGTTGATTCGATTGAATTCCCAAATCCTTCATTTGTTGGTCAAAGAGTTGCAACCGTTCAGTTATTCGTTGGGTTATTTGCTGCATTTGCTGCATTTGCTGGTGTTGAAAATCATAAGCTTCCATTATCTGCCTCATCCTCTCTTCTGAACTCGGTTCCTTCTGGGGCTCTTGTTGCATGTACCCCTCATGGTAATTGTAAGGATGATATTGTGGCTCTTGCATATGGTAATCATGATATGGCTCTTGTATATGGAAGTTATGGTAGGGCTCATAATGTTGGTGGTAATTTGGGTGAATCTCATATGGATGGTTGTATGGTTGGTAGCTAGGGTGAACTTCATAGGAATGATGGTGTGGTTGGTAGCATGGTGGTTGGATTTGTTGGTATTGTTGGGCTTGTTGTTCTTGTCTTTGTTGTTCAAGCAAACCTTGAAGTATTGTATTGAGATCATCCAACTTTCTGGAAATCCTTTCATTTCTATAAGGATCATAAACACCTTGATTAGAATAATAAGGATCCATTTAAATCAAAGAAAAAAAAATGAGAAGCACAATTAATTTCAGCACAAATAAAATCCTAACAAATTATAACTAAAATAAACTCAATAATCAAGAAAATAAAATCAAATGAAGCTAAGACTTACTTAACTATGAAAAACACTCCTAAAAAGAGGTTAGTCACACAAAATAAACTCACAAAAATTAAAAAAATTAAATCTGGAAAAATTGAAAAATTCCTAAAAAATTCGAAAAAATACTAAAAAATTAGAAAAAGTGCCTCAAACGTTGGAATTTGGCCAAAAAATGGTGCACCTAATAGCTTTGCTATTACTTTTGCTCAAAACACCCAAAAACTTTGAAATACAGAATTTGAGAATTTTCTGGGCACTTTAAACGAAAATTCCAGCAAGCAGACACTTAACGCGCAACACCGAAATTAACCGATTCCAAGTTCAAAACAGAACGAAAATCAAATCAAAATAGAACTAAAACAAAGATAAATCAAAATAAGAACACTTAGAAAACTTTCTCAAACAATTAAAACTCCAAATCCCCGGCAACGGCGCCAAATTTTGACGGGCTTGTCGTACAACCCTCAAAATAAAACTAGGTTGATCTAAAAATATAGCAAGTGGCACAACCTAGGTCATCTCCCTTGGAATTGGAATTCAATGTTTAATTAGGTTTCCTAAATGTTAAAAATCCTAAAAGCTATCTAGTTTGGGGGTTTTTGAATTGAATTAAACTATCCTAAACTGAATTGAAACAAATTTCCTAATATCTACCTAATTAGATAAATTGTGGGTGGAGAATGGTCTTGTGACTAGCTTAGGAATCATCTCTTGGTATCCACTATCCTTATCCTATTCCAATTGTGATTAATTATGGCCTAAGAACTCCTAATTATGTTCATTAGCAAATGATCTTGAATAACCATTCAAGATTCAAGAGATTAATAATCTAATATTGAATTGAGACCTCAATCCCGCGTTAAACCATTAACTCTTGTCCTTAAGATCAATGAACACCCAACTTAATTGATTAACTAATTAATTATCTTCTGTTCTGCCCAGCTTCGTGTTTTGCTCATGTTTCTGCTCAAAAGTTCCATCCTTCGTCTTACCTCCATGCACGTTCAGCTTGCTCATTCTTCACGTTGCTTCCACGTGGTTCTTCTCATATATGTTCATGCCTTGCATTTCCCATGCTAGCTTCAACTCTTTAGTAATCATGTGCTGAGAGATGGACGAATTGATGAATGATTGTTGCCTATGAGCTTTTATTCCCACATCATCTTCCATGTCGAACAGAACCATGCATCTGCTTCACATTCTCAAGCTTTTAGCTCCCCAAAAAGTACACTTAAAGCTCAATCTTCACCTTTAATTCAATTTCCCATTCAAGCTATTTGTCCATCAAAAATTCTGCACAAAAGAATGAAAAATATTCAATAGAATTATCCACAAAATTCATTTAAAATGATTTATGCATTTAAAATCAATTATTTTGCCAATTAATTCGTAAAGTGTAGAGAATGGTTACTAAACAAAATTCCATCTAAGTAAATTCATTAAGCCTTATTTAATCATTAAAATGTCCAAGTTTAGGAGAATAAAATAGATAAAAATATGTGTTTATCAGTTATATCATTTGCCAACAATATGGTTAAAAAATGGCTAGATAACACAATTCTTTTGTCAATCTCTCATCTTCAAGTATGGTGGCTTCCCTTTCTTTGCTCACTTGGTCCACCTAGACATATTTTGGCAATAGAGAGGAAAGAGTGAGATTTTAGGAATCTTAATAGCTCTTAACCCTTTCAATCATACATAATAGCCATGCTTTCAAGCTAAATGATGCATATATGAACATTTTGCTACTAATAACCATACATAAAATCATTTTCATATGCAAGAAACTCATACACATCATATGTTGGCCTTTAAAGGCATTAATTTAGCCTCAACCCTTTCCCTTAGGATTTTTGGACTTGGCTCACCCATTTTTAAGGGACTTCTGATTAAGCCTCACTCTTCTTAAGACTTTTGGCTTTGTCTTACTAAATCCTAGGGCCTTTTAGCTCATCCTCACCTTTACTAAGGGACTTTTGGATTCACCAAGCTTATTTAAGCCAAACAACATTCACAAAAACACATATTATACACATAATGGTACCATGGCATGTAGAAAACCACTAGAAAAATTTCTCATGGTAAAATCATACCCACACACATCTAAAGACAAGAAAACAAATAAAGATGCATGAGAAAAAGGTTAGAGAGCTACCTTGAATACAAATGCACACACTTTCCCTGGATTTTTCTTCCCTTCCTTTGGCTACACACTTGCAAGTGGGTGGTGTAACATCCAAGTTTTGTAGGCATGAGAACTCAAATTTCAAAATTTTTCTAAGTCTTCTAACTATAGCTAGCAAGTGTACCTGTTAGCTATAGTAAGTGTACTTATTAGCTATAGCGAGAATGCTGTTTGCTATAACAAGTGTACCTATTCACCATGGCAAGAAGCCAGTTAGCGATAGCGAGTTTGAGGTTGATATAAAATCCAGAGGGTTTTTTATAATAGCACCAGCTGTGGTGAGCACGGGGGCACCTGGAACTAATAAGTGCTCACCATAGCGAGGGTCATTTCCTGTTATAGCGAGATTTAGTCTGAAAAAGTGTGAAAAAAGAAAAATCACTTCTTAAAACTTCTAAAACTTTCCCTCACCTCTGGACTGACTTTTAGCTTGCTGAAAGGAAAGAGAAAGACCAGTTGAGGAGGGTGTCTAGGGGGGAGGAAGAAAAAGAGAAAAATCTAAGAAAAGGGGTAAGAAAAGTATAGTCTTTCATGCTTCCTTCTTTAGTAAACCTATCCTCCTCCTTCTCTTCTTCCTTTTCATGAATTTATGGAAGCTTTTGGTTCTATTTTGAGCTCAAACCAGAGGGGAAAAGTTTGAATTGGAGGAAGAGAGCTAAAGGAAAAGGAAGAGCATGTAAGGAAAGCTTGAACTCAAGGTAAGAACATTAGCCTCCATGCTTCTTCCTTCTTGTTCATGTATGGGTGTGTTTCTCCCTTCACAGGAGCGATCATAAGGGAGTTGTTTTGGGCAAAACCAAGCATGAATCTTAGGAACTAGAGTGTGGGAAACAAGTATATGCAAAGAGAACCAAGGAAGAACCATGGAAATTTGCAAGATAAAAAAATAGTGGTTAGTGGACATAGGCTAAAATCTAAACTTATCCAAGAGTTTTTAAGCTTATGTAAATATTTGTATGAGTTCTTAAGACCCCATAAAGAGCTTCTCATATGCACCTCCTACCAAGGAAAGTAAGACCACTTCTATAGGTATCCAAAAAAGCATTGTGAGTCTAGCACCTTTGAAATTGAGTTGTGATAACTCGCAGGAGTTTAATTTAAGTCAAGAGATCTAGAATGATCAAGAATGAGGGTTAAGAGCAAGAACTCCATGTGTTGCCTCACTGTGTGCACTATAGAACCATAATGAGGTCTTTAAGTTAAGTTGCCTAGTCTTGAGTTAGAAGGAGCTAAGTTTTATTTCAATGACTTATTTATGCTCCATTGATCTTTATAGGCTACAAGAAATGAGTCCCACCTTCTTGCAAGAGCGTGACTAAGAAGGGGAAAGGAATTATAAGAGAATAGCATTATGATTCATTACAAGGTAGCCCTCCAACCTTTCTCTTATGTATGTGTGTGGATGTTTTCTTGCTTTGGATGCTTGTATGTGTGTTGAACTATGAAAAGTATGTCTAACTAGTAAGGATATATATGGTGCCACTTATGTATTTTGAATGTGTGCATAAGACTTGAATAGACTTGGTAATGCCAAAAGTCCCTTGATAAGGGTGAAGATGAGCTAAAAGCCCCTTAATATAGGTGAGACAAGCCAAAAGTCTCAAGAGAAGTGAGGCTTAGTCGAAAGTCTCAAAATAAATGGGTGAGGTAAGTCTAAAAGTTCCAAGAGAAATGGGTGAGGTTAACCAAGGTTTTGAGAGTTTACTTTGATATATTTGAGACTTTATGAAATAGAAATCATGTTCTTGTTATGCACATGTAGCTTATAAACCATGCATGGCATCTATTTGGATCAAACGCATCCATCATGTATGATTCAAAATGTATAGGGCTATTGAGATTTTTTACATCTCACTCTCTCCTCATTACCTAATATGTCTAGGTGGATCAAAATAACAAGGAATTTAGGAGCCACTACACTTGAAGACATGAAAGTTAGTAAAGAAGTTGTAAAATGCTAGTATTATAGCCATGTGGATGGAAAATGATGTAATCTCATATTGTAAATGATGTATAACCCCTTAGATATATGTAGATACATGTATATGTGATGTATGTATGGAAACTAAAGGCATATGAATGGGAATGAATGTTGTTGACATTGAGATGCATGGATATGGTTGCAAATCTTATGTATAGTAACAAGTGGGGGAGTGATTTTGTGAAATTTGAGTTGTTGAACCCTTGAGACATGTTTAGTAGACCATTTTCATGCTTTCCCACATGCCTAAGTGGCCCTAGAAAAGTTAGAAGCAAGATTGGATCCTTTATGACCCTTGAAGTGGCCCAAAATGGCCAAAATGTAACCCTATGTCACAAAGTGACCAAATGAACGATTTTGGGGCTAAAGTTTTACACCCATATAGATATCATATAGATATTTTTTCTGGTCTAAGAACTGCATTATTTGGAGGTCTATAAAATTTATTACGATTTTTCAAAGTTTAGCCTAGAGGTTGGTTTTGGTATGAGTTACTGTTGATTTGGTCAGAATTGTTTTTGTGTCATTTGAGGGCCAAATGAGGTCCAATGATCTTGAAATTTTATATGGAGAAACTTGACATTGACAGTGACTTGAATAGAAGCACCTCATTTGGAAGTGTGTAGAGAGAGATATGCATTTTTGAATTTAGAACTTACTGTCAGTAATGCATCTGGACCCTCAGATTGTTCCATCAATTTTCGTTAGCTTAATGGCATTTTCTGGGTCTAGAGCTAATTTTCCCTTTAAGTAAATATCTGTAGATTTCTAGATTGGTATGGTTTACTCAATTTGGATTTTTTTGGAATTAGTTATGAAGTTTTTAAATCTATATCAATAAACTATATTAGTATTCTAGGACAGCTGGACCTATGTCAATTTCCTATTGTCAAAACCATCCAAATGCATTTTTTTGGCCTGCAAGTATTTTTAGCATAAATTTAACATGCAGGGATTTTCATGAAGCTATGATTTGTTAAATTTCAAGTTTTGTAGATTTAATTATGAATTTTCAAAATTTGCCCTAGAAAATTGAAATCTAGATCTGAAATTGAATATGCATTTTCTGATGTGTGGGGCTCCAAATCTGAATTGCATAAGATGTTTTATGATTTTTATGACTTGTATAGATGGATTATGAGTATAGAATGATGTTTGAGAATTTACAGGTCCCATGGAGCAAAATTTGAATAGTTAAAGTGCTACCAACGTGGTAATATTCCATGATTTAAGTTCACTTTCCTTGAAACTCATGTATGAGACATAAATGAAGCATGTATAGAGTATAATGCATGGGAAAGTGAGGCTAAAGTGCTATGGTGTTACAGGTGAAGTAGGATTCGTTTGGCCTAGACACATCAAATAGAACCCAGTTACACTCTTGAAATAAACTTTAGCACCACACATATTCAAGGGAAGACTACTTTCTTAAATGGCTCAAATATGGTTTCATAAAGAATCTAATGAAGCAACTATAAGAATTTAAGATCTTGACTCCATTCTTTCCTTCAATCTATGACTCTTGACTCTATTTAGACTTCTTGGAGCCTTCACACAACCATTTTGAAGAGCCTAGCTCTATGTTGCTTCATTATGTCACATTATGGAACCTATAACTCTAACTCTCAATCTATGGCTTCTAAATTTTTTCCAAGGCTTCTTCTCATCTTCTTCCATCACATATAGTCTCAAACTAAGCTTAGAAGATTTTAAAACACTCCCTAAGTACTTGAAGGAAGCTTGGCCGAGCCTATGCCTCCCATTTGCATCTATAGAGTTTTAAATTTTTGTTTGAAGGAAGAGACACTTGGGAGCTTCCTAGGGATCTTAGAAACTTATTTAAATCCTCACATAAGCTAAAACACCCTTGGATAAAATTAAATTTTAGCCTATGTCTTGAATCCCTAGCTTGGTTCTCTTGATTTTCAATGGTTATTTTTTATGTTTCAATGTATAATCTTGTTTTCCATATCCTAAATTATAGGTTTCACACTTGGTTTAGGTCAGAATTATTCCCCTCTTGGCTGTTCTATATAAGGCCAAAAATCACTTATCAAGAAGCAAGGAAAAAGAAGCAAAGAAGCATGGATATTTACCTTGTTTTCTTAGTTTCTTCAAGAGCTTTCTCACTAGGTATAGGCTTTTCTTTTAAAGTATAACCTTCTCCCTTTGAATCACATCAAAAATAGACCCATATCACACGCAAAAACCATGGGAAGAAAGGTGGGAAGGACGAGAGCAACTTTAAAAAAGGAAGAACCATGTAAAACTTCCACTTTCCTTACCTTTTGCCTTATTTTTTCTCCTCCCTTGAAGCTTCTTCTTGTGCGCTCTTCTCCTTGATCTCTCTTACTAGTTTGGATAGAACACTAAGTCAGTTAGATGAAGGAGAGAGTAAGACACCCTTTAAGAAGCATATGTCTTAAGAATTGTTCTTTAAAAAATGTGATTTTTGCCCCTTATCTTAGCTCTTTCATTTTAGGTTCATTTTAGTTCCTTTTTTAGAACCGTCTTTTCCATCATAAAATTTAGACCCTCTAATTTATAAAAAGGCTTTGAAATCACTCAAATTATATTTAAAACCTTCTCGAGAGAAGAGGTCAAAGTTTGAGATAATCAACACTAAAAAATGTACACCAGAGGGGTTTCAATTGTCCTAGAGGTTCCCATGGTTTTTAGGACCTCAGAGCATCCTAAAAAGCTCAAATTTTTCATTTAAAAATCCCTCCTCTGAGTTTTTCCAAAAGGTGCTCATATTTATAAAAATGTCATTATGCTTTTGGCCATTTTATTGAACTACCTTGGCTTGGGTTTTCGAGCATCTTAAACCTTGGATCCTCATTTTTCATTATTTAAAATTTTATTCTACTTTTGTTTTGCCTTAAATCTCTCATTTCAGGGGACTTGATTTTCAAACTGACTCATTTCAATGTTTTCACAAAATACTGGATGTTACAGATTGTTTCAAGTATCTAATTAAGATACATTTCTTAACCCTTATGCCTAATTCCCATGCTCAAGAAAAGTATCATAGACATAAGCAATTGACTCCATGGTCTTAAGATGCTCAAAACTAACTTACAATTTATCCATAATTCATAGGATGAAAAAGTAATTGATTTAGAGAGTACTTGGTTAAGTATAAAGGCATTAATTAATAATGCATCATCCTAATAAGAAATCCATAAGTGAGCTTGAGCTATCATTGACTTAACTATTTTGAGTAAAATTTTTTTTTTCTCTCAGCCATTCTATTTTGTAGTGAAGTGCTAGGAATCATTAATTGTCTCATTAATTCCTTTCTCTTCATAGAGCTTTTTGAATTGATCTAACAAAAATTTGATCCTTGATTAGAACTCATTTTTCATTTTCTTATCCATTTGATTCTTAGTCATGTACATATAATATCTAAAGCACTCAAGCACTTCTAACTTATAAGAGATTAAATAGATTTTACTATATTCTAAATAATCATCATTAGATGTAATAAAATATTAACCTCTATACCTTGCCCTCACATTCTTTGGACCTCATATATCATAATAAAATAATTATAATGAATTTTCATTCCTAGTTCCTTTTCTAAATGTTTTCTAATTGCTTTACCCACTAGACAATATTTATATAGTGATATTTCTAAACTAGAAATAGATCTTAATATCTCTTGTTTTGCTAGTCTACTCATTCTATCTTTACCTATAAGGCCTAAACTAGTGTGTCAATCATTCATATCTAAAGCTACATTAGAAGCAAAAAATTAGGTAAAGCAATCATATTCATAATTATGCCCAACGCAACAAAACCATCATAAAGGAAACTAGAATCATATATGTTGTCCCATTATCAATATCAATGAATTTATCATGAAAATTAACATTAAATCTTAGTTTCAGAAGAAAAATAATAGAGGTCAAGTTCTATCAGATCTTTAGAATATATGAAACATTATGTAGGATGAGGGTTCGTCCTTCATGTAAGACCAATTTGCATATTTTAATCACTTTAAATTTAAATTTTGAATTATTTCCTATATAAAGTTATCTATTTCTCAAAAGCAACTGACAATATTCCATAAAGGATCATCAATATGTGGTTTGTAGCCTTTAAGTTTTCTTTTGCTTAGTGTAATCATGAGTAAAGTGGCTAATTCTTAGACAAATGTAATACTTGACTTTGATCATGTCAAGCTTCTTTTCACCCCACTTGCCCCTTTTCTTAATATCAAGATCACATTTTAAAAGGACTTAACCTTAAAGATGTTACGTCTTCTTAAACATCTTCTCATTAACCTTGTAATCAAAGGTTTATCTCCAATTTTAAGAGTCACTCTAACATACATTAAAAAAATATGCTTCACATGTCTGATCAATTCCTTAAAGTAAATACTCTTTTTGTGTGCATTATGCTTAAAAAATTCGTGTATTTTTCATATTTAAAATATGAGAAAGTAGAGCGGCTTACCAACATTTATGACAACATGATGTTCTTCATGAAGCTCTATTTTTTATGCTCACCAACTAAAGGACAAGTTCTTGTCTTTATTTAGTTTTATAATTTTTTTCATAAGGTCCTCCTTAACTAATGTCTAAATAATTATCATTTAGGATTGTGTTGGTTAAATCTAAGACCTATGATAAGTGAATTTTATCTTTAGGTTAGTTAAAAGGGTTTCCAATATGTTTGACACATGTTTGAATACTACTAAAAGTTTTCTACACATGGTCATACCATATAATAATAACATGTAGAATATAATTTTAGGAATTCTTAGTGACATTTTTTTTAAAAAGTATGCCTTATGTAACATCTGGTTTTTCTATAAATGCACAAAACTCACAAGTTATAAAAGGAAGTCCCCTAAATAGAAAGATGTGAGACCCAATAAAATTTGAGTAATAATATAGATCTCAAATAATAAGGATCTAACACTAGAGGTGCCCTAAAAATAGGGCCAGAGTAACCAGATGAAAATTGATGAAAATGCACTGACATTTTTGTATTTACGGGTGCTTTTTAGAAAACTCAAATGAGAGATTTTTAAATGGGAACAATGAATTTCCTAGGGTTCTCAGAGGACTTTAAAACTATAAGAACCCCTAGAATGGTTCAAACTTCTTCAGTTAAAGTTTTACAATGTTAGTTGACCTAAATTTTAATTAGTTCAATCCGGAAGGCTTTATATCCAATTTAAGTGATTCTAAATGCATTTTATGAGTTAGAGAACCTAACTTTATGATGGAAAAGACAGTTCTCGAAAAAGGAGCTAAAATGAGCCTAAAACAAAAATGCCAAGAAAAGGAGACATAGATGAAATTTTTAAAAGGAATTTTCAAGAAGCATGGTCTTATATTACACGTCCTCTTCCCCTCCCTCACTTACTCGATATTTGCTTTGGCTAAAATTAGAGGAGAGACCAGCTCCAAGAGGCATCCAGGAAGAGAGCAAAAGCAGAGGGAAAGACTTATAGAAAGGTAAGGAATTAAGGCTTTTTCCATACTTCTTCCTTTAGGAAACTTGTTTTCCTCCTTCTTCTCTTCATTCCTATGATTTTAATGGCTCACATAAAGCTAGTTTGTGGCTAGTCCAGAGGAAAGAGCTCAAAATTTCAAAGAGGAGCTTGGAGCAATGGAAAGAGTCCTTGGAAAAGCATTGAAACAAGGTAAGAATCGTGACCTTTTTTGCACTTTCTTATTGTTCTCCTCCATGAGTGTTTCATCCAGCCCAGAGCCCAGCCAAGAAAGGATGAATTTTGGTCATAGCAAGGTAGAATCATAGTTTTTAAACTGTGAGGAATAAGATGGAGCTTTGGGTATGTTAACAAAATTAGGGGTTTTGGTGTATGTAGGCTAAGATGGAGCTTTCTAAGGATAATTTAAGTTGTCTAAGAATATATATAAGCTCTCAAGACATCTAGGAAGCCTCCCATATGCCATTCCCTTCAAGAAAGTGAAGCAAACTCCATGGGTGCAATGCTAAAGAAGTGTCTTGACCTAAGTAAGTTCAACCACCTAGGGAGTGTTTTAAATTATTCCAAGGTTAGAGTGGGACTAGATATGATATAAGAACATCAAAGGAAGCCTTGGAAAAAATTTAAAAGGCATGAATTGTGAGATGGAGGTGTAGATTTCATAATAAGACATAAAAAAGAAACTTATAGCTAGGCTCCTTAGAATGAATTTGTGATGACTCCAAGGAGTTTAAATGGAGTCCAAAGACTTAAATTGAAGGAGAAAATGGAGCCAAGTTTCATATTAACAAAATTCATTTGTATAGATTATGCTATAGCTCACCATTATGGCCAATTTTGCATCTTATAAGGCACTACCTTGGTCCAAATGACCTTCCTTGTGTATTGGCACCACTTGGGTAAGTTTGAAAGCATAATCATAACATATATGAGCTGCCCAAGTGATCCAAAACACCTTGCACCTCATTTTGGTCATCCTACACCCAAAAGTACACTAATACATATATGCCATAAAGTGTCAATTTTTCTCATTTCCATTGGTTTTATGCTACATATGGTACATACATCATTCATACATAATATTACACTTGCTCAATGGTTTACAATTCAAAAATAATATGTACACATTGATAAACACATATTTTATCTATTTTTATCCTCCTAAACTTAGACATTTTAATGTCCAAATATGGCTTTAGGGCTTTAATTAGATAAGATTTTAATTTAGTAGCCATTTCTACACTTTAGAAATTAAATTGCAAAATGAATGATTTTAATGCATACTTTTCTTTTAAATAATTGTGTGAATTTTTCCTACTTAGTTTTTCTTATTTTCATGTGCAGAATTTCAATGGGCCAATAATGCTAGAATGAGCATTTGATTTAAAGAAAAGAAGAAGCAAGCTCCAACTCCTTTGTTCCCACATGGAAGACACACACATAAGCTCACACAAGCTTCCATGCACACATATACATGCAGAACATAAAAGAATGTAGCTCACTTGTATGGGTTTCTGGACGTGGGGGCTTCTCAAGAAGAAAACGAAGCAATACAAGCTACGGACTGGGCAATCTATGAAGGAAGTAACCTCTGTTTTGGGAGAAGGGAAAACGTTGACAGTAACGTATGAAGAAGCACAAGCTAAGAGTGAAGGAAAGCTATGGGTTTTACGTGCATAGAGAACAAGAAGGAGCAGCTGAAATGAAGACGTGAAAATGAAGCTAAACACGTGGAAAGCTGCAGCTGGACGAACGAAGAAAGCTTGCATGGAGCTCACAAGCTCGAGCAAAACGAAGAAGAGAAGCTACATGTTGAGACAAGGAGAAACACACATGCAGAATCACGTCTGGTTTGAAAGAGGAATGGAGCAACCACGTGGAAAGCAACACGAACTGTACTGGCAGCAACAAGAAGACGTGGAAGCTTGCATAAGCTAAAATAACGTGAAGGAACGAGGAGCTGTCCAGGATGCCAAATGAAACGCTAAAGAAGCAACCATATGGAGAACTCCCTTGAGCAGAACACGAATGAACAGAGGAGGTTCAGAAGCAACACACACCAGCTGAGCATGTGGTTTTACACGAGTTGAGAGGCTCGAATGCAGAAACAGAGACAGCCACGGGTTCAACGCATAAAAGAAAATGAGGGAAGCTACAGACTTGTGAAGAAGGCACGTGAAGAGCATGAAGAAAGAGCTGGACAGCAACGTGATTCAATTAAGAAGGCAGCCACGGGTTCTGATGCTTTGCAAAGAAGAAGAAGCTGGAAGAAACACGAAAAAACAGAAGCTACGTGAAAAGTGGGAAGCATGAATCAGAATATGTGAAGCAAAATAATAAAATAAAAGGAATGGGGCCCACACTTTATACACACATGAAGGAGCTTCAGACTTGGAATAAGAGGGGTAGCACGTGACAATTAAAGCTGAAGCAAGCACGTGGAGTCATTAACATTAGCACGTGAAAGTATAATCACGCCATCAGCACTCATATACATTCCTTACATACCACACGACGCCTACACCCATCCTTCGTCCACTCCACCCCTTCGTCCAGAGCCATCCTCCATTCTTCCTCCATTTCCATCCACCGAATGAAGCTCTAATCCATTTTGAGGCTAGCTAGGAGGAAGCTCTTGAGTTGAAGCTTGAATCCAAGATTTGGAATCAGAATTTTGGCTAAGAATTTTATTTTATTTTACTCTCTTTCTATATCAATTTTTATTATTTTATATGTTTGGTTGAGTATGTAAGTGATTGAAATTGATGTAGTTTATGATTGATGGCTAGTTAGACATTGATTAGGAGAGATATTGGCTGATAAATTGTATGAATTAGTTGCTGGATTTTCATTTTCCTACAATTTTCTAAATGTGCAATCAAGGTGTTTGATGAAATGCTTGTGAGAATTGATGTACTTAATTGTTGATTTAAGGATTCTTAGGAGTTTGGTTGGTTAATTAAACATCCTAGGGTGTTAATTCAGTAGCTAATCAATCAATTAATCATTCAATTTAAATGTTCATTGATCTTAAAGACAAAAGAGTTAATGAATTGGTGTAGGATTGAGGTCTCAATTCAACATTAACTTGTTAATCTCTTGAACCTTGAATGGTTATTCAAGATCATTTGCTAATGAACACAATTAGGAACTCTTAAGTCAGAATTAATCATGATTGGACTAGGATAAGGATAGTGGATGCCAAGAGATGATTCCTAAACTAGTCACAAGACCATCATTCACCATAATTCACCCAATTAGGTAGTGTTTAGGAATTTTAATTCAATTAGATTTTACTTAGTTTAATTAGATCAAAACCCCCCCTTTAGTTTAGAAATTTTTAGAGTCTTTTAACACTTAGAAACTTAATTAAGCATTGAATTCCATTTCCAAGGGAGATGACCTAGGTTGTGCCACTTGCTATATTTTTAGTCAACCTAGTTTTATTTTGAGGGTTACACGACAAGCCCGTCACACATCCACTTTCACATTTAAGTACAAGGAAAACTATACAATTATCAAAGTATAGTCTCTTAAGTCCCTTGGCTTACCTTTCTCTCTTCTTGGGCACCACCTAGACATATGGAAATGAAGGAGGGAAGGGGAGTGAGATTCATGGAATCTTAATAGCTCAAACACCCATTCATACATACATTCATGGCATATACACATCAAAGGCACGAGTATGGAAAGTAACATAACCATAAAAGCATACAAGGTCACATTTCCATGCCACAATTTCATATCAAATTCACGAGTGACCTCTAGGGACTTTTGGTTTTATCTCACCCCATTTCTAGGACTTTTAGATTTGCCTCACTCTTAACCTAGGGACTTTTGACTTGACCTCACCCATCTAAGAGACTTTTGGCCTTGTCTCACCTATGCCTTGAAACTTTTGGCATCTTCTCACCCATATCAAGGGACTTTTAACATCATCTCATCCTTAAAAGCCAATTTCACAAATCATTGACATTCAAAAAGGCATATTGGTACCAATGCAATATCAAAGCATCAAGTGGCATGTTCTCAAGTTACAAAACTACTCACAAGTACACAATGACATATATATAACTAAGAATGCAAAGAGAATGAGGTGGAAAGTATCTTAGTATTTATGCAAGCTTTACTTGGTCTTTCTCCTTCCCTTTTTTGGTCCCACAAGCATAACTAGGTGGGGACTGGTTTCATTGGCCTAAACATCATGAATAGCACTCAATTATATTCTTGAAGCAAGCCAAGACATTTAATTATTCTTAAGAACATACTTAGTTCCCTAAATCACATAACGGTTCCATAAATGGCCTATTGAAGCAATCCTCACAATTCAAGTTCTTGGCTTTATTCTTTTCTCATTTCTAGGCCTCTTGATCTCATCTAAGGTCTTTGGGGCCATCACACATTCATTTACACAAGCTTAAATACATATTGCTTCATAAGGCTTCATTAAAGGAACCATTGTCTCATCTTCTAAACCATGACTCCTAATTTTTTTCTAAGGGTTCCTCCTACCTTCTCCCATCATATGAAGACCTAAACCAAGGCTAAAATAAATTAAAACATTTCCTAGCCCATTCATCTAGCTTAGGCCGAGACATGAAAGGGGGAGAGGGTTCATGGACTTCTTGATTCCTTCATAGGAAAGACACTTAAGAGGCTTCCTAGAGGTCTTAGGAGCTTAATTAAACATTCACACATGCAAGAAAATTCAAGTATCAAAACAATTTTTATAAACTATTTAAGAGTTCTACACTTTGCTAACTTGAAATCTATTGCCTTTTCTTACAATTTCTTAGGATATTCTACTTCCCTATGGTCCAAAACCCAAGTTTCTCTCTTGTTCTTGGACAAAAAATCCTCTGCCATGGTGGTTCTAGTTTGGGTCAAAACACACACAAAAAAGAATCAAGGAGAAGAAGCAAGGTTACTAACATATCTACCTTGAATTCAAGCTCACTTTCAAGAACTCTTCTCCTTGGTTGGCTTCTCCTCCCAAATTTTGAACTATCCCCCTCTATTCTAGACTTAAAACATAACCATATTACTCATCAAAGCCATGGAAAGATGAAGCAAAGAGAGGAGAATGAAGTTGGAAGAGAAAAGACATGAATTCCTTAAATTTTGCTTACCTTTTTCCTTGAATTTTCCCCTTCTTTCTTGGCCTCCTTGTGTGCCTCTTTCTCCAACTCTCTCTTATATTTTTGGACTCTACTCAAGTCGGTTAGAATAGACCAAAAATGAGACACACTTTATATAAGGAAGCTTCTTGAATTATTCATTCCAAAAATAACATTTATGTCCCGCATATGTGGCAATTTCATTTTACCTTCATTTTAGCTCCTTTTTTAGAATGTCTTTTTTATCATAAAATTTAGGTTCTCAATTGTATAAAATGCCTTTGAAATCACTCAATTTGGAGCTAAAACCTTCTTGAATGAATTAGTTAAAGTTCAGACTTATTGCTATTGGAAAACGTACACCGGAAGAGTTTTAACTAACTCGGGGCTTCCTATGGTGTTTAGGGCCTCTGAGAATCTTAGAAAACTCAAATTTTCCATTTAAAAAGCCCTTCTATGAATTTTTCCAAAAAGTACGCATATTTATGAAAATACTATTGGCCTTTCGGCAAATTTTTTGAATCACTCTAGGCCCAGTTTTTGGGCAACTCAAGGCTCAAATCTCCTTTTTTATTATTTAAAATTTTATTCAAATTTTATTTGGCCTTAAATCACTCATTTTAAAGGACTTACTTTTCAAACTAACTCATAAGGTGTTTTTATGACGTACCGGACGTTACACCACTCAAGTCCATGAGCTTGTTCAAAATGGGGAAGACAAATTCAAGGAAAAAGTGTATGGCATTGGCTCAAGGTAGTTCTCTAACCTTTCTCTCATGCATGCCTTAGATGTTTGCTTGTATTTGAGTGCTTGTATGTATGTTTATGCTATGAGAAATATTTCTAGCTATTGCCTACATGTTATGGTACCATGATGTTCTTGAAATATACTTTATAAATATGTTTTGGCTTAAATAGGTTTGGTGATGCCAAAAGTCCCTTAGCATCGATTAGGATAAGCCAAAAATCCTTAGGATTGGATAAGACAAAGCCAAAAGTCTCAAGAAGAGTGAAGTTTAGTCAAAAGTCCCTTTAAAATGGGTGAGGCAAATCTAAAAGTCCCAAGGAAAATAGGTGAGATGAGACCAATGCCCTTGAGAGCCTATGTATGATATGTATGAGTTTCTATGACCATGAAAATGCTATATGTATGTTCACTAGTAGCTTAAATGCCATACATACATTCTTTGACATGTTTTAGCATCCATTATATATGTTTGAAAAGGTAAAGACTCTTCCCTTCCATATGTCTAATTATGTCTAGGTGAGCCCAGAAGGCCAAAGAAAGGAGGCTAAATGCATTTGAGCATGAAAATTTGATAAGGGAGTAGAAAAATAGGCAATTTTATAGCGTATTGATGTTAAGAGTTGTATTCATATGATGTATATGAGGCATAACCATTTGAGCAAGTTTGAATGTATATAATTATGATGTATGTGCCAACCTTGAAGCCAAATGTATGTAATTGTGGATTTTTTCCACCTATGTGCCGTAGTTTACATGTATGAGTTCCATGGTGATTTGGATCATTTGGCATGCTTTCTTAGGCTATGTTGGTGCTGTGGAACGTGCTTAAGTGGTTAGGGAATATTAAGAAAGTGAAATGGTGCCTTAAGAATCTCTTATGACCCCAAAAAGTGACCAAATCTTCAGTTGAACCATAAACTGACAAATGAACTGGTCTTGGCATAAAATATGGCGCACTTAAAGGGTCTCTTAGGTCCCATTGTGAACATACATACAATTATGATTCTCTTTCTCTAATTTCATGAAATTAAAGCATGAAATTCACATTGTAGGAAGTCTAGGTGGAGAGGAATGTGTGGAATTTGGGTTTAATCGGATAACCCATTGGGGAGAAATATGAATTTTAAGTTTATGAAAAATATGTTGCAAGATGCTACTTTTTTAGGCTTGGCAATCTCAATATAAGACGTTTTAGAATGTGATCCATATATCTTTGGAAAGCTTTTATTACAGGAGAGGGAATTTCAAGATACTTAGTTGTTTGGAAGTTGATCTTCTTGAATCTTCTAACCTACGAAGTTTGGGCCAATGTTCTGAGACAAACTCCTACCACTTTCCATGGCGAATGCACCAAAGTCAAGGAGAATGAAGAAGGATATGGAATTCTTTGTGTTCTATGTCTCTTCTCTCATGTTTTTCTAAAGGGAGTATAGGAGAGTGATCATTCATTCTCACATGATCAATTTTCTCCCTTTTTCAAATTAATTAACTCTTATGGTAATAACAAAAAAAAAATGATAACCCAATTTGAAATTAAAATTCAAAATAATAACTAATTATTATTAATTACTTAATTTATGAAATTGTGTTATCAGATTAGATTATGAGTTAGTGCATCATAGACAACCTAAATTCCAACAGGCTCAATTGATGACAACTCATTGATTATATGTATGGACGTTTTAGTAGTGGGATGGTAGGTTGGTGTTTTAAACTTCAGAAATTAAAAGTGATAATATAGGCTACTTTTTTGATATTTTGATTGTGTGAAATTTTTTGAGGTTGGCATTTATATAAGAATTAAAAGTTACAGAAATTAATTTTAATTTTAATTTTAAAAAATTCTCCCACTGTACTCTATTTTAATGGAACTTTTTATATTTTAATAGGTTAATTTTGGTCATGCATACATACTTCAAATGCTTTATGCTTCAACACCAAAACTCAACTAATTAGTTATAGAAGTTAAGGATTTAAAATCAATTTTTTTTACTTGTTCAAGAAATTTTGTTGATATGAATGTACAGATATTATTGCTAAATTAAAAAAAAATTCATGTATACTATTATAAATTAGTTAATAACAAAATATTGAACTTAATACTTCAACACTACATTATACTTAATAGAGCTACATTATATATATCTATATATATATATATATAATCTCAACGAAATGGGTGGAATGGCTATTCCAATGCCAAAAGTATTCATCGTTTTCAATATCTCATCAATGGCTTCTCTTGCATTGTTAAGCCATGACTGGTCTTGTTGTTAAATTGATATTTTTTTAGGGAAAAATTAGTAATAAAAAATATCTTTTAATGAAAAAAATCCAAATTAATTTTGTAATGCAATTGGAATAATATTAATTCCCATTTATTCATTATCTATGTTACGTCAAATCCTCAATGGATATAGGTATTTTTAATACATTGAACTCTTTTTTTTTTTTAATTATTATGGATCATGAGAGTTATTTATTTTAATTTCTGCCTTTATGCCTATAATACGTATTGGCATATACATTGATGTTGGTTGTGGCTAACCCAAGTCCTACAGAGGTGGCTAAAGGGATACTAAAAGGGTACAAATATTTGAAGGCATATTTTTAAAACATATGCATGATGATGGCCTTTTCCAACATTTATTACTATGCCACTTTTATAAACATACTATAGGACCCCACTTTATAAGTCCAAAAATTGAAATTTGCTTTAAGATCTTAAAACTTTAGGTAAATAAATGATTTAATTTTTTGAAAAACTAATTTTTAATTTGATATTCTAAATATAAAGTTTCTTAATTTAGTTCTTGAAAAATCACTCTCTTATTAATTTAATCTTCCAAAAATAAAGCCTTTCAAATTTAACCTTTGAAAAATTTTTCTTTTATCAAAATAGTCCCTTTAAGAAGCTATTAACTAATGATATGAACTTGCTTAGGTGTTTTCAACTCCCAATATGCCATTGTTTGGTATTAAAGCAAGATTTTTGTACACTAGAGAGTCCATAAAAGTTTTCTAAATGGACCATCTTGATTGGAAAAATGTTTGGGGACAAAATTGAGGAATTTCATCTTTATAGAACAAAATCAATAGAAGATTTATATTCTAAGAACTAAATTAGAAGATTTTATCTTTAGAGGACTAAATTGAATACAATGATCTTTTACAAACTAAATCAATAATTTACCCTAAAATTTGTCACTTTATTATGAGTTAGCTAGCTAGTTGTATCCAATTATCATATCAATGGAATGTTATGTCATAGGATAGCAATAATACACATATGACATTTTTGTCACTAGTTTTATTCATGTAACTGCGTTTGTCTAGTTGAAAAATAAAATAAAATTTTATTGAAGCCATTTAAATTCAAATTATAGTAACATTAGTAATTATGTATATTTTATCACAAAAGAATTGTATAAGTTGGGCAAATTATAATTTATTTTTGTTATGATTTGAATTAAAATTATGTGGTTTAAACAAATTTGTCATTTAACATTCTTATAAATTTTTCATTACTATTTATCTACTCTCTAGTATTTTATATATAATCCTTAAAAAAAAAATAATTATATAGTTAAATGATAAAGAGTTTTATTGTTACAATTTAATTCATTTATCTTGAACAATTGTATAATATTATGAGATTATGTTCGCATTGAGAGTATGGCAAAAGAAGAATGAGGAAGCTCAGCTCAACTCAAAAGTGTTAAATTGATTGGTTGGAGAGAAATACAAGGGATTTCCTCTCTTAGCTATGAAGAGAATCAAAGGTTATCTATAGCCGCTAGTGTGTGTTGTGTTTACTTAGGGAAGAGTGATTGTTTTCTAAGGATAATGGTTAAGTCTCTTCTTTAGTTTATGATTTATGTCCCTTAATTAGCTAGGGATCCATGTTATTTGTTGCCTCGCTTCCTAGGGTTTTGTAATGCCTTAACAATGTGAGTTAGATTATTTTGGGTGTATAGGAATATTAGGCCTATAAGGCTTTTATAACACTTGTCCCCACTAAACAGGCTTAGAAAAGTGTGATTTAAGCTTCTTAATTTGAAATTTTGAGAAGTTACTTTGCCTGTATCATCATGGTGATGATTAGAATTTCTATGAGAGTGATTATAACATCTCTCTCTAAAAAGGAATTTGTTCATGCTTTTAGTGTTTTTCTATAATGGTGAGTCCTGTAATGGTGCCTTACTACTCTTTGTCTTTAGCTTATTCTATAAATTCTAGGATGACTAAAGAGGATTTGAATCTTTTGCAAACAAAATTCATCATTCCTTACTTTCGCTTGTTTTTGCGATAGGGTTTGTGGTATGTGTACGAAGATCATCTATTTTATAGGCTTTGATTTCTTTATCATCCTTTTATCAAACCATTTTAAGTAAGTTTAACCTGTTGTTGATGCAGTTGATTCTTTTTACTATTGTGGTGATTATGAATTTTGTTTTATTTTGTAAGTGATCTTCTTTACCTTATTAGCTTATAGTCTTTGTCACTTTTTACAATCTAAGGCAATGTCAAGGTAAAGATGAAGCTTGCTAGAAGTTTATACCTTAGGTGGAGGGCCTTTCCAAGGCTCCTCCTTTGTCTTGTGATAGTGGATATTGCTTCTTTCTAGTGGAACTCTATTTAGGTAATAGTCTTCTTGTGGTTTGCTTAAATAAAGGTTAAGGAGATCTTGCACCTTAAAGTTGTTTTTCCAAATGCTCATTTTGTAAGTGAGATGAGGGGCTTGCAAGCTTCCATAAGCTTGTTTCCTAACTATTTGATCAAAGTTCACCATCATTTGCAAGGATGAGGTTCAAGCTACTAAGATTGATCTTACTCACTAAATTCCCTTAACTCTGTTTTGGGCTTAAGTGGACTTGAGTTTAGTATGTTCTACTTTTCCTTCCTTATTTTGTGCTTGAGGCCATGCTTACGAGTGTCTTCCATGTGTCTATGTTTTGGTGGTTATGCTTTAAACAGCTATCTTTCTTTATATTTGAAATAGCTGGTCCCTTGGACATTACCAATCATTTGTCTACCTTTCTCCCTTAGTTTACTTCTTATTGTTATTTCCTCTTTTCTTTGTAATCTTGATTTTAAGCTAGATTAGTTGAGGAAAGAGTATAAGGTTTCTTCAAATTTCCTTTTGTACACTCCTCCTATAGGTCATAATGTTTTCCATATTAGGGTAATGATATGAATTTTGCAATTTTTTAGGGGCATTTTATGGTGGCTTGCGGTTTTCATTTAACCCTAACTTCTGTAACATCATTGCTTACTTAGTCATGCCATTGACTTTGCTCCTTCCTTAATAATAAAGAAGATTTCGAGCTTCATTGCCGTTTGTAGATTTGTATGGGTGCAACCCTCTTTTTGAGTTGTTTAGTTGCTTTTTTTTTGGGTCATCCAATGGTCATTACAAAAAGGTGTATTTACTCTTAGGTATCTACAAAGTCATATCCTTTGTCTCATTGATCACTATTCAAGCATAAATCGGAGGAAGTGGCTCCTATTTGTGCAAGATTTGACTACTTGTAATGGTTTTCCCTTTGTTCAATAGTGTGCTAATGTTGTAGTGGTGATAAGCTTGTGTGACTACCTTGATATAAATTTAGGTAGTGCCCCCTAGCTTCTACTTTAAGGGGCTCACATTTTTGTTGTTGATGGCATCTCCTTGAATTTTATGACTTCTTTTTTGGTCTTGTCAAGGATTGGTGTCATCATATCAAGGCAACTTTTGGCTAGCTTGATGCATATGTGTCATAGAAGCATGTTGTTTATTTTTACACCAACCCAAAGCTATTCCCCAAACTAATTGTTCCTTTTACCTTTTGCAACTTCACAAGAAGATATGGTCAAGATGAATTGAATAAAAGGATTGGTAAGGTTGCGATCTTTGGTCCCCTAATTAAGGTGATTAATTTTCCTTATGGGGAGTCTTTGTAAGGTGTTACTCCCACGATGATGTTGTCCAAGGCTTTGGTGATACTAAATAAATCCAAATGGGGATACGGGTAATTCCTCTTGATCAATGGCAAAGTTAAGACTTTGAGCTAGTGAAGGTTAAATGTAATACCTTATATTTCTATTATCATACTCTTCCATGGGCACAAGACAAAAGTAAGGAAAAATATGAAAATAATACACTTTTATCGTATTATAACAGGGTTAAACTTTTTCAATTCGCATTACGTGGGCCTTGTGGATTATTTAATAACATTATCTAGCTATTTATCATTGGAACAAATCATAAACAATTCAAATTATCAAGAAATCCATGGATTTCAAGTCAAAAACCCCAAATTCCTTTCACTTTCCACGGCTATACAATGAAAATTTTCAGAGGCAACTTTGAAATATCATAACTAAATGTAGAAAACTTGAAATCATACAAACCATATCTTTCTAGAAAGCTTTAGATGTTAAATTTACACTAAAAATAATTTCTAACCATGAAAATCTCATCTAGACTATGTTTGATAGTAAAAAATGTAGGAAGGTCTGGCTGCCCTCTAATACTAATATAGATTACTAATATAAACTTTAGAAATTTATAATTAATTCCAAAAAAATAAAATTCATGTAATCTATACCCATTTGAAAAGCTACAGATGTTGGCTAGAGGGTAAAAATAGTTTTAGACCAATCCAAGGACATTCAGACCTAAAAAATCAATCAAATAGTAACACGGGTCTGACTGGACACTTAGTACTAGACAACAAATTTAAAAATTAATATCTCCCTCTCTAGATGTCCAAATGAGGTACTTCCAATTAGCACAAGTCATTGGAAAGGTCTAGTTTCTTTCTATAAAAATTTTGTAGTAATTGGACATCATTTTCCCCATAATTGATACAGATTTATTTTCAGACCAATTACACAGTACTAGTGGCCAAACCAAAAAATTTTCACAACTTCAAAAATTCGCCAAATATTCCACAAACCTCCAAATAATACCATACTTTAGCTTCCTAAAAAGCTCCCAATAAGATCAAGATGTGCCAAATTTTAGATCAAGAAGAGCTCATTTGGATAGAAAAGTGACATAGCTCACTGAAATTGTCATTTTTGCTTTGTATGAGATACTAAATTTGTCCAAATGGCCTCCTTTAATGATTGGCACCTTTTAGGCAAGTTTACAAGCATGAATATGACTTTATTGAACTACTTAAGTGGTTCCAAACCTCATGTATCTTAATTTGACCATCCCACATCAAAGAATACACATGTAACTACAAGCTATCAAGGTACTAAAATCCATATTTATATTGATTTCATGCCACATGTGGTCCATACAAGATTTATAGATCATATTACAATTGTTCATGGTCTTACACCACAAAAATAATATATACAAGCTCACTTTAACATCCATCTACAATTAAGGTTACATAATAGGAAAAATGCAATCTCTCAAGGTCTTTGACTTGCACTCCTCACTTCTTGAACATCACCTAGGCATTTCAAGATAATAAAAGGAAGGGGAGTGAGATTCCTAGAATCTCAATAGCTCACACACCCATTCACACACACATTTAAGGCATATACACATCAAATCATATGTATGAAAGGTTTGGCAATCATAAAGTATGCAAAGTCACAATTTCCATGCCAGTTATTCACATTCAAGCTAAGAACATACTCTAGGGAGTTTTGGTTTTGCTTCACCCCATTTCTAAGCCTTTGGGATTTACCTCACTCTTTCCCTAGAGAATTTTGACTTGGCCTCACTCTTTTAAGGGACTTTTGGTTTTGTCTCACTTATGCTATGAGACTTTTGGCATCTCCTCACCTTCATTAAGGGACTTTTGGTATCACCTCACCCTTATGAACTATTTCCACAACCAAAGCCATTTAAGGAAACACATTGGTACCAATGTAATGTCAAGGCATCAAATGGCATGTTCTCAAATCACAAGAGCATACATAAACACACAAAGACATACATATGCACACAAGAATACAAGGAGAATGAGGTGGAGAGCTACCTTTCAATGGATGCAAGCTTCTTTTACTTTACTCCCTCCCTTTCTTAGCCTCATAAAAATACTTAGGTGGGTGGATATTCTCTTGGCCTAGACACCATAAACAACACACAATTACACACTTAAAGCAAGCTAAGACATTAAACTCACTCTTAAACATATGGTTCCATAAGTGGCATAATGGTTCCATAAATAGCCTATTGAAGTAACCGTAACAATTCAAGCTCTAGGCTCCTATTTTTTTTCATTTCTAGGCCTTTTGGGCTTATTCAAAGTCCTTGGAGCCCTCATACAATTATTTGCACAAGATTAGAATCAAGTTGCTTTATAAAGCACCATGATGGACATCATTGGCCCATCTCTCAATCCATGGCTCCTAAATTTTTCTCAATGGTTTCTCCTATCTTCTAACACCATATAAAGTCCCAAACCAAGGTTAGAACAAATTAAAACACTCCCTAGCTTAATTATCCTAGCTTGGCCGAGACATACACACTAAAGAAGGTTCATAGAGTTCTTGATTTTTCCTTGATAGGAGAGCCACTTGGGAGGCTTTCTAAGGGTCTTAGGAGCTCAAGGAAACATTCAATTAGCCAAAAAATTACTCACACATAATCAAATTTCATAAAACCCTAAAGAAGCCTACACTTTTCTATCTTGATTTCTATTTGTTTTCCTTAGAATTTCTTGCCATATTCCTCTTTCTCATGGTCTAAAACCCTAGTTCCCCTCTTATTTTTGAACAGAAAATCCTCCCCTTATATGGTTCTAGTTTAGGCCAAAATATACACCAAGAAGAAACAAGAGAAGGAAGCAACCAAGGTGAGAATTTACTTAGATTCAAATGTGTTTTCCAAGCTCTTTCTTCTTGGTTTGTTCCACCACAAGGAATTTCAACTCCTCCCTTAATTTTTATACCAAAATAGAACCATTCATCTCAAATAAGCCATGGAAAAAGAAGAGGAAAGGAGAGGAATAAGATTGGAGGAAGATAGAGCATGAAATGAAATTTCTTAGATTTCCTTACCTTTCTCTTGATTTTTCTCCTCTTTCTCTCCCTCTACTTGTGCGCCTAGAAGAGTTGCTCCATTTCTGTACTTTGGGTAGAAAAATCATGCTTAAGAAGATAGGATAAAAAGGGAGAAGTGTGTAGAAGCTTCAAGAAACACACTTTTTTAAAAATTTCAATTTTATCCTTTCGTAATGGCAATTTCGTTTTGGCCTCGTTTTAGCTCCTTTTTTAGACTTGTCTTTCCATTATAAATATTAGGTTCTCAATTTAATAAAATGACTTTAGAATCACTCAATTTGGAGCTAAAACCTTCCCAAACAAACCTGTCAAAGTTTGGGCTTACCATCATTAGAAAATGTACACTACAGGGGCTTTACCAGTCCCGTGGCTTTCCATAATTTTTGGGGCCTCTGAGAACCTTAGACAACTCAAATTTCCCAATTAAAAAGCCATCCTATATGTTTTCCAAAAGTTACACTTATTTATAAAAATACCATTAAGTTTCGCTAGTTTTTGTCACAAATTGTTTCTCTGTCCTAGCTTCATTTTTGTTTTCATCAGAGCCTAGAATTATCATTTTTAGGAGCCTAGGACCCTACTCAAATTTTTTGAAATATTATCTAGATCATTTCAAGAGACTTGCTTTTATACGACTCATTTCGTCATCTTATAGAATTTACATTTGTTACATTAAAAAAACAATTCTTCTTAAAAAAATTTTCATATCTTGAAAAGATTTATATTTTTGTAATTTATTATTTAAATAAAATGCTTTCCTTTAAAATTTTGCCTTAAGATAAATTAGTACCTCTAAAAACCTCTAATAGGCATGAATTATGATCTATCAATCTATAAATCATTACTTTTTAGTTATTATATAGCATTAGCCTTTTTTAAGCCCAATCATCCATGTGTCACATTTTTGCTACTTTGGAACTACTTTCAATTCATAGATAAGCTAATTATTATCATCAATGGTAGGCTTAAACAAATCAATATGATGCTAAGAGAAAGAAATTTTTAAGTGCATGTATGTACTAGGTCAATGATAAATAAACAATAGTAATATACATAATTACTTGAAATATCCATTTTATGGATGACTAGTGATTCTAGAAGTGGCCATTTTTTATAGCTTCATCACCCATATCATACACTTTGCAATTTTTTGTTCTCTTTCACACTACCAAAAAAAAAATAGATTTTTAGGGATGACTTTTAATGAATACTAACAAAAGTGGTCACGAAAAGTATCTTTTAAGTGGTGACAAAATGATATTATTGCTAAATGTTATTATCCATTTCAGTAAAAAGACTTCAGTGGCAACAAAAAAGCATCACCACTAAATTTACACCTTTAGCGGCAACAAATGGTTACCACTTAAGGTCAACAACGACTTGCCACTAAAGGTCTTTTTTAGTGGTGACTAAAAGTGTGAAATTTTTTTGCCTTTGGTAGGAAGACTATTAGTAGCGATAAAAAGGGGTTGCCATAGAAAGAAACTTTAAGATGCAAGAGTTGTTGCCACTAAAAGTGTGAAAATTTTTGCTTGGACCAAAATTTTAAAGAAAGACCATTAGTGACGGCAAAGATGTATCGCCACTAAAAGAGATGTTTAGTGGCGACAGTTATTGCCACTAAAAGGATGAAAAAATTTTGCTAAGAAATAAAATTTTAGAGTGAAAATCATTAGTGGTAACAAAGATGGGTCGTCACTAAAAGGGACATATGCCACTAAAACTTTAAAAGATGTTTTGTGGAAAACTAAAATTTGGGACCAAAGACTATTAGTGGTGACAATAGGTAGCTGCCACTAAAATAGACATTTAGTGGTGATCATTATCACCATTAAAAGTGTGGACACTTTTTTTTTTCAAAAACTCAAATTTTGGAGCAAAGATTATTAATGGCGATAATGTGTGGTTGCCACTAAAATAAAAAAACATTTAATGGTAACATTTATTATGACTAAAAGGTTGAGAAAGTTTTGCCAGGAATTGAAATTTTGGAGTAAAGACTATTAGTGGCAGAGATATTACCACTAAAAGCCTTTTAGTGGCCACTAAAAGAACCATTAGTGACAAGCATAGGGTCACCACTAAAGACATGATAATTTTTGTAGAGAACAAAAATTTTGGAGTGAAAACCCTTAATGGCAACTAATATATATATATATACCCTATACATAATATTAAAAAAACTAGAATATATATTATTTATAATTATAACTATACTTTTAGCTTGGTTAAATCCATTTTACTTCATGTAATACTATAATTTATTAATCTCCACATCCACATATCCAAGCTTGATTTTACATAAATTCAAAGAAAAGTGATTAAAAATATTGCAATTTATTGCGTTACGTCGGGGTTTAAAAATTCATACTTCACCCCGTGGACCCTGTGGATCCATCAATAGCATTTGCTACTTATACTTTATCCATACAATTCATACATATCATAAAACAATCCATGAACCATGGATTTAGAACCAAAAACCAAAAAAATGGCAAGTTACTCACAGGTCGATAATTCAGGTTTTTGGCACCAACTTTGAAAAACTTATAATTAATTCTTAAAAAAATAAAAATCAAGCAAATGATAACTTTTTAAAAACTTCTGAATGTACACTATAGGTTAAAAATGATTTCAAGCCATGATAACACGAGTTGCACCACGATTCATAATAGGAAAGCACCAAAGGTCCAGTCTCCTAGGTTTGCTATCACAATTTACTGAAATGAATTTCACAAATTCATAACTAATTTTAGAAACATCAACACCCAACAAACCATGCCATTATGGAAAGCTATGAATTTTAAATTGATGATAAAAATAAGCCCAAACCAAAATAAAAGCATTTAGCCCTTAAAAACTAATGGAATAGTAATAGAGGTTTAGTTGCACCCTTGATATTGATCTAGAATTTCAAATTTTCATTTCTCTCTCTATATAAATCCAAATAAAGTTTTTTCAATTGATGTTAAAAGCTTATCATGTCTAGTTTATGTTTGTAAAATTTTATAGTCACTAGATACCATTTTGCTTACAAATGATGGAGGCAAAGAATCCGACTATTTGCACTGTAACAATGCCAAAACTGTCAAAAATTGCCAACTTTGAAAAATTACCAAAAATTCTATAGAGTTCCAAATAATATGAACTTTAGCTTCCAAAAAATATCTAGATGAGACCTTTATGCATGCTAAATTTCAGTCCAAGAAAAGCTCATTTGGTTAGATCTTGACATAACTTATAAATATGTCAAATTTGACACCATATAAGGGTCAAAGTTAGTCCAAATGGCTTCTTATTTTTTCTACCACCTCTTGGGCAAATTTTAAAGCATAAACACAACATGTATGTGCTTCTTAAGTGGTCTAACACATTATTCATCTCAAAATCACTATGCCACATACAAGAATACACAATCAAGGATAGGTCACCAAGTAGTAAAAATGCATTTTCTCATTCATTTGGCTACCACTTTGATTCATTCACTATCTTTACACATTTTTATATTTGCCCAAGGGCTCACATCTCAAAAATAATAAGTACATACAAATTTTGACGATCCATTACATAAAAAATTACACTAATACCAAAATATAACTAATCATGCTCATTGGCTTGCACTTTGGTCTCTTTGAGCTCCACCTAGACATAGTTAAATGGAAGAAGGAAGGAGGGGTGAGATTTAAAGAATTTTAACAACTTACACACCCATTCAAGTCATCAATCAAGGCATATAAATATGTCAAAGTACACAAGTAGGCATCTGACTCTATTGGGAATCATTCAACCTATAATTTACATGCCATGAAAATATATCAAAGCCAAGAGTAAGCTCTAGGGATTCTTGGTCTAGGCTCACCTCATTTTTGGCACTTTTAGATTAATCTCACCCTTGGTCTCATCCATGAGACTTTTGGCTTCATCCTACCCATTTCAAGGGACTTTTGGCACCACTTCACCCTTAAAGAGCAAATTTCATAACCTAAAACATAATTCAAGAAACATATTAGTACCAATATAACAAGGAAACATCAAATGGCATGTCTTATAATATAAATGCACATACAAGCATACAATGACCATATAATCCAAGAATGTAAACAAGAAGGAGTGAAAAGCTACCTTAGTAATTAGACACAAGCTTCCCTCTTGATTACTCTTCTCCCCTTTTGGTCTCACACCTACAAATAGATGGAGCTTGATTTCTTTGGCCTAGACATAACAAATAGGATTCAATTATACTCTTGGAGTATGCCATACTATTAAATACACACTAAGGAAGCATACTTGACTCAATGGTCACATATTAGTTCCATAAAAGTGCCTAATGAAGTAACTACCACAATTCAAACTCTTAGTTCCATTCTCTTCTTATATCTAGGTCTCTTGGCTCCATTTGGAATCCTTAGAGCTATCACACACTCATTTCTAAGAGTCTAGATACAAGTTGCTTCTATAGGTCATATTGTGGAACCTATACCTTTCTCCCTCAAAATATGGTTTCTAAATTTTTCCCATGCCCTCCTTTCATCTTTTTCCATCACATAGAGTCCCAAACTAAGCTTAGAAAAATTTAAAACACTTCCTAAGTCTCCCAACTCCTCTAGGTCAAAACATGGAAGGAAATTAGAGCCCATGAAGTTTACAATTTTTCCTTGATAGTAGAGGCACTTGGGAGGCTCCATAGGGGTCTTAGGAACTCAAACAAACACTTAAATAGGCTAGGAAATTCTTGAATTAAAATAGATTTCACACTTCCTCCATGAATTCCTAACTTTTCTATCTTAAGTTTCAATGGTTTTTCTTCAATTCTCTTTTCATTTCCTAGGTTCCTATAGCCTAATTCCTAGGATTCTTGCTTGCTCTAGGTCAAAAATTCCTCCCCTTTGGCTATTCTATTTGAGCCCAAGACACACACTCAAGAAGTATAAAGGAAGAAAGCAACATAGAAAAGAAACTACCTTGCTTTCCTTACTTCTACAAGAGCTTCTTTCTTTGTCTTTCCCTTCTCTTTGAATTTCAAACTCCTCCCCTCTTTACATGGCTCAAAATAAACCTAAATGAACAACCAAGACCATGGGAAGAAAGTTTGAGAGAAGGAGAACAACATTAAAGAAGAAAAAGCTAAGAAATTCTTATATTTTCCTACCTTTCTCCTTGCTCTTTCTTCCTCTTTAAAGCTTCTCCTTATGCATCACACTTGGGCAAAGTCTCTCTCTATTTTGGATAGAATAAGTTGGTTAGAAGGAGTAAGGGAGTGGGACGCCTCTTATGTAGAAGATTTTAGAAGGATTTGTTCATTAAAAATAATATTTATGTCCTGCATTCATAGCATTTTCGTTTTTGATTCATTTTAGCTCGTTTTTTAGAACTATCCTTTTCATCATAAAATTTAGGTCCTTTATTTTATAAATGGCTTTGGAATCACTCAATTTAGATTTAAAACCTTCTAGAAAGAAACGGTCAAAGTTTGGATCAATCGAAATTCAAAAATGTACACTAAAAGGGGTTTTAACTGTCCCGGAACTTTCCATGGTTTTTAGAGCCTTGAAGTTTTTATTTAAAAATGCTTCCTATGAGTTTTTTCAAAAGTTGCACAAATTTACGAAAATACCACTATACCTTCGACAATTTTATTGAACCACTTCGGCTCTGATTTCTATGTAAATCAACGCTCAAATTCTTATTTTTCATTATTTAAAATATTATCTAAATTTTATTTAACCTTAAATCATTCATTCAAGGGGCTCACTTTTATAATTGACTCAATTATGACGTTTACCAGAAAATCGGACGTCACATTTTCCACCCCCCTTAAATAAAGTTTCGTCCTCAACATTTAAATACATACCTCAAGGGAAAAGCTTTGGATATTTCGTTCTCATCTCTTCCTCCAGTTTCTAGGTTGCCTCTTCAGATGTTAGACCCTTACAGACCACTTTCACCAGAGGAATGTTTTTACTTTTTAGCTGTTTTAGCTTTGCATCCATAATTCTTTCCATTGTCACAACATAGAAAAGATTTTCCTATAATTGAATATGCTTATATTCTATGACATGTGAGGGGTCAGGTAAGTACTTTTTCAACTAAGAGACGTGAAAAACCTTATGGACTTAGGTTAGGTTAGGAGTTAGGGTTATAAGATAGGCCATGGGTCCAATTTTCTTAAGGATTTCAAATAAACCAATATACCTAGGACTGAGGTCTTTTACCCTTATAGACTGACCTATCCCAGTCACTGGAAGCACTCGGATGAACACATGGTCTCTAATCTCAACTCTAGCGGCCTCCTTCTCTTATCAATGTAGTTTTTCTGCCTACTTTGGGCTGTAAGGAGTTTTTTTCTAATCAATTCTATCTGTCGGGGTGGTCTAGTCTATAATCTCAAGTCCTATCAGACTCCTCTCACTTAACTCAACCTAACACAGAAGGGATATGCACTTCCTCCCATATAAGGCCTCATAAGAGGCCATCTGATATTAGAATAGTAACTATTATTATATGCAAACTTTGCTAATGGTAAATACACATCCCAGTTACCCTTCATCTTTAGCACACATGCCCTTAACATGTCTTCTAGGGTTTGGATGGTCTTCTCAGTCTGACCATCTGTCTAGGGGTGATACATAGTACTAAACCGTAACTTGGCCTTTAAGGCATGCTGTGATGACCTTTAAAAGTTCGATGTTAACTTAGGGTCTCTATTCGATCTATGCTACTGGGTACTCTATGAAGTTGCACTATCTCCCTTGTATACAACTGGGCTAAGTTATCTAGTGTGTGAATAGCTCAAATAGCTAAAAAGTCTACAAACTTCATCAATCTATCTATAACTACCGAGATAGCATCATGTCCAAAGGATGTCTTAGGTAATCCCATGATAAAATCCATAACTATACTATCCCACTTTCACTTGAGGATATTTAGGGGTTATAACAACCTAATTGGTCTTTGATGTTCTATCTTTACCCTTTAACACACTAGGCATCTAGCCAAGTAATTAGTTATATCATTTTTCATTCCTGGCCATTAAAAGATTCTTTTCAAATCTTAATACATTTTGGTGGCACTTGGGTGAATAATATACCTACTCTTATGTGCCTCTTCTAAAATTCTTTCTTTCAATTCATTCCGATTAGGTACGCAAATTTTATCCCGGTATACTATCATACCATCCTTAGACATCCTAAAATCTAAAGTCCTACCTTGGGAAATCTCACTCTTGACTTGACTCAGGAACTCATCCTCTCTCTGGGCATTTATGATCTGGGTTCTCAACTCACTCTTAATTTGGGTTTCAGTAAGGTATAATCTACCCGATACCACTTGATAAGAGAGTTTATGTTTCCAAATCTCTCTAGGAGTTCATGCTTCTTAGTCATCATATGGGCTGCATGGATGGACTTCTTACTTAAGGCATCATCCACTACATTAGCCTTGCTAGGGTTATATTTCAAAGTATAATCATAATTTATCAGGAATTCCATCCACCTCCTCTGACTCATATTTAATTCACATTCTGATCAAACAAGTATTTCAAACTCTTATGGTCATTATATATTTTTAAGATAGCACCATATAGATAATACTTTCAGATTTTAAGAGCAAACACTACTGCAACTAATTCTAAGTCATGTGTGGGATAATTCTCCTCATGAAACCTCAACTGGCTAGAGACATATACCACTACTCTACCCTGCTGCATCAATACACAACCTAATCCTTTTCTCGAGGTTTCACTATAAACCACAAATGGTTCATTAAGGTCAGGGATAATTAGTACAGGGGCAATGGTCAAATAGAGTTTCAACTCCTGGAAGCTCCTCTCACATCTATCATCTTACATGAAAGGTACTTCTTTCCTAGTCAGCCTCATCAGTAGTAAGGCTATCTAAGAAAAGCCCTGAATAAACTGTCTATAGTACCTTACTAAACATAGGAAACTTCTAACTTCAATGATAGTTCTAGGTCTATCCCACTGTAATACAGCTTTTACTTCATAGGGATCAACAGCAACCCCTGCCTATGATATCACATGACCCAAGAATCTTACCTCAATTAACCAGAACTTACATTTACTAAGTTTGGCATATAACCTATTATCTTTCAAGGTTCTTAGAACTAGTCTTAGATGCCTCTCATGCTCTTCAAAAGATTTGGAGTACACTAAGATATCATTAATGAAGACTACCACAAATTTATCTAGATATGGTCTAAATGCCATGTTCATATAATCCATAAACACAGTAGGTGTATTTATCAGCTTGAATGGCATTATTAGGGACTCATAATACCCATATCTCGTTCTAAAGGTCATCTTTAAGATGTCTTCAGTTCTCACTCTTAACTAGTGGTACCCAGATCTAAGATCTATCTTTGAAAATACGTATGTCCTAGCTAACTGGTTTAATAGGTCATTTATTCTAGGGAGAGGATATTTATTCTTGATGGTAACTTTGTTCAACTCTTTATAGTTTATACATAATCTTAAGCTACCATCCTTCTTTCTCACAAATAATACCAAAGCTCCCTAAGGTGAAACACTAGGGCGTATGAACCATTTCTCTAATAACTCCTCTATTTTCTTGTTCAACTTAACGAGCTCAATGGGAGCCATCTTATAAGGAGCCTTGGACATCGGTCTAGCCACAGACACTATGTCTATATATAATTCTATCTCTCTCTCAAGGGTAGACCACTAAAGTCAAAATCCTTAGAAAAAACTTCTAAGAATTCTCTGACCACTAGGATCTCCTTTATCCTTTCCTCTATCTCAACCTGAATAAAGAAAAAGGCTAGAAACCCTTAACATCCATGCTTAGTCACAAAAGATAACTCAGTTCTTACCCTAGGTATGGTCCCACAAGTAGGTAAGGAAATGATTTGGCATTCACAATCAAGTACGGTATTATTTGCAGCCATCCAATTCATGGCAACAATCAAATCAATGTCATGAAAAGGCATACAACCAAATCAATAGTAGTATGACAATGATTAAACTGAATAGTGACATTCAAGCAAATATGAGAAGTGATAACGTGGCCTCTAATGGGTGTAGTGATAGATAAATCAAATGGTAATGTACTTACGGCCAGACCTAAATGCCTCACATAATCATAAGATATAAATGAGTGACTAGGACCTGAATCAAACATAACAACTACAAGAAAACCATTCACTATAAGCATACCTCAAATCAAACTAAGGGACGTATTAGCCTTCTATTGAGTGAAGGTGAATACCCTTCTCTGGGTCTGCAGGCTGGGTGAAGGCACTGCATCCATTTAGGGGTAGTACATGGCGATATGCCTCAGCTTCCTACACTTGAAACAGGGTCATTGGAGATTGCTAGGTAGATGAATAGCTCCGAGGAGGTTGCACCTTCTTGCCATTCTGTGGCCTTCTAATCCATGACACCTTACCTCCCCTCTTACTACTAGGTGGCACACTAAAGCCTTCCTCAAGTCTTGGTCTCTTCAATTTTGAAGCCCCCTTCTAACTAGCTAAAGCCACAGCAGGCATGATAGCTTATAGATTATTCTCAATCACCCTATTGACCTCCACAAGGGTATTAAACTTTCAATTCACTGTGAAGTAACCCTGTCGCTAACTAGGGGCTTCAACCCAGTCTCAAACTATTCACATCTTGTGACACCATAAATTCTAACTCATTTCATAGCATTCGTGAGCTTCACATCATCGATTCCATGAGAATGTAAAGAAAAAGAGAATAAAATAATGAATATTTTCGCGTTACGTCGTGTATAAAAATTCTATTTAGTGTCACATGAACTGTGTGAGCTCATACTATACTTTTTCATATTTAATTACATGTATACAACTCATTTGCATCATAAAATGTGGCTCACAACTCAAGAAAACCGAAATAAAGAATAAAACAAGGAGGTTTATTTTCTGATAGATTTTTCCTCTTTTCTATCCAAATTTTGAAAAATCATAACTAATTCTAAAAAAATAAAAAATATGCATTCTTGATTATTTTGGAAAGCTACAGATGGATAATTCATGTTAAAAATATGTCTAGACCATAACATCCATCACAGAAGACGTTTGACATCCAAAAAGGTCCAGAGGTCAAACTACATTCTGGAACTATCACAGAATTCTGTAGCATATTTTGAAAATGTCCAATTAATTCCACAAAAATCTAATCCATAAAAATGATACCAATATGGAAATTTGTGGATATTAGCTAGAGGGAAAAAATATTTCCAGACCAGCTCAGGTAGTTCAGACCTCAAAATTTAATAGAATAGTAACTTAGGTCAGGCAAAACTCCTGATACTGGATAGAATGTTAAAAAATTAATATCTCCCTCTCTAAACTCCAATTGAGGTGCTTCCAATTGGAAGAAGTCATTGGGGATGTTTACTTTCTCTATATAAAATTTCATGGCAATTGGACATCATTTGCCTCATGAGGGATAGAATTTAATTTCGGACTAGTGCTACAATACCAAGGACCAAAACCAGAAAATTTTTCAATTTCAACAATTCACCAAATATTCCATAGACCTCCAAAAATTACCAAATTTAGCTTCCCAAAAAGCTCTTAATAAGCTCTAGATGCTTGCCAAATTTTAGATTAAGAAAAACTCATTTGGACAAAAAGTGGTATAGCCTCTTAAAATGATAAACTTTTGCTCCATATGGGTTACCAATTTGTCCAAATTGCTTTCTTATTTGTTTGGCATCTCTTGGGCAAGTTTCAAAGCACAAATATAACTTGTAGAGATTACCCAAGTGGTCTCAAACCCTATACATCTTATTTTGGTCTCTCAACCTCCATTTATGCACTAAACACACATGTCATTCAAGGGTCCAATTACATAATTTCAGTGATTTAATACTATATATATTATACATATAGTCTATACATCATGTTACATATGCTCAAGGTTTTAGACAACCAAAAATAATATGTACAATGCTTCTTGACACTTCATGACAATTTAAACTACAAATTAAACAAAGTGTAGCTATTTAGTGTTCTTGGCTTACATTTCCTTAGCCTTGGACACCACCTAGACATTTTAAGCATGAGAGGGAAATGGGAGTGAGATTCCAAGAATCTCAATAACTCACACACCCATTCATACCACATTCAAGGCATACATACATTAAATATATGAATATGCAAGCATAAAGTGTACAATAAACCCAATTTCATGCCATATCAACATGTCAAAACCACTTTCATGCTCAAGGAATTTTTGGTTTAGCCTCACCCCATTATTAGGACTTCTGGATTTGCCTCACTCTTGGCCTAGAGACTTTTGACTTAGCGTCCCCTATTCAAGGGACTTTTGGCCTTGTCTCACCCATGCTATAAGACTTTTGGCATCTCCTCACCTTCATCAAGGGACTTTTGGCATCACCTCACCCTTATTAGCTCTTTCCACAACCATAGTCATTCAAGAAGACACATTGGTACCAATGCAATTTCAAGACATCAAGTGGCATGTTCTCAAATCATAAGAGCATATACAAGCACAAAACATATACATATGCACACAAAAATGCAAGAGAATGAAGTGGAGAGCTACCTTGTAATTTATGCAAGCTTGCTTTGCCAATTCCTTTCACTCCTTGGTCTCACAAGAGCACTTAGGTGGAGTAGGGACCTTAGTTTCAAGCTTGTTTTCAAAGCTTTTCTTCCTTGGTTCTCTTCTCCTTGGCAAATTCGAATTTTCCCCCTTAGGTCTTGTTTCTCCTTGGTTTTCTTCCTCTTTTTCTCCTCCTTCTTGTGCGCCTATGAGAGCATAATAACTTCTGTATTTTGGGTAGAAAATTTTGTGCTCAATAAAAAGGAAAAGATGGAAGAAAAGTATGGAAGTGTTTAGGACATTTTAAAAGCTTTTATTTTTAATTTTGTCCTTTTGTAATGGCAATTTTGTTTCGGCTTTATTTTAGCTCCAAATTGAGTGATTTCAAGGTATTTTATTAAATTAGGAACCTAAATTTTATGATATCCAAAAAGGTCTAAAGATCAAACTGCATTCTAGAACTATCACAAAATTCTACAGCAAATTTTGAAAATGTCCAATTAATTTCAAAAAAATCCAATCCATGCAAATGATACCAATCTGGAAAGCTGTGGATGTTAGCTAGAGGGAAAAAATATTTCTAGACCAGTTCAGGGAGCACAGACCTCGAAATTCAATAGAATAGTAACTAATGGCAGGAAAAACTCTTGATACTAGATAGAATGTTCAAAAATTCATATCTCCCTCCATAGACCTCCAATTGAGGTGCTTCCAGTTGTCACTGGGAATGGCTAGTTTCTCTGTATAAAATTTCATGGCCATTGGATATCATTTGCCCCATGAGTGATAGAATTTAATTTCAGACCAGTGCTACAGTACCAAGGACCAAAACCAAAAAAATTTCCAATTTCAACAATTCACCAAATATTCCACAGACCTCCAAAAATTGCCAACTTTAGCTTTCCAAAAAGCTCTCAATAAGCTCAAAATGCATGCCAAATTTCAGACTAAGAAGAGCTTATTTGGTTAAAAAGTGACATAGCCTCATGAAATGGTCATTTTTGCTCCCTACCAAGAGTCACTTGAGTCCAAATGGCCTCCTCTTGAGTTTGGTACCTCTTGGGTAAGTTTAAAAACAAAATTATGACTTGTGGGAGCTACCCAAATGGTCCCAAACCCCATGCATCTAAATTTGGTCATTTCACATCCAAGAATGCATAGTTGCATCAAGGCATCCAAGAGCCAATTTGTATAATTCCATGGATTTAGTGTCACATAAGGTCTACATCATATTCATACATCATTTTACGTTTGTTCATGGTCTTACATCATAAAAATAATATGTACAAGCTCACTTTGACATCCAAATACAAATAAGGTTACATATTATACAAAATGCAATCTCTCAAGATCTTTGGCTTGCACTCCTTGTTTCTTGAACATCACCTAGACATTTCAAGATAATAGAGGGAAGGGGAGTGAGATTTCTAGAATCTCAATAGCTCACACACCCATTTACACATACATTCAAAACATACATATATCAAAATCTTAAGTCTGCAAACATAAAATGTACAATACTACATTTTCATGCCACATTTCCACATCAAGCCATTTTCATGCTCTAGGGACTTTTGGTTTTGCCTCATCCCATTTCTAGGATTTTTGGATTTACCTCACTCTTGGTCTTGGGATTTTTTACCTAGCCTCACCTATCCAAGGGACTTTTGGTCTAGTCACACCCATGCCTTAAGACTTTTGGCACATCCTCACCCATTTTAAAGGACTTTTGGTATCACCTCACCATTGAGACCCATTCTCACAATCAATGGCCTTTAAGACAACACATTGGTACTAATGTAATCTCAAGACATTAAGTAGCATGTTCTCAAATCACAAAAGCATACACAGGCACACAAAAGCATAGATATGCACACAAGAATACAAAAGAATGAGGTGGAGAGCTACCTTTCAATTAATGTAAGCTTTACTTTGCTAATTCCTTCCCCTCCTTGATTTCACAAGAGCACTTAGGTGGTTGATTGTTCTCTTGTCCTAGACATCACAAGGAGTACACAATCACATAATTGAAGTAAGCTAAGACATTAAACTAAAGCTTAGACACACACTTGGTTTCATACTTGGCATTATGGTTCCATAATTAGCCTAATGAAGCAACTCTTGCATTTCAAGTTCTAGGCTCCATTCTCTTGTTATTTCTAGGCTTCTTGGACTCATTTAAGGTCCTTGGAGTCATCACATATTCAATTGCACAATTCGAAAACTAAGTTGGTTCACAAAGCACCATTATGGACACCATTGTCCCATCTCCCAATCTATGGCTCTTAAATTTTTCCCAATGGTTTTTCCCATCTTCTAACATCATATAAAGTCCCAAACCAAGGCTAGAACAAATTAAAACATCCCCTAGCCTAATGAACCTAGCTTGGCCAAAATATGCACCATAATGGAGGTTCATAGACTTTGTGATTTTTTCTTGATGGGAGAGCCACTTGGGAGGCTTTTTAGAGGTCTTAGGAGCTCAAAAGAACATTCAAATAGCCAAGAAAACATTCACATAAAATCAGATTTTGTAAAACCCTAGAAAACACTACACCTTTCTAACTTGTTTTCTATTGGTTTTTCTTAGAATTTCTTGCCATATTCCATCTCCCCATAGCCTAAAACCCTTGTTCCTTCCTTGTATTTGGATAGAACATCCTCCCTTCCTTTGGTTCTGTTCTTGGCTGAAATAACACAAAGGAAGGGGGAAGAGAAGATGCAACAAAAAGTAAGGATGACCTAGGATTCAAGTGAGCTTTCAAGTGTCTTTCTCCTTGGTTCTCTTCTCTTTGGCAAATCCGAAATTCTCCCCTTGCTTTTGGACCTAAAATAGAACCAAAAAGCTTAACTAAACCATAGAAAGAGAGGAGGAAAGGAGAGGAACAAGATTGGAGGAAGATGGAGTATGAAAATCTACAAGTTTCCTTACCTTTTCCTTGATTTTTCTCCTCATTTTCTTCCCCTTTTGATGCACTTAAGAGAGCAGATCAACTTCTATATTTTGGGTAGAAACTTTTGTGCTTAAGAAGGTGGAAGAAGAAAGGAGAAGTGTGTGGGAGTTTCTAGAAGCATACTTTTCCAAAAATTCCAATTTTGTCCTTCCGTAATGACAATTTCGTTTCAGCTTCATTTTTGCTCCTTTTTTAGAATTATCTTTTCCGTTATAAAATTTAGGTTCCTGATTTAATAAAATCCCTTTGAAATCACTCAATTTGGAGCTAAAACCTTACTAAACAAACCGGTCAAAGTTCGAGCCAATTGACATTAAAAAAATACACCAGAGGGGCTTTACCAGTCCCAGAGCTTCCCATAGTTTTTAGGGCCTCAAGAACCTTGGGAAACTCAAAATTTTCATTTAAAAAGCCTTCCTATGTGGTTTTCCAAAAGTTACACTTATTTACGAAAATGTCATTATGTTTCGTCAGTTTTCGTCACAAATTATTTCTCTATCTTAACTCCGTTTTTCTTTCCATCTAAGCCTAGAATTATTATTTTTAGGAGTCTAGGACTCAACCCAAATTTTTTGGGACATTATCTAGGTCATTTTGAAGGACTTACATTTATACGGCTCATTTCGTCATTTTACAGAAATTACGTTCGTTACATTTTCCACCCCCTAAAATAAATTTCATCCTCAAAATTTAAATGCATACCTTAAGGAAATGGTTCTAGATATTTCTGTCTCATCTCATTCTCTAGCTCCTAAGTTGCCTCGTCAGACATCAAACCCTTCCAGACCACTTTCACCAGAGGGATGCTCTTATTTCTTAGTTGTTTCAGCTTGACATCCACAAGCCTCTTTGATTTCACTATATAGGAAAGATTTTTCTGCAATTGAATATGCTCATATTCTATGATATGTGAGGGGTCTGGTGAGTACTTTTTCAATTGGGAGACGTGAAAAACATTATGGATTTGGGCTAGGTTTAGAGGTAAGGCTATCCCGTAGGTCACGGGTCCAATTTTCTTAAGGATTTCAAATGGGCCAATATACCTAGGATTGAGCTTTCTTACCCTCATAGACCAACCTACCCCAATCACTAGAGACACCCAAATGAATACATAGTCTTCAATCTCAAACTCTAATGGCCTCCTTCTCCTAGAGCATGAAAATGGTCTTAACATGTTGATATGGCATAAAATGGGATTCATTGCACACTTTATGCTTGCATATTCATATATTTGATGCATGTATGCCTTGAATATGGTGTGAATGGGTGTGTGAGCTATTAAAATTTTTGGAATCGCACTTCCCTTTCCCTCTCATACTTAAAATGTCTAGGTGGTACCCAAGGCCAAGGAAATGCAAGCCAAGAACACTAAATGGCTACACTTTATTTAATTTGTAGTTTAAATTGTAATGGAGTGTCAAGACACATTGTACATATTATTTTTGGTTGCATAAAACCTTGAACATATGTAACATGGTGTATAGACTATATGTATAATGTATGTAGTATTAAATCAATGAGATTATGTTATTAGACCCTTGAATGGCATGTGGGTTTAGTGCATAAATGGATGTTGAGAGACCAAAATAAGATGTATAGGGTTTGGGACCATTTGGGCAATCTCTACAAGTCATATTTGTGCTTTGAAACTTGCCTAAGAGGTGCCAAACAATTAAGAGAGCCAATTAGGCAAATTGGTAACCCATATGAAGCAAAAAATTACCATTTCATGAGGCTATGTCACTTTTTGTCCAAATGAGCTCTTCTTGGTCTAAAATTTGGCATGAATTTAGAGCTTTTTGAGAAGCTAAAGTTGGTAATTTTTGGAGGTCTCTGGAATATTTGGCAAATTTTTAAAATTAGGAATTTTTCTGATTTTGGTCCTTGGTATTGTAGCACTAGTCCGAAATTAAATTATGTCACTCATGGGAAAAATAATGTCCAATTGCCACGAAAATTTCATACAAAGAAACTAAACATTCCCAGGGACTTGTACCAACTAGAAGCACCTTATTTAGAGGTCTAGAGAGGGAGATATGAATTTTTGAACATTTTATCCAATATCATGACCCTTACCCGACCTGAGTTACTGTTCTTTTGAATTTCAAGATTTGGGCTACCTGAGCTGGTCTAAAAATATTTTTTCCCTCTAGCTAACATCCACAGCATTCCAGATTGGTATCATTTGCATAGATTAAATTTTTGTGGAATTAATTGGACGTTTTCAAAATTTGCTGCAGAATCTATGACAGCATTAGGAGGCAATTTGACCTCTGGACCTTTTCAGATGTAAACGCCCTCTATAATGAATGTTATGGTTTGAGATTTTTAGTGTGAAGTAGACATCTGTAGCTTTCCAGAATGACTAAGAATGTATGTTTTCAATTTTTCTAAAATTAGTTATGATTTTTCAAAGTTTGGATAGAAAAGAGTCAAAATCTGTCAGAAAATAAACCTCTATGTTTTATGCTTCATTTCGATTTTCTTGAGTTGTGAGCCACATTTTATGATGCAAATGAGTTGTATACATGTAATTAAATATAGGAAAGTATAGTATGAGCTCATACAACACCAATTTTTATTCGCTGTCACGTGAACCGTGTGAGCTCATACAACACATTCACATATTTAATTACATGGATACAACTTATTTGGATCATCAAAAGTGACCTACATCTCAAGAAAACTCAAAATGAAGCATAAAATATGAACATTCATTTTCGGCCAGCTTTGGCTCATTTTTGTCATAAATATTGGAAAATCATAACTAATTATAGAAAAATTGAAATCATACATTCTTAGTTATTCTGGAAAGCTATTGATGTCTACTTCATACTAAAATTATTTCCAAATCATAACATCCATCATAGAGGACGTTTGACATCCAAAAATGTCTAGAGGTCAAGTTGTCCACTAGTACTGTCATAGATTTCTGCAACAAATTTTGAAAATGTCCAATTAATTTCACAAAAATCCAACCTATGCAAATGATACCAATCTGGAAATCTATGGATGTTATCTAGGGGAGAAAAATAACTCTAGACTAGCTCAAGCATGCCTAGACCTTGAAATCCAATCAAAGAGTAACTAAGGTCAGGTGCAGTTCTTGATACTGGACAGAATTTTTAAAAATTCATATCTCCCTCTTTAGACCTCTAAATAAGTTGCTTCTAGTTGGCACAAGTCATTGGAAATGTCTAGTTTCTTTGTATAAAATTTCATGACAATTGGACATCATTTGCCCTATGAATGATAGAATTTAATTTCAGACCAGTACTACAGTCCCAATGACCAAAATTAAAAAAATTTCTAACTTCAACAATTTGCCAAATATTTCACAGACCTCCAAAATTACCAAATTTATCTTCCTAAAAATCTCTCAATAAGCTCTAGATGCATGACAAATTTCAAACCAAGAAGATCTCATTTGGATAAAAATTGATATAGCCTCATGAAATGGTCATTTTTACTCCCTACCAAGAGTCACTTTGGTCCAAATGGCCTCCTTTTGAGTTTATCACTTCTTGGGCAAGTTTAAAAGCATAATTATGACTTGTGGGAGCTGTCCAAATGGTTCCAAACCTCATGCATCTAAATTTAGCCATTCCACATCCAAAAATGCATAGTTGCATCAAGCCATCTAAGAGCCAATTTGTATAATTCCATGGATTTAGTGTCATATAAGGTCTACATCATATTCATATATCATTTTACATTTGTTCATGGTCTTACATCATAAAAATAATATGTACAAGATCACTTTGGCATTCAAATACAAATAAGGTTACATAATATAGAAAATACAATATCTCAAGGTTTTTGGCTTGCACTCCTTTCTTGAACATCACCTAGGCATTTCAAGATAATAGAGGGAAGGGGAGTGAGATTCCTAGAATCTCAATAGCTCACACACCCATTTACACATATATTTAAAACATACATATATCAAAACCTTAAGCGTGCAAGCATAAAGTGTATAATACCACATTTCCACATCAAGCCATTTTCAAGCTCTAGGAACTTTTAGTTTTGCCTTACCCCATTTTTAGGATTTTTGGATTTACCTCACTCTTGGTCTTGGGACTTTTGACCTAGCCTCACCCATCCAAGGGACTTTTGGTCTAGTTTCACCTATGCCTTGAGACTTTTGGTGCATCCTCACCCACTTTAAGAGACTTTTGGCATCACCTCACTCTTATGAGCTAATCTCACAATCAATGACATTCAAGATAACATATTGGTACCAATGCAACCTCAAGACATCAAGGGGCATGTTCTCAAATCACAAGAGCATCCACAAGCACACAAAGACATACATATGCACACAAGAATACAAAAAAATGAGGTAGAGAGCTACCTTTCAATTAATGCAAGCTTTACTTTGCTAATTCCTTCCTTTCCTTGATTTCACAAGAGCACTTAGGTGGTTGATTGTTCTCTTAGCCTAGACATCACAAGGAGTACACAATCACATAATTGAAGCAAGCCAAGACATTAAACTAAAGCTTAGACACACAGTTGGTTTCATACTTGGCATTATAGTTCCATAATTGGCCTAATGAAGCAACTCTTGCATTTGAAGTTCTAAGCTCCATTCTCTTGTTATTTTTAGACTTCTTTGACTTATTTAAGGTCCTTGGAGCTATCACATATTCAATTGCACAATTGGAAAACCAAGTTGCTTCACAAAGCATCATTATGGATACCATTGTCTCATCTCCCAATCTATGGCTCCTAAATTTTTCCCAATGGTTTCTCCCATCTTCTAACATCATATAAAGTCCCAAACCAAGGTTAGAATAAGTTAAAACATCCCCTAGCCTAATGAACCTAGCTTGGCCAAAACATGCACCATAATGAAGGTTCATGGACTTTATGATTTTTCCTTGATGGGAGAGCCATTTGGGAGGCTTTTTAGAGGTCTTAGGAGCTTAAGGAAATATTCAAATAGCCAAAGAAACATTCACACAAAATCAGATTTTGCAAAACCTTAGAAAACACTACATTTTCTAACTTGTTCCTTCCCTGTATTTAGACAGAACATCCTCCCCTCCTTTGGTAAGCAACAAGGAGAAGCAACAACAATAACTAGTTGCCTTAATTTCAAGTTTAGTTCCAAAGCCTTTCTTTCTTGGTTCTCTTCTCCTTGAAAAATTTGAACTACCTCTTTAAGTTTTAGACCAAAAATAGAACCAAACCTCTCAAGAAAACCATAGAAAGAAAGCAAGGAAGGAGGGGAGCAAGGTTAGAGAAAGAAAGAGCATGAAATTCTATGGATTTACCTACCTTTTCCTTGATTTTTCTCCTCTTTTTCTTCCCCTTCTTGTGAGCCTAAGAGAGAAGATCATTTTTTGTGTTTTTGGTAGAAGAAAGTCATGCTATATGAGGTGGAGAAGAAAGGAGAAGTGTGTGGGAGTTTCTAAAAACACACTTTTTCAAAAATTTCAATTTTGTCCTTCCATAATGGCAATTTCGTTTTGTCTTCGTTTTAACTTCTATTTTAGAACTGTATTTTCCATTATAAAATTTAGGTTCCTAATTTAATAAAATACCTTTGGAATCACTCAATTTGGAACTAAAACCTTACCGAATGACTCCGTTAAAGTTCAAGCTCACTAACGTTGGAAAATGTACATCGGAGGGGCTTTACCAGTCTTAGGGTCTCCCATGGTTTTTGGGGCCTCTGAGAAACTTGGAAAACTCAAAATTTTTATTTAAAAAGCCCTCCTATGTGGTTTTCCAAAAGTTTCATTTATTTACGAAAATGCCATTACATTTCTTCAATTTCTGTCGCAAATTGTTTCTCTGTCTTAACTCCATTTTTCTTTCCGTCTGAGCCTAGAATTATCATTTTTAGGAGTCTAGGACTATACCCAAATTTTTTGGGACATTATCTAGGTTATTTTGAAGGACTTGTAGTTATACAACTCATTTTGTCATTTTATAGAAATTACGTTCGTTACATTTTTCATCCCCTTAAAATAAATTTTGTCCTCGAAATTTAAATACATACCTTAGAAAAATAGTTCTAGATATTTCTGTCTCATCTCATTCTCCAACTCCCAAGTTGCCTCCTCAAATGTTAGATCCTTCCAAACCACTTTCACCAGAGGGATGCTCTTATTTCTCAATTATTTCAGCTTGGCATCCACAATCCTCTCTGGCTTCACTACATAGGAAAGATTTTCCTGCAATTGAACATGCTCATATTCTATGACATGTGAGGGGTTTGGTAAGTATTTTTTCAATTAGGAGACATGAAAAACATTATGGATTTAGGGTAGGTTAGGAGGTAGGGCTATGTAGTAAGGCCACGGGTCCAATTTTCTCAAGAATTTAAAATGCACAAATAAATGTAATACCTTATACTTCTAGCTCATTTCACAACATTTCCATACTTTACATTCATAGATTCCATGAAAGAGCAAGAAAAAGGGAATTAAAACAATGCATTTTCTTGTATTGCGTCGTGTATAAAAATTCTATTCGATGTCACGTGGATCATATGAACTCATACAACACATTCTTATATTTAATTACATGAATAAAACTCATTTGCATCATAAAAAGTGTCCTAAACCTCAAGAATAATGAAGGAAAGCATGAAATATTCATATATATTTTCGACCAGATTTGGCTCTTTTCTGACCAAATTTTGAAAAATCATAACTAATTCTAGACAATTCAAAATTGTACATTCTTGGCCATTCTAGAAAACTACAGATATCTACTTCATATTAAAAATATTTATAGATCATAAAATCCATCATAGAGGATGTTTGACATTCAAAAGTCTAGAGGTCAAGCTATCCCCTGGTGCTGTCACAACTTTCTGTGAAAACTTTGAAAATGTCCAATTAATTCCAAGAAAATCCAATCTATGCAAATGATACCAATATAGAAATATGTGGATGTTAGCTAGAGGAAAAAAATAACTCGAGACTAGTTCAGGCAGCCTAGACCTCGGAATTCAATAGAATAGTAACTGAGGTCGGATAAAACTCCTGATACTGGACAGATTCTTTAAAAATTCATATCTCCCTCTCTAGACCTCCAAATGAGGTACTTCTAGATGGCACAGGTCACTATGAATATCTAGTTTCTTTATATCAAATTTCATGGCAATTGGACATCATTTGAGCCCTGTGTGATGGATTACATTTGACTAGATGAATAGTGTAGCAGACCAAAACCAGAAAAATTGTCAACTTTGGAAATTTGTCAAATATTCTGTAGACCTCCAAAAATTATGTTCTTTAGCTTCATAAAAATATTTCAACAAGCTCTAATTTCATGTCAAATCTTAGATCAAGAAGAGCTCATTTAACTAAAAAGTGATATAGGGTTCCATTATGATCAATTTTGGCTCCATATGAGGTACCAAGTAACCGAATGGCTTTCCCTAGGGTTTGGCACCATTTGGGCAAGTCTAAAAGGATGATTAAGACTCATGTAAGTTGCCCAAATGGTCCCAAACTCCATGCATCTCATTTTGACCATTTCATCCACACATATGCATAATTCTATTAAATCACCAATGAAGCTAATTTGCCACCATATACCTATTTCACATTTTAATGACTATAAAACACATTCTCTCATTCATACATAGCATAATATCATAATTACACATATCTAAAAGGTTGTAGACCATATACATCAAGGGGTTACAACATTTGACATCATTATGGTTTTAAAAAGCAAAGACTAAGTATGTTGGTGTCAAACTCTTCTCTTCAAGGTGGTTGGCTTCCATTATCTTGTCTACTTGGTCCACCGAGCATGTGAGATCATTGGAGAGAAGGGGATGAGATTCAAAGAATCCCAATAGCTCATCTCCCATTCAATCATACATAATGGGTGCAAACAAGTCTTATAAATACATGTATGATCATGTAGACATGTGCAAGCATTCAAGAAACATTTTCATCATTTAAGAAAGTCATACATAGCATACAAAAGCTTGCCAAGCAAGTGGATTGTCCTCACCTAATTTCTTATGGATATTGGACTTGCCTTCCTCATTCTTTAAGAGATTCTTGGACTCAACCATACTCTTGAGAGCCCATCTTGCTTTTGGGAGACTCTTTGCTTTGTCTCAACCAATCTCAAGGGTTCTTGGCTCATCTTCACCATGGCTAAGGGTTCTTGGCCTCACCATACTCAAGCAAACCCAAGCACACATCAAAATATCATATGAAATATAATATGTCATCATAAAATCATGGCTTATGAAATCATGCTATCATACTTTTCATGGCTTGAAAGTACACATACACACATTCTAAGACAAGCTAAGCATACATCCATCCATGACAGAAGGTGGAGAGAGCTACCTTATACACAATCACACACTTTGTCTCTTGAAATTCCCTCCCTTGCTTCGGCCACGTACCCACAAAAGTGTGAGGAAGATTTCTCTGGGCCCAAACACAATTTATGAAAGCCAATTAGGTTCATAAAAAAAATTCTAAGGCCATACTACTTGCTTAGGCACTAGGTTGTTCTATATGGTCCATAAATGCACCTAATAAAGCAATACCTCTCTAATAATTTCTAAACTCTATTTTCTCCTTTCAAATATGATTCTTGACTCCTTTTAAGCCTCTTGGAGTCATCACACAATAAAAAAAAAAAGAGCCTAACTATATGTTGCTTCTTTAGGTCATAATATGGAACCTAAAGCACTAACTCACTTTTTATGGGTTCTAAATTTTTCCCAAGGCCTCCTCTCATTTTCATTCATCATATGTGACACAAAAATGGGCTTGAAAAAATTTAAAACTCTCCCTAGCTATCCTAACCTACTTAGCCCGAGACTATATAGCTTATTAGTCTCTATGGATTTTGCTTCGTTTTCTTGAAGGAGGAAGCATATGGGGAGCATCTTAGAGGTCTTGGGAACTCATTTAAACTCTTATTTAGGATTAGGAATCATCATATAAAATCAGATTTTACAAGGTGCAATTGAAACCCTAGAAATTGAATCTTGAAATCTAATGGCTTTTTGTTAATTCTCTTTGCATATTCTTAATCTCAACACCTTTTTTTTCTTAGAATCACCCTTGGTTCTACCTAAAAATTAAATCCTCTTAGGACTTCTCAAGTGGGGCGAAATGGAGAAGAAGGGAACTAAAGATGACAACCATAGGAAGAGAAATTACCTTGTTTTCTTGGCTTTTCTCACTTGAATCTTGTCTTCTTTGAGCTCCTCTCTTCAAATCCGAAATTTCCCTTCAATTTCTCCCTTAAAATAGATTTATAAACTTCATTATAATCATAGGAAATAAAGGAGAGTGGAGGAGAAGAGGTTTGGAAGAGAAAGAGCATGAAAAACTACTCATTTCCATACCTTAAGCCTTTGATTTCTCCTCCTTTTTGCCTTCCTCTTGTGTGCCACTCTTCCTAAGGTTTTCCTCTAGTTTTGGGCAGAACTTGGTCGTGCAACATGAAGGGAGAAGAAGGGTGCATCATATATATAGGTGGGAGGAAGTTACACTTTTCAAAAATTTCTATTTTACCCTTCGTTCTTGGCATTTTTGTTTCTCCTTTGTTTTAGCTCCTTTATGAGAACCTTCTTTTCCATTATAAAATTTAGGTTCCGAATTTAGTAAAATGCCTTTGGAATCACTCAAATTAGAGTTAAAACCTTCCCGAATGAATCCGTCAAAGTTCGGGCACATCGACATTGAAAAATGTCCACCGGAGGAACTTTAGCTATCCCAGGCCTTCCTATGGTTTTTAGGGCCTCTGGGAACCCTAGGAAACTCAAAAATTTCATTTTAGAAAGCCCTCTTGTGTGAATTCCAAAAATTGCTCAAAATTACGAAAATGCCATTACGTTTTGTAAACTTTTCGTAAGAAATTGTTTCTTCATTCTACCTCTATTTTTATTTTTGTCTGAGCCTGGGATTCTCATTTTTAGGAGTCTAGAATGCTTCCTAAAATTTTTTGGGACTTTAACTACATCATTTTAGGGGACTTCCTTTTATATCCAATGAGTTTTGTTCGTTAACGAAGAAACCATACGTTACATTTCTCACGTTTTCTCTCATTTGTAGAGAACCGAATGTTACATTTCTCCCCCTTTAAATAAATTTCATCCTCAAAATTTGGGGTACACTTTCTTTTACTCTTTTCTTTTCAGGATAACTACTATTTTCTTTCCTTTTTTCCTGGCTCTATACACTTTTCTCTATGATTTCACTTGTTCGAATTTTTTCTCTCAACCATGGAAATTACATACTAGCTCTTAATGAGAGCTGTATTACTATAATGTACTAGCTAATTCTTTTCATAAGGGAAAGAAATTTCTAACTCTAGAGGCCTATCCTGGGAGAGCTTACTAATCATATCGAGTTAATGTTAACCCATTCGCAGGGATTAATGTTTCTTTCAATGGACTTATTTACATATCTTGAGAGGTAACTTATTTCATATCACATCTCCTGTATCCTCTCTCAATGGCTTCTCATAACATCTCATTATCTTTTCTGATCATTACAGTCATCGTAGGTTTCTGTCTATCTATTTACTTATTTACTCTCTGTAACATCAAGGGAGTCTATTTTTTGTTCATACTCTTACTCTACTCTTAGTTAGAACATCCCTTGGTAAAAAGGATTCTATTTTATAAAGTCCCAGGAATTTCATTCTATGGTGCTCTCAACTTATACTCATTTTCTACATAAAACAAGGCTCGCCTTCTTAGCCAGTCTCTAACCCCTTTGAGCTTCCCTAAGGGTACTAAGGCACTAACTATCTATTTCAGCTTATTTTTACGTTTGGATCAGAGCTAGGCTTTCTCTCTATTCAGTCTCTTTAGCCTCATCCCCAGGAGCATAGTATACTATTTCTAGGGTTCTGCTAACTCAATCCAGAATATGTATTCTCAATGTCTGGATTCTACCTCACTAAAGCTTATACTCTACTAGGTACTCTAATCACTCACGTGCCTTAACCCTATATCATTCTTCTATTAGGGAGCTCATCTAACTAGCTATCGGACCCTTATGACTAAAGTGAGGGTATCTTTTCTATAGCTAGTTTCTTAGCTCTTCCTCACTTTCTTTATTACTATACTTTACGACTCAGGGGGTCTATCTAGGAGAATTTGCTAACTCTTACTAGGTGCTTTTCTTGACTTAAAATGTTTCATCTTTCATTTCTTAATCCAAGGAGAACTTTCATTAAGCCTATCATTTACATATCTCACCTAAAATGATGCTACTGGTCATCTCCTCCAGGCGTTAGCTTATACTCAGCCTAGGCTAGCTATCTCATCGGACCTGTAGCTTACTACCTATCCTTATTACTTTTTGAGCCTCTATCATGGGATTACTCATATTTACTTATAGGTGTTACTTATGAGGTACACTTTTTTAGGCCACTTACTATGTGCCTTACTACTGGTAGTTTTATCTTATGTTATTTCGAGGCTACACTAACATTCTATCATTCAATGTCTCACAGGGTAGCACCCAATGTTAGAGTCAATGCCTTAGAGTAAAGGGGGAAAATTTTGAATTGGTATGACGCCTATATATATAATGTATGTAGTATTAAATCACCAAAATTATATAATTGGACCCTTGAATGGATGTGTGTTTAGTGCATAAATGAATGTTGAGAGGCAAAATAAGATGTATGGGATTTAGGACCACTTAAGAAGTCTCTACAAGTTATATTTTTGTTTTGAAATTTGCGCAAGAGGTGCCAAACAATTAAGAAAGCTATTTAGACAAATTGGTAACCCATATGGAGTAAAAATTTATCATTTTAGGATGCTATACCACTTTTTGTCCAAATGAACTCTTATTGGTCTAAAATTTGGCATACATCTAGATCTTATTGAGATCTTTTTGGAAAAATAAAGTTGGTAATTTTTGAATGTCTATGAAATATTTAGCGAATTTTTGAAGTTGAGAATTTTTCTGGTTTTGGTCCTTAGTACTGTAGCACTGGCCTAAAATTAAATTATGTCACTCATAGGGCAAATGATGTCTAATTGCCACAACATTTTATATAGAGAAACTATACATTCTTAGTGACTTTTGAAACTAGAAGCACCTCAATTGGAGATCTAGAGAGTGAGATATAAATTTTTGAACATTCTATCCAACATCAAGAGTTTTGCCCGATCTGAGTTAGTTTTCTATTGAATTCTGAGGTCTGGGCTACCTAAGCTGGTCTAAAACTATTTTTCCCTTCTATCTAACATACACATCTTTCCATATTGGTATCATTTTCATGGATTTGATTTTTTTAGAATTAATTGGACATTTTCAAATTATGCTGCAGAATTTTGTGATAGTTTCAGAATGCAGTTTGACCTCTGGACCTTTTTGGATGTCAAATGTATTTTTTGATAGATTTTGTGGTCTAGACATATTTTTAATATGAAGTAGACATCTGTAGCTTTCCTGAATAACCAATAATGAATGTTTTCAATTTTTTTAGAATTACTTATGATTTTTCAAAGTTTGGATAGAAAAGAGGCAAAATCTATCTGAAAATAAACCTCCATGTTTTATACTTCATTTCGATATTCTTGAGTTGTGAGCCACATTTTATGATGCAAATGAGTTGTATACATGTAATTGAATATGGAAAAGTATAGTATGAGCTCACACGGTCTACGTGACACTGAATGGAATTTTTATACACAACACAATGCAAAAATATTCATTATTTTATTCCCTTTTTCTTTACATTCTCATAGAATCGATGATGTGAAGCTCACGAATGTCATGAAATGAGTTAGAATTTATGATATCACACATCTCCAAGGCTCATTATTGTATCTTTGGAGGTAAGAGGAATACTGAGACAACTTAATAAACTTTTCCACATACTGATCTACAGTCATCTCATCTGTTTACTTCAACCCCATAACTTCCATCTTTTTCTGTTTTCTCATTGAACTGGGGAAATATTTTCATAGAACTCTACCAAAAAGTTTTTTAGGTAATCTAAATATTCTTGATTTGCATAAGGGGTTTCATGCTATGCCACCATCTATCGACTTCTTTCTGTAATATAAAAGTGGCGAACTGAGCTTTCTACTCTGCAGTACAATCCATCACTGTAAATATTTTTTCCAACTCCATGACCCATGCCTCTGCCTTATCTGCATCCAATTCCCCATCAAATAAGGGTAGACTATTCTTTCTGAACTGATTTAGTAACTTCTAAGTAGGTGTCTAGGTCTGAGTTGGCTCCTAGGGAGTTGCACATAAAATGTTAGATGTAGATAGCTAGGGTATAGAGGCTTCTCTCCTTCCCTAGCTAGGGCATTCCGCAAGTGCATGATCATATCATGCTGAGGCTGTGCAGTCTATCTCTATTGCTCTAGCATTTCTTACTGTTGCTCTATCATGGCTTGTTGTCAGTCTAATATCTCTATGATGGTGCGTAGAGGGTCCTTAAACTCATCCCTCTAAAACCTAAGTGGCCTGGCCCTGCACCGTCTAGTCTCTACCATCTTATTTGAAAAGAATCACAATCTTAGTGCACAATTACATTTCAAGCATATATGTATATGTATTCCATCACTTCCATGACAATTCATATGAAAACATAGACTAATCACACTATTCGAGAGCCAAACACTGAGCAAAAGTGCCTAAACCTTTGCGCTGATACTAAAAATGTAATACCATAATTTATCAATCTCCACATCCTAATATCCAAAGCTTGATTTCACATGAATTTAAAGAAAAGTTATTAAAAATATTGTAATTTATTGCGTTACATCGAGGTTTAAAAATTCATACTTCACCCAATGGATCCCATGGACCTATCAATAGCATTCTCTACTTATAATCCATCTATAAATATCATAAGACAATCCATAAACCACAGATTTGAAACCAAAAACCAAAAAAATGGCAAGTTACTCGCGGGTCTAGAATTCAGGTTTTTGGCACCAACTTTGAAAAAATCATAATTAATTCTTAAAAAAATAAAAATCAAGCAAATGTAGCTTTTTGGAAAGCTCTATATGTACAATATAAGTTAAAAATCATTCTAAGCCATGAAAACACCAGCTGGAACATGATTGATAATAGAAAAGCACCAAAGTCTAGCTGCCCAAATTTCCTGTCATAGTTTACTGATATGAATTTCAAATTTTCATAACTAATTCTAGAAAAATCAAAACCCAGAAAACCATGCCATTCTAGAAAACTATGAATGTTAACTTGAGGGTAAAAATAACTCCAGACTAAAAAAGAAGTGTTTAGCCCCTAAAAACTGATAGAATAGTAACAGAGGTCTGGCTGTGCTGTTGATATTGATCGAGAATGTCAAAAAATTTTTTCTCTCTATATAAATCCAAATGAGGTGCTCTTAAGTGCTAAAGAAAGCTTACCATGTTTAGTTTATTCTTGTAAAATTTCATAGCCATTGGACATCATTTGGTCCATGAATGATGAAAGCAAAGAATCTGACCATTTGCACAATAGCAATGCCAAAATTGTCAAAAATTACCAACTTTGAAAATCACCAAAAATTCTCTATAGCTCCAAATAATATGAGCTTTAGGTTCCCAAAAAGCTCTTATAGGAGACCTATGTGCATGCCAAATTTCAAGCTAAGAAAAGCTCATTTGGTTAGATCTTGATATAGCTCACGAATATGGCAAATTTGGCACCATATAAGGGTCAAGGTTGGTCCAAATGGCTTCTTAATTTCTTTACCACCTCTTGGGCAAGTTTTAAAGTATAAACACAACATGTATGTGCTTCCCAAGTGGTCTAACACATCATACATCTTAAACCCACTATGCCACATACAAGATTACACAATCAAGGATGGGCCACTAAGTAGTAAAAATGTGTTTTCTCATTCATTTGGCTACCACTTTGATTCATACACTATCTTTACACATTTTTACATTTGCCTAAGGGCTCACATCTTAAAACTAATGTGTACATACAAATTAGACAATCCATTACATCAAAAACTACACTAGTACCAAAATATAACTAATCATGCTCCTTAGCTTACACTTTGGTCTCCTCAAGCTCGACCTAGACATGGTTAGATGGAAGAGGGAAGGGGGTGAGATTCAAAGAATCTCAATAGCTCACATACCTATTCAAGTAAGCAATCAAGGCATATAAACTTTTCAAAGTACATAAGTAGGCATCTAACCCCATTAGGAATCATTCAAACCATAATTTACATGCTATGAAAACATATCAAAGCTAAGAGTAACTTCTAGGTATTCTTGGCCTAGTCTCACTCCATTTTTGAGACTTTTAAATTAGCTTCACCCTTGGTTTAGGGACTTTTGACTTAGCCTCACTTATCCATGAGACTTTTGGCCATGTCTCACCCATGCTTAGGGACTTTTGACTTCACCTCACCTATTTTAAGGGACTTTTAGCACCACTTCATCCTTAAGAGCAAATTTCACAACCCAAAACATAATTCAAAAAATATATTGGTACTAAGACAATAAGGCAACATCAAATGGCATGTCTCATACTATAAATGCACATACAAGCATACGATGACCATTATACATCTAAGAATGCAAAGAAGAAGGAGTGAAGACCTACCGTAGCAATTAGACACAAGCTTTCCTCTTGATTACTCTTTTCCCCTTTTGGTCTCACACCTATAAATAGATGGAGCTTTATTTTTTTAGCCTAAACACAACAAATAGAATTCAATTATACTCTTAGAACAAGCTATAACATTAAATATACACCAAGGAAGCATACTTGACTCAGTGATCACATATTAGTTCCATGAAAAGGCCTAATGAAGCAACTACTAAAATTCAAGCTCTTGGTTCCATTCTCTTCTTATATCCAGGTCTCTTGATTCCATTTGGAATCCTTAGATCCATCACACACTCATTTCCAAGAGCCTAGATACAAGTTACTTCTATAGGTTATATTATGGAACCTATACCTCCAACCCTCAAAATATAGTTTCTAAATTTTTCCCATAGCTTCCTCTCATCTTCTTCCATCACATAGAGTCCCAAACCAAGCTTAGAAAAATTTAAAACACTCCTTAGGTCTCCCAACTCCTCTAGGCCGAGACATGGAAGGAAATTGGAGCTCATGAAGTTTTCAATTTTTCTTTAATGGGAGAGATACTTGGGAGGCTCCTTAAGGGTCTTAGGAACTCAAACAAACACTTACATAGATTAGGGAATTCTTGAATCAAAACAGATTTTACACTTCCTCTACGAATTCCTAACTTTTCTATCTTAAGTTTCACAGGTTTTTCTTCAATTCTCTTTGCATTTCCTAGGTTCTTATAGCTTAATTCCTAGGATTCTTACTTACCCTAGGTCAGAAATTCCTCCCCATTGGCTATTCTATTTGAGGCTAGGACACACACTCAAGAAGCATAAAGGAAGAAAGTAACAAAGAGAAGAAACTACCTTGCTTTCCTTACTTCTACAAGAGCTTCTTTCTTTGCCTTTCCCTTCCCTTTGAATTTTGAAATCCTCCCCTCTTTACATGGCTCAAAACAAACCTAAATGAACAACCAAGACCATAGGAAGAAAACTTAAGAGATGAAGAACAACATCAGAGAAGGAAAAGCTGAGAAATTCTTTCATTTTCTTACCTTTCTTGTAACACCCCAAAAATTAATTAAGACTAATTATAGCGATTAGAGAGTAACATGGATTAATTGGCAAAATTAATTAAGAGGGTGGACTCTTACTTCGGGCCATATAGAAAACTTAATTGAGTTTTGGACTAAATGTAGAAGTCCAATTATGTCATGAGCTTAGTAGAAGAGTCCAATACTAGTCTTCTTGTGGGCTTAACTTAAATTTTCTGGGAAGCCCAAACCTTATTAATGAATTTAAATGGGACAAGAGCCTATTTAGCCTTAGCCTAAACATAAGGAAGTGAGGCTAATCAGGCTTGGGCTATTAGATTAACATACTTATTCCCAACACACACAAAAAAAAAAAGAAAAATTTATTCTCCGCTTATTTATCTTATGTTTAGTATCTAGTTGAATTTTCTTATATTCAAATAGAAAAACTATTAAATAAATATATTTATATTCTATGACATTGAAATCCGAAAACAGTGACATAATTATAACGCTCCAATTTCTTGGGGTTGAAAAAAAAAAAAGAAACAAAGAATAAGAATAGGTAAAGTCAAATAGTCTTCTTCACAATATACATACTATGACTGACTAGTACTGCGGTGAATTCTCTAAATATGGTAGAAAAAGAATAGAAAAGACCCAAACTAATGAACCTTGGCCCAATTCTAAAAATAAATCGGACCTTGGATAATATTTAGGCCCAATGATTATAGGTGCATACCCAAAATAGACTCTTGAAATTTGACCTGACTCAACTCCAACTCTGTTGCCCAACTCATGAGACTTAGTTCAACTAAAACTAACCTTTGAACTCACTAGAATTTGGGCCTTAAAGTCAATACATTTCATCTTAATCTAAAGTGTTATGCAGCCCACCTCACCAAGCAAAGGCCCAATGAGTAGAAAAGAGACCAAGTGGACCATGGGGTGATGGGTTAGCCCATTTGCCCCTAATAACCCTAAAGGTTCAGTAACTTCCCTCCCCATTCAGTAGAAAACACAAGAGGTAAGAGAGGAAATTCGGAGGTTTAAGGGAGACTAAGGTTCTACCAATATTACAGCTCCATTTTTTACTCCTCGAGGATGATTTGGCCAAGGTGAGTTATATATAACTTGACCCTCTCATTCTCTTCTTCATCTTAGTCCGATTAGTTTCTAGTTTTGGACATTTTCATCTCCTTCTCAAATCAAAAACTTGGTATTTGGGTAATTCCTTATAAGATTTTCAGAGTTTGAAGTTAGCGGAAACATGGGATAAGTGTTTACTTTTATTTTGTAGTGTAATCCTACCCAGATTTCATGTTATAAGTTGACTTTGGTTTATGGATAATTCCATGTGCGAAGGTCCAAGTTTTAAGGATAGCCCATAGTGTGTTCTTGGTAGTTAAGACTTAACTCAGTCTATTTAACCTCTTGGATGTGTGGGTAAGTGTTCCCTCTTCTCTTGTAAGGGTGTATGTGCTGAATTCCCACATTTTGGATTGACTTTTGCCGCATGGTTTGTACATGTGCAAAAATAGAGTTGTGGGGAGTGAATCATGGTAAGCTTTGATGTATGGACCCTGAATTAGTGTAATAGATCATTAGAAAGCTTGGGTAAGAAATTCTCAATGATTTCTTGTTAAGATTAATCTGTGAATAGGGAGAATTTCTTTACTAATGATAGTTAAATGATGATAATAGTGCTTATGTTAGGCTTGGTATGATTGGGATCATGGGGGTAGCTAGAGGAAGAGTAATTGACTTCATTGAGGTAACCAAGATTATTTTCCTAATTCTATGTTTATGCTCATGTTAATATGATATTTGTTACACATACTTGATTTTGAAATGCTAAATGATTAGTTGACTATTTCAATTGTTATTGTGATTGGACCTTATGAGTCCATGGTAGAGCTATGGTGCGGCTGCTACCTATGCATGTACTTTGATTGGGCACCAGGTTGTGATCAAATCCTAGATACACTGAGCCCTGGTTATGCTCATTATGGAGTAGGTGCTGTGGACAGACCTCTCCCGGTGTTATTGGCCATTAACATGTTGTGTATGATTGCTGGTATGGGATAGTAGTCATTGGTAACTCAACTAGTTCATTTGTAAATTGAATTAATGATTCTGGTATTGATAATATGAAATTGCATTGTATTGATTAATTTGTCCATATATATAGAATTTGCCTCTTGTTATTGAGATTGTATATCTCACCCTAGTTATGGGCAAACATTTTCAGGGACCAAACCTCTTCATGGCAAGGAGAAAATTAATGAAAGCTTTTTATATGGTTTGGTTGTACATAGGTTTGGAAGCCTTTTCAGATTGTATTGTATAATTAAATTACTACTTTTATATAATTGCCGCATTGCATCATGAATTGCCAAGTATGGGGATTATACATATAATATAATTATCATAGAATTGAACATTATGGTTGTAATTGGCTAATAATGGATAAACAACTTGATTTTGTATGAACATTAAGCATTGGCCCTATGCACCTTGTGGTCGGAACCCTTTTGTTGTCACTAAATTATGGAATTTGCTTATGTGTGATAGTTTGGTGAGTAAAAATCAATACTTAAATCTTGAAGTGGATAATGGTAGATTAGCTAGGTAAATCAAGTAGATAAATACCATTAGAGTTCCATAAATTGAGGTGGAGTGGTCTTAAAGTGCTCCTAGAGGGAGAATTGGAGTGCATGGGATGAAACTTGGGAGATGTAGTTATAGAAAGGAGTTATGCTACAGCTATAAAGGTCTCACCATGGCCAAGAAAGTGAGAAAGGCAAGGAGAACCATGGCACGAGGAAACTTGCCATGGCTTAAAGCGAAAATATCATCCAGAGAAGGTGACAGAGAGTAACCCCACCACGGCTCAAGTCGAGGAAACTAAGTAAGGAGTATCCAGTGGCTAGTCTCGCCGTGGCGCAAGAGTATTCCGCTGAGGCGAGAATCATGGGACTTCGGACAGTAGCTCCATGAGGCATTTCCACTGTGGCGCCACGTAGGCTCGCCACGGTGATGGTCCGTGAGTTGCCCAATAAGATTCCTAAGTGTAACTTAGCCATAGCGCAGAAGGTCGAGGCCATGGCGCAAGGTGAAAAACTCAGTTTTTGAGCTCTAGTAACTAACTTAGCCACAACAGGAGGGTTTCAAGTCACGGCAAAGGTCCCCAAACTCCTACCTTTAGCTTAAAAACCTCAATTTCTTCAATAGTAATGCTAGAAAATTATGTAGGAGCACTTGTGAGAGGTTTTTCTATGTTGAAATTGATGACTGGATGAATCATAAACCTCTCATGATAGTATAATTTCTTTGATGCATTCTCACATTCATGGTTGTATAATTAATGACCCTAATATTATCGAGGTTTAAATTTCCTTAAAAGTTTCACGATGTATTTAATTGTAATGACTCTAAACCTTGATCATTAAGCATTAATCGTGTATTTAACCATAATTGCTAAGATTAAAAGTTAGAGTCATCATATTTGGTATCAGAGCAATGGTTCAGAAAAACTGTTCTAATTTAAATTTGATGGTTAGAAACTTGGCAATCATGATGCATATTGGGCATGGTATTAGCTGATAAGAATAGCTAATTAGGTGAACATGTAGTTGTTGTACTTTATGTTCTAGAAGGAAATATAGAGGAATAATGATATGAGGCTTATAATGCTTAATTAAAACGACCGTTTCTTGAATTTTATTTAGAATGTCACCTATCATAATAAGTATGCCCTTGAGAATAATAGAGTGTAGTGAGATTCTACCTCATAACACTTTAGTAATACTAATTTTAAGACGTGAGGTTGTTAATGCCAATGACAAGGCTAGAATTTTATCCTTCTTTTCTTTGGAGATTGGTTTATTGGTCTTAGTCTAGATAAACAACTGGTTGAGGCTTGTTGCTAATTGGCTACGCGATAGATGCACCAGTCACTCACTGTGAGGCACTAATTGATTGAATGAATGAGATCAGGTAACCGATAAGGATAATAAACAAAACTACTAATAGTATTTGTGACCCGTTGATTGTCATTTACTAAGTAAGCCAACTGGGTACGACTGACCAGTTGACTAGCCTATCGAAGTAGTCAACTGATGGCAACAAGAGTAGCAATTCTTTACCTAAGCAAAATTCTAAACTTTTCAAAGACCATCTAGAGTGATATTGAGAACTTAGAAGGAAACAAAACAGAGTAAAACACTTGACTAGTTATAAAAACCTTATGGAAGGGTAAGATGTAAACCTTACTTATGATTAGGAAATTGACAATGGAAGTTTGGGAACTAATGTATAATAAATAAGTGTAATTGACTAAATATATGAAGTGATGTACAATCCATAATGAGTTAGAATTACATAGACTTTAGAAGGTCCCTAAGGTTAAGACTTTATAGGTACAGAGGTCCTAACCTACTTGCTTGATCCCAGTTAATAAAGAATGTAATTACTTAATCCTAGTTACCGCAATTTGGGCCCAATTAATAAGGGCAATAAAAGCTAAAGAACATTTCAAATAGTTTTATTTAAACTATTGGAGTGAGTAAGCTATCTTTAGTTAATAATGACAAGGAAGGAGGATAAGAAACCCTTAGGATTGTCAAATGCATTTCTAAATGGGAGAAAGTGATTTTAAAGCAAGAGATTAAAGGAAATGATGTTTTGAAAGGAATCTTGAGAGTTTTGAGGCTCCTCCTTTAGTGCACTATGGCAAAGGAAAGAGATTATGATAAGGGAAAAGATAACCCCTTAGTGTGACAAGGATGAGATGCATCGACACGGGGTGCCTGTGCATGTTATCTCTTTTATGTAATTTAGTTTACTTATACTATATGTTGTCATGCATTTGGGTGGTGGTTAGAAGCACTTTATATGTCTAATACACTTGGGGAGTGTAAGGTAAGATTTTATAGCACCTTGGTGCTAGAGGCACATGTGACGTACTCATTTTTCAACACTTTAATACTTGAGGCATACGGGACATGCCACTTATCATATGATTTGATGAATTTCGACCACCAAATTGGCATCAAACTAGACTAAATAGATTTTCTACCTAGAAGGTAAAGAGGAGATCTTGATAGTAATGATCCACCTAAAAAGAAAATAAAATGGTACCTGTGTGCGTACAAGTAGTTAAGATATAGTCATCATAGGGTGATGAGCATGCATATGGCCACAAGAAAGAATTGCCTACTAATATTGAAGGCAAAGTTTGATTCCGCCATTAGTAATCTTATTGTCATGTATTATGTGTGGTGTGATTAAGGGAATAGAGGCAACATTGGGAATTCAACATGGACTAGTATTCACTTTAGTTGTAAGACTCCCTAACTTTGAAAGAGAACTCATTGATTGAGAATAATAGCTTTGGGACGAGAAAGAGAGGTGGTAGTAATGTAATTGACTTATGTTATTACAATAAAACTTCAGTGCTATGACTGACAAGGAAGGGTGAAAACTAGTGGTAAGTGATACTTGAATTCTCTCACTGGGAATCCCTACTTGATCCATTAATAATTAGGGAATGCTTGATAATGAAAAGACTCCCTAAGTCTCCTTATTATGTTAATTTAACTCCCAATAGTCACGCGTGAATTGAGGCCTAAAAACTTCTAGGGGAGCGAAAGAGTTAATGGTGGTTGGCATAGGCCATTTTGCAAGGATGAAAACTATCATACCATCTTATATTACATGTTATAACTTATGGTCAAACGACCTTGCACTTGCTATCAAAGAACCTTGTTGACAAGATATTATCTCATTACTTTTTAAGAATTATTATGAATTTCCAAACTAGAGAATATATATATATATATAAACTTAGTTGTATGTGAAGAGGTTTGAGAGAATTTGGATTATCACAAAAAAAAAAAAAGGTAAGAAGTATGTTAATTGAAGAATGACTATACTTGTAGGAAAATATCTTAGTTGGGGGTACAAGATATGAAAGCATAGTCCTTTGGGACTATATAATGGCATAAAAACCAAGGAGATGTTCAGTTGATTTCAAACAAGTATAAATGCCATTAAGTTGACTACTAAAACTTGTAGTAACTGAGAATTAAGATGAGATATTGGGATCTATTGATCATGGTAATCTTTGGAGTCATATGTATGTGATTGTGGTAATACCTTTGCAAGTGTAAAAAAAAATAAGAGAGGAGAGAAAGAAGAAGAAGAAAAAAAAAGGGAGATAAATATAAAAAAGAATAAAACAAAAGCTATAAAAGGAGAGAAAATCAGAATTTATTTGAAGTAGGTATCTAGAACTTGCTATAAGATGATCAAGTGTAGCTTGGTCAAGATCTCTTTAGTTGCAGACAAAGAAGGAATACGACATGCTTAGATTGGCATATTATTTGACGTAGGCTGACTAGAGAGAATATAATTGTGGTTACCAAGTGAAATAGTAACATGATAAGAACACCTTCTCCAAGAAAGTAGTAGGAAGCGACTAGTCTCTGGTAAAACTATCGAAGTTATCAAGAAGGAGGTTATAAGGAAGAATTGTCTAACATCAATTGAGTAAAGTATGACTAATTTTGAGGACAAAATTTTTAAAAGGAGAGGAGAATATAACACCCCAAAAATTAATTAAAACTAATTATAGTGATTCGGGAGTAACATAATTAATTAGCAAAATTAATTAAGAGGGTGGACTTTTACTTTGGGCTATATAGAAAACTTAATTGAGTTTTGGACTAAATGTAGAAGTCCAATTATGCTATGAGCTTAGTAGGAGAACCCAATACTAGTCTTCATATAATCCATGAACACAGCGGGCGCATTCGTCAACCCGAATGGCATCACAAGGAACTCATAGTGCCCATATCTCATTCTGAAGGCCGTCTTGGAGACGTCTTCAGTTCTCACTCTCAATTGGTGGTACCCAGATCTAAGATCTATCTTGGAAAACACAGATGCCCCAGCTAACTGATCTAACAAATCATCAATTCTAGGGAGAGGATATTTATTCTTGATGGTAACTTTATTCAACTCTCTGTAATCTATACACAAACGCAAGCTACCATCCTTCTTTTTCACAAATAACACCGGAGCTCCCCAAGGTGAAATACTAGGGCGGATAAACCCTTTCTTTAAAAATTCCTCTATCTGCTCTTTCAACTCAGCAAGCTTGGCGAGAGCCATCCTGTAAGGAGCTTTGGATACCGGTCCAGCCCCAGGCACTATGTCTATAGGGAACTCTAATTCTCTCTCAGGGGGTAGGCCACTAAAATCAAACTCTCTAGGGAAAACCTTCGGGAATTCCTTGACAACTAGGATCTCCTCTATCCCTTCTTCTACCTCAGCCTGAATAGAGAAAAAGACTAGAAACCCTTGACATCCACACTATAAACATCTCTAAGCCTGGGTAGTAGTCATAAAGGATAACTCAGCTCCTACCCTAGGTATGGTCCCACAAGCAGGTAGGGAAATGGTTCGGTGTTCACAATCAAGTATGGCATTATTTGTAGCCAACCAGTTCATACCAATAATCAATTCAATACCATGGAAGGGCATACAAACCAAATCAATAGTGGTATGACATTAGTTAAATTGAACAGTGACATTTAAGCAAGTATGGGAAGTAACCACGCGGCCTCCAGTGGGTGTAGTGACAGGCAAGTCAAATGGCAAGACACTAATAACCAGACCCAATTTCCTCACACAATCATAAGATATAAATGAGTGACTAGCACCTGAATTAAACATAACAACTACAGGAAAGCCATTCACTATCAGCGTACTTGGGATCAAACTGGGAGATGCGCTGGCTTCCTACTGAATAAGAGCGAACACTCGACCCTGGGTCTGTGGCCTAGGAGGAGGCGCTGTCTCCATCTGAGGACAGTATCTAGCAATGTGTCCCGACTTCCCACACTTAAAACATGTCACTCGAGACTGCTGGAAAGATGACTGGCCTCGAGGAGGTGGCACACCTCGCTGTGGCCTTCTATTCAATGGCCCCTTGTCTCTCCTCTTGGTACTAGGTGTCAAACTAGAACCCTCTTCTGGTTTTGGCCTTTTCAAGTTCGGAACCCTCTTTTGACTAGCTGTATTCATAGCAGGCATGATAGCTTGCAAGTTAGTCTCAATCACCCTGCTGACCTCCACAAGGGTATTGAACTTCTTGATCCGCTGTGGAGTGACTCTGTTGCTAATCAGGGGTCTCAACCCAGTCTCAAACTGCTCACATCTCTATAGTCCATCATCATACCTCTGGAGGTAAGAGGAATACCAACACAACTCAATAAACTTGGCCACATACTGGTCCACAGTCATCTCATCCGTCTGTCTCAAGCCCATAAACTCCATTTCTTTCTTCTTCCTCACTGAATCAGGGACATATTTCTCATAAAACTCGACCAAGAAAGTCTCCCAAGTTATCTGTATGTTCTTGGTCTCCATCAGAGGTTACGTGCTACACCACCATCTATCAGCTTCCTTTTCTAACATGAAAGTGGCTAGTTGGGCTTTCTGTTCGGTGGTACAATCTATCATCGAGAATATCTTCTTTAGCTGCATGACCCAAGCCTCCGCCTTATCCGCATCCAACTCCCCATCTAATGAGGGTGGATTGTTCTGCCTAAACTGCTTTAACACCTTCTGGATAGGCATCTGGGTCTGTGGAGCAACAGGCTCTTGGGGAGGTGCAGGTGGAATACTGGATGTAGATGGCTGAGATACAGGGGCATCCCTTCTGGCTTCTTCTTGTCTAGCCAGGGTATCTTGTAAATGCATGATCATATCATGCTGCTGCTGGGCAATGTACCTCTGTTGTTCCAGCATCTCTTGGTGCTGGCCCATCATGGCCTCATACCGGTCTAGTCTCTCCATGATGGCCCGCAGAGGATCCTCAGTCCCAACAGGAACCTCTAGCTTAGCTCTCTAAGCTTGGGGCAGTCTGCCTCTACCCCTGTCCCGTCTAGTCTCAACCATGTCTGAAAGAAGTAGCAATCCTCAGTTCACAATGATATTACAAACACATATACATAAGGATGCTACAACTTCCATGACCATTCACACCAAACACAGGTAAATCATATCATTCAAGAGTCTAATATCGAGCAAAAGTGCCTGAACCATTGCTCTGATACCAAAAATGTAACACCTTAACATATGAACTCTATCTAGCCTCCCTCTGGGCTTAGTTCCATATGATTTCCATATAATCAATATTATCCGTGGCATTTTCATGCTATAAAACGGGGTTTCAAATACTCATTTTCTGCTCCGTGGGTGCTGTGAACCCATCAATCACATTCTCTACTCACACTCCATTTATACAACTCAGACATAGCATAAAATAAACCATAAGCCACGGGTATGGAGTCAAAAACTAGAAAAATGCAATTTCTCACATTCGTCCAAAAGTCTAATTTTTGGCTCTATTTTGGAAAATCATATCTAATTATAGAAAAATAGAAATCTAGTAATACATAGCTTTCAAGAAATATCTAAGTGTTAAATTTACACTAAAAATAATTTCCAATCCAAATCTCTGTGTTTAGACCATGTTTGATATCAAAAATCAGGTAAAGGTCCGACTGTCTCTGTTTCTGGCCCAGTTTACTGTCATGAACTTCGAAAATCCATAATTAAATTCAAAAAAATCAAATCTGGGAAAACTGTACCAATTTGAAAAGCTACAGATGTCTAGTAAAGGAAAAAAATAAGTCCAGATCAGTTCAATAGCCCCTAGAGCCCGAAAATCAATGGAACAGTGACAGAGGTCAGGTGGGCTCCCTGATGCTGATACAAAACTTTAGAAGGTTCATTCTCTCTCTATAGACCTCTAATTTAGGTGGTTCTAGTTCTTATAGTTCACTATGGTTGTCTAGTTTATGTGTATAAAATTTTATGACATTTGGACCCCATTTAGTCTATGAATGACATAGAAACATTTTCAGACTAATGAAACAGTACCATGGCCAAACCACCAAAATCTCCTAATTTCAACAATTCACTAAATATTCTCTAGACCTCCAAATATTACCTACTTTAGCTTCTTAAGAATCTCTCTACAAACTCTAAAGGCATGCCAAATTTCATGACAAGAGGAGCTCATCTAGTCATATTTTAACGGAGCTCACAAATTTACCGGTTTTGGCACCCAAAAGGTCCAAAATGAGTCCAAAAAGCCTCTTACATGTTCTAGCCACTCATGGATAAGTTTAAAAGCATAAAAATAGTTTATATAAGATTTCCAAGTGCTCCAAATCATCATACATTCCAAACTCACTATGCTACGGCCAAAAATACACTACCACATACATTCAATAAAAGGGGCAAAACCCTCATTTCCATTAATTTGGCTCTCTACAGAGTTTGTACATCATATATCCATGCATTTACACTTGCTACAACATTTACATCTCAAAAATAGTGGGCGCATATACATTGTGGCACCACTTTACATCAAAAGAGTTAAAATAAGCTAACATCTAGCTACGCATGTTTCTAGGCTCCTTGGTATGCACTTGCTCCTCCTTGAGATTCACCTTGATAATATGGGAGGGGAAGGGGTGAGATTTTGGGAATCTCAGTAGCTCATGCACTTATTCAAGTAAGCAATCAAGACATATAACAAGTCAAAGCATGTAAATTGGCATCCAACCACTCTCAATCACATAATTCATGTTGTACATGCTATGGAGATCACAACAATGCCAAAAATAGGCTCCAGGGACTTTTGGTCTAACCTCACCCGAGTTTAGGGACTTTTGGATGGCCTCACCTAAGTTTAGGGACTTTTGACTTGGCCTCACTCGGTTATGAGACTTTTGGCCTTGTCTCACCCATCTCAAGGGTCTTTTAGCTTTACCTCACCCGTCTCAAGGGACTTTCGGCACTACCTCACCCGAGCAATTCTCACAATCCATCACACAAGCATATTGTCAACAATGTATCATGGCAATAATATATGGCATATCTCACACATCAAGCATATACATAAATATACAATGACTATTACATCCAAGAAAGCAACAAGAAAGAGTGGAAAGAGAGCTACCTTTGGAGCCAACACAAGCCTTCCCTTTAAATTTCTCTTCTCCCTTCCTAAGTTCACAATCATACCTTGATAGAGGTGCTTCACTTGAGCCTAGACATAATCACAAGCATGGAATTACTCTCTTAGAATATAACCTTCAGAGCAAACCTTCTAACATACCAGAACCTAGAGGTTCTCTCTCTCTCTCTAGAATGCTATCAATTCTTTCTCTCTCTCAAGCTCTCATGGTAGTGGAAAGAACATTTTCAAAGAAAACAAAGAGATTCAAGGGTGTTTTCCACTTTCCCTCTTCTGACCCTTGCTTAAAACCTCACTAATCTCATAAATAAAACCGTAGAAAGAGAGGGCAAAGAGAGGAGATCCAGATTCTAAGGAGAAATGGGAGAAACTTGCTTACCTTTCTCTTGCTCTTCCTCCTTCTCTTGGTCTCCCTCACTCTCCACGCCTCTTTTCTCTCCTTGGATCGAAGTCTAGAGCAAAAATAAGAAAAGGAATGAGTTTGAGCATTTAATGAAGTCATTTTCTCACTCTTTACTCTCTTCCAGACTGACCCTCGCTACGGCGAAAATTAACCTTTGCTATGGCGAGCTCGTGTCAGCTGCCTTCGCTATGGTGAGGTTTAACCTTTGCTATGGTGAACTCGCATCAGTTCCAGACCTCTACTCTCGCTATGGCGTACGCTACGGCGAGCTGCCCCCTGGTTTTTGTATGGAATTCTCGCACGCACTCGCTATAACTAGAATCACCTTCGCTATTGCGAACAGGTAATCTCGCTATAGCGAGACCATTTCTCACTATTGCGAGGAGACTTGGAACAATTTCTGGATTTCAAAAATTTTCATCTTTCTTCTTTCTTTCCTTTTACCTTTTCCCGGTTGTTTCATTTCTACCCCTCTTAAAAGAAATTTCGTCCTCGAAATTTAAAGACTTACCTCAAGGGAATAACTCTGGATATTTTTACCTCATTTCATCCGCCAATTCCCAGGTTGCTTCCTCAGATGTCAGACCTCTCCAGATCACTTTCACCAGAGGAATGTTCTTGCTTCTCAGCTGTTTCAGCTTAGCATCCACAATTCTCTCTGGTTTCACTACATAGGAAAGATCTTCCTGCAATTGTACATGCTCATATTCTATGACATGTGAGGAGTCTGGTAAATACTTTTTTAATTGGGAGATATGAAAAAAATTGTGGATTTGGGATAGGTTAGGAGGTAAGGCTATTCGGTAAGCCACGGGTCCAATTTTCTCAAGAATTTCAATGGACCAATATACCTAGGACTGAGCTTCCTTACCCTCATTGACTGACCTACTCCCATCATTGGAGATATTCGAATGAACACATAGTCTCCAATCTCAAACTCTAACGGCCTCATACGCTTATCAGTATAACTTTTCTGCCTACTCTAAGCCGTAAGAAGTCTCTTCCTAATCAATGCTATCTGTTGGGTGGTCTGGTCCACAATCTCAGGTCCTATCATACTCCTCTCACCTAGCTCAACCCAACACAAAGGGGATCTGCACTTTCTCCTATACAAAGCCTCATAAGGGGCCATCTGAATACTGGAATGGTAACTATTATTATACGCAAACTTTGCTAACGGTAAATACGCATCCCAGTTACCCCTAATTTCTAGCACACATGCCCTCAACATGTCTTCCAATGTCTGGATGGTCCTTTCAGTCTGACCATCTGTCTGGGGGCGATATGCAGTACTAAACCGTAATCTGGTCCCTAAGGCATGCTGCAATGACCTCCAAAAGTTCGATGTGAACCTGGAATCTCTATCCGAAAATATGCTACTGGGTATTCTATGAAGTCGTACTATCTCTCTGATGTACAACTGGGCTAGTCTATCCAGTGTATGAGTAGCCTTGATAGCTAAAAAGTATGTAGACTTTGTTAGTCTATCCACAACTATCCAAATAGCATCGTGTCCAGAGGATGTCCTGGGTAACCCCATAACAAAGTCCATGGCTATACTATCCCACTTCTACTCAGGGATATCTAGAGGTTGCAATAACCCAGCTGGTTTTTGATGTTCTATCTTTACCCTCTGACACACTAGGCATCTAGCCACATAATCCGTCACATGGCTCTTCATCCTTGGCCACCAGAAAATTCTTTTCAAATCTTGATACATCTTAGTGGCACCTGGGTGGATAGTATACTTACTCTTATGTGCCTCTTCTAAAATGCTTTCTTTCAACTTATTCTGACTAGGCACACAAATTCTATCTCGATATACTATCATGCCATCCTCAGACACCTTGAAATCTAAGGTCTTACCTTAGGTAATCTCATTCCTGATCCGTTTCAGGAATTCATCCTCTCTCTGGGCATCTAAGATCTGGGTTCTTAAGATATTCTCAACTCGGGTTTCACTCAGATACAATTTACCCGATACCACCTGACAAGAGATGTTCAAATCTCTGAACTTCTCCAGGAGCTCCTGCTCCCTAATCATCATATAGGCTACATGGATGGTTTTTCTACTTAGGGCATCTGCCACCACATTGGCCTTGCCCAGATGATATTTCAACACATAATCATAATCTTTCAAGAATTCCATCCATCTCCTCTGTCTCATATTGAGTTCTTTCTGGTCAAACAGGTATTTCAGACTCTTGTGGTCACTATAGATCTCTATAGTCGTACCATACAAATAGTGTCTCCAAATTTTAAGAGCAAACACTACGGCGGCTAACTCCAGGTTATGTGTGGGGTAATTCTCCTCATGAGGCCTCAACTGCCTCGAGGCATATGCCACTACTCGACCCTGCTGCATCAACACACATCCTAACCCTTTGCCCGAAGCATCACAATAAACCACAAATGGCTCACTAGAGTCAGGGATAATCAGTATAGGGGTAGTGGTCAGACAAAGTTTCAACTCCTGGAAACTCTTCTCACATCTATCATCCCACACAAAAGGTGTCTCTTTCCTGGTTAGCCTCGTCAATGGTAAGGCCATTCGAGAAAAGTCTTATATAAACCGTCTATAATACCCTGCCAAACCTAGGAAACTCCTAACCTCGGTGATCGTTCTAGGTCTATCCCACCGTAACACAGCTCAACTTTATGGGGATCAACTGCTACCCCATCTCGTGAGATCACATGACCTAAGAATCGCACCTCGGTCAGCCAAAACTCACATTTACTAAGTTTAGCATATAACTTTTTCTCTCTCAAGGTGTCTAGGACCAATCTCAAATGTCTCTCGTGCTCCTCAAAGGATTTAGAGTACACTAAAATATCATCAATGAAGACCAGCACAAACTGATCTAGATACGGTCTGAATACCTTGTTCATATAATCCATGAACATAGCGGGCACATTCGTTAATCCGAATGGCATCATAAGGAACTCATAGTGCCCATATCTCATTCTGAAGGCCGTCTTGGAGACGTCTTCAGTTCTCACTCTCAACTGGTGGTACCCAGATCTAAGATCTATCTTGGAAAACACAGATGCCCCAACTAACTGATCTAACAAATCATCAATTCTAAGGAGAGGATATTTATTCTTGATGGTAACTTTATTCAACTCTCTGTAATCTATACACAAACACAAGCTACCATCCTTCTTTTTCACAAATAACACCGGAGCTCCCTAAGGTGAAACATTAGGGCGGATAAACCCTTTCTCTAACAATTTCTCTATCTGCTCTTTCAACTTAGCAAGCTCGGCGGGAGCCATCCTGTAAGGAGCTTTGGATACCAGTCCAGCCCCAGGCACTATGTCTATAGGGAACTCTAATTCTCTCTCAGGGGGTAGGCCACTAAAATCAAACTCTCTAGGGAAAACCTTCGAGAATTCCTTGACAACTGGGATCTCCTTTATCCCTTCTTTTACCTCAGCCTGAATAGAGAAAAAGACTAGAAACCCTTGACATCCACACTCTAAACATCTCTCAGCCTGGGCAGTAGTCATAAAGGATAACTCAACTCCTACCCTAGGTATGGTCCCACAAACAGGTAGGGAAATGGTTCGGTGTTCACAATCAAGTATGGCATTATTTGTAGCTAACCAGTTTATACCAATAATCAATTCAATACCATGGAAGGGCATACAAAACAAATCAATAGTGATATGATATTGGTTAAATTGAACAGTGACATTTAAGCAAGTATGGGAAGTAACCACGTGGCCTCCAGTGGGTGTAGTGACAGACAAGTCAAATGGCAAGACACTAATAACCAGACCCAATTTCTTCACACAATCATAAGATATAAACAAGTGACTAGCACCCGAATCAAGCATAGCAACTACAGGAAAGCCATTCACTATCAGCGTACCTGGGATCAAACTGGGAGATGCGCTGGCTTCCTGCTGAGTAAGGGCGAACACTCGGCCCTGGCTCTGTGGCCTAGGAGGAGGCGCTGTCTCTATCTGAGGATAGTGTCTAGCAATGTGTCCCGGCTTCCCACACTTGAAACATATCACCGGAGACTGCTGGAAGGATGACTGGCCTCGAGGATGTGGCATACCTCGCTGTGGCCTTCTATTCCATGGCCCCTTGCCTCTCCTCTTGGTACTAGGTGTCAAACTAGAACCCTCTTCTGGTTTCGGCCTTTTCAAGTTCGGAACCCTCTTCTGACTTGCTGCATTCGTAGTAGGCATGATAGCTTGCAGGTTAGTCTCAATCACCCTGCTGACCTCCACAAGGGTATTTAACTTCCTGATCCGCTGTGGAGTGACTCTATCACTAATCAGAGGTCTCAACCCAGTCTTAAACTGCTCACATCTCCAGGGTTCATCATCATACCTCTGGAGGTAAGAGGAATACCGAGACAACTCAATAAACTTGGCCACATACTGGTCCACAGTTATCTCATCCGTCTGTCTCAAGCCCATAAACTCTATTTCTTTCTTCTTCCTCACTGAACTAGGGACATATTTCTCATAAAACTCGACCAAGAAAGTCTCCCAAGTTATCTGTATGTTCTTGGTCTCCATCAGAGGTTATGTGCTACACCACCATCTATCAGCTTCCTTTTCTAACATGAAAGTAGCTAGCTGGGCTTTCTGTTCGGTGGTACAATCCGTCCGAGAATATCTTCTTTAGCTGCATGACCCAAGCCTCCGCCTTATCCGCATCCAACTCCCTGTCAAATGAGGGTGGATTATTCTGCCTAAACTACTTTAACACCTTCTGAATAGGCATCTGGGTTTGTGGAGCAACAGGCTCCTGAGGAGGTGCAGGTGGAATACTGGATGTGGATGGCTGAGGTACAGGGGCATCCCTTCTGGCTTCTTCTTGTCTAGCCAGGGTATCTTGTAAATGCATGATCATATCATGCTGCTGCTGGGTAATGTACCTCTGTTGTTCCAGCATCTCTTGGTGCTGGCCCATCATGGCCTCATACCGGTCTAGTCTCTCTATGATGGCCCACAGAGGATCCTCAGTCCTAACAAGAACCTCTGGCTCAGCTCTCTAAGCTCTGAGCAGTCTGCCTCTACCCCTGCCCTATCTAGTCTCAACCATGTCTGAAAGAAGTAGCAATTCTCAGTTCACAATGATATTACAAACACATATGCATAAGGATGCTACAACTTCCATGACCATTCACACCAAACACAGGTAAATCATATCATTCAAGAGCCTAATATCGAGCAAAAGTGCCTGAACCATTGCTCTGATACCAAAAATGTAACACCTTAACATATGAACTCTATCTAGCCTCCCTCTGGGCTTGGTTCCATATGATTTCCATATAATTAATACTATTTGTGGCATTTTCATGCTATAAAACGGGGTTTCAAACACTCATTTTTTGCCCCGTGGGTCCTGTGAATCCATCAGTCACATCCTCTACTCACACTCCATTTATACAACTCAGACATAGCATAAAACAAACCATAAGCCATGGGTATGGAGTCAAAAACCAAAAAAATGCAATTTCTCACATTCGCCCAAAAGTCTGATTTTTTGCTCTACTTTGAAAAATCCTATCTAATTGTAGAAAAATGGGAATCTAGTAATACATATCTATCATGAAATCTCTAAGTGTTAACTTTACAATAAAAATAATTCCCAATCCAAATCTCAGTGTTTAGACCATGTTTGACATCAAAAATCAGGTAAAGGTTCGACTGTCTCTATTTCTGGCCCAGTTTATTGTCATGAACTTCGAAAATCTATAATTAAATCCAAAAAAATCAACTCTAGGAAAACTATACCAACTTAAAAATCTACAGATGTTTACTAGAGGAAAAAAATAAGTTTAGATCAATTTAGTAGCTCCTAGAGCCCGAAAATCGATCGAACAATGATGGAGGTCAGGTGGGCTCCCTGATGCTGATATAGAACTTCAGAAATTTCTTTCTCTCTCTATAGACCTCCGATTTAGGTGGTTCTCGTTCCTATAGTTCACTATGGTTGTCTAGTTTATGTGTATAAAATTTCATGATATTTGGACCCCATTTGGTCTATGAATGACATAGAAACATTTTCGGACTATTGAAACAGTACCATGGCCAAACCACCAAAATCTCCCGATTTCAACAATTCACTAAATATTCTTTAGACCTTCAAATATTACCCACTTTAGCTTTTCAAGAAGCTCTCTACAAACTCTAAAGGCATGCCAAATTTCATGGCAAGAGGAGCTCATCTGGTCATATTTTGATGGAGCTCACAAATTTACCGGTTTTGTCACCCAAAAGGTCCAAAATGAGTCCAAATGGCCTCTTACATGTTCTAGCCACTCATGGATAAGTTTAAAAGTATAAAAATAGTTTATATAACATTTCCAAGTGCTCCAAATCATCATACATTCCAAACTCACTATGCTACGGCCAAAAATACACTACCACATACATTCAACAAAAGGGGCAAAACCCTCATTTCCATTAATTTGGCTCTCTACAGAGTTTGTACATCATATATCCATGCATTTACACTTGCTACAACATTTACATCTCAAAAATAGTGGGTGCATATACATTGTGGCACCACTTTACATCAAAAGAGTCAAAATAAGCTAACATCTAGCTACACATGTTTCTAGGCTCCTTGGTGTGTACTTGCTCCTCCTTGAGATTTACCTAGCATGATAATATGGGAAGGGAAGGGGTGAGATTCAGGGAATCTCAGTAGCTCATGCACTCTTTCAAGTAAGCAATCAAGACATATAACAAGTCAAAGTATGTAAATTGGCATCCAACCACTCTCAATCACATAATTCATGTTGTACATGCTATAGAGATCATAACAATGCCAAAAATGGGCTCCAGGGACTTTTAGTCTAGCCTCACCCGAGTTTAGGGACTTTTGGATGGCCTCACCCGAGTTTAGGGACTTTTGACTTGGCCTCACTCGATTATGAGACTTTTAGCCTTGTCTCACCCATCTCAAGGGACTTTCGGCTTTACCTCACCCGTCTCAAGGGACTTTCGGCACTACCTCACCCGAGCAATTCTCACAATCCATCACACAAGCATATTGTCAACAATGCATCATGGCAATAACATATGGCATATCTCACACATCAAGCATATACATAAACATACAATGACTATTACATCCAAGAAAGCAACAAGAAAGAGTGGAAAGAGAGCTACCTTTAGAGCCAACACAAGCCTTCCTTTTAAATTTCTCTTCTCCCTTCTTAGGTTCACAATCACACCTTGATGGAGGTGCTTCACTTGAGCCTAGACACGATCACAAGTATGAAATTACTCTCTTAGAATGTAACCTTCAGAGCAAACCTTCTAACATACCAGAACCTAGAGGTTCTCTATCTCTCTCTAGAATGCCATCAATTCTTTCTCTCTCTCAAGCTCTCATGGTAGTGGAAACAACATTTTCAAAGAAAACAAAGAGATTCAAGGGTGTTTTCTACTTTTCCTCTTCTGACCCTTGCTTAAAACCTTACTAATCTCATAAAAAGAACCTTAGAAAGAGAGGGCAAAGAGAGGAGATCCAAATTCTAAGGAGAAATGGGAGAAACTTGCTTATCTTTCTCTTGCTCTTCCTCCTTCTCTTGGTCTCCCTTACTCTCCATGCCTCTTTTCTCTCCTTGGGTCGAAGTCTAAGGCAAAAATGAAAGAAGGAATGAGTTTGAGCGTTTAATGAAGTCATTTTCTCGCTCTTTACTCTCTTCCAGACTGACCTTCGCTACGGCGCGAGCTCATGTCAACTACCTTTGCTATGGCGAGGTTTAACCTTCCTTATGGCAAACTCACGTCAGTTCCAGACCTCTACTCTCGCTATGGCGTACGCTACGGTGAGCTGCCCCCTAGTTTTTGTATGGAATGCTCGCACGCACTCGCTATAGCTAGAATCAGCTTCGCTATTGCGAACAGGCAATCTCGCTATAGCGAGACCATTTCTCGCTATTGCGAGGAGACTTGGAACAATTTCTGGATTTCGAAAAATTTTAGCTTTCTTCTTTCTTTCCTTTTCCCTTTTCCCGGTTGTTACACAGATACACTGAGCCCTAGTTGTGCTCATTATGGAGTAGGTGCCGTGGATGGACCTCTCATAGTATTATTGGCTATTAACGTATTATGTATGATTGCTGGTATGGGACAGTAGCCATTAGTAGCTCAACTAGTTTATTTGCAAATTGAATTGATGATTCTGGCATTGATGATATAAAATTACATTGTATTAATTAATCTGTACATATATATAGAATTTACCTCTTATTATTGAGATTATATATCTCACTCTGGTTGTGGGTTAACATTTTCTAGGACCGGACCTCTTAGTGGTAAGGAAAAAATTAATGGAAGCTTTTTATATGGTTTGGTAGTACATAGATTTAGAAGCCTTGTCAGATTGTATTGTATGATTAGATTACTAGTTTTATATAATTTCCACATTGCATCATGAATTGCCAAGTATGGGGACTGTACATGTAATATAATTATTATGGTTGTAATTGGCTAACAATGGATGAACAACTTGATTTTGTATGAACATTAAGCATTGGCCTTACGCGCCTTGTGATAAGAACCCTTTTGTTATCATTAAATTATGAAATTTGCTGATGTGTGATAGTTTGGCAAGTAGAAATCAATACTTAAATCTTAAAATAGATAATGATAGATTAGCTGGGTAAATCAAGTAGATAAATACCATTAGAGTTCCAAAAATTGAGGTAGAGTGTTCTTAGAGGGAGAATTGGAGTGCATGTGATGAAATTTGGGAGATGTAGTTATAGGAGGGAGTTATGCTGTGGCCAGAAGAGTTTCAAGTCGCAGCAAAGGCCCCCAAACTCCTACCCTTAGCCTAGAAACCTCAATTTCTTTAATGGTAATGCTAGGAAATGATGTAGGAATATTTGTAGGAGGTTTTTATGTGTTGAAATTGATGGATGGATGAATCACAAACCCCTCATGATAGTACAATTTCTTTTATGCACTTTCACATTTGTGGTTGTATAGTTAATGATCCTGATATTATCAAGGTTCAAATTTCCCTAAAAGTTTCACGATGTATTTAATTGTAATGACTTTAAACCTTGATCATTAAGCATTAATTGTGTATTTAACCATAATTGTCAAGATTAAAAGTTAGAGTCGTCACATTTCTGCTTGCTCTTTCTTCCTCCTTGAAGCTTCTCCTTGTGCATCTTACTTGGCCAAAGTCTCTATCTATTTTCGATAGAATAAGTCAGTTAGAAGGAGCAAATGAGTGGGACACCTCTTATGGAAAAGACTTTAAAAGGATTTGTTCATAAAAAATGACATTTATGTCCTGCATTCGTAGCATTTTCATTTTTGATTCATTTTAGCTCTTTTTTTAGAATCGTATTTTCCATCATAAAATTTAGGTCCTCAATTTTATAAATAGCTTTGGAATCACTCAATTTAGATTAAAAACCTTCTAGAACAAAACAGTCAAAATTCTGGTTAACCGACGTTTAAAAACGTACACCGAAGGGGTTTTAACTGTCTTGGGACTTCCCATAGTTTTAATGGGCTCTAAGAACCCTGAAAAACTCAAATTTTCTTTTAAAAAAACCCTCCTGTAAGTTTTCCAAATGTTGCACAAATTTACAAAAATGCCACTATACCTTCAGCAATTTTATTGAACTACTCTAGCTTCGATTTCTAAACAACTCAATACTCAAATCCCCATTTTTCTTTATTTAAAATATTATTCAAATTTTATTTATTCTCAAATCATTCAATCTAAAGGACTCACTTTTATAATCAACTCAATTCTAACGTTTAACAAAAACATTACAGTTCATAAATTACTTTTTCTAATTTATTATTTCTAAGTCCTTTACCTTTTTTTTGTTTTTGTATTTTTCATGATAGTGGAATTTTAAAGGAAATTGGGAATATCTAAAATTCAATATTAAATACTTTTAAATTTTAATCATAGATAATTTTCATATTTTAATTAAAAATGACTTTATAAACATTTTAAAATACATGGATTAAGAATTAAATATTTAAAAATTATTAATATTTATATGTTATGTTAAAGTTATTGTATCTAGACATAAAATATATATATTTAATTAGTATCAATTTTATCTATTTAATCACAGTTTAATATGGTGAAACAAATGAAACTAAAGCTAGTGTATCTACCAAATGAATTACAAGTCCGATTTTAAAAATAATGAATATTTAAAAGTTATTTATTTATAATTTAATATCGTATGATAAAGTCTCTATATAATTATATATATATATATATATATATATCATTTTTTAAAATGAATTTTATAAAAAATACGTAATTTAATCTTAAATTTCATCTTTTCCCTCACCTGTATAATCTTTATTCTTCTCTTAATAAAGATCATCATCCTTATCTCTTATGAGATAATCAAAATAGATAATTATTAACATTTTGATCAATATTGTCCAAATATATTAAAATATTGAATAATTATCTAATAACAATTTATATTAATTTAATTTAAATAATCTCAAAGAATATATTTGTTATATAAACTTTTTTTATTTATGTAATATTTATTGAAAGTTTCTTTTTAATTATTTTTATGCAGTTTTAAAAGTTATTTAATCATTAATCAAACATAAAAAATAAACAAGATAGATAATTTTATTTAAGATAAATACTAATTTAAAATAAAGACTAAAATTAATGAAAAGACATATTTTTGAAAAAGACATTTATAATAATATTTGTTTGTGAAATGGAAAGCCTTTCTGCCTAAATTGGCTAAATAAAATAATTTAAAAATTTTATTCACCAAAATTCACTATAATGTTGACAAAGAAAATATTTATACATAGCTTTTAATTAATTGTTTAAAATTAAAATTAAAATAAATTAAAGAATACATAAAATTAATTTTCCAAGACTAAAATAAAATTTAAAAAGCACATGAAAACACATAAAAAGTAATAATAGAAATAGAATAAAGAATAATCATAATAATAACAACAACAACAATAATAAAAGAAAAAATGGATTTTGTTTTGTAATTTATTTTTTAATGACCTTTTTATAAGGCAAGGCCAATATGTAGGCATAGTCTAAGATCTGTTAAGTTCTAAAATGATTGAATGGATACAAATATTTGAGCTTTCAAAGTTTCAAATTTTTTCTTAAAACAAGAAAAGAAACAAAGGCTTGTCTACTTATAAGCTTCTTCTGTCAAATTCAAAACTCCATTCCTTGTTGATTCATTTACACCCATACTTCCCTCCTCTCTTTTCATTCAATTTTCATATCTACATTCTACTCTCCATTTTTAATTATGTGTCAATCAAAACTAATGTTAAAATTCTGTCTACTTATATGCTTCTTATTACAAATTCGAAATCTCATCTCTATTTTGCTTTAGATCTACTCTCCTCTTCTTTCAAATATAGTTTTTAGCGTTATCTAATCATTAATCAAACATACAAAATAAATCAAATAGATAATTTTATTATTATCATTTAATTTCTAAATAGATAATTACAATTTATAAATCATAAATTCGAGGTTGCTTTTTAAAAATTTTAATAATCATCTCCTAAGAATTAATATTAATTTATTTAAAAAATATCAAAAAATATATTTATCATAAAAACCATTTTTTTATTTATACATTAATGACTGGAAGTTTCTTTTTAAAAATTTTGTATCCAATTTTATAAATTATCTTATCATTAATAAAAAAAATAAAACAATAAATAAAACCTATCACAAAATATAAAATTTAAAATTCTTTTAGTGAAGTTTAAAAAAACTAATAGATTATTATTTTTAATTTTTTATTAATAAATTAAAATTTTAATTTTTAGAATTCATATACCTAAGATTTGAAATTTGAGACTCCAAAAACTAATAGGATAATATTTTAAATTTATTATCAAATCAGCCATCATTAATTTAAACTAATATGTTTAAACTAATTATAGATTAAGATAATCAATTATAACATATTTTAGTATTAGATACAAAGAAATTAGATTTTTCAATTTTAAATGCCAATTGATTAAAAAAATTAGATTTTTTTTTTAATTTGTACCTTGAATGCCTTTTCCCCATTGATGCCTATAGTAGATGGAATGGAGAACACACTAAACACTTACAAGACCTATGGTTGGAGTTTAAAGCTTTGATTTGAAGGGGAAAGAGCAAGTTTTGGCTAAGATGAGCTTAGAAAAAAATGATTTACTCTCTTCCCCTTATATTTTGGTCTAATTAATGGTTGATTTGATGGTGATTTCTTTGCTTAGAAGATTTGGGAACTTGGGTTTTGGTGTTGAAAATTTGGGACAGAGGAAGAAGAAGAGGGGAAAGGTTGGGTAAGTCAAATCCCTTCTTTCATCTTATCAAGTAGTTTTGAAATTGAATCATGATCACCACTTTTCAAAAAATGCATTTTGCATCATTTTGTAAAATTCTTCATTAGGAGAAATGCCATTAGATAATATCATAGAAAAGAAATACTTTGCTTTATTAACAATACTTCTTTTGCACAATGTATTGATAACAACACTATAATCACTTATTGAAATGATTGAAATTGCTTTTCAACCATTTTATGGAAGAATAGTACTACCTTGCACACATCATCTTTTCAACCATAATATTATAAATATTGTATTTTGTGGGTCATTACTTGCTAGCGTATCAAAATTGTAATATCCTATAATTCAGAAGTCTAGAATCATTCCTAAAGAATGGAATGAATTACTTATAGGGGTCACGGGCCTAATAGAAGCCAATAAGAACTACAAGAAATTGAAATCAAAATCAGTTGATTAATGAATGAGGACCCCAGAGTAAAGTGAACTAAGGCTATTTGAGATGTGGATGTTAATTAGAACATTTAAAAATGTAGTTAAAAGCCTAAGGATAACCTAGAATTGGAGTCAAAATGAGCAAATAAAGAGATGCAAAGGCCAATGGCATTTTTGTAATTTTGAAAAATTTTAAAAAACTCAAAAGAGAAAATTTTAAATGGGAAAATTAAGTTTTTCAAGTTCTTAGAGGCCCCAAAAACCATGGGAACCATCATAATGGTAAAAATCCTCCCGATGTGTATTTTCAATAAAGAGTTGACTGAAACTTTGACTAGATTATTTGGGATGATTTTGAACCCCATAAAATTAGAAGAGCATGTTTTTATTAAACTAGATTATCTAAATTTTCATATGGAAAAGTCAGTTCTCAAAAAGGAGCTAAAATGAGTCCAAATGAAGGAATAGAAGTTGAGGGACATAATTAGTATTATGGGAATTGTTATAAAAATCTTCCTCCACCTTTTAATATAATCAAGTCAGCTTCACCACCCTTCCAAAATGACACTTGAGCTCAGAAACAGACCAGCCATGGCATCCAAGAGAGATGGAGGAGAGAAAAGGAAACTAAGGCAAAAATGTATGAAAATATATGGAATTTTGCAACAAGCTAGCTATGAAACTTTCTCTTCTCTACATTTTCTTTCTCTTGATGGTTTTAGATGCTTAAAAGGAGAAGTTTGATGGCTGACCTCTTAAGGAAAAGTGAAAGTTTGAAGCAAACAACTATGGTACAAGAATTACCACTTAACAAGCTTTCAAATGAGGTATGATGTAAGCCATGATGTTGCCATTTCCTTGGTCTTCTTTTTTCTTCCATAATTTAGCCTAGAGAGAGAGAGAGTAAGAAGAAAGCTTTTGTTGGATGAAAATTTAATAGAAACAGGTGCTTAGAAGTGTGAAGAGTAAGATTATGCAAAAAGAAGGCCAGAGAGGTTATAGATAACAAGTTATGAAAATTAGGGTTTTAATTGCACTTAGGGATTTATAGAGTTTTCTAGTGATGATTTAGATTGTGTAAAACCATCTGTGAGTTCTCAAGACATCTAGGATGCTTTATAGATGGAAAATTCCTTAGGAAAACAAGCAAAAATCCATAGGCTCCTTTATGAGTGCATGTCTTGGCCAAGGGGTCTATAAGGTACCTAGGGAGATTTTTCTTTGATTCCAAGATATAAATGGCCTAGAAATTAATAATAAACACTAAAGGAACCATTGGTTTGAATTTAGGAACCATATCTTGAAAAGTGGAAGTTTGGGTTCCATTATGTATAAATAAGCAACTTGGTGTTAGGCTCCTTAATTTGAGTTTGTGATGACTCTAATAAATTTAAATGGATTTATGAGACTTAGATTGAGTGAGAAATTGGAGCCAAGATAATGAATTGTGTGAATTGCTTCATTATAATACTATATAGAGCCATAGGGATGCCTAAAGCTAGAAGTAGCTTATATAAGGCTTGTGTAAGGGTAGAGATGGTTCTATTAATACCTTTATGTGTTTTTTTATGTGTCTCGACCAAGCAAATCAAGTGGCTTCCAAGTATGCTTGCGAGGCCGAGAGAGGAAAGTGGGAAACCAAGGAAGAAAGGTGGTGTTTCTTGAGAAAGGTAGCTCTCCATCCTTTCTTGTATGCATTTCTTGGTTGTTGAATTGTCACTGAATGCTTGTATAGATGTTTGAATTATAAAACATGTTTCTAGCTATTTGTTTGATGTTATGATACTATTATGTTTCTTGAATTGCATTTAGAATGTGACTTTGCTCTTGATGGGTGAGGTGATGCCAAAAGTCCTTTAAAATAGGTGAAGCCAAAAGCCCATAGGAATAGGAGAGATAAGGCTAAAAGTATCTTGGAATGAGTGAAGCTAAGTCAAATTTCTCTAGAAAATAGGTGAGGCTAATTCAAAAATCTCAAATAATTGGGTGAGGCTAAACTAAAAGTCTTTAGAGCTTGATTTTGGATATTAACATGTTTATGTGATCTTCAAAACATGTTTATGTTTGATTCTTAGAAGCTTTTGGTGCATGCTTGTGTTCTTTGACATGATAATATGCTACGTATACTTACTTGAAGGGTGCAAGAGCTATTGAAATTCTTTGAATATCACTCTCCCCCACTTTTCATCTAACTTTGCTTAGGTGAAGTCCAAGGAGCAAAGAATGGGAGCCATGAAGCATGAGTGATAATACTTTGACAATAGTATAAATTTTGATGTAAATTGATGTCAAAGTATATATGTATAAGTTAATTATGAGTTGTAAACCATTGAGCATGCGTAAAAGTACAAGAATATGTTAAATGTAATGATATTAGAGCCAAATGTATAAGGATGAATAATTTTGACATCCTTGAGCCATGATATTTATGTGTATTTATGCATGTGGAATGGTGAATTTGAGCTCCATGATGATTTGAATCATTTGTGGTGTTTCTATATGTTGTGTCTATGCTTTTGGACGTACTTAAATGGTCATGGTATGTTTGGAAGGCTATTTGGTGCAATTTGACCCCATTATGGTACAAAATTAAGCCATATTTTGCACTTGAACCAAAACTAGAGCAAATGAACAAGTTTGGGCATGAAATTGGGCAGCCATATAGACCTCGTTGATTGTATTTCACAAAGCTAAAGAGCAGAATTTTTGGAGCTTTATGAAATATCTTATGATTTTTTAAAATTGGATAAATTATATAAAAACTATCATGGCATTGTACTTCTGGAGGTTTTCAATATTTTTAGAGAGTCAAATGAAGTTTAATGCTTATGAAATTTTATAGGCATGTAGTTGACATCAAAGCTTTCCACAGCCACTAAGAGCACCCCATTTGGACTTGTGTAGCGAGAGATATGAATTTTTGAAATTCTAGATCAGTTGTAAGACCCCACCCAGCCTAATGTACTGTTCAATTACTTTTCATGAGCTAAATGCTACTATCTTAGTCTATAACTATTTGTATCATTATTTAACATCTATAGCTTTCCAAAAAGCCATAATATGCTTGATTTCAATTTTTTAAAAATTAGTTATAAATTTTTGAAGTTAAGGTAGAGTTTATATACATGCTGTCAATTTGGGTCCTATAAAGATTTTGTGTATTTCTTGAGCTAAACATGCTAAAATGATTGTGAACAAACTTATTTATGATGAAAATGAATCAAAGAAAAGAAAAACTAAGGGTTGGACCCCTATGGCTTAAGATGGACCATATGTGGTCAAAACTAAGTGTTGAAACTTAAGGAAAAATGTGAATAGCATAGAAAGATGCACTTATGTTAACTTGTGATGCTTGACCTTAGGCTTAATTTCCATGCTTCCTTATGATGTTTCTAGTCCATTAAGTAGGTTATGGATAGAAGATAATATCGGTAAGGCTGTATGGCCTATATGGTTAAAATTTCATTATTTTGGCCTTTGATGAAGGTTATTTCCCTTACTAAAGGCATGAAAGTTCTTGATAATGAATGTTTTATGCCTTACTTAGTGATGATTCTAGTTAAACAAGTATACTATGACTGAATTGGCATTAAATCATGTTAAATTAAAAGGTTAAAGTAACATCTTGTAGACAGGGTCCAAGATCTTGTCAACTAGATCTTATATTTTACATTATGAAATCTGATATCTTGTCAACAAAGTTTTTGGCCAATAGTACTAGATCTTCTAGTTTAGCATGTTTTAGCATATTCTAGTATATGATGTGTGATGGTGTGACAAAAATACTTTCTTGCCTCTCCTATTATTCTGTTTTCACACATAGTTAACAAAAAAGAACTATGAGTAAATGAATTTGGGAAGATTTTGTTTGAGCGAATCCCCCTATATAACTATAAAGCACTTTGGACTTTTCCTAGTTTGCAAAACCTATGAATTAGGATAGATTATATTATCAGATCTAGTTTTAAGCCTAGAGGTCCCAAGTCATAGAACAATCTTAGTAATCCTTAAACATAAGTTAATTTATATAACATTTATATTAACGAGTTAAAAAAACTTATAAAGAGGAAAGAAAAGTCGATAATTTGCTTCCCACTCTAAGGTAGAAAAAAATAAGGGTTAGGTTTGTTATTGCTTATTAATAAGCAGATATTACTGAATGCTTGCATTTTTTTTAATTCTTGTGCATATGATATGTAAAGCCAAAGTGATCCCAAACTTAGCTTTACCAAACCTAGTTGATTAGCTATATCAGTTAAGAGTTTTTTAATTTTGGGCCAAGTATCATTTAAGAGTTAAGTTAACTTATTTGTTGTCCTTTACCTTCAAGAATTTGAAAATGAGCCTTTGCTCTAAATAGTAAAAATTTTCCTATTTCAAGGTGTATGTCACATTTGGTGTTACATTCTCATACTAATGTTTCATTACTGCAATCTTCTATTTCATTTCATTTGTATTACATTTTTGTTCTATTAAAGTACTCTTAACAACATGGTATTTATTTGTATGTGCTGGTTTAGTTGAATTTTGGAACAATAATTATTGTTGACCTTGGCATTTGTGACAAGGAGGGGAAGTCAATTCTTGTGGCTGTAAAGGAAGGTAGCACTATCTTGTTATGTAAATATAGAAGAATTAAGGTGAAGCTTAGTGATAAAGAGTATGTATAATTATTATTATTATTTGGCACCCCTACAATTCTTAAATTCCATCATTCTAATTGTAGACGTTGATAAAGTTTAGTTGCTAACATGAAGAAAACTATTTCTTTGCCAAAGTCCATAACTTATCACATATGATGTAGAAACAATTAGAATGATGGAATTTAAGAATTGTAAGGGTGCTAAAGAATTGTAAGAATTTAAGAAATAATTAGAAAATACTATGTTGAATAAGTGGATATACCAGATAAGATAGAATTAGAAATGAATGTATTAGATAGAAAATAGAGGTTGCACTTATTGTGGAAAAGATTGTAGAATCACAACTTAGATGATTTAGGCATATGTGGAAGAGACTTATAGAAACCTCAGTTAGAAATGTAGATTAGATGAAAAGTAATCTAATAAGAAGATGTAAAGGGAGACTAAGAAAAATTATAGAAAAAACTATTAAAAAATGATTTAGGATTAAATAGTTTATCTAAAAATATGATTTATAATAAGACTTTATGATTGATTGATCTATGTAATTGACCTCACTTAGTGGAAAAAAGCTTTATTGTTATTATTGTTGCTCTATATATGATATAGAATTCCCCAATCTATTTTATTGTTAAGAAATTGGTAAACTTTATGTATAAATGTCATCATAGATTGGATTTTTCATGAATCATTAGTGCTAGCCATTATTTGAGAAGGAAATCATGCCAGATTTTGCATGCCATTGTTTAGTGTTTATTCTCTAATTTTTCTTCTTATTTTGTCCTGTTTTAATAGCAAACAACTTAATCTAAAGACATCCTGATTAACTTTGGTATCATAGCTATTAGTGGATTTTAGTATGTTTTGTTAGCATCATTCATTTGTATGGTTTTCATATGCTAGCTCTCAAATGCAAGGAGTTTTATCATATTAGAATATAAAATATTAAAACAACCTAGTTTTCTAACTAGATTAGCTAAGATAGAGAAGCCCCGTAAGTTAAGCACAAACCTTATTAAACTCTAAGAAGGAAAACAAGAGGTTTAGAATTGGAAATAATCAAAGAGGATAATAATTGGCTTCATAAGTTGAAACATTCATATGCACAAAGTAGTTTCTGCTAATTTGTTCTATCTAACCTTGGCTTGCAAGACTTTTTAAAGTAAGGCACCCAACTCTAGCATCTTATGATCTTATAATAAAGGATTAAATTATAAACTACTTCACTCATTGCATATTCAAGTAAAGAAATATGTAAAATTGTGTCATGTTTACATACGTATGGGATTATATGAAGGAAAAATTGGGATTGAAGAAAAGAAGGAATAGTGAAATTGGAAGACACAAATGCAATTACACAAACCATTAATATGTGATTGAAGAAAATTAATGTAATAGTGAATTGCATAAATACCTGGAGCTTGCAAATTCATTGAAAAACATCATAGTGAGATGGTTCCAAAACCAATTTGATAAACTAATAGTTCATTCTCTCACACAACAAACTTTGCCACCTACCAAAATGGTTCCAAAATATATAAGTATGTCTACTCCAAGGGTCTTTTAATGAGATGGTCAAATTTCCATAAATTATTAAAGCAAGATTATTTGCATAGTAAACAACTCCTTATCTATCATATCCAATAATAGAAACCTAAAATAAGAAAAGCCAATAAAGATAATTAACCATGGAATCAGTATCTCTCACTACCATGTGGTATATTTTAGGTTACATTACAACAATAACCATAGCCATAGCTTCAAAACTTAATGAAATAGATACACTTGTTTAGATAATATTCTTACCTACAAGCTAATGACTTTGACTGATGTTCACTTTGTAGTTCAAATCAACCAATAACAAAAGAAAGAAAGGACTTTAATAAAATTAGCTAAGTCTTATTGTATAGGAGAAAATATTAAAGAGAAAGATTCAAACCTCTTGGGAAATAAGGGAAAGCAAGGTGATCATACTAGAATGCTGCCTAAAAAACATACTAGAATTCACTATTTTGTTTTTTTACTTTAATATCATTAAGTTGTATGGTTTTCACTTGTATGCCAAAGACATCTTGATTAACTCAAATTTCATAGCTATGCATATTTTTTGTTAAAAAGAGGATTTAATTAATGGTAAACTATTCAAAGATCATGCAAGGGTGCTGATGATTAGTAATTACCATTTTCTTAAAAGGGAGATCAAATTACAAAAGAACCATTTCTTTTCATTCTTTATAGTAGCTTATTTAAATATCAGTGTAACAAATTCTTTCCTTCACAGAATCATCCCTTTAGACTAAGGCGAAGGCCTGAAAAAGGTGTCAAAACTCTAACTATTGGCATTGGTCTAGCAAAGGGGGACTACTCACAGAGACTTTCATACAAGCCCAGGAAAAGAAAGTTCTTGATCAAAAGGAGAGTAGAGACATTCAAAGTAATCTGAAAAGGTAAACCTTAGATTTTAGGTGATCTTGAAATTTGCTAATGTCAAATATAATATAAGATTTGATTAGTCTTCAAATAAGATTACAACAGACCATGATATTATGTTAGGAAGATGGACTATGATGTTATTTTAATGATTCTTTTCTATTTTTGTTTTCTTTCTTGAAAAAAGAAAATTTCACACCTTCTAATATATTACAATGAATGAAAAAGGGTCTTGATTGGGAGTAAATTATTTTGCCGATGTCATAAAGTGAAGACACTGAGACTTGATTGGGAAGAATTTTGTGTAACCATGATTGAATGTTAACTTAACTCACTTTAGGTAAATTCTTCCAAACAACCCAAAAAGGGTTGTATGGAAAAACTGTCACATGAACTAATGAAATTGTGTCACCTCACCTCTAATTTTAAAAGGGAATTTCATTTTAATCTTAAATTTAGAAAATTTAAAGGAAGCTTAACAAATTAAAAAATAAAAGAAAGTTTCAGCATATTAACTCTTATCATTGACTGAATACCTAGACAATGTCTTTTTTATTAAGAGTTAAGGACATTTCTCTTAAAGCTAATGTCCTTGATCTAGCAATGGAAGAAGTTATAATACCATACTATTCTAGCTTTTCCATTCCATTACATGAGCTAAACTTCATACACTTTACAAGAAAATCCATATATTTTAATGTATTAATTTGTGTTATGTAAGACTCCATTTACTCATTTCATGCTTCGTGTGTCATATGAACTCATCATTATCATCTTCCATCCATAACACATCCATAAAAATAAAAAATATCCCAAGAGTCTCAGGTTTGGCATCATACATAAGAAAATTCAAGGTTTACTCTCGAGTTTGCCATGACAGCTTTTTAGTAGAAACTTTGGAAAATCATAATTAATTCTAAAACAATCAAAAGTAAGCAAATGATAGCTTTCAAAAAATTCATAAATTTCAACTAAAGCCTAAAAATCATTCTAAACCATGAAAACATCAACTAGATGGCGAAAAACAACAAAACAATACCAAAGGTCTAGCTGCCAGGTCTGCTATCACAAGTTTCTGATATAAATTTTGTAAATTCATAAGTAATTCTAGAAAATTCAACATCAAGCAAACCATATTGGAAATCTCTTGATGTTAACTAATGGCCAAAAATAATTCCAGACAGATGTAGTGGCCTTTAACCTACAGAAATTGATGGAACAGTACCATAGGTTGAGTTACATTATTAGTACTCTCATGTAACTTTAAAAATTTGGTTCTCCCTTTACAGAGCTCTAAATGAGGTGATCTTGGTAGATATGGAAAGCTTATGGTGTCTAGTTTTGGACTATAAAATTTCATGAGTATTGGATATCATTTGATACATATGTGACACAGAAACATAAATTAACCATATGAACAGTGTTGTTACCATTTTAGTAGAATTTTTCTAATTTTAAAAAATCATAATAAGTTTTCTAGAGCTTGAAATTGGGTGCTCTTTGACTCTAGGAAAATTTCTAGATGATAACTATGTTCATACCAAATTTCATGGGAAAATTCACCTATTTAGTCAATTTGGGATTCAATTCAATATTTGGTCACTTTTTGGGGTCATAAAGGGTTCTTAAGACACTATTTCACTTTCTTAATATCCCATAGCCACTTGAGCATGTCTCAAAGCACAAACACAGCCTAGGGAAGCATCTCAGATGGTCCAAAATGTTATGGAGCTCAATCTCACCATGCCATTAATACACATGCATATAATAGAACCTAGGTCGCAAAAATCCATATATTAATTCATTTGGTCCCAAAATTCATACATACACCATCATTATATATATTTGGACATGTTCAAGAGCCTACATCATACATACATCATGAGATTAAAATTTTTGACATCAAAATGCTTTGAAAATGCCCATTCTCCTACTACTTTGTCAAAGTATCATGCTCTAAGGCTTTGGCATCCATCCTTTGGTCTTCTAGGCTTACCTAGGCATTGTTAGACATTGGAAGGGGAAGAGTGAGATTCAAAGAATCTCAATAACTATTTATCCTTTCAAACATATATAATGGATGTATTTTCAAGTCTAATAATGTATGCATAGTAATTTAAGCTACTAGTAAATATACATAAAGCACTTTCTATGTTTAAGAAACTCATACATATAATACATAGGCTCTTAACGACATTGGCCTGGCCTCACCCACTTTCCTTGGGACTTTTGGACTTGACTCATCCATTTTTAAGGGGATTTTGACTAAGTTTCACTCTTCTTGAGACTTTTGGCTCATCTTCACCCTTGTTAAGGGACTTCTGGTATCACCAAACCCATTCAAGCCAAAACACATTTATAAATCACATTTCAAGAATATCATCGTACCATATCATGTAAGGAAAAACTAAAAACATTTCTCATAATATAAACACATATAGAAGTACTCAAAGACAAGCAACATTCAAGGCATGCATGAGGGAAAGGTTAGAGAGCTACCTTGGAGCCAATGCCACACACTTTTGTCAAAGTATCATGCTCCAAGGTTTTGGCCTCCATCCTTTGGTCTTCTTGGCTTACCTAGGCATTGTTAGACATTGGAGAGGGAAGAGTGAGATTTAAAGAATCTCAATAGCTCTTTACCCTTTCAGACATATATAATGGATGTACTTTCAAGTCTAAGAATTTAGGTATGGCAATTTAAGCTACTAGTAAACATACCTAAAGCACTTTCCATGTTCAAGAAACTCATGCATATCATATCAAGGCTCTCAAGGGTATTGGTCTAACCTTACCTGTAATACCTTAACCTTTTTATCCTTACACGATAGTCCCATGGTGTAACACCATAATATATTAACGCTATCTAGCCTCCCTCTGGGCCCGATTCCATATGATTTCCAAAGAACCAGTATCAACTGTGGCATTTTCATGCTATAAAACAGGGTTTCATACACTCATCTTCTGCCCCATGGGTCCAGTGAATCCATCATTCATATTATCTACTCACACTCCATTTATACAACTCATACATAGCATAAAACAAGCCATAAGCCACGGGAATGGAGCCAAAAACCAGAAAATGCAATTTCTCACATGGGCCTAAAAGTCAGATTTTGGGCTCTAACTTCAGAAAATCATAACTAATTGTAGAAAAATGAAAATCTAGCAAACCATAGCTTTCTAGAAAGATCCAAGTGTTAAATTTACACTAAAAATACTTCCTAACCACAATATCAGCATTTGGATCATGTTTGACATCGAAAATAGGACAGAGGTCCGGCTGTCCCTGTTTCTGGCGTAGCTTACTGTCATGAATTTCGAAATTTCATAACTAAATCCAAAAAAATCCAATCTGAGAAAACTATACCAATTTGGAAAGCTACAGATGTCAAATAGAGGAAAAAAATAAGTCTAGATCAGGTCAATAGCCCTTAGATCTCGAAAATGGATGGAACAGTAATGGAGGTTGGGTGGCTTCCCTAATACTGATACAGAACTTCAGACTATTCGTTCTCTCTCTATAGACCTCCGATTGAGGTGATTCCAATTCATATAGGTCACTATGGGTGTCTAGTTTATGCATATAAAATTTCATGACAATTTAACACCGTTTGGTCTATGAATGACACAGAATCATTTTCGGACCTATGGTAACAGTGCATTGACCAAACCATTAAAATTCTCAAACTTCAACAACTCACCAAATATTTCCTAGACCTCCAAATATTACCCACTTTAGCTTCTCAATAAGCTCTCTACAAAATCTAGAGGCATGCCAAATTTCATATCAAGAAGAGTTCATTTGGTCATACTTTGACGTAACTCACAAATTTGGCGGTTTTGGCACCCAAAATGGTTCAAAGGGGGTCCAAGTGGCCTCCCACATATTCTCACACCTCATGGACAAGTTTGAAAGCATAAACATAGCATATATGAAGTATCTAAGTGGTCCAAATCATCATACATTTCAAACTCACTATGCTACAGGCCAAAATACACTATCACATGCAAGCCACAAAAAGGGCAAATCCCACATTTGCATTACTTTGGCTATTTACATAGTCTATACATCATGTTTCCATACATTTACACTTGCTACAACATTTACATCTCAAAAATAGAAGGTGCATATTCATTCTTGGCACCTCTTTATATCAAAAGAGTCAAAACAAACTAACATTCATATAACATTCTCCTAGGCTCCTTGGTGTGCACTTGAATCTCCTTGAGCTCCACCTAGCATGTTAAGATGGGAGGGGGAAGGGGTGAGATTCATGGAATCTCAGTAGCTCATGCACTCATTCAAGGAAGCAATCAAGGCATAAAAACAAGTCAAAGCATGTAAATAAGCATCTAACCATTCACAATTATACAATACATGTTGTACATACCATGGAAATCACAACAATGCCACAAGTAAGCTCTAGGGACTTTTGGTCCAGCCTCACCCGAGTTTAGGGACTTTTGGATGGCCTCACCCGAGTTTAGGGACTTTTGACTTAGCCTCACTCGGTTATGAGACTTTTGGCCTTGTCTTACCCATCTCAAGGGACTTTCGGCTCTACCTCACCCATCTCAAGGGACTTTCGGCACTACCTCACCCGAGCAATTCTCACAATCCAACACATAAGCACATTGGTACCAATGCATCAAAGCAATAACATATGGCATATCTCACACAATAAGCATATACACAAGCATACAATGACCATTACATCCAAGAACACAACAAGAAAGAGTGGAGAGAGAGCTACCTTATGAGCCAACACAAGCTTTTCCTTTCAATTCTTCTTCTCCCTTCTAGGTTTCACACTCACACTTTGATGGAGGTGCTTCTCTTGAGCATAGACACAACAAAAGCATGGAATTACTTTCTCATAACTCAATAACTCTTAGGAGTTCTTCAGAGCAAACATTGCTAACATATAAGAACTTAAGGGTTCTCTCTCTCTCTCTAGAATGTCACCAACTCTTCCTCTCTCTCAAGCTCTCATGGTAGTAGAATCATCATATTCAAGGAAAACAAAGAAGTTCAATAGTGTTTTCCACTTTCCCTCTTCTTACCCATGCCTAAAACCCCACTAATTTCACAAGCAAAACCATAGAAAGAGAGGGCAAAGAGAGGAGATCAAGATTCTAAGAAGAAAAGAGAGAAGCTTGCTTACCTTTTCTTTGTTTTTCCTCCTTCTCTTGGTCTCTCTTACTCTCCACGCCTCTTTTCTCTCCTTAGGTCGAAGTCTAGGGCAAATAAGAGAGAAAGAATGAATTGGGTCGTTTAAAGAAGTCAAATTCTCGCTTTTTACACTTTTCCGCACTAACCCTCACTATAGCGAGCTTTAACCTTCGCTATAGCGAGCACGTATCAATTCCAGACCCCCGCTTTCGTTATGGCACGCACTACGGCCAGCAGCTCCCTAGTTTTTGTATGGGATGCCCACACTCGTATAGCTAAAAGCATTTTTGCTATAGCGAACAGCTACTCTCGCTATAGCTAGACCATTTCTCGCTATAGCGAACAGGTACCTTCGCTATAGCTAGGCCTTTTCTCGCTATTGCGAGAAGACTTAGAAAAATTTCTGGATTTCGAAAATTTTCAGCTTTCTTCTTTCTTTTCCTTTTCTTTTTCCGGTTGTTACACATGGTCTATCCAAACCCATTTCAAGCATATTGGACAACATTTACAAGGAAGCATATGTCTTCCTACATGGAAAGTTATATGAATGGGATACCATATTCATGATTTATGACTTTATGGACCATGTGAACTCATTCATATCATTTCCTATCCATAACATCTTCATTCAAGTCATAAACATCACAATTTATTACACAAATTTTAGGTTGGAAGCCATTTACCTCAAAATAGATTTGCTTCACCTCAGGTTCTAAGGACAACTTATTGATATAAAGTTTGAAAAATCATAATTAATTCTATAAAAATCAAAACCAAGCATATGATAACTTTTGGAAAATCTCTAGATGTCATCCACAGTTTAAAAATCATTTCAAACCATAAAAATATCAACTAGACCATGAATGACATTATAATAGCATCAAAGGTTCAACTGTCCAAGTTGCTACCACAAGTTTGTGATATAAAATTTAAAACCTCATAACTAATTCTAACAAAATCAAAACCTAGCAAACTACCATTATGGAAAGGTGTAGATGTCTAATTTTGAATAAAAATGTTCTAGATCAAGTAAATGGCGTTTAGGCTACGAAAATTGATGGAATAGTACTGGATGTCTGCCTGCTGTAACACCATATATTTCTAACTTACTTCTTATGATTTCTAAGTCTCACATGATGAATTGCATACAAGGGAATGGGAAAATGACATTAAAATAATGCCTTATTTCGCGTTGCGTCACGTATGAAAATTCCATTCGGTGTCACAAGGACCATATGAGCTCAGACATCACATTCTCATATTTAATTACATACATACAACTCATTTGCATCACCAAAATTGGCCCACAACTCGAGGAATTCAAAAGGGAACATCAAAGTCACTCCATTATTTTCGGCCAAAATCTCAGTTTTTCTGTCACAACTTCAGAAATTCATAACTAAATCCAAAAAAATCGAAATCATGCATTATTAGCCATTTTGGAAAGATACACATGTCTAATGTATGAAAAAATACTTCCAAGCTATGAAACATAACACAAAAAGGGTTTGACATGCGAAAAGGGTCAGAGGTTAGGACTGCTACTGGTACTGATGCAAGTGTCTGCTATAAACTTTGAAAATGTCCAATTAATTCCAAAAAACTCCAATCCATGCAAATTATACCAAGTTGGAAAGCTATGAATGTTAAATTTATGGTAAAAATAGGTTCAGACCATAAAAGGCGCGTTTATCCACTGAAATTCAATGGAACAGTGACTCAGGTCGTGCTGTGCTACTGTTACTGTTCCAGAAATTCAAAAATTCATATCTCTTAGCTCCGACCTTCAAATGAGGTGCTTCTAGTTGTTACAAGTCACTATAAATGCCTAGTTTCTACCTACAAAATTTCGTAGCCATTGGACCACGTTTGCCCCTCGGATGACACAATTTCACAACTGACCAAATGAACAATACTGGTGCTAATCTGAAATTCTGATGCCAACTTTGAAAAATCATAGAAAATTACACAGACCTCCAAATGAGGTGATCTTTAGCTTGCCAAAAATCTATAGGCAAGATCTAAGTGCATGAAAAATTTTAATTCAAGAAGAGGTCATTTGGTCAGACTTTGCTATAGCTCAAGATTATGGCAATTTGGTTCCAATAAAGGGGCAATTTGGTTCCAATGGGCCATTCATTGTTCCACACACATTTGAGCAACTTAGAAAGCATAAATATAGCACAATTAAGTCCCTCATAAGGTCTGAATCCTCATACAACTCAAATTCACCATGCCACTTCCATATACATACATGCATAAATGGGCTCTCAAGTGGTCAAAACACACAATTCTATTCATTAAACTCTATTCTTGATACATACACTAACTTTACATAGTTTTACACTTGTTCAAAGTGTCATGGCTCAAAAATAACATATACATATATTCTTTGACATTCTAATACATCAAAACTAGCAAAATGTGCCAAGAGATGGAGATTTAAGCTCCTTGGCCTCCATCCTTTGGATCTTGGACTCCACCTAGATCATGTGAGATGAGAGAAAGGAGAGGGTGAGATTCATTGAACCTCAATAGCTCAAACACTTATCCAAGCACATTTTCAAGACATACAACATGTCAAATGCATAAGTATGCAATCAATCAATTCATGAAGCATTCCACTTTCACATTTTTGTGTCACAAACTCATGTCAAGCATAAGAATGAGCTCTAGGGACTTTTGGTTTGGCCTCACCCCATTTCTAGGACTTTTGGATTGCCTCACTCTTGGTTCTTGGGACTTTTGACTTAGTCTCACCCATCCAAGGGACTTTTGACCTTATCTCACCCATACCATGAGACTTTTGGCATCTCCTCACCCATATTAAGGGACTTTTGGCACTACCTCACCCTTGTGAACCAATTCCACAATTCAAAGACATTCAAGAAAGCATATTGATACCAAAATAGCAACATAGCATCAAGTGGCATGTCTCAAACATACAAATATACACATAACCACACAATGACATACATGCAACAAGAAAATGCAACAAGAAAAGGTGAAGAGCTACCTTGGGGCAAATTCAAGTATTACTTTGCTTGTTCCTTCCCCTTTTTGGTTCCACAAACACAAGGAGGTGGGGTTGGATTTCTTTGGCCTATTCACAATAAACAACACTTCATTATACTCTTGGAACAAGTTATAACACCCAACTCACTCTTGAGACTACGCTTTGTTCTAGTTGTCACAATATGGTTCCATTAATGACCTAATGAAGCAACTACCACAAGTAAAATTCTTGATTCCATTCTCTTACCATATTTAGACCTCTTGACCTCATTTAAGGTCCTTGAAGCCAACACACACTCACTTTCACACACCTAGGTCCATGTTGCTTCATAAGGTTACGTTATGGAAGCCATTGCCTCATCTCCCAACCTAAGGCTTCTAAATTGTTCTCAAGGGTTTCTCCTATCTTCTTTTATCATATAAAGTCCCAAATCAAGCTTGGAACTCTTTGAAACATCCCCTAGCTATCTTTAAGGGTTTTGATCGATTTATGCCGACATTAAAGACCTATGGAGTTTGAGATTTTTCCTTGATGGATGGGGCACTTGGGAGGCCCCTTAGGAGTCTTAGAAACTCAAACAAACACTCACATATGATGGGGAAGTTTTAAATCAACCCAGATTTTAAATTATGTTCAAGCACTCTACACTTTTTCAACTTGAAATTCAATGGCTTTTACTTGCTTCCAATGATAGATTCTTAATCCTTGCACTCCAAAACCTCTAATCCCTCCATAAATTGGACAGAAAATAGCCCCTAAGAAGTGGGCTCATGGTGGCCAAATTCGTGCAAGAGGAAGGGGGAGGGGAAACTACCAAAGAATGGAAGTTTTACCTTGTTTTCTTGCTTCCTTTGGCTTGTTCTTCCACTTGGTTAGCTTACTCCCTCAAGTTTCGAAATTTCCCTCTCTGTCCTGCCCCTAAAATAGCACCAAACTCTCTATTAAAACCATAGAAAAAAAGCTTGGGAGGAGAGGAGCAAGTTTCAAGAAGGAAGAATATGGAATTTCTTAAAGTTTCTTACCTTTTTCTTGAATTTCTTCCTCCAAAATCTTCCTCCTCTTGTGCGCCTAAAAAGCTGGAGTTCTTCTCTGCAATTGGACAGAAGCAAGTCGGTTTAGAGAGGGGGAGGCAAAACGTGGCATATAAAGAAGAAGAAAGAAGCTTCCTTTAACACTTTAATGCCAATTTTGCCCTTCGTTCTTACCATTTTCGTTTCTCCTTCGTTTTAGCTCCTTTTTGAGAATCTTTTTTTTCCATTATAAAATGTAGATTCCAAATTTAATAAAATACCTTTGGAATCACTCAATTTGGAGCTAAAACCTTCCCGAACGAACTGGTCAAAATTTGGGTCAACCGACGTCGGAAAGAGTACATCGGAGGGGCTTTACCGGTCTCGAGGCTTCCCATGATTTTTGGGGCCTCTGAGAACCCTGGGCAACTCAAAATTTCCATTTAAAAAGCCCTCCTAGGTGTTTTTCCAAAATTACACTTATTTACGAAAATGCCACTGGCTTTTCGGTAATTTTTTTGAATTACTCCAGCCCCAGTTTCTGGGCAACTCAAGGCTCAAATCCTCATTTTCTATTATTTACAATTTTATCCAGATTTTATTTGGCCTTGAATTACTCATCTTAAGGGACTTACTTTGCAAACTGGCTCGTTTCTGTATTGTTATAACATATCGGGCGTTACACCTACCTTATTAATACTGACCACCAATTTTAAAAATTCATATCTCCCTCAATATAAATCCAAATGTAGTGCTCTTAAGTGTTACAGAATGATTATCAACCCTAGTTTATGTCTTTAAAATGTCATGAGCATTAGATATCATTTGACTCTTGGATGACATAGGAGAAGAAATTGACCATATGAATAGTACACATACCAAATCTAGAAATTTTTTCAAATTTAAAAATTCATAAGTTATTCTCTAGAGCTCCAAATAATTAGGCTCTTTGCTCAAAAAAAAGTTATAGATGAGACCTATATTAATGCCAAATTTCATGAGAAAATTTATCCATTTGGTAAGTTTTTGGTATAAGGTGTAAAAGTGGTACTTTTAATGTTTCAAATGGTTTATTAAGGTGTCAAATTGGCTTCTAAATCATCCATGGCCATTTAGGCACATCCAAAACCACATTCACAGCCTAAAGAGACATGCCATTTAGTTCAAATACTCATGGTACTCATTTTCACTATGCTAGTCGCTATCATACACATGAAAACCATACACAAAAAAGCGGTCTTAAGTGGCGAAAATCCATACATTCATTCATTTGGTTCCATAATTGATACATACATGATGTCTACATACTTTCAAACATGTTCAAGGGTCTACCTTACATATACATCACATAGATACATAATTTGACATTCAAATGCTATTTAAAAGCTTATTTTTCTCTTCCATTGTCAAGGCATCATGCTCTAAGGTGTTTGGCTTCCATCTTTGGTCTCCTTAGCCCACCTAGGCATGAGTAAGCATATGGAAGGGGAAGAATGAGATTCAAAGAATCTTAATAGCTCTTAACCCTTTTAAACATACATAAAGGATGCATATACATGTCAAAGAATACATACATGGCTTTCTAGCTACTAATAAATACATACATAACATTTTTAATATCCAAGAGACTCACACATAACACAACATGCATTAGCTCTCAAGGGCATTGGTTAAGTCTCACCTATTTTTCTTGGAACTTTTAGATTTATCTCACCCATTTTTAAAGGACTTTTGACTAAGTTTCACTCTTCTTAAGACTTTTGCCTTTGTCACACCCAATCTTAAGGACTTTTGGCTCATTCTCACCCTTGCTAAGGGATTTTTAGCATCACCATACACATTCAAACCAAAACACATTCATAAAACACATTTCAAGAATATCATGGTACTATAGCATGTAGGAATAGTTAGAAACATTTTTCATGACATAAACATACATATACACATCCAAAGACAAGAAAACACCCAAGAACGCATGAGAGAAAGGTTAGAGAGCTACCTTGAAGCCAATGTAACTCACTTTTTCCTTGAACTCTTCCTCTCTTTTTAGGCCAAGCTCTTGAAATTGGGTGGCATTTGATCCTCTTAGCCTAAACACATCAAATAAGACATGGCTCGCTCATAGGAACAAGCTTTAGCCTTATGCATTTACTATGGAAGCTCACTTAGTTCTAAGACACAATTATGGTTCCATAAAGGACTTAATGAGGCAACTATGAGAATCCATGGTCTTTGCTTTATTTTCTCCTTTCATCTAAGTCTCTTAACTCTATCTAAACTCCTTGGAGTCATCACAAATTTATTTTAAGGAGTCTAAATATAAGTTGCTTCCTAATGTCATATTATGGAACCTATACCTCCATCTCACAAGATATGCTTTCTAAATTTTTCCAAGGCTTCCACTAGTGTTCTTCCATTATATCTAGTCTCATTCTAGTCTTGAAACCAATTAAAACACTTCCTAGGTGGCCAAACCTTGTTTGGCCGAGATATGCCCTCCTTTGAGTATTCATGAAGTTTGCTTCACTTTCTTGAAAGGGATGCCACTTACACAACTTTCTATAAGTCTAAGGGACTCATACCAAGTCTTATATAAACTAGAATTCCTCTAGGAGAAATTAGATTTCATCAATTGTTTGAAAGCCCCATGTTGTGCCAACTTGAATTTTAAGGCTCCCTTTTTGTTTCCAATTACCTAGTCTTAATTCCCACACTTTAAATTACTAGTTCTTCCCTTGATATGGTTAGAATTCAACTTCCTTTGGATGGGCTCTAGGTTGCACGAAATTCATATAGAGGAAGGGCAAGAAAATAAGCATAAAAGGTTAAGGGAATTTACCTTGTTTCAAGACTTTTCCAAGGGCTTCTTCCATTGTTTCTAGCTCTTCCTTGAAATTCTAAGCTCTCTCCTCTTGACCAGCCACAAACTAGTCCATATGAGCCATTAAAACCATGAGAATGAAGATGACAAGGAGGAGAATAACTTTACTAAAGGAAGAAGCATGAAAATTCAAAAATTTCTCACCTTTTTGCAAGCCCTTCCTTTTTTCTTTGCTCCTCCCTTGTGCATTAGCTTTTATTGGTCTCTCCTTTCTTTAGGCAGAACCAAAGTTAGTTTAAGTAAGGGAGGGGAAGAGAACGTGTTTTATAAATAAAGGAGCTTCTTAAATTCTTTTAAAAAATGCCATTTAGGTCTTCTTTTCTTGGCTTATTCCTTTTTAGCTCATTTCAACTTCTTTTTTAGAACAATTTTTTCCATCATGAAATTTAGGTTCTCTAACTTATAAAATACTTTTAGAATCACTCAATTTAGATTTAAAACCTTCCTGAATGAACTGGTCAAAGTTCGGGTTAATCAATTTTGTAAAACATCAACCGGAGGGGTTTGAACTATTCTAGAGATTCCTATGATTTTTAGAGCCTCTGATAACCCTAAGAAACTTATTTTTCCTATTTAAAAATTTCTCTTTTGAGTTTTCTAAAAAGTGCCAGAAATTACGAAAATACCATTATAATTTCGGCAATTTTATTGAACCACTCTGACTTTAATTTTTAGGCACCTTAGACCTTGGATCCTTATTTTCTATTTATTTGGCCTTAAATCATTCCTTTCAGGGGACTTGCTTTTATATCCAGTGCATTTCATATAACACCCCAAAAATTAATTAAGGTGTTAATCATGGATTCAGATTAATTAGGAATAATTAATATGGGATGATTGGACAAGTTAAGTGAATGGAGATTTTAGAGAGATGAATTATTAATATGGGTTTGAGAATTAATTAGGATAGAAACTTCATCTAGGCCTAAATTAATGAATCATGATAAGAGGCTAATGAAGGCCCAATGAATTAGGTGCAAACCCAACCCAATTTAATGTGATAGAGGCCTAAGACCTACCTTGTATAGGCTCTTATAAGTGGCCCAATAACCTTTGTGCAGACCCAAATTCTTGAGCTCTTCAAACTTGGCCCAAATCCTATTAAACTTCAACAACCCAACACTTAAAAACTGGCCCAACAAAGCTAAAAATCTGAAGCCCATTAGGAGTTGGACTTGGAGCAACCCATGACCCATCCCTTGACCTAATTTAACTCCACTAAAACCCTAAAAACTGACCAGCCACCTCCCCCATTCTGCAAAACACACAAACACAAGGAAAATTCGGAGGTGAGGAGGAGAGGCTAGGGTTCTTGGCATAATTCTACCTTTTCTCACATTTGGAGCAAGATTTAGCCAAGGTAATAGTTATACAACTTAATCCCTTGATCTTTCTCTTTAATTTGGTCTAATCAGTTTTTCATTTGGAGTATTTTCATCATACCCAAAATCTGAAATGTGGGTGTTTGGGGATTTTCTTGGTGAAATTCGTAGGTTGAGGTTAGAGCTGGTATTAGGTGAGTTTAAACCCCTCCATTTTGATGCTTTCTTTGTTGGTTTGAGACCCCCATAGCTGATTTATATTATGAGTATTAATTTTGTACGAATTTGCTTAGGATTTTGGGTAGAATATTGAGATTTCTGGTAGAGGACACTTTAATCCGAATTTAGGATTTGTGGTGGCTGGGTAAGTGTTCTTTAGGTAGTTATTAGCATTTAAATTCTTTGGGTACTTGTTGTAACTGTTAGTGATGAATTAGAGTAGTAATTATCTGATGCTATGATTATAGGGAGACTCTGTACCATTGGTGGCTGTTGTAAACTTGTCTACAAGTGAGGTAACTGGGGTTTATATTAATTCCATGCATGTATCTGTTTAATTTCATATTTGTTATACATAAATGATTTGAAATGCTGAATGAATTGGTTAGCTATCTATTGGATGATGATTGGACCTTGTGAGTCCATGGTGGAGCTGTGGTGCGGTTGCCACCTGTGCATGTGCTACGATCGAGCACCCGTTATGATCAAACCCCAGATGCACTGAGCCCTGGTTGTGCTCAATGGGGAGTAGGTGCCGTGGACGGGCCTCTCCCGGTGTTAATGGCCTTTAACATGCGAAAATATGATTGCTAGTATGGGATAGTAATCATGATAGCCTAATTGCTTCATTTACTAATATGATTGATATGATTTGGATGTTGATTTTAATTCATGCTTATATGCTAATTAAACTAGATTATATGGTAGAATTGCCTTGGTTACTGAGATTATTATCTCACCTCGTTTTATGGGATTACAATTTCAGGTGAAGGTTCCTCGGGTAAGGATAAGGGCAAGCAAGTGGATGAATATCATGAGCTGAGGCCTAGTGTGGGGAGTTACACTTGGTCTGAGTGTAATAGAGTAGATGCTAATTTTGTTAAGTCTTGTATAGCATCATCATGTATCTGTATTGCCAAGTGTAGGAGTCTGTATTTTGATAATATAATGTGTACTTATTGAGGAGTAGGCCTTACTTTAAATTGGTATTTGATGTATGGGTTTATGATATCTGTTGTGAACCTTATTGAACTTATGATATGACTTACCATTTGGGAATGTAACCTTAAGATATTGATATGAATCACTGATGTATGGAACCTCTAATGGAAAGTGTATTAAATGTTAAATGTCAATGAGGCATGAATTGTGTTATTGTTATTCCCTGGACTTGCTGATATAGGGTAGTTGGAGGAAATGGAAATTTACATTTGAATTTTGAGTTAGTAATGATAGAATAGCTGGTTCATAACTACCCTTAGAATTGCATAAATTAAGGTAGGATGGCCCTAGGGTGAGACTGGAGGAAGAGAGGAGAGTATGAGTCCAGATTTTCAGAGTGTAGGATCAGAAGGAATTTAGCCGCAGCTAAAATTAAGTTGGCCGCGGCCAATAGAGGCGAAGTTGCCCAGGGAGAGTGCCAGAGAGGAATTCACTGCGACGAAATGTGAGAGGTCGAACTGGGAGTCATCCAGAGAGAAATTAGCCGCGACGAATTATGGAATTGGCTGTGGCGAACTTTTAGGAAAATGTCCCCGGCGATCCAGAGAGGAATTGGCTGCTGCGGAAGGAGGAATTGGTTGCGGCCAATATCGAGAGGCGAGCGAGGAAGTTCCAGGAGGCTTCTTCACCGCGGTACCATGTAGGTTGGCTGCAGCGAAGGTCCAAGCCACGGCGAAACTAGAGCTAAAGAAATAGGTAAAACAGAAAGGAATTGACCGCGGCTAGGAGTAATTTGGCCGCGACGAACATGCTGAAACACTTATATTAACTAAAAAACCTTGGTTTTCCATACGTTAATACAAGGGATGATCTAGGGTCATTAGGATGAGTTATAATTGAGAAGTAATAGAATCCAAGGCTTATAAATGGATGTTTAATTCCCTTATGAACATAAGTGTATGTAATCATATGATTGACGACTCTAATCACCTTAAGGTTTAAATTTCTCCACATTTTCATAACCTATGATGATTAATCGCATGTTTAACCTTAATTATGATAGTAAGAAATTAGGGTCGTCACATTTCACACGTTTACGAAGAAACTGGATATTATATTTCTCACACTTATTGAGAAGCTGGATGTTATATCACCCACTTTCCATGGGACTTTTGGACTTGCCTCAACCATTTTCAAGGAACTTTTGACTAAGCCTCACTCTTCTTGAGACTTTTGGCTCATCCTCACCCTTGTTAAGGGACTTTTGGCATCACCAAACCCATTCAAGCTAAAACATATTCATAAAGCACATTTCAAGAAAATCATGGTACCATATCATGTGGGCAATAACTAGAAAAATTTCTCATGGCATAAACATACATAAAAGCACTCAAAGGCATGCAACATCCAAGGCATGCATGAGGGAAAAGTTACAGAGTTACCTTGGAGCTAATGTCACACTTTTTCCTTGAATTTATCTTCCCTTTTTTGACTAAGCTCATAAAATTAGGTGACACTTGATTCTCTTGCCCTAGACACATCAAATGAGGCATATTCAAGTCATTGAAACAAGCTTTAGCTTCTTACAAGCTCTATGCTATACTACTTTCTCATATAATCTTATTATGGATCCATTCAAGACACAATGAAGCGTCCTTTTGATTCCATGATCTTGGCTCCCATTTCTTGCTTAATTCAAGTCTTTTGACTCCATTTAGACTCCTTAGAGTTATCACAAATTCATTTTAATGAGCCTAGCCATAAATTGCTTCTTTATGTCTCATTATTTAGCCTACACCTCTATCCCATAAACCAAGACCTCTAAATTTTTTTCAAGTCTTTCATTGATGTTCTTCTATGATATCTAGTCCCATTCTAGCCTTGGAACAATTTAAAACACTCCCTAGGTACTTCAAGTGGTATAGGCTAAGACATGGAGCATTTTGTAGCCTAGGAAGCTTTGTTTGTTTTCTTGCTCAATTAGCCACTTGTGAAGCTTCCTAAATGTCTTAAGAACTCTTACATACTCTTAGATAGGATATGTGGCCCTTAAAAAGTTTTAGATTTCCATTTGCAACTCAAACTCTTAAGGTAGCACAACTTGCATTTTCTTGCTTCTCTTTTACTTTCAATTGGAAATTCCTATTTCTTTTGCTCTAAATTTCTCATTTCTAATATGCTAAGACTTGAATTAATTCTCTCCTTAATGGGTAGATTCAAGATGAAATTCCCATGAAGAAAACAACCAAGAAGAAGTAAAAGAAAGCCCTATATCTTACCTTGGTTTTAAGCTTCTTCAATAGTACTTTCTAAGCTTCTATGCTTCCTTTCAATTCCTCTCCTCTTCTAACTGAATTAGTCATGCTTTAGCCTCAATTAGTTCAGCAAAATCATGGGAAAAGAGAGGAGAAAGGGAAAGACATGGCTAGGGAAGGAAGAAGCATGAGATAGTCTTGGATTTTTACCTTTTTCTTGTTCTTTCTTCTTCTTCTTTCCCCCTCCTCTTGTGCATCCTTTGGAGCTCTCTCTCAGCTCTATTTCAGACCAGAAAAATCATGGTTAAGATATTGAGCAAGTGGCTGGACATTTAAAAAGCCAAAAAGGTGAAGTTAACACACTTTTTTAACTTTTCATTTTAGTCCCTAAACCATGGTTTCTTCTTTTGGCCTCATTTCAACTCCTTTTTGAGAATCATCTTTTCCATCATAAAATTTAGGTTCGTTAACTTATAAAATACTTTTAGTTTCACCCAAATTGAGTTTGAAACCATTCCAAACCATTCAGTTAAAGTTTTAGCTAACTGATAGTCGAAATCGCTCATCGGAGGGATTTTAACTGTTTTAGGAGTTCTCATGGCTTTTAAGACCTCTAAGAACCCTAGAAAGTTTAAATTTTTCATTTAAAAAGCCTTCCTATGAGTTTTCCAAAATTGCCAAAAATTACAAGAATGCACTAACTTTCTTTCACAAACTTTTCTAGCTCATCTGGCTCGGGTTTTAAGACAACTTAAATCTCAAATCTTTATTTTACATTATTTAGAATTTTTTTCTAATTTTATTTGGCCTTAAATCATTTATTTGGGAGACTTTCTTTTTATATCTGGTGAGTTTCGTGCATTTATAGAAAAACTAGATGTTACAGAAGTAAAGATTAGTTTCCTTTTCTTCTTAAACATTCTTATGTGAATCTTATAACTATTGGTTAATTAAAAACTTGTGAGTATTGTATGGAGTTAGTTTTGTACTTTCCTCCTCCTTAGTTATTATTATAAAGAACTTTGGATGTCCCAAATGCATTTACACAAGGATGCCTTTTGAGATGGACAAGAGTATGGAGTAATCCTTTGTTTCTTTCATTCACGAACAATGATTGAATTTTCAATCTTTTATGCATGGTTATTTACATTCCAAGTATTCGAATGCTTGCTTATGACTAAAATGAGAGTTTTTTAGCATTTATTGTAAATTATTTACTATTTAGGAAGCCTCTGCAGTTTTGTGAATTTTATTGGATTATTTAACAAAAATTCTAAGGGGCACAAGTTGGCTGCGATGTTGGATTTAGTGTGGGTATCACATTGTCTAACTTTGGTGTGGGTCTTCCTTTAACATTATCTTTTAAGCTCCTTATAGAAGTAAACCTTTCTTATAAAGTTGAATTATTGGTTGCTTTCTAAAAGTGGCACTTTATTCATAGAAGTTGCTCTGATGTATTCAAGGGTCATTATAACCTCGCCCTCTCATCTAGTGGATATGAAAATCTTGAGCTCATAGACATATTTCTCTCAATATTAAATAAGATACAATTTAAAATTTATTAAATTATTTATAGATTAAGATAAAGGTAAAGAATATTTAATAAATAATTAACATTCAATATTTAATAAATAATTAATAGATGAATATTAAAAAACAAGTATAATTAAATAAAATATTAACTTTAAAATTTAATAAGTAATTAATGGATTAAGACTTAAAATGAACGCATAATTAAATAAAATAATGAATTTAGACTTTAATAAGTAATTAATGTATTAAGATTAAAAATGAAAATATAATTAAATAAAATAATAAATTAAAATTTTATTAAATTATTAATAGATTAAGATTAAGATAAAAAATATTTAGTAAATAATTAATAGTAAAATATTTAATAAGTAATTAATAGATTAATATTAAAAATAAAAGTATAATTAAATATAATATCTTTAAAATTTTATAATTAATTAATGAATTAGGACTAAAAATACAAGCATAATTAAATAAAATAAAAAATTTAAAATTTGATAAGTAATTAATGGATTAATATTAAAAATAAAAGAATAACTAAATAGAATAATAAATTGAAAATTTATTAAATTGCTAATAGATTAAGATAAAGAAAAAGAATATTTAATAAATAATTAAGATTAAATATTTAATAAGTAATTAATATATTAATATAAAAAATAAAAGTATAATTGAATAAAATAATAATTTAAAAATGTATAAGTAATTAATGGATTAATATTAAAATATATAATTAAATAAAATAATAAATTTAAACTTTATGGTAAAATTAGTAGAATAAGATAAATATAAAGAATATTTAATAAAAAATTAAGATTAAATATTTAATAAATAATTAACACTAAAATGTCTACTAAGCCCATCCCACCCAGCCCCTTCTATTACCTTCTTATTTCTTCTCTTTTTCCACCTTTCATTTCAGTTAAGCTACCATTCTCATACATTTATGCCTTTAACACTTACATGTTGAGCTTTCCTAATTCTATTTTAGATTTTAACAAAAATTAAGGAGATTTAGGTAATTTACACACACCATACATGTCGCTGTTGCATGAGTTATAATTTATGTATAAGGAACATACCCCATAAAATTAGGATGTTTTCTCCTTAAAATCAAATTTATCTATGCTCAATCTCGACATTAGTCCAACTTTTGGATTATATAAAGTAACTATCTATCATGCATGTGGGCATCACTTGTGTAGTTCCTTTGATCAGACAATTCAGCAGTATGCCCCTTCATTTCTAGTGTGTTTAATTTCTTCCATCCTTTGTTTGAATATAATAGTCGGACAATTCATCATTGATTATTTTAATATTTTGTTGCTGCAATGCCTTGCATGACAATGGTACTCTTTAATTTTCTCATAATATCAATCATAATGTTTTAGTACCTAAAAGGTTGGAGACTTTATTTGGTTATTTGATAAACCGAATACTTGTATTCTAAAGGATATATTACTATTAAACAAGTTATGAACACTTACTTTGAATGCATTAATGTATAATTTAGGGATAGATAAAAGTGGATGCACATCAAGACTAGAGCTAATATGGCATGTAGATGAGGCATTGATGAGTTTCTCCGATGCATTAGTCAGGTCGAGGTGATTGGTATGATTCGATGCCCATACAAAGGGTGCAAGAATACGGCGCAAAAGCTAAGAAGTGAAGTAAGGGCAGATATATATAGGAAAGGTTCCAATGAGAGTTATAAAGTGTGGGACTAACATGGAAAAGTTTGACCTGGTGTCCACAATCCTTTTCAGCATGCAAATGACTAACAACATAAGGATAATAATGAGGATCATGATATCATTGAGATGTTACACGATGCATTTGGTGACACATATTTAGAGCATTCACCTAACTTACAGGCTAATCAGTTTTTTAAGTTGTTAGAAGATGCTTAAACCGAACTCTATCAAGGTTGTAATGAGGTGTCAAAGTTGTCTTCCATAGTTAAACTCCTTCACTTGAAATGCCTCAATTATTAGAGCAACAAACCTATAGATACATTATTGAGTTTATACATGGATGTTCTACCTGAGGGGACATTAGTACCAACTCTTACTACGAAGCAAAGAAGCTTGTTAGGGAGCTCAAATTATGTTACACTAAGATTAATACATGTGAGAATGACTGCATCTTACATTGCTAAGAACATGCTAATGTGAAATCATACCCTAAGTGCAACATGTCTACGTAGAAGTTGGATGGTCACAAAGGCAAGAAAGTGCCATATAAGATGTTGCAACATTTTCCTTTAAAGCTTAGGTTGCAATGGCTCTACATGGCTTGACATACAGCTAAAGATATGAGGTGGTACATGGAAGAACGCATTGATGACAGTGTGTTATGGCATTCACCTGACTCCATTGCTTGGAAATCACTCAATGACCAAAATCCTAACTTCTCCCATGATTGTAAAAATTTACGAATGGGTCAGTTAGTGATAGATTCTAGCCTTATGGAAATATCAGTACTAACTATAATATTTGGCTGATTGTACTAGTTCCATACAATTTTCCGCCATAATTATGTATAAAGCATTTGTACTTTATGATGATACTTCTTATTTTCGGTCCAACATGTCTAAGTGATGACATTGATGTGTGTTTGCAACCTATGATTGAAGAGCTACAAGGATTATAGAACAATGGGTTTGACATCTATGATGCTTACTTATAGTCCAATTTTAAAATGCATGTAGCGATCATCTGGATAATTAATGACTTCCTGGTAAACAGGAACCTCTTAGGGTGATCCACTAAGGGGAAGCTTATATGCCCTTATTGCCACAAAAGCACACATTGTACTTCTTTACAAAATAAGTTGTGTTATGTGGGACGTTGTTGCTTCCTTCCAACCAATCATCCATGGTGCATAAATAAGAGGGCATTCGATGGGAAAGTTGAACATTCTGTTGTACCTTATGTTCTAATTGGTGATGAAGCATTATATAGCTTTAGGCACTAGGCAATATGAGTATTAGGAAAGGTCAAAAACAAAATGATGCTTTCAATTAGAGAAAGAAGAGTATTTTCTTTAAACTGCCCTATTGGAAAACCCTTATACTCTGACACAACCTTGATGTGATGCATATAAAAAGAAATGTGTTCAATAACATAGTATTGATATTGATGGGTGGGGTTGGAAAGACGAAGGACACAACTTGGCTGATTTAAGGATTAGGCAATAGTTACACCCAATAAAAGACAAAAATAAAATTCTGATTCCAACAGCATGCTATACAATGTCCCTACAAGAAAAGTTAAAAAGTTTGTAACTTCTTGGCTAAGTTAAAGGTGCCTGATGCCTTCTCTTCAAACATTTTGAGGTGTGTTGATGTCCACAAGAAGAAAATCATTGGGTTGAAGTGTCATGACCACCATTTATTGTTGCAAGACATATTTCCACATGTAGTATATGGCTTATTGCCTAAGGAAATGTCAAAACTTATAACAGAGTTAGGAAAATTTTTTAAAAACTTATGTTCAAAGTGTTTAAGAATCGAAGATCTTAATGTTTCGGAAACCCAAATTGTAATCACAGTGTGCAAATTGGAAATTTGTTTCCACTTGCTTTCTTTGGTATCAGGGTCCATTTGTTTATTCATTTGACAAGAGAGGCTAAACTTGGTGGAACCATATAATGTCAGTGGATGTACCCCATTGAGAGGAAAAGTAAACCAATTAATTGATGTCCTTTACTATTATTTAGAAGATGTCTTACCTTATTCATATTAACTTATGCATGTAGGTACTTGCGAACACTAAAACATATTGATGATTGCTAATTTTCATATACTTTATCCCTCTAATTTAGGCATTTTAACGATAAATTATGGCTTAAAGGATTTCAGTTGGAGGATAATTGAGTTTATTGGACATTTCGTATTTTAGGAATTAATTTGCAAAATTTTAGAATTTTAATGCATAAATCTTTTTAAATGAATTTTGTGAATATTCCTATTTCATTTTTTTCATTCTTTTTGTGCAGAATTTAGGCAATTTAAATTTAAATATTGGAGGAAAATTTAAGAGATGATGATTTAGAAGTAGAAAAGAGCTTATGCAAGTATTTGGATACATTCATGGATAGAGCTCCACATAGACTTGCACCATTCCCTTATCCACTCACATTCACTCCATGGTAACTTACATGCAACCTCCAGCTCACTTCATTGTATAACACACCCACTTCATTTAACAAACATATCCCATGGGTTACATGTACTTTAATGCCCACATAGCTTCACAAGCACACTTTCATGCCTCATATTCCATGTAACACACTTACACATTAACAACTCACTCCATGCATACTTTCAGCCCATCCATTCACACCTCTTCACACTCATGAGCTATCTCATGTTGCCACACACACTTCATTCAAGCTTACACAAGGATAAAAACTCACACACCATCACACCAACTTACTCATGCATGGGTTCATGTAGGTAGAACATGGAAGCCATAGAACACTCCAATCACATCCCACTTACCTAAAGCATGAGGTTCCACTCTCTCTTTCTTTCACACACTCACAAGCTCTTTCACCTTCCACTCCTTCATACCCACTAGTCCAAGCATACATATGCATGCACTACTCCACATTGCAACAACACATTCACTCAAGTTTACTAGGAAATAGAGTAAGAAACCATAGGTTACAAGCTTTCATTAACATATAAATACACACATGCAGAGGAAAGTGAGAAGGGAGCTGTGTTGAAGAGGAAACAATAAGTGGGAAGGTTTTTCGAGGAGTAGAAGCTCAAGTAAAGGAGCTTATGCAGAATAGCTATGCCATAATTATTGCATGCACAACTACTGGACTAGAGGCCATAAATGAAGCTTAGGAGAAAACATGGAAGTGAGGAGAAGTTACGGGGAGAAGCCACAAGTTCATAAAAGCACATGAAGCAAAAGCTGGAAGGAGAAGTTATATGAAGAAGTTATGGGTACTGGGAATAAAACAAGGAGTTTGTGTGAAAGGATAGAAGAATTTTGTGAGGCAAGAACGTGAAACTCAGGCAAGAGAAGAAGTTTTCGTGGGTACTCAGGGAGCAAACTTATTCATTCAGAATAAAATTTGAAGGAAGCACTACTTCATAGGAAAACACATAAGGCAGCTGGGAGAATATCATGTAATAATTAAAGAATACATACATGCAAATCTTGATGTGGAAAACACATGGGCAGCAACAAAAAAAGAGTGGGTAAGTGATCACTTGAAAGGCACAGGGTTTGGGTAGAAGTGAAGAAGGGGAGAATTGATGGAAGGAACATGTGGGGATGGAAGACCTTTAAAGACGTGAAAAAGGAAAGAGGGATTGATTCAATCAAGCTTGATAGCATTAGCTTTTTCCTTCCTCCATTTTCTTCTATCCATTTTCTCCATAAAAGCTTAAAATCTCCTGGGTAGCTAGCTGAAGGTTGGACCTCCATTGATGAATATTGGAGCTCCAAGATTGCCTCCCCAATTTGAATAAACTCCCTTCTCTCCATCTTTTACTTTTAGCATTAATTTCTTTGCTTAATTTGACTAGTTATAACTTGTTAATTAGAGAATTTGGTGGCTAAATGTACTGGATCAATCGCTATGTAATTTGATTATAATTTCACATTTAAAGGATGATTTAGATGCCTAAGTATTTGTAGAAATGCCAAGCTTATTAACTGTCCAATTTACTAGTAATTCCTCTTGTTGTTAGGCTATTTAATGCAATGGTTATTGAATTAAGTGGCTGGACTTTTGTGTGATTATTGAACTTGAGGAATTTATTAATCTAATTGGTTGATTAGCATTTTTAAGTGGATTGTTTAGCTATTTTGATAAGCACTTAGGTTCTATTTTGATGTGTTCTTATTCTTAATTCAAATGATTAATTGTTCAAGATTTCTTATGGTTGCAAGTTCCTTGAATCATTGGTGATTTAAGTCTTGGATGGTAATTCAAGAATCCTTATGAAGAATACACTAAGAAGCAAGGGTTTAAATCCAATTTTGGTATATTAAAAAGGGAGCAAGGATAATTAAATTTTAGGAAGTCCATCTAAAGGCTAGTTACCACACTTTTCCTAATTGTTAACATTGCTTCGTCTTAAGTTTGTAATTTTTGTTACTTTCTTTAATTCAATTAAAATTTAGCAATTCAAAACCCCCTAAACACTTTTTATTTACTGTCACATAGAGATTATTTTCACAAATAGTTAAAAGAAAAAACTTCTTGTGAAATGACCTAGGTTGTACTATTAGCTACAAATCCTTAATCAACCTAGTTTTATTTGAGTTTGCATGACACAACTTTCAAATTTCACACCGTTGCCAGGAAGTTAGGTTTCTTAATTGTTTGAAAGAGTTTTCTAGTGTTTTTGTTCTGTCTTAGCTTTATTTTTGTTCTATTTTCCCCCTATTTTGAACTTGGATTTTTATCTTTCGGTTGCTTGAATCAATTGTGTTACTTGCTAAAATTTTGCTTTAATGTCTCCAGAAAATTCTCAAACTTTGTTTTCTAAGGTTTTTAGGTGTTTTAAGAAAAAATAATAGCAAAGCTATTTGGTACACCATTTTTAGACCAAATTCCAGTGTTGAAGGCATTTTTTCTAATTTTTTAGTATTTTCTAGGATTTTTCTAATTTTTCTAGATTTATTTTCTTTATTTTTGTGAACTTCTTTTGTGCGATTTGTCTTTGTCTTTAAGTGTCTATATATATTAAGTAGTTGTTAGTTTAATTTGGAATTAATCTTCTTGCCTTTTGGTGTGAGGAAATTTTTCTAATTTTTCAATTATTTTCTTTATTTTTCTAGACTTATTGTTTTGATTTTTCTTTGCTAGTTTTTGTGTTGTTTTTTAGTTTTTGCTTGCCTAATTGGTTTATGACAAGGTCCTTTGGTGAGAAATTAATTGATTTGGATCCTAAAATTGATAAAACCTTTAGAATGCAAGTAAGGATTAGGAAAAATAGTGATAGTGTAGAAAATAGTGGTAGTTCTTCTTTTGCTTTTGATTGTGTCCAAAGAATTGATTATGTACTTCAATTTGCTAGTGATAATATGGTTGAACAAGAACAAATGAATGCTACCATGAATATGCATGTTCAAGCCAATTTGAATACAAATGTAAATTTGAATGATAACATGCATGCAAAAACCATTAGAGAATTAACAATTCCTAATGTGCACTATCAAAATCTTTGTATACAATATCCATAATTAGATGCAAATTTTAAGCTTAAGCCTAGTTTGATTCACTTACTTCCTAAATTTCATGGACTTGCAGGAGATAACCCTCACAAATATTTGAAGGAATTTCACATTGTTTGCTCTACAATAAAGCCACAGGGAGTCTCAGAAGAACAAATTAAACTTAAAGCATTTCCTTTTTCTTTGGATGGTGTAGCCAAAGACTGGTTATACTATCTATCCCCTAGTGTTATTAATTTTTGGGATCAATTGAAGAGGATTTTCTTGGAAAAATTCTTTCCTGGTTCTCATATTGCATCAATAAGAAAGGAAATATGTGGGATCAGACAAAATAGTGGAGAGACCTTGTATGAATACTAGGAAAGGTTCAAGAGGTTGCTGGCTAGTTGTCCTCACCATCAAATTTCTGATCAGCTACTGATTCAATATTTCTATGAGGGGCTATTGAACATGGATAGAAATATGATTGATGCTACTTCTGGTGGAGCTTTAGATGATCTAACACCTGCAAGAGCTTGGGAATTAATTAACAAGATGGCTCAAAATACACAATAGTTTGGTGTGAGATAGTCAGTAAGAGGAGTCAATGAGTTGTATGCTCCACAATATGATTAGAGAATTGAGAGCAAGATTGATAAGATGTCATCTATGCCTAGACAACTTGCTCTAGCTCGGCAATAACTACAGTCATCCTCTGTTCCATCTCAAACTTGTGCACTACAGTCCTACCCTACTCAGATGCATTCTTATCCACAATGCTATACACCTAGGGAGACATCTACCTTTACTGCCTGACATATGCTGTTTGGCTGCACATGTTACTGATCAATGCACGATGTTAGAGGATAGGGTAGAGACTTATGTTAGGATGTTTCCAGTCAGGCCAATGTAACAAGGGCAGCAAAAGTATGATCCCTACTCTAACACATGCAATCCAGGGTGAAGGGATTATCCTAACTTGAGATATGGGGAGGGCAATAGAAAAATAAATGCAATGTTGTAGGACCTAATGTACAGCCTTCCCAACTTATGAGTTAGTCAGTCCATATACAGGAGGAACCAAAAAAAGGAAATAATTTGGAGGACATGATGAAGCAGCTTATGGAGAGTAATGCAAAACTTATGCAACAATTACAGCAACAACAACAGTAGTTACAAATGAGCATGCAAAATTTAGAAAGAATGGTTGATACTTAGTTAGGCCAGTTTGCTACCTCTCTCAATGAGGTGAAATTGCAGAGTTCAGGCCAATTACCATCACATACAATTATCAATCCAGGGAATAGCAATAATGTTAGTGCCATCACTCTTAGGAGTGGAAAGGAAATTCAGGGATCCTCAGACACTATTATTATGGATAAGTTGGCATCATAAAAAATACACATCGCACCAGATAAGCCTAAGAAAGAAGAGGAGCCAAAGAAGATTTTGCCTTTCCCACATAAACCTACTTTGGGAAAGAGGCAAACTGAAGCATAAATTGAGAAGGAAATTCTTGAGACTTTCAAGAAGGTTGAGGTTAATATACCTTTGTTGGAAGCAATCAAGATCATCCTTAAGTACGCCAAATTTCTCAAAGAAATATGTACCAACAAGAGGCGGCTAAGAGGGAATGAGAAAGTCAATTTTGGCAAGAATATTTTAGGACTTATACAGCCAACAATGTCCATTAAATGTTAAAATCTGGGCACTTTTACAATTCCATGCACTATTGGAAATTTTGAGTTTTCTGATGCTTTGATTGATCTTGGTGCTACTATTAACGTTATGCCTAAATTAGTGTGCTTATCTTTGCAGATGGGAAAGTTGAATCCTACTAGAGTGTTTGTACAACTTGCCAATAGGAGCATTGCTTATCGTTTAGGAGTGTTAGAGGATGTCCTGGTTAAGGTAAAGGATTTGATATTTTCAACTGATTTTTATGTCTTTAACATGAAAGATGATAGATATAGATCTTGTGATCATGCCCCACTCATCTTAGGTAGACTTTTCTTAAAAACTGCAAAGATAATTATAAATATGCATGAGGGTACTCTTCAAATGGAGTTTGTTGGCAATGTGATACAATTTAATATATTTGATGATATGAACCGCCCATGTGATGATAACTCTATTTTTAGTATGAGTCTAATTGATATGCTAGTTGATGATGCTAGTGCTGATTTTAAGGATAGCATGTTGACTAATTCTTATGATATTATTGACTTGGATGATTCTCTTGATTATATATATTCTGAAACCACTATATGTAATAGATGTACCTAGATTAGTGCTTTCATTAAGAATAATGAGTTCCTCGCATGTACTGATCATCATGATTCTGTAATCTCTTCTTTTTATGACGATTTTACTATTAGTCAACATGTAACTAATTTAGATGATTGTACTAGTTTAGATCACTTCTCTTGTTCTAGAGATGATGTACATGCTATTGTTTTCCTTGATTGTTCTGATGCTACTGGGTTTACTATTTCTCAGGATGTATTGCATGTGGATGTTACCTCTAAATATGTTAACTGTACTAGTTCATTTATGTCCACTCTTAACTTGCCTAATAGATAGTGGTATTAGATGTTGTATGACTAGTTCATCTAGTAGTGATACTGATGTTACTACTACTGTTAGTTTTCTTATTGATATTCATTCTGTTGATGATCCTAAAGATGAGAAAGTTGTTTCTTCTGTCTATGAGTTGTCTGAACAAGTATTTGGCATAAAAGAGATTGAAATCAAACCATTCATAACTTCGGTCAAGCAAGTTCCTACCTTAAAGCTCAAATTGCTGCCAGACAATCTCAAGTATACCTATTTAAAGACAGATGAGAAGCTTCCAGTGATTGTAGCTAGTGACATTATTCCAAAGGAGGAAGAGAAGCTTCTAGAGGTCTTGAGGAAGAGAAGACAAGCAATAGGGTGGACTTTGGCAGATATACCTGGCATTAGCCTTGACACTTGCATGCACCAAATTTTGTTAGAGGATGGAACAAAGCCAGTAAGGCAACCTCAAAGGAGACTAAACCCACTTATTCTCGATATGGTTAAAAAGGAAGTTTTTAAACTTTTGTCTGCTGGTATTATATATCATATTTCTAATAGTCAGTGGGTTTGTCCTGTGTAGGTAGTTTTAAAAAAGTCAAGGATCATAGTGGTCTGGAATAAAAATAATAACTTGGTACCCACCCGTGTGCAGAATAGCTAGAGGGTTTGCATTGATTATAGGAAGCTTAATTTAGTCATTAGAAAAGATCATTATCCTCTTTATTGATTAGATACTTGAGCATTTAGCTGGGAAATCTCATTACTATTTTCTTGATGGATTTTCAAGTTATTTCTAGATATGCATAGCCCCAAAGGATCAAGAGAAGATAATGTTTACATGCCCATTTAGAACATTTACCTACAAAAGAATGCCTTTGGTCTTTGCAATGCCCTTAGAACTTTCCAACAGTGCATGGTTTCCATTTTTAGTGATTTTTGGAAAAATTGTATAGAAATTTTTATGGATGATTTCATTGTATATAGAAACTCTTTTGATGACTACCTATCTAGTCTTGATAGAGTCTTAGCAAGATGCATAGAGAAGAACCTTGTACTTAATTTTGAAAAGTATCATTTTATGGTTTGAAAAGGCATTGTATTAGGTCATGTTGTATTTGAATAAGGCATAGAGATTGATAAGGCAAAGATAGATGTTGTTACTTCTCTACCATACTTGACATGTGTTTGAAAGGGCTGGTCTTTCCTAGGTCATGCAGGCTTTTATAGAAGATTCATCCAAGATTTTAGTAAAATTGCTTTGCCATTATCTAAGCTATTACAAAAAGATGTTAATTTCTATTTTGATGATGTATGTAAAATGACTTTTAATGCTTTTAAGAAAAGATTGACTTCCCCACCTATTATTCAACCCCCTGATTGAAATCTCCCATTTGAGCTCTTATGTAATGCTTTTAATTTTGCTGTAGGTGCAGTTTTGAGCCAGAGAGTGAATAGAAGGTTCCATGTGATAACTTTGCATCCAAGACTCTAGATAGGGCCTAAGCAAATTATACAACCATAGAAAAAAAGTTTCTTGCTATTGTTTTTACTTTAGATAAGTTTAGATCTTACTTGCTTGACACTAAAGTAATTATTTTTACTGATCATACAACCTTGAAGTACTTGCTAAAGAAGCCTGATGTGAAATCAAGATTGATTCAATGAATGCTATTGCTTCAAGAGTTTGATATTGACATCTAGGATAAAAGTGAAGTTGAAAACTTGGTAGCAGATCACTTGAACCGAATTAAGGCTCCGAAGATAGATTCCTTACCTATTGTTGATGATTTTCCTGATGAGCATTTGTATGTTGTACATAGTTTCTACCTATGATATGCTGACTTAGTGAATTATCAAGCCGCTTCTGAATTGCCTATTGATTTGAATAAACAGTAGTTAAATAAATTTAGGAGTGAAGCTAGATATTATATTTGGGATGATCCATATTTGTGGAGACTATGTAGTGACCAAGTGATTAGACATTATGTGCTTGATATAGAATTTGATTCTGTTTTGAAATTTCATCACACACTTGCATGTGGAGGTCACTTCAGTTTAAAACACACAGTTAGGAAAGTACTAGATTGTGGATTATATTGGCCTACCTTGTTTCATGATGCCTTTGATTTTTGTAAAAGATGTGTTAGGTGTCAACAAACAGGTAGCATATCTAGGAGAAATGAAATCCCACAGCATCCCATTTTTTGTGAAATCTTTATATGTGGGGCATTGATTTTATAAGACATTTTCCTACTTTTTTTGGCTTTGCATACATTTTATTGGCTATTGATTATATTTTAAAGTGGGTAAAAGCAAAAGCCACTAGGACTGATGATTCTTTTGTGGTTATAAATTTTGTCCGCTCTCATATTTTCTATAGGTTTGGTATCCCCAGAGCCATTATTAGTGACTAAGGCACTCATTTTTGCAATCGAAGTATACAAAGCTTACTTAGCAAGTATGGTATTATGTACAAAGTAGCTACTTCATATCATCCTCAAAAAAATGGCCAAGCAGAGATTTCTAATAGGGAGGTGAAGCAAATTTTGGAGAAAACAATGCAGCCAAATAGGAAGGATTGAAGCAAGAGGTTAGATGATGCACTTTGAGCTTATAGGACTGCTTACAAGACTCCTATTGGCATGTCACCCTATCGGCTAATATTTGGGAAAGCTTGTCACTTATCGATGGAAGTGGAGCACAAAGCTTATTGGGATGTGAAGAAATGCAATTTGGATTTGAATGGAGCAGGGCCTCACAAAAAATTCTAACTCTAAGAGCTTGAAAAGATTTGCTTGGAAGCCTATAATCATACGAGGATCTATAAAGAAAAGACAAAGGCATTTCATGGCAAGATAATTGCAAGAAAAAAGTTTGTAGTTGGCTAAAAAGTTTTGCTTTATAAATCCTATTTAAAGCTCATGCTAGGTAAGCTTCGTTCTAAATGGGAAAGTCCTTACACTGTTTCTCATGTTTTTCCTTTTGGTGTAGTGGAGCTTTTGGATGAGCAGACTAGAGTTAAATTCGAAGTCAATGGACATAGGCTCAAGAACTTTCACAAAGGAGTTCCAAGGGATGACAAGGAAGAGCTCCAACTTCAAGACCCACCCTGATTACCCAGTTGTACACTTTCCCTTTCCCCTTTTATATTGTGTTGTCTTTCTATTGATTAAATTTTGTGTTAGCATTGAGGACAATGCAATGTTTAAGTGTGAGGGAGGAGCAATCAAATAAAATTTTTGTTTTGCTTTGTTTTGGTTAGTTTATTTTTCTAAGTTTTTAGTCTAGTCTTTTGTTTTATTTTTGAAGTTTTATGTTATTTTTTTGTTTTTGAAAGTTAAAAAAAAAAAAAGACTTTGTTTTTGTGGAAGTTGTTAGTATTGAAGTGATCATGGCTTTTATATATCTTGATTTGATAGGAAATTGATCTTGTGTTGAGAATGCAAGTCAAGTGGCAATTAGCTTAACTTTAATGAACTTGATGATGGTCAATTTACCTTGTGAGATTTTTGTGCCTACGGATATTCATTTCTAGTGTGTATCCACTTATCATTACTTTTACTCTAGAACTTGGCTTGAATCTTATTCAAAGCTGCATTTGTTCATTTTCCATGTATGAAAAGGATTAAGGCATTTATTGTGTTTTATTTTGTTTTAGATAGAGCCAAATAGTCATCTTATATGTGTTTTATCCATTTACTTAACCCCATTGAGCCTTTTTATGTTTCCTTTTTAGCCCTTTAGCCATGAAAAGCAAACAAATATTCTTCCTACCTTGATTAGGATACTTTTAATATTTAAGAGCATTGTATCTTGTTAAAGTAGGTGGAGGTGTATTTTCCACATCAACTTTAAGCTATTTGTTTATTCTTTTTACAAGAATACCAAGTGAGAAAAAAATTTAAATGAATGAAAATGAAATGAAAAAAAATGAATGCTTCTTGTGCTGAAAAAAAAAAAAAAGTGAAAATTTATAGAAAAATTTAGAAAAGCAAAAGGCATGAAATGAATTGAATAGAAGAAAAAGAAGCAAAGAAAAATCACTTTTGTTTTCTTAGTGGATATACTCATTTGTAGTGAATAAGACCTTAAAATGCACTTGCATTCCATTCTTTATCTTCTCTTAATGCTCTTGATGATTTTTAAGTATCCACTTTGCTTTTTTAATTCCCTTCATTCTTTTATTTACCACTTGTTTCATACCTTAGCCTACATTACAACCATAATAAAGACCTTTTGATTCATTCATTGGCATTTGATTTTGGTGGTGGAGATGTAGATAATTGCCAAGCTTATGACAGTAAAGTTGGATAGGATGGAATTTGAGAGTAAGTACTTCATCCTAAACACTATAGAGTAGAGTAATAAACACTAATCCAAGTGAGGGACTATCATTGCATTTCATTCTTATTAAGTGTATTGCCATGGTACTTGTTGCATTGATGTAAGTGATGTAACTTAGAAAGTTGAGCTATTAATTTGCTATGAGCTTCTTTGTGCTAAGTAACCCATATTTCATTTTTTTTTCTTTTCCATTAGCCTTTTCTTGAAGTTTTGGTTTTCTTTTGCTCGGGAGTGCAAAAGCTTAAGTGTAAAGGAATTGGATGATTGCTAATTTTTGTATACTTTATCCCCTCTAATTTAGGCATTTTGATGATAAATTATGGTTTAAATGATTTCAATTGAAGGATAATTGAGTTTATTGGCCATTTCTGTATTTTAAGAATTAATTTGCACAATTTTGAAATTTTATTGCATAAATCCTTTTAAATTAATTTTGTGAATATTCCTATTTCATTTTTTCCATTCTTTTTGTGCATAATTTAGGAGATTTAAATTTAAATGTTGGAGGAAAATTTAGGAGATGATGGAGGTTTTAAAAGTGAAAAGGAGCTTGTGCAAGTATTTGGATACATTCACGGATGGAACTCCGCATGGACTTGCATCACTCTCTCATCCACTCACATTCACTCCATGGGCAACTTACATGCAACCTTTAGCTCAGTTCATTCTATAACACACTCACTTCATTTAACACACATATCCCATGGGTTACATGCACTTTAATGCCCACGTAGCCTCACAAGCACACTTTTATGCCTTATATTCCACGTAACACACTTACACATTAACAACTCACTCCATGCATACTTCTAGTTCATCCATTCACCCCCTTCACACTTATGAGCTATCTCATGTTGCCACACACACTTTATGCAAGCTCACACAAGGATAAAAACTCACTCACACACCATCACACCAACTTACTCATGCATGGGTTCATATAGGTAGAACATGGAAGCCACAGAACACTTCAATCACGTCCGACTCACCTAAAGCATGAAGTTCCATTCTCTCTTTCTTTCACACATTCACAAGCTCTTTCACCTTCCACTCCTTCATACCCACGAGTCCAAGCACACATATACATGCACTGTTCCACGTTGCAGCAACACATTCACTTAAGTTTACTAGGAAACAGAGTAAGCAACCACTAGTTACAAGCTTCCATCAACACATAAACACACACATGCAGAGGAGACTGAGAAGGGAGATGTTCTAAAGAGAAAGCAACAAGTGGGAAGACTTCTTGAGGAGTAGAAGCTCATGCAGAATAGCTACGCCATAATTATTGCATGCATGGCTACTGGACTGGAGGTAACAAATAAAGCTTGGGAGAAAATGTCGAAGTGAGGAGAAGTTACGTGGGGAAGCCATAGGTTCAGAAAGACATATGAAGTAAGAGCCGAAAGGAAAAGTTACGTGAAGAAGCTGCAGGTACTAGGAATAAAATGAAGAGCTCGTGTGAAAGGATAAAAGAATTCTATGACGGCAAAATGTGAAACTTGGGCAGGAGAAGAAGCTTGCATGGGTGCTCAGGGAGCAAACTCATTCATTTAGAATAAAATTTGAAGGAAGCACCACTTCACGAGAAAACATATAAGGCAGCTGGGAGAATATCATGTGATAATTAAAGAATACATACATGCAGATCTTGACATGGAAAACACGTGGGTAGCAGCAAAAAAAGAGTGGGTAAGTGAGCACTTGAAAGGCACAAGGTCTGGGTAGAAGCGAAGGAGGGGGGAATTGATGGAAGGAATGTGTGGGGATGGAAGACCTCCAAAGATGCAAAAAAGGAAAGAGGGATTAATTCAATCAATTTCGATGGCATTAGCTTCTTCCTTCCTCCATTTTCTTCCATCCATTCTCTCTATGAAAGCTTAAAATCTCCTCGGTAGCTAGCTGAAGATTGGACTTCCATTGATGAAGATTGGAGCTCTAAGATTGCCTCTCCAATTTGGATAAACTCTCTTCTCTCCATCTTTTACTTTTAGTATTAATTTCTCTGCTTAATTTGACTAGTTATAGCTTGTTAATTAGAGAATTTGGTGTCTGAATGTATTGGATCAATTGCTATGTAATTTGATTATAATTTCACATTTGAAGGATGATTTAGATGCCTAAGTGTTTGTAGAAATGCCAAGCTTAATAACTGTCCAATTTACTAGTAATTCCTCTTGTTGTTAGGCTATTTAATGCAATAATTATTGAATTAAGTGGTTGGACTTTTATATGATTATTGTACTTAAGGAATTTATTAATCTAATTGGTTGATTAACATCTTTAAGTGGATTGTTTACCTATTTTAATGAGCACTTAGGTTCTATTTTGGTGTATTTTATTATTAAATTAATTGTTCAAGATTTCTTGTGGTTGCAAGTTTCTTGAATCATTGGTGATTTGAGTCTTGGATGGTAATTCAAGAATCCTTATGAAGAATACACTATGAAGCAAGAGTTTGAATCTAATTTTGGTACATTAAAAAGGGAGCAAGGATAATTAAATTCTAGGAAGTCTATCTAAAGGCTAGGTACCACACTTTTCCTAATTGTTAACATCACTTCATCTTATGTTTGTAATTCTTGTTACTTTCTTTAATTCAATTAAAATTTAGTAATTCAAAACCCCCTAAACACTTTTCATTTACTACCACTTAGAGAATTTTTTCATAAATAATTAGAAGCAAAAACTCCTTGGGAAATAACCTAGGTTGTACCATTAGTTACAAATCCTTAATCAACCTAATTTTATTTAAGGTTGCGCAACACAACTCTCACATATGTTCACAACAAGCCTAGTCTAGAAGGTTCAATTGCTATAGGACATTTAATAGATATATGTCTTACTGTTTGTTCTTATTACCTAAAAAAATATCCCCACTAAGTTTAACAAACCTCTTGGAAATGATAATGGACATGTAAAACATAATGAGAAGGGGATGTTACGAATAAATATTTCTATCAAATGTGGAGTTCAACTAAGCTTGTATGTATATGCTTTAGAACTGTGAAGACATTTAGCCATTAATTGAGTAACTCTATAGGACTTAGTCACCACTTAACCTAAAAATTTTTTATGTTATCATGTCTTAATTAATTAGGCCATACATTATAGAAAGGACAAGACAAAGACTGAAATGCAGGCTTCAATAGTTGATGAGTTCCCAGGATAGTTTCATGAATAGGTATGTTTTGACCTCATGTTTCCATTAGTCAGTTTAAAAGTTATGATATTCACACATGTCTTCATTTATAGGTTTTAGAGTTAGGTGCAAAGGGTGATGCAAGTGATAACCACATAAGTCTTGGAGTTGAATCTCTTAAAATGGTCTATCATTATTCCACATTTATGGTAATAGATTTAGATTCTATACTAAAGATTGAGCCTCTAGTAGGAGAACACAGAATAGTAAAGTTCTTATAAAGGGTGATGATTTTGATAAGCCAAAAGAGTATTATACCATCTTGGAAGATATATATAAGTTGTCATATGTTGGGAATAAGAAAATGTATCTCTTTAAGCGTCATTTATGGGATCTGGATCATTTAAGAAGAGGAAATAAAGTTGACAAGTATGGAATCACAAGTGTCAACATTCGATACTCACTGAACTCGAATGACCCATTTGTTTTGGCATCTCAAGCAGAATAAGTATTCTACCTTAAGGACATTTATGACCTAGATTGGCTTGTTGTTGTAAAGACAAATCCCCATGACCTCTTTAATATGGCTAAGGTGATTGTTAATGGTGTAGATAAGGACAATGAGGAACTACTAAGTGATAAGACTTATCAACAGGTTAAAATTGAAGTAAATTTGACTACTAATGATGATATGGTCATTGATATAGTGGTTTACCTTCAAAGGGATGACATCCAACTGGAAACAATAAACCATTTAAGCAAATTCCTCGACCAAGTGGGTCAGCATAATTGATGTGATAAATAAATTTATTGATGACAATGATGAGGATGTATCCATTGACGAAGAAGATGGGAAAGACATACTCATGAGGATAATGTGAACTGATAACACTAACCATAACCTAGATTAAATATATTTGTGGTAGTGTATTTACATATGAATTGCTTTATGTTTTTATCATCAACTTAGTGTTTGGATTCAAACTAATGTATCTCACACTTCATTTGCAATTTTGTAGGAAATGTTAGGTGGTGGATGTGAAAGGGTAGGAGGAAGAGGTGAAAGAGGAAATAAGCATCCCAATAGTCTACTGAGATGCAAGTACACAAGTGATATGACATCACCACAAGGACTTGCAACAAGGAATGCTTCTAAGTGTAAGGAGTTTACTCCACCTATATTAGCATGGTTTATGACACTAGAAGAACAAGAGGATTCTCCACCTATACTGCCATCGTTAAACCAAAGTAGCATAGGCATAACCACCTTTGGATTTTATCTATTTATGGTTTACTTCCCCTTTTCCCTATGCACATATATATATTGATTTTTAATTGACCACATGCCTTATTCAGCTTCTTAAGCACTATTAAGAAATGACGAGTGTGTGTCTATTGATTTGAAGACAAAACCTGGTGAAAAGATTATTATTGACATCTTTGAAGACCTTGAATAAGCGAGATGGCACTCAAGAGTTATCTAGCTACTGTGGTTGGATGGTCTAGACCACTTATTTGTTTAAAAATGGCAACTAGCTAACTTAGCAGGAAAAATGTGAAGAGATCATATGGTTAAAAGTTAAGGTAATATATTTGTACATAAACAATTATACAAACTAAATGATATTTAATATTTTAGCATACTAAATCTTTACTTAGACAACTTTAAAAATATGTGTGGTTTATAGGACAAATTTGAACCACATGAGGGTCAATCTAAGTTATCAATAAAGTGCTTCACTTTGAGCGCTTTACAAAGATTGTTTGGGAGTTGAAATTCAAAGTTAAATGATCTAATTAAACTATTAGATATAGACAAGGATGGACATGCAGTTTAATCGGCTGATGTGCCTCCTATAGACTAAGAATAATTGCTTTAGTATTGGGCTACTAAAGATTTCAAGGTAGTGTACTCTTGCTCTATAATGCAGTTTGAACATGCTCTATTAAGTACAATTCTCATAACTATTTTTAAAGGATAACAAAGGTTTTTGCCTAATTGCAGGTAGTGAGTGACAAAAATAAACTAAATAGGGGAAAGCAAATAACTAATCATACAAGTGGCATATGGTCCTTTGTGGAGGTAGAGCATAACCTGGTGAGGACAGTGTCTTGTTTTCTTATTTACAATTACATTTCTATATATTGTTTTTGTTTTCTCTAGGGTTACAAGATGAGATAATTTTGTCCATGAAATATTTTAGAGGGATCCCATTACTGGGAACCAACAAGGCCCAACAAGGTAAGGGAGGTAGATATATTCATCAGACAAAGGATGTGGAGATAAAGTGGGTTGACCTTAAGTCATAGGAGATTCATGTAACTTTTAAACATCCCTCAATTTTTATACTTTGTTCAACTACAATTTATTGTCTATAGTTTTAATTTATTGCTTAAACAACAAGGTTGCTTACGTGAGCTAGTTCTCAAACAACAATCATTAGAGGTTAAATCCTACATGATTGGAGATGAGATTTTATCTACTGCAGTGGGTGCACAGTCAGGGTTTGTTCATGGCAAGGTGTATGGAAAGAATAAAAAAAGCAACCCATTGACTAAGCTGATGTGGACTACAGGGTATGATTCGTAGTAAAGCAAGTCCGGGAATAAATGGAATGAAAACAAGAGGAAGATTATGCCTAAATGGGAAGAGCATGAAGAAATGGAATAAAAAATACAGGAAGAATTTGAATAGAAGCTACAGGATGAGTGAGTCTAGAAAGCCTAATAGGTGTAGGATGAAGTTTGTGCACAAGTTGCTACCTTATTGCCCACATTGCTACAGCAAGTATATAACGCACTTCCCTTCTCTTTTCCAACAATAAAAGATATTTAGAGTTGTTTTTCTTTCTAACAAGGACATGTTCCTCTAAGTAGCAATGCTTTAGGTGGAGCAACTTAGTGAACCTAGATAAATGGCAATATGTTTATAAAGCACTACCTATTTCTTACTAGTTTGAACCTTAATTTAAAATTGGTTTTAAGTTCAAACTTAAACTCAAATGCTGTGTGGTATTTGAACCCATGTTTTCTTTTTGTTTTAGTCTAAGCTAATTATTAGAATTAAATTCAATAATATAGTTTTTTTTAAAGGTTAAGTGAGTTTTATAAGATAAATGAGCACATCGAATCTATTCTCACTTCACTAGTTGCGTCTTTAAGTAGTTGAACAATTATTAATAATGAATGTAAAACTTGTAACTTTGGTTTTCTAATCGTTAACTATGTATATAAATATGAATTTGTAAAGTCTACTATTAGTTTTCCAATTATGTTCAATTATGTTCAATATATGAAAATGAAGTTAATTTTAATAAAAATTTTCTTTTCTTTTGATGTGATTCAATTTGGTTATTGTAATTTTATTTTACTATTTCCTTTTCATCTCTTTTGAAGTTGCTTTTATTACTATTTGAATTTTATGTCATTTATAGGTGAATATTGCTTAATTACTTATAAGATATTAAAAAAAATTTCTAAACCTTTAGTGGCAATTTGTCGTCACTAAGGGAATTAAATGCATTTAGCGGCAACTAATGTCATGACTAAAAATAAAATTTAATGATGATAAATTTAGTTGCCACAAAATGTTTTGCTTTTAAATAATTAGTGGCAAGAAATGACAGTTGCCTCTAATTATAGTAATCCACTAAACACAGATCTTTTTAGTGCTGACTAGTAATGACAAATTATCATTGCCACTAAAGTTTGCTAATTAGTGGCAATGCCCTTTTTTTAGTAGCTACCCTTCTTTCAAATGAAAATAATTTCTCTTTGCACTATTTAATGAAACTTTTAACGCCACTAAATAGTGTTTAGTGGCCACCTTATTCGCCATTAAATAGTTTTTAGTGGCGTCGTTTATCGCCAGTAATTATATTGTTTTAGTGGCAACTTATATAACTTTTTTGGTGGCAACTTTTATACCTTTTTGTAGTGACAAAACAAATTTTTTTGTAGTGTCAATACAATTACCAGCTATTTATTGTCATCAATAAAAATAGGTGTGAAGAAAAGAGTTGCATTCATAGATATGTAGATGGAGAATAGAAGTATAGAACATTAGAACCACATTATGCCAGTGATAGGGAAAACCAAGGGGTTTAGGCCATTAGGTTGAACCATCACCACCTTAAACTTCTAAACAACTACCTATGTAGTCCATATATGGTAATAAATTTTAGAAAAAATTATAAAAAATATTTTTACGTTACTATTTATGAATCAAATAATCATAATTTAGTTATTCAATTCAAAATAAAATTTGAAATTAGCCCAACAACTACATTATATGATTGTCTAGTTTATATAAATAAATAGGGCCCGTTTTGTAATTTGGCCCAACTTAATTTATCTTTATATAGTATAAAATATTTTATTAAACCCTAGTATGGTTTTTTTTATTATTATTTTTTTGGTTGACAAGGAAAGTATGGTTTGTTTTATTACATGGTGTTGGAAATCATAAATAATGGATCAAGTTACTTACCTTTTGCATGCAATAGGCAAATCTTTCAATTAATTGCCCCACACATTAAATCACAATCACAAACTGGACTTTATTCTCAAGCTCATTATAGAGACAACTTAAACCTTCACTCTCTGGTTAAGTCTAATATTTTCAAGTGTATATTGGAAGTTCCACCTCAATCTCATATTTATAGACCTCTTGAGTAGAGTCTTAATATGATACAACTCATATCCAACCAATAAGATGTACCCAACTAATAAGTTATATCTTGCCATTTTAATTTTGAATATTAATTATCAAATAATTAAATATCTCAACTAATTTTGAGATAATAATCAATTATCCTATTAATTTAGTTGGATTAGGATTTATCCCATCATAGGTGAATAAATTTAACATCTCTCACTCACATGTGATGGAATGAATTCACGTAGAGTATTTCCTTTTGGGTTTTCATACAAAGTGTCTATCGTATTTGCATGGGCACTATATGTTGAAGCTCTTATACTTACAATCCTTCTCAAGACTAACAGAAGTGACTACTACCCTTAGATATAGATTACACGCTTATTTATATACCTCTAATGCCCTAGATTTACCTATACATACTATATTCTATACTCAAGGGACAAATCAAATTAATCCCTTTAAGTTTCATTAATACTCAAATTTTCTTTCTCATATGCATAGTGTCCAAATTTATATTATTACTAATAACAACTTCATAACAGGCATGTCTCAGACACTAGCATAATTGTGTATATCTTAGGTAATCTTCCTTTCACCTATATATCACTAGATCAAAATCAGCTGCTTTTCTAACATTAGTCCTTTAGGTCAAATTTATTGTAACCATAGGATGTGTTCTAAAGTAGCAAGTACTAACTCATCTCCTTATGGTATTGTTACAATCATATAAAGGCATCTATGAAAGGATTTGTCCCTTTTTGGGACTAATACAACAATGAAGGATCTAATTCACTTGCTTCCCAATTATAGTTTTTAAGCACATGTAATATGAATTACATGCTATGGTGTTTCTCTCATTTCATAAAAGTGTATGTCGATTTGGCTTATTTATTAACACTATATAGATCTTTGTCTAGACACGCACAATGCCTAACTTGAATTTTACTACTCCACTCACCCCTCATGGTGCCTATAAGAGAATTTGCATATTGCTATAGGTATTATGTGATTGGATCTCATCTTAGCACTTCCATTGCCTTTCATGGTGATATGTTTATATTTTATGTTTATCTTTATTCCATATTGGCACTTCCATTGCCTTTCATGGTGAAAACAAATTTCTCATCTTTGCTTACTCCTTATGATCATCAAAAGTGGTTGCTCGTGTGATAGATCCAACCTTATCAACTTGTACAATATACTATCATTGTATATATGATATCTATAATTATGGCACAACACATCTATTTAATTAATAACTAAGTTTTATGTCTTCCTCATAGGGATCTTTAGGTATAAGTATCATAAAGTATCAACTAACATTTTTATACATAACCATATTTCAAAGTAACATTTTTTTGTGCTATTGGTCTCTTTCAATCTTGTGTCTTTTATGTTTACTCTTGTTATGGTATAGAGGGACCTCACTGTAAGCTATGGCTTTTCATCTATCACAATTGGTCAATATAGGGCTTAACATCCCAACAATGATCCCCAAGAGTTTCACAATTCTCTTTAGCCATATAACCTTTTACACAATTGTAGAACATGCAAGAAACTCCACCTCCATGATAAATATGACTATGCATGTTTGCTTCTTGTTATTCTAAGATATAAATTACTATTCAACAAAAATGTATATCTAAAAGTTAATTTCACATATCTAGACCTCCTATCCAATAGAGTGTCTATTTTACAATCTAGTTTACAATGCCCTATAAGTGTCATACCTAGCTTTATTAAATTCATTTATACCATTCATAGACATCAACAACAAAACCACAACCATTACTATGTTTTCAATGGCAAAAATTAGTTTGTTTACATGCCAATAGGAACTATAGGGGTCAAGTCATCAAGATAAATTATTTTTTTGGTCTGCCTAAAAGAAAATTGTGTCAAGAAGACGAATGTCAAGTTAAAATTAAAATAAATTATTTTGATGGGGAGAAAATGGTTATTCAATAATTTGTAGCACATGATTTTATTTTATAAAAAAATAATTGGTAATTATTTAATTATTTGTAACTTTTTAATACTTTACTTTTAAAATTTATGAAAACAATGTCTTTTTCACAGAAGTTTTTTTTTCCCCGGAATATAGAAATCTTCATCTTTCAATGAAAAAGGGATAACTCTAATCCAAATGTCAAAACTCAAAAGGGGGGGGGGGGGGGGGGGTACACTCTCATTGCTCACAAATTTATTTTTTTTGGGGAAAATTGAATGGTAAATTAGGGGAATCGATGAAGTTGATATCCAACGACTGAACAAAATCCGAAGTGGAAAATAGAGAGCCAAAAAGTGTAAATAAAAAATAAAAAATCACCGTTGTCAAATCTCTCTGCATTAATATAAAAAATTGGCAATCCTAATTAGTAATTACTACGAAAAAAAAAGTATTCTCTCAAAAAACCATGAGCAAATAAAGTACCAAAGAGACAACAAACACAAAATTCGTCCTTTGGTCCCAATATCTTTTTTTTTTTTTTTTGGGGATCACATATATATGCGATAACCAAAAAGCACGCCTTCTACATCATGCATAATGTACATATATAACTAATGTGGTACTTATGTGATGTATAGGATATTTTTATAAATATATGTAAATTTCGTTAAATTATGTATTTATAATTTGATATAAAAAGTAACAAAAATAAAAAAATGATGAATTAAATAAATTAATTTTAAAATACTACAACATTTCAAACATGATAACATCTGTCATTGGTTGGGGAAGAGCTCCTTATTGTTCATAATAGATTGGTTGCACGTATCAAATGGCACTAAAACACCGTTAAGTAATCAAGGAAGAAAAACTACCAGCATATATAGAAATGGAGGAAAAGTTCAACCAATTTTAATACATTAGTTGTAATAAGGCAAACATGTATGTCAATAAGAATAATATGTTAGATGTTTGCAATTGTAATTGTGTAAACAAATCAATTTTTTTTTAAAAAAAAAAAAAAAGGAAGCTGAGAAAATCATTGGAATAGTTGGAACAAACAATTTGTACAATGATCAAGTCACGATCAAGGAGTTGGACAAAATATCATAGAGGAGTTCTCTTCGTACGTAGTACAATGTCTGTAAGGTTACCATTATATAAATGTCATAAACAAATGTTAACTAAACGAAAAATGAAACATCAAAAGCAGAAAATTAGATTAATAGAGAAACAATTTAAAATAAAACACATAAAAAAGTATGTTGCAAATGAATTTACAATGATTACCTATTTTAATTTCTTAAACACCTCCATATATACTACGTTAGTCGTAATGTTGAATACTTGTCCATTCTTGTCACATATCAAAACACTAACCAAAAAATAAAGAAATATTTAGCGGCAGTATTTTTTAACTTTTTGGCAATTTTTGGCCGCCGCTAAATGAATCAGCAACAGTTGCCTAATTACCATTGTTGCATTTGGGGGTACTCAATTATTGGCAGTTAGTGTCCGACTGTGGAAATAACCACTACTAAATGAGTGTGTTTCTAGTGGTGGTTTGCAACCATCGGTAATTGACGTTGATAATTGAAAACGCTGTATCAATTTAAAACTGCCACTACTTGAAAATGTCTTGTTTGCACTGAAATTTAACCTAGTTTTCTGCAGTGTTTTTTCCAACTGTTTCTAATTGCAATTAAACTTTTTTTATATAGATTTACGTTTATATTAGTTATAAACTTGATTATACATTATTAAAATATTTTCTAAAATTATCAGTCACTTTTAAAACATCAAAATATATATAATATAATTACAAAAGAACACAACTATACATTCATTAAAATAAAAATTGTTAGTACTACAAAATCCTAATAATAAATTGATACACTTTGTGCATAATGTTCTTTAGTTAAACTTCCCAAAATGCCAACAAAAAAGAAAATACAAGTGCAAATAAATTCCTAGTATCTCCCTTTGGCCATATTTTCTCCAAACGTAGCCATCCTCTGGTGGTATCTATATGTTCCCAAACTGAACTGTTGGAACTATCAATGTCCTCTTTTCTGAATCATCCTTCCTACTAATGCATTCAAGCAACAAGCATCAGTCCAATGCCCAGTAGAACCACTCTATAATTAAGGAATTGTATTATAAACGTAACAGTTTGATATTTTTTATTAAACAAAAAATCAAACAGAATATTTGTATGCATGCAATTCTACCACAAACAAGCAAGCATGTTAGCATGTCGTTTTATTTCAAGAGAGTAATATTACCTGCTGAAGATTTGAAAAATGAAATGATAATAGATATTTAAGACCAAAAGATCATGATAATATCCATAAGTCATTGACAGAAGTGCAGTTTTTAATTATTAACGAACACAAAAATTAATATGTGTAGAAAGATGCTGCATTATTGCACAAGTGAATGCCAAAATGCAACTACAAAAGTACATGGCCTAGTACCTAGAAATGCAAAACCAATTAAAACAAATGTCTGTTCACTCTTTCATGTGTGTAGATAAATACACATAAGATTGTAGCACAAAAGGTCCAAGAAAGTATATTATCATATGGTTAATTGAACTCTTAACATAACCGTTAAGAGAGATAATAAAATAAAATAAAGCTCACATCAGTAGAGCACCATTTTATATCTAAAACTTGGCAACTTTTAATAATATTATATTCAAAACTCAATAATATATTGGAGTGAATGATTGGTAAACAGTGATCTTGGTCTACTTACCACCAGAAATCTAGAAGAAAATTGCCTAGTCTGAAACGCAGAGGTAGGCCGAGCAAGGTAAAACTGAAGACACAGAGGTAGAGCAAAGGAAATAGTGAATTCTAAACCAAGGCTGTGATGAAACAAAATTTAATTTCCAACAAATTTCAATTATATTGAAGAAATATAGAAAATTAAATTGAGAAAGATGAACCATCTTTAACTGAGTACTAAATATACTCATAATGAAGAATACTCCGTGATCCAATTTTGTTGCATCATCTATAGCTTTCCGTCTTCAATTCAAACACTATTTGTGATATGGCCAACAAGGATAAAAAATATATATATAAGAATAAAATACCATATGGCGGAGTGAACAAATGGAATATGTATATGAAAGAAAGGATTCTGACCTATGGAGAATATTTGATAATGGCAAAGGTAGCTTGCATTGTGTTGCACCAACATTCATTTCAAAAGAAAATTATAAATGGAATATAATCAAATTTTAACAATAGCACAGGATGGCATACTTGAAGATGGACATTAGCCAAAGTTAGCATTTGGCAAGCAATGTGATGAAGAAATAGAATGCATTAGGAACACAATTTTAACTACTGCCTTCTAAATTTTAACTTTTTCTTTTTGTGACATCCATTTATAGTAAGATGAAGAAACAAAATACATTAGGAACAAAATTTACAACTCAAACTATAAAATATGAAAAGGAAGAAGAATAAATATTTGACATAAATAGAAAGGCAGCATACTTTTCAATTATCAAGTTAGGTCTTCCTTCCTTTTACAAGTTCAAAAGCATTAATTGCTCTTTCTTTATGACAATATAAATTTTGTTCCTTTAGAATACTTTTTCATTACCTACAAACCACAACCAATCAAGAGCAACCAATAGGCATTTTCAAGCTTGACCATCAATGTGGATTGCAAGTCTATGGTTTAATTGGAACAAAAAATGAATCCAAAAGAATGAAATGAAAATAGGACAAAATTGGTCAAAGAAATAAAGTGCAAACCTTTTCCCATGAAGCTTCGGGATCAAGCAATTTGGCAAACTTAGAAGGGGACAGATGACCATTCTAGTGCTGTTGTTAATGATTGAATTTAATAGATTTTGCTTCTTTCGTAGTGAAAAACCAATTATTCAGCAAACAAGATTTAGAAGAAAGGGGTACAGATAAGTTATAATCAATAACAAACACTTCAAGGTTCTAATTTTTTAATTGTAATTGAGAATCTAATTCAAAATTATTAGTATATTAAAGATGTCAAACAGAAGATACTGGAGATGAAAGAGCGTTAGGGCTTTGGCATAGAAGAAATAGAAAGCAATGAAAGAGTGATCGAATTGAAAGTAAATTTCAAAAAATAAAAGTGAATCCTTAGTAGCAAATTGCAAATTAATTTTGCAAAATGCATACGGAGAGCACTATGTATAAAAAGAAAGGAAGAGAAAGTAACACCTTAAGATCATTGTCACGAAGGAGGTTCAACAAAGAGAGAGAGTGATAAGGAAGGGAGAGGGGGAAGATTAAAAAAGAGATAGAAGTCTAAAAAGAGAGAGAATCTAAAATTAGGGGAAAATGAGAAAGGGAGTCTAGAAATGAGAACCAAAGAGAATAGGAAAAATGGTTTTAGGGCATGAAATCCTTGGACTAGTGGAAATTGTAAAGAAACTACTGAGAATTGTTTTCATATTCCGATGGGCCAATGCTAGACAAACTATCGAAAATGCTTCATTTTCTTGCAATTTTAAAAAAATGCCAAAAAATGACCATCGGAATCACACACCTTCCTTGTAGTGAAATTTTTAAACCATTCTTTCTTTTCATTCTTGATGTTGCCGTAGCTAACCATGACTAAATGCAAGTCTTAGAAGATACACTCCAATGTGAGAAAGAGATTGGCCCTGACTTTTGTTACTAGTTATGGAGAATGAAACAGTTAAGGAATACTATCTCCTTTCACTACTAGAAAAAAAAGCCATTTAGCAACAGAATAAGCCGTTGCTAATGGGCAAATGGTCATTGCTAATCATAAATTAGCAATGGATAATGTCGTTGTTTAATCCCTAGCTAAATTGGGCTGTTGCTAAAATAATTAGCAATGGATAATGCCGTTGCTTAATCCCCAGCTAAATTGGGCCTTGCTAAATTTTAGCAACGGCCATGCTAATCCATTGATAAAATAGAAACGAACAATTTTGTTGTTAATGTCAAAGATAGATGTTGCTAAATTTAGTCAACATGAGACAAACATTTGACTTTTACCAACGAGTGTATATCTGTTGCTAATTTTGAAACGAACAACTCGTTGTTAAATTCATTGCCCACAAAAATATTTCATCTTTTGCTAAATTTGTTTCTAAATGAAAGTTGAAAAAAAAAAAATCTTTCTACCTTTGTTTCTAAATCTATTGCTAAATGATGGTAAAAGATATATAAATCCTTTCTATATACGTCATTAAAATCTATTGTAAATTTTATATACTAATACATGTTTCAATATAATAATGTCAATCAAAATATAAACACTTATTCAATAAATAGAAATTCATTATATAATAATAGAAATTTACATTACAAAAGTTATAGTGTCTTCCAAAAGTTTGCACCTCAGTCTTAGAAATATTTATCTTATCCTACACATTAACCAATCTGTGATGCAGACTTTAATCTCCTATAGATTCGAGTGGTTAACTTGGATTCATAGATTGTATGGCTACTTGAATACTTACTTGCAACTCCTCATGAAAAGCTATTCGCATATCTGCTAATCTTTGCTCTACTACTCTATTAACAGCTTCTTCAAAGGTAAAAGTATCAATTAAGTTTTGTGTAGAGGGTGTTGGGGCTACTGCAGAAGATGTTAAGCCATAGGATGTTAGACTAGCTCCATGCATAATCGTAGTACCCTCTGAGCCAAGGTCGTAAACTCTTCCTTTTGTTAGTCCTCCAACTGCTTCAATCCAAGCTTTGGCAACTTGCTCTTTGGGAAGAGCAAATACCATTGACATGAAGGATTCTTCATTTCCATCAGCATCTTCTTCTTGTCCTTTTATAGCTGCATCTCCTTCTCCATCAACTTATATCTCATAAGTGTCTCCTTTATGCCCTTTGATGATTTTTTTAAATTTAGCCTGATATAACATAAATTAATTATTAAATAAAGATAACAATATCTATCTCATAAATATTAAATTGTCATACTTACCCATACAGATTTTGACTTACGATCAACCCAATCATTTTTTCTTATCTTATGTGTCATTAAGAATAACTCTGAGGCAGTAGGCTCCACCCCTTTCTCCTTTACCTAAAGTAAACAAACAAATAGTTAATTGAAATGGAGTATCTAAAATATAATAAGATATAAAAATTTAACACTTACATATTTTCTTTTGTATTTATAAACTGGAATTGATTCTCCTATATGCAAGGACATATCTAACCCACACTTATTTGACAACCTGTTCTTAGAATTAGTGGCAGACTGATTCTTAAACTCCTTACATTGCCAATAAGCCATCATTTCATCCTAATGATTTTGACTAATCCATTTAGGAATTACATCTTTCTCAAAAAAAACTTTTTTAGCTTTGTTCATAGTACCACTCAACCGTATACTCCCTTTATGTTCAAAAAGTGTTTTAATGGCCATGTGGTCCTCTTCATTCCAATAATACAATTTCTGTAAGTATTAAATGAGAGTAACACATTAATAAACAAAAATACTAAAATTAAATTGAAATACTATAACTAACATTGCAAGTACTTTTTAATATCTAAAGTGCATCATCAAACTCTACCTAACCAATATAGATGATGACCTCATAAAATTTCATGGCTAAAGTCAGCCAAACAAAGTCACAACAATTTCTAAAAGTAATGGATTTCTCAATACAATGATTTAAAGTTATCCATGTTACATCAAAGAATGAATATAATGAATAAAAAAGGAAAATATATAAATATTAGTCAAAGAACGAAGCAAGGATTGATTAGTGTTAAACTCACATATGAACTTGACCATAATTATTGTTGCAGATTTTAGACTAACAACTCTCTCTCATTACTCATTCCATTAACATATTTTTACTACAATATTATTGTGGGCACTTGTATGCACAATCTGTAACAACCAAAAAAGAAAGAAGAAAGCTGAAAATTTTCAAAATCTTGAAATTTTTCTAAGTCTGCTAGCTATAGCGAGAAATGGCCTAGTTATAGCGAATGTATCTGTTCGTTATAGCGAGAAATGGTCTAGCTATAGCGAATGTACCTGTTCGCTATAGCGAAAATGCTTCTAGCTATAGCGAGTGCAAGCATTCCATACAAAAACCAGGGAGTTGCTCACCGTAGCACGCGCCATAGCAAAAACGGGGGTATGGGACTGATACGTGCTCGCCGTAGCGAAGGTTAATTTTCGTTATAGCGAGGGTTAGTCCGGAAAAGCGTAAAGAGGGAAAATTTGACTTCTTAAAACGTCCCTATTCATTCTTTCTCTTTTATCTGACTTAGGCTTCGACCAAAGGAGAGAAAAGGGGCGTGGAGAGATAGAGAAACCAAGAGAAGGAAGGAAGAACAAAGAAAAGGTAAACAAGCTTGAGAGTTTCCTCTTTTTTCTTCTTAGCATCTTGTTCTTCTCTCTTTGCCCTCTCTTTCTATGGTTTTGCTTGTGAAATTAGTTGGATTTTAGGCATGGGTCAGAAGAGGGAAAGTGGAAAACCACTCTTGAACTTCTTTGCTTTCCTTTAGTATGTTGATTCTACTACCATTAGAGCTTGAGGGAGAGGAAGAGTTGGTGAAATTCTAGAGAGAGAGAGAAAGAACCCCTAGGTTCTTATATGTTGAAGGGTTTGCTCTGAAGAACCCCTAAGAGTTGTTGAGTTATGAGAGAGTAATCCATGCTCTTTGTTGTGTCTAAGCTCAAGAAAAGCACCTCCATCAAAGTGTGATTGTGAAACCAAGAAGGGAGAAGAGGAATTGAAAGGAAAGGCTTGTGTTGGCTCATAAGGTAGCTCTCTCCACTCTTTCTTGTTGCATTCTTGGATGTAATAGTATTGTATGCTTGTATATGCTTGTTGTGTGAGACATGCCATATGTTATTGCCTTGATGTATTGGTACCAATATACTTATGTGTTAGATTATGAGAATTGCTCGGGTGAGGTAGTGCCAAAAGCCTCTTGAGATGGGTGAGGTAGAGCCAAAAGTCCCTGAGACTGGGTGAGGCAAGGCCAAAAGTCTCATACCTGAGTGAGGCCAAGCCAAAAGTCCCGAAACCAAGGGTGAGGCCATCCATAAGTCCCTAAACTTGGGTGAGGCTAGACCAAAAGTCCCTAGAGCCCATTCTTGGCATTGATATGGTTTTCATGGCATGTAAATCATGTATTGTATGATTGTGAATGGTTGATACTTATTTGCATGCTTTGACTTGTTTATATGCCTTGATTGCTTCCTTGAATGAGTGTATGAGCTACTGAGATTCCATGAATCTCACCCCCTTCCCTCCCCCATCTTAACATGTTAGGTGGAGCTCAAGGAGATTCAAGTGTACACCAAGGAGCTTAGGAGCATGTTGAGATAGATGTTAGTTTATTTTAGTTCTTTTGATGTAAAGAGGTGCCAAAATAAATATGCACCTACTATTTTTGAGATATAAATATTATAGCAAGTGTAAATGTATAGAAAAATGATATATAAACTATGTAGAGAGTCAAAGCAATGAAAATGTGGGATTTGTCCCTTTTGTGATTTGTATGCGATAGTGTATTCTGGCCCGTAGCATAGTAAGTTTGAAATGTATGATGATTTGGACCACTTGAATATTTCATATATGCTATGTGCATGCTTTAAAACTTGTCCATGAGGTGCTAGAACATGTGGGAGGCCATTTGGACCCACTTTGAACCGTTTTGGGTGCCAAAATCGTCAAATTTGTGAGCTCCGTCAGTATGACCAAATGAGCTCTTATTGATATGAAATTTGGCATGACTCTAAAGTTTGTAGAGAGCTTCTTGGAAAGCTAAAGTGGATAATATTTGGAGGTCTAAGAAATATTTGGCGAATTGTTGAAGTTAGGAAATTTTGATGGTTTGGTCATGGTACTGTGTAACTGGTCCGAAAATAAATTCGTGTCATTCATGGACCAAATGGAGTCCAATTGTCATGCAATTTTATAAGAATAAACTAAATAATCACAGTGACCTATACCAACTAGAATCACTTAAATTGGAGGTCTGTAGAGAGAGAATGAACCTTCTGAAGTTCTGTATCAGCATCAGGAAAGTCATCCGACCTTCGTTAATGTTCCATCGGTTTTCGAGGTCTAAGGGCTACTAAACTGATTTAGACTTATTTTTCTCATCTATTTAACATCTTTATCTTTTCAAATTGGTATATTTTTCCTAGATTTTATTTTTTTGGAATTAGATATGAATTTTGGAATTTCATGACAGCAAGCTGCACCAGTATCAAGGATAGCCAGACCTCTGTCTCGTTTTTTATGTCAAACAAGGTCCAAACGCTGAGATTGTGGTTAGAAATTATTTTTAACATAAATTTAACACCTAGATATTTCCAGAAATCTATCGTTTGATAGATTCCCATTTTTCTATAATTAGTTATGATTTTTCAAAGTTAGAGCCAAAAATCTGACTTTTAGGCCCATTTAAGAAAATGTACTTTCTTAGTTTTTGGCTTCATATCCATGGTTTATGGCTTGTTTGACACTATGTATGAGTCGTATAAATATAGTTTGAGTTAATAATATGAATGATGGGTTCACGGGACCCATGGGACAAAATATGAGTATTTGAACCCCGTTTTATAGCATGAAAATGCCACGGTTTGTACTTATTCTTTGAAAATCATATGGAATCGAACCCAGAGGGAGGCTAGATGGAGTTAATATATTATGGTGTTACACAATCCAAGAGGGTGCTTTCTTCCCTACATAAATTCTAAAAAAATACACCATATTTCTTTACTGATTCCATTCATTATGCTAATTCCATAACAAAAATAGACCATGTTTTATGTTAATTCTAAATAAATTTTAAAATTAAACTAAGCTAATTGGATTTTAAAAAGAAATTCCAAGAATGATGGTATAAGTCTAGTATTAAAAAAGCACAAAAGAATATCAAAATAGGGCTAAAAGTTCAAGAAAAATTTAGACTTCTATGTTTTTTACAACTTTGAGTTATGCTCAAACAATTAGCAAAAATTTATAGCTATAATTTGCAAAACTTCAAACCAATTTTTCCTAACAAACTAGACATATTAAGGTAGTTATAAACCAAATTTTAGACTTTAACCATTTTTAATCATGCCTAGAAATTCAATAAAGCAAGCTCATTTTTTGACAAAATGGAAATAGTGAAAATGAAGAGTAGTCAAACTAATTGCCAAAAACATTGCTAAAACAACTTTAGAAATTCTAAAAAAAAATATCTAAACAACTAGATATATGAACTAACATCCTTGAAAATTTTCAGAACCAAATTCTATATCAGTTACTCCTAGTAATTCGTTATAGGCTTACTTCAACTAGGAAGACTCAAACAGAGCATTCTGATCAATGTTTAAAAATCAATGTGTTACACCAATTAAAACAAATCAAAAAAATCCATAAAAACTACACATATAGTCCTAGCATAAAGATCACGAACACTACCAAAAATTATGGATTAATTCAACTAGATGAAGTCACAATAAATTTGGAAAATAAGCATGACAAAATTGCTCAACATAGTAAATTTCAGCAGTCCATATTCTATTTCAAAGATTAATTTAACCATGAAGAAAAACTCAAAACATGATAAAATCAATACTAATCTACTCCTAAATATATTGTGGAGATTAACAAAACAAAGAAATCAAATTATGGAATGGAAAAGATCAAATATGCTAAGCAATTTGTACATAAATTACTATTTTGACAAATTAAAATAATAAACATTCAATATATATATATATTGAATGACACTAAAAATTAAAGCAACATATGCAAGGGCATGAGTTGCAAACGAATCACTCATATATGACAATAAAATTTACATACTTGAAATTCACTAACCAACGATCTTTAACATGTGGTGGGACCTTTCCCCATGTAACCCATGGATCGTTGAATGATCTTTTAAATATATTAACCAACTGTCTCAAAGCAGCAGAAGGATTAAAACTGTAGGAAAAAAATCAAAGTTATTTATGTTTCACACTAAAATATGTTTAAAATATAAAAAGCATGACTGATCTATCTCCTTCCACTTTCAACAAGATCTGATTGTTAGGAATTCCATTTTGTGATATGAGATTGGGTTGTGATTCCATAACATCCCCTAGTTATGATAAAGGTTCTTATGATGAACCTCTATGATGCATGCGTCTGGCTCCTCCTCCTCATGGCATTTTTCTAAAATAACAAATGAACCAAAAAAAAAAAAGCCATGGAAGTGTTTGTGTGCTTTAGTGATAATGTAAGTTCACAAAGATTAAGTGTCAAATATCATGCTTAATGCTTTAAGTCCATTGAGAAAATAAAATACTAAATCGAAAAGCAAAATATTTCTTATATTTTGGTCATAAAGCAAAACAAAGTATTAAGTCTAGTCATGAAACAAAACATGAATATCCTTACACATAAACTAAACAAAAATTTAAGGAATACAATAAATGAAAGTTTCAATTATTCCTCCTCAGTGTCCTCATCATATTCAAAATTTTCATTTTCTTTAGTGTCCTCAGTTTGAGACTCAAAATATGACTCCTCAGTTTCGTCCCTCTCTATTTCATGATCTGCAATTGCATGTTCTTCTTCTCCATCCCTAGCACTGAGACATTGAAGTTCATCATTCATCATTGGTTCAACCAGCATAGACATTTCAGCTTCCTAGTAAGCCAAGTTTGGTGAATCAATAATGCTTCTAGCCTTTATTTTACATACAGCTCTCCAATCAGCTTTATCCTTTTTATTAATAGGGTATTCTGCAAAGTACACTTGTTCAGACTGAGAGGCCAAGATAAAAGGTTCATACTTTTTAAACTTCTTTTTAAAGTTAATATCCACTAGACCATATTGCTTATGTACTCTCCATCTTCGATTAATAGTAGGATCAAACCAATCACAATTAAACAACACAACCTTTGTTCTCTTGTTAGTTGGATTAGGATACTCTAATTCTATGATATCAATTAGAATTCCATAATAGTCACTTTCAAGCTCTGCATAATTTGTCCCTTTAATGCAGACACCACTATTCATTGTTGATTTGTTTGCACCATATGCTTCTATGTGGAACTTGTAGCCATTTACATTGTATTAAGGCCATATGTGTACATCTCTATAAGGACCGCAAGCTAAATCTTTTACTCGATTGTTAATAATTTCATTGGAACCATCAAAAACCTATTAAAATAACATGGAAGCTAGTTGATTCAAGTATGACATTGATAATATAATCATTGGAGTTTACAAGTTAAATGAGACATTACATATGATTTTAGCCATGCTGCAAACTCATTGTTTATTCGACCCTCTATGTCTTCTACCGATAAGTAGGGTAATCTTGCTCTTAATTTACCCTAAAAAATACTATAATGTTTAAATTATAGTTAGCTATTTATTTCATGTATTATTTTATAAGAAATTATGGAATTGAACTTACTTTAAAAATGGTTCAATCACTTCACAATTCAACAAAACATATATCATGGCAGCATTAAATTCCTCATCAGTTAAGTACTGTATACACACCAACCCAGAAGGGTGACTAGGGTGAGTGAAGATAGACAAACATCCATCAGGTGCATTAACCTCGCCCCCATCATCATGACGGCCTACAGCGGTTAGCTTAGTTTGAATATGGGGCTCAAAATAATAAAAGCAAAAGGATGAAGTTTCTTCAATAAGATATGCTTCACAAATAGAACCTTGCACATAAGCTTTATTGGTAACTTTCTTCTTCAAATGGTGCAAGAACCTATAACAATTAATGTCATATATTAGTTTAGAAAGATAATATTTGATACAATAAGTGAATATTTAGATCATTACTGCTCAAACGGATACATCCACCGATATTGAACTGGACCACCAAGTTTAGCTTCATATGGCAAGTGAATTGGCAAATGTTCCATAAGTTAAAGAAACTAGGTGGGAATATTTTTTCCAACTTACATATTGTCACCACTATGCTTTATTCTAATTTTTTAATATTTTGAACTTGCAGTACAGTCGAGCATAAGCATTTAAAAAAATAGACTTAACTCTGTTAAGACATTCCAAATCAGTTCTAGCAACAAGTCTTTAAATGCAATTGGAATTAACCTTTCCATCCAAATATGATAATCATGACTCTTCATTCGAGATATTTTACAATCTTTCATGTCCACACAATTAGCCAAATTTGAGGCATATCCATCTGGCAATCTAAGATTTATTACCCATTCATATATTAACTTTCTTGCATCCTTAGATAATGCATAAATTGATTTTGGCATAAGGATTTTACCATTTTGCTCCTTCAATTCAAGATCTGGATGATTACATATCATTTTTAAGTCTTTTCTAACTTTCAAGTTATCCTTGAACTTACCTTTCAAATCCATGACAGTGTTGAAAATATTATCAAACACATTTTTTTCAATATGCATCACATCAAGATTATGTCAAATGAAAAATAAATCAAACTACTTAAATCACACCAAGATTTTTTTCAAGTCATATGTGTTTTCTTTTTCCTTTTTGCAAGTATTGACTTATTACATTATGGTAAAGTATATATCTATTGATGGAAAATATACTCCTTTCTTGTAAATAAATAATAGCAAATTAATTATTATATCAAATGTATCATATTTACTCATCAACTATGTAAACACATTATTGATACACATGATTAAATATATATAAGTACATAATATGCAATTTAATTAGATATCGTGTAATGCACCACTTGATTATATACAATTTTATAAAGCTTTAGAACCACGCGATTCAATACTTAATGTTAAAACTTGAAAGTACCATCCCTGAATCGTTCAAATAATAATAATATTATTGCTTAATTGGTTTAGTTTTCTTCCCGACTCTTAATCCTTCTCTACGAACCCATTTGGTGATGTTTCCTAATTTTCAAAATTACATTTTTGAATTTTGTGTTTGTTTGACTAAAATATAAAGATGCTTTTTCTTTCACATCTTCCAAAAGGCTTCAAGCCTGCAAGAGAGTTACTTGGTGTTTCTTTATTCATGTACTACTATTGGAATTCTTTCCTGAAAGGAACAATAATTAAATAATAATAATAGATCAACCAATGAAAATTACAAATATGATTGAAACTAAAAATTGAAACCACAAAATACTCATATTTATTGTTGTGTAATCAATTAATCAAACTACTTAAATCACACCAAACCAAATACATTGAAAAATTAATAAAAATAATTAAATCATAGATAAACTCTCAAACCACAAAAAGTTGAACAAAGAATTAACCTCATGCACTATCATCAATTTTTATTCATAACTGAATCCATCAATCATAAATAATTCAAATTACTATCCATTATGTTATACCATTTCAAGATATCCCTTAAATTATATCACAAATGGCATACAATATCCATTTTTACAAAGTTAACAATTTTAGCATTGGAAATAACTATTATTGATAGTCAAAATAATTCAATTTTCATTAAATCAGCCATTTGGGTTTACCAATCTCATCTTCTATCCATAACATACTTATCAACTAGAAACATCACAATTTGAAGCATGAAATTCAGGTTTGGACCATGCATCACAATTTCAAGATCAAACTTGCATTTTCTATGGATTCCATATTCTGACCTGAACTTTGAAAATTCATAAGTAATTCTAAAAAATTTCAATCATGCAAATTAGGACTTTCTAGAAAGCTCAGGACGCCCTTTAACTATCATAAAAATTTTAGATCAAAACAATATTATTTGGCCTATGAAAATCTAATGGAATAGTAACTGGGTCTATAGCACATTCTACAATAGACTAGCAATTTAAAAAATTCATATCTCACTCTTCAAAGTTCCAAATGAGGTGCTCTCAATGGCTATCAAAAGCTTATGATATAAGTTATATGCTTGTAAAATTTCATGAGTATTGAGTCTTATTTGGCCTCTCAATGATACTAAAAACTAAACTGACCAAATGAACAGTATACTGATAGTTTTTACATAATTTGACCAACTTTAAAAAATTATAATAAATTTTTTAGAGCTACAAAAAATAGTGCTTTTTAGCTCTATAAAAAGCTCTAGATGAAATTCAAATGCCTGCCAAGTTTCATGCCAAAATTTATCCATTTGATTAGGTTTTGATTCAGGGCAAGAATATGGTCAAATTTTGCGTCAAAGTAGCATCAAATGGTATAAAATAACGTCTTACTTAAACCATGACCATTTGAGCAAATCTAAAAGTACAAATACAACACATAGAAGCATCATAATGGGTCCAAATTATTATGGAACTCAAATTCACCATCCTAGTTATTCTAATACACATGCATGTCATGGCTTAAGAATGTCAAAATCATACATTCTCATACATTTAGTTCCAAATTTAGTTCATATAACATATTTACATGCTTTTACATATGTTCAAGGATTTAAATCTCATAAATAACTTATACATACATATTTTGACATCAATTTATATCAAAAACTATCCTATTTTCAAAGTAATGCAAATCACACTCCTTAGCCTCCATTTTTGCTCCTTGGGCTTCACTTAGACAAGAGTATATGGAAAAAACGGGGGAGAGTGAGATTCATAGAATCTAAATAGCTCTTTCACCCTTTCAAGTAAGCATAAATGGCATATAATCATGTTAAAGAACACAAGTATGCACTAAATACTTTCAAGAACCAAACAAATCATGTTTTCAACATCACATAGACATGTCAAGATTAAAATCAAACTTTAGGAATCTTTTATCTAGCCTGACCTTATTATTTGGGACTTTTGGATTAGCCTCATCTACTTTCTAGGGACTTTTGACTTAGCATCACTCATTATTGAGACTTTTGGCTTTGTCTTACTCATTCTTAGGAACTTTTGCATTCACCTCACTCAATTCAAGGGATTTTTAGCACAACCTCACCCATAAAGAGTAATCTCACTTTCAGAACACAATTCAAGAAGTATAATGGTACCAAAGCATCAAACCAATAGCTAAAGACATGCTTCATGATTTAAACATACATACAAGTATTCAATAACAATCAAATAACCAAACAAATGTATACAAGAAAGGATGGAAAGCCACCTTGGTTCAAGAAACACAAATTCTTCCTTTGATTCCTAGCTTCTTGGTTCAGCCTCACACACACACTTGGAGGAAGCTTGGTTTTCTTGGCCTAGACATATCAAATAAGACACAAACATATCAATGGAACCATCTCTAACCTCATATAAACTCTACACAAACTACTTCTGGTTTATGCCATACTTATAGTTCCATACACGGGTATAATGAAGCAACTCATATAATCTATGATCTTGGCTCCAATTTTTCATTCAATTTATTATATGACTCCATTTAAACTCATTAGAGTCATTGCAAATTCAATCCAAGGAGCTAAACATCAAATTGTTTCTTTATGCCTAAAAGGAACTTAAACTTCTTACTTTCAAAATATAATTTCTAAATTCAAACCAATAGTTTCTTTGGTGTTTATTATTCATTTCTAGTCCATTTGTATCCTTGGAATTAAAGAAAACTCTCCCTAGGTACTTGCGCTTCCCCTTGGCTAAGACATACACATGCTTAAGGAGCCCATGAGTTTTCTTCAATTTCCTTGGGAATTTGCCGCCTATGAAACTTCTTAGATGTCTTGAAAACTCAAACATGGTCTTAGATAGCCTAAATTACCATTAGAAAACTTCATAGATTCCTAGGTGCAACCAAAACCATAAATACCATAACTTGTTATCTATTGATTCTTTTTAAATCCTAATTGTTCCATTTGATTCCTCATACTTCAAAACCCTAATTCCTATCAAGTTTGGATCAAAACAAAGTCCCCTACATATGATCCTTATTCTGGCAAAACACATAGAGGGGGAGGAGAGCCAAGAAGAAGCAAACTAGCCATGGTTTTCTTGCCTTATTTGCAAGCTTTTTTTAAGAGAGCTTTTCTATGCTTCCAAGCTTCCCTTCAAACTCTCCCTTTCCTATACTGAACTATTCATAAAACATGTCCAATTAAATCACTAAAACCATGATAAAAGAGAGGAGAAAGATGGGAAGAAGTTTGGTGAAGGAGCAGGCATGCAAAGTAAGGTATTCTTACACTTTTTTGCTTGGATTTCCTTCTCCTTGCTCCCTCACTTGGTGTGCCTCTTAGGACAGCTCTTGAATCTGTTTTGGACCAGAGAAATGTTGGTTAAGGGAGTGGGTAAAAGTGGGATGTGATATAAGAGGCTATGGGACCTGTTTATGCCATTTTTCAAAATTTCAATTTAGTCCCTAAACTTGATTCCTTCCATTTGGTCTCATTTTAACTCCTTTTTTAGAACGTCTTTTTCATCATAAAATTTAAGTCATCTAATTCATAAAATACCTTTGGTTTCACCCAAATTTGATTTAAAACCTTATCAAATGATTGGTCAACTGATACTCTAAAATGTAAACCAGAGGAGTTTTGGTTATTCTAGGGGTTTTATGGTTTTTAGGGACTCTGAGAATTCCAAAAAACTCAATTTTTTCATTTAAAGAGCCCTCCTTTGAGTTTTCAAAAAATTACCTGAAATTATGAAAATGCCACTAGCCTCTGTAGCTTTTTGTTTAGTTGATTTAGCTCCAATTTCGAACTAACCTTAGGCTCTAAATCATATTTTAAGATATTATAATTAATATCCCAATCTTATTTAGTCTCTATTTGCCTTGTTTTAGGGTGTTCCTATTTCAGTTTATTGAGTTCAGTTCAGTTCTGGATTACCGAGTATTACACACTCGCAGAGCCAACTTTCTCCCCTAATTTGTTTAAGGGCTAGAAAAACTTAATCATCCATAGCACCCACTATATAATGAGAAGAAGGAATAGAAGTGAGGTCCAAATCTTGAACCATGTAATGAAATTGGGCTCATTGGTATAGAACAAATCCAGTTATCTATATTGTATTCTTCAAAATAGTTGTCAAAGGAGGAAGGCCTAAGTTACCTTTCATAGATAACAAACTCATGAAATCTTTGTCTAGCACCATCTAGGAATTTTAATTTCATAACACTTTTGAGTTTGGAGACTAAAGGCTATACTACATATGCTCAAGGTAATAAAATAAATGCTTGCCATCATCGGCCATCCAACTTCTCACCATTTAAATGTATGTTCTCCTGGTCAATCTACTCATGCTAATTATTAAATTTAATCATTAAAAAAGTAATAGATGAACCAAGGAAAATTACCAATTTGATTGAAACTAAAAATTAAAACCACAAAATACTTATGTTTATTATTGTGTAAACAATTAATCAAACAACTTAAATCATGCCCAACCAATTACATTGAAAATTAAAATTAAAATAACTTAACCATAAACAAACTCTCTCACTACAAAATGTTGAACAAAGAATTAGCCTCATGTACCATCATCAATTTACGATCTTCACTGAATTCGTCAATCATATATAAATAATTTAGACTCAAGTCCATTTGTAGAGCCAACTTCCTCCCTTGGTTTATTTAAGGCTAAAAATACTTGGTCATCCATAATACCTGCTATATCATGAGAAGAAGGAACAAAGGTGATGGTCCAAATCTTAGACAACATAATGAAATTGGGCTCATTGATATAGAACGTACCCACTTATCTACCTTGTATTCTTCTTCAAAATATATATTTGTCAAAGGAGAGAAGGCCTAGCTTACCTTTTATAGATAACAATTTTATGAAATCTCCAGCTAGCACCATTGGGAATTTTAATTTTATAATATCTTTGAGTATAGAGATTGAAGGCTAGTACATGCTTAGGGTAGAAATAAAAAGGGGCAATTACACTTTTGGACCCCAAGTTGAAGTTCTTTATTTTGAAGGACCTTAAATTTTAAAACTATTTTGAAAGACCCTAGAATGAAAACTTTTAACTGTGAAGAAAAAAAAAAACTATAAGGATAAAAATTTTAACTGTGAGAAAACTTAGACTTCATATATTTACTGTTCACTCAATTTTCCTTACCATTCCTATTCATTATTGTTTCAAAAATAACCCCTCATTGTTAAATTTTTTTATCTTATGGTCCTTCAAAATAATTTTAGAATTTAAGATTTTTTAAGATAAATATTTTCAACTTAGGCTCCCATAATTTTTTCAAATAAAAATGCTCACCATCATCCTATCTGTGTCAGGCCAATGAGTTTGATGCTTCAAACTAAGCATATAATTAATATTTTTGTAGATTCCACTTTGAAAGATTCAAGTAGTGGCGAAAAGGTCCAAGAACAATTAGAGAATTGATTACAAAGTAAACAAAGGCAAATGGACAAAATATTCGCTGTAGACAACATATTTCTCATTTCCTAAATAATTATACTTTATATATCGACCACATGAGCTTGATTCAGACCAATGATGACGGAGATAATGTTTAATTAGTTACCATTTGCACTTAATTATACTTATCCTATCTGTGTCAATTATATGTTTCAAGCAATAGTCATGTACTGATATAACCCTTTATAAAGGGAGTAGAAGTTGTAGCATGGATTACCGGATAATGGATTACTGGATAAAGTTAATTGATCAGGAACTAACATTATTTTTTTTCCTTCTTTTGAATTATATAGACTCACTTTGATTTCATGACATTGGTTGAATACATATTTCCCATTCCTGCATTATACACGACTAAACAGAGGTTGATGATTCAAACTAAGCATATAATTAATATTTTTGGAGATTCCACTTTGAAATATTCAAGTCGTGGCGAAAAGGTCCAAGAACAATTGAAGAATTAATTACAAAGTAAACAAAGGCAAATGGACAAAATATTCGCTGTAGACAACATTAAATAAAACCAAATTGGCCATATGGTTCACGCTGCCATGCTACTGGAATTGAGTCACCTTCATAGTATCGCAGGACGTAGGGACAACAACCCCAAAGTAGCTACGGATTCTTTTACGTATTTGTATTAGTCTTCTTCCCCCACCCCCGCCCCCCAAGGTAAATTTTCTGTTTGGAAAAAATAATTAATGAGATTACTCAAAAATTGAGTCCTTACTCTAGTAATGAAATAAGCCTTTAATTTTTCATTTCAAACACATTTTTATGATTCTTCCCTTGTTTAAAATATTTTTATTTCTTAAATCCTTCTGATCCAGGCGGTTCTCTACTTTAATTTTTTAGTAATTATTATTTTGTTATAGAATGATCCATTCTCTCTCTATAAACAACTCAATGGATGAAGCTTGCCCTCAATGTCAATGATTTGTTCACCAAATTTCTCTGCCTTCAATTCTCCTCTAAAAATTCAAACTTTACCTCCCCCTGTTATTCTTTCCTTCTTTTAATTTTTAAGGGGGCCCGATTAACTAAAGAGCGCAATCTTTCGTATAAGCCTATTGCATTTCAAAACATTCTTGAAAATACTGAAAAGAATAATAAAAAGAGATTATATCTAGACAAATAACTAACTAATTTTGAATTCTTAATCTAACTTTAAAGATATTTTCCATAAAAAAGATAATATTTAACATTTTATTGGGAAAACTCAATTTCAGAATATCATAACCATTGAAGTAATTAGTAAAGCAATCACACTATTTAAGTGTATTGGCTCAAATAACACCTTCTTTGGATATAAGTATTAAAAGAATTTTATGTACTTGAATTGGATTCTTAATCTACTCCCAAACCTTAAGACCTTGTGCCTCATTTGCAACAATAATTCATTATAATAACTATTTGAATATAATTATTAATTAACCATTGAAATGTTAATATTCTTATGACTGCAATGCACCTACAAATGAGTGGCAATATAGATAAGTCTAAATAGGAAAATGCCACCACCAGCGAGGTTAAAAGGTCTAGAATAAGTCATGTAAGGAAGTGAATATATAATAACCATAAATCAAAGAAATATAAAAAATTTATTTCAGTCCCCTTTTAACAAGTCTTTGGGACTTGGCAATATTATTACTATACGATGGGATGCAGCACAATAGATTATAGATCGACATATTAAATAGTAAAAATAAAAGAATATTGGTGATCATGCATAGTTGTGTTTTGAAGCAAATCATCTCCCGTTATCATGGCCCCTATTGTTGACTAATAATGAACTAAAATATTAAATTTTTGTTGACATAAATATTCAGCAAAAGTGAAATGCATAAAATGTAAAAAATGTCTAGTATTGGAGGGAATTAGGAAAAAAGGGCATATTAAAAGTGAAATTTAATTGGTAATTTTAGGGGCTATATATATATATATATATATATATATATATATATAGCTGAACGTAGAGACAATGGCCTAAACTTTATGACTATTTGCCCTTGAGTTGGTCCCCCATTTGCCGCTATGATATTGTAAACGACTGGATTATTTTCATAGGGTTTATAAGTGATCAGTATATTTCTAAATTTCATATATACATATAAAGTGGGTTAGACAACTTTGATATCATGACATTGGTTCAACCCATGTTATATATGACTAAACGGAGTTTAATTATTCAAGCAAATCATATAATTAATATATCAACGATTCCACTTTGAAATATTCAAGTAGTGGCGAAAGGTTCAAGGACAATTACCGAGAATTGTTTACTTGGTAAACAAAAGCAAATGGACAAAATATTCACTGAAGACAACATTAAATAAAACCAAATGGGCAAAATGACTCACTCGAACCTGGACAATCTTCAAAGTAAGAAAAAATATATAACTCCACGAGAAAGAGCGTCCTCCCTCTCCTTTTGAGTCAGTCAATTTCCCTTTAAAAATTCAAACTTTACCTACTCCTGTCATTTTTTTCCTTCTTTTAAATTTTAGGGTGCCCCAATTAACTTAATTTCAAGTTTTGTTTTTATAATATTATGATAAGGGGTCTCATTTACCTTTATCCTAATTAAATCTCCTTTTGAGATAATTTTAAGAGCATACTCTTTTATATAAGTTGTTTTGTATATCCCAAAATACTCTTTAAGAATAATGAACACAGAGTGATAAAAAGAAATTATATCAAGACAAATTACAAAGCGAACTTTGAATTATAAATCTAATTTTAAAAATATTTTCTCCGAAAAGATAATATTTAACAATCTATTTGAAAAACTCAAATTCAGAATATTATAACCATGGGAGTAATTAGTAAATTAATTACTCTTTACATATTACTCAAGATTCTTGGCTCAAGTAACATTTGTTTAGAATATAAGTATTACAATAATTTGATATACTTGGATTGAATTCATATTCCACTCCCGGACCCTAAGACCCCTTTTTTTCTCATTTGTAAAAAACAACAACAATAATAATAACAATTATTTGAATATAATTATTAACCATTTAAATTTTAATATTCTTATGACTGCAATGCACCTGATGTTGATCAAATGAGTGGAAATATAGAAGAGTCTGAACAGGAAAATGTCTCTACGAGCAAGTTAAAAGGTTTGGAATGCTGCCATGGGACTTGGTCACTAAATTAATATTATTACTATAAGATGGGATGCGTCACAATAGATTATAGATCGACATATTAATTAAATAGTAAATGAATAGATTTGGTCATGGATAGTTGTTTTTTGAAGCAAACTATCCCCCATTACCATGGCCACCTTATTGACTAATAATGAACTAAAAGTTAAATTTTAGTTGATACAAATATGAAGCAACAGTGAGATGTAAAAATTGTCAAAAGTGTCCAGCAGTAGAGTGAATAAAAAGAGGGGTATATTAAAAGGTGAAATGTTGACTTGGTGATTTTAAGGGCTATATATAAATATCCTTGTGTAACAAAACCGGAGTCTGTAAAAAGGATGTGTGCGAGAGTGTGATATGGTGTTAGTGTAAAGTGTAAGAAGTCGTAATTTTGAGCGATAAAAGATAAGAAAGAATGAAGCGCTAAAGTGTTTCCTAGTATATCTATCCTATCTTCCATGCAAATTCATAATCAAACCCACCACGTATTCCCAGCAAATTCGTGTATACAGTATATGCTTTGTAAGTTATTGATTTCATGGCGTGCTTTGATGAAGATTCATATCGAGTTGAGTTTCTTGGCAGGCGAGCAGCTGAGTTATGGAGATCAATCAACGGATGCAAATGAATCAAAGGCTGATGAAGCAGTTTCGAACCCAACCGGCAACATTCAAGTTAGTTCGTCAACGGATTCGGATGACGGATTCGAAGTTCTAGAAACCGATTCAGCGACGGATTACGACGACGGATTCGAAGTGCTAAAATATGAATCAAAGGATGAGAAAACAGTACCGAAACCAACGGGCTGCATCCAAACTGGTGCGTCTAGGTCGTCGCAGCAGCCACCACAGCCACTGCCCGTCGCTGCCACTTGCCACCAGCCAGCCCTCCGCCGTCGCGTGAGGTTTGCGGAGGGAGTGCGAAATCAAGTCAAGTTGGGTAGGAGGCGAGCTATTCGCCTCTTTTTCATTTTCTTTCCATTTCCCTTTCATTTTCCTTTTATTTTTCTTCTTCTCCTTCATTTCATAATGTTATGACAGCTGCAATTCCCTTCAAGCTGGTGGCAGTGGATTATTCCAAGAAAGGAGTGTTTCAACGTGCGTTCGTGTACCGCGATTCTCATCCCTCTTTGTTGCAAATTCTGGCTTCTTAAGGTGATTTTTAATCTCAATTTTTTATTTGAACACAAATAAGGTAGGTTGATAAAGTGAGTATTGTAATTGGAGTAGTGATCATTTAAACTAAAATTGGAGTTTGTCATATTAGAGAATGAATTTAGTTACATTCACAAAATTAATTGTTGATTGAAGTGTCAAACTGAGATTATAATTCTTGTTTACTATTTTAAAGTGAAAAAAATAGAAGGTAATTTCTGGGGTCTATTACATTTGATAAGAAAGTTTTTAAGGAGAAAATATTTTCTTTTACTATGAAATATGGTTTAATTACAAAATTGATACATAAACTTTAACAAAACCCTCCCTTTAAAATACTCCGTGAGTTAAAAAATTGATACACTGCCATCAAAATTCATTTCTGACAGAGAAACTAGAGAATTATGTGCAGTAAAAGAAATGTTTGACGTTGGGGATCCTCAGTCTGCAAAGTCTCTTAACCAGGTTCGTCCGTTATTACAATTTATTTGTCAGACATAGTTATCTTCCTGTTAACTTGTGTTTTTGTGCTTCTTAGATTTTACAATGGCATTGGACACTGTTTAGTTTTGAATATGAAATTGGCTCAGTATTGAAAATGAGATGGATTAGGATGAAGTTTATCAGCCCATTGAGCCTGCCCTTTTTATTTTTGGAACGTTCTTCCTTTTTCACCGGGCCAACTCAATTTGCATCTCAATACAAATCCAACTTAATGATGTAGCCGACCGCTGGCAGCCCTCACACCCATCCCAATACAAATAATAACTGCCACCAGCACACAATGCTGAGTTTTGGTAGGGTCATTTAGTAAGAAACAAAAATTAGGAACCTGAAGCTATGGATAATTTAATATGTAGGATTCTTAACTGCAAGTATATCTCCTCGTTTGGGAGGTTGATCTACCTCCACTGCTTAAATATTCAACTCCACTGCATTTATATAAGGGTTATAAATCTCCATGTATAAACTCGTAAGTGTGCAGGAGTGTGATAAGTGTGACAAGTAAGTTGTAATATTGTGCGACAAAAGAAACGAAGCAAGAGTGTTTCTTCAAGCAAATTCATAATTATACCCATCACATATTTCCAAGTTCCAACAAGTTCGTGTATGCAGTGTATGCTTTGTAATTGATTGATTTCATAGCGTGACTTGATGGAGATAGTGGCGTTTCATATTGATCAGAGTTTCCTGGCAGGCGAGCAGCCAAGTCAGGGAGAACCAAGATCAATCAGCAGATGCAAATGAATCAAAGGCTGACGAAGTGGCTCCGAACCCAACCGGCAAAATTCAAGTTAGTACGTCAACGGATTCTGATGACGAATTCGAAGTGCTAATAGATGAATCAAATACTGATGAAGCGGTTCCGAACCCAACCGGCAACATTCAAGTTAGCACGTTAACGGACCCTGAAGATGGATTCGATGTGATACAAGATGAATCAAAGGCTGATGAAGTGGTTCCGAACCCAACCGGCAACAGTCAAGTTAGTACGTCAACCGATTCCGATGACGAATTCGAAGTGCTTCAAGATGAATCAAAGGCTGATGAAGCGGTTCCGTACCCAACGGGCAACATCCAAGTTAGTTCGTCAATGGATTCTGACGATGAATTCGAAGTGGTAGAAGTTGAATCAGAGTTTACCACGAATTTTAGCCAATGGAAAAAAATGAAAGTTATTGGGCGCGGTGGATTTGGAATTGTTCATGTTGCTCGCAACAGGTATATAGTTAATGAAACATGCATGTGTAACAAACTGTTAAAATACTTACATAATCGTTAAATTGTTGTATTTTTCATTTCTGACAGAAAAACTAGCGCGTTATGTGTAGTAAAGGAAATGTCTGACATTGGCAATCCTCAAACTGCAAAGTCTCTACACCAGGTTCATCCGTTATACCAATTTATTTGTCAGACATTGACATCGGAACTGTCTAGTTCTCATAAGGATCGAGGCTGCTCAATATTTTTAATGGATTTTACTAATCTGTTACTATTTTTCAAATAAAACTTCATTTAAGTAGAGAAAAGACTTTAATATCAGTTGATTAAAAAAAAAATCAGCAAGCCAATCAACCTCGTGTTACTCTCTCACAAAGCATGAGAAATATTCTTACTTGCTAATCTTTCCTCAGTAGCTCTTTGTCCTGCTCAAGACAAGCGCTGTGCCCATATATCATGACGATGTATGTGTTTGACACGGCATATAAATCTGAAAATAGGTGTGTGTTTCTAATTAATAATCTTTTTTTACAATTCTTTTTCTTTTCAGGAAATCCAAGTTCTCAGCCAACTGAAACATCCAAACATTGTAAAGTATTATGGCAGTGAAATAGTAAGTAATCTCCTGATTTATGATTAGGCAACCATCAATTGTCGATCACTAATTTCTAGAGAAGCCATAAATTTTTCTATATAATTCGTTTATGTGTTCATAGATTGGAAACGAAATATCTCTATATATGGAGCTCGTCCAACCTGGTTCATTGGGAAAATACATAAGGGCACGAGGTGCATTAGAAGAACCTGTAGTTCGAGAGTTTACTGCGCAAATTCTCTCTGGGTTGGTTTACTTGCACGGCAAAAGAGTAGTTCATAGGTATAATCACATATTTGATGTGTGTGTGTATATATATATATATATTATCTTGAAGAAAGAAGAAAATAATTATTTGGTATGTTGGAGGGTGATAAGGAAAGACAAAGAAAGTTTTTATTGAATTTTTTATTAAGAATTTAGTATAGAAGAAGAAGATAGAATAAATAGTTTTTTTTACTAATTTTTCTGTTTGATAAGGTTGTCAAAATGAATTTCAATCAGATTCAATGTCAACGAAAAAAATATTCACTTTTTCTTCAAATTGCATATCAATAAATTAAATTATTATAGTTATTTTAATACAATATGAATTTATTAATAATAAATTATTTTTTATTAAACCTCTTTTTTTAGTTTATCGTATATTAACTTTAAACATATCCAAATAAGAAAAAAAAAAAGTATATTTAAACCATAACCCCCCCCCCCCCCCCCCAACTTTTTTTTTTCTTCTTATATCCTTAACATACCTTTGAGTTAGTGTCGTGTTTCTAAATTTGGTCACTTGTTTCTTTCTCTACTTTTATGCTTATACAGGGACATCAAAGCAGATAACTTACTTATTGATTCTTACAACATTGTTAAGCTTGCTGACTTTGGCTTAGCTAAGCATGTAAGTCTTTGAACATCTCCTGCATCTCATACACCGTCACTGATTAATTACTTGCATTAGTGTTATAATAGTCCCCTTTTCTTAAAAAAAAAATGTATCTAATTACTAACAAGATTTGGAGATTTTGGACTTTTTTTTTTTTGAAAAATTGCACTTACATACCCTTTTATCTCCAATTGCAATGTTTCTTCCTAATACAATTAACCTCCTGATCTATTAACTCCATGCAATTATTCCCTATCGTCCACAGTGGTTGATAAGTTTAACATTAACCAAGTAAAATACTACCCTTGTTCTTTTTAACACTTTGTCCTCCTCTTCACCTATTTCATAGTCTAAATTGCTTGCTAATTGATCTTTCCTCAACATATATACAATAAAATCAAATTATAGAAAGGATCAAGTAAACCACCTGCTTTTAGTTTTTCCTCAACATCTCTTTTGTAATTTTTTTTTTTCAAACTAGGGAAATATTGCAATTGAAGATAAAGATTAATTAGGTTGGATAAGTGTAATTTCCCTTTTTGATATGTTATAATACTATTGGTTATTTGTGGCCATTTTAATACGCTTGGAATTGGTATGACGATCCTTAGAGATAGCAAGAATAACTTGGCTTTTCTGCGTTGAATAGCTAGATTTATCTGTGGGCAATCACTCCGTGTGGGGAACTCCATATTGGGCAGCTCCAGAGGTATATATATTGATACTATACATTACTATGATTTCACACAGTATTCCTTAATACATTTGTTTCTTATACAGATTTTTGAAAACATACTATATAACAGCTCGGGTCAAGCTTCTGCGGCTGATATTTGGAGTTTGGGTTGTGTAATCATTGAAATGCTCACAGGGATGCATCCTTGGCCTGGTTTTGAACCGGTAAATACTTTTACACTAAGAAGAGTTGTCGTTGCATTAGATAATCATTGAAGTCAAATGTCACGACTTCCTTCCCCTTCTTAGGAAGGCGAGAGTGAGTTAACTTTTATTGTCTAAAAGACAGATTCACGCGACACTTTGAAGCACTAGTTATAACACTGGGAGTTGCACTAGGACTTAGATCCCTTGGATGCTTGAGTGCCAAGGTGACTAGCGTTAGTGACTGGCACGACGACAACTATATCGCCAAGAAGGCCTAGAGCCGGGGGGTGGCGCCAAAGAACAGGCTATCTCGGCGTGAAGGATGGAGGAGTCATCCGCTTTATCTGAATATATATGAAAGCTGGGGTTCATATATTGTTCACTGTTTACAGCGTCCAGTCACCACATTGTTCACTTGCATTGTTTTCATTTTTTATCTCTGCGGGGGCCCACATCAAAAAATTTAAACCTCAGTGCACTGTTTTTTTTTTTTTACCGTTCATAATATCCCATAAATTAGGGGTGTACATGGGCAGGCCCAAACAGGACATCTAGTATGCCCGATGTCCGACCCGATTAAGACATCGGGCTTGTTTTTATGCCCGTAACCCGGCCCGACCCGAACAAGCCCGATTTTAGGGCAGATTAAGCCGGCAGGAATTGATACTTAATATAAAAATATTTTTTTGTAGACTCATAGGCATATACTTCAAAACAATAAGCTTTTGGAACCTTCATGTTTTTATCAATAATAAAAAGATAGCTTAAAATTATCAAGCAAAATATAACTTATACTAACATAATTAGCTTTAGGTAAATACGTATATTTTCATTATTCAATAAAAGAAATGTCAGTAAGCATACACATCAATAATGAAAATAATTAAAAAATAAGAAAAGTTTAAATAGATAATAAAAATTACAGCATGTAAAGAGAATCAGATAAAATAAACATAAATATATATATATATGTATATGTATATATATAAGATGACAAGATATTAATAACTAAAAAAAATAACTATTAGGGCAGCAAGTTGGGCAGATGTCTATGCCCGTGGCCCGGTCTGGCCCGATATAGTTTGATTTAAAGTTTGCCCATTTATATTTTTAGTCCGGCCCTACCCGGCCCGATTAGGCCGGGCTAGGGTGGGCCCCTAGGGCCGCCCGGCCCGATGTACACCCCTACCATTAATGCACTATACATTCAAACTTTTCTTTTTCCGCCGTAGGACTCATTATTTTCTTTTTTTCTTTTTCTGCTCTTTTTCCTCTGTGGGACCCACAATAAAATTTTTGAATCCCCTGACTCAGCAAGAGTCCATGCTAGTTCTTAATTTACTGGAAACTACCCTAGGTTAAGTATCTGCCTCCTCTTAGCAAGGAGCACCCATCAATTAGTGAAGACTTCTTAATTAGCCAAAGTACCTGTTGTCAATTAACTTATTTAGAAATATTATGACCTTCTAATTAAATTATTGTGACTCTTAATTAAATAAATTAGTATTGTTCTTAATAATTTAATATTAAATGGATAAAAGCCACGTAGGAAGAGTAAAATAAATGCTATTTGCTGATAACTTTGTTTTTGGGTAATCTTTTCTCCCTCATGTGTGGAACTTCGATGATGAGGGAATCAAAAGAAGCTGTGTATATTTTTTTCAAAATAATTTTGCAATTAGCAGAGATATTGTATATATATCTATATATATATATATATGGATCTTTCATTTATGTTAAAGATATCACTAAAAATGCTCTTATTAAGCAGATGCAAGCCATCTGGAGGGTTTGTTATTATAAGGAAAATCCTACAATCCCAGAAACATTGTCACCAGAGGGCAAAGATTTTCTCAAACGCTGCTTTACAAGAAACCCAGCCTTGCGGCCCCCTGCTAAAGCATTACTAGAGCATCCATTTGTGAAAGAAAAGGGGCTGTTAACCTATGAAAGTTGGATATGGCCTTATGAGATTATTGGAAGTTATGCTTTGTTATACTTTTATTTTCCTTTTTGTCTGCTACTTTTTGTACTACTGAGAATTTTTTGGGGGTTTTTGTAGATAAAAGAATTTATATGGCTAAGGGAATCAAATTCACTACCAGGAGTAAGGTCATTAGGGACAGAAATCACAGAATATTCGTCCCTATTTTTAGAGCTTTCGTTGGCAAATTTAGTCAATACACATTGGTTGTAAATATTTGTCTTTGTCTATAAAAAGGACTATTTTCGTTGCTAAGCCTCATATTTTTTATTTTATTTTCTTTTTCATATTTTTCTATGGAATGTATATCAGTTTTGAATGTAATAATAGCATATGAAATTTAATTAATATGATTAATATATATATATATATATAATTGAAAGCCAAATCATCAGTCTTCATCTCCTTCTGGTTGTCTGGTTGTTCAGCATTTACCGGTCCATTTGGAGAGTTAGTTAGCAAAAATTTTTATTTTATCTTTAGTCTTTTGGGGTCTTTAGTATTTTGCAAGACGTAGAGAGGAAGAAGCGAAAAAAAAAAAAAGGAAAAGACCGAGAGAGAGAGAGAGAGAGAGAGTGGTGTTAATATTTGATCTACTGGGTTCAAAATGAGACGATCCCTTTTATGTGAAGCGAGGGAAAAATCCCTTAAGAATTTATGCTCATTAATGATGTCTTATTTTGAGACTTTGAGGAGTAAAAGTAATCCTGTTGAGTAAAACGCTAACAATAATCAAGTAACTCCTTAACAAGAATGTGATTAGTTATACAAGTAAGACGAAAAGAAGACTTATGTCGTCGATTGAAGGATTTAATAGATCTTGTCTTGTCAATATGACCCCTTATGCATTTGGAGCATGATCTTCAAAGAGTTGACTGAAACACTTCACCAGGAGAAATTACTTTGGTGGCAAAAATCTAGAGGACAATGGCTAACTTAGGGTGACAAAAAGACTAGATTTTATCATACTAAAACAATTGCTAGACATAGACAGAATAGAGTTTACATGCTCCGTGATGCTAACAGCCTTCGGGTTGATGATGATAATAGAATCAAAGCTATGACTATCTAGTACCTTCAAGGGGTCTTTAGATAGGAAAATAATTTTAGATGGAGTCTCTAATCTATTTTCAATTTCCTTGTTTTAGATTATTCCTTATTGACCTCTACAGGAAATGAAGTACGCGAAGAGGAGGTTAGAGTTGCAATTTTTTCCATAAAAGCTTTTAAAGCACCGAGGATTGATGGGCACCCAACGATATTTTTTCAAAAAAACTGGCGGGTGATTAAGAACAACCTCTTGGATGTGGTTTGGAATTCTTTTATTGGTGGTCTTGAGCTACAAGAAACAAATTATACTCTCATCGTTCTTATTCCAAAAAGTTGAGAAGCTTGAGTGTTTTTTAATAGACTAAAAAATAACCTAAAGGTTTGGATTTCACCTTCAAAGCTAGTTTTGTTCCGGAGAGATCCATTCAGGAGAATATTATTATTGATCAAGAAGTGCTACACTCTATGAAGAAAATGAGAGGTAAAAGGGGCTTATGGCTATCAAACTTGATCTTGAAAAATCCCATGACAAATTAGTTAAGGGTCTATAAAACAGGCTCTTCAGGATCTTAAATTGCCTATTAATATCACTCAGTTAATCATGAATTGCATTTCTTTTACCGATTTCAACATCCACTAGAATGGAATGAAAACTAAAACCTTTAGAGGAATTTGCCAAGGGATCTGGTGTCTCCTTACATCTTTGTTTTGTGCATAGAAAAATTGTCTCATCATTGAAGACAATGTTTAGTCTAAGAGATGGAAGCCGCTAAATGCAGGGAAATTTGCCCCCTTATTTCTCATTTGCTAGTTGTAGATGACTTTTCAGTGAAACAACTATTGATCAAGCTAAGTACATTATGAATTGTTTAGATTCTTTTTGTGTGAGGTGTTGGGGCAAAAACTTACCAAGACTAAAATCTTCTTTTCCAAGAATGTTAGTGATGTTGTTAGAAATAAAGTTATTAATCCCCCTTATTTTAATCTATTTAATATTGTATAGCATTGATTTTTAATTAACTATGAGGTTTACACAAAAGTAAATAAAAAAACTTAAAATCTAGTAAGGAAAAGTTACACAAACATATAAAAACTAGCACTGCATATCAAAAGATAGTTTTAATAATAGATCTTATTAGCCCGTTATGTAGTGTCAAACGTTTAAAAGTGCATCTGTGGTCAAAACATTATTTAAGTCAATCACAAAGTTAATATATACGAGCCAAGAAGAATTCCATGATGTCTACATTAGCTAGCCTATTGTCTACTTCAGTCATATAGGCCTTGGCTTTGAAGCATAGCTGGCTTGGGTGGCATCAGTGGTACAGTGGCATCAATGACATAAGTGGGAGAATCTACACGAAAATTGGTTGATGTTCTTCAATCACTACATTTATAGTCATACCTATAACAACTTGCACTACCTCTATCTCTAGAATGTTAAATCAACATCTGCGTTATTTGAACACATTATCACACACAAGTTAAAATAATAAAATTCTGAGTAGGACAAAATTTTATTAATAAAAATAATGATTTAACTGTCACGTATGCAAAAAATATTTTATTTTTCTTTCTTCCTATTCTTAACTAAGACATTCAAAATATTCAACTAAAGCAAGACAATATAGAAAAACGTATTAAAAACCAATAAGCATAATCTAACTTAATTCCTCATGATCTAAAAGATTTGCTTAAATAAGTAAACACATCAGTACCATAAATGCTAAAATGAATGAGATTACATATTAGGGCATCCCTTTATCTGAATCCACAATAAAAATAATCCTATGACCATTTCCTTTCAAGACTAAGATCCCTTGAAAACCCTATCTATAATGTGAGAGATCATCTTCTTTTAAGAACCCTATCTCACAAGAACTATCTCTCTTCAAGAACCCTATCTCCTTAGTATTAGTGATTTATTATAAACATTATCATAAATAGAGGCACTAAATTAAATACTAGTAATTAATTAAATAAGTAATTGTAACTTAAATAAATAGACATAACAAATTAACCATCAAATAATTTAGTAAATTAGTAGGTTACAACTTGACTAGATGAATTCTATTAGAACCCTTTACTACTATTAATATGTCTTTTACTCTTTTCAAGGTCTTAACTTTTCCTTCTTTTGGTTATGTAAGATAATGGCATCTATGTATGGAATTGTTACGGGTCAATCTTCCGAACACATGACTTATGATACAAGTATTTATAACAATGGTCCTCTATATATGTGAATAGTCAAGATTTAGTCTTCCATATACAGGAATTAATTTTCACTACAAAAAAATTGACTTTTAGTGGCGACAAAAGTCACCGCTAAAAGCCAAGATGTTGCCACTAATAAGTTTTAGTGGCGACATCTTTTTTGCTACTCTATTCCAGTAACGCTAATACTTTTTAGCTAATAAGTTTTAGTGGCGACATCTTTTTTACCACTCTACTCCAATAACCCTAATACTTTTTAGCTGCGACAAAGTGTCACCACTAAAAGTCGATGCTACAAATATATAGTAGTGAATATAATCACCACTAAAGCTTATTACAATTTAAGTCAAACAAATGTCGCCACTAAATCCATATATTTAGTTGCTACTAAATGTATGTCGCCGCTAAATCTAAAGTTTTAATGGCGATATAGGTTGTCACTATAGGCATACTTTTAGTGACAATAATTTGCTATAGGTAAAAATAATTAGTAACACCATTAAAGTCGCGACTATATGTATTTAGCAACGACTTATTATTATGGGTAAAAATTAATGCCATTTGTCACTACAGGAAAACCTTTAGTGACAACATTTGATGCGGGTGAAAATGAATTAGCAACATCGCTATTACCACTAAAGAGTTTTAGCAACAATATGCTGTCGTCACTAAAGACTTTTAGTAGTAACATGTTATCGTCACTAAAGGCATTTAGTAACAAGAAATTATGGTCACAAAAAAAAGTAAAAGTGACGGTATTTTTGTAACAATTAAGCTTTAGCAACAACTTTTGGTGTTACAACAAAGTTCTAGTAGTGATCATTTTGTTTTTAATATTAAAAATAAGCTTTTTAGTGGCAAAATTTGTCGCTGCTAAAGGTAAAAAATGGATAATGTACATTTAAACTAAATTAATATTAAAGAAAATTAAAACAAAAAATAAGAAACAAAAAACAATATATATGCTAATTGACATGTACAAAAGGCATTAATTTCTTAATATTGTATATTATAATTAGTATTATAACTATAAGTGCACTCATAATGTCTTACATGTCAAAACCTATATTGAAATATCTATTAGAACATGAAATGATGGCATAAAATGGCCATCAATAAAAAAACATAAGTCCACCTTCTCTTCAGCTAGTTTGTCCACAAGAGGAGTCATTAGTCGGAGCATTCTTTCCCTATTAATAAAAAATAATACTAATCATATACTGTTATTGTTTAATATAACATTAAGGTAGAAGATTATTTACAAGCACCTGTTGTATGGTAGCCATAAGGCTAGCTAATTAAGCTTGAATCTCTGACTGAACCCATTGTTACATTGTAGCTCTCTCTTCTTGAAGCTTCTTTTCCATCTCAATTTGCATTTCCTTTCACAACCTTTCCCACTGCCCTTGTAATTTTCTCTCTATTTCAGCTTGCATTTGTTCCATCCTCGTTGAAACCCTTGAATCCACTTCAGTTGAGTCCATAATTCTCTTTTTTGTTAGTGTCTTTCCATATCCTTTCCCCCTAACATACCCTGACCTCTCTCCTAACACAGTGGCCAAAATCTGATCTCCCGTTAATGGATTGTCATTATCCTCTGCTTCTTGCTTGTGAACTAGTTCCTGAATGCGCCCCTAGAGGTATAACAATAGATAAACACTATAGACAATAAGGCAATGGAATAAATAATTGAAGCTTAATAATCTATAACAACTTACGTGGATTTCTTGTGACTTGGGATCTACCTATTCCACCTCTTTGTCCTTGTTCTTACGGGTGTGTTGAAGTTTCCAGACTTGGTCGGGGGGTGCCACTTCTCTGGTGATGGGATCTCTCTAAAATATTTTATTAGAAGGTAATCCATCCTACCATAGAGGGAATGACATAAAGAGAAATGTTTATAGACTCCTTAAGTATAACACAAATACCTACCATAAACTCCTCAACCTCTACAAATGAATGAGTACCGTATATATGCTTTGTCACTTGCTTTGCCCTGTTTGCCTTATTCTTGCTAGTCATAGCCTATGATTGAATGGTATTATGATCATGAAACCTTAAAATCATGTAAACACAAAGCAAACAATCCTTCAAATTCATGTTAGAAACACATTACCTTGAACTCTAGACCTTCCCAATAATGCATCAGCCACTCCCAATCATCACGGCTGATGTTACTTGGTCGAGCAGCCTCCTTCTCTTCATTTGTGTCACACTTAGCATAATCTGCATATAGGTCAGCCTTCCAAGATTGGTATAGTTGACACATCATCCCAATACAAGTTCTATTTATTCTCTCTTTAGGGCACCCGTCGCAAACATTAAATTTGTCCTACATAAAACATAAGAAACCAAATATTTTAACTAATGAATGACATTATGAATGCCACATAGAGAAAAATGACCCATAAATATAATGTTATACCTTTACTTTCAACAATAAAGTTTCCCTGTATTTGGCATAAATGTTAGCCCAATTACCATCTCTGAGAAAGACTGTTGTCCACACCATATGTCCACAGTAGCTAGCAAAGTCACAAGCCTCGTCTCTAATAGGTCTATCTGAGTTCTCAGGGATGTAAACTTTGATCTTTGAACCATATTTTGTTTTCATGTCCACTGATATACTCTTATATTTTCCCTCCCCTTCTTAGATATGCTGCAAGAAGCCGCTACATGTGAAAAAAAGCAAACAAATTAGTCATTGGCGTATATATATGGCAAAAGTGTAACAAAAAAAGTATTATCTACATGAAGTGATACCTGAACTACTTGGCACCTATGATCGTTTTGTAGGAAGCAAATCATTATAGATGGTTTGTCTATCCCTTTGTGGTGGGAGTGGTGATAGTGCATCTCCTAACTCCAAATCTCCCTGTACATGCTCATCTCTTCTCAGGGATGTAAACTTTGATCTTTGAACCATATTTTGTCTTCATATCCACTGATATACTCTTATATTTCCCCTACCCTTCTTAGATAGGCTGCAAGAAGCCGCTACATGTGAAAAAAAGTAAACAAATTAGTCATTGGTGGATATATATGGCAAAAGTGTAACAAAAAAAGTATTATCTACATGAAGTGATACCTGAACTACTTGGCACCTGTGATCGTTGTGTAGGAGGCGAATCATTATAGATGGTTTGTCTATCACTCTATGGTGGGAGTGGTGATAGTGCATCTCCTGACTCTAAATCTCCCTGTGCATGCTCATTTCTTCTCAAGGATGTAAACTTTGATCTTTGAACCATATTTTGTCTTCATGTCCACTGATATACTCTTATACTTTCCCCTACCCTTCTTAGATATGTTGCAAGAAGCCGCTACATGTGAAAAAAAAGTAAACAAATTAGTCATTGGTGTATATATATGGCAAAAGTGTAACCAAAAAGGTATTATCTATATGAAGTGATACCTAAACTACTTGGCACCTGTGATCGTTATGTAGGAAGCGAATTATTATAGATGGTTTGTCTATCCCTCTGTGGTGGGAGTGGTGACAGTGCATCTCCTAACTCCAAATCTCCCTGTGCATGCTCATCTCTTCTCAGGGATGTAAACTTTGATCTTTGAACCATATTTTGTCTTCATGTCTACTGATATACTCTTATATTTTCCCCTACCCTTCTTAGATATGCTGCAAAAAGCTGCTACATATGAAAAAAAGCAAACAAATTAGTCATTGGTGTATATATATGGCAAAAGTGTAACAAAAAAGGTATTATCTACATAAAGTGATACCTGAACTACTTGGCACCTATGATCGTTGTGTAGGAGGCGAATCATTATAAATGGTTTGTCTATCCCTCTGTGGTGGGAGTGGTGACAGTGCATCTCCTGAATCCAAATCTCCATGTGCATGCTTAAGTGAAAGTGCACCTCTTGGCACCAAATCCCTATATGTATGCTTAGGTGATGTCACCTTTCCAATCGGGTTATGTCGACCTCGACCATTACCCTACCCAATGCCTCGTCCTCCTCGACCTTCTAACCTACCTCATGCAGAGCCTGACATTTGCTACCTTTTGTCCAAATATAGTATATGTAACAAGATGTGATGAGACAAACATTAATGACAAATAAAAGTAAACAATAAAACACATACATAACAAGCACACAGGAAAAAAAAAATTAAAACAACATTAAATCCAACAATACAAAACATATATGACACAAGAATATATGAAACTTCAACCACTTGATCATACAATAGGGATGTTTGTATAATAATTGCAAATTTTTCAAATGTTCAGCAAGATCGAAGATTGACGCTAATCTTGATCAAACTCAATGTCTACTGTGTCGTTTGCATCGTTATCATCAAGCAAATCTTCTCCTTCTTCTTCGTCGGTGGACCCAATCTCATCATTGTCATCAATGAAATCATCTACCACACCCTTTACATTATGCCCACTTGTTTGAGTATTTATACTTGTACGGCTTAGTATTATTGGTTCAACATCATCCAAATGCAAAAGGACTACAAGGTCAATGCCCATGTCATTATTCTAAATTAGATTTAATTGGACTACATCTTGTTGATATGCCTCATCCAGAAGGAGACCATCATTCTCACCACTTTCTTTACCTTCTTCTACCTCTGAAAGGCTAAAGAGGTCATGAGGATTTATCTTCACAATAATTAGCCACTCCGTGTCAATAATGTCTTTTAGGTAAAATATTTATTCTACTTGACTAGCCAAGACAAATGGCTCATTCATAACCAATGAATGTCGAACATTCACACTTGTGATGCCAAACTTGTCAATCTTGTATCCTCTTTATAAGTGACCTACATCCCACCAATGAAACTTGAAGAGATATACTTTCATATTTCCAATATATGAAAGCTCATATATGTCCTCTAAGAGGCTATAATACTCTTTTCCTTCGTCTAAATCATCTCCTTTCACTAAAACTCTAATATTGTCAGTTTTTTTCCCTAAGGCACGATCTCTTGTATGGAATGTAAAATCGTTGACCAAATAACTAGAAAAACGATGCACTACTTTGGTTGGGCCAAGTGCTAAACTAATGAGGTCATCATTAGCATGACCCTATGTGCATAACTATAAAACCTGCATAGATTAACCATATTTTATTATCGTTTATTTGGACAAAAGCTCAAGACTCAATGCTACTCAACGTATACTATATTAATGAAGGAACCTAATCGTGCACAAAACCATTTGGGAAAGTCCTGAATAGTTGAAGTTTGAGTTTCAATCTCCAATTGGTGTTCCCTACATTATAGAAGATAGTTAGAAAATATTTGTTAACTAATTATTGTCATAGAGATTGGCAAATGAGTGATAACTTACTCTATGAATGGCAAAATATCTGTATAATTTTGCAGCACATACATACAAGCTTGATGGAACTCTGCCTCAGGAAAAATAATGGACTCACAATGCCCCCTTGCCCTCCCAATTTAGTTGAAGATAGACTCATCACCATTGTCCATAGGTCCATCGTCATTTCTAGGAGGCTGATTAAATTTGGTTGGCATATTCTTTAAATAACGAGAGTAAAAGGTAAGGCATTCATTAGCTAAATAAACTTCTGCAATTGAACCTTCTGGACGAGAATTGTTACAAACATAAGATTTAAATGTGCACAAATACCTATGTAAAGGCATATGGTTGAAAAGAAAAATAATTTGCAAGATTTGAGAGATGGAATAAAATGTATATTAAAACACAATACCTCTTAATAGGGTACATCCATCGATATTGCACAAGTCCACTAAGCATAGCCTCTTTTGGTAAGTGAATAGGCAAGTGAACCATAACATCAAAGAAAGCAGGTGGAAAGACTATTTCCAATTTGCATAATATAAGTGCAATTTGGGTTTCAAGTTGTTCTAGATCCTCAATTAGTAGGCACTTAGAACATAAATTCTTAAAAAAATTTCCCAGTTCTGTTATCGGCTCTGACACTTTCTTAGGCAATAAACTGCGTATTGCAATTAGAAATATGTCTTGCAACAATACATGATGGTCATGGCACTTTAATCTAAATAATTTTTTATCATGGATATACACGCTATCACACCTTGAAATATTTGACGAGAAGGCATCTAGAACCTTTAAATTTGCCAAGAAGTTACACACCTTCAGTTTCTCATGTGGGGACAAGGCATAGCAAGCTGCGGCCATTAATACTCTATTACCATCCTTGATTGGATGCAACTATTGTCTTATTCCTAAATCCACTAAGTCATACTGAATCTTAATGTGTCCTTAGTTTTTCCAGCCACACCCATCACTATTGAAATGAGGTTTGTAGACACATTTTGATCTATATGCATGGCATCTAAGTTGTGTCAAAGTATGAGGGTTTTCTAGTATGGTAATTGGAAAAAAAATACTCTTCTTCCTCCAATTATAAGCATTGGTTGGGCTATCACTCTTTCTTTTTTTTCCTTTCCCAAAGGTTACATTACTTAATGCTTGTAATTGCCTTAGCACTTCAACTCTGGATAAAGGTATAGGTGCTTGGCAATTTCAACCTTCCCATCAAATGCCCTCCTATTTCGCCACCAAGGATGAGTAATAGGTAAGAAGCGTCGATGGCCCATAAAGCACACCTTGCTATGTAAAGAAACTGAATGTGTGTCCTTATGACAACAAAGGCATGCTAACTTCCCTTTAGTTGACCACCCTAAAAGGTTTTCATATGTTAGGAAGTCATTTACTGTCTATAATAGAACTGTTCGCATCCTAAGATTGGATTGTAAGTGGGCATCATATGTCTTCAACCCTTCCTCCCACAAATGATGTAGCTCTTCAATCATTAGTTGTAGATCTACATCTATTTCATCACTTGGACACTTAAGGCATGGAATTACGAGTGTCATCATAAAGTATGGTTGTTTCATGCAATGCCAAGATGGTAAATTATAAGGAACCAAAACCATTGGTCATATACTGTATGCAGCACTCATATTGCCATAGAGTTGGAACCCATCACTTGTTAGGCCAAAGCAAACATTTCAAGGGTCCTCAAAGAAGTCCAGATGTTCTTCATCAAAGTTCTTCCATGCAATGGAATCAAATGGATATCTTAACACACCATCATTCTTTCATGCGTCTCTATGCCACCTCATCTCTTTAACTGTATTGCGAGCCATATACAACCTTTGTAGCCTAGGCGTTGTGGGAAAATGGCATAACACTTTACGGGAGACTTTCTTGCCTCTATGCCCATCTGACTTCTATCTAGATAGGTTGCACCTAGGACATCTTTAGGCATCGACATACTCCCTCTAATACAAGAGGCAATCATTTTCACATGCATCTATCTTGGTATAATCTAATCCAAGCTCTCGAATAACCTTGTTTGCTTTATAATAGGAGTTTGGTACTAGTGCCCCGTCTAGAAGCACATCCTTAAATAAGCCAAGCAAGGCATCTATAGACTTGTTGCTCCAATGGTTAAGGCATTTCAAGTGAAGTAGCCTTACAATGAAAGACAACTTGGAAGCTTTTCTACAACCTGGATAAAGATCAGTCGTAGCATCCTCCAATAGCTTGAAAAAATGCGTAGCTTGCATATTTGGTAGGTCGTTATATTCATAGCCATAGTTTCCCATCTCTCTTTCTATATGTCCACACACATCATTTATCATCTCGATAATGTCATTCTCCTCATCATTATCTTCTTGCATACCTTTGTCAATCTCCTGTGAGTGACTTTAGACATGATGACGAAATTCTCCATGTGAATCCCACACTTGGTAACTCTCACAAAACCCATTCTTGAATAAATCCTCCTTTACTCTGTGCCTCAACTTGAACTCTGTGTTCCTACACACTTTGCATGGACAATGAATCATATCATTAACCCCTGATTGACTAAATGCCCATTGGAGAAAACTATCTACTCCTCGTATATATCTTGGATCAGCTCTGTTCTTGATCATTATCTAACTTTTATCTATCCTTATTCTCTATTTCCTACATTAGGTAACATAGGAGGTAAAATTTCAACAATAAGAACCATATCCTAATCAAGCCATACCTTTAATTTCTCATGTAGTTGTAGGAAGCAAGCCACATTATGAATAAGAAATTATAGTTCAATCAAAACCAAGTTTCATTTTCCACACCTAGAAATTTGAAACAATAATACAAATTCAACTATCTATTACCATAAGTACCATATTATCCAACTGATGAATCCCCAAACACATGCATTGTTAGAAATGAATGAGTAGTTTATTTCTATAATAGATGATTATTCAAGATATGGTTTTGGTAATCTAGAACCTTTATAAGTGAATTAGAGATGTACAGTAGCATATTGTGTATATGGGGTAATCTAAAGTTTTAAAGAGTTAGGTATGTTTATTTGGTCTATTGAAACTTGTTCAAAGTGGTTTAAGATTTGTTGGTAAGAAAAAGCATATTTTCATGAGGAAAATGCATATCTTTGCTGGTATAATGGTTGAGGTTATGTTATATAGTAAAGTTCAATTAATTCAACTAATCCCTAAATTCCTAAATGATAAATGCTAGTATAGAGAGGTAGATAGGAGACCAGATGTCAATAAAACCAAGTAATCTAGCCATAAGAGGGCCCTAAAACTCCATTGGAGGGTGTACTAAATGGATAGGGTGAATATTTAAGAAGTTAGGATCAGAAGTAATTAGAGTCGCACCTAGAATTCAAACATAATTGAGCACTGCGACGCAATGCGACGTGGTCATCTCAAGTTGCGGCAAGGATTATGATTTTAGCATATGTTAGTTCCAGTAAGGAGTTGAGTCGTAGCATGGGCATTTTAAGTTGGGGCGCATGTTTAATATTTTTATTCCAAAATTACAGAATCGAACTACGTCGCGGCGAAGATCTACCAAGTTGTGGTGTGATTACATCCTGGTACTTTTGGAGGTTCCAGTGACCATTTTAGCTGTGGCGAAGACCTATCAAGCCGCAGCATGATTACATCCTGATGCTTGTAGAGGTCTAATAACTATCCTAGCCACAGCGAACATCTACCAAGTTGCGGCCTAAGTTCCTACATCTTTAATTTAGCTTCTAAACTTTAAAAAGTCATAACTTTGAGCATGGTAGTCCGTTTGAGGTGATTTTTTTTTAATCTAGGTATTTTTTTTAGATCCATGCAATGGCAAACTACCAAAAGTCACTTATTTTCCTCAAAAAAGTATGTTTTGGCCTTCAATTTTGAGATTTTTGTTTTAATTTTTTCTCAAAAGAACATGTCCAAACCCCAAAATGCAAAAGTTTATAACTTGAGCTAAGGATCCCCAAATTTAGTAAACTTTAGCTCTAATTAAAGCTCCATATGTCTACTTTATATTATAAAAATTTCAACCAAATTCTATATCTTTTGTTGCTTAAAAATTGCATGACAATAGAATTGGTTTGGGTGATAATTCTGTAGATTTACCTTTTGCTGTCATGAATTTCAAAAATTTAGAAGATATTCTAGATAACTCCAAAAATTGCCATCTTAAGGTTAAATTAAACCTCTAAATATCTTTTAACTGTTTACCAAGTTTTACACCTAGACTCCACTATTTGTTCCTTCAAATGCATCCCTTTCCAGACTTGCTCTATTTGGGTTTTGAGTTTGACACTAAAGAGTATATATGGGAAAATGATAGCTTTAAACCATTCCACTAACCATCCCAATACTTCTAACAAGTTTCAAATCATACTTCAAGACTACTAGAACTTCCCAGACTCCCAAGAAATTTCTAGATCAGAATATGACTACCTAGGTTCCTTATATTACATACAAGTCACCATGCTATTTAAAGCTTTAAGGATCACACAACTAACTATCATGCTTGGCTTTTACATACAACTATCAAACCAAATACAACCAACCATTAGACCAAATACCATATACAACCATCAGACTAACTACAACCATTAGAACATCAGACTATCAGACCAAATATAACCAACCATTACACTATCAGACCATTATACCAAATACATCAAAGCATTAAATCTTCCTTCATTGTCATGGGTACATGACGGGCTTGTCGTACAACCCTTAAAATAAAACTAGGTTGACTAAAAATATAGCAAGTGGCACAACCTAAGTCATCTCCCTTGGAATTGGAATTCAATGTTCAATTAGGTTCTCTAAGTGTTCTAAGATCCTAGAACTATCTAGTTTGGGAGATTTTTGAATGAATTAAACTATCCTAAAACTAAATTGAATCAAAATTCCTAAATTCTACCTAATTGTGTGAATTGTAAATGATAATGGCTTGTGACTAGCTTAGGAATTGTCTCTTGTTATCCACTATCCTTAACCTATTCTAATTGTGATTAATTCTGGCCTAAGAATTCCTAATTGTGTTCATTACAAGTTATCTTGAGTTACCACACAAGAATCAAGAGATTAACAATCTAATGTTGAATTGAGACCTCAATCCCGCATTAAACCGTTAACTCTTGTCTTTAAGATCAATGAACATCTAATTTGATTGATTAACTAATTAATTATCTTCTGATTCATCATCCAAAAATGTTTAATTAACCAACTAAACACTAAGAAATTCTCAAATCAAACAATCAAGCACAAAATCTCACTCATGCAATTCATCGAACACCTTCGTGGTATACATGGGAGATTAAAGAGAATAATGAAAAATCATATTCAAATTCAACCAATTAATCAACAAAAATAATTCCTAATCAGTGTCTAACCAGCCACTAATTAATTACACAATTTCCTAATCAAATATAACTCAACCAAGATTATACAAGAAAAAGAAAAAGTGCTGGAAAAATAAGAAAATCTTAGCCAGAATTCTGCTTCTTCCCCAAGGATTCAAGCTTCTACTCAAGAGCTTCCTCCCTTGCTAGCCTCAAGATGGATGAATTAAAGCCTCATTCGGTGGATGAAAAGTGGAGAATGGATGAGAATGGAGTGGTGAATCTGGACGAAGGCGAAGGAGGCGTGAAGGCGTGTATGACGGCAAGACAAGGGTTGATGAGGCGTAGGGATGAGTGAATGGACGAATGACGGCTAGGGTTTTGGAGTCGTGTGGTGAATGGAGTGTGTGGAGTGAAGGGTATGATGTGAGACGATGGGATTTGACGGAATGAGTGAATGAATGGCATGATCCCCTTCTCACGTGAATCCTTTAATGACTTCACGTGCTGTTCCTGTTGCCAATTCTCCGTAGCTAAATGCATGTGGGATAAGGTGTGGGTCCCAGCTCATTTTCTTTATTATAATATTCCAATTCATGCAAACTTCCCACTTTTCACGTTCTGCTTCAGTTTCTGCTCATGTGCTTCGTTCTTTTCGTGTTTCTTCCTCAAACCAGAAACCACACAGCTTCTCTCGCCTTCTCCTTCAACGTCAGCTCCTTGCTCTTCTTTGTGCCAGCTCATTCTTCCATTCTTAGCTTGTGCTTCTTCATGCGTTGCTCTGGTTCTGCATGCTGCCTTGCCCTTTAGCTTATGCCTTGTGTGCATGACTTTGAAGCTGCTGTGACGTGTTGATGTCCAGCCCGTGGATCCTTCGTGTTCTGCTCAGCTCTTGCTCATCCACGCTCTTTCTTCCTCTCTTTCACGTGTACTTCGTGGCTTCATTCTGGACCTTAAACCCAAGACTAACTCCTTCTCATGTTTCTGTTCAGCTACTGTATGTTCTCCACGTTGGTTTCACGTTGCTGTCCATGTGTATTTGTTTCTGCTTCTCTTCCTCGTTTTGCTGCTGTCCAGACGTAATTCTGCATGTGTTTCTTTCTTCTCCAACTCTTCACGTTCTGGTCAAGCCCTCTCTTCAAACCACATGTTGCTTCTGTGTGTTGTTTTGCCTCTGCATGTGTGTGTTTAGCAGCTTCTACTCACCAGAACAGAGCAACAAGAAGACGTGGTTGGTAATGAGAGTGAATGCACACAAGTCTCCTTCAACCAGCCTCTTTTCCACGTACATCCCTTGCTTCTTCCTCCCATATATACATGCCTTCATCTCTTCTTCTTCTCTTCTTTAAATCAAATACTCATTTAAGCTATTTGCCCTTCACAAATCTGCACAAATAATAAGAACAATTTAATAGGAAAATTTACAAAAATCATTTAAAATAAAATTGTGCATTAAAATTCCTAAATTTTGCAATTAAATTCTTAAAGTATAGAAATGGCTATTAACATGAAATCTTATCTAATTGAAGTTTTAAAGCCATATTTGGAACTAAAATGTCTAAGTTAGGGGATTAAAATATATAAAATATGATACTTATCAGTACATTTTTCAAATTAATTCAAGTCATATGCCTAGCTTTTCAAAACAAAAGAAACTACATATATTAAGTCTGCTTGCTACTAGCTTCTATGCTAAATTAATATTATATTTATCACATAACATTCTATAAAATCATCTATCCAAAATATAATTTATCATGATCATAATCATATCAAACCATTTATTAGTGCACCCAGCAACGAAACTTAGGATAGTAGTGTTAACTACAGTATTAAAGGTTCTAAGAAGTCATATTCTCAAATGGAAGGAAGGTCCTAGGACAATATATATGCAAACATACAAAGAAACAATTAAAAGTCCAAAATACTTGGAACTCCATTAACTTGGCAGCACACTTCGATAGAGATGATTTTCTGCTACCCTTTTAAAAAATGAACGAAAACCAGGGAAATCGTTTTGGAAGACAATCAGAAGGTTAGATTCAGAAGGCCCTAGTTTAGATCTACCATTAGCAACACTATAGCATTTATAGCAGCAATTAGAAATTAAATCGAAGATTAGGGCATAAAACAACAACAATAATAATCTAAGATAGGGAATACCTTGACTTAGAAAAGCACTGAAGTTTTAACAGTTAAGCGGGGATGTGATCTCGTCCTCGGCACTTACTGGTCTTCCAAGGCGATATAAATGGAATCAACCCTTCCTTCTTCTTCTCCTTCGTTTGCTCTATTTCTTTGTTGTTTGCTCAGCTTCAGAAGGACAATAGAAACTTTAGGGCTGGAGCTACATTGGTGTTGGGCTGGGAGGGAATTGAAAATTGAAGGTAATTCATAAAAAATTAATGAAAATGGATGGATGAGTTTTTATTAATAAGATAAACCCTAGAAATTCAAATTCAAATTTTAGATATATGAAATGTTAGATATACTAATTTAATGAATTCTAAAAATTGAAATTTTAACTAAAAATCTTTATTATTTGATATTTTATGATGGTTTTATCTATAGTTTTATTTTTTAATTATTGATTAAATAATTCATAAAATTAAATAAAAAATTTTAAAAAATAAACTACTAGTCGTTAATGTATAAATAAAAAATAATTTTTCTGATAAATATTTATCTAAAAGTTAAATAATTATAATAGATTATAATTATTTATCTAAAAATTAAATAGTTATAATAATATCTTTTTGATTTATTTTGTATGTTTGATTAATCTAGATTTTGAATTTGAGATAATAAAATTTTTGAAATATCCCATTTAGCCAAGTGCTTTTATAAATATCTTTTTTAAAAATATATTTCTTTACTCATTTTAGTCTTTATTTTGAATTAGTATTTTGGGGGACAACCCTTGAATAATGCTATTCTATTATGTTTGATTAATAATTAAAAAGAAACTTTTAATAAATGTTATATAACTTTGACATTATCAAAAATGTATGTTTGATTAACGTTGTGTTTGGATGGACGAGGGAAAAAGCGGAGGGAGAGAAAAGTGAGAGAAGAGAAAAGTGAGAAGAAAATATTATCTTCTCGTGTGTTTGGATGGAGGAAGAGAAAATGGGAGAAGAGAAAATGTAAAAGAAAGAAAATTAATTATTTTAAATATGACAATAATATTGTTATTATTTTCAATTTTTACATATATATTTTTAAAAACATAAAAATAATAAAAAATAAAAACCAATTTAAAAAAATTCAAATGATACAAAAATTATTTTTGAATAAAATAAAAAAAAAATCTTATTAAAAAGCACACATTTAAAATTAAAAAATATTTTAAAAATATATATGAAATTAATTAAATTATAATTTATATATTATTATTTTAATACCATAAATATTAATATCTATTTTAAAATTTTATAAATATTATTTTAATATATATTAATTAATTTAAATATAATATAATATATAATAAATATTTTTTAATTATATATAATATTTATTATATTATTATATATATTAATATATAACAATTATATATTTAAAAATATAAAATATATATATATATATATATATATATACATATGCATTGCCAGCATTGACATATGTCCAACTATCCTTTGGTCGTAGGGCCATTCGACTACTTTGTAGTTTTGTTTTTTTTAAAGTATGTATGATTTATTAATTTTAATATTAAAAAATACATTATTAATTTATAAAGAATATTTATTAAACATTATTTATAAATTATTATTTTAATAAAATAAATATAATTATTTGTTTTAAAATTTTATAAATATTATATATTAAAAATATTTTTTATATATATATATATATGTTTTGCCGAGTCGTTTTCTCCCGCAATCTCCAAATATGGAGAGAAAAATTTTGTATAGCCACTTTTCTCTTCTCCTCAGTTTTCTCCTCCTGCCAAACAAGAGAAAATTTCGTTTTCTCCCCTTTTCCTTTCTCTTCTCCCCCTTTTTCTCTCCATCCAAACGCACTGTAAGTGTTTGTTTCAATTGATATATAGTGACTTATAAAAGAGAATATAGATTTGAGGATTAAATAAAAAAAATGAAAGAGAGTATGTGTGTAAACAAATAAACAAGTAATGGAATTTTGAATTTTACAGAAGAAGTATATGAATAGACAAATCTTTTTTTATGTGATTTTTAAATTTAATTTCAATCTTGAAAAATTAATTTAATGTATTTTTTTATTTATTTTTTTTACTTTTATTAATTACAATTTTGTATACGTACTTTTTTTAATATTAACAATTAATTGTAGTTTTTAAATATGCAATGTTGTTAAACTTTTTTATAAATATTTTCTTTATTAGCATTGCAACAAATTTTAATGAGTAAAATTTTTGAATGATTCCCTTTAACTAATTTAGGGAGAAAATGTAATATCTGATTCCTTGAAAATAAGAAAAAATATGAAAAACGTAATGTACAGTTTCTCCGTCAACGTATAAAATTTACTGGATACAAAAGAAAATCCCCAGAGAGGATGATTTGAGAAATTTGGGACCTTGTCGACAAGGTGTTTGCCTAGAGTATAAAGTTTTCTTTTAAAGCACATGACAACTACAAGGTTTTTTTTTTAAAGCTTATGGGTGCTTATACATTATAATGGTATGATAGAAAAAAAAACTATATATAGTGCTATTATGTATAAATAATGATTAGATTATTTTAAAAATTTTAATAAAGAATAATTTAAAAATTTTCAATAAACATTGTATAAAAAAGAAAAATTTTATACAACAAATATATATTTTAATGAGATTATATTTTTTCATATATTTGAATAATTATCTATTTCAATCATCTCATCCCATAAGAGAAGAGGGGTATTCTTCCTTATTACACAACAAAATAGAAATTAGAAACGTGAAAAAAATCTTAACTAATAATATATAGTTCAATCTCAAGGTGCAAATTTTTCAATAAAAAATTTAGATTAAATTTTTAAAATTTCGGTCATAAGTTTTTGATAAAAAATCATATATAAAAAATTTTAAAAAATTTAATTATATACTATTGAGTTGTAAAAAGTTTTTACTTATTATAAGCAAAAGCACAAAGAAAATACAATGCATGTAGTGCAAGAATGCCATTCAAATGTCTCATATAAGTCAAATGCAACTTTTAACATGAAAATTCATTCATCATTAAGCCATGGGATCAAAACAAACTAACTAGGCTCAACTAAATTTAACTCAAAGCCAAGGAAGAGCTATTAAGCTCAATTCCATGCCATAGGGAGCTAGAAGCCGAAAAACATGTCAAACTTCTACATAAAACTTATACATAAAACTCATAATGGAAAACATATCAAGACATAACTCATGGATACATCAAAGCAACAACACATACAAGCATCCCAACTCGATCAAGCATTCAAATGCATGCAAGATAGGGAAATAGAACTACCTTAAGACTTGTGAGGCTTTAAGACAACACTAACCCACTTATTTTTGGTTTTTCTCTTGTCTCTTTTCCACTTGACACCCACACTTGGGTGAGTTTAGGCTAGCTTAGCCTATACATAATAATTACAGGGCAAATCAATCCATTTGGATTCATTCTAGGCCTCATTATCTTCACTTAATCCCATTAAAACCTAATATGAAATTTAAAGCTAGTTTAGATACAATAAGAAACAACCATTGGCTTTCACTTTTTAAACCCTAAATCTCACTTGTTACAAGTCTTATAGCTCTAAGGAAACTCATTTGAATCATCATGTGCTTGGTTAGAAGGGTTTAAGACTAACCTACTTCTTTAATCCAATTTAGGCCTTAAAAATACAACTTTCATTCTAGGGCTCCTCAATTTAATTCAATGGCTCGATCATTATTTATTCATCACATTAGGCCTCTAAAATCCTTAAAATCCATTAAAACACTCCCTAGGTATCCTAAACTTAGTTTGGCCGAACCATGATACAAGAAAGGCCTAATTGGAGTTTGGCTCATTTCCATTGGGATTTTGATGTATATGGAGGATCCTTAGCTTCTCTATAGTTTAGTTATGACCTAATATGGCTTGAAATGTCCTCTTAGGATTCCATAACTTGTAAGGTGCAACTAAAACCCTAATTGCCATAAGTTGCATTCTATAAGCTTTTAATGAATTCCATTGGTTCTATCTTATTCTCCTCACTCCCAAACCTCTAATTCTACCATGTTTTAGTCCAAAACAACTTCCCTTTATGTAGCTCTAAGTCTAACTGAATTGGTGAAGGGAAGAAAAAGCAAAGAGAAGCAACTCTTCTAATTCAAAACATACCTTACTTGAATCTTTGTTAAATAGAGAATTTGATGCTACAATTTGTTTCTTTAAATCCTCTCCTTCTTCCTAGAAACCAATCATAAGAGTGCTCCTTTCAATAAGCTAAAACCCCACCAAAAGAGAGGGCTTAAAGAGGAGAAAAAGATTAATGAAATCAAGGCTATGAAAAAGAGCATGTTTCCTTACCTAAGATGACTTCCCTTTCTCCTTTTTCCTCCTTCTTCTTGGTGCATCTTGGAGGCTGAACTAGAAGCATGAAAGTCTATTTGTAGGAGTTAAGAATGTGGCTAGCCTGATATAAGAAGGAAAGGAGGTCTTTTATAATAAATCCAAAAATTTCCACTATAGCCTTCAAATTCAATTTCACCATTTAGGCTTGTTTTATCTCTTTTTTTAAACTGTCCTTTTCATTTGAAAATTTAGGTCCTCTATTTTATTAAAAACATTTACTTCTAATTTTACGGGTGTTTAGAACTATCCCAAATTATCTAGTCAAAATTTAAGTTAACTGACAACTTAAAATATACATTAGTGGAGTTTTGTTCAATCTGACGTTTTCTATAGTTTTTAGGCTCCCTAAGAACCCTAAGGAACTTAATTTTGCTATTTAAAACTTCCTTCTTTGAATTTCTAAAAAGTTACCTAAAATTATAATTTTTCCAGTCCTTTTCCAATTTATTTTGCTTAGCCATTTCGGCTCCAATTTCAGGCCATTTCTAGTTTCTTATCCTCATTTCTGGATACCCAAATAATCATTCTATCCTTATTCATCTTACTTTAGGGTCTTCTTTCATTAATCACTCAATCCTATCTTAGTCTTTGAAGGACTAGATGTTACACTAAGTCCTAATCTGTGATAAGAAAATTATCAACAAGTCATGTGGCAATTATATTTACTATTTGGGATCTCATAATTTCAAATGTAATTTTATAAGTAGTTGGATCATGATTGTGAATCTAATCTTGTTAAGATTCATTTTATGATATTTAGATTCAAATGGTGATGTTCATACTAGGTTTTGTCTTTTGGAGATATCATGGGATTAAATTTATACACACCTTCAAGGAGGAATTTAATTCCCACTTCTATATTGAACTAATATGAATAGTTATCTTGGCAAAGAAATTGGAGCATAGTTATCTTTTGGACTAAGTTATGCTATGTTGAATTTATTCTTCACCTATTTATCCTAGTAATTTCTACCACTTGTTGGTAAGAAACATGGTAGACTTGTTAACAGCTCTTCAATATTGTGACATAAATGTTTAGGTCATATTTCTAGTAAGAGACTAGAAAGAAATAGTGGTCAAACAATAAATTTTACACAACCATAATTTCTCCATTTTCTAATTCATGTGTTGACTGTATTAAGAGAAAATTCCCTGTTAAAACTAGTATAAAGGGACAAGTGGGAGGTTGGTCATTTTAACATTTAATTCACAAGTTAATTATGGATCTATGATATCATGGGAGAATTTATGAAATTGGCCGCCTTCTTTATTGTCCATATCTTTGATATAAGTGGATTATTCTTCCATATGATCTTTAAATGCTTAAAAACAGTTGTTGAAAAATTTTGAAAACACATTAAAAGTGTCAAATTTGACAAGGACGGTAAGTATTGTGGTATACATTTAAATATTGGTAGAAAATCATGTCCTTTGTCATGTCTCTATTGAACTATGGCATTAAGATATAATATACTGTAACATCCGATTCTTCCATAAATATGAGAAACGTAATATCTGGTTTCTCCGTAAACATACAAAAAGCATCGGATATAAAAAGAAGTCTCCCACATAGAATGATTTGAGGTCTAATAAATTAGAGTAATAATATAGACCTCAAATAATGAGGATCTAAGGTCAGAGTTACCCTGAAAATAGAGCCAGAATAATCAGATGAAATTCAATGAATCTGCAGTGGCATTTTTGTAATTTCAGACACTTTTTAGAAAACTCAAAGGAGAGATTTTTAAATGAGAAAAATGAGTTTCTAAGATTCTCAAAGGCCCTAAAAATCATAGAAACCCCTAGAATGGTTTAAACCCCTCCAGTTTATGTTTTAGAGCGTTGGTTGACTTGAGCTTTAATTGGTTCATTTAGGAAGGTTTTAAATTCAATTTCGATGAAACCAAAGATATTTTATGAATTAGAAGACCTAAATTTTATAATGGAAAATATGGTTCTTAAAAAGGAGTTGAAATGAACCCAAACAAAGCAAACAAGCGCGTAAGGGCAAAATAGTCATTTTAAAAAATTATAAAAGAGAATTCCTAAGTAAGATTACACCTTATCATCTTCTCCAAGCTTCCATTTTTAGAAATTTGAGTAGCCATGGCATGACATTAAGAGGGGAGAGAGAGAAGAAGTTTAAGCTTAAGTTTAGGTAAGTAAACAACCCCGTTTCATCCTGCGCCAGTTAAGAAAGTTGTTCCTCTCTCTAAGAGCTCTCTAATGGCGATTTTCTTTTCTTGAAAACTTGAAGATTCAAGTTTGACCTAAGTTAAAAAGGAACTCTTTTCAAGAAACCAATCGATAAAAAATAATCTATGCAAAAAGAGTTCTGTTTTAAAATAAGACTTTGCTTGAAACACTTATAAAATCTTGTGTTTCCAAGCCATTTAAGCTTTGGTCTAGAGAGAGAAAGTGAGAAGAAGAGTTTTTCTTCATGTGTTCTTAATAGAACCAAGGGTTATGGAGTGTGAGGATTAAGAATATACAACTAAAATTAAAAAGGAAGCATTAGAATGCAAGTTATAAAATTTAAGGATTTGGTTGCACCTAGGCTAAGATGAAGCTTCTTAATAGTAATTTAAGTTGTCTAAGAGTATATATGAGTTTTCAAGACATCTAGGAAGCTTCACAAGTGCTAATTCCCTAAAAGAAAGCAAGCAAACTCAATGGGTGCATAATGCTCTTCATGTCTTGGCCTAACCCACTTCATGCACCTAGGGAGTGTTTTAATTTGTTCTAAGCCTAGAATAGAACTATATATGATAAAAGAACATTAGTGAAAGTCTTGAAAAAAATTTAGAAGTCATAGAATGTGAGATGGAGGTGTAGGCTCCATAATGTGACATTATGAAGTAACTTATAGCTAGGTTTCTTAAAATGAATGTGTGATGACTCCAAAGAGTCTAAAGAAAGTCGAGAGACCTAGAATAAATGAGAAATGGGAGCCAAGACTATGAATTCTCCTAGTTGCTTCATAAGGTCTTATATGGAAGCATAATGGAGCCATAGAACAAAGTAGCTTCATTTAAAGTGTGTATGATGTCAAGGCTTATTTCCATGAATGATTTATGTCTCTTTTAATGTGTCTAGGCCAAGAGAACCAAAGGCCACCTAATTCCAAGGCTTAGCTGAAAAAGGGGAAGAAGAATTTCAAGAGAAAGTGTTGTGTTCTTACTTTAATGTAGCTCTTTAACCTTTCTCTCATGCATGGCTTATATGTTTACTTGTCCTTGAGTACTTGTGTGTATGTTTGAGTTAAGAAATGTTTCTAGCCTATGCTTGCATATTATGGTACCATTATGTTTCTCAAAATGTGTTTATGATTGCATTATGGCTTGCTTAAGTTTGGTTGTACCAAAAGCCCCTTAGCAAAGGTGAAGATGAGCCAAAAGTTCTTAGAAATAGGTAAGACAAAGCTAAAAGCATCAAGAAGAGTGAGACTTAATTAAAAGTCCCTTGAAAGTAGGTGAGGCAAATCCAAAAGTCCCAAGAAAGATGGGTGAGGCTAGACCAATACCCTTAAAAACTTATACTTGTTATGTATAAGTTATGTGACAAGAAAAATGTCTTGAACATGTTCACTAGTTTCTTGAATATCATGCATGCATTCTTTGACTTGTTTATGCATCCATTATATATGTTTGAAAGGATTAAGAGCTATTGGGATTCTTTGAATCTCACTCTTTCTCTACACATATCTAATAATGTCTAGGTGCACCAAGTAGACAAGGAAATAGAGACCAACAAGTATAAGAAGCAAGATTATGACAACAAGATAGAGAAATGGCTTGTTTAATTATATTTTAATGTCAAACTATGTACCCATGAGATGAATCTATGATGTAAACCCTTTTGCATGTTTTAATATATGTACAAATAGTGTATGTATCAATATGGAAGCTAGATAAATGAAAATGTGAGATTTTACCACTCCTTTGCCATTATATATCTTGATATTCTTGTATATATATGGATATGGTAAGGTGGGATTGATCTCCATAGTGATTTGGATCATTTGACATGCTTTTATGTATAGTATTTATACTTTTAAACTTGTCCAAATGGTTGTAGAATGCAAGAAGGGCCATTTGGTGTCTTGAGATGCTATTTTGAACTTCAATTTTGACCAAATGGTGGGCTAAACCAAAATATGACCAAATGAATGAGTTTTTTCATGAAATTTAGCCAACAAATAGGTCTAATTTAAATCTTTTCACAAAAAAGAGTACTCAATTTGAAGCTCTAGAGAATTTATTATAATTTTTCAAAGTTAGCCAAATTATTCAAAAATGGTATGGTTGTTGTTTACTTGGTTAGTCTGCTTCTTTATATTACACATGGGGTAAATGAAGTCCAATGCCCATTAAATTTTATAAGCATAAACTAGACATCATAGGCTTTCCATATCCATTAAGATCACTTTATTTGGAGTTTTATAGTACTAGTAATGTTGCCTGACTTGTGTTACTATTCTATAGATTTCTAGTGGCTTAAGGCTACTGCATTAGTCTGGACTTTTTTTTATCAAAAGTAGACATCCAAGTTTTCCAAAATCGTATGGTTTATTTAATTGCAATTTTTCTAGAATTAGTTATGAATTTTCAAAATTTATGTCAGAAAATTGAATTCTGAACCCAAGAGCAATCCATGGAATTTGTGTGATGTAGCTTCAAACCCAAAGTGAATGTGATCAAATGTGATAAGTATGACTTGTATGGATGTGCTATGACTAGGAAATGATGTGGATGAGTTCACATGGTCTATGGAGCATAACACGAGGAAATGAAACCTTACATAATACAAATATATACATTTAAATATTCAATATTTTCTTTATGTAAAGTATGTTCTTCCTTGAAATAGTACTCTATTGTAACAACCAAAATTTTTGAAACTTTTCTAAGTTATGAAATTTTTCTAAGTCTGCTGGTTATAACCCAGCTATAGTAAATGTACCTGTTCGCTATAGCGAGAATACTTCTAGCTATAGCGAGTTCAGGCGTCCCATATAAAAACCTAAAAATTCCTCGTAATAGCATATGTCATAGCGAAAATAGGGGCCTGGGACTAATACGTGCTCTCCGTAGCGAGGGTTATTTTCCACTATAGCTAGAGTGGGTCCATAAAAGCATGAAAAAGTGTGTTTTTACTTCTTAATAACCCCAGAAGCTTCTCTTCCTCTCTAACCAACTGAAGCTTCAACCAAAACAGAGAAAAGGGGCTTGAGAGAGTGAAAGACAAGAGAGAGACCAAGAGAAGGAAGGAAGAACAAGGAATAGGTAAGCATAACTTGAGATTTCCATAGCTTTTCTTCTTAAAATTTTGTTCTTCTCTCTTTGTCCTCTCTTTCTATAGTTTTGGTTGTTGAATTGGCTTTGTTTTAGGCATAAGTCAGAGGGGGAAGTGTAAGGATTTGAAAAGAAGATTTAAGCAAAGGAAGAGCCTCTTGGAAAGAGCTTGATTTAAGCTAACTTCTTTCCATTTTGTTGTATCTTCTCCCCTTGCTTTTTTCTTGAGTATGTTGGCCAAGAACAAAACCATGAGAGGAAGGAAGTTCTGCCCTAGAATAAGTAAGAAACCCTTGAATTAGAGTGTGGGGAGTTGAGAAATGCAAAGGAATTAGGAAAAGAGCTAGTGAAATTCAAGAGGAGGAAACTCGAGATTCCTAAACACTTTGCAAAGTTTACTTTGATTCAAGAATCCCCTAACCTTTATGAGTGTTTATTGAGTTCTAAGAGAGTGATTGAGTGTTATTTGTTATGTCTATGCTCATGAGAATCGGCTCCATCTAGTTATGGTTCTGAGACTAAGAAGGGAGAAGAAAAGTTAGAAGGGAAGGCTTGTGTTAGCGTGTAAGGTAGCTCTCTACTCTTTCTTATTGCATTCTTAGATGTATAATAGTCATTGTATGCTTGTGTATGTGCTTGTATTGTGGACATGCGATTTGATGTTGCCTTGATACTAATATACTTATGTTTTGGGTTGTGAAAATTGTTTTGGTGAGGTAGTGCCAAAAGTTACTTGTGATGGGTGAAGTAGAGCTAAAAGTCCTTAAGGATGGGTAAGATAAGGCCAAAAGTCTCAAAATGAGTGAGGTTAAGTCAAAAGTCCCTAGACCAAGGATGAGGCCAATCCAAAAGTCCCTAAAATAAGGTTAGGTTATACCAAAAGTCCCTAGAACTTATTCTTGGCATTGATATGATTTTCATGACATGTAAATCATTTGTTGTATGAGTTTGAATGGTTGGATGCCTACTTGCATGTTTTGACATGTTTATATGCTGTGATTGCTTCCTTGAATGAGTGTATGAGCTATTGAGATTCCATGAATCTCACCCTCTTCCCTTTCCCATATCATATGGTCCAGGTGGAGCTCAAGAGCCAAAGAGTGGAGGCCATGAGGCATAAATAGCCATCACTTGACACTTTTGCACACTTACGCATAGTTTAATGTATAGGAATGTATAGGAAAGCGAAAGTGCTTGTGTATACATATTCTTTTTAAGATGTAAATATTTGAATAAGTGTAAAAGTATATATAAATGATATGTGAACCATATATAGAACCCAAGTAATGGAAATATGATATTTGACCCTTTGGTGGCTTGTATTTAGTAGTGCATTTTTGCCCGTAGCATAGTGAGTTTGAGATGTGTGATGATTTGGACCACTTGACCAATTCATATATGTTGTGTTTATACTTTAAAACTTACCCAAGAGGTACTAGAACATGTAGGAGGCCATTTGGACCCACTTTAAATTGTATATGATGTTAAATTTACCAAATTCATGAACTCTGTCAATATATGACCAAATAAACTCTTCTTGATATGAAATTGGCATGCATCTAGAGTTTATTGAGAGATTTTTAGGAAACTAAAGTGGGTATTATTTGGAGGTGTAAGGAATATTTGATGAATTTTTGAAGTTGAAAAATTTTCTAGTTTTGGTTAGTGCACTATTACCACTAGTCCGAATAAAAATTGTATTATTCATAGACCAAATGGTGCTTGATTTCTATGAAATTTTATGGGCATAAACTAGACATCCATAGTGACCAATACCAATAAGAAGCACCTTAATTGGAGGTCTTTAGAGGGAGAAATAATTTTCTAAATTTCTGTGTCAGCATGAGGGATGCCAGCCGACCTTTGTTACTATTTCATCATTTTTTGAGGTCCAAAGCCTACTAAAATGATCTAGACTTATTTTTCTCCTCTAGTTAATATCCGTAACTTTCCAAATTGGTATAGTTTGCCCAGATTGAATTTTTGTGGAACTAGTTATGAATTTTTTAAGTTCATAACAGCAAATTGTATCTATACCAAGGATATCCATACCTTTGTACCTTTTCTTATGTCAAACATGGTCCAAATGCTGAGATTGTGGTTTGGAATTATTTCTAGTGTCTAAAGCTTTCTAGAAAGTTATGGTTTGCTTGATTCTCATTTTTTGAAAATTAGTTATAATTTTTCAAAATTAGAGCCAAAAATCTGACTTTTGGGTCCTTTTTGAAAAATTACATTTTTTGGTTTTTGGTTTCATATCCGTGGTTCATGGGTTGTTTTATGCTATGTATGAGTTGTATAAATAGAGTTTGAGTAGAAAATGTGATTGATGGGTTCATGGGACTCGCGGGGCAAAGTATGACCGTTTAAACCCCGGACATATAACATTGAAATGCCACGATTTTTATTCTTTTCTTTGGAATTTCATGGAATCAAGCCTAAGTAGAGATTAGTTGAAGATAACACATTATGGTGTTACATCCATCATGCAAGTTATGAATGAGATAACGTATTGTACTAATATATAAAGGTAAAGAGACTAAGGTATTATATATACCATGACTAACACCCATTAAAAAGTTAGGCTTAAAGGATAATGAAATCATACCTTGATAAATATAGCAAAATGTATGATTAGTCATTTTCTTGGCAAGAGTTTCCATGAAATATCAACATGAAAGACATCTACATTCATATTCAACTAAGTATCTTAAAAAGTTGTTCCCAAAACTTCATTTTATTGATATTTGGTAAAAGGCCTAAGTTAAGGCACTTTCTAGTATGGAGTTATGAGAGGAAAGTAAGACCATGTACATATATATTCCTAAACTTATGAAATTAGATGCTAAATTTTGTTAGTGGTTCAATTATTAGCTATTGTGTAGGCTCTAATAATGAATTTTATTATCTCACCCATTCTACCAAAGTCATTGAATATGATCGAACAATATGTTTCAAGGATGACTTGGATAATGGAAGTTTAATGCCTCATATTATTAATAACCAAGAAGAGAATACTGTTATGCATGTACTTATTTGGCTTCTCCATCAAAGTTTATTCCTACTATGAGGAATTTTGATATATAAGATATTATTGATGATTATGATGAACTACTTGTTATTAATGTTGAAGAATCTATTATTACAATTATTCTTGAGATAGCCTTAATGAATTTGTGCACTTACAAATTTTTGGTGATTTACATGGTTTAATTGCAAAATATGAATTTGTTGTGACTGATATTTCATGTTATTAGTATTCAATTCATCCAAATATTTTATGGTTATAAGGGATGAATTTTATATTATGTTTGAAAACTTATAGATTTCATGAAGGCTAAAAGGCCATTACCTTTAAGTAGGTTTTCTAAACCTACTGTGGGGTTATAAATGAAAAATTAAAATATTTAAGGTCAAAGTAATTACAAGGAGCTACAATTAGGGAGATGAAATTGACTATTTGAATAACTTCTCACTCGTGTCCACTAAAGACACTTTTGGAATATAATTATAGCATTAATTATTACCATGGTTTTGGAACCCTACCAGATGAATGACTGCCTTTTGTATTAAAGCTTATGTTTTAATTAGAAGATGTCATTTACTATTAATTATGAGAAATGTAAGAAATGTTTTGGATAGGTGTAAGACTTACAAATGTGGGTTTCCTTGTACTCCATGCTTGTCCTGTCCCTATTTTCAAGGTGTGACATGTATACTCAAATATGCACCCATCTTAACATAGTTTTTGTATAGTGTGCTCATTAAATACTTGAGTAATCTTATGTTGAATCAATAAACAACTGCCTAGAAAATTATATAGTACCTACAAGGTGCCAAAATCTCATATTGTGATAAATTGGATCCATTTGTAATCATTTAGCTATTTAGATTCAGATTATGCAATTTGAAATCTACTTTGAATGCATCACATGATATATTGAGGAATTGTTTGGGTGAAGTGTCAAATAAACACTTACACTTGCCTCAAATTGTGGGAATGTATTTCGTGAGCCTAGAGGAGTTGTTTTATTGATAGGTGCCAAATAAAAATTACAATTTTCTCATCTATGAGTGCAAAATACATATCTTGTTGCCTCCGCATGGTCAAGGAAATTGATTTCTATTATGCATATTATCAAATGCATATCTCAAGTCTTGACCATCTTGTTGTGACAATGATTTTGCTGTATACTTCTCTAAAACATTACAAGAATTTTAGTCATATTGAATTCTAATATTAAATTTCTTATTTGTCAAAGAAAAAAATTTGTGAATCTCAAACTCATTAAAATATTTTTTGGATAATGCTAGCTAATGTGTTAGCCAAAGGCTTTCTCTTTGGAGTTCTCTTAGGTATTGTGAGATTGTTTAATGCCTTGGCTTAGTGAGAGTCTACGTTGTATTCTTAAGAGACACTATGATAATATGTTGACATTTGGTTAAGTCATGTTTTAGATAAATTATACTTGCTATTCCATTTTATTTCAAACTTAAAACACTACTAGAAATTTGTGAATTTTAAATGAAATTTTTGGACGAAATATATTCCATTTGAAATTATAGACATTTTGGACAAATTTCCCATGAAATAAAGCACTAACTGTAGAGGAAGACTTTTGTCTTAAATCTGTCCAAATTTTGTCCCAATAATTCACACCAAGTTGGCGCCAAAATATTTTTGATGGCTTTCAAACAAATTTATGGTGAAATATTTGTTACACAATATTTGTCCGAAATCTGTCTTAAATTTAAGATGATTTTCAGATAGAATATTATAGAAGGATAAAATTATTTTTTAAAAAGTATTTTTGTTCAAAATTCATCTCTAATTTGAGACCAATTAGGGATGAAATGTTTTATAATTATAATATTATTTTGTAAGATTTTTTCATTAAAAAAATCTTCTAAATTTGGAGAAGAAATGTTATATAAATTAACGTTATACTTGTACAAAAGCTAAGTTGTTTAAAATATGTATGAAGTTTTGGACAGATTTGAGACAGAATAATTTATGAAATTTATAAAATAACAAGTTAATGAGAAGAATTTTTTTAAATCACAAAAACTCAAAATAAAGAAAAAGTTTGTAAAGAAAATAAATAAAGAAAATAGTAAGATAATGACATGAAGATTAAATAATCCCAAAAATTAACATATGCTTATGTTTGTAACTATTAATTTGCTCGATGAACTCTTATACAATACATTTTAAGAAGTAAAACTCTCAATTAATAGAAAAAAAATAAAATAAATAATAGCAAAATAATTTTAAAAAATACATACTAAAATAAAAGTAAAATTACAAAACATGCCTAAAACAATGAATTTCAACCCCAAAAATAACCTTAACCAGGTATTACCTTAGTTGCCATGTCGAAGGGCTCGAAAAGAGCTTTTTGTTTAAATATAATAAGCCGTATTCCACTTTACGAATCAAAATATATGACAATTTAAAGTTAACAAATCAAATTAAGCTTTCTAACCCCATATGTTTAGACTTTTGACAATTTAACAAAATTCATAAAATTGAATTGAAGACTAAAAACTAATTTTAGAAAATTTAATTTTTTCAATCATATTTTATTACATGAAATTGAATTGATGACCAAAAATCAGTTTAACAGCTTATATTTTATTATATATTTAATTTTTTTGCTTCATAACTTTGTTGGACCTAGTAGAACCCATTAACCCATTACCCGGTTTTGATGTTCAGTTTCCCCAACTTCCTAACTCTTGGCACACAAAGAGTGGATCCAAATTCCCCCTGCCCCCAACTTTCGTTCATGAGATCACCTTGGGTTTCCCCTAAACTCCATTGTGTTCATATGTTGGTGTTGTTTTTGTGGGTTTATCAAAGGCTTGGAGCAAAAGAGTGAGAGAGTGAGAATGAAGGATTGAAATAAAGACCTTCGAGGTCTGAGGCCAAATAGAGAGGTAATTTAGATGTCTTTGGCAAATTAAACTAGTGTTGTGATTAATCTTAGTTATGATGTCAATTGGGTCTTAATGACTTGTTTGGAAACTAAATGACATAGTTTGGTTTTAAATTCATGAATATTAGCTTACATGCCAATTACTCTATTAACTAAATTATTATACTTGTCTATCTCCTCTTTGTTAGTAATATCTATGAATACCATATTTTGTTCATGTATGTTTCAAAAATAATAATAATAAAATTAGTAAAAATAAAAAAAGAGAAAAAAGAAAAGAATTAAAAGAAAAAGAAGAAAAGAAACAAGAAACAAAAAGAAAAAAGAAAATTTTAAAAGGCCAAAACCAAAAACAAAAAAATAACAAAAGCAAAAAATAGAAAAAAAAAAGAAAAAGAAAACATTCAAAATCAAAAAATAAATTGAAAAACAAGACAAAATAAAAAAAAAAAAAAGAGAAAGGAAAAGAACCAAAAATAAAAAGGAAAAGAACACCAAAACAAAAAACTCAAAGCCATTTTGTCAATTTCAAGCTCATATATCAGATGGGCCGTTTTAACCCAATTATCTCAAAAACATTTTGAACGTTGAACAAATCAAAACATATCTCAAACAAAGCCGATTAGCATCCTGTTTTTACGCCCAGTATCCAAAATAGCAGAAGCTCGATACCGAAGAAAAAAACGAAAAATCAAAACAATAAAAATAAAGATAAAACGCAGAGAGAAAAAAACAACAACAAAAACCCTACGGCCCTTAACACATAGTATAGTACCCTGCTACAGGCACAGCCTCCCCCACGACCCCTTCGCACACAATGCCTCTGCTACACGTACAACCTCTAGCAACCAGCAACGAATGGAGGAACGAAAGAGCATCAGCCTTTTGCAGAGAGGAGGCCATTAGGAGAGTAGTGGTGTAAGGGATTTTTCACTGGAGAAAGACGCATTCAGGAGGAGGAGTGAAGGCACGCGTGATCGAGAGTGAAATTCACCCTTGGACCCATTATAAAAGGAGAAGTTGCAGAAGGCAGAAGAGGAAGCAACGGAAATTTGGGGAAATTTCGGAAAACTTTTGGCTGGAGTTGATTCAAAGGTAAAAGAAACCAAGAGGGAGAAGGAGAGACCTTCGGTGGGAGAAAAGGAGAAGAGGTCGAGGTACGAGGTCACACAAGAATGAGAGATCGAGGAAGAGCTGAAGTCACGGGAGAGATAGAGATTTTGTGGGATTTAGAGAGACCGAGAGAGGGTTTGAAGATGCAGCAAGAGAGAGAAAGAGTACTGCTCTGTTCTCGGTGAGGGGTTCTGTGGAGAGATTCTTGGATAATTCTTGACTAAAAGGTTAGGAAGAAAGGCTCTAGTTCCGTTTCTGATCTCAGCTGGAGGTGACTCTGTAAAGAACCAATAGGAAAGAGTTTGAGGCAGGCAAGGAGGAACTAAGCCGAAAATCTTGGGTTGAACAAAAGGTAAATTATCTTGCTTGCATTCTCACATAATTGCTGTTTGACATTCTGTTTCCTGCCTTTTTTTTTAATATATGAGTCTCAGACCTTAATTTACTCAAATCTCTGGTGGCCGTGATTTGGGAATTCAAGGTCAGAGTAGTGTTCTGTCTTTGCCTTGGCTTTTCTCAAATCTTGATTAATTGGAGTTTTTCTTAATTGGTGCATATGATTGATCTGTTGGGCTGTGGATTACAGTGCTGTTTTTTCGAATATTGGATTGATGTTGCCTCAAAATTGTTATTGTATCTATATAGTAAGCCACGAAAGTTGATGGTAGGGGGGTTTGTGTAAGCTTTGTGATAAATGATGCTGTTACCCTTTCTCTGCTCAGTTTGAATTGAAAGCCTTAACCCTGACATTATTCTTTTGCTATCAGCATTCTGTGGAATAGTGAACTACTTCTTGTGCTTACTCCATTGAGACATGCTTACTTGAAGGGCAAGAGAGTTGTCGAATGTTAGGATTAACCTCTATAAAAATGTTAAATGTTGAATTTTTTTTGGTATAGGAGGTGTGCCCTTAATATGTGCCTAAATATTTATGATATGGCCTGATTATGTGTGATGAATGTTGAAAACCATGATCCTGATTACGTGCTTAGGAATGGTGCACCAATTTTTATCCCTAGCAGCTGATAAATATGGTGAATGAAAATACTTTAACATAGATGCATCGTGTGATTGATAAATTGCTGAGTGAATTAGATAATCAGTATACATCTTGAATTACTGGATAGAAATGATATCATTAGGGTATTATGCTTGGATACACTGTAATATGTACTCTTGTCTGTGCACAGTGTGACAATATCTTAATCATCCATATTTGACCTAGTTTTTCATATACCATTCCATCGTATAAACCAAGCAAGAGAGAAAAAAAAATTTGATTAATATATATGTTCAACTTGTTACTATTTCTCAACTTTTTTATCTATTTTTTGTTTTTGTTATTTATGATTAATTTAATTAACCTACTTATTTTAGATAGACTTTGTTTTAAAAACTTCTCAATAAATGAGATTTTTTTTTCTTTTTTTCAACTTTTTAATTTATTGATTGACATGATCATAATGTGTGCATGAAAATCATGTTGTCTTTATTTTTTATTGTATGAATGGTAATATATTGTTTTACTTGATTCAAAATATGAAAATTCTAAGAACATCGAAAGTGGATGTATAATAGACTTCCTCCAAACCGAAGAGAATTAAAAAGGGAATATGTAGAAGGGGTTAGAGGGTTTATTAATCATGAATGAACCAACCTCAATTGACTCATAATTGCTATATACTTAGATGTCCTTGTGCAAAGTGTAGAAATAGAGCTTTGTTAACTCTAAATGAGGTTATAATTGTTAGCTAAATGTTTGATTAATCATACTTAAAATGACATAATTTTATAGGAAAACTTTAAAAAAAAAAGGATAGAGATTTCACAGATGACCTTATCTAATAATGATGTAGAAGGAGAAGGGTCAGTCAATGCAAGTCAGTCTATACCAGATGACTTGAGCATTTGCAAAGAGGTAGTCCCTAGAGGGAAGAAAGGAGTTGACCATGGTTTAGGTTCTATGAGATTACATTTGAGTGCAGTATCTTCTATTGGTACATCTTCCTCCATATTACCTATGGATGAATTCATGCAGCAGGAACTCTTAATGTTGCAAAAAAAATATGAAGATCAAGAGCGAATCAATAAGGAGCAAGCAAGTAAAATGGCTGAACAAAACAAGAAAATAATTGAACAGAAAGAGAAAATGTTGTTAAATGAAAAAGGACTTACACTGGTGTTACAAACTCTGAACATTCTACCAGCTACGGAGGAGGATGAGGGTAATGGGGATGATGAGGGTAATTTGCATTATTGACTAGTTTATATTTTCTTTCACTTTGTTTTTATTGGACACATATTGTAATTGAACTTTTATAGAATATGCCATGTTTTGTATTGAATCTTTTGGGTATTACTAATCTTATAGATTTGAATTTGAATATTTAATATTGTTATTAAGACAAATTAGTTTAAAAAGTTATTATTTTACTGTTTTGAAATTTAGTAGGTTTAAAAAAATACCAAAAAAAAGAAATTCACAGTTATTTGTTTTTCGTTCCAAATCTGATTGAAAAGCACAACAAATTTTATCCAAAATTTTTTTGAAATATATAAATATTTCATCTTAAATTTGCCTAAGATTTATAAATCAAATAATTATTTTTTAAATTCTTGTTTGAAATTCATCTAAAAATCATTTTTATTTTTGTTTGAAATTTGTTTAAAATGAATATATTTAATAAATAAAAATAATTTATTTTCATCTGAAATCTATCTCTAAATTAGTCATACTATTCAAAATAACACTAACAAAAATTTGTTAGAAACAATATTTTTCGCCCAAAAACTTGTCTAAAATTAATTTTTGACAAATTTTTAAATGGAATTAATTTAACAACAAGACTTTCACAGATAGAATATATTTCATTTGAAATTTGTCAGAAATAAAAATTTTGTTTAAACTTCATCTAAAAATCATTCAAAACTTGATTGAAATCTATCTAAAATATCATTTGAAAAAGTGATTTTTCTAGTAATAAAATCTTGTTGGCATTTATAACATTATTTTTTCTATCAAATTTAATATTCTTAGTTTGCTATTTCATCTTTAAAATTTTTTTATCAAAGTGATTATTGATTATTTGATATTCTTGGATTAAGTTGTTTTATCTAATAATTGATTATTGCTATTTAAGTGGGAGATTGTTAGAATATTTAATTGTAGGTTAAAATTAATCAATTATTTAGACTTATTAATAAATTATATATAATAATATCAAATAATTAATTTGGAATTTAGTACTAATAAAAAAGATTTGGTCATGTGATTAAATAGCCTATAATAGGCCAAGGTGTTTATGAACCAACTAAATTAAAAATCCCAACATCCAACGCATTTTCTAACTAGTTATCCTATTTATATTTTTTGAGACTTTTGTTATTGCATATATATTCATATATATATATATATATATATATATATTATAATAACCTTGGCTTGTGGGAGAAACTACCTCAGGTTGTGGAACAAGCTAGTTTAACTTGTTGACCAAGTAGCTTGTTAGCTTTTAGATAAGCAAAAATGTAGCAATGTAAATTGTAGCTCCCTTATGCCCTTGCTCTCTTCCTCTTACCTCTCTCTGGCATCAGATCTAGTATGATCTAAACCTTTATTTCTTAATTTAATTCTAATAGTCTAGGCTTGTTGTCCCAAAGCTAACCTATACTTAATCCCTTCTATTAGAACTTCACATACCCACTTCTAGATCACCACTTGTCTACAGTGACAATCTCAGTGTAGTCATGTTGGCAACTAATCCAGTTCTTCATGCTCGCACAAAAGCACATTGAACTAAATATCTGTCTTGTAAGAGAAAAGTTTCTTAGCAAACAACTTGAAGTGCGTCACGTCCCTTCTCATGAACAAACGCAAATATCCTCACCAAATTAGCCAGTTCCTCAAAGATAACTCATCTTGCAATGCTTCAAACTTAAGGGTTCAGTCCACATCCAATCTGAGTTTGAGAGGAGATATAGAGAGTAACAAAAATAACAAACATATTGATACAATTAGTTTGTTATTTTTCTAATGTACCTCCTTGAATAACTAAAGCTTATATACATATTCACTATATAGAAACACTGAATTAGAAACAATTATTTTATTAATTTTGTATATTAAATTTTAAAACAAGTCGATGACAATAATTATACAATCAAATACTTAATAGGTATTTTGTATTTAAAAAATATATTGCATATTAATTTTTTATTATGTTAGAGTATAAAACAATGTTGGATTGATAAAAAAAATTTTAGAGTGTAATCTTTATAATTAGAAGTTCTAATTCAATAATAAATTTTATCAGAAACACATCTTATGAGAAATTTTTCAATAGTATAAGACTAAATTCACATAAGTTGAATATTCCTCCTGTGTGTGTGTGTGTCCATTGCATGCATGGTCTTTCCTCCTTGTCATGTGGCCGACTCTCTAGATGGCCAGTTGATATTGACTACGTCTAATTGTCTTATTTGTCCCTTGCTAGTTGACTATTCACCATGTCTAATTGTCTAATTTGTCGGTGTATGTCTCTTTGCTCCGTCAATTATGAAGTCTTCGCATATTAATATTCTTTTCCTCGATGCTTGCCGGTTATTATCCGCCTGAGTTCTTGCTTGTATCAACCTATGCTAATGGCTAATCCAGTCATTTTATCAGCCAATAATATGTCATAATTAACATAAGTTTAATATGATGTTTTAATGTATTTTACACTTTATAAGAAAGTTTAAAGATTTTAAAATTACTATATATTCACTTATGAATTATCAATTAAATCATTTATTCATCTTAATGTCCTTCCCCACTATATAAACAAATGTAAATATGGTAATTAAGGTGATCTTAATATATATATACACACAAGTAAATTGATGATTTAATTTTTAACATATTACTCTCTTCTTAATTTGATGGATAAAACTTTTTAATTGTAATTTTCAATCCCAAACCAGCCCAAGCACAGTCAGACTACTGAACTGGCAGCCCAGGCACCAAACAGATCCATGTGCTTCGAATCAGAATCAGTTTGAACCTAGGGTTTTTGGTGATCTGATGACTCGCCTGAATCGGTTGATCCGGTTACATAGAAAAGCTCATTCAAGCATGGCATTTTATGTTCATTCCCCATAGAGAATTGCTAATTGCCATTTTTATTGATGAATTTTTTGTAACATTTTCTTCGTTATTGGTGAAGTTTAGCTTCCATCTTGGCAACGAACTGCTCTCAAAGGTGTGCTTTGGAAATTTCGGAACTGATATACTCACAGATACAAACTTAAATTTGTAGTCTGCAATTTAAAGTGGTCACTCAGACTTGTTAAATCTAGCTCATGCTACCTATTTCGATTTGCTTCCTTGAAAGTTTGAAGCTGTTATTTATATTGCATATGTAACTTTATTACTTTGTTTATAACTTAAAAGTTTGTGGATTAATTACTTTTTGAAATTTAGAATAACATTTTTTTATTATTTGAGTTATTTAAATATTTTTTTAATTATTTTATCAGTTTAACCTGTTTAATCAGTGACTTGACGATTGGATTGGGTTCAACGGACTGTTTGAGTTTTTTTTAAATTTAGTCCCTAAAGATTTTTCTCTAATAAAAATGTTTCTTCTATTAGACAAATTCTCTCCAAATAATAAACTCTCATCCATATGATTATCAAGTCATGACTTAAACTAGTCCAACTGGCATTTTCTCTAAAAACAACGTTGTTTAAACAAATTTTATAAAGTCAAGTGATTATCGAAATTATGCCATTTTGAAAATAATTTTGCTTAAATCACTATATTTTGGGGAGAAATACCACCTAAGCAAGTCCAAATGATCACAAATTAACGCCTTGTATGGCTCCCATTTCTTAACGGCAGAAATTTGCTTAATGAAGAGACTATTTTAATTGAACAAAATTTTTTGAAAAACTAAATTAAAAAGATTTATTTTTTAAGGATCAAATTAAGAGGAGCACATAAATTTTCATGGATGAAATCCTTTATATATATATATATATATATATATAAGGACCAAATGAAAAACTTAGACAAACTATAAAATCAGATGCATAGTTTTCCATACAATAACCATAAAAAGTAATCATTTTCTTTTTGAAGTCTTGGGAACTTGCGTGGTCGGCAAATTTTAAGATAAGATGGGAAGGGTCCAAAGAATTGGTCGGCAATAGTTGGGACTTGCGTGCCTTCATTATGGAGCAGTGGAAAGATATATTAAGTTTTCTGCGGGAGCGCAACCAAGTTATGGAGAAGCAGGATGTATCAGCAGATGCATATGAAATTACTGGAACTAGACGATATCAATGATCACTCAGTCCTGTATCCTGAGGCAGCATCGCCTCTAAAATCTACTGACCTTTCCCAAGCTCCTAATGCAATCTCTTTGACCATGACTTATAGCCAATGGGAAAAATGGGAACGCATTGGGGGTGGTAGATTTGGAATTGTTCATGTTGCCATCAATAGGTACGTAGAATTTTTATTAATTTATGCACAGATACATTTTTTAGTTCGAAAGATATAATTCCTCATGCTTTAATCTTAATTTTTTTTCTCTACATGAATTAATTTTTTAAAGTTTTTAACTTGCTATATGTTAGTGTATCTCAAATTCTCTATTTTTAAAAATCAATATAAGAGTTTCCAAAATTTTAAAAAATTAGTTTGTATAAAAACAATAAATTCAAAGATTGTAACAATATATATATAATTTAAGAGAAAAGATATAATTTGGTCCTTGAAATATATATATATATATATTTCAAGGACCATCAAGGACCAAATTATATCTTTTCTCTTAATTTATATTTGCTTTCTCTCTCCATACTTTACGCTGAAACAGTTCTCATTCCTGACAGAGAAACTTTAGCATTTTGTGCATTGAAGGAAATATCTGATATTGGCGATCCTCAGTCTGTAAAGTCTCTAACCCAGGTTAATCCGTTACTCATCGCAATTTATTGTCAAAAAGAGTCATCTTGATTCTATCTTGTATTATTTTGCTTTTTTGCATCGATATCGGACACCGTTTAGTTGTCATCAGGCTGTCTGAGATTTTCAATGGCTTTTACTAGTTATTGTTGTTATTTTTTTAGTATTGTCCATTTTGGTAAAAACAATATCTCATAACGCATTTTGAAAAAATATATTTTTATTTATTTTATTATTTAGAAATTAGGTTTAACAATTGAAGTAACCTGTGATTTAATTATGAATTTAAAATAAAGCATTTGGATTTGCGCGTTAGGCCTAAAGCAGTTAGCTTATATCTTTCTTTTAATTAGTTCTTACATCCAATTGGTATTAAAGTCCAACCTTGATCCAGCTGCATATATAACCATTGTACGTCGAATTTGGTGTTTTGGCGAACCAAATATCTCGTCGGTCTTTGAATAGTCTGATTAATTTGTTTCATGCTCCCTTAAAAAAAATGGTAAGGGCGAAAGTCCCACGCAGCATACCATAGAATTTCACAATTCATACCCCTTTTTCCGTGTTTTTAGACCTCCTAAGCTTGATTTTGAGGTTTTTCTTTAATATTTTTTTAATTATTTGGGGCATCTATATCATCATAACTATGAAGAAAGGAAATATCACTCGACGACATATTTCATATTGAAGGAATAATCAATCAAGACAACTACAAAGACCCTATAGGTTTAATTATAAACCTTAACCGTATGATATATGAGCATTATGGAAGAAGAAGGATCCATCGAGTTGCTTCAAATCCAGATTGGGGGTATGATATATCACGACAACAAAGACCCCACATACCAGATTCTTAGTCAAGATTAGATGGAATTCTAGAAAGTGTCACTAAACAAGTTATTGAACATTTTGAAGATATTTTGAAGTAGAACAATAGTAGATTCAAAAGAAATATGCAGAAGATTTTGGATGGAATCCAAAAACATTTAGCGGAAAAATCCCAGAAGAACATCATTAAGAAGATGTTGCTGATTCCGTATTATTGACGATGATGGTGTTAGTTAATCAGTCGGATGATAAAATAGAAGTCAAGCCTAAGGTGATCGATTTCTAAAGTTGATAATATAGAACCTGCACGAGATAAGAATGTTTAAATAGGTAACAATACTGATGAAAGTTAAAGAAATCAACAATGCTGAAATTATTGATGCAATTATACCGCAAGTTCAGATGGGGATGTTATTTGTAAGTTTTCTTCTTTTTCAGGAAATCCAAGTTCTCAGCCAGCTGAAACATCCAAACGTTGTTGGGCATTATGGTAGTGAAATAGTAAGTAATTAATCTCCTAATTTATGATTAGGCAACCACCTATTGTCGATCACCAATTTCTGGAGCGGCCATAAATCCCTCTGTATTATTGGTTTATGTGTGTAGGTTGGAAGCAAAATTTTTTTATATATGGAATATGTTCAACCCGGTTCGATGAAGAAATACATCCGGGCACGAGGTGCTCTACAAGAACCTTTAGTTCGACATTTCACTGCGCAAATTCTCTCCGGGTTAGCTTACCTGCATAGCCAAAGAGTAGTTCACAGGTAACTTAAATAATCACTTACTTAATATGCATCATAGCCTGACAATGGCACTATTAATTGAATTCTATAGCTGATATATATATATATATATATATATGGAGAGAGAAAGAGACGCTTCCTTTGAAAAAAATTATTGGCAATTTGTCGTAACGAGGGAATGAGAATAAATAATTTTTTATTAATATCTTTTCGACTTTTTCAATGTTATATCATTTATTTATAATTAAAATATCCCAATTTAAGAGATTTTGGAAGAGAAACTAATAGTTAAATATTAGGTTCATGATTATTAGTTTTTTAATTGATACCAATAAAAAAAGTATTATGATTAACATTTAAGTCAAACAAACTTTTAGGACATTTTGGCTATTTTTTAGTTTCAGGGGAATTTATATATGTATTTTTTAAAAATTAAGAGAAAGATGTAATTTAAACATTTATTAAAAGAGAGGAGAGTAATTTAACCTTTTTTTAAACTGTTTGGTGACTTGATTCTTTCTTTCTTTCTTTCTTTTTAATATATATTTATATATATAGAGACATCAAAGCTGACAACTTACTTGTTGACTATTACGACGTTGTGAAGCTTGCTGACTTTGGTTTGGCAAAGCAAGTGAGTTCTTGACATCTCTTCCACCTAATACGCTGATTAATTACTTGCATTTTGACATATTATTGGTATATTTTTGGTTGTTTGGATGCAAGTCCAGTGAATGTTTTAATGGATGAGAATGGAGTAAAATAGAAAGAAAATGAACATTTGATTTTAGACATTTTTCTTCATTGGAATTATGATCATTTTCTATGAGGAGGTAAAGAGAATAACGAATTATTCACCAACCTTTCAAAATTCTCCGCTCTTCATAATTTTATGTTTTTCAAATTATGAGATTTGGAAGGAGAATAAAATCTCTCTTTTTCTCTTTCTCTCTCAACACGCATATACGGTACACGTGATGACTAGTAAATGAGCTCTTTGCGGTGGTCAATGAGTTAAAATGAGGACTCTTATAAATAGTTGGATCAACAGTTGCTTAATAAATATTAATCAACAATAATAAAACCTTTTCTCACTTAGCGGACCCAGCCATGTGAATCAATTGACATCATAAAATCTTATCGTAAATCATATTTTTAGACAAATTATTTAAATTTAAATTTTTTTTAATAATTTTTCTTATAGAGTGTCTTGATCTCCATCTACCTTTGATTATTGGACTACTCTTAATCTGATTTACTCTTCTAATTGGAGCTTTTATAGGTTTCTTCTACATGTTCCCAAACTATTTATGTTGTGATTCTACAATCTTTTACACAATAGATGCGGCATTCACTTTCTCTCTAATACATTCATTTTTAATTCTATCTTGTCCGGTGTGTCTACTCATCCAATGTAACATTTTCATCTTTACAAACACTCAAATCCATACAATAATGCAGCCTTATAGTTATGTGGTAGAATCTACCTTTAAGTTTGAGTAGTATTCTTTTATCACAAATAATGCCTGAAGTACTTTTTTATTTCATCCACCCCGCTTAAATCATATATTTTATATCTTCCTTTATTTTTCTGTCATGTTGTATGATGGATCTAAAATACTTAAATTGTGTAACTTGTGGTATGGTATGCTCTCTAATTTTCACTTCTGCATTAGAACTAGTACATCTCTTATTAAATTTACATTTCATATACTCTGTTTTATTTTTACTTAAATGAAATCCGTGTACTTTCAAAACTAGTCTCCACATCTCTAACTTCTCATTTATTTCCTCTATCAATTCTCCAGTTAGAACTATGTCATCTACAAAAAACATGCATTGTGACACTGACTCTTGAATATGTTCCGTAAACACATCCAAGACGAAAGTAAACAGATAAGGACTCAAAGTTAACCCTTGATACAAATAAATAGTTATCGAAAAACTTTTGTAGGTCTACCTTTTTATTATAACACTAGTTGTATAACACCTTCATATCTATTTCTGAATTGTTTGAATATAAATCATACGAACTCTTTTTTGCTCGCCTTTCATAAAACCTCTCTTAACACTTTATCATATGTTTTTTCCAAATCGAAGAATACCATATGTAAATCTTTCAGTCCCAAGGCCGTTATTCCTGCCTTTAGGCAGGAATAGAGTAAGGCTTTGTTCGCTTCATGGGCGAGGGAAGGGTGTAACTTGACCCCTGGAGGGAACCACCGTAGTGAAGTGTCCAATTGGTATTGGGCACAAACGTAGGTAACTTCCTAATCCTGGACTAGTTTTTCTTATTGGCTGCAATACATAACACTAGCTACCTTATCTCCTATGTAGGGGATTCCTAAGGCTCCCCCTGGGGCGAGGACCAAGCTCTGCCTTGGTCCACCACCGATTAGAAGCAAAGGAAAAAGTAAAAATCCTAAGTATCCTTTGCTTCTATGTTTTCTAGCCGTTTGGAGCCACCTTCGTCGCCAGGCTTGCCGCACATAGACAAGAGAAAAGAGATCCCTCCTCCACTCATAGCCAGGCTCTGCACCTATACTAAGGGGAGTGACCGGTGGCACTCTCGCGACGACCTAGTAGTAACAAGTTGTCAGCCATTTTACTAGATCAATGCCCGCCTTCTTGTCGCCAATATCTATTTGATAGCCTCTCAATAACAAGTGAGGCGCTACTATTTTATCATTCCTAGCTAATGTACCACTGTCCTTGAAGGCGAGGTATGCCTTTTTTCAATAGTGGCATAGGAATGAGGTGCTGCCAACTACTTATAGCGTTCCTCTGTAATCACATGTCCATTCCGAATCGACTGGTACTCCTAGGCATGGAGTTCCTTATGTGCTTTTAGAGATAATAAGGTTCAGAAGGGCTTACCTTAAAGTTATTGCAACCAATACTCTTTGTTGTTCACCTTTTTTTTTTGGATGCTAGCTTCGCCTTATGGCACTGCTTATGTCTTATATGTACAGTGCGTTCTGCATACCCGTCCTACTAGTTATTCCTTCAATATTTCTATATTAATTTTTGTATAAAACTAAATTGGTTTTATATAATTTAAGTCTCTTGCCTTAATTTTCGTTCAGTTACCCTCTCCCATAATTTCATAGTGTGGCTCATGAGTTTAATTTTTTAATAATTTATATAATTTTGTATATCCCCCTTATTCTTATAAATAGAGATTAAAGTACTTCTCCTCCACTCATTCAACATTCTCCTAAATCTCATAATTTTACTAAATAACTTTATAAATTAACTTATACCTTTTATATCAAAAATTTTGCATACTTTAATAGGTATATTATCTTATCTAACTATTCTATCCTTCTTCATTTGCTTTAATACTTCTTTTATCATTAACTTTTAAATCTTACAATAAAAAATAGAATTTTAGTCTTCTTGTATATAATTTTTGTCTTCTTGTGTCCGGTCTATCTGAGTTGCTTAATAAGTATTAAGGTACAAAAATCGTAAACTATACCTGAAGAGCCTTTGGATCATTTGTCGGAAAGGCTCAAAGGCTAGATAGTAATTCCATTCAATCGGTTAGTTAATGGTAATTAATTGGTCACCCATTGGCTCAGAGAAGTGCGAGATGGGACAAAGGATTAGCTACTACATAATTGAGCTCACAGCTCAGAGCTTTGTTTTAACTGCCACGTGGCAGATAACTATATTATCGTTCCATGTGGCCACACCTGGAGTGTCGTGACATCAGAATAGGGTAATTTAGTCTTTTTACTCAATTAACGTGAATTCGAATTTATGAAATCCTGTTTTGTGCCGTTGAGGTCTGAATGAATACCGTTGACCCTAAGTTGTAAAAATTTTGTATTTTCTCTCTCTTCGTCACTTTGCATATCAGCTCTTTAGAGATTTCTTGCTCTGTCAAACTTTTTGCCTTGAGTGCGCTCGTGCTCATGTTCTGTGGCTCGTGCATGCTTCGTTATTATTGAAAGTTCTTAATTTCTCCCCCCTTTTCTTTCTCTCGTTATCATAAGGTCGATTTATGTTACTTGCCTCCCTTCTTTCGGCGTTTTTTCTTTTGGAAAAACATTGAAGAGGTGAGAATTCATTGATCGGCATTCGAGGTTTGGAGCTGACCTTATTGTTTGTGTCTGGCACTGTGTTCTTCTGACATGGCAAGTACTTATTCGACCCTTTATTTGTACTCTTTGTTTTTCATATTTTTAAAATGGTTTCTAGAGACGTTGAGAGCTCAATCAACAACTTCAATGATTAGTACCAGTGTTCTTATGATTAGTATATCACAAAGTTATTAATGGGCTAAACAAGTCTTACATCTATCGTGATTCAGTTTGGTGCGTATCGCTCTGAAAGTACATCTTCGGTCTGTGACAAAAGAAGCTCCAAGAGGTGTGCGTCGCGGAGTATCGCGAAGACCCCAGTCCGCTTCCCATTCGACAAAAAGGACGTCGTGGTGACCTACAGTGGCTGCTAGTTCTCTATATACCAGCATATGAAGAAGGTTGCTTAGGTCATCCCTCCCTCCATTCCTCAAATTTGAGGTGGCAGTTGTGAGTTGTGAGGTTGATGAATGCCTTTCCAACCTAGCTCATGTCGAACTTGTGGTGTTGGCTGAGAATGAGGTCGAGCCAGTTATGGCCTCATTTTTCTATTTCTTCCAACCGAATAACCTAAAGCCAAAACCTGGGTGTATCTGTATGTAGTCTCGCCCACGCCGGTAGAAACTGTGTCAGGTCTGCCCAGTTCAGTAAAGGTCTGGAAAAAACACCTTTGAGATCGTTCCCAAGGAGTGCGACCAGGCGTTCTGGCCTGGGGAGCTTTGACAACCAATTAAGTTTAGATATCCAAATAAGGAAAATGAAAACTATGATTTAATTATCCTTTCTCCTCCATTCTTTTCTTCTTCTTCTTCTTCTTGTTCTCTCGCTTTAATGGTTAGCTAGTGTTAGATTAGTGAGCCGGTGTCGAAGTGAGGTAATCCTTAATAGCTAAATATAATCATGTCGGTTATTTGTGGCCAGTTTAATACCCTTGGAATTGATATGACAATCCTTAATAGGCAGCAAAATGACTTGGCTTTTTCTGCGTTGAACAGCTAGATTTATCTGTAGGCATTCACTCCGAGAGGGGAACTCCATATTGGACAGCTCCAGAGGTATCTACATACTCTACATTACTCTGATCATGTCACATGCTCTACATTACTCTGATCATGTCACATGCATGGCATTCCTTACATACTCTGGTTTCTTAAGCAGCTTTTCGAAGGCAAAAAATATAACAGCTCGGGTCAAGCTTTTGCTGTTGATATATGGAGTTTGGGTTGTACAGTCATTGAAATGCTCACAGGGAAGCACCCATGGCATGGGCTTGAAGCGGTAAATACTTTTACGTTTCAACATAGATTAACCTTGCATTAATTAGATAATCCCGTTTGGATTTGCCTTCTAACACTTAGTGGGATTCATAATCTTCTAAAAAAAAGTTACACTTGCCTACTCTATTTTTTTATCAATTATAATTTTTTTTCAATCAATTCATTTTTTTAAAATCTTTTATTGATTTTCCCCCATTGCAAAACCCGTCTCAAATGCAATCTGAATTGCAAATTATGTTTAATTAACTTAACGCAACATGCGCATCACATTGTAATTTTCCCCTTAATTGATTAATTGCAATGAGATAGATAAATTAAGGAGTTGTTTAATTGCAAATATTAATCAATTAAGGGGAGACTTGCATTTGGAACGAAGATCATTTTGTGCAATAACAATTTTCGCTTCTTTATGTTAAGAGTCTATTTGCAGTTGTTTTGAATTCTACTTATTTTGAAATTGCCTTTTTCAAACGTATTTTATAAGAAATATTGCAAGAGAGAAACAATTTATGTCTGACAAAATTATTTGATAAATATTTTTTCTTGATATTAATCGATTAGGCAAATCTTTTAAAAAAGTGTTTTTCACTATTAAAATACTAAAAGGGCGAGTATAAATTTTATTTTATGATTCATATTATTTGTATAGATAAAATAATTTTAAATATACATTATGGTTGATTTTAATTAGTTTCTAATTTTTCATTTTATTAAAATATAGATAATAAAATGTCATTAAATATATGAAGCATTTTAATCAAAATAAATACAAATAATATAAAATATTTTAAAATAAATTTATCAAGAAGAAAGAGAGTGAAAAGTGAAATACCAAGAAAGGGAGCTAAAATGTGAGTGAAAAAGAGTATTTAAGAGGTTAAGTAAAAATAGTTAGAGGTAATTATGTTAATTAATGATTTTGGCTAAGGATGTTTTTGTCCTTAAAAGCAATTTCTAGTTCTGTTTTTGTTTCAAAGGAGAAGTTCAAAATTTTTACTTATTGCTCATAACAGAAAATTTGTTTTTGGCTACCACTTAGAAGCATCTTATTTTTAGGCCAAACACCATAAAATTGCAGAATAAGTACTTTTTAAAAAACAAGCAACTTATTCTCCTGGAGAAGTTTGGCTAAACAAATAATATCTAATTTAGACAACAAAAGATGAAACAATAGGACAAATAAATCTGAAATTAATTACAAAAATTGATTGACTGGGCTAACATCAAGGTAGGTAATACCATATACCCTAAAGGTCCATTTAGTTGGAGGAAGGAATGTGGAAGGAAATGTAAAATGTAAGTAGGTGGGGGTAAATAAGATAAAAAATATCTTTTTTGTCTCTATTTTTAAAAAAAGTGATTTGATAGTTAAAATGATGATTTGATAGATATAATAAAAAATATATGAGTATAATAGACATTATACTATCTATGTAAAAGGAATGCGATCGATTACCTTGAGTGCAACCAAACGGAGCATAAGTTTTGGGCTAGTTCTTCTCTCCCAAGATGAAACCTGGAACTTCAGTGATGGAAAGCAATAAATATATGCCTTAAAAAAAAAAAGCAGTTGAATGCAGCATAGATATCGTATCTTTATGGGTTCTTCATTTTTAACCTAGTCAAAATCTCATATTTTTGCAGGTGAATGTCATCTTTAGGATCTGTTCAAGGGAAGAAAACCCTCCAATACCACAAACTTTGTCACCGGATGGCGAAGATTTTCTCAAATGCTGCTTTACAAGAAATCCAGCCGAGCGGCCATCTGCTAAAGCGTTGTTAGAACATTCATTCGTGAAAAATATGATATACACAACTCCACTATTGCTATAATCGCTGACTAGGTCAAAATGTGAACTAGCAAGACACATAGTATAACTAATCATATATATATGTATGTGTATAAACTCTGGTATAGAATCTCTAAATTGGCTTATTTCAATTGGCAGGCTTTTCTCTTTTTAAAGTTCTGTCCTGAATACATTTCTAGAAACTCATGCATGGACAACTGCTCATTTTCCCTTGATTCCCGTGCAAGTTGCCGAGTATTTCAAAATTCTCTAGGACTTTCTCTCTTTTTGTATTTTTAAGTTCTCTCAATTTGAGAGATTTTAGGAAAATAAAATTCTTCTAAACAAGAGAAAGGAAATGGGAGGAATCCAAAAGGAAAATAAAAATATGGAGAATGGATGGCTAAATGATAATTTTTTTCTCTTTGTTTGGAAAAAATTTCTTTTTTTTTAAATCATCCAAATTTTGGAAAAACAAAAAATTATAAAGGAGGACTGGATTTTGAAGAGTTTGTTGAAAATCTTTTCATTTTCTTCAATCTCCTTATAATAAACTCTGAAACAAATTTAGTTTAAATGAAACATTTCGTTCCTTTCTCTTATCCTCTATTGTCTTCCATTCAAACATATTAAATATATATTTAGATGGAAAGTAATAGAGGAAAAAGGAATATCTCATTGAAACCCCTCTTGTTCGAAAGTTTGTTATAAGGAAAGGAGATGAAAGATTTTCAACTAATCTTCCAAAGTCTTCCCCTCTTTATAATTTTAAAACTTTCCTAATTTAGGGATTTTAAAAGATTTGTTAGTTGGGAGTGCTAGAAGGGTTTCAAAATGGGCTAATTCACGTAGGGACCACATAGGCGTTGGGCTAGGCCCATCCTAGTATACAGGGCCGAAAATGTAACTTAGCCTAGCATTGCAAGGGACGTAGGCTAAGCCAGCCCTTATCTTTATTTTGAAAATCAAATTGCTATGAAAGAACTATGCTACACCTACATATAAAGCTACAAAAAATGGAAGCAAAATTAATTGTTAGAAGAGAGAAACAAGAATTTTTAAAACACAAACCAACTTTGTAAGGAAAAGATACAAGTACATGTGAAAATGCGATATCATTTTTTTTATATATTTGCACATATATGTGCAACACCATCATGCATTGCATAGGTTCAATTCTAGTTTTAGAGTCAAATTATCAAGTAGAAGCCTAACTAGGTTGCCCCGCCTCAACCGGAAGAGCAGCGATGGGGCAGACTTTTACCTGAGCTGACATATAAACCAGTGGACCGTGGTCCGACCCCATTACTAGGATGGGCTAGGCTAGCTTCTTTTTTTTTTTTAGGTCCAAACTCCTAAACGCTTTGGTTAGAAGAAATAGAAAAGAATAGAACAAAAATAAAATTAAAAAAAGTGATCAAAATCAATGAAAAATAACACCCATGCCTTTACTTTAATTATAATAATAATAAATAGATATTATTAAGTCAATAATAACATAATAAATATTAACTGAATTAAAGTTTCTCATTTTCTATTATACCCCTTCCCTTTCCCATATTGGCATGATACCAAACATGGCCTCAGACAGAAGAATGAATGAATCCAATTAAAAAAGATGGTTAAATGTTTATTTCTTTTTCTTTATTTGGAAAAACTTTGTTCTTCAATTATTTTTTAGATTGAAAGAAATTAAAAGTGTAATAGAGAGGAGAGCTTTAGAGAAATTTAAATATCTAGTAAAAAAATTAATTGAGAGAACTTAAAAATATAATAAAGGGGAGACTCTAGAGGAGCTTTAGAGGAATTGAAAAATCTAGTAAAAAAATTATTTAATTGAGAGAACTTTAAAATATAATAAAGAGAAGACCCTAAAGGAGCTTTAGAGGAATTTAAAAATCTATAAAAAATAATATTTCATTATCCTCCATTCTTTTATAATAATACCCAAATAAAAAAAAATTGATCACATCTGTCATCCCCTTTTTATTAAGGGCATGTTTGACTAGAAAATAAAGAAAAAGAATGAATGGGAAGAGAAGGAAATTAGCCAACTGGGAATAAGTCCCTTGCATATCCCAAAAAACGTAAGAGAAATTAATAAGTGACCCATTCGATACACAAGGGGTACATAATATATAAGTTTTATATTAATAACAAATAAGAAATTTATAATTTTCAACAACAAATTTGATGTATAAAAAATATGAACAACATTTAAAAAAATAGCATACATTTTAGTACTAGATACCAATAAGATATGATACTATCATAAAAAGAATTGAATGTAACATAATGATAAACTATTCCAACATAATTGAAATAATACTACCCCAACAATAAATTATATATCAAACTATTACTAAAACATTGTTTATGACAATTCCATTACAACATTATTTAAATAATAATAATACCAACATATTGTACCTAAGCAACATAATAAATTTATATTTAATATCTACTTTCACAAAACCCTCCACAAATCCAAATATGCTCTTATACCAGCAAAAAGCATGAGGACCGTATTGATTGATGACCTTAATCCTTTTGTCACGTGCATCCATAGAGAATAGATATTGTCCATCATCATCACTGAACTCAATCTTGTTATGGTTCATAGAAAATATTATGATCTCATAAACAACATATATTGGTACATATATAGGCACTATGTGAATTGAAGGACCACATTCCATGAACTAGGATCACAAATAAAAACATTAAAGACCCCCAAGTCTATTGTATAAGTATCATCGACAATATCATTGTAAAAAATGATACCAACTTTGATTCTTCTAGGTCACTAACCTGTAATTGAGGCTGATGGCTATATGAGATATTTTCATCTTTGTGAAAACATCAAAATTGAAATTACATTTGACGATAAAAGTTAATACTTTACGACCATTAACCATTCCTTGACCGGTCCAAATGATGTAGTTTTCAATTTGAATTTAAATGATACCATAAAAGATATATAAATAAATAATAATACAAAATATAAAATAATAGGAAAATTTTATTATAACATAAATTTATTATAGTTTATTATAGGTATAAAAAATTATATTTAATTACAACCTAACTAAAATTTTAAAACTCAGCTCCTAAGATGTTGGTTTTTTAATTTTTTTTCAATAACTAATTATTACTTAATCAACGTAATTTAATTGTTAAAGTAGTTTAATCATATAATTCAAACTATAGATATTAAAGTAGCGTATATACTTTTATACAATTTTATTAATATACACAAATGTATATATAATAAAAGATATAATATTGAATAAAGATCATCACCTTTATTAAAACAATGATGTTAAAAAAATTATTGTTGAATTGGCCATCAAGATATGTACCTGTATTTGGAATAGATAAAAGAAATTAGTAAAATAATAATGTTATAAAGGTATTATAATAAAAAAATATGATAAATAAAGAATTACCTAAAACAAATTGTTGAATACTTCTTTGTAAATAACATTATAGGTATGATTTGTTGGATTTCCATCTTTGTTAAAATATGAATTTTAAGGCCACTTCTACTCTAAACTCTTGAAGCAGCAACATAAAGCTGACCATGAGTAAAGACAAGCCTTTGTAGATATAAAACAACATTTGACAGAGCCTAACCTTAGCTTTTATTTATAGTCATTGCAAAATATAATGTCAAAGGGAATTGTCTCCTATGTAAATTAAAAGGAAGATTTAAATCAGAAGGTGTTATAGCCATTCTTAGAATAATTATCTTCTAACCAATATTAGTTCCCAAAAATACTTTTTCTTCCACTACATGCTTTCCTAATTGACTAATAATCATTCTTGTACTATTACATAAACCTAGTGACTTATCAATATTTCTAAGCAACATTACAAGAGCACCAATCTTTAGCTTTAAGATATGATTTGGCAATCCAAATAGCCTAATAGAATTTAAAATTTCAATAGTATAAAGATCATTAATGGAGTCAACATTTCTATCTGCTTTGCAAACACTATCCGAACTCAAGTATGTCTGCTTTTCTCCTAGAATCATAGAAAGCATGTGATCATTAATATCTTCAACATTTAACAATGTAGGGGCAAGGATAGCACTTTCTTGAAAATAATTGAGGTTGTCAAGATGATTTAATAGATAAGGATAAGTACTATCAACAATTACCTTCACAAAATCCTTTGAGAAATCAATAAGAAGGTCATTGGAATAGTAACTTTAGCTTCACCATCATTCCTTTCTTTTATAAATCCTTCACCTACTACAATTATCCAATCCAAAAATTATTTAACTTCCTAGTGAAAAGAACTTATTTGTGTACAATTATTTATTATTTATACAGGATGTTTTATGCCAATAATATTCCTACTAATTATGAAATTATGGTAAAAAAGGGCAATGGTTACTAACTTTTTTATTTCATATTTTTTAAAATGGATCTAATCTGATATTCTTTTTGATTAATTAAAGTGAAAGCAAAAATCTCTTAAATTATGAAAATTTATTTTTAGTGAAAATTTAATTGCTATAATTAAAATTTAAAATTTTATTATATGCCAGCAGATTTTTTTAAAAAAAATAGGATAAATTGGATAAGATAAAATGCTAGATATTAAAATTAATCAATGTTCTAATTTGGAATTTGGTTGTGTATTTTAGAAAAATAATTCTCCTTAGCTCTGTACATGATTTATAAAAACTACCTCAAAATTTTTGCTATATATATAGTTCAAGTAGTACACATGCACCCATACAAAAAAGTTTTAAAGGATGCAAAAAACTAGCCAAAAAAAAAGTATCATGCTAATTTAAACAATTTTTTTTAACTAATTATGAAATTATAGTAAAACATATCACGATGAAGGGAACAGACCAACATTGTCATATAGTAAAACAATGTTGGTGTAACAACCGGGAAAAAGAAAAGAAAAGAAAAAGAAAGAAAGTAGAAAGCTGGAAATTTTCGAAGTCCAAAAAACTGTGCTAAGTCTTCTCGCAATAGCAAGAAATGGTCTCGCTGTCGCGAGAATGTCTTCTCGCCATAGCGAACGTGATTCTAGCTATAGCGAGTGCTGACAGCAGTCCATACAAAAACCAGAGAGTTGCTCGCTGTAGCGTACGCCATAGCGAAAGTGAGGTCTGGAACTAACGCGAGTTCGCCATAGCGAAGATCGAAACTCGCCATAGTGAAGGGAACTGATGCGAGTTCGCCGTAGCGAAGGTTAAGCCTCGCCATAGCGAAACCAGATAACACGAGCTTGCTATAGCGAAGGTTAATTTTCGCCGTAGCGAGAGTCAGTCCGAAAGAGAGTAAATAGCGAGAATTAGACTTCATTAAACGCCCAAACTCATTTCTTCTCTCATATCTGCCCTAGACTTCGACCCAAGGAGAGAAAAGAGGCGTGGAGAGTAAGAGAGATCAAGAGAAGGAGGAAGAGCAAGGGAAAGGTAAGGAAACTTCTCCCATTTCTTCTTAGAACTCTGATCCCCTCTCTTTGCCCTCTCTTTCTGCGGTTTTATTTGTGAAAATGGTTGGATTTTGGGCATGGGTCAGAAGAGGGAAAGTGGAAAACACCTTTGAACCTTTGTATTTTCTTTGAAAATATTGTTTCCACTACCATGGGAGCTTGAGAAAGAGAAAGAGTTGATAGCATTCTAAAGAGAGAGAGAGAACTCTAGGTTCTGGTATGTAGGAGAGTTTGATCTGATGATTCCATGTTAAGAGAGTAATTCCATGCTCTTTAATTGTGTCTAGGCTCAAGAGAAGCACCTCCATCAAGGTGTGAGTGTGAAATTAAGAAGGGAAAAGAGAAATTGAAAGGGAAGGCTTGTGTTGGCTTTGGCTCCAAAGGTAGCTCTCTCTCTTTCCACTCTTTCTTGTTGCATTCTTGGTTGTAATAGTCATTGTATGTTATGTATATGCTGAATGTGTGGAATATGCCATATGTTATTGCTTTGATGCATTGATGCCAATATGCTTGTGTGTTGAATTGTGAGAATTGCTCGCGTGCGGTAGCGCCGAAAGTCCCTTGAGATAGGTGAGACAAGGCCAAAAGTCTCAAACGAGTGAGGCCAAGTCAAAAGTCCTTAAACTCGGGTGAGGCCGTCCAAAAGTCCCTAAACTCGGGTGAAGCTAGACCAAAAGTCCCTGGAGCCCATTTTTGGCATTGCTGTGATTCCCATAGCATGTACATTGTGTGTTGGTTGTTTGAGAATGGCTAAGTGCTTATTCACATGCTTTGACTTGTTATATGCCTTGATTGTTTACTTGATTGAGTGCATGAGCTACTGAGATTCCCTAAATCTCACCCCTTCCCCTCCCAACTTAATATGCTAGGTGGAGCTCAAGGAGAACCGAGCACACACCAAGGAGCCTAGGAGCATGCTTAGCTAGTTGTTAGCTTTGTTTTGGTATTTTGATGTAATTTTGATGTAAAGAGGTGCAAAATGAATATGCACCCACTCTTTTTGAGATGTAATTATTGTAGCAAGTATATATGTAAGAAAAGATTATGTATGAACTATGTTGATAGCCAAAGTAATGGAAATGAGGGTTTTGCCCCTTTTGGTTGGATGTGTGTGATAACGTATATTTGGCTGTAGCATAGTGAGATTAGAATGTATGTTGATTTGGATCATATGGACATGTCATATCTACTAGTTTTATGCTTTTAAACTTGTCCATGTGGAGTGAGAATGTGTGAGAGGCCATTTGGACTCGTTTTGGACCTCTTGGGTGCCAAAATCGTTATTTTTGAGAGTTCCGTCAAAGTATGACCGGATGAGCTCCTCTTGCCATGAAATTTGGCATGCCTCTAGAGTTTGTAGAAAGCTTTTTAAGAAGCTAAAGTTGGTAATATTCGGAGGTCTAGAGAATATTTAGCGAATTGTTGAATTTTGGAAAATTGAATGGATTGGTCATGTACTGTTCATATAAATCAGAAATGAAATCTATGGCATTCATAGACTAAATGGATTCCAAATGTGGTAAAATTTTACACACATAAACTAGACAACCACAGTGACTTATAGGAACTAGAATCACCTAAATCGGAGGTCTGTAGAGAGAGATTGGACCATCTGAAGTTCTGTATCAGCATCAGAGAGCCTATCTGACCCCCGTCATTGTTCCATCAGGTTTTGGAGTGTAGAGGTTACTGAACTGATCTTAACTTATTTTTTTTCCTCTAGTAGACATCTGTAGCTTTTCAAATTGGTATAGTGTGCCTAGATTGGATTTTTTTGGATTTAGTTATGAATTTTCGAAAGTCATGACAGTAAGCTGCACCAAAAACAGTGACAGCTGGACCCTCCTCCCATTTTCGATGTCAAACATAGTCCAAACGCTGAGTTTGTAGTTGGGAATGATTTTGAGTGTAAAGTTAACACTTAGAGCTTTCCAAAAAGCTAAAGTTTGCTGCATTCCCATTTTTCTATAATTAGTTATGATTTTCCAAAGTTAGAGCTAAAATATGACTTTTGGGCACAAGTGAGAAAAATGTATTTTTCTGGTTTTTGGCTCCATAACCGTGGCTTATGGTTTGTTTTATGCTATGTATGAGTTGTATAAGTGGAGTTTGAGTTGATAAGAGGTATGATGGGTTCACAGGACCCACAGGGTATAAAATGAGTGTATGAAACCCCAGTTCATAGCATGAAAATGCCACGGACTAGCGTTGATTCTTTGGAAATCATATGGAACCGAGCCCAGGGAAAGGCTAGGTAGTGGTAGTAAATTAAGGTGTCACATTTTTGGTATCAGAGCTTGGTTCAGGCACTTTTGCTCAATGTTAGGCTCTTAAATGATGAGATTGCTTGTGTTTGGTGTGAATGGTCATGGAAGTTATAGCATCCTTATGCATATGTGTTTGTGATAGTGTTGTGAACTGAGGGTTGCTACTTCTTTTCAGACATGGTTGAGACTAGACGGGGCAGGGGTAGAGACAGAGGCAGACCGCCCAGGGCTCAGAGAGCTGAGCCAGAAGTTCCTATGGAGACTGGGGATCCTCTGCGGGCCATCATGGATAGACTTGACCGGTATGAAGCCATGATGGGTCAGCACCAAGAGATGCTAGAGCAACAGAGGTACATTGCCCAGCAGCAGCATGATATGATCATGCATTTGCAAGACACCCTGGCTAGGCAAGAAGAAGCCAGAAGGGATGCCCCTGTACCTTAACCATCTACATCCAGCATTCCACCTGTACCTCCCTAGGAGCCTGCTGCTCCTCAAACCCAGACACCTATCCAGAAAGTATTGAAGCAGTTTAGGCAGAACAATCCACCCTCATTTGACGGGGAGTTGGATGCGGATAAGGCGAAGGCTTGGGTCATGTAGCTTAAGAAGATATTCTCAGTGATGGATTGTACCACTGAGCAGAAAGCCCAGCTAGCCACCTTTATGTTAGAAAAGGAAGCTGATAGATGGTGGGATAGTGAAAAACCCCTGATGGAGACCAAGAATATACAGATAACTTGGGAGACTTTCTTGGTCGAATTCTATTAGAAGTATGTCCCAAGTTCAGTGAGAAAAAAGAAAGTGATGGAGTTCATAGGCTTGAGACAGACGGATGAGATGACTGTGGACCAGTATGTGGCCAAGTTCATAGAGTTGTCTCGGTATTCCTCTTATCTCCAGAGGTATGATGATAAACCCTGGAGATGTGAGCAGTTTGAGACTGGTTTGAGGCCCCTGATTAGCGACAGAGTCACTCCACAGCGGATCAAAAAATTTAATACTCTTGTGGAGGTCAGCAGGGTGATTGAGACTAACTTGCAAGTTATCATGCCTGCTGCGACTACGGCTAGTCAGAAGAGGGTTCCGGATTTGAAAAGGCCGAAACCAGAAGAGGGTTCTAGTTTGACCCCTAGTACTAAGAGGAGAGGCAAAAGGCCATGGAATAGAAAGCCACAGCGAGGTGTGCCACCTCCGCGGGGCCAGTCATCCTTCCAGCAATCTCCAATGACATGTTATAAGTGTGGGAAGCCGGGGCACATTGCTAGACACTGTCCTCAGATAGAGACAGCGCCTCCTCCTAGACCACAGACCCAGGGCCGAGTGTTCGCCCTTACTCAGCGGAAGCCAGCGCATCTCCCAGTTTGATCCCAGGTACGCTGTTAGTGAATGGCTTTCCTATAGTTGCTATGTTTGATTCGGGTGCTAGTTACTCGTTTATATCTTATGATTGTGTGAGGAAATTGGGTCTGGTCATTAGTGTCTTGCTATTTGACTTGTCTGTCATTACACCCACTGGAGGCCACGTGGTTACTTCCCATACTTGCTTAAATGTCACTGTCCAATTTAACCATTGTCATACCACTCTTGATTTGGTTTGTATGCCTTTTCATGAAATTGATTTGATTATTGGTATGAACTGGTTGGCTGTAAATAATGCAATACTTGATTGTGAATACCGAACCATTTCCCTACCTGCTTGTGGGACCATACCTAGGGTAGAAGTTGAATTATCCTTTATGACTACTACCCAGGTTGAGAGATATTTAGAGTGTGGATGTTAAGGGTTTCTAGTCTTTTTCTCTATTCAGGCTGAGGTAGAAGAAGGGATAGAGGAGATCCCAGTTGTCAGGGAATTCTCGGAGGTTTTCCCTAGAGAGTTTGATTTTAGTGGCCTACCCCCTGAGAGAGAATTAGAGTTCCCTATAGACATAGTGCCTGGAGCTGAACCGATGTCCAAGGCTCCTTACAGGATGGCTCCCACCGAACTTGCTGAGTTGAAAGAGCAGATAGAGGAAATTGTTAGAGAAAGGGTTTATCCGCCTTAGTGTTTCACCTTGGGGAGCTCCGGTGTTGTTTGTGAGAAAGAAAGATGGTAGCTTACGTTTGTGTATAGATTACCGAGAGTTGAATAAAGTTACCATCAAGAATAAATATCCTCTCCCTAGAATTGATGATCTGTTAGATCAGTTGGCTGGGGCATCTGTGTTTTCTAAGATAGATCTTAGATCTGGTTACCACCAGTTGAGAGTGAGAACTGAAGACGTCTCTAAGACGGCTTTCAGAACGAGATATGGGCACTATGAGTTCCTTGTGATGCCATTTGGGTTAACAAATGCGCCTGCTGTGTTCATGGATTATATGAACAGGGTATTCAGATCGTATCTAGATCAGTTTGTGGTGGTCTTTATTGATGATATTTTAGTGTACTCCCGATCTTTTAAGGAGCACGAGAGGCATTTGAGACTAGTCCTAGACACCTTGAAAGAGAAAAGGTTGTATGCCAAACTGAGTAAATATGAGTTTTGGCTGACCGAGGTGCAATTCTTAGGTCATGTGATCTCACGAGATGGGGTTGCGGTTGATCCCCATAAAGTTGAGGCTGTGTTACAGTGGGATAGACCTAGAACGATTACCGAGGTTAGGAGTTTCCTAGGTTTGGCAGGGTATTACAGACGATTTATTCAGGACTTTTCTCGAATGGCCTTACCACTGACGAGGCTAACTAGGAAAGATACACCATTTGTGTGGGATGAGAGATGTGAGAAGAGTTTCCAGGAGTTGAAACTCTGTTTGACCACTTCCCCTGTGCTGATTATCTCTGACCCTAGTGAACCATTTGTGGTTTATTGTGATGCTTCGGGCAAAGGGTTAGGATGTGTGTTGATGCAGCAGGGCCGAGTAGTGGCATATGCCTCGAGGCAGTTGAGACCTCATGAGGAGAATTACCCCACACATGACCTGGAGTTAGCTGCTGTAGTGTTTACTCTTAAAATTTAGAGACACTATCTGTATGGTGTGACCATAGAGATCTATAGTGACCACAAGAGTCTAAAATACCTGTTTGATCAGAAAGAACTCAATATGAGACAGAGGGGATGGATGGAATTCTTGAAAGATTATGATTATGTGTTGAAATATCATCCGGGTAAGGCCAATGTGGTGGCAGACGCCCTGAGTAGAAAATCCATCCATGTAGCCCATATGATGATTAGGGAGCAGGAGCTCCTAGAGAAGGTCAGAGAGTTGAACCTCTCTTGTCAAGTGGTATCGGGTAGATTGTATCTGAGTGAAACCCGAATTGAGAATATCTTGAGAACCCATATCTTAGATGTCCAGAGAAAGGATGAATTCCTGAAATGGATCAGGAATGAGATTACGCAAGGTAAGACCTCAGATTTCAAGGTGTCTGAAGATGGTATGATAGTATACCGAGAGAGAATCTGTGTGCCTAGTCAGAATGAGTTGAGAGAACGCATTTTAGAAGAGGTACATAAGAGTAAGTATACTATCCACCCAGGTGCCACCAAGATGTATCAAGATTTGAAAAGAATTTTCTAGTGGCCAGGAATGAAGAGCCATGTGACGGATTATGTGGCTAGATGCCTAGTGTGTCAAAGGATAAAGATAGAACATCAGAAATCGGCTGGGTTGTTGCAACCTTTAGATATCCCTGAGTGGAAGTGGGATAGTATAGCCATGGATTTTGTTATGGGGTTACCCAGGACGTCCTCTGGACACGATGCTATTTGGGTAGTTGTGGATAGACTGACGAAATCTGCACACTTTTTAGCTATCAGAGCTACTCATACACTGGATAGATTGGCCCAATTATATATCAAAGAGATAGTGCGACTTCATGGAATACCCAATAGCATAGTTTCGGATAGAGACCCCAGGTTCACCTCGAACTTTTGGAGGTCATTGCAGCATGCCTTAGGGACCAGATTGCGGTTTAGTACTGCATATCACCCCCAGACAGATGGTCAGATTGAAAGGACCATCCAGACATTGGAAGATATGTTGAGGGCATGTGTGCTAGAAATGAAGGGGAACTGGGATGTGTATTTACCATTAGCAGAGTTTGCATATAACAACAGCTACCATTTCAGTATTCAGATGGCTCCTTATGAGGCTTTGTATGGGAGAAAGTATAAATCCCCTCTGTGTTGGGTTGAGCTAGGTGAGAGGAATATGATAAGACCTGAGATTGTGGACCAAACCACCCAACAGATAGAATTGATTAGAAAGAGGCTCCTCACGACCCAGAGTAGACAGAAAAGCTATGCTGATAAGCGTAGGAGGCCGTTAGAGTTTGAGGTTGGAGACCATGTATTCATTCGAATATCTCCAATGACGGGAGTAGGTTGGTCAATGAGGGTAAGGAAGCTCAGTCCTAGGTATATTGATCCATTTGAAATCCTTGAGAAAATCGGACCTGTGACTTACCGAATAGCCTTACCTCCTAACCTAGCCCAAATCCACAGTATTTTTCATGTCTCCCAATTGAAAAAGTATTTGCCCGACTCCTCACATGTCATAGAATATGAGCATGTGCAATTGCAGGAAGATCTTTCCTATGTAGTGAAACCGGAGAGAATTGTGGATGCTAAGCTGAAACAGCTGAGAAGCAAGAACATTCCTCTGGTGAAAGTGATTTGGAAAGGTCTGACATCTAAGGAAGCAACCTGGGAATTGGCGGATAAAATGAGACAAAAATATCTAAAGTTATTCTCTTGAGGTAAGTTTTTAAATTTCGAGGACGAAATTTCTTTTAAGAGGGGTAGAAATGTAACAACCGGGAAAAAAAAAAAGAAAAGGAAAAGAAAGAAAGTAGAAAGCTGAAAATTTTCGAAGTCCAGAAACTGTGCTAAGTCTTCTCGCAATAGCGAGAAATGGTCTCGCTGTCGTAAGAATGTCTTCTCGCCATAGCGAACGTGATTCTAGCTATAGCGAGTGCTGCCAGCAGTCCATACAAAAACCAGAGAGTTGCTTGCTGTAGCGTACGCCATAGCGAAAGTGAGGTCTGGAACTAACGCGAGTTCGCCATAGCGAAGGTCGAAACTCGCCATAGCGAAGGGAACTGATGCGAGTTCGCCGTAGCGAAGGTTAAACCTCGCCATAGCGAAACCAGATAACACGAACTCGCTATAGCGAAGGTTAATTTTGCCGTAGCGAGGGTCAGTCCGAAAGAGAGTAAATAGTGAGAATTAGATTTCATTAAACGCCCAAACTCATTTCTTCTCTCATATCTGCCCTAGACTTCGACCCAAGGAGAGAAAAGAGGCGTGGAGAGTGAGAGAGATCAAGAGAAGGAGGAAGAGCAAGGGAAAGGTAAGGAAACTTCTCTCATTTCTTCTTAGAACTCTGATCCCCTCTCTTTGCCCTCTCTTTCTGCGGTTTTGTTTGTGAAAATGGTTGGATTTTGGGCATGGGTCAGAAGAGGGAAAGTGGAAAACACCTTTAAACCTTTGTGTTTTCTTTGAAAATATTGTTTCCACTACCATGGGAGCTTGAGAAAGAGAAAGAGTTGATGGCATTCTAAATAGAGAGAGAGAACTCTAGGTTCTGGTATGTAGGAGAGTTTGATCTGATGATTCCATGTTAAGAGAGTAATTCCATGCTCTTTAATTGTGTCTAGGCTCAAGAGAAGCACCTCCATCAAGGTGTGAGTGTGAAATTAAGAAGGGAAAAGAGAAATTGAAAGGGAAGGCTTGTGTTGGCTTTGGCTCCAAAGGTAGCTCTCTCTCTTTCCACTCTTTCTTGTTGCATTCTTGGTTGTAATAGTCATTGTATGTTATGTATATGCTGAATGTGTGGAATATGCCATATGTTATTGCTTTGATGCATTGATGCCAATATGCTTGTGTGTTGAATTGTGAGAATTGCTCGCGTGCGGTAGCGCCGAAAGTCCCTTGAGATAGGTGAGACAAGGCCAAAAGTCTCAAACGAGTGAGGCCAAGTCAAAAGTCCTTAAACTCGGGTGAGGCCGTCCAAAAGTCCCTAAACTCGGGTGAGGCTAGACCAAAAGTCCCTGGAGCCCATTTTTGGCATTGCTGTGATTCCCATAGCATGTATATTGTGTGTTAGTTGTTTGAGAATGGCTAAGTGTTTATTCACATGCTTTAACTTGTTATATGCCTTGATTGTTTACTTGATTGAGTGCATGAGCTACTGAGATTCCCTGAATCTCACCCCTTCCCCTCCCAACTTAATATGCTAGGTGGAGCTCAAGGAGAACCGAGCATACACCAAGGAGCCTAGGAGCATGCTTAGCTAATTGTTAGCTTTGTTTTGGTATTTTGATGTAATTTTGATGTAAAGAGGTGCCAAATGAATATACACCCACTCTTTTTGAAATGTAATTATTGTAGCAAGTATATATGTAAGAAAAGATTATGTATGAACTATGTTGATAGCCAAAGTAATGGAAATGAGGGTTTTGTCCCTTTTTGTTAGATGTGTGTGATAACGTATATTTGGCCGTAACATAGCGAGATTGGAATGTATGTTAATTTGGATCATATGGACATGTCATATCTACTAGTTTTATGCTTTTAAACTTGTCCATGTGGAGTGAGAATATGTGAGAGGCCATTTGGACCCATTTTGGACCTCTTGGGTGCCAAAATCGGTATTTTTGAGAGCTCCGTCAAAGTATGACCGGATGAGCTCCTCTTGCCATGAAATTTGGCATGCCTCTAGACTTTGTAGAAAGCTTCTTGAGAAGCTAAAGTTGGTAATATTCGGAGGTCTAGAGAATATTTAGCGAATTGTTGAATTTGGGAAAATTGAATAGATTGGTCATGTACTGTTCATATAAATCAGAAATAAAATTTGTGGCATTTATAGACCAAATGGATTCCAAATGTGGTGAAATTTTATACACATAAACTAGACAATCACAGTAACTTATAGGAACTAGAATCACCTAAATCAGAGGTCTGTGGAGAGAGATTGAATCGTCTAAAGTTTTATATCAGCATCAGGGAGCCTATCTGACCCCCATCACTGTTCCATCAGTTTTCGGGATGTAAAGGCTATTGAACTGATCTGAACTTATTTTTCTCCTCTAGTAGACATCTGTAGTTTTCCAAATTGGTATAGTGTGCCTCGATTGGATTTTTGTGGATTTAGTTATGAATTTTCGAAAGTCATGACAGTAAGCTACACCAGAAACAGTGACAGCTGGACCCTCCTCCCATTTTCGATGTCAAACATGGTTCAAACGCTGAGTTTGTAGTTGGGAATGATTTTTAGTGTAAAGTTAACACTTAGAGCTTTCCAGAAAGCTAAAGTTTGCTGCATTCCCATTTTTCTACAATTAGTTATAATTTTCCAAAGTTAGAGCCAAAATATGACTTTTGGGCACAAGTGAGAAAAATGTATTTTTCTGATTTTTGGCTCCATAACCGTGGCTTATGGTTTGTTTTATGCTATGTATGAGTTGTATAAGTGGAGTTTGAGTTGATAAGAGGTATGATGGGTTCACAGGACCCACAGGGTATAAGATGAGTGTATGAAACCCCGATTCATAGCATGAAAATGCCACGGACTAGCGTTGATTCTTTGAAAATCATATGGAACCGAGCCCAGGGAGAGGCTAGGTAGCGGTAGTAGATTAAGGTGTCACAGTTGGTCCGTTCCCTTCATCGTGATGTTTTCTACTATAGTTTTATAATGAGTAGGGATATTAAAAAAAAAAAATTTGTTTGAACTAACATGATATTTTTTTTAGATGGATTTTTGCACTCTTTGCAACTTTTTTGTATGGTGCATATATACTACTTGAACTATATATAGCAAAAAATTTAAGGTAGTTTTTCTAAATTATGTACAGAGCTAAGGAGAATTATTTCCTTAAAATACTCAATCAAATTCCAAATTAAAACTTTAATTAATTTTAATATCAAGCAATTTATGTTATCCAATCAATCTTATTTTTTTTAAGAAAATCTCCTGGCATATAATAAAATTTTAAATTTTAATTATAGCAATTAAATTTTCACTAAAATTATTTTTTTATAATTTAAGAGATTCTTTCTTTCATTATAATTACTCAAAACAAACTATCAAATTAGATCCATTTTAGAAAATATGAAATAAAAAAGTTAGTAACCATTGTCCTTTTTTATGATAATTTCATCATTAGTAGGAATATTATTAGCATAAAAAATCCTGCATAAATAATAAATAATTATACACAAATAAATTCTCTTCACTGTTTCTTGTATTGAAAATTCCATACGTGTGTATTGAGAGGGCAAAGAGAATTTCAGCTAAACAAGAGAAAGTACAGGACGTGGGCAGACGAAAAGGCAGGCAACGTGTCATGCTTTTAGTCACAAGATAAATTCAAGGGCCAAGATTCACGCAATTGACGCAACAATTGACCCCGTGCAATTGAGAGGATTTGTGTCCATTAGCTTACCTAGACTAATCGTGCTTAGCATAAAGACACTTTCACCTCAATCCTATCAAGCCACTCTTTAGGACTATTCTTGAGTAAAAGAGGATGAAGATTATTCCTTCTCAATACTCCCAACCTTATTTAAATTGGGCACTGTAAGTGACACTTGCTTGCACCAAACTCATTCTCAAAGCGTTGCTTTCTTATGAAGTCAATGTAACTTTGGTGCAATTCTTCGAAGGTGAATATTGTGCCAACTTTGAGGGAGGAAATTCATTACACTCTCCTTCTTCTTAAGCTTCCTAAGCAAAGGAGAGTAAGTTAATTTACAATCTAGAGATTCATTGGACACTCTGAAACACTTTTATATTACTAGGAGTTGCATTGAAATTAGATCTCATGGATGCTTGACAGTTGACTAGTGTCAAGGGCTGGCATGAGCATGCCTAGTGCCACAGCTAGGGTGGTGCTAAAGAGTAGGTTATCTTGGCATGAAAGAGGAGTCACAAAGCACATTGGACATTCAAGAGATCCTACATTCGTTTATTATCCAAATGATTGCGTTTTTTTTTCTAAGAAAAGGGCACGACCTCTCTATGTGAATGATTCTTCTTAACTAGCTGGAAGCACCTTAAACTAAGTAGCTGCCTTCTCCTAGCAAGGAGCACCTATAACTATAGTGAAGGACTTCCTAACTAGGGGAATAAGCACCTTTTATCTATTAACTTACTAAAAATTACTATGACTTTCTAATTAACTTACTGTGAATCTTAATTAAGTAAATTATTATAATTCTGGGTAAAAGCTGTGTAAGAGCAGGTAAATGCTATTTCCATATTTTTTTCTTTGGTAATCTTTTCTCCACTGTGAGATGTGGAACTTAGGTCACAAGGGCAGCAATGGAAGTTGAATATACTTTTTTCAAAATTAGCATAGTTATATCTGTACATATGAATCTTTCATTTATTAGTTGAAGATATCACTAAAAAAAAAATCCCATCTATCAAGCAGGAGCAAGTCATGGATAAGATTTTCATTTTAAAAGAAAATCCTCCAATCCCAGAAACATTATCCCGAAAGGGCAAAGATTTTCTGCAAAGCTGCTTTACAAGAACTCTAGCCGAGCAGCCATCTGCTAAAGAATTATTGGGGCATTCATTCGTGACAGGAGAACCACAAGCAGATTTTATCTACCTTTTTTAATTCAGTTAAAGAAATTTTCAAAATATCAAAAGGTAATTCTTTGACCCACATCACCCCCTTCTCAAGTGCACATTTGTTCCAAAACTTACAGTAATGAGTAACGTCTCAATGAATGATGAAGGCTGCCATTTGTTTTCTGGTTATTAATCGTTGAGTGAATTGTACTTGTCGAAAATTCAATCACTCAGTTTTGGACGGTAAAACACAATTGTGGAATGTAAGCACATAACACAATTCCATTGTCTCTTTCACAAATTAACTAAACAGTAGGAGAGGCAGAGAGTTTGCAACAGAAGACGAAAAAATAATATTAGGATCCTTTACTTATATCTCTAGATTAAGTCAGAATAATAGCAGTCAAAATGGCCCACTCTAGTTAGCCCGTCATAGTTTTTATCTTTTAACTTGAGTCAAGCTGAATTGATCCATTCATAAAATGTAAGCAGTCCCGCTTAGTTAGCCTAGGCTGATGAGATAAACAGGTCAATTTGTGTAGTCAATTTAAAAATTAATTAAAGAAATAGAAATATATATATATATATAAACATTATAAAGAAGTAAAAATAATATTCTAAAATTTTAAATTAAATAATAATCCATGTAAGTGATATCCAACATGTAACATATTAATATGAGTGAATTGATAATTTTGTCTTTGAAAGATATATATTACCTCAATTTTGCTCCTTCAAATTTTGAATATCTCTTTCTGGTCGAAAGAGTGTTCTATCTTAATAACATTCTTGTATTAATTAACCCTACACCATGGAAACATATTAATATGATTGAATTGATAATTTTGTCTTTGAAAGATATATATTACCTCAACTTTGTTCCTTCAAAATTTGAATATCTCTTTCTGGTCCAAAAAGTGTTCTATCTTAATAACATTCTTGTATTAATTAACCCTACAACATGGATGATGGAATAGTGATTTCTTTTTTTTTTTTCTTTTTTAATCATATATTGATCATGGAGAGACAGAGGGAAAATCAAGGAATAACATAGCTAAGAGTTTGCAAAATTTTCTAACAGTTCTCATAATGTTATATTGTATATGCGCGCACGTGTTTTTATATTTTCATCTTTGAAAAATATCCTAATTACATGGTTTTTTATTTATAAAAAATTACATGATTTTCTATTAAAATTAAAAGATATTATATAATTAAATTTATTTTCACTAAAATATCTTCGTAAATATGTTAGTTACCAAAATACTCTATATTCTTGTGTCTTGGTCAGAAACACCCTAAACTTGAGTTGTACTGTTCTTGGCGACAAATTTCCACGTTTGGATGTGTCTCCGAGCATTTTCATATATATATATATGCACCAAAAATAATTAAGCATGTAATTCAAAATCTAAGACATCCAAAAATACCTTGCATATTCTTATTTTTTAACAAATATCACATATAAATAGACCATCTATATCAAACAAGGTATAATGTATAACTGGTATAGGAATATTATGGTCATTTGATTTTTTTTTCTAATTCATGTATTGTTTTAATTCAGCCAAATACAAAAATGGAATGGAAGATTCATTATGATTATTCTTTTTTATCAAAACTAATTTTTATTTCCATTCTTATTCTCATCTCATAAAAATTATTTTATAAATCAAATGAGTCTTCAGTTTTGAAAAAAATGACAGATAATAATAAAGAATGAAAAAATAATCATTCTCCTGCAACGTTTACACGCGCGCGCGCGCACATATATATATATATATATATATATTAGATTAATGTCATGTTCTCTACTAAAAAACACGTAGCATTCATTTACCACCATATTTTTATTAAAAAACTTATTTAAAAATTATATCTAATTTTTTTTTAAAAAAATTGTTGCTTGGCAAAGTTTTGAAAGCACAAAGGAGGCCGGATACTGTTGCTCCAATAGCGCCACAGCCATGTGGAGTGCCACGGCAGGAAATGTTGAGCTACATCGCACTCCAATTAAGCCCCATTATTCCCAACACGCTCTCGCCTTTGATTAGGTAGAAAAAATAGAAGTGCACAACAGCATAATTGGGTCCTTCAATTAAAAGGGAAAATTTGAAGTCCTCATCCGGTGAATTTATGAGTGAATATTTAAATAAGATATGTATTATTTTGGTAATATTTGTGTTCAGTGTTTTACGTGTTTAATTAAGAAAAAACATAACATTTGTTTTTGGGTTCTGGAGCTATTTTGTAATTATAAAATTTTACATTTTTATTTGACCAATTTTTATCAATTGAAAATATAAATGTAAGAAAATCACAAGGTATCTTTAAATTTTAAATAAAATTTAATTTTTTATTTTAATTCAAAATTTATAAAATTATTTTATTTAATATTTATATACTAATTTTATAATTAGATGTTAGTTTAAATGTTTAAACTTATATATGTTATTATCTATCCTTACCCCTCCACACCCTACATTTACATATTAGTATTGATAAATATTAACAATAAAAGTATTTTTACAAAAACTATATACGATCATTACACATATATTAACATTAAATACATAAATTGATTTATATATTGTAAGTAATTAAAAAAACATTAAAAGTGCAGTAAACAAATTATTTGTAAGTGGACTCCCATATGACTCCTTTCATTTTTTTTTTTTTAAGAATTTTTCAATATTATATAATTATAATATTTTTCAAAATTTTTAATTAATTATATATATGTCATATATATATCAATAAAAAATAAATAACAAAAATTTAAATATAACACCAATTAATAAGGAAGTAATTATTGATATATAAAAATGAAAAGTTCTTTAATTTCTCATTATGGTTTTTAATATTTTATAGATATTAAAATTAATTATTAATTCAATTTTTATTTAAATAATTTATTTAAAAATAAATAAAAATATTGATATGAAGCAACTAATATTATAATATTATTGTTTATTAAGGCTTCATCGTATAACTATGAATGTTGATTTCTCTAAAAGCACTGCGAAATTGGACCTGCTTTTACTGCGGTACCATCGAGGTATGCGGAAAATGGTGCGACCGATGTTTGACGCTTCTACTGCTTTGTTTGGATGCACCATTTGTCTCGCATCAATCTTGGATAAGGCTTCATAATCACTGAGGATGAGCTAAAGGTGGCATTTCAGCCTCTCTCGCTCGCTCTCAATCTATAAATTATACTTCCCCGAGAGACACAGAGAATCGACGTGGCATTTACTATAAAAGTACAAGAGAAGGATACGTTGTGCCAAAGAAACTTGAAGAAACTGTGGTTTTTTTTTTTTTTTCATGACTTCTTCTTCGGATACAGTTTGTACCTAGAGAAAGCGTGAGAGAGAAGAATGGCAACGAAGCTGACGACTTGCTTTCTGTGCTGGAACTTCAGCGAGCTGAACTGTAATCACTCTAACTTAGTTCGCTTTCCCTTACCATCGCATCGGTTTCTTACTGCTTCTTGCAAAATGCGACAGCGCAATCACAGGTACCCCCTTTTTTAATTTTCATTTGGGTTTTGCCCTCTTTTTTCACTTCTTTTAATTAAACTGGAACCGTTGGTTTTTTTTTTTTATTAAGCTGATTTGGTTAGATGAGTGAGTATAGATTGGAGAATGGGAAGTGGGTGTTTCTTTTGATGGATTTTGCATAATGTTTTTGTTGTCAGTTTTTCGTTCACTAATTGGAGAATGGAGGCTGTTTTCAATTGGCCTATAGATTTCATTTGTGTTGATTTTGTATAAATATTTCATTATCAGTATTCATTAGTGTTGTTGAAGCCCGAAAACGAGATTGATTCTTGACATGTATATGCTTTACCCTTTTGGTTTTTTCTTGTTCACAATTTACTTAGGACTTGAAGGAATTAATGGTAAGGAAGAGGTTTGGGTATGTCAATGGTAAGGCTGAACAGAAGGAAATAAAGGGGTGAAATCTGTAGGAATCATTGGCATAGATACGCAGAGAGAAGATAAAAAGACCTTCAATTAATCAGGTCTGAAGCTAAGGACAGAGAACTACACAGATTTGATTACCCACATGACCTGATGTTTAGCTAAAATCATCTGTTTTAATTCCTCTTAAAATTGTATGAGCTTTCCAATTTGCAAATACATAAGCTGCTGACGTGACTCTTTTGAAATGGTTTAGTCAGTAAACTAGTAGGGTTTTGTAAATCTAATGTGTTGATTTTGAGAGTCTAATATCAATGGTTTTTTTTTCCCAAGGCATCTATGAGTAAAACCACTTCATTTCATCACATTAATTAATCTTTTGGCAATGCTACGTACTTTTGTTGTAATTTAACATTTCTTTTTACTATCACTGAGATCAATTGTAATTTAGCAGCCAATAAAAATAAAAATAAAAATAAATATTAGCCTACTTAAAAGAACACCTAGCTATGTTCATCTTGTTAGCTTTGGCTTGTTTTGATTTTGCTTCTATAATGTGGCTACTATATTTTGCTGGTTAGTAATTTTGTATCTTTGGTAATTAGTATGCACGAACTCATACAACTGTTCACAGTTCCCAGCACAAAAGACAACAGATCAAGAAAGCTTCTCATGGACAGCCTCCCACTGATGGGGATCTCCATCCAAATGAAGATGAGGACTCTGAGCTTAGAAAGGTTTCATTGGATAGTATCCTAAACTTGAACAAGGAAATCTTAGGCACTACTACTGATACTGACAGTGACAACAGTGAACATATGGAGTATATCAATGCAGAGAATTTGAATAGTCCTACTGTACTAGCTGAACCGACACCTTTGGTATCTCCTTCAACTAGACATATAATTTGAAATTGAGGATGTATTCTTTGTGGTTTCTTCTGTAGAAATGCTGTCTGTTTTGTTCAATTACTTTCTGTTTGGGTGTTGGTCTGTTCACATACACACATCAATGGACCACCTGTTTAGAGAAGTCACTGTTAAGACTATAGATGATCAAACTTATTGAGAAAATTGGGAGAGCAATAGGTTGGGAGATAGTATATGATTGAAAGATTCAGTGATGTTGTGTACATAAAAGTGACTTTGCCACCTCTAATTATACTAATACTATGACCGCACAAAGGCACTAATACCCTGTACTTTGGGTGCGCTACAGGTAACTTTTTTCATATAAGACTAGCCTAAATCTAACACCTCTTAACAAGATACACTACAAGTAACTCTTTTCTTAATATACAAGACTTTCCTGAATCCTTAATACCTCATAACAAAATGCTATCTGATTATACAATATTTTGGCTATCTTTTTTCTATTTTTTCATCTAACTTCTATGTTTACCTGCATGAGGATCACCTGTCGGGGAAATGTGTTAGTACACTATTGGCAAAGAACAAAATCATGTGTCAGCATGCTGTAGTTGATTCCATTAGTCATCCTTTATCTTTGTTTCTCTGTCTGAAATGTCCAGAGAGAGAGGAAGCTAAAAGAATATATCAATGATTTCTTTTACTATATATACAGATGTAATTTATTTTCCATTGCAGAAACATGATATGATGAAGTATGTTCCTACTTGTTGGTTTCTTTGTAATTGATATTTGATTATATGTACTGTATAGAATTACTTATTTGTTTATTTTTCTCTGCATTCATCAGTGTTGAAATTTAAGGTTAACAGAACCTTGGGGCTGAAGATAAACACCTTACCACACTTCAGCCCTTGTACCTTCTTTTGTTTTATAATATTCTGATAAAAAGTTTAACTACAAGATAAACTCCTAAATCCTAAAGATAAAGATGAATTACAAAGCAACCTAAAGATAACTAACTTTCCTATCTTCAGAATAAATCTAGAGAATAATCTTAACAGACAGCTATAAGACTACTAAACAATAGTAAACTCTAAGACTCCTAGATAATAATAGACTCTATGACTCCTAATAATTTGACACTCTCTCTTACTTTGTAAGACTTATCTAAGGTTTCTCAACAATCATGTTTCACTATACCAAAATAGCAAGAGATCTGATTGTTTCTTTGCACATAAGTCATTACATTGTGGAGCTAGTATCATAAATATCTTAACCACTTTGTTTCCTAGCTATGGATGGAACTATGTAATGCAATATGAGAAGGGAACATATGATTTATTTTATTAATTTATGGTGTGATAGCAGATAGGAATTTGGGATTCTCTTTATCCTATAGTAAAGTTTGTTTCGGATTTTTGTAGCTATGTTAGTTGATTTCTTCTTTAAGAATGCTTATAAAATAGGCCTAGTATCCTTCTTAGGAGATTGCCCCTTATGATATATCGATATTGAATTGAGATTTACTTGAGTATTATATTTTTCTTTTTCTTGATTCTTGATCTGCATCGTGTTGGTATCATTGCAACCTTGATCTTCCTAGTTTGCTGTTGTGCCTCAAAATTCATGCTTTTGAAACCATAGAGATTTTCAGCATTCAAGCGTACCTATGAACTCAAAACAGCCCAATCTACCCATGGTATCCATGTAGCCAGAAAACACCTGAGATCTACCAAATTTAATTGGACAAAGCCTTCTACATGTACTGAAGCCAGCTCTAACCGTTTGAGCCACCATTTAAAAAAACTAACCTTACGAAGACCTTTAGCAGGCCCTTAATGGCTTGCCACCAAAATTTCACCCCAATAGCCACCTGATGCACCTCCATGCACCAATGTGGCTGTATTGTGTATACATCTTCCTTCACTTATTCGTGCATATATTTCATGTACTACTTAAATGATGTTGATACCGCTTTTCAAAATTTGAGAATGAGTTCTTTCCTACTAGGGGAGAATAATGAAGTATAAGAAGGAAATATTAATTATTTTACCAATTATAATGTTATTGGGGGTAATTTAGGATTTTCATTAATTAGGAATTATCAATAATGACATTTGAACCTAGGGATACGTTATTGTATGGTGAAGTTGTTTTTGGATTCTTGTAATCTTATTTTAGTTGCTTTAGGATTTCTTGTTTAAGAATTTTATAGATAAGCCTATTTATTATTTGTCTTAGGAGATTGTCACTTCCTTGCATATTGATATTGAATCAAGTTTTATTTGCGTGCTTTTGTTATAATTCTGATTCTTGGTTCCTGTTCTGTATCATTACCAAGCTCAAATTTTCAAACATGAGTTCTTTATTGATATACAACACTGGGTGAAATTTTGGTGCTTGGCCTTTTCAGTGCAAGAGTGTGGACAAATACTTTCTGTTCCTTGTATAGCCTTACTTGGCAAGGAAAATCATAGAGATTAAAAATTATGCTGTTATTACACTAAATTACTTTATTTTGAAATAAGCTGTAATCATAGATAGAGCAGAGCAGGCTGAGCAGTTGTCAGGTAGTCAACTCAAGGATTTGGATAAAAAATGCAGAGAGAAGTAAGATGTCTTTCTGAAGCACTTATGAATTTCTTTCTCGTCTCCATAGTTACGGTTTCATGGCTTGTTCCCTTTTATTGAGAAGTATAAGTTACTTGTTGCAGACATCCATCTTTTAAATCAAGCTAGAGTACATGCAATTGAAGACCTTGAAAAGATTCTAGCTGAGAAGGAAGCACTGCAAGGAGAAATTAACTTCTTGGAGATGAGGTTTGCGGGACCGATGCACAAATTAAAGTTGCCACCCGGAAAAAGATACTTGTGGAACTCCTGGAGGACCAGTTAGAGAAGCTGCGTAATGAGTTGACTTGCTAAGGAATTACTGAAGGAAGAGAGACTGAATTGCATGACTTACAATACTCTCTGATTCAGAATGATAGAATTCATTCCCTTACTGAGGAGCTTAGTTCATTGAGAGCAGAAGATGCCTTTCTAAAGAATGCCATTGAATCATTGAAAGCAGAGCTTAATGATGTCAAGAATATTGATGAACTTTCAGTAATGTTGAAAAAGGAATGTTCGTCTTTGGAGTCTGACTTCAAAGACTTGGAACCAAAATTGTCAGTTTCTCAGGAAGAAATGTCAAAACTTTCTACCCTGAGTTGAATGCAAGAATTTATTGGATAAGGTTGAAATTTTGCAATTGTCACTAGATAAGGCAACAGGACAAACTGATCAAGCTGTAATAGTTTCACAAGAAAACCAGGATTTGCGAAGGAAGGTTGATAAATTGGAAGAATCCCTTGAAGAAGCTAACGTTTATAAGCTGTCATCAGATAAATTACGAAAATATAATGAATTAAAACATAAGATAAAACTATGGGAAGACCATCTTCAAAAGTCTGATGAAGGCTACACTCTTGTGTTCAGCTGTATCAAGAGTCAATGACGGAATTTCAAGACACGCTTAAGACTCTAAAAGAAGAAAGCAAGAGAAGGGCACCAAATGAACCAGTGGACGATATGCCGTGGGAATCATGGAGTCAATTATTGTGTAAAATTGCTGGTTGGTCGCTTGAGAATAAAATTTCAACAGATGATGCCAAGTTGTTGAGAGAAAAGTTGTGGAAGAGAGACCAGGGTATTAGGGATACATAATGGCTTGCTAAGAGCAAAGTGAACATGAGGCCATTTCTGCATTTCTTAGGCTTACATCGTAGTGCAACAAGCTATTAATTTTTAAATAGTAAATTGCAGTATACATATCTTCTCTTGTCTTATGCGTACAATAATTTTCAGCTACTGTCCATGTCATGTGTGATTTAGTTCCTTTCATAGTGCTTAAAGGCGGGAGTATACATTATAAGTTGGGTCGGACTATTTCATTTGGTGATCGGGACTGTTGATAATCTGAATGGGTAGAGTTGAATATATTTTAGAGTGCAGACACTAGAATTGGATTCTTCCGTTTTTACGCCTCATTTTGTTTTGGTACTTTGTGTGTTTGCGTTCTGCAATTTGAATGCATAATTTGTTGCGTGTGGTTTTCTCAAACCTCTATCTGCTTGTCAGCATAGGGAATGTTTTCTTCTGGATACTTGCTTTGCATTGATGGAAAATGCTGTTGTATTTTCATTAAGGAAGTGCAGGAAACATCCTTCACAATCCTGTCAGCCCAAAGAATTATTATGGTTTCATTTGCATTCACTTTGTTCGCTTGCATGATGTGTGTATGATTTAGAAACCTACGTGATGTTGATGTAAATGAAAAATTCAAGATGCCCATGTTAGTTATGACCTATCAAACATGAGAATCTTGAAAGGGTAAAGTTCATTTCAACACTTGTTATTCCGTTATAACCATAGAAGACGAAGCAATTAAATTAAAAGCTTCACCATGAATTAATACCTGGGTAATTCAAAATTCAAATATATCATTTCAGTTTCTTCTTATTATCATTAGCTAAAACACAGTAAGGGGCAAAATGCTAGCACTGAAAAACAATGGGTTGGATCAATTCGTGGACGTATAATTTGGGCTAAAATCATTGAATGACATTTAATGAGTAAGTCAAATAAGGTGGGTTATATTTGCTGGATAAGAGAGTTGCTTTGAGGTTGAATTGGACTTTTAAAGTTGAAAATAGGCTATAGCACCTTTGAATTACATATTTAATCTATTATATTTTTTGAAATTAAAAAAAAAAAGTTTAATAACATGCAGCTAAAATATATAAAAATATTCAGATGAATCCAAGTAGTTTTTAACCATGTAATCGCCTTTCTAAAAATTGCAGATTGAGCATGTAGAATATTTTAAAAGTAATTATCCAGATCAACTAAAACTAAAAAAAGATTTGTGAGTTGACCAATCAAGAAGAAGTACAAAACATATTTAAAAACTCATTTTCTTAAATTTTAAGGATATAGTTGATGAGGTAGTTCATTAACAAATAAATATATTATTTTAATTTGTAAAAAAGTTGTGTGACATCTATTTGCACTAAAATTATTAGTCATAATTCTACATTATTGTAAACATGGGTCAATAATTTAAAAAGAAGTAGCAGCCAGATTCAATATGATTAACAGTTGGTGGTAAATTTATAATACTCATTATATAGCTATTTTGACACACATTCAATCAATTAAATATAAGCCTTTTATATTATATTTTATCTTTTGCATTCTTGCCTTTAAATTTTAAAATGTTTTGTTTTATTTAGAGCTTTGTTTATTACATTTCATGCCTTTATTTTCTTTTATCACAATTTCTAATTATATGTATTAATTATTTTTAGTTATCTTTTAAATTAGGCACTTTCTTTAATAGCCTAGGAATCCAAAGTGAAAGAACAAAGTCTCTTCCTTAACATATTACCTGAACGTGGGAATCGAAAGTACAAGTTAACTTATCAATTCAAGTAATCTATCTAAATTCGCAAACAACATAATGTTATAATGAAATTAACCATATCATGGAGCTGAAGTCAGATATACAACTTTTATATGAATTTGTTGCATCTGGATGTCTTTAGGATTGATATATTCTAGAATATTTCAATAGACACATCTAATGTCAAATCAAGCAAATAAAAGCATGGAATCTTTTAATTTGAAAAATATTATACTATGAAGTTGGAAATTATCATGAAGCAATCCATGTCTTCAATTTCAACTTAGGCATCTATCTGCATGTACTATAATTTTTCAGTTAGATGAGGATAGGAAAGTAGGAATCTAGAGAAAGTGTCCAACAAAGGTCATAAACATATATGTTTAACTGCTTACATGTCTGTGTAAATGTATGGCACTCTTAAATTCTTTAGTTAATCAACGTGTTTTTGAGTTTTGACAAAAAAACCTGACAAGCATATCATATGAGAGGGTTATAGAATCGGAACCAAGGAACCAAAAGCATTAGTAAAAGCACTCAATAATCCCATCACAACTTAAAAGGGCGAAGTTCCTAAGACAAATAATTTTCCTTATATAGCAATTCAAATGACTCCAATTCCACTAGAATAAGTAACAAAAACTTTAGACTGAAGAAACCCAAGCTTAAGAACCAGGCCTTAATCCTGAAGAGAAATAGTAAATAGGATAAGATACCCCCAAGGCTAACTAACTAAATCCTAAATTTCCAATAACTAACCCTAATTCCCTAATTTCAAACATATAATAAATTAATACAAGAATCTTAATTACTATCCTATCATATTGCTTCAGAAAAATCATACGAAATTTAGTGTTTTAGACAAAATTGAGCTCACCACTTTAAATAAATATTTTGTTTTGAAAGTTGATTTTATACCTAGAAATTATTGTCCCCTTATTATTGCAAATAAATTTTTGCTTAGCTAATACTTTGTTTCTTTTTCTAAGTGTTATTGTCTTTGTATCTCTTTTCCAAAAAAAAAAAAAATAGAGTCAAAGAGTCAATAATTCAAACAAATCATATAATTAATACTATCATAGATTCCACTTTGAAACAATCAAATGGTGACAAAAGATCTCATTTTTCTTTAAGAGCATTTAGAGGATTGTTTATTCAAAGTAAACAAAAGCAAATGGATAAAATACTCATTCACGTCGCTATCCTTCTAGAATCTGACCTCCTTCAGGTCATGTTTGGTATATGAGAGAGTTTAGGATTGGAATAGGAAAGGAAGTGAGAGAGTTTATTTTGTCCGTTTGGTATGCCAGATCAGAGCACTTCATGGGAGAGTTATCTCCATCAAACTTAGGAATCTAGTCTCCTCTATAATATGGAAGGAAAGCATGGCATTCCTAGAAGAGTAAAATTTGGTGACCAATTTGCCCTTGAAGATTGCAACTTCCTTGAGTTCGAAATGGATGTCGTTTGCTAGAAATTGTGCTCAAGCTTAAACATTGACACCCCTATCAGAAAATCCACGCCTTCTGCTGAAAATGAATGACCAGTGCTAGTAGTGAGGAGGCTGAGCAGCTTTAGATTCAAGAACAAAATGAACAATGAATGGAGTGCTTCATTCTCCTTGGCTGCATGAATGATGGATGAAAAGAAATGAATGATGGCTTCATTCTCCTTGGCTTTAGATTCAAGCACAGAAGCTCCAGATTCACACAGAGGATGGAGTTTTAACAATTTTTTATTAATTTTAATTAAAAATAATAGTATTTTATTAATTTTTTACTTAAAGATATTTTGGTCATTTTATTACCTTTTCTTTCCATTTTTATTTTGTTTTTATTTTTCCATACATAAAAAAGTAAAGATATTTTTATTCCTTTATATGACATACCAAACATGGTTAAAGGTTACTAGACTCCTTTCTATTCTCTATCCCTATTTAATTTTTATTCTATCAAAACTATATTCTGCATACCAAACGAGGCCTCAAAGTATTGCATAACGTAGGGATCACGAGAGAGCAAGCAAGAAAGGTGAAAGCAAGGAAAATAAATAAATTTTCAATTCCATCGAAAAGAACATGTCTATAATGCTGTCTGTATTACTGACTATAATTGATTTAGGTTTAGATTTTCTAGTGGAACTATAATTTGGAGGCTCTAGGTAGATTTTACATGTTGAATTAATGTATGAGAGAAAATGATAAGAATTTTGGCATAAAAAATTGCATGTCAAAATTTTCATTAAGTAAAGTGATGATATTAGAAGTGAGAAAAAATTTGATTAGTTTTTGTAAGTTAAAAACTTAAATAAAATTAAAAAAATTAAGAGGTAAAAATAAAATTTGAAGCAAACTAGGACCAAAAGTACACTTTTGTTATTATCTTTTTGTCCACCAAAAAGAAATTGTGTCAAATGCACAAGATGTTGTGTCAAGTTAAAATTAAAATAAATTTTTGGTGGAGAGTAGATAGTTATTTAATAATTCATAACACACAAATTTATTTAAAAAAATATATTTGGCAATAATTTAATTATTTGTAACTTTTCAATAGTTTTTTTTATCACTTTTAAGTGTTACAAAAATAAGGTCTTATTCATGTAAGTTTTTCTTTTCCCAAATTTAAAAATCTTCATTTTCAATCAAAATCGATAGCTCTGATGCAATTGTCAAAATTCAAAAGGTAGGAATATCTATTCACTTTCATTGCACAGAATTTTTTTTTTGAAAAGTGTATGAAAAATTAAAAAAATGCCTTCCAGATCAGATGCTTCTAGAAGGACTTCGACCGAAATTAAATTAAGTTCCAAGAGGTCAAAGATTGGAGCTAGGCTTGATTCCTGAGCTAGCCCTGTCATTCTGTTTCTAAACTCATTTTGCTATTAGATTTTCAAAACATTTTTAGGTAAATTGATGAAAAATTATATATTATACATGTATTCTTTTTAATATTACAGTTAAGATAAACCCTATTTAAGCTTGGACCAAAGAAAAAAACTTCTATTTAAGATAAATTATCTTACAAATAATTTTAAAGACACATTCTTTTATATTAGTTTCATATATTGATATTTTAGGCTCAATTCTCCTTAAATGGAGGTATTGAACTTAGGCCAATAAAAAATATTATTTCTTTTCACTAAGCTTAATCTTTTTAATTTTGATATTGATAATAAAATTAATATATTTAAATCAAATTTACCTTCTTTATTTTTTTGGATTTGATTTGTAAACTCCTAGTCAAAGACAATAATGACCCTAGCACGCCAACGTTGATCTCCACCATGACAGCAATACTGTTGTCTGGTACTCTCATTTGAGTGCACGTGCATTGATCATTACGAAGCTCCATTATACTGAGCGTGGCTCTAGTCATGCATTTTGAAAAAAAATTTTCTCTCTTTACTCCTTCTATAAGATCTGAATCATTTAATTTCAATTTAAACAATTTAAATTTTTTTAATTATTTTTAGATTTAAAAAATATTTTTTTAAATTTTATAATTAAAAAAATAATTTTATTTTATATTTTACTTTCTTTTAAATAATTATTTTTTAAAATTATAAAAAAAATAATTAAATTTAAATCGTTTAAATTAATTTAAATGATCCAAATCTAACGGTGAAGAGAATAAGGGAGGGAGCACAATAATAATAATAAATTTGATATATTTAAATCAAATTTACCTTTTTTATTTTTTTGGATTTGATTTCCTAACTCCTAGTCAAAGACAATAGTGACCCTAGTACGCCAACGTTGATCTCCACCATGATAGCAATAATGTTGTCTGGTACTCTCATTTGAGTGCACGTGCATTGATCGTTACCAAGCTCCATTGTACTGAGCCTGGTTATCTAGAATCGGAAGTCTAGTCATGCATTTGGGAAAAAAGATCCGCTCTCATGTCTCTTTATCTCTCTTATAAAATTTGAATTGTTCAAATTTTAATTTAAATAATTTAATTTTTTTAGGCTTTTTAAAAATATAAAAAATAATTAAATTTAAATCGTTTAACGGTCAAAATTTAACATCAGAGAAAGTAAAGGAGAGAACACGAGAGAGAATCCAAATCCTGCATTTTGGTATTTTTCTATTTTTTTTGGTTTTTTTTTCTAATTTTAAAAACTGAATTCACTCCAATCGTATGGTGACTGGAACCCATCATACTTCCTTTCCTTTTCACCTTTTGGACCATCAATTGAAATTCAACGATTCAACGGAATCCCAAAGTGTCTCTGAGAAAAGCAAAACACAGTTGTCAAATCTCATTGCATTACATATAAAAAAATTGGTAGCCCTTCAAATGGAGACCTTCGTAGCAGATTCAACAAATGGTTCCGGCGCCAAAGACCCAATTATTTTTTCTTGATAACAAAGACAAGAACTTGCACAGTGCAATTCAGTACGTAGGACTCGAACCATTGCACCAAACAGGCCTTTACATAACTACCCACCACATTGTGCAATTGGAATATGAAAAGTAAAGGGAGGCTGACTGCAAATATGTACATACATATATATATACATACATACATATATACATATTTCTTTTTTATGAAGTCGGTGTTAACATGTTTAGAATTAAGTGTGTTTGTAATTTTTAAGTTATAATCTTCAGATGTCTAGATCTTCTCTTTAATTTTTTATTTTCTTTTTAAGAAATCTAAGTTCTCAGCCAACTGAAACATTCAAACATTGCAAAGTATTATGGTAGTGAAATAGTAAGTAATTTCGTGATTTACGATTAGATAACCAGCAATGGTGGATCAGGTTTCTAGAGTTGCCATAAATCTTTTAGGAAAAATTTCGCCTAAAAATCATAAATTAGTAAAAATTTTAATAAAAGGCTTTAAAAATGAAAATTTCTCCATATGATCAAAGGAAAAAATTATCATTAAAACTTTTTGAAAATTAACACTCATACTTTTTAAACTTATAAATTGATTTTTCTGATATTATAAGAGGTTTTTTCTAATAGTAATTTTAAAAAATATGAATAATAACTTTAAGAAGCACTAGTTGTAATTTTTTATTTTTTAGACTAATTTTAATTTTTAGAGTCCTTTAATGCTATTTTTACCAACTTATGGTCTTTATATATAATTTTCCCAATCTTTTTATGTAATTGGTTTATATATGGAATACGTCTAACCTGGTTTAAGGAAGAATATATCTCTACAAAATGTGCTTTAATTAGATGAACCTTTAGTTCAGGAGTTTTGCTCCTTATAGCATATGAATTCTATATATTTTTATATATTATTTTGAAGAAAGAAAAAAATGATTATTTGATATGTTGGATGATAATGAAAGACAAAAGGAGTTTCAATGAATTTTTTATTGAGAATTTATTATAGGAAAGGAGAGGAGAATAATTAATTTTAGAATAATTAATTTTTAACTAAGTTTTCAGAATCTTTGAAAGTGGGGTTGTCAAAATGAATTGGGCCCAGTCTTGAAAATGAGATGGATTAGACTGAAATTTTGGTTGCGTCATTTAGTTAGAAGAAAAAATTGACCTGAACTTATGGATAAGTTATATATGTAGGATTTTTAACTGCACGAATATATCCCCTTGTTTTAGCTTGGATTACACAATTAGGTTAATTGATGGATCACTTATTTCTAGAGTTGGCACATATCTTTTAGTAAAAATTCTACTTAAAGACCTTGGTAAAAAGTTCATTGAAGAACTTTAAAAATCAAAATTTCTTTGAAAGACCAAATGAAAAAATTGCCATTAAATTTGTTGAAAATAACTATTTATATTTCTTAACATTGGTTTAAAAATTGAACCGGATCGACCGGTTCGACCGAAAACTGGTGAAAGAAAGAGAAAAAAAGAATATTAATGATATAAAATTCTAATATATAAAGTCTATGAGTCATGTCACAAAAGATAGTGTAATAAAGCATCAATATTAGCTCCATCTAAGAACTTTTAATTGAAATATGAATACACTAGGTTGCACACAAAAATTGTTTCACTTCAATTCAAAGTCCAAAAAGGATTTTATAAGAATCAAAAGGTTCGTTGAGTGCCTCACTACTATGTTATAATAGATCGAGAACCACCTAAAGTTCCAACTAAATAGATGAAATGATCTTCTTCGCAGTATAAAGGATTTTTTTCAATAATAACTTTAGGAAACATGATTAATAATTTTGGGAAGCATCTCTCAGATTTTAGTCTTTCAAATAAATTTTAGTTTTTAAGATTTTAGTGTTATTTTTACTAATTTATAATCTTTATATATAATTTTCCCAATCTTTTATGCAATTGGTTTATATATGGAATACGTATAACCCGGTTTAAGGAAGAAATATATCTCTTCACAATATGCTTTAATTAGAAGAACCTTTAGTTTGGGAGTTTTGGTCCTTATAGCATATGACTTTTATGTATTTTTATACATTATTTTGAAGAAAGAAAAAAAATGATTATTTGATAATTTGGACGGCGATAATGAAAGGCAAAAGAACCTTCATTGAATTTTTTTTTTATTGAGAATCTATTATAAAAAAAGGGGAGGAGAATAATTAATTTTTAACTAATTTTTCAGAATCTTTGAAAGTGGGGGTTGTCAAAATGAATTTGGTCGAGTCTTGAAAATGAGAGGGGTTAGACTGAAATTTTGGTAGGGTCATTTAGTTAGAAGAAAAAATTGACCAGAACCTATGGATAAGTTATATATGTAGGATTTTTAACTGCACGAATATATCCCCTTGTTTGGAATGTTGATCCGCCTCAACCGTTTAGAATTTGAGCTCCACTGCATTTATATATCAACCACATGAGCTTGATCTCAGAACAATGATGATGGAGATAATGTTTAGTTACCAATTGCATTTAATTATGCTTACCTATCTGTATCCATTACAAGCAATGGTCGTGTAGTAATGTAACCCTTTATAAAGGGAGTAGTAGTTTCAGCTTGGATTACACAATTAGGTTAATTGATCAGTCAAAACTGAAAGATCTAATCTGTATATAGACTTATTGATATTGAATTTTTTCTGTTTTTGAATTATATAGAGTCGCTTTGATATCATAATATTAGTTGAATATGAAGAGAATTAAGAAAGAAAAAATAAAACTACCCACACACACGGGAAGAGGGAACAGATATGTTGCAATGTTTTTACTCAAAAAGATTACACATGCGGTGCATGGATTACAAAACTTTTTATAGGCTAATTTAAGTATTATAATATTACAAACTCATTTAAGAAGAAAAGAGAGCATTGGTTGTTGTATTGGTGTAATAAAAAAATGCAATGCAACTTTCTTCACATCTTGAATTTTAGCTTGCCGCCCTGTTCATCCTTTACAGCTTGCAAAATTTTAAGACTTTTCCCTTCACAATATGACTTTGTAAGCTGCATTAATTTGTGTAGCTATCTTTATGTACAGCTTGATTACCGACATTAAAAAAGTCAGTGACTTCTTAGAATAAATATCTCAATGATTCAAACAAATCATATAATTAATACTATAAGACTGAATATTCAAATAGTGGGAAAAGGTGCAAGAACAATTAGAGAATTGTGTCTACATTTTATTTAAAAAACTCAAATTGAGAATATTATAACCATTGGAGTAATTAGTAAACTAATTACTCTTTATATATGTTCAAGAGTCATTACTCAAATGCATAGCATCTTTTTTGGAAAGAATTGTTGAGAAAACCTTATGTATTTTGATTGGACTCTTAATCCACTGTTAAAAATTAAAACTTCGCCTCTCATTTGTATATAATAATAATAATAATTATTACTATTATTAATAGTTATTATTATTTGAATATAATTATTAACCATTTAAAATTTTAATATTCTTATGACTGCAATGCACCTGACGTTGATCAAATGAGTGGAAATATAGAAAATGTGAATAACAGAATGTCGCTGCGAGCAAGGGTTAAAAGGTCTCGCAATGCTGCCACCAAAGAATACGTCATGTAAGGAAGGCTTGTGAAGCTTCTGTTAGTTATAGCCAGCAGAGAATCTCCTCCTATCAACTCTTACATTTTTCGCAAAATATTTTTTGATCATTAATAATTTTGAAATCAATCTTTTAAATTACAAAATAGTTTGTGACAAAAAAAAATACAAAAATCATACCTTACATTGTAAACTCTCTAATCCTCTTGACAATCTCTTCCACCCTCCATGGGTTTCAAATTGGCTCTTCTTTAGTGTCATACCCCATAATGGAGACCTGATCAGCACAAAAAATAAGAAAATCCTGTGCCTAAAAAGCTGACAATCAATTGAATATCTATTTAAATTCGATGCCCGATAATACTATAGTAACACTTTCAAGCTGAAGCATACTTATTAACGACTTTCATTCATGTTAGGTACAAAGTTTCACAATTTCTAGTTCATATAAAAAAAAAAACTATACTTAACTTTTTTTGTAAAATTTTCGATAGAATCATAGAATCTCCAACATATTTAGGACAGACTAGATTCATCTACAAATAGTCACTCTAATGTTTATACATTATAGAAAGCTCCGTTCTCAATAATAAATAACATAACATAATCATAGGAATAGAGATCCTGCTTGTAATTCCATGAAGCCAATTTTATATATAGTACCAAAATACAAAACATATATGCACATGTTTACAAAATAATTAGACCCAAGTATATATTGTTGGGCTCATCACAAATGACTATTTATAAAATAAATAAAAGAATAAACCGCAGTACTTAATAAGTAAAAAGTAAAGCATAAAATTAAAAAGATTAGTATGCATAGAGTTTTTTTTTTAAATAAAAATAAGTTTTATATAGATATAGGGTAACGAGAAAATAAACAAGGAATAAGTATGCGTTATTTGAATGTAATATTTTATTAATTACATAAATAAAATAATTCAGGAAATTAATGAGAATACATTAGTAGCAAGTGCATGGAGGATTAAGTTTAAGCAAATTAAAAAAGTTAGATTTGATGGAAATTTGCTTATTTATTCTTTATCAATTTGATAAAATGTAGGAAACACGAAAACATATATAATTTAAATTGGTTATAAAATTTACGAAAGCAACAATGAGAGGTTAACAAATTCAATGTATACATTTGAAAATTTAGTTCTGAAAGTAAACAAATGCTAATCATTATAATACAAGAATCTTTGCAGAATTCTAATATCTAATATGGGCAAACAACCCATGAAGGAAGGTGTACGTAACCGAATCAAATCTTAGTACTCAGTCCATAAACAAACAAAAAGCATTGAATTTAGTACTTTTCCAATATTCAAAGCACAAATCCAGATGAAATTATCTAAGATATACCATGAGCTAACTATTAGCAACTAACATTTTGTACAATTCTTACCAGACAAGGTTTTCACTATAAAACAGAAGGGAATATAATAAAGCAAAACAAATGAAATAAAATAAAGTATATTAAAATAAATTAACCAAATGTCGTTTTGCAAGCCTACAGATATGATATCTATGACAAGGCTATATATACAACAATCATTGTCATATTTATATGCATAAATCATTGGACTGATTTGCACACTGATTTTGTTTAGACAAATCGTACCATCCATATGGTTTGTAGAGGTAGTTTAAAATCTAAGATGTGAGACACAATTACTTAAAATTTAATATTTCCATTAAACATATTTAAGAAATTGATCAATTTTTTCTCTTATTTTATATGTTCTATAAATGGAAAGAAAAAAGTAGATCAGCTTCTTTTTTTGTTTTTGGTATTTTCAAAACGTTAGTTAACTTGTTAGTTAACTGCTTCTCTCAATGATTGTAATTGTGTTTTCCTGAATTGCTTCAAAACTAAAACTCCTTATTAGTTATATGGTTTGACGTACTCAGAGATGTTCCAATTTGAGGTTGGTAGATGAAGCATATTTTCCCTTGCATGCAAATTTCTCCTAATTATTCTCACCGTTCAAACAAGTAAAATATGCATATATATATATATATATATATATATATATATATATATATATATATATATATATATATATATATATATATATATATATATATATATATATATATATATATCTACCTTTAATTAATATCATGCCACATTGATCGTCACTTTATAATTTAACCCAATAAACTCACTGTTCCACTCTCTTCCTTTCTTGTTCTTCACAAAGGGTATAGGAAAGATCACACCGTTCTGCCCATGAAAATAGGATATATCATGGTTTTCCCTCTCTCCCCAACCCCATAAAAATATGGGAGAGTATAAGGGAGAGAGGGAAAGCCTTGAATTTACTATTGTTGGTTTGGATACAATGGGGAGAGGAAGAAATGCAAATGAATGAACGATTGGCTGATTTTAAACCATGGAATAATGATTGCTTTTCTATTTTTGGGAATTATCGTCCATGAAGAGACAGAGGGAAATTCAAGGAATAACATAGCTAAGAGTTTGCAAATTTTCTAACACTCCTCTCACAAATGTATATTGTATGTGTACGTGCATGTGTGTCTATATTTTTGCTTCTGAAAAATAGTTTAATTACATAATTTTCTTTTTAATATGATAAAGTATACAATTCTCCCTTAAAACCAAAAAATACCCTATGATTAAACTCATTGACCAAAATAATTTTGTGAATATGTTGGTTGTCAAAATACCTTTGTGAATATGATCGGATCGATCAAGAATCCCCACTCTAGGTTAAAATAGATATCTTTTGTTTTTCATCAATGACTGCACTAACATGACGTGGGTTTACTTTATAAAGTAAAAATCAGAAGTAAATTCTCCCATTTCATACAATTTAAAGCCCTTGTTAAAAAATAAATTGGGCTGAGAAGCCCCAAATTAATATGATTTCAAGTATTTTTTATTGGGATTTATCAATGTTTGCAAGTGCTTTTACGTTTTTTTACATCATTTAATGCATTATTTTTTAAATTATTTGTTAATGGTGTAATTAAGGATTTGTTCATAAAATTCTCAAATTTAAGGCTTAATTATAACAATTTTAGATAATTAGATTTTGCTTGAATTCCTAGTTTATGTGCTCCTTCTAAAACAATGTCCTCCATTCCCCTTTTAAAATTTCAAACTTTCTCCAAATACACCTACCCTGTTGTTTTTTCCTTCTTTTAAATTTGAGGGTGCTCCAATTAATTCCCTTTTTGAAATAATTTTAAGGAATATATTGCACATTCTTTCATTAAGGTAGGTCTAGAATGCTGCAATAATCTAAAGAATTTGGGAAATAAGGAATAATGGAGCGTTTAGATAGAAATTCAATTAAAAAGGATGTGTCAATAATTAACAAAACGTTACTTAAATGCATAAGGTAATTCAATTAATAAGGAATATTATTCTTTATTAATTGAATATTATTCTAATTTTGTTAATGTTGGAATTGTATTAAAAAAATAATATGGAATACAGGGCACACTTTCTCTAACGATATATAATGGATAAAAGAGAACCCTCTAATGCAGACTTAGATAGTTCTATTTGACAAAGACTTTCTTTCTCAATATTTCTCATTATGAGTTCTTATATTTTATAAATATATATTTACATAAAAAATATATTGTGTATGTTTTACTATAAAATGAGAAGCATCAAAATAGATGATAGATCGACATATAATTGTTAAATAGAAAATGAAAAGAATTGGTCAATTTAGTTGTGCTGAACTTTCCACATGTAAAACCCTCTCCTTCTTTCCCCTTTTACGCTTTGTTTGCCTCAACGGAGGGGAGGGGAGGAGAGGAATTTCAATGAAGGGGAGGGGAGGGATTTTAATGATATCCTATTTGGTTTAGAAGGGAAGGAGAGGAAAGCTAACTAAAAATTGACTGTTTTGCCTTATAAAATTTACATGGATTTTTCTCTCTTTTCTATTTTATCAACATATAAATATGTATAATGCAATTTATTAACTTTGACCTGCTATAGTAAAAATTATTTTTGATCTCTTATCTGAACCAAAAATTTAGACAAAAATTGGGATTACAAATTCTATACCAATTTTATAAAAAAAAAACAATAATTATAATTTTGTTTTAATTGAACCAACATTCGTTAAGAAAAATTGAAAGAGCAGATTAAACTTATCTGCCAATATATATATATATATATACTGTAATTAAAATAAACATTCATATAAAAAAATATGCAAAGGTGAATATCATCCACGTTAAAAAATATTACATTACACAAGATTACTCCCTAATAAGGACATGAAGATCCAAACACCATGTCCATGATTATTGCTTTGCAAGCTGGAGGTGGGCATTGAACAACTGGTCTCAACTTGTCAACATCACTCATAAGATAGTTATAAATCTGGGGCTTTTTGCTATCATCAAATCCACATTTAGTTATCAAATTCCAAATTTCTTCACCTAACATAGGTGGAATCTTGTGGCTAAAACTCTCTCTTTTTATGAAATTTGACTCATGCAATAAATTATTTTCCTAGTTCAGTACGTCATGTATTAAATCATGACCTTGAGCCAATGCTTTATTACCTTCTCTAATTGCTGTTGCTATTTCAAATACTACCCCCTTCAATGTGTTGAGATCGGTATCCTTATCTTTAGCAGGCTCTTTCCTTCTCCTTTTACCACAATCACTAGTTGCTCCTTGTGATTGCTCAGGAGGTGAGAGATTTACTTGACCAGTATCACCATCACTAAACATCTCAACATCATCTAATGTGACCTCCTTTTATGAGATAAATTGATCAAGGTCATTGATAGTTTCATTATCTTCTTCCATATGGGCTGATTGACACCATTTTTGCCGCTCCTTTGCTATCAGAGACTCTTTCCCACCAGCTCTATCAGCTCTATACAATATGATCATCTTGTTATAGTTAGGAAAAGGGATAGTTTGCCAAATTGCAACCTTTGGTTTAGACTAAAAATATATATACATATTAAAAGAAACATAATTTAAGTTCCACAAAAAAGAAAAAGTGACCATATACAAGATGTAAAACTTATACTTGAATTAGAGCCTCCCAAACTTGAGGTTTAGCATCCCATAATTGAGTTGAAGGATCCCAAGCAAAATTACTCAAACCATTTCTAAATATATCATAAATTTTTGAAAAATTTCTTTTCAACGTCTTCCAACTATTCTTAATTTTCTCCTTGTCAACCTTTCTACAAAATTGTGCACTTAACACTTGGACAATGTTTTCATAAGCTGTAGTGGTAAATGTTCCATTAACTTTTCGGTTGTGTTCATACTCATACATGAAGGCATCAATAAGAGCATTATTCATAGCCCTTGTCCAATTGAGCAACTCCCTACCATTGTTTGTTTTTGTTGCCATTCTATGGGATCTATTCATTATAACATAATAAAATTTGAACGAAAATAAACATAAGTCCAAACTCAAAGGAATATGAATTAAGTTGTACAAATGAAATTCAATCAAATTAAATTACTATTATAAATTAGTCCAAGAATAATACATCAATAGGTAATACAAATAAAATTGATCAAATACATCAATTAATCAATTTTTATTACAAAAAAAAAATAGTAGAACATATTTCAACTAGCTCGAGCTTGATAAGCTACCCACATTTGATCAGCTATGTTTTCTCTAACAAGCTCTCCCTAAGCAGCCTCTGCATCCTCATTATCTGGAGCATGACCAGTATCATCATTTTCATTTAGATTTGCAAGTTCTTCATCAACTTCAACAATAAGATCTTCATCAGGCTCTATGGTCATCAAGTAATTATAAAGAATGCAACATGCAAGTATTATCAGTTTTTGAGCTTTGACCCCATAAGTAGGCTCTGATGAACTAGATATGATTGGAAATCATTTTTTCAATATACCAAACACTCTTTCGATTACATTACGTAATGATGCATGCCGAAGATTGAATAATTCCCTATGATTTTGAGGTGGATTTCTTGTTGAATATTCCTTTAAATGATATCGAATCCCTCTATAAGGTGTAACAAGTCCACTTGCCAACATGAAGCCAGCATCTACAAGGTAATATTTTCCTATAATATATGAAAATAATTACTATGAGTGTGTGACAATACCTTGATTAATTGGAATAATTTTAGCAATCAATCAAATAGTTACCTTGGGGAATTTTAAGCCTATCATCTTGTGTTAATGCATTTTTTAAAATTCTTGAGTCAAATGCGGTGACTTCTGATCCAGGATGCACATAAGTGAACTTTAGATCAAATGTGTATGCTACTAACACATTTTGTGTTGGGTACTCTTTCCTGCCACGATATCAAGGGGTATCTGCTAGAGGTACTTTAGCACAAATATGTGTTCCATCTATTGCACCAACACAATCCTTAAAAAAGGAAAAAATTTACCATTGCTATGGATTATTTTAGGAGGTACTAAAGAATCATCAGGTTGTACTAAAAATTTTCCTTCTAGTTCAATTTTAGCATCCAAAACTTTATGGAGATGACGACTAATTGTCTCATCAGACCATCGAAAAATAAAGTTAACTACACGATTTTTTGCTTTATGTGCCAATATGTGAAGAGTCTTGGCAACTTGTTCTTCCACACTTGAATATCGTGTGGCTTGTAAGCCACCCTCTCTCTCTAACATACCACATAATCTTAAGAAAGCTTTAGGACCCATTCTAACCATATCTCAACCATTTCTACTACTAATTATTCGACTCATTACTTCTTCACGAACTCTTTCTCTCCTCGAACTCATGTTGTAGCCTATTTTTTCCTTATTAGACATATGAGTCACATAGTACCATACAAAAGCACAAATAACTTGAACTACAGCTCTTCTACGCAATTACAAGTATCAACGAACCAACATAAAGTATTGCATCAACATTTGGAGAACCAACATATATCTATGCCTTACCAATTCCATCTAGTAAAACCAAAAACCAAATAAAAAATATACATTTAATCAAAAGATAAATACCATAAAGTGCAATTGGAACAATAAATATGAATCAATAGATTTGGCTAATCAATAAATATATATCACTAGTAAAAATTCTCTCTAGAATATACATATATACGCATATATATATATATATATATATATATATATATATAATATACAAGAAAATAGCATAAGAACAAGCAAGATATGGAGGAAGATAAAAGGCATGGATACAAAGAAGAGAAACCCTAGTATCAAAAGGCAATATGTAATGAATCTAGTGATGGCTTCTATATCAAGGAAACCATTCATGCTAAACACCCCCAAAAAAATAGAAAAGAAAAATACAAAAAAAAAAAGATGGCATTTTTAAAGTCACAATCTTGACCCCAAAATAATATATTTTGCCCAATCTTCCTTACCATACAGTTCCAGATATTCTTTGGCCCAAAAAAGATTGAAAAGATATTTATTTATTTATTTTTAAAAAAAGGAATATGCTTTACTTGATTACATCAGTAAGCTTGAAAATGGCACGATAGTGAAATAATACAAGTACAATGTTCGTGGATAATCTAATAGTCCTGCCAGGATATTATATAATCTGTAACTTAAATAAAACGTTAAAAAAAAAAGGGTAATGATGGGATTGCTAACTAGGGAGGGGAACTCATCCTTCCTCAAATACCACACAAAAATCTAGGTTCTCAACTATGGCTGCTTCCCTAGTATAAAAGCTCAATAAAGTATTAATAGGATTGTGGATTACTTTTATTCAGTGATACTCTTTGTTAGATGCATATGGAATCATTAGAGTATCATACTCTCATGGTGCAGACCAAGTTGTCTTAGGTAAACAGCAGAAGAGTTTCCATGAATGTTTAAAAAGGTGAAAAACAATATACTTATTTTTTCCCTTTTTTAAAGGGGGAAAAAGTACAACTTAAGAACCTCCATCATAACCAATCTCCAGGTAAAAGCCTTGATAGAACGCCTGAGATGAAATTGAAAGAACCTAGATTGCCATATATCTAAGTAAAGTGGACCTTAAGTCAGAGCCATATATCTAAAATCCAAGAGGTGGGGAGAAGAAAGAGCTGTAGCTTCCACTTGCCATGCAGCCTAGGTGACTAAAGCAAGAAATCATTACATTATTCTGACATAATGCATTTTAGATATATATAAGGAGCTCAAAACTACTCTTTTAATTAGTCTTATGCATAGACATACATGTTAAAAATTTACATTCTTTCATATGTATTTCCAAATATGGTTCATACGTTATAATTATAATGTCATATTTTTATGCATGCATAAGGGTTTACATTTCATAATTATTATATATATTACTTTGATATTACACTAGCCTATCTGCACAAGTCTGTAATCAAATATGGAAACAGCGTACTCCCTATCAAGTCTCGTGAAGACTCTAGGATCCTTTCACGAGTCGACCTGCCAACAATTAAAGCATATCTATTGACGATAGCAAAAGTCAATAAGGCTCTCTCTAGAGTGAAATTAACAAGGTAAGAATTTGGAATAAGTCTAGTATACCCATAATAGTACCAAGGAGAGCTCTTAGCGAATATCTAAGAGAGAGGAAGACTGTAGAGTTGATAAGAAAAATATTTTCATGGAGTCTCTGCAGAAAGGCATAGTGTAGCCTTTATTATTTCCCAATAATTTTCTCTTTTCAGCAATTCTATATATTCATCTTCATAAATGCCTAGGACTTCGAGAGGAATATTGATGGCTTCCCTATTAAACAGGACCAATTGTCCTCTTACATAGCATTCATCATTTTCCTATTCTAAAACATTGGTATTGAATTCCTTCACTGTTAGCAGTATGGTAGGTCTTGGTAAACCAAACTTGCTGAAGCAACTCCTTTTAGCAAGCATATCAAACAGCACAGGGTTGCATCATTGTGCGAAGTCAAATCCTTTCTCAGGTACTTACTTCTTTGGTACAAATGAAAGAGCTATAACTATCCTAAGCTTTCCAGGAGACGAATCTAAATGAATCGTGTGTTTTGCGGTCTTTTTAGAGACATTGCAATCTATAGTTAATTCTAAGATTATCTAGTAATTATAGGCTGAAAACTTTTGCTAAATTCTAAAATCACTAACCTATAAAAATCACTTGCCCCTTGACTTCAGCGCTACTCGTGAACATGATCACATCCAATTGCCCCCTCTTCAGCTTTCCTCACAATCCCCTGCGCACATTGAGGACTTGCCCACCGCATCGCATAGGCATTCACTCTAACAGGGACCCACCCCCTCCCATAGAGCTCTTTGAGGAAATTCGGGACCACCGAAGGCTCTTCTAGCTCCACAACAAGCAAAACTAGACACAACACTCTCCGGCCACCGCCAACCCCAAGCAACGCCACTAGGTGTCACCGTGGGTGGCATAAGAACCTAACTCATTTCAAATTATCACATAGTGATGCAATAGCACCAAAAGACCTTGCTAAGCATAGAAGTGGATCTGATGAAGGATATGGTGCTAATTTTCAAACCCAAGGACGTGATTTTCAAATTAAAACCTAGTAGTTCAAATCAAATGTGCCTAAAGATCCATTGTAAGGCATAGGAGGCCCAATAACAAGAGCTAGGGACAAAGCAATGAAAGAAGCCTTCAATTGTTTGATTCATAAGTTTCATAACTTAGAACCTATTCATTTGAGTCAAGAGAAGGCCCAAGAAAATATAAAAGGTGTGATCATGCTAACCATTCTACAAGAGGAGTGCCAAGGCCCAATTGGAGTCCAATTGCAAGAGGTTAAGAATCATGTGTCAACCATGTGATTTTTAATGAAGTATGAGCATCCTATGTGACAACTTAAAAAAGCTAATTAGTTTTGACTAGGATTCTTTTTGAAATTTTATTTTTTATTATTTTATTATTTTTGTGAACTTGGTCAAAGAGCTTATCTTAGAGATCAAGTTAAAATTAATATCCTAATCTAGTTCCTTGATTTTAGGCATCATTTAAAATATTTCTAATAAGATTTTAGAGTTTTACTTACATTAAGACTTTAGAAATTTTGTCTATAAAAGGCTTCCTATTGTACTCTATTGAGGAGGATTATAAATGAATAAATTTGAGTATTATTCAATACTTTGTGAAGTCTTTGCTTCTTTGTGTTCTCTGATAGTTCACGTGACTTATCAAAGAATTGGTCTTCTTTTATGGCGTCTTAAGGCTAGGGTTCTAAGATATAAGTTCTCTTAGAGTCTTTCTTTTGACTAACATTCTTGTTTTCTAGCTGATTCCCGGCAAAGTGTCATCTTATTGAAAGTTCCTTGGATAAGGTTCCTAGAGGGTCTCTCATCATTTGGTATCAGAATTTTAGTCGCTAGTGCAAGGTATATCTTTGTGTTTTTTTTCCTTCCGTTGTTCTTCATACTTTCTTTCCTTCCATTTGTGTTATCTTTTTCATCTTCGTCTTTGTCTTCTATCTTCTTCTGTCTTCCATTGTTGTGTTCCTCCATCTTCCAAAAAAAAAGAAGAAAGTGTGATACTCCCAAAAAAATAATTTGAAAAAAAAGGGTGAAAAAAAAGTGAAAAAAAAGGAAAAAAATTCAGATTGCAGAATTCAAAATTGCAAATTGTGCCAATTCAAAGTTGAAAGCAAGATTAGAGTTAGTTTCCTAATTGGAGTTAATTTCCTAATTAGAGTTAGTTTTCTAATTAGAGTTAATTTCCTAATTGTTCTAAACTTGAATTGCAAGTAGTTTCTTATTTTGATTAACTTGGTTCTCAAGTAGGTTCCTATTTTCATATTTTCCCTTTCTTTCTTCTTCCTTCAAAGCCATCCAAACCTCCCCTTCCTCCTTTTTTCCCTTTTTGTTACACACCTCTTTTTCTCCTTTGTTTGATTCTTTAGGAATTTACATTTTAGGATTCTAGTTTTTTTTATTGCCACTAGTCTGATCTTTCCATTTAATTTTGTGACTTGTTTAGAACACTTGTAAGAAGCAAATTATTGAGTGGTAAAAGGCAAGAGTACAATTAACATTAAAGAAAAAGCCAAAAAAAGAATTAAACACGAGTGAACTTAATCTTTTGAGTGTAAACACGTAAGCTAGTGAGTTACGAGGTCCTATATCTTTTTTTGTTTATTTTTGTACAAACTAATATTTCAGGATGCTTAGAGAATCTGAGCACAGTGACTTTGGCATGAAAGTCTGGGTTAGAGCCATTCAAAGTACTCTTGAGAAACTTAGTGCCAGATTAGATGATGTGGAGTCTTCTTTCAATAGGAGGACCCATAGGAAGCAAGCTCATATGGAACTTGATGATGATGCTGAGTCTGACTTTGAGGAGTCCCATACTCGGAGAGGCAGACAATCATCATCTAATAAGGATGATGGTATTGGAAACATCAAGATGAAGATTCCTTCATTCCCCAAGAAAAATGACCCAGACTAGTACTTTGATTGGGAAAGAAGAGTGGAGCATGTGTTCGAGTGCCACTCTTACACTGAGGTGAAGAAAGTAAAACTTGCTGCAATAGAGTTTACTGACTATACTAGCATCTGGTAGGATCAACTCTTACTCACCAGAAGACATACTGGTGAAGGTCCAATTTGTGATTGGCAGGAGATGAAAACTATCATGCACAAATGATTTGTCCCTAGTTACTATTATAGGGAATTGCATATGAGGCTCCAAAAGCTGAAACAAGATTCTATGAGTATGAAAGATTACTATCAAGAAATGGAGATTGCCATGATTAAGGCAAATATGGAGGAAGATCGTGAAGCAACCATGACCCGATTCATTGAGGGCTTAAATCCTAAAATAGCCGCCCAAGTTGATTTATACAATTACCTGGATATGGAGGAGCTCTTGCATAGAGCTATAAAGGTGGAAAAGCAACTAAGGGCTCAGCAAAAGCTAAAAGTGACATCTAGCTCGAATTCTTGGAGGGATTCCAAAGTCTCCTTCAAGCCAAAGACTGATTTCAAATCTAAAGAGGAAAGTAAGGTAAAACCCTTTCAGGTTAAGGGTAAAACTGATTCAAAACCTTTATCAGCTTCTAACCCTACTGCTTCTTCCTCTAAGGTTAGATGTTTTAAATATAATGGTTTTAGTCATATTATTTCACAATGTCCTAACAAACGAATTATGATTATTCTTGAGAATGGTGATGTGACTAGTGCTAGTAGTGAGTCTAAGAAAGATGAGATGCCACCCCTGACTAATGACTCAGATTTAGAATTAACTGAAGCTATAAATGGTGAAGCCCTTGTGGCTAGACGTGCTCTCAACATTCAACCAAAAGAAGATCTCGAGGTAGAGCAGCGTGAGCATATTTTTCATACTCGTTGCTTCATCCATAAGAAGGTCTGTAGTTTGATTATTGATGGTGGTAGTTGCACAAATGTAGCTAGTACTTTACTTGTGGAAAAGCTGAACTTGTCTACTTTGAGGCACCCTACCCCTTATAAATTATAATGGCTTAATGATAGTGGGGAGGTAAAGGTAACAAAACAGGTGCTCATCTCTTTTTCTATTGGTAATTATCATGATGAGATTCTTTGTGATGTAGCACCTATGTATGCTAGTCACTTGTTACTTGGTAGGCCATGGCAATTTGACAGAAAGGTAAAACATGATGGATATAAAAATTATTACTCCTTTGTTTTTAATGGTAAGACCATTGTGTTGACCCCTCTTCGTCTTGTTCAAGCATATGAGGATTAATTAAAAATTGAAAGAGAGTGTAAGAAGAGAGAGTAAGAAAAGAAAGATAAAGTGAGTGTGAGTATTGAGAATGAGAAGAAGCAATAGAAAGGAGAGCTGAGTAGAAAGACAATTAGAGAAAAACATAAGGAAAAGAAAGTGAGTTTATTTTCAAGTAAAAGTGAGATCAAGAGAGTTCTTATTTGTGAAAATGTTTTCTTATTGCTTTATAAAGAGTTGTATACCTTGAAACGAACTTTAGAAACTTGGCAACTTTATTTGTGCCCTAAAGAATTTATTATCCATTCTGATCATGAGAGTCTTAAGTTTCCTAAGTTCTAGGGTAAATTGAACAAAAGGCATGCAAGTTAGCTTGATTTTATTGAAACCTTCCCTTATGTGATTAAGCATAAGCAGGGAAAGGAAAATGTTTTAGCGGATGCATTGTTTAGGCGTTACACTTTGATTACTTCCATGCATGCTAGATTAATGGGTTCTGAGATGTTAAAAGGTATGTATGAGTCTGATTCTGATTTCGCTGATATTTGGAAATCATGTGAATTGTGTGGTGCTAATGACTATTACAGGTTTGATGGGTTCCTTTTCAAAAAGAACAAGTTATGTGTTCCATTCGTGAGCTTCTTGTTAAGAAAACTCATGGCGGGGGATTAATGGGCCATTTTGGTGTAGAAAAGACTTTGGCTCTTTTGAATGAGCATTTTTATTGGCCTGGTATGAGAAAGGATGTGGTTGCTGTTTATTCTAGATGTATTACTTATAAGCATGCTAAGTCTAGAATTCAATCACATGGCTTATATTCCCCTTTACCAGTTCCCTCTCACCCATAGACTGATATTTCTATAGACTTTGTCTTTGGTTTACCTAAATCTTCCACTAAAAAAGATAGTGTGTTTGTTGTTGTGGATAGGTTTAGTAAAATGGCACATTTTATTGCTTGTTCCAAAACTAATGAGGCTATGCATGTGGCAGAATTATTTTTCAAGGAGATTGTTAGGTTGCATAGTGTGCCAAAAACTATTGTAAGTGATAGAGATGTGAAATTCTTGAGTTATTTTTGGAAAACGTTGTGGAATAAACTTGGCACTAAGCTTTTGTTTTCTACTACAGCATACCCACAAACTGATGGGCAAACCGAGGTTGTTAATAGAACCCTCTCTACTTTATTAAGAGCTATCATTCAAAAGAATCTTAAGAATTGGGAGAAGTGTTTGCCCCATGTCGAATTTGCTTATAATCGTGTTGTTCATTCTGCTACAAAATTCTCTTCTTTTGAAATTATTTATGGCTTTAATTCTTTAACGCCGTTAGATTTGCTTCTTTTACCTTCACATGAGTTTATTAACCTTGATGGTGCTAGGAAGGCTAAGTTTGTGCAGGATTTGCATAAGAAGGTGAAAGCCAATATTGAAAGAAGGAATAAACAAATTGCTAGCCAAGTTAACAAGGGTAGAAGGCGTGTGGTGTTTGAACCCGGCGATTGGGTGTGGGTTCACTTGCGAAAAGAACGTTTCCTAGAGCAAAGAAAGTCAAAACTCCAATCTAAAGGAGAAGGTCTCTTTCAAGTTCTTGAAAGGATTAATAATAATGCTTATAAAATTGACTTACCTAGTTCTTATGGAAATGTCAGTGCTACTTTTAATGTAGCTGATCTCTCTTCCTTTGATGTTATAAATTCGAGGACGAATTCTTTTCAAGAGGGGGGAATGATGCAATAGCACCAAGAGACCTTGCTGAGCATAGAAGTAGACCTGATGAAGGATATGGTGCTAAGTTTCAAGCCCAAGGACGTGATTTTCAAATAAAGCCTAGGAGTTCAAATCAAATGTGCCTAAAGATCTATTGCAAGGTATAGGAGGCCCAATAACAAAAGTTAGGAACAAAGCAATGAAAGAAGCCTTCAATTGTTTGATTCATAAGTTTCATAATGTAGAGCCCATTCATTTGAGTCAAGAGAAGGCCCAAGAAGATGTAAAAGGTGTAATCATGCTAACCATTCTACAAGAGGAGTGCCAAGGCCTAATTGGAATCCAATTGCAAGAGGTTAAGAATCATGTGTCAACCATATGATTTTTAATGAAGCATGAGCATCCTATGTGACAACTTAAAAAAGTTGATTAGTTTTGACTAGGATTCTTTTTTAAATTTCGTTTTTTATTATTTTATTATTTTTTTTTAACTTGGTCAAAGAGCTTATCTAGGAGATCAAGTTAAAATTAGTATCCTAATCTAGTTCCTTAATTTTAGGCATCATTTAAAATATTTCTAATAAGATTTTAGAGTTTTACTTACATTAAGACTTAGAAATTTTGCCTATAAAAGGCTTCCTATTGTACTCTATTGAGGAGGATTATGAATGAATGAATGAATTTGAGTATTATTCAATACTTTATGAGGTCTTTGCTTCTTTGTGTTCTCTGAGAGTTCACGTGACTTATCAAAGGATTGGTCTTCCTTTGTGGCGTCTTAAGGCTAGGGATCTAAGAAATAAGTTTTCTTAGGGTCTTTCCTTTGACCAACATTCTTGTTTTTTAGCCGATCCCAAGCAAAGTGTTATCTTGTTGAAGGTTCTTAGGACAAGGTTCCTAGTGAGTCTCTCATCACATAGCTTCAAGACAAAAACATGATCAATAAGCTCTGAGTCTTTACCTCAAAAGCAACACTCAAGAAGGGAAAATCGAAAACAAATAACTCAAGGCAAGCCAGAGCAACCAGATAGAATGAAAAAAATAATAAAGAGCGTAGAGTATTTGCCCTGAGCAACCAAATAGGATGAAAAAATTAATAAAGAGAAGAAGAAAGGGTATAGAGCAGAACCTGAATTAAGAATGGGTGTGGCGGCAACAAGATGGCAACAATGATAGAAAGTAATTAATATATTAGGGTGTGATTAAATTTAAAAAGGTAAAAAGAAAAATTATATTATTTTAATAAAATTAATTTTGTAATCAAAAAATTTATCCTCCATTTTCTCCTAAAAAATCTCTAATTTTGGAAGGAAGGCTTGGACGAGAAGAGAAAAAGAATTGAAAGACTCCCCTTCCCTTCTCAAAAGTTGTCTCATCCAAGGGGAGGGAAACAAATCCCCTCCCTCCCTTAAAAAATTTGCCAGCCAGACAAGGGAGGGGGAGTCCCACTCCCGTTCTCTTACCAAACATAGTGTTAAAATTTCAAACTTTCCCCAAACGCCTACTGCTACCCTGCTGTTTCTTCCTTCTTCTAAATTTGAGGTACCCTTCATACAAAGATCCATCTCGCTCCCTCACACTTCACAGTCACACTCACTATCATCATGTCCTTCCTCATCTTCCAAAAAAAGCTAAGCTTCACAGATGTCCAGAACAGGCTCTCAATCCCGTCAGAAGCGTTTGACCATCTTCCGCCCTTTCCAGAGGGATCCAATCGGGTCACACTCACCGTTACGGTCGGGTCTGACTGTAGCGTGCGAGAGCTCCACTGCGTCAGGAGACCCTGCTATTTCCCAAGGCTAATCACAGACATAGGTTGGAAGCAGATTGTTGAGGAGATGGAGCTGAAGCGAGGTGACTTACTCATGTTCCTCAAGGAGGGCAATGATTGGCTCTACAGAATAGAGGTGAAGAGAACAATAAGACTCATGGATGAAGATATTAGTACTGATTTCAATGCGGCTAGTTCAATCTCTTCTCCGACCAATCCTAGCAAATGGAAAAAAATCGAATATATTGGGGGTGGTAGTTTTGGAATTGTTAGTGTCGCGAGCAACAGGTACAGAGAATTTTGAGTAAATTGGTAATTTGGTTTTAATATAATTTTTTAACAAATAATTAATCAGACATGTGATCTAAGCTAATAAATTGCTAAATTCTAACAAAATATTGTATTTTATAAACTGTTTTATTTTTCATTTCTGACAGAGAAACCGGAGAATTATGTGTAGTGAAGGAATTGTATGACATTAATAATCTCAAATCTGCAGAGTTTCTATGCCAGGTTCATCCTTTGTTAAAATCTATGTCATACATGGCTATCGTTCCGACTCAAAAATTAAATTTTGTTTCAATTCTATAGAATTTTTGTTCCTTTAAATATTATATAATATCATTTTATTATCCCGGAACAAACAAAATCAAACTTCAACTAAGAAAATGTGCATGTGTGTAGAACATATCAAATGAGAGGAGTAATTTTATATAAAAAGTGAGAGGGAAAAATATTTATTCTTATGTCACAAATCAATGATTGCGATTAATGTAAAAATCATGATATATGTGTAACAAATGTCATCCTTAATTTTTGAGTTAATTTTTTGTATTAATCTTAATTATTCATTTGTGATTGAAGAATAATTATTTTCTCATTTCATTTTTTATTTGATAATATATATATATATATATATATTGTAGGACGATATTGTTGTCTTACAACAAAATAAGTGTGTTTATAATTTTTAGGTTATACAGTTCAAATGTCTAGATCTTCTTTCTAATTTTTCTTCTTTTCAGGAAATCCAATTTCTCAGCCAAATGAATCATCCAAACATTGTAAAATATTACGGCAGTGTAACAGTAAGTAATCTCTTGATTTATGGTTAGACTAACAATTGTGGATCACTCATTTTTAGAGTAGCTATAAAATCCTTTTACGTAACTGTTTTATGTTTGTAGGTTGGAGGCCAAATTTGTTTATATATGGAATACATCCAACCGGGTTCATTGAAGAAATACATCTCGGAACGAGGTGCTTTAGAAGAATCTTTAGTTAGGAACTTCACTGCACAAATTCTCTCTGGGTTGGAATACTTGCACAGTAGAAGAAAAGTTCATAGGTATAATCACCAACTTGATCTGCTGCATCGTATGAAAATATATATATATATATATATAAAGGAGAAAATGATTATTTAATTGGTATGCTTAACGGTGAAAGGAAAAAGAAAATTATTGATTGAAGGTTTATTATAAGAAAATGAGAGAAGAGTGCCAAAATTTTAACTATTTTTTAAAAATCTTTGAAAATTTCATTTTCAGAATGAATTTGGCCCAGCGTGAAAATGGGATGGTGATGGGCCCGTGAATACCAGGCCCAAGTTTGGTAAGGCATATGTTAGAAGGAGCAGGAGAGCGGGGACCAGTGGGGATGAGCTGACAGGGGGAGAGAATTTCCTATAACTGACTTCCGCTTGTGTAACGTTGGAAGTGAGGGAGGGAATAATTAGATGGGCAGGGACGCGCGGGGGGCGTGTGGTTAGTTTATGGATGGAAAGGGCTCTGGTCTCTCGAATACTAGAGAGGAAGTATGCGTGTGTTCTTATTTTGCTCTGTAATCCATATTTTTAATCGAAGAAGACTTTTTATAGTAAACAAATAATACCAAGTTTGAAAGGCTCTATCAAACTAGTATTAGAGCGTTGATTTCTGGGGTATGGTGGGAACTAGAATGGAAGGCCGAGTAGAAGTGTTTGAAAAGGGATTCGACAATTTGCAAAAAAGCCATGAGGAAGTGAAAGAAGAGCTCACGTCTATCAAACTACTGATGCGGGAGCTTCGAGACTAGTTGTCGAACATACGCTCCACTCCAAATGTGGACAAAGGAGGAAATGCAATAAACAATACTTCTCAGAATATTTTGTTGAGCACAAATGCTACAATGCAGGTGGAGGGAATGAACAGAGATTCACAGAAAGCACCAACAAGCCCATATGCTACAACAGCTGCAACTCGAGTCTTGGGGGTTAACGAAAATGGTAGTGATAAGGATTTGGGCAAATATAGAAGACTAGAGTTGCCTATATTTTTGGGGGAAGATCTTATTGGGTGGCTATTTAAGGTGGAACAGTATTTCTCGGTCAATAACATTGAGGAAACTGAGAAGTTGGATGCAATGGCCGTTAGTTTAGAAGGGAAGGCTTTAAACTAGTTTCAACGGTTGGAAACTCGAGCACCAGTGTGAACTTGGAAGGAGTCCAAGGATGAGGTATTGGACCAGTTTTATTGTTACCAGATACGAGATAGTTATGAGAGGTTACTGGGGCTTAAACAAGAAGGGTCCGTGGAGGAGTACAGAGAGAGCTTTGAGACACTCTCAGCCCCTCTGAAAGACATTCCAGACAAGGTTCTGATAGGAGCATTCAAAAATGGCCTTGAGGAGGAGATTAAGGCTGAAGTGAGACTGATGTAGCCTCAAACGCTGAAGCAACTGATAGATTTTGCATTTTAGATAGAAGGGAGGAACCTAGTGTTGCAACTAACTAGAGAAGACAAGTTAACAAAGATCGGGAAACACAGCTCAGCGTCAAGATGGAATAGTTTCACACCACAATTTTCAAAGTACTCAAATACAGGGGAGTTAATGAGAAGTGCAAACAATACTTCTAGTATTTCCCTTGGAAAGAATCCTGAAAGTAAAGGAGGTGGAGGAGATAAAACCGTCTTATACAAGGTTAATATTCCTATTACAACCACTCAAAGCAATAGTAGTAGTACTGGTAGCAAAAAAAGGATGTCTAAAGCGGAAATTAATAGAAGAAGAGAATTAGGGCTATGCTTCAAATGTGATGAGAAGTTTGGGCCTAAACATAACCGTAAAAATAAGCAATTTCATATGCTGTTTCTTATGAGAAAGGAAGACTTAGAAGAAGGAGATGAGAAAGACAAGGAAGATTCAGCAAGGGAAGAGAATTCTATGGTTATGGCTTCTATGGAGTTGTCTTTTAAGTTCTGTGGTAGGATTAGCATGATATAGAACCATGAAATTAGTAAGGAAGGCTTATGAGGAAGAATTGTTGGTGTTGATTGATAGTGGAGCAACTTATAAATTTATTTCAACAGTAGTGGTAGATAAGCTTAAAATTCTAGTATTGAATAATAGTTATTATTCCATAACTGTGGGGGATGGAAGAAAAATCATAGCAAAAGGAAAGTGTAAGGATGTATGTTTGGAGTTACAAAGAATGCAAGTTATTCAAACTTTCTACCCTTTTAAATTAGGAAATGTGGATTTGGTGTTGGGAATTACATGGTTAGAAAACCTTGGAGAGCTGAGAGTCAATTGGGGGTAAAGCTACATGAAGATTAAGGTTGGTAAGGACTGGGTATGTCTTAAAGGGGACCCAACTCTTAACCAATCTGAAGCTTCTTTCAAATATGTTGTTAGAGCAATGAAAGGTAAAGGATAGGGCTATTTAATAGAATTTGGAGCCACTAATTTAGAGACTAAATCAAAGCAATAGTGGGTAAGTGCAGAAATTCAAAAGGTGTTAAAGGAACATGCTTTCATTTGCAACAACTCCATAACCAGACAATCACCCCACCACTCTCAAGGCCATACGAGAATGATTAAACCAGAGGAACAACCACCTAATATTAGTCCTTATATATATATACTCATTCACAAAAGACTAAAATTGAGAAGTTAGTAAGGGAGATGATGGAAGCTGGAATAATTAGACCTAGTGTCAACCCTTATTCAAGTCCAGTGTTGCTTGTGAAAAAAAAAAGAAGGGAGTTGGAGGTTTTTTGTGGACTATATGGCTTTGAACAATCTTATAATATCAGACAAATTTCCCATTCCAACTATAGATGAATTGATAGATGAACTTAGGGGAGCAATGATATTTTCTAAACTTGATTTGAAATCTAGATATTATCAAATACGCATTTCACCGAGGGATGAGCCCAAGATAGCATTTAGAACTCATGAAGGTCATTGTGAGTTCTTAGTAATGCCCTTTAAATTAACTAATGCTCCATCTACTTTTCAGTCCTTAATGAATGACATATTTAGAGCCCATTTGAGAAAATTCATCCTATTTTTTTTGGATGACATTCTAATATATAGTATAGATGCTGCCACACATATCCAACACTTGAGAATAACATTGGATATATTACAGAAGAACCAACTAGCGATCAACTACAAAAAATGTGCGTTTGGACAGCCTAATGTGGAGTAATTGGGACATATTATTTTAGTATTAGGAGTACATGGAGACCCTTCAAAAATTGAAGCAATGGTTCAGTGGCCAGTCCCCAAGGATTTAAAGGCACTTTGGAGATTTTTGGGCCTTACAGGACATTACTAGAAGTTTGTTAAGGATTATAGCCGACTTGCAGTCCCTCTGACCAGTTTACTAAAAAAATATGCATTCTATTGGGGAGAGGAAGCTCAAAGGGCATTTGAAGCTTTAAAAAAGGCCATGACCACTGCTCCGGTACTAGCCATGCTGAATTTCACTGGTCTGTTTGAGATCGAAACTGATGCATCTGGTGGAGGAGTTGGAGCTGTATCAAAAAATGATAACTTTCTTTAGTCAACAGCTTTCTAACAAGGCCAGGAAAAGTTCCATCTATAAAAGGGAACTTATGGCTATTATGTTTGCCGTAAAAAATTATGGCAACACTATTTGAGAGGGCACCCATTCATAATTCAAACAGATCATAAAGATTGAAATATTTATTAGAGTAGATGATCATTGATCTAGACCAACAGAAATGGGTCATTAAACTGATGGGGTACCACTTTGAAATTTAATATAAACTGAGAGTAGAGAATAAGGTAGCTGATGCTTTTTCTAAAAGGGATGATGAGATGGAGTAACAGGCTGTTTCCTTGTGGCAGTATGAAGGAGTTAAGGATCTGGATCCAGAAGTTAAGTGAGATAGTAAATTGAGTGTAATAGTGCATCAGATTCTGGCTGGAAGTGAAGCACCACATGGTTACAACTTAAAAAGAGGATGTTTGAATTATAATAGATTAGTGATACCCCAAGAGTCTCTTAGAACTCGTGCTTTTCTTAAGGAATTTCATGATTCACCTATGGGAGGGCATTCTAGATATCTAAGAACCTATAAAAGATTGGCAAAAGTGGTTTATTGGGAAGGGATGAAACGAGATACCCAAATATATGTGGGTCAATGCACGACATGTCAAAAAACAAATATCAAGCAATGAGCCCAGTCAGGTTGTTGCAGCCTTTGCCAATACCGGAACAAGTTTGGGACGATTTTAGTATGGATTTTATTATCAGGTTGCTAAGATCAAGCAAGTATGACACTATCATGGTGGTGGTTGATAGACCCACCAAATATAGCCATTTTGTGGCAATGACTCACCAATTTACAACTAAGGAAGTTGCTGCAATATTCATTAAGGTGGTGGTGAAATTACATAGGTTTCCCAAGTCAACAATGTCAGATAGAGACTGTATCTTTATAAGTCAAATCTGGAGAGAGCTCTTCAAGTTGGCTAGAACTACATTAAAATTCAATTCAAGATATCATCCCGAGACTGATGGACAAAAAGAAGTTAGTAATAGGAGTCTTGAAGCCTACCTTTGTTGTTTTGTGGAAGGAAAACCCAACTAATGGAGTAAATGGTTGTCTTGGGTAGAATATTGGTTTAACACTTTATTCAACTGATCTACTAGAATGACACCTTTCAAAGCATTATATGGAAGAGACCCACCCACTTTGCTCAAATGGAATGATAGCCCCTCAGCTGTGGAAGATGTAAATGTAGCTATGAAGGAAAGAAATGTGATTTTGGAAGAGTTAAAAGAAAATTTTGAGAAAGCTCAAGTGTACATGAAGGAGATTGTGGATAAGAGAAGGCGAGAGGTAGAATTTCAGGTGGGGGACTATGTATATTTAAAAACTAAGACCATATAAATTAAAGTCCCTACCTAAGAAAAAGAATGAGAAGTTAGCACCTAGATTCTATGGGCCATATGAGGTGCTGGAGAGGTTTGGAGCAGTAGCATATAAATTGAAACTACCAGAAAATGTTAAAATTCACCCTGTTTTTCATGTATCTCAATTATGGAAATCTCTCCAGGAGCATACTCCAATGACTGATATACCACTATCTCTGACGGAGGACTTAGAATTGCGTTGGAAACCAGAAAAGGTCCTACAAACTAGAAGGCTTATGAATAGGAGGTTAGAAGTATTGATTCAATAGGAAGGCTATCCCACATCTAAGAGGACATGGGAGGAATATGAAGTAATAGATGCTTAGTTCCCTTATTTTCACCTTAAGGACAAGGTGCAGCTCAATGGGGCGGGAATTGATGGGCTTGTGAATATCAGGCCCAAGTTTGGTAAGGTATATGTTAGAAGGAACAACAGAGCGGGGACCAGTGGGGGTGAGCTGGCAGAGAGAGAGAATATCTTGTAACTAACTTCCACATGTGTAACGCTAAGAGTGAGGGAGGGAATAATTAGGATAGGAAGGGATGTGCAGGGGGCGTGTGGTTAGTCTATAGATGGAGAGGGCTCTGATCTCTCGATACTAGAGAGGAAGTCTTTGTGTGTGCATTCTTATTTTACTCTGTAATCCATCTGTTTAATCAAAGAAGACTTTTTATAGTAAACAAATAATACTTAGTTTGAAAGGCTCTATCAGATGGGTTAAACTGAGAAAAATCATATATAATTATTCATTCTTCATTTTTCTTATTGTTTTAATTTTTCGTCCATTTTAACTCCTTAATATGAATTCCAATTCTCTCTTGCTCCATGCAAATAGAATGCTATCTTGTTGGAGAAAGGTAGAGAGAAAAATAGAAAAGAGAAAATGTAAGTCCCATCCAAACTCTCTGTCGTTTGTGTTACTTTCTCTCTCTATCTCTTTGCAACAGAATGGCACAATGAGCTAAGGAGGATTCATATTACCTTAACTTACTTTAATTAGGAGAAAATGCTCAGTCAGAGTGGTATTTTTAACTATTTGGTGACTTGTTTATTTCTTTCTTTTCTTTTATGTTTATACAGGGACATTAAACCGCATAACTTACTTATTGATTCTAACAACACTGTCAAGCTAGCTGATTTTGGTTTGGCTAAGCATGTAAGCTTTTAAACATTTACGGCATCTACACTGATTAATTACTTGCACTAGTATTATATTAGTCATCTTATTTGTAGATTATTTTTAATTACTAGCAAGATTTGGAGATTTTGGAATCTATTTTTTCTTTTGGAAATCGTGCATACCCACCTTGACTTTTATCTTCAATTGCAATATCTTCCTAATCTATAAAAAGTCACAATTAACTTCGTGATCTATTAACCTAGTTACAATTATTTCCTACTGTCTAAATTGATAGTTAACCAAGTAAAACTACTAAAATACCCTTCTTCTTTTTAACATTGATTTTGTTCTCCTCTTCACCTATTCCAGAGTCTAAATTGCCTGTTAATTGATCTTTCCCGAACATATATACAATAAAATCAAATTGTAAAAAAGATCAAGTAAATTGACTTCTTTGAATCTATTTCTATGCCCTTGAAAACTATAATTAATCTTTTTTAATCTTTCATGCATGACATTCTGGGTGGGTCAAACCCCATTGCCAGGGCTGCGCCTAAGACGACGATGTTTGATGATGAACTGTCCGAAAGGCATGAGTTAGGATCGGGGTTGGTTAGGGAGGTGTAAGGGTTTTATATAACAAGTATCGTGGATGGACCCAGCCAGCCAGATCTTAATTTTCACTTAAAATGTTTATATTTGAATATGCCACAACAGATTTCCATTTCATATATATATATATATATATATATATCCTTCTTTTGTCCTATAAATTGCAGGATAAGATTCAAAAATTGTTGGTCCAAACAATTTTTATACTTCATCCTTTTCTAGAAAACTGTTATGTAAATCGACTTTACTTTTATGTTAAGAGAAGATCAATTAACAAGCAATCTAGACTATAGGAAAGATGAAGAGAAAAACAAAATGGGTGTTAAATGATATTTTTGTAATTTCATTTAACTAAAATTTAACTTATTTGCCAATTTAGACAGTAAAAGGTTATTTTGCGATTTTTTATAGATTAGAGGAACATTGCAATTTGAGATAAAAAACTAGGGTGAATAAATGCAATTTTTCCTTATATATATATATATATAGTGTCAGTTATTTGTGGCCATTTGAATACCCTTGGAATTGATATGAGAATGCTTATATATTTTAAGCTAGAATAACTTGGCTTCTCTACATTGAATAGATATATTTATCTGTGGGCAATCACTCCGTTAAGGGAACTAAACATTATGCAGCTCCAGAGGTACATATATTTATACTACTCTACGTCACTCTGATGTTACATAGTATTCCTCTTATATTTATATATCTCTCACAGATTATTGAAAACAAAGATTACAACAGCTCAGTTGAAGCTTCAGCTGGTGATATATGGAGTTTGGGTTTGGTAATCATTGAAATGCTCACAGGGAAGCATCCATGGGGTCATCTTGACGAAGTAAATACTTTTGCCCTTTAACATTGAATTAATGTTGCACTAGATAGTCCAATTTTTATTTGCCTCCGAGCCATTCTCATTGGGATCATTTTTTTTTTTGAAAGGAAATTTCATTTACCTACTCTAATTTTTGCCTTCAATTATAATTTTTTCAGTTAATTAATTTTTGTAAAATCTCTTATATATTTACATCAATGCAAAAACCCTCATCATTGACTAAACTATATCATATCTTTAACTGACTTATCATCATCTGCGTATCACATGAAAAAAATTACACTTGTCTATCTTGGTCTTTGTCTTCAATTATGACTTTCCCTTTGGTTAGTTAGCTATAATGAGATAGATAAATGGGTTATTTAATTGCAAAAATAAATCAATTAAGGGGAAGATTACTATTGTGAGCAAAAATCGTGATAAGTAATTGCAATCTCTTTTTAGTGCTGGGTCATGAGTAGAGATGTCTAATTTGAACAATAAGTAATGTTGCAATTTTTTTTGGGGGGGGGGGGGGGTAAATTAAACTTGGCAACTAATTATCAAGGTAGGTGTTCCGGGAAAAGGGGTCTTGTGCTTAGGAGATGCAAAGCAAACAAATGGACTAGTCACTAGGATGTCTTATTTGGGGAAAGTGAAAGTGCTTTGGGTAAACACTTAACAAGACAAGACAGGAGAGTTTAAATGTAACTTTAACTTTGTATATGAAAGTGCCTCAAAACTTATTTAAAGGCAAAGTTGTTAGAACAGAGTCTTGTTCTTACTGAATTCAAAAGTTTCTCTGGGAATTTTAATTGGGAAAGTGTTTAAGACTGCTAAACAATTGGGAACTCCAGAAATTTTAAAAGAGTATAAGTCTGAGAGTGTCTGTGTGTGTAAAGTGGAAGCCTCTCTTTTTGATAAGTAAGGGTAAGTAAGGGATTTACACATAATGAGAGCTTTGAGTTGATTGTACATACTGAAAGAGTCATTATTGAGAACGTGGGCACTACATGCGCACGTTTGGTACATGGAGTAGTGGGCTAGATAGTGGGGCTAAAATTATGGGGAATGTGAGATCATGGATGTGACGGTTAGTAGTGATGTGTCTAAATAGGTAGGTGAGGGAGTATAGTCAGCATGTGCTGCTTCCTTGACAAGGGAAGAGCCTTAGTTAGCTTACCTATAATAATCGTGCTTAACACAGACACGTTCACTTCAATCTTGCCGAACCACTCCCTAGGGCTGTTCCCAAGTACAAGAGATTGACGATAACTCCTTCTCAACACGTCGAACCTAGTCTAAGTTAGGCATTGTAGATAACACTTGCTTGTACCAAACTCACTTTAAGAGTGTTGCTTTCTCATAAAATCAAAGTAACTTGGTGTAATTCTTCTCAAGCAAGCACTACGCCAACTTTGAGGGAGAGGATCCATCACTCTCTCCTTCATCTCCAGCTTCCTAAGAAGGGGAGAGTAAGTTAATTTACTGTCTAGAGGGCAAATTCACTGGACACTCTGAAACACCTTATATTATTGGAGGTTGCATTGGAACTAGATCCCGTGGATGCTTGAGTGTGACTAGCGTCAAGGGCTAGCCCGATGATGCCTAGCGCCACAGGGGGCGCCAAAGAGCAGGCTCTCTTGGCATGAAAGAGGAGTCATAGCGGACGTTAGACATCCAAAAGATCCTACTTAGGTTTATTATCCAAAGGTTAACAGAACGGTTGGGTTTTCTTAAAGAGAGGGACGTGACCTCTATGTGAATGACTCTTCTTAATTAGCCGGAAGCACCTTAAACTAGGTAGCTACCTTCTGTTAGCAAGAAGCACCTATAACTATAGTGAAGGACTTCCTAAATAGTGGAATAAGCACCCTCTTCTTAATTAACTTATTAAAAATACTGACTCTTCTAGTTAAATTGCTATGAATCTTAATTAAATAAATTATTATAATTCTGGGTGAAAGCCATGTTAGAGTAAGTAAATGCTATTTCCAATATATTTTTTTGGTACTCTTTTCTCCTCGATAAGATGCGGAACTTTGGTCATGAGGCCAACAATGGAAGTTGTGTATACTTTTTTCAAATTTAGCAGAGTCGTATCTGTAATATACGAATCTTTCATTTATTAGTTGAAGATATCACTGACAAAAAATCACATATATTGAACAGGTGAATGTCATGTATAAAGTTTGTGTGGAAAAAGAAAATCCTTCAATACCAGAAACATTGTCCCAAGAGGGCAAAGATTTTCTGAATCGCTGCTTTATAAGAACTCCAGCCGAGCGGCCATCTGCTAGAGAATTACTAGGGCATTCATTCGTGACAGGACAACCACAAGTGGAGCAAGCAAAGACCTTGAGCTAGCAGATTTTATCTACCTTTCTCAATTCAGTTAATGAAATTTTCAAAATATCGGAAGGTTTGCTTAGTAGTAATTCTTTCACCCAATTCATTTCTCAAGTGCACATTTGTTCTATCATTGAGCAATGACTCAATGAATGATGGAGGCTGCCATTTGTTCTCTGGTTATTAGTCACTGAATGAATTGTGCTTGTCGAAAATTCAATCTCTCAGTTTTAGACGGTACAACACAATTGTGGAACGTAAGCACATTAAACAATTCCATTATCTCTTTCACAAATTAATTAACAACAGGAGGGCAGAGAGTTTGCAACAGAAGAAGAAAAAATAATATTAGGATCCCTTTCTTGTATCTCTAGATCAAGTCAGAATAATAGCAGTCAAAATGGCCCATTCTAGTTAGCCCATCATAGTTTAGGTTTTATTTTTTAAGTGAGTCAAGCTGAATTGATCCATTCACAGATTGATATGTAAGCAGTCCCGCTTAGTTAGCCTAGGCTGATGAGACAAACAGGTCAATTTGTATAATCAATTGAAAAATTAATTAAAAAAATAGAAATATATATGAACATTATAAAAAGAAGTAAAAATAATATTTAAAAATTTTAAATTAAATAATAATCCATGCAAATAATACCCAACATGTAACATATTAATGTGAGTGAATTGATAATTTTGTCTTTGAAAGATATATATAACCTCAATTTAGTTCCTTCAAATTTTGAATATTTCTTTCTAGTCGAAAGAGTATTCTATCTTAATAACATACCTGTATTAATTAACCCTGCACCATGCATGATGGAATAGTGATTTTTTTTCTTTTTAATCAGATATTGACCATGGGGAGACAGGGAAATTCAAGAATAACATAGCTAAGATTTTGCAAAATTTTCTAACAGCTTTCACAATGTTATATTGTGTATGCGCTCCCGTGTGTTTACATTTTCATTTTTGAAAAAGATTCTAATTATATGGTTTTTTTATTTATAAAAAATTACATGATTTTCCATTGAAATTAAAAGATATTATATAATTAAATTTACTTTTACTACAATATCTTCCTAAATGTGTTAGTCACCAAAATACATAACATTCTTGTGTCTTGGTCAAAAACCTCCTAAGCTTGCGATGTATTGTTCTTGGCAATGTTATTAAAACCGGACCGGTTATTGAACCGGTGGAGGTACTGGTTCACGGTTCATTGGTCGAACCGTGGTTGAACCGTGGTCGAACCGGTGATAATTAAATATATTATTTAAAAAAAATTTATGTATTAAAATTTTAATATAACAAATAAATATTAGTAAATTTTAAATATTTGATTACTAATTTAACATTTCTTAAGATATTATAAAAATTAATGTTTAGTTTAAAATAAAAAATTATTTATGATTAAAAATTAAGAATATTTAATATTAAATTTTTAAAATTTCTAAATTATATTAAGATTCTACTTATTATTAAAAAATAAAATAATAAATAATAATTTTAGCTAAGTATCTTGATATTTGAGAGCAATATTATTAGGAAATTGAATATGATAAAAAGTAAATATAAAAAATAATTAATTATACACATTTTATTTCTCTTATATTCTCTTTAAAAAAAAAATCATATTTCAACCCCTCATCTTTTTTATTACTTTCTATTTTTAATTTGTTAAAATTATTTAAAATGAATTATTTTGTTATATAGAAAAAATTAAAAAAAAAAAAAAAAAAGAAAATTTGCTTCAAACCGGTTTGACCGGTTTTCTGTCCGGTTTTTTGACCGGTTTTTTACCGGTTTTGACCGGTTTTTGACCGGTTTGACCGGTTCTTAACCGGTTTTTTGCTTGACCGGTTTTCTAACTCAACCGAACCGGACCAGGGACCGGTTCCCGATCGAACCGGCCGGTCCGGTCCGGTTTTCTTAACATTGGTTCTTGGCGATAAATTTCCACGTTTGGATGTGTCTCCTAGCATTTTTACATATATGCACCAAAAATACTTGAGCATATAATTCAAAATCTAAGACATCCGAAAATAACTTATATATTCTTATTTCCTAACAAATATTACATATAAATAGAGCATCATATATCAAACTAAGCATAAATAACTTTTCGTGCTTTTTAAGAATTTTTTAATATTATATAATTATAATATCTTTAAAAATTTTAATTAATTATATATATGTCATATATATATATATCAATAAAAAATAAATAAAATAAATTTTAATATAACACCAATTAATAAAGAATTAATTATTGATATATAAAAATGAAAAGTTATTTAATTTCTCATTATGTTTTTTTATCTTTTATAAATATCAAAAAATAATTATTAATTCAATTTTTATTCAAATAATTTATTTAAAAATAAATAAAAATATTGATATGAAGCAACTAATATTATAATTTTGTTTTTGACTTCCTCGTATAACTATGAATGTCGATTTCTCTAAAGGCACTACGCAATTAGAACTGCTTTTACCGCAGTACCATCGAGTAATGCGGATAATGGTACGACCGATGTTTGATAGTTCTACCGCTTACGCTCTGTTTGGATGGGGGAGGAGAAAAGTGGGAGGGAGAGAAAAGCGGGGCGAAAACGGAGGAGGAGAAAACTGAGAAGAAAATTTCTCTCCCTCCCTCATTTGGATGCGACGAAAGAAAATATGGGGGGGAGAAAAGTGGTTAGTTTTCTTTTTACAATTCTACCCTTCCTGCGCAGCAAGATACATGTTACGTTATAATTTGTAAGGATTATTTATATTACATATAAAATACAAACAATACACGTATAAATTAGAGAATAATTATAGTTATATTTTTATAAATTTAAATTAACACAAAAAAAATGTACAATTAATTAGTTAAAGAAATATATTATTTAGTTTCATATTAATTAACATAGATTATTAATTTTATATTAGTTGAAATAATTTTATATTAAGCGAACTTAATTTTAATAATTAGTTGTAAATGAACATGGTAGGCAAGACAACATGGACTACGTCAATAATTTTCACGTAAATCACCATAGCAAGCCAAGACAAGGAAAAGTAATGACAAGGTGCCATGCCAAAAGACAAAGGACACACCTTCATGTGAAAGCTTCATCTATCTGCCAAGAAAAGACGAAAGTGGCCAAGAAAAGACGAAAGAGGTTGAATGGCTGGGAATAAAACAAGGCATGCGAAGACAAGGGGGCTTTAACTTGTGTCATGCGAAGACAATGTTACTTCACGTGAAAGTTTCAACTTATGCCAAGATAAGGAGGAAAAGTGTTAACTGGCTCGGGATAAGCTAAGAAAAAAATATAGGAAAAAAAATTACACGTGAACTTTATCTTCATCTCAATGCAATATAAAATATTTTAATATGTTTATCAGAAGGTATATGGAAGCAAGAGAAGAGTGTTTAAGCATGCAGCAGTTTGCAGAGAAAATATGGTACAGTGACAGGATTGTGAAGGGATTGAAGTCTGATAATTCACGTGGTGTTGAAGACAAAATTATATAATGCATGCGAACTTATTTCTTTTTTGATTCTATTATTATCGCAGGATAGAAGGTAATATATTTGTATGATCCTTGATTGTGAAAATGGTATGCTCGCCTAATTTTGTTATGTGTATGTGTTATTATTCATCATATTCATGGTGTAGATGGACAGAAAGAACCTACGGCGATGTTCTGTATTCTCGGATTCGAGGAGGAGAGATAATATAGCAAGAGAACTTATTTTTCCAATTGGTGAAACAGGGTATGTAATTTTTTCTTTTTATTAAACTAATTTTTTTTTCACCGAAATTGAGATATATGTATTTGGTAGATTTGGCCCCGATGGAAATGATGCAGTTGAATATATATCATCTGTGATAAAACATAATTATGTGGGAGCTTATAACTCATGGAAAGAAGTTCCTGAATCTGTTCGACAATTATGGTTTGCAGAATTTCAAGTAAAATTTGAACCACAATTTCAAATTTACTATTTTAACTTGAATAAAATGCGTGGCCTTACCAATTTTTTTTATTGTAATGGATAGAAATACTATGTATGGACCCCGGAGGATCATTTCCAAATTTATAAAAATTTTAAAGATCGAGCAAGAAATCGGTTAAAAGATTTGATTTGTTATGTTCGAGATAGAGGAAAACGTCCTATCTGGATTAATGAAGACATCTGGAATGATTTATGCGTTACTTGGAACAAGGCTGAATTTAAAGAAAGAAGTGAACGTGCAAAGAAAAATAGAGCTTCAAACTCTATCTACGGACCATCTCTTCACACTGGAGGAAATATTCCATTCACAGATCACATTGCAACGTTGGCTGAGGAATTTGGTCGGCCTATAACTCCGGTTGAGCTGCATGTTCGAACTCATCAGAACTCAGTATCCGGTGAATGGATTGATAAAAAATCTGAACAAACTTTTGTATGTATTGTCTTGTTATTATTATTATTTTTTTAACTTTTTTCACAAGGTTTTAAGAAGAAGTACAACTATCTGATACCCTTCGTTATTTGGTTTATCTCAGAATGAATATGCGAGCCTTAAAACTAGTATAGCATCTGCAGCGGGTGATTCACAGATTTTTACACTACCAAATGAAGTTACTATGTGGACAATAGTTGCAGGAGGAAAAAAGAGTGGAGGCTCCATATATGGTTTGGGTAGTGTTGCACATGAAGTGGTAGAAGATCCAATATATGGTTATAATTATGGTAAAGGAAATAATATTTTTTCACATCCAACTGCAGCAGAAGCTATATATCCAGGAGGTCACCTCCATCCTAATATTGAGGATGGGTTACAGGATCTTCGAATGCACATGGACACCAATGATAAATTAATATTTGAGATGCAACGGGAAATTCATGAATATCATGCAAATAATAGACCATCGAGTTCGAATAATTTCAATAAAAGGAATTAATGTACAATGTAATAAAAACTTAATATCATTGTTTTAACTTATTTTGTATGATGATGTAAACTTAATATCCAATGCTCGCATAATTCTTCCCAAATTTATGTTTATAAATTTAGCTTAACTAAGTTTACATCATCATACAAAATAAGTTAAAACAATGATATTAAGTTTTTATTACATTGTACATTAATTCCTTTTATTGAAATTATTCGAACTCGATGGTCTATTATTTGCATGATATTCATGAATTTCCCGTTGCATCTCAAATATTAATTTATCATTGGTGTCCATGTGCATTCGAAGATCCTGTAACCCATCCTCAATATTAGGATGGAGGTGACCTCCTGGATATATAGCTTCTGCTGCAGTTGGATGTGAAAAAATATTATTTCCTTTACCATAATTATAACCATATATTGGATCTTCTACCACTTCATGTGCAACACTACCCAAACCATATATGGAGCCTCCACTCTTTTTTCCTCCTGCAACTATTGTCCACATAGTAACTTCATTTGGTAGTGTAAAAATCTGTGAATCACCCGCTGCAGATGCTATACTAGTTTTAAGGCTCGCATATTCATTCTGAGATAAACCAAATAACGAAGGGTATCAGATAGTTGTACTTCTTCTTAAAACCTTGTGAAAAAAGTTAAAAAAATAATAATAATAACAAGACAATACATACAAAAGTTTGTTCAGATTTTTTATCAATCCATTCACCGGATACTGAGTTCTGATGAGTTCGAACATGCAGCTCAACCGGAGTTATAGGCCGACCAAATTCCTCAGCCAACGTTGCAATGTGATCTGTGAATGGAATATTTCCTCCAGTGTGAAGAGATGGTCCGTAGATAGAGTTTGAAGCTCTATTTTTCTTTGCACGTTCACTTCTTTCTTTAAATTCAGCCTTGTTCCAAGTAACGCATAAATCATTCCAGATGTCTTCATTAATCCAGATAGGACGTTTTCCTCTATCTCGAACATAACAAATCAAATCTTTTAACCGATTTCTTGCTCGATCTTTAAAATTTTTATAAATTTGGAAATGATCCTCCGGGGTCCATACATAGTATTTCTATCCATTACAATAAAAAAAATTGGTAAGGCCACGCATTTTATTCAAGTTAAAATAGTAAATTTGAAATTGTGGTTCAAATTTTACTTGAAATTCTGCAAACCATAATTGTCGAACAGATTCAGGAACTTCTTTCCATGAGTTATAAGCTCCCACATAATTATGTTTTATCACAGATGATATATATTCAACTGCATCATTTCCATCGGGGCCAAATCTACCAAATACATATATCTCAATTTCGGTGAAAAAAAAATTAGTTTAATAAAAAGAAAAAATTACATACCCTGTTTCACCGATTGGAAAAATAAGTTCTCTTGCTATATTATCTCCTCCTCGAATCCGAGAATACAGAACATCGCCGTAGGTTCTTCTGTCCATCTACACCATGAATATGATGAATAATAACACATACACATAACAAAATTAGGCGAGCATACCATTTTCACAATCAAGGATCATACAAATATATTACCTTCTATCCTGCGATAATAATAGAATCAAAAAAGAAATAAGTTCGCATGCATTATATAATTTTGTCTTCAACACCACGTGAATTATCAGACTTCAATCCCTTCACAATCCTGTCACTGCACCATATTTTCTCTGCAAACTGCTGCATGCTTAAACACTCCTCTCTTGCTTCCATATACCTTCTGATAAACATATTAAAATATTTTATATTGCATTGAGATGAAGATAAAGTTCACGTGTAATTTTTTTTCCTATATTTTTTTCTTAGCTTATCCCGAGCCCGTTAACACTTTTCCTCCTTATCTTGGCATAAGTTGAAACTTTCACGTGAAGTAACATTGTCTTCGCATGACACAAGTTAAAGCGCCCTTGTCTTCGCATGCCTTGTTTTATTCCCAGCCATTCAACCTCTTTCGTCTTTTCTTGGCCCCTTTCGTCTTTTCTTGGTAGATAGATGAAGCTTTCACGTGAAGGTGTGTCCTTTGTCTTTTGGCATGGCACCTTGTCATTACTTTTCCTTGTCTTGGCTTGCTATGGTGATTTACGTGAAAATTATTGACGTAGTCCATGTTGTCTTGCCTACTATGTTTATTTACAACTAATTATTAAAATTAAGTTCGCTTAATATAAAATTATTTCAACTAATATAAAATTAATAATCTATGTTAATTAATATGAAACTAAATAATATATTTCTTTAACTAATTAATTGTACATTTTTTTTGTGTTAATTTAAATTTATAAAAATATAACTATAATTATTCTCTAATTTATACGTGTATTGTTTGTATTTTATATGTAATATAAATAATCCC